>CM046959.1:14066177-15366177 GCA_025698475.1 Gossypium anomalum | reverse complement strand
TAACTTCATCAACCATACATGTTTTATCAATCATTCAAATATAATATAAACATTTACATTTCCATTACAAACCAAAACAAATTGACCAATACTCATTTGATTATACATATATATATTTTTAACATAAATATTTCATTCCAACATTAAGCCAATTTAATAAACCATTCAAAAGACAAACTAAATTCATCATAATAAACCCTTACCAATTTCGAACTCAGCCATATAACATTTAATACCCATTTCACATATTAACACCTATATCATCATAACAACCAATTTCATATATGTTTTACCTATACAAAACATTAGCCAATTCAATTAAACATGCTATGAAAATATATATACACCATGATCATTACATCAACCACTTCCAAATTCACCAACCATTACCAAGCTATTTCCAAAACATATAACATATATCACATAAACCATTCATGCATTGCATATAGCATTATAACCAAAAGTGAGCTCAAATAATAATCAAAACATGACTGAAATCAACATGGAAATTAAGCCATTTTCGCATGGCTCAAATTATACAAACCAAAATCCAACATTTCAAACACATTCCAGCCTATACAAGCCATAATTTGAGTTTAACTTATAAAGGTACCAAAATAGTGGATAGTGTGATGAACTTTGCTGACGATCCCCGAGCTCGTAACTTAATCAAAAATCTATAAAATAGAAACACACATACACACAGAGTAAGCTTTTATAGCTTAGTAAGTCATAAGCAAATAAACAACCCAATTATATATTAACTCCATTAAACTAACCAAATTATATTATCATTTTCGCATTTTATCTCAAACTTAAAAATTTCATAAATAATATATATATATATATATATCTTTACACAAGATTTTTACTTTCGCCGAATACTCACATGGTTAAGTTAATAAATTAATGTTCAATTTTCAAAAGCTAAGATGTCATTATAAAACCTAATATACCTCCACACATATACATAAGCTCATGAATCAAGATATAAATTCATATACATATACTAACTATGTGGTCGAATATACAAGATCATATATACACATATTTAAGAATCATTTCAACAAGAATCATATTTCTTATTCACAAGGCCGCATGCACTTGCCACATACATATATGTTCTTCATTTATATCACACATGTTTTGTAACAAATATCAAGATAGTCACTTACTTTATTTCAAGTAGGTAACAAGTTAGTGAATATATGGTCATTTAGCTAGTTATAAATATTTGTTCACCACTTATCGATGCCCGATGAACCATTCAGAATTAGATAGGACACTCGGATAATCATACATATATCGTACAATGCCAACATCCCAGACATGGTCTTACATGTAATCACAAATCGATGCCACTGTCCCAGACAGGGTCTTACTCGCACACATATATAGGAATCACATATCGATGCCATGGTCTTACTCGCACAACACATATCAGAATCCTATGTCATGACATATGTATCCTAGCTATACCTAAAGTTCATATGGGGCTATCGGACGTCGTAACTTGGTTGAAACGAATTCACGAATATAGTTACCAAGCTTATATATATTCAGCATTTACATATATAAATTCACAAATTTTGTTTCATCATATAAGATTTGCATTTATTAAAAATTAACTACGTCTATTTGCTTATAAACTTACCTCGGATGATATAAAACGGAACGGGACAGCTAGTCGACAATTTTCGTTTTTCCCCGATCCAAATCTGATTTCTTTGGTTCTTGATCTAAACATATTCAAATTAAGCTCATTCAAACATATTTTCATTCAATTTAGTCCAAAAACACATAAATGGGAAAAATTACCATTTTACCCCTGACATTTACACTTTTTATAATTTAGTCCCTATTGCACAAAACACAAAATATGCAAAATTTCACTTCACTTATGTTAGGCCGAATATTCCTAGTATTCATAAAAGTCCATATATTTCATTTATTTTACATTTTAGTCCCTTAAATTATTATTTTTTCAATTTAGTCCTAATTACTCAAAATCATCAAAAACTCCAATACAAAACATGTTAACCCAAAACATATCTTTAATATTTCATCATCAAACAACAAAAATCACAAGCTCTCATCAATGGCATAACTTAAAATATTCATCAAAATCATAAATTCAAGCTTGGGTCTTGTAGATTACTTAGCAACGATCTCAAAAAAGTAAAAATTATCAAAAATCGAGCTAGAACTTACCTTGAATTAAGCTTTCAAAATGCCGAACCCTAAGCTTCTTTAATTATTTTTATTTTATTTAGTATTCGGTTGATGAACAAAGTGAGAAAAATAAATATGATGGCTTGATTTTAACTAATATATGTTTATTCATTAAATTACTTATATATCCTTAATAATATAATATAAAACCATTATAAACCTTGGCTATTGCCATCCACCCATTATGTAAATGGTTTAATTGCAACATAAAGCCTCCATATTAAAAGAACAACCACTATTCGACCCTTTCACAACTAACCACCAAATTTTTACTTTACGCGATTAAGTCCTTTTATTTAATCTGACACTCAAACAACAAAATTAAATCATGAAAATTTCACACATGCTAATTCACACATAATAAACACAGAAAATAATTTTAAAATATTTTTCTGACTCAGATTCGTGGTCCCAAAACCACCGTTTCGACTAGGGTCTAAATCGGGTTGTTATAACTCTCCCCTCCTAGGGATTTTCGTCCCCGAAAATCTTACCGGTGAATAGGTTCGGATAACGCTCTTTCTTTGGTTCCTCTGACTCCCATGTTTCTTCCTCAACTCCGTGTTTATGCCACATTACTTTAACCAACAGAATTTTCTTATTTCGCAACTCTTTAACCTCACGAGCCAAAATGCGAATTGGTTCTTCCTCCTATGTCATATCGGACCTAATCTCAATCTCGGATGGACTAATCACATGTGAGGGATCCGATCGATATCTACGAAGCGTCGAAACATAAAATACATTATGGATCTTCTCTAACTCAGGTGGCAACAACAGCCTATAAGCAATTGGTCCGATACGCTCGATAATCTCATACGACCCAATAAACCTCGGACTTAATTTGCCTTTTCGATCGAATTTGAGTATTTTATTCCACAGTGAGACTTTCAAAAAGACTTTGTCCCCAATTTGAAATTCTATATCTTTTCGTTTCAAGTCTGCATACGATTTCTAACGATCTGATGTTGTTTTCAGACTTTCACGGATTACTTTTACTTTCTACTCGGTCTCTCTGATCAAGTCGACCCCTTGTATCTTGTTTTCACTGAGCTTAGTCTTGTACAATGGTGTATGACATTTACGACTGTACAAAGCCTCATAAGGTGTCATTTTGATACTCGATTGAAAGTTATTATTGTACGCAAATTCAATCAGAGGTAAGTATCGTTTGCAACATCTCAACGTATCCTCAAGTATTTGAATGATTCGTTCGGACTGACCATCTGTTTGCGGATGGAAAGCAGTGCTGAAATGTAATTTCATACCTAATGCATCTTCCAATTTCTTCCAAAACCGCAATGTAAACCTCAGATCTCTATCCGAAATAATAGAAATAGGCACACCATGTAATCTCACAATCTGAGAAACATACAAATCAGCTAGCTTATCAAGTGAGTAATCTGTATGAATTGGAATAAAATGAGCCGACTTAGTCAATCTATCTACAATAACCCAGATTGCATCTTTCTTGCTCAGTGTCAACGGTAAATCGGATACAAAATCCATTGTAACTCAGTCCCATTTCCACTCAGGTATCATAATCGGCTGAAGCAATCCAGAAGGTACCTGATGCTCGGCTTTTACTTGCTGGCAGACTAAGCATTTCGAAACAAAGTTAGAAATGTCTCGTTTCATACCATGCCACCAATAATGCTGTTTCAGATCATTATACATCTTTGTACTACCCGGGTGAACAGATAAGCGACTGCTGTGAGCTTCATTCAAAATCATTTGGACCAACTCAGAATTTATCGGGACACATATTCGATTTCTAAACCTCAAACAACCTTTAGCTTCAACTCTGAACTCTAAATCAACATTCGAATCACATTGAGCTCGTTTTGCTATCAAATCATCATCAACTTTCTGAGCATCACAAATTTGTTGAACAAATAACGGTCTTGCTTTCAATTCAGCTATTATCGAACCATCATCAGACATAGCCATATACGCATTCATTGCACACAAAGAAAATAGTGATTTTCGACTTAGAGCATCAACAACAACATTAGCCTTTCCCGGGTGATAGTCAATCATAAGCTCGTAGTCTTTTAGCAATTCTAACCATTGACGTTGACTCAAATTCAGATCTTTCTGAGTCATCAAGTATTTCAGGCTTTTTAGATCAGAATAAACATGACATTTCTCACCGTATAGATAGTGACGCCAAATTTTTAACGCAAACACAATAGCTGCCAATTCCAAGTCGTGCGCCGGATTGTTCTTTTCATGTGGCTTTAACTGTCTCGAGGCATAAGCTATAACTTTTCCTTCCTGCATTAAAACACAGCCCAAACCATTTAAAGATGCATCACTATAAATAACAAATTTTTACCCAATTCTGGCTGGACTAGCACTGGAGCTTCAGTCAAAAGGGTTTTCAACTGATCGAAACTTTTCTGACACTTTTCTTACCACTCAAACTTAACATCTTTTTGCAATAGCTTCGTCATCGGGGCTGCAATCATAGAGGAACCTTTCATGAACTGCCTATAATAACCAGCAAGTCCTAGAAAACTTCAGACTTCAGAAACATTTCTCAGAGGTTTCCAATCTAGTATAGCTGAAATTTTACTCGGATCAACCCGAATACCCGATGCTGATACAACATGACCCAGAAAACTGACTTCACTTAACCAGAACTCACATGTACTGAACTTTGCATACAACTGTTTATCTCGCAAAGTCTATAGCACAAGTCTCAAATGTTTGGCATGTTTGGTTTCATCACGAGAGTAGATCAAAATGTCATCTATGAACACAACCACAAATCGATCCAAATACTGTCTAAAGATCCGGTTCATCAAATCCATGAAAACAGCAAGTGCATTAGTAAGTCCAAATGGTATAAACAAAAACTCATAGTGTCCATACATCGTTCGGAAAGCAGTCTTTGGCACATCGAAATCTTTAACTCGCAACTGATAGTAGCCCGATCTTAAATCTATCTTTGAAAACACTATAACCCCTTTCAGTTGATTAAACAGATCATCAATCCGTCGCAACGAATTCTTATTCTTTATAGTCACCTTATTGAGCTGTCTATAATTGATGCACATTCTCATAGTTTAGTCCTTCTTTTTCAGAAATAACACTGGTGCACCCTAGGGAGAGAAACTCGATCGCACGAAACCTCTATCTGTTAACTCTTGCAACTGAGCTTTCAATTCTTTTAATTCAATAGGTGCCATTCTGTACGGAGCTATCAATATTGGAGTCGTCCCCGGCATTAACTCAATACCGAACTCAACTTCTCGAATAGGTGGCAAACCCGGTAACTCTTCAAGAAGCATATCCGAATACTCGCACACAACTGGTACTGATTAAATCTTTTTTTGGTTACTTTACTGTCAAGCACATATGCAAAGTAAGCTTCGCAACCTTTTCTTACATATTTCGTAGCTAACATCGAGGAAATCACTACTGGTAAACCGTTCAAATCATTAGATTCAATCTGAATAATCTCATCATTTTGGCACCGTAAATCAATAGTCTTTCTCTTGCAGTTTACAATAGCATCATGCAAAGTCAACCAGTCCATGCCCAGAATTATGTCAAACTCATCAAATGGCAACAACATCAAGTCAGCCGGAAAGCACGAATCTCGAACCATCAAGGGACAATTCTTACACATTTTGTCAACCATAACACACTGGCCCAAGGGGTTTGACACTCTAATCACAAACTCAGTAGACTCAATAAGCAGAGTCTTACTGAATACTAAAGTCTCACACACATAAGAATGAGTCAAACCACGATCAATCAGTGCAATTACATTAGTATCATAGAGAGTGAATGTACCAGTAATAACATCTGGGGATGAAGCCTCCTTACGTACGCGAATAGCATAGGCTCTAACAAGTGTACGAGCCTCAGATCTAACTATTGTATCTTTAGTCTTTCTCTAACTGCTGCTCACATTACCCGTGTTTCTGGGTGGTCTACCTCGGACTGCAGTATTACCCGATCTCGTATTCTGCACTGGATTTTCTTCAGCTAACTCTGGGCATTCACGAATATAATGATCCATCGATCCACATTTAAAACAAGCCCGATCATGCAATCTGCAACTTCTGGGATGTCGTTTATCGTAGTATTTACACTCAGGTTGATTTGATCTGACATTACCCACACTAGCTACTGAGGTAGCTCTCGAGCTCACAGGTGGTCTATTTTGATCACGTTTAGTATAACCCATATTAGCCTTTGAACGGATAGAATCATCTCGGAACTTCTTTATGCCAACTTAAATAACTTACTGAATGATCTCTTACGTGAATCTCTAGCTTTAAAATTAGTTTTTCTCTTCTCTTTCCCGAGCTCTTCGATTTGCAGGCTCGCTCAACCAGTACCACAAACTCTTTTATCTCAGGTATGCTAACTAGCAATTTAATGTCTTCATTCAGCCTGTCTTCAAATCTTTTACACATTATAGCTTCGTTCGAAACACACTCCAGGCATACCGACTGAGTCTCACGAATTTTCGCTCATACTCTGTCACGGTCATCCGACACTGTTTCAACTCCAGAAATTCTTTACGCTTCTGGTCGATAAATCTTTGACTGATATATTTCTTACGAACTCAGTCTAAAAGAATTCCCAGGTCACCCGCTCTTTGGGAACCACCGATACTAGGGTATTCCACCAGTGATATGTGTGTCTCGAAGCAAAGATATGGCACATTTTAAACATTCATCCGAGGTATAGGACAGCTCATCAAACACACAGATAGTATTATCAAGCCAGAATTCAGCTCGCCAACATCATCAGTAGCCTTAAACTCTTCAGCCCCATGTTTTCTGATTTTATCAACAGGTGGCTTATGTAATCTCAACGGGTCACTTACTTGAGGTATAGCAAACATCGAAGATGGATTAGTCGGGGGTGGAGGTTGTTGTATAGCCGAGTTAGTCCGGATATACTGAGTAAACCAATCATTCATCATTTGATAAAAGGCTTGTTTAGCCTCTTCCTCTTGGTTACTTGAAGTCGGTCGAGAATCAACTGGCGCAGTCCCATGCAAGGGAGTAGGAGCAACACTCTCGACATCATCAAATACAGCTCTATCGGGCTCCATTTACTATATGAAAACACATTTTCAAATGTCAGAAGTCATCACACTATCGCAGTATATAATATGGCAAGTAAAGCTAGACTCACATGTACTACGTTAGTCCTAGAATTGACTAAACCGTAGCTTTGATACCAATAAAATGTAACACCCCTAACCCGTATCCGTCGCCGAAATAGGGTTACGAGACATTACTGAACAAAAGCACAGTTCTGAACATATTCATATTAACACAAAACATATTCATATATATATATAAAGCATACAACTAAATAAATATTAAGCATGCATAAGAAGAAAAAAAAATAAATCATATTACATGTGCGAATCATATGCTTGACACTCCACTAATAGTCGAATACCTAAATAAAAATCAAACATTTAACTTCTTAATTCTTTACATGCACATGTTTAGCCAAATAAAGAAAAACATATCACATATCATTTTGTTCATTAGCATATGCGGCATTATCAACTATCACAAAAGTTCAAATATGTTTCATTAAACGATAAAATCTTATATGTATCTAACCACATAAAATTTGTAGCATTCTCATACTTTAATAATGAAATATACCCAACTCAGTTCACATAACATACTTATGTCCAATGCCATAAAGTGTTAAGACCTAATTTAAACATGATAACATCACTTAATACACAAGCTAAATAATATGTTCAACTATCGTGTATTCAAATTAAACATATCTCAATCAATATGCTAATTTCATAACAAAATTTCAAAATATATATATATATCCAAATCATTTTCTTACCACTTTCGGCTACCAAATTTAATCATTAATATCATACTAATTACACCATTCAACTTAAGTTAGAAATTTACCGTTTGCTGTAATTTTTGAATAACAATATAAAATTTGTCTCTATTTAACTATTTATTAACTAACAAAACCTACCTAATAAACATTCATTATTTAACTTCACCAACCATACCTGTTTTACCAATCATTCAAAAATAATATAAACATTTACATTTCCATTACAAAGAAAAACAAATTGACCAATACTCATTCGATTATACATATATATATTTTTTAACATAATTATTTCATTCCAACATTAAGCCGATTTAATAAACCATTCACAAGACAAACTAAATTCATCATAATAAACCTTTACCAAATTTGAACTCAGCCATATAACATTTAATACCCATTTCACATATTAACACCTATATCCTCATAACAACCAATTTCATATATGTTTTACCTATACAAAACCTTAGCCGATTCAATTAAACATCCTATGAAAATATATATACACCATGATCATTACAACAACCACTTCCAAATTCACCAACCATTACCAAGCTATTTTCAAAACATATAACATATATCACATAAACCATTCATGCATAGCATATAGCATTATAAGCAAAAGTGAGCTCAAATCATAATCAAAACATGACCGAAATCAACATGGAAATTAAGCCATTTTCGCATGGCTCAAATTATACAAACCAAAATCCAACATTTCAAACACATTCCAGCCTATACATGTCATAATTCGAGTTTAACCTATAAAGGTACCAAAACAGTGGATAGTGTGATGAACTTTGCTGACGATCCCCAAGCTTGTAACTTGATCCAAAATCTATAAAATAGAAACACACATACACACAGAGTAAGGTTTTATAGCTTATTAAGTCATAAGCAAATAAACAACCCAATTATATATTAAGTCCATTAAACTAACCAAATTATATTATCATTTTTGCATTTTATCTCAAACTTACAAATTTCATAAATAATATATATATATATATATATATATATATCTTTACACAAGATTTTTACTTTGACCGAATACTCACATGGTTAAGTTAATAAATTAATGTTCAATTTTCAAAAGCTAAGATGTCATTATAAAACCTAATATACCTGCACACATATACATAAGCTCATGTATCAAGATATAAATTCATATACATATACTAACTATGTGGCCGAATATACAAGATCATATATACACATATTTAAGAATCATTTCAACAAGAATCATATTTCTTATTCACAAGGCTGCATGCACTTGCCACATACATATATGTTCTTCATTTATATCACACATGTTTTGTAACAAATATCAAGATAGTCACTTACCTTATTTCAAGTAGGTAACAAGTTAGTGAATACCTAGTCATTTAGCTAGTTATAAATATTTGTTCACCACTTATCGGTGCCTGATAAACCATTCGAAATTAGATAGGACACTCGGATAATTATACATATATCGTACAATGCCAACGTCTCAGACGTGGTCTTACATGTAATCACAACTCGATACCACTATTCCAGACAAGGTCTTACTCGCACACATATATTAGAATCACATATCGATGCCATGGTCTTACTCGCACAACACATATCGGAATCCTATGTCATGACATATATATCCTAGCTATTCCTAAGGTTCATACGGGGCTATCAGACGTCGTAACTCGGTCGAAACGAATTCACGAATATAGTTACCAAGCTTATATATATTCGGCATTTACAAATATAAATTCACAAATTTCATTTCAGCATATAAGATTTGCATTTATTAAAAATTAAGTACGTCTATTTGCTTATAAACTTACCTCGGACGATATAAAACGGAACGAGACGACTAGTCGACAACTTTCATTTTTCCCCGATCCAAATCCGATTTCTTTGGTTCTTGATCTAAATATATTCAAATTAAGCTCATTCAAACATATTTTCATTCAATTTAGTCCAAAAACACAAATGGACAAAATTACCATTTTACCCCTGACATTTACACTTTTTATAATTTAGTCCCTATTGCACAAAACACAAAATATGCAAAATTTCACTTCACTCATGTTAGGCCGAATATTCCTAGTATTCATACAAGTCCATATATTTCATTTATTTCACATTTTAGTCCCTAAAATTATTATTTTTGCAATTTAGTCCTAATTACTCAAAATCATCAAAAACTCCAATACAAAACATGTTAACCCAAAACATATCTTTCATATTTCATCATCAAACAACAAAAATCACAAGCTCTCATCAATGTTATAACTCAAAATATTCATCAAAATCATAAATTCAAGCATGGGTCTTGTAGATTACTTAGCAACGATCTCAAAAACGTAAAAATTATCAAAAACCGAGCTAGAACTTACCTTGAATTAAGCTTTCAAAGTGCCGAACCCTAAGCTTCTTTAATTTTTTTTATTTTCTTTAGTATTCAGTTGATGAACAAAGTGAGAAAAATGAATATGATGGCTTTATTTTAACTAATATATGTTTATTAATTAAATTACTTATATAACCTTAATAATATAATATAAAACCATTATAAACCTTGGCTATTGCCGTCCACCCATTATGTAAATGGTTTAATTGCAACATAAAGCTTCCATATTAAAAGAACAACCACTATTCTGCCCTTTCACAACTAACCACTAAATTTTCATTTTACGCTATCAAGTCCTTTTATTTAATCAGACACTCAAACGATAAAATTAAATCACGAAAATTTCACACATGCTAATTCACACATAATAAACATAGAAAATAATTTTAAAATATTTTTTGACTCAGATTCGTGGTCCTAAAACCACCATTCCGACTAGGGTTTAAATCGGGTTGCTACACTCATGACCATGTTTCCTTTTAATCTATCATATTATGTTAATGAGAGGATATCATTTACCCGTGTCTTAAGCTATGAATTCTGCTATTTTGAATGATGCTACATACTGCAGAAAATGTATACCTAATGCACCAGTTTTTAATTCCTTATTTATTTGAACTCAGGCTTTTTCTTACATCAAAGTATACGAGTCATGCATACATAGTCCATCATCCACTCAAGATTAAGCTACAGCACACTTTGAATGTCACAAGTGAATAAATCCATTAACAGGTTCAGTATTTATTCTTCTTGGGTCCAATTCGATGTATTGTCAGCCTAGTCAATCACATCAATGTCTTTATCTTCTGGGAGTCACCCGCTCCGATGCCCAAGACAAGGCATCTCCTCAATTGGACTTGATAGACATCATATTAGTCTTTTAATAGGTTCGCTCATTTTCAATTAGACTAAGTACATGTTTAGGTTCGTCTACTAATATAAGTTTTTTTTTGGTATTACAACCCGACCACGTAATACCACTTAGTATTTAAACATTAGACAACCAATGAGCCAATATTTGCTTCTATTTTGCTTTTCATGAAAAAACCACATGAGGATTTTATACAAAATATATTAATATAATCCATGAATTATTTTATTAACCAATCTGCCTAAAAAAATTACAAGTCTACAAATGAATATACTACACTTAGGGAACCAAATCCAACAAATACATCGAATAAGACCCAAGTTGAATTCATCTTAAACCGTTTATGGGTTTATTCACGTATGACATTCATGGTATAACTTACCTCAATCCTAAGAGCTAACTATGTGTATGTAGCTCATATACTTTGATATATTAAAAGCCCGAGTTCAATTGGTAATAAAGTCGAAAGTTGGTAAGTTGGGTATACAACCTACTTATGGCATAACTTTACTTACAATAGTAGATTTCATAACCCAATAAATCGTAAATGATATCCTCTCACTGGCATTGCATGGTTGATAGAAAAAACATGACCATGACTTATTTGTCTAGGACGAATGATTTCATTACTATTTGTTTATAACATACTTTTCCATTAAGAAATATGCAATGGTTACCATGAGATAAGATAAGATCGTACTGGGTGAACAAATTTAACGCAAAGATATTAATGATATCTTATGATGGCAAAACACTAATGACAAGGTCATTAGATGAGCAAAACCATAAGTTACTTTCCTAACAGTATATAATAAATGAGAGTTCAATCATGATATTTAGCGTATTGACTCGAAAAAATAATGTTGTAATTAATAGATTAAGTTAAGTAGTTATTGCATTTGAATCGATACATTGAATGAATGAAAACAACAAAAAGAGAAATAGGTTGCATTTACTATTATCCTCAATAAATGCATTTTCTCGCAAAGGAAAAGAGATGACTAAGGAATTAATGTAATTTTTTTGAATTACTATTTATTATATTGTAAATAAATAATTGAGTTCAAAGTGAAAATTAAGTTAAGTAGTCATTGCAGTTTTACGAAATGAGACAATTAGATATATTTACTCATAGATTCTAGTACAAAGTCATTATTACTTTAATGAAATTAGAATTGGATTGAGAAAATAATGTAATTGGATATTTCTAGTGTGTGTGCCACTCACCATAACTAGGGACTCATTGTTTTCTATTAAAATATTATTCCTTTGTCTCTTATTGTGCTAGTAGAACTCTTGTGATTTTTCACTATATATGTTAAAGTTTTCGTTGTGTGACCAGTTTGGATATTAGAGTCCACTCTCTAAGCAATTGAAGGTTCGAGAATAGCGAAGAAGATTATATTAATTGAAAGCTAAGAATCGACAAATCCTACTAAGCAAATAACGCATGTACTAAATTTGTGAAAATTTATTGTCATAGATAACACAAAAGCTCGATTTTATGAAATATTTTTTAAAAAAATTATGCAAATAAACTTACTTTCCGTATCGATTTTCTAACACAAATGTGATGTATGTTAATGATTTTGCCATAGTTCATCTTTCCACAATTGGGTAACTAGTTTAAATGGTTAATTGAAGTTTAATGGCCAATGATGTCGAATATTGCACTAAATTGATCAATCGTATGTTTGCATGTGTTAAATTGATGTGCTTACATGTTTCATTTTGACAACCTAAGGCGTGCGTCTAGACTAGGGAGAATGGAAACTAACCTTAGTTGGGAATAGATTGATTTACCCTAAAGCCTAAACTCTTAACTTTTTCTAGTGTCATTAAGTCAAGAAATCCATCATAGGCTGAATTTATAGGCAAGAGCTATGGTTAAATGGAAAACCTTATGATCAGGGGTAAGTTGAGAGACTAGAATGACCTAAGGCTAGTGGATTGAATTTAGCATTTTGTTCCATAGTCATTAGGTGAATCAATCCACAATTACTTAAGCTTGTTGGTGAAGTTATTAGTTGAGAGTTGATTTTAGCTTTGGTATTTTAATGCTTAGTGTAAACCTAATGGAAATGTTAATCGGCTAGGTTGATAACTCTCAATTCGATTAGATTGGTAATTTACTTCAATAGTGCTCGAGTGTTTGAATTTAGCAAAGGATTTAGCCAACAATTCTTCCCAAGGGTACAATTCTTAGAGTACTTGTTAAGTATTTCATTGTAAGAAAACTATAATGTAATTTAATAATGTAGGTTTGTGATTAAATCTCAATCATCAATTTTATATACTTTTATTATACATAGAACGAAAAGGTCGAATGCGTAATGTTGAAGACAATTACAATCTCCATGAATATTGGATGCATCCATTCTCGTTCTACCCCTCTTTAGTTTAATTTTTACTAGTTATTTATAATATTTTCAATTTTTTAAAGACAAATAAATATTTAAACATAATTTTTTTAAAATATTTTAACTTGAAATATACGAGGTTTTCTTATAACACCTTTTTTTTTTTTTTTACATTTTTATCTTGTTCATTGTTATATATATGAAAAAATGGTAGTTTTTTGTACAAGGGCAAGACAAACAATTGTTATAACCACTCCATATCCATTGTCCAAAAAAATTTATTGCTATCTCATGTCACATCCATTTTTCCAAAAAAAAAAAAAAAAAAATTAGTTCAAAATTCATTGAACGTTTCGAATTTTGTCATTTTTAGCTTCAAATTTTGTCATTTCAACTAAAGTCTTATTTATGTTTAGAGTAATTTTTTATAAATATGTTTTTACATAATTTTTTTCATCTATATACTCGAATTAAATTTAGTTGCATAATTGACCGAGAGAGATCAAACTGTCGGGCCAGTCCAATGTGGTTGTGCTGATTAGACGGGCCATGGTTTCATGAACATTTTGATATCCTTGTGAAGGAGATATTATTTTGGGCCTAGCGGATGTGGTGTTTAAACAAGCCTTTCATGCAGATTTAACATTCTTGTGAAGGTTCATACTTTTGGGCCACTGACCATCGTCCCTGCATTTCAAGCCTAATAAAATTTTCAATTTCACAAGAGAGTCAACATTAACAAGCCGGCCTTATTCCTAGCAGGACAGTGACATTCTTGTCGTGCACCGCATAGTAATAATCAAATTCCATGCCCGCCATGTGAAGGAGTTGTCAGGAAAACTCTCCATGTGGCAAAAACCAAATATTGAACTTTGATAAAATCAATCAAGAAGAGGACATTTAAACAAGAACCGCCCCGTCCCTTCATAAGTCACCAAATATACCATTGCTTTGCCATGGCTGAGAAGCAGCAAACTGAACCCTCTGACAAACAACCTGGTGAATTAACAGACTCAGCGCCGGTTTTACCAAGTAAGTTGGTCGCCTCCCATCGTCTCAGACCATTCAAATTATTTGAGTTATAATTTGATAGTTAGTGGTAGACTCATTTATAGGATGTTAAATACAGGAACTTACGGGACATTGCTTGGACCAAGCACTGCTCCGAAAATGGAATGGCCTGAGTTAGTAGGCCTCACCCCTGAGGAAGCAGAGAGAAAGATCAAGGAAGACATGCCAAGAGTCCAGATTCAGGTGGTCCAAGCTAATTGCTTTGTTACCATGGATTTCAACCATGGAAGGGTTCGATTATATCTTGACCCTTCAGGAAAAGTTGAAAGGCCTCCAAGAATTGGCTAAATCTAACTTGTTTGCTTTCGAGAATAATATTACAACGTCATAGTTGTTAAGACATCATCAGAATCACAGGTAAACAATGAGCAAAACTTTTGCATGAACGTATGTAATAAAACTTGGAACTTTCATTTGGAGTTGAATAGTTGAAATCAGATGATTCTCTTGTTATGGGGTAGGAAAGTCAGAAAATTCAACTGGATGATGGTCATAATAGAAAATAGATGAAGCAAGATAGAAGTGGTCCCCTGAGATACTGTTTTAGCATCTCATATCAATGTAGTAAAGTACTGAAGTATGGACAGCATTCAATCGCCTTTTTCTTCTTCATCCATAAAAGAAAAGGAAACGGTCAAAAGTCTTCTTCCCTTTTGCTTATTTTAGCCATGGGTTTGGTGTTGTTGGTTCATTTGGTGTGTCTTGGTTTTGTCTGATATCTATCTGTGGTGATCTTGAGTCTTGTTCTTTGGGTATTTTTGTTTGCCTATTAAAATGTCAAACTCCCACTGCGCCACTAGGCCACTAGTAGAAGATTCCAACTGTAACAACCCCACTATTTCCATGGCCTCTTTCAATCATAAATATACAATTGATATCAAGAGGGTAGAGTTAGCACATGGTCATGCCCCTAATATTGGTCTTCTGTTTTGTTTTTTTCTCTCTTAAGCCCAATATTTGAAGTACTATTCCATATGTTTAGCCAGTGAATGGCAAGTCTGCGCAGTTTTAATTAATACGCATTTCAATCTCAGGCTTATGAAGTTCCGTATTACCTTTAAATCTTCGTGAATTTGCAGTCCAGTTTCTAATTACGAATTCCAACATTTTTATGAAACTTACTTTCTTCCCAAAATAAGGAAAGGATTAGACATCTATTAATCATAATTAAGACATTCTAGTTAACGACAATAATGCTCGTAAAATATAAAAGGACATCAGATGTTAAATCACAAATACAGAGGTAGCTTAGTAGGAAAAAGAATTATTAATGACATCACACGTTTCCCGACCATAGTTTACTACAGAAGATAAAGCAATTAAGGATGCTACAAACATGTGAAACATCAATGTCTTTGTTTCCCTTTGTTAAATGTCCCATAGTTTTGCATATGATACAAGCTCAGTCATTGAAGAAAATATATATTGATAAATAAAAAAAACGGAGAAAAAAACTGTTTCAGACACTATCTAGTTTCTCTAAGAAGGGAAAGTGGAGAGGTTGAAAGAGAAGCAAAACTAGTAGCAACATTACCAGTTTCCATGAATGAATTTGAACTCATTTTATCAAAAGATGAGGACGCAAATGAATTCACAAAAGCATCAAACCCTTCTACATAACCTTTATTGCCGTCAAATGACGCCGGCGGCCTCAAACTTTCCGGCAGTTCAGCCTCTCCATCTAGATACCTCACTACATGCCTCATGGTAGGCCGTGCCACAGGCATGTCATTTGAACACATTAGGCCTAATTTAAGCACCATCGACATTTCACCTTCATCATATTTGCCGTTCAGCCTATTGTCTGCCACATCAAGGAGTCTCCCTTGTATGAACTTCTCCCATACCCAATCAACCAACACTAATTCCTCAGGCAAGGCCTTCGGCTCAATTGGCCTACGCCCACAAGCAACTTCAAGCAATAATGCACCAAAAGCAAAGACATCGGAGCATGTTGTGGCCTTTCCTGTCTTGGGTAGCTCTGGTGCTAGATATCCCAATGTACCAACCACCCGAGTTGTCCCCGGATTTGAACCGTGTTCGTACAATCTTGCAAGGCCAAAATCTCCTAATCTTCCATTCAGTTCATCATCTAATAACACGTTACTTGCCTTAACATCTCTATGAATCACAATTTGTTCATAGCCTTCGTGTAAATAAAGAAGACCCGAAGCAACACCTTTGATAATCCTGAATCTTTGCTCCCAATTCAAGATTATTTTAGGCTCATCAAACAAAAACTGATCTAAGCTGCCATTAGCCATGAAATCATAAACAAGAAGAAGATCACCTCTTCTCCTGCACCATCCCAGTAACTGAACCAAGTTCCTATGGCGAAGCCTTCCAATACTAGCAATTTCTGATACGAATTCACGCAAACCCTGCTTCGATTCATGAGAAACTCGCTTCACAGCAACTTCAGTCTTTGAATTTCGAAGCGTTCCTTTGTAAACTCTGCCAAATCCACCTTGACCAAGTAAGTTTTTGTCACTGAAACCATTGGTTGCTTGCTTGAGTTCTCCATAAGAATATCTTTGTGGTCCAATCTCCAGCTCCCAATCTTCAATCACATCAGCGTTTTTGATTTTGATAATGATATAAATGACAATGGAGACAGCAATTATGAAAAGAATGACAGAGGAAACAGAGACACCAACTGTTAAAGCTATATGCTTTTTTGGTGGTCCGGGGAGCGAAGGCAGAGAAGATAGATCGAGAGCCTTAGCTTGTCCATTGATTTTAAAGCTCCAACCTAAAACATAATGCGAGCTAGCAAGTAACCCTGTTGAAGCTGAAAAACCAACGTACATAAACTCTTGAAGAAACGGTGAAAGATCTACATGATACGACAAGATCGGCAATCTGGGTCTTGTCGAATTCGGTGCGATGGTTACATTGAAGACGTTTTCAACTGAATCATAATCGATCCAAACTTGGATTGGGTTTCCACTTTTGAGAGTAAGATTTTGCTTCGTGGAAACATCGGTGAAGTAAGCGGCAGGAGCCGAAGCATTCGACACCATGCTGTTGATGTCGATGCCAATATGGTTGTCATTGATGTCCTGGAACTCAAAATCCTGAACCGTGTCGAACTCTACTGCAACCAGATGGTTTGTGAGGTTCCCATTATCAGTTGCGTTAAGGATTCCTAGATACTGACTTGGAAGTGCTTTCAGATCACTAGAAGTGGCGATTGTGAAAGCAAGGCCATGCCCACCTAGCTTTAAATACTCAGGAACTATAACGAAAGCAAAAGAGGTGGAAAAGGAAAAAGCTTGCCCATTGCTGGAGTTCTTGAATCTAAATGGAGAGTTGTAAAAAGCATGACCCTGTAGACGACTGGTGTCATTTGTTAAGCAGAGAATGCCATGTTTATCAATCCGTGCAACCCCTGTTACTGTTAAGTTGTTGGGGTTTAGGTCTTTGAATCCAGGGAAGAACACCTCGGTGGACTGTGAAGAAGCAGCTGAGATCAAGAGAAAGAAAAGTAGGAGGAAATAAGCCATGTTAAGGGCAAACGAGAGATGGAATCAGGGTAAAGAAAAAGGATGAGAAATTGAAAAAATAAACGTGAGAGAGATGGCAATTTTAATTTAAGCCTTGAAGAAACTATACAGAGCACCTTTTAGGTGTGGTTTTTGTTGAAAGAGTAGTGGAAACTTGAAAGAGATCTCATGATAATGATAGAGATTAGAAGGGCCAGTGAAGGGTTTCCAAGCAGAAAGCTCGAAACATTGGGCACCAATTTGGGTATAACACATATATGGGCCAACAGCTATAGATAGAGAGGAAGTGCAAGAGAGGGTGACGCGTGTTCTGAAATTTGGTCAGGTTCTGGCACAGACCACACCGAGCTAGAGTCTGAGCTATTGACGAGAAAGTAGCAGAAGAGGGTTTAATTTATGGGTGCCTTTTCCTTTTTTCCGGATTAGCCCACATCAGTTACCCTCTTAGACCTTGGAAAGAAATTTGTTTGACTTCCAAGTTGATTTAAAACAAACTCGAAGGGGATTCAAGTTTATTGCTAATCTTCCATTCTCAATTGTATTTTTCTGTTGAAAATTAAAAATAAAATATTCTCCTTGATGTTGCCAAGAGCCAACAGAGGACTAAAGCTTTGTTTATTCAAACTCAAGGCATTCAAGAAATTATAATGGATAACGAGGATGTAACGGTAATGTTACTTCAGGCTAGTTTACTTTAGCATTATTTTTAAGAAGTATTTTTAAAAAGTATTTTTTAGTGTTCATGAAAAGTAATTTTCTTTAGAAACAAATTGTTCATTTTAGATATTATATTATAAAGTAATAAATAAACATTTAAATAATGTTTAAATTAGTTAATATTATGATATTTTAATAAGAATATAAAAAATAATTTATTATAATTTGTTGTTAATATTTTAATATATGAAAAATAAATTTTAAATATTTTTTAAGCAATTAACTAGAGAAGGAAAAGTACCATATGTTAAAAGGGTAAGAAAGTAATTAAGCTGTCAAAAGTGCTTTTGAGATAGAAAAGTTAAAAATTTTAATTTTTCCATTTAGGAAAAATGCTTTTGAAAAGTCAAAAATTTCCTTCAAAAGTTGTTTGTTTAGTATTTATTTTGCTTTAAAAGTGGTTTTCATGTCCAAAGTGCTTATAAAAAGTACTGCTAAACACAACTTTCATCTTATAATTCATCATTGAATTAATTGTTTAATTTAATATTTATAATAATGGTAAATGTATTTATCAAATTCTTCTATTATAAAGATTTGATCAAATTAGTTCATTTATTATTAAATGGATCAATTTAATCCATAAATTGAAACGAAATTAACATTTTTATTTAAAAAATGATATGATTATTCATAATTCCAATCCAAACAAAATATTTCATTATAATCATAAAAAACTTTCAAAATATAATTTTGTTAAACAATAAGTGTTAATTCTATTAAAATTTAAAAAAAATTGAAACATTAATCTTCCATTATGCATTAATTAGAGAAATTTGAGTCAAAACAAAGAAAAAATAGAACATTTTCCTAATCAGCCCTTAGGCTTCCTAAATCACACCACTTGTCCCTGCGTTCATTGCATCCTGTGGGCGGTGCCTTGGGCAGTTAAATCCTACTCCCTAAACTAACATCTAGACCTCACATGAACAGAAGCTCCTCAATTCAAATCCTAATAAATAAAAGTAAATAAAAATCAAACAAGAAAAAACCTAAAATCAAAAAAACATTTCCCCTTCCCTTCTCATTTGTAACTGAATCTGTTGAAGAGTTTCTTCTGTTTGAGAACTTGGAACCCACAAGATTTTGTGCTAAAACAATTTTCTTCCCACAGTTCCTTCTATTAACTGAGCTCCTCGGAGGCCTTGTTCTTTCTTCTCCGGACTCAGACCCTCAAAACCGTCGTCAACTCTGTATCCTCATTTTTCCTTTCTTTGTTCCTTTGTCTCTTTTTTTTTTTTTTGTTTTTCAATTTTGGTGACTATAGTTCTCATAAATAAGAAACCAGTATTCTTTTTTGTGTTTTTGTGCCCTCATTCCATACCCCTTTGATCTTTCTGAATGAATGGATCGTCCTCCCTTGGAGTTTCTTTCACCCAAAAGGTCGGCAAATCCCTTCCTCTTCCCCACATTGCCATCGCATGTGCTGCTTCATTTGCTTCCTGAGGTATGTGTCGATACATAAGACTTCTAAAGTTTCTTGCTTTGTTTCTAATTTCATTAATAATTCCTCCGATAACTGACCGATCAATATAATCATCATTTTTTGAAGCTTTTTTACGACAGTCAATGAATCTTCTTCTAAAATGATGTATTGAAACCTTAGGTCTTCTGCGAAGGCTACTTCGTGATAGCATGCATAGGTTTCTGCTATTGTTGGATCTCGTATGTTCTCAATCGAGTAGGTGCATGAACCCATTACAAAACCTTTGTTATTTTTTACTATAATTCCAGAAACTGCCCTATTATTTGGCTTCTAAAAACTGGTGTCGAAATTAACTTTGACTTGATCTTTTGATGGGGGTTTCCATTGTAGATCTTGCATTGTATTGTCCAACATTTTAATTTCGTTAATAAAGGCTTTGATGAAACTTATGATGCTGTTAATACCTTGTCGAACACCTTCATGATAAAACAAGTTTCTATTGTGTCAAATCGCCCAAAATGAGATTGCTAAACATATTCTCTATTTTGTATTATTTGACTTAAAAGTATCGGCTAACCAAATTTTCTGTAAGAGTATGCCCAAAGATCAATCATGAGATGGTTGTAATAACATACTTGATTTACCATGTTTATTAATGTAAGGCATTGCCATTATTATTTCAGTTTCTTTTCTATGTGTATAAATAAACTGTTTTATAATAATGTCCTGAGAATAATATGATTACTCTTAAAAGGTCCTTAGTCAAGTATTATTGTTGACTAGGACAACAATAATGCATTAAGACTAACATGTAGTTGATTGATGATAAAGAGTTGTCATTGATATGGAGTGTCAGAATCAATGCATGAATATGTGTGTTAGAGAACAACATATTGGACTGACCCGCTTTGAGTATGTTTCTTGGATTATTATGTAATTGTCACAACATTACTCATAGTGATTAATATGTATATGATCTTCAGACTTGAGATAATCATTATCCCAACATCGTGAGCTGTATATTTTGATACAGTCAAACGTACACCGTAACTGGTTGTTTTATAAAGGCTGATGTTGGATATACCACAATCTATGTAAAGGGATATGGCTGATCAATATAGGATAAATCCCTCCTACATAATGGGAGTAATATCTTAGGCCACTTGATTGAGTGAGACTAGAAATGCATGGCCATGCTCAAATAAGTTGACATGAGATGTCATACGTATTTGTGTATCATAGTCTACTCAAGGTATCAAGAAACATGGGATGGACTATGCAAGTGTGACTATTCCATGACTTGTGTCCATTCCAGAGATAAAGGACTTAAGGATTAATGCATGAAAAGTTAATCAGAAAAGGTTATGTCGAATCATGACTTCTTGTAACTTAGGTAGTAATGATGCATTACTAGATGCCACTCATTGTTTGTAACATTAGAATCATTCTAGTATTACTGCTAACGTTACAAAAACCTACAGGGTCACACCCTATGGTTGAAATGAACGAAATAAAACATAGTTGATATTGTGTTTGGTTGTCACATGAATTAAATTAATTATAAAATTAATTTAATTGGGCAATCAAATATCGAACATATTATATGTACAAGGATGTTGTACACATAAGGAGAACATAATTCTATTAATATATGAATTTGGTTCATATATAAATTTAAATAAATATAGTTTACTGAAATGTTTATTATAATTAATGTAATTATAATTTTCGGTTAAAACTTTATTATATTTATTTATTTTAATTATGATTATGATGTTCGGATTAAAATTTAATAAATTAAGAATTCGTTATATACATACCAATTATAAGGGGAGTTATATATAGAAAGGGAGAAAAACTTTAAAAAGTGAATATACATACAAACCCGAAGCTTTGCTACTAAGTCTAGCAGCCGTTAAGCAAAATATCTCTGAAAATAGTTTTGGGAATTTCTTCCGTTCATTGTCAACTAGGTGGATTGCGTAGAGGTCGAGATCATATAGATTGCGACTTGGATTCGAAAGCAAAACAGTATTCTCATTGTCGAGGATTCACTGTCTACTCAGATTGAAGTTTCGGTCATTTTGAAACCTTCTTCACCCTTATTCGTTCCTCGCACATAGATCCATAGTTTGGATCGCCATAATATATATATTTTTTTCCCACTGTGCCATGGGGGTACCGGCGTTCCAACATTTTCCACTCTGTGTTTTCATGCATGGTTACGATTTGAACATCCATCTTTTGGAGAACAAGCTTTACAACATAACAATCGCAGAAGACATGTGCAGTTGATTTTTGTTTTTCACCACATGCCGGGCACATCACTTCAAATATGAGTTTTTGAAATTTAAGATTACTTAGAGTAAGCATGAAATTGTTTGTAATCCGCCATAGGTTGATTTTAATTTTGCTGGGAATTTTTAGGCCCCATAGTGCTGTATAATAATTTTTCATTTGGTCTGTCACTATTGTATTTTCATTTTCCAGCAAATTTATATCTTCTGTAAGACACCACTTGTATCTACTCTTCACTGTGTATTCGCCAGTATTGTCTCCCCGCCAAACTCTAATGTCTGGCTACAAAATGTTCCTCAGAGAGATGGATTGAATCATTTCTGTTTGGTCTTCATCAAAAAGATTTCTTAACACATCTTCCTTCTAGGTATTTGACTTGGTATTAATTAATTCTTCCACCATGGTATATCTCCAATCAATATTATGAATTTGTAGTTTTTCGTTCCCAGGATATGGAAGCCATATGTCTTTCCAGATGTTAACAGTCTTTCTGTCGCCTATTCTCCAACCAACCCCTGATTTTAATAAGTCTATTGCGCCCCGTATGCTTCTCCAGGTAAAAGAATGGTGAGTTCCCAACTCAACATTTAAAAGATCACCATGTGGGTAGTAGATAGCTTTCATTACTTGAGCTAGTAGATAATTAGGATCGGTAAGGAGTTTCTATCCTTGCTTTGCCAACAAGGCTTTATTAAAATTTGATAATTCCCTAAAACTCATCCCTCCATGTGCTTTTGGAAAACATAAAAACTTTCAACTACACTAGTGAATTCCTTTATTTGTTTTTAAATTTCGCCACCAAAATTGCATAGCATAATGAATTCCAACTCATGGCATAACGAAATCGATAATCGGAAACACTGCATAGCATAAATGGGTAAAACTCGTAAATTTGATTTGATAAAAACCTCTTTCCTACCTATGGAGAGATTGAGTATGCTCTATTCTTTTACTTTTGTTAAAAAGTTTTCTTTAATTTTAACAAAACTGTTTTTCTTTCTCCTTCCTACCTGTAAGAGTATGCCCAAAGATCAATCACGAGATGGTTGTAATAACATACTTGGTTTATCATGTTTATTAATATAAGGCGTTGCCATTGTTATTCTAGTTTCTTTTCTGTGTGCATAAATAAACTGTTTTATAATAATGTCCTGAGAATAATATGATTGTTCTTAAAAGATCCGTAGTCAAGTATTGTTGTTGGCTAGGACAATAATAATGCATTAAGACTAACATGTAGTTGATTGATGATAAAGAGTTGACATTGATATGGAGTGTCAGAATCAATGCATGCATATGTGTGTTAGAGAACAACATATTGGACTGACCCGCTATGAGTATGTTTCTTGGATTATTATGTAATTGTCACAACATTACTCATAGTGATTAATATGTATATGATCCTCATACTTGAGATTATCTTTATCCCAACATCGTGAGTTGTATATTTTGATACAGTCAAACAAACACCGTAACTGGTTGTTCTATAAAGACTGGTGTTGGATATACCACAATCTATGTTGAGGGATATAGTTGATCAATATAGGATAAGTCCCTCCTACATAATGGGAGTAATATCTCAGGCCACTTGACTGAGTGAGGCTAGAAATGCATGGCCATGCTCAAATAAGTTGATATGAGATGTCATACTTATTTGTGTCTCATAGTCTACTCAAGGTATCAATAAACATGGGATGGACTATGCAAGTGTGACTATTCCATGACTTGTGTCCATTCCAAAGTTATAGGACTTAAGGATTAATGCATGTAAGATTAATCACAAAAGGTTATGTCGAATCATGACTTCTTGTAACTTAGATAGCATTGATGCATTGCTAGATGCCACTCATTGTTTATAACATTAGAATCGTTCTAATATTACTGCTAACGTTACAAGAACCTATAGGGTCACACCCTATGGTTGAAATGAACGAGGTAAAACATAGTTGGTATATTGCTTGGTTGTCACATGAATTAAATTAATTATAGAATTAATTTAATTGGGCAATCAAATTGTTGAACATACTATATGTACAAGGATGTTGTACACATAATCAGAACATAATTTTATTGATATATGAATTTAGTCCGTATATAAGTTTAAATAAATATAGTTTACCGAAATCTTTATTATAATTAATGTAATTATAATTTTTCGGTTAAACATTATTATTTTTATTTGAATGATAATTATTATGTTCGGATTAATTTTAATGAATTAAAATTCGTTATAAATATATACCAATTAAGAGGGAGTTATATATAGCAAGGGTAAAAACCCTAAAAAGAATATATAAAACTAGCCCGAAAATATGCAAAGTGGTCTAGCAGCCGTTTAGCAAAATACTCTCTGAAAATAGTTTTCTGGGATTTCTACCATTCATTGTCAATCGGGTGGACTACGTATTGGCCGACATTGGAAAAGGTTACGGCTTGGTTCGATAGTGGTTCAGCATTCCTGTTGCCTAGGCGTCGCTGTCTACTTAGATTGAAGTTTCGGTAATTTCGAAATCTTTTTATCACCCCGATTCGTTCCTTACACATGGATCCTTGGTTTGGTTCGCCAAAATTTTTTTTTTAATTTTTTGCTGCGCCTTGGAGGCACCCGTGTTCCAACACTACCATCGTTGGCAAGCCAAGGTACATCTCGGGATTATTAGCAATTCGAACCAGCTCTCTTCCTATTTGAATCTTGATTTCGTCACTTATGTTATTACTAAAGTAGACTAATGATTTTTCAAAATTTACCATCTATTTTGATAAAGCTTTGCATTCGTTTACCACCATTTTTATTGCCGAAGCCTCCTTTTTTGTTGCGTTCCCGGATAAAAAACTATCATCGGCAAAGAAAAGATGAGTTAATTGCAAATCACTTTGCCCTACTTTCACCCCTTTAATTTTCCCCTCCCTTTCGCTAAATTTAGTAGCCTTAAGAAACTCTCTGCATGGATTAGAAATAGATATGGGCTTACGGGATCCCCTTGTCTTAATCCTTTAAATGACTTCAAATCCCTTCCTTTTTGACCATTAAGGACCACCGAGCATAAGACACTGTTCAAACATTTTAATATCAATGAGATCCAGCTGTCACAATAACCAAGAGTTCTCATTATTTTTTCAATAAAATGTCATTCAACCCTATCGTATGCTTTACTTATATCTAATTTTAACGCGAATGACCCTTCGCTTGACCTCTTTTTTCTTAAAGAATGCAATAATTCATAGGCCACAATAATATTATTAGTAATTTGTCTACTAGGTACAAATGCTCTCTGTGTTTTTTCAATGCAAAGATTTAGGGTTTTTCTAAATCTATTAGCTATTGCCTTTGAAATTATTTTGTATAACACGTTGCATAAGCTAATTGGTCTAAATTTCCCAATGTTTCTTGGCATCATAACCTTAGGAATTAAAACAATATTCGTTTTGTTAATAATTCCTACTTCTTTTTTACTGTTCAGAATATCAGTGCAGAATTTTGTCACTTCCTTTCCTACTACATGCCAGAATTTCTAATAAAAGAGGGTAGGAAAACCATCATTACTTGAAGCTTTAAGAGGTTGCATTGATTTTAACAATTCTTGTAAATTCTCTTCTTTAAACGGACTGATAGCTCTTCATTTATTCAATCTGGTATGCAAGGTTAGATTTCCCTCCATAGATTCTCATTCCCATGTAAACTGATTTGACAAAAAGATTTTCATAAAATATTTAAATGCTACTTCTAATAATTCATCATCCCTTTCGATCCATCTACTCCTTTCATCTTCGAGTCCCTTTATCATATTTTTTTTTTTCTGAAAGGAAGCAAAATTATGGAAGAAAGCTAAATTTCTATCGCCCATCTTAAGCCAATTAGCTCTAGCTCGTTGTTCCTAGAAAATTTCTTCTTTATCAGCCTTCATATTCAACGCGAGCTTAAATTCCATAATTTTTTATAAATGTTCATCATCTGGATCTTCCAAATAAAGCTTGAAAAGCTTTTTGTTTAACCTTTCTCTTCTTCTAATTTGCCTCTTTTTATTTATCTTATCATACTGTTTTAACGATTTGCTTAATCTTATGAGTTTTTCTGGCAATTCATCTTGGTTTAATTCCCATAATTGTTTTATTTTCTCTTCAAAACCTTTCTCAAAAATCTAGTATGCATTGAAACAAAAAAAGAGAGTTCCTCCTATTCCCCCTATCATTTTGTCTACCTAATGTGTCCAAAAGGAAAGGGCAGTGATCCAAGAAACTGTGGGTTAAATGTCTCATTGAATATTCTGGAAAATGATCCCACCATTTCGAGTTTGCTACTCCTCTATCCAATCTTTCTCGTATATTATTATCAGCAAGTCTTCCTCTTTCCCAAGTAAACCATTGTCCTATGAATCCTCTATCATTCAAGTCACATTCTTCAAGTACTTCTCGAAAAGCTTCCATTTGTCTTTCTTCTCTTTTGTCTACCCTTTTTTTTTTTCAAATGAGAATATAAATTCATTAAAATCCCTCATTACTAACCATGGCATTTGACGGTATTCTTTCACTATTCTCAACATATTCCATAATTCCCTCCTAAGATGTTTAGTTGGGGCCCCATAAAATCCTGTAAACCTCTATTCAATCATGTTGTTGTCATCTCTCACCTCCACATCAATATGGGATTTTGAAAAGTTAATAAGGTTTATTGAAATTCCTTGTTTCCACCCAAGGGAAAGGCCTCCTTGTAATCCTTTTGCACTTATATCAATTCCATTGTCAAACCCACACTTTTTCCAAATCCTCTCTATCTTTCTTTCATTAACTTTTGTTTCTATAAGGAAAAAAAATTGGGGCTGGTGTTTTCCCAAAAAGAATTTTGAGATGTCTTATAGTCGCGATTGCCCCAACCCCCGAATATTCCAAATAAGAATTTTCATTGTGTCCGGTCGGCCTTCTTATTAGCGACCGCCGATAATGTATTTTCTGGAATTGTCACCATGCTACTTGTCTGTGCATCTTCAAGGATATCTAGTCTTTGTCATTTTTTCCGTTCCAAAATTCCAGTTATTTTGTCTTCGTCATCTTCAAACTCTTCCTCATCCCTATTGTCATTAGTTCCCATCTCTATATCAACCCCCGTCATATCCCTATTACAGCCCTCTAAAACTTCCTTCCCTTTCGATCGTATAATAATTTCTTTTCTTTTCGTATTATGTGTTTGATCCTTCATTGTAGTGTTCATGAATTTGTTCCTTCTTCTTACCTCTACCCTTGCTTCGGTTTTAACCATGGTTTTTGGTTCCTCTCTTAACCATCTGCTTTCATTCTGCATAGATCTTCTACGTGGAGGCTTTAGGTATAGATCCCATCCCATATTTGTTTCATGCGCCTCTATCGTTAATCTTAGAGGAAAAAAACTTTCTCCATGTCCTAATCTTCCGCACATAAAATAGAATAATGATAAATTTTTCATATTGAAATAAAACGTAGGTTGATTTATTCTGTCCATAGAGAATGCATTTTTTCCTCTTCAAAAGATATCTTACATCCAGGAAAACCCTAATCCTCATAAATTTTTTAACTCCTCTTGTTATTATTGTTGCATCATATTCTAGAAAACGTCCAATGAAATTTTCCAATTGTTTTGCCATTCTTTCAGACATGGACCCTAATGGCAAATTGTGTACTTGTAACCAAAAATTGGAGAAAACCAATGGTACTTATACTGGGTCCTCTCATCTCTTCATTCTATGAAATATGATAAGATGCATGTTGAAAAACCATGGGGTCCCATCGATTACCCTCTTTAGATCTAATTCGTTATAAAATTGAAATAAGACTATTTTATCTTCCATATTTGTAATTAATACTCCTTCGAGTGGATGCCATAATTTTCCAAGAACAGTTCTCATAGATGGGAAGTGGACTGCGCTATTTGTCAGAACTTTGCCGACCAGACATAATTTAAACTTGTTATCGATCTCCTCCCCATATTTTTTTATCACATAGAGGGTCATCTTGGTCTTCTGCAATTTGTAAATTAGCTAATTCATCCTCCATTGTTTTTCAAGACTTTTATTAATGCTTTTCAATTCTTCTCATTATCATTCTCTATTTTTATAAAGAAAACGTAAAGCCTAGTTTATTGATTTAGATTTTTTCCAGTAATAGAATTGAGAAAAGCCCCGACGGCTGCTACAATCGACAGACAAAGCAAAATAAAGCAAAAAACCTAACCTGCTACTATCGACAGACTCCTTAATTTAGTTTTAAAATTTAAATTTATTTAAATCTTTTTAATAGTATAGAGATTAAATTCATCCAATTAGAACATTTATAAATTAAAAGCAGCAATTAAAGATGGGCAAAATAGAAAGCATTAAAGATGGGCAAAATAGAAAGCAACAACTAAAATTAGAATAATTATTAATGTATTAAATTATAGAAATAAACTTTGTTAACAAAAGAATATTGAATAATCTATTCAATAAATTAACTCATAAATTAGAGACAAAATTTACACAAAATAAAATTTAAATTTGGTGGGAAAATATATTAATATATTATCAGTGAAATTTAAAAAAAATTATAAGCAAAATTGAGTTGATGAAATGTATATGCATGATATATTAAAAAAAGAAAAAAGAAAATATATAAAAGATTGGAACAAATATTGATGTTCCTATTCAACAATCATAAGAGAAGTTAACATTCTTAAGTATCAAGGTGTACTAAAAACTTTCTTCAAAAAAAGGTATTTCCTTTTTACATTATTTAAATAAAAAATCTAAAAATTATAGTCATTTGTGTCTTCATATATAATGCGGTTCCAAATTGACATTTACTTAAAATATCATAAGCGAAGAGCCCATGGGACATTCAAAAAAGGTTAAAATTTACTATTAGTCCTTATACTTTGTAAAAGTTACAGATTTAATTCTTGTACTTTAATTTGACCATTTTTTGTCCTTAAACTTTTCAAATTTTAAATTTTCAATCCTTACCAAATGATAACGATTAAATTATTTATGTTACACTTTGCTATTTCCAAAATCTAATGCACCAAATATATTATCATATGTGTAATGTCATGTCAGTTTGTTGTTTTCACATTTTATTCACTAAAAGTACAATTAATGGGTTAACAACAGTCATTCACTTCAAGGTTAGAATTTCAAAATTCGAAAAAGTATCGAGACTTAGAATGATTTAATTGAAGAATGTAGAAAAAATCTACAATTGTACTCATTGATAGGACCAAAAATTGAATTTAACCAAATATATTTATATATTACCATTTGAATCATAACTAAAATTTGAAAATTCAAAAGATATAGAAACTAAATTTAACCAATTCAAAATGTGTAAAAATTAAAAATGATCAAATTAAAATGAAAATTTATATTCACAACTTTCAAAAAATTAATATCAGAATTTAATCTCTAAAATATGGTTAATTTATATGTATATGCTAAAAAAAAATTGAGAAACTATGCTGAAATTTTTGAAATTTAGCGATCTACATTGTTTTTGGAGAGAGAAAGGAAAAAGCGTCCTACAGGGTGTATTTTCACTACCACATCAGTGAAAACACGCATTGTAGGACGCGTTTTCACTTTGCAAAAAATTGTTTTTTCCTTTTTTTTTCTTGCAGTTGGAAATTAGAAGTTTATATATTTATTTTTGTCCATGTTTGAGATAGACCTTGTTATAGTTTTAAGGTATGTTTGAATTTACGGTGGTGTCATAGAGCTAGGTAACCTACAAATTTCTTCTGCCATGTGAGTATGGAGCCATTGCTTGAGAAGCCAGATCACATTGCAACTTAAATTCCTAGTTGATGAAAGTGTAACTAGAGCTTCAAATTTACCAAAGTTATGATGTCAGGGGATGGAGCATAAATGAGGCCATAGTTGGCAGTAGTTATGCGGGCAAGACAATGAGTTTTTCCTCGTCAAAGGAGGATGCTTTATAAAAACCCAAACAGAAGTATGATGAAGAAAAACGCAGTGGCATTTTAGTATAACTTGTGACCCCATTACTATAACCTATGACAAAATCAGTGTGTAATAGGTTTTAGTAACAAGGTCACTGCCTTTGGTGGAGACGGATAACACAAATTACTTATACTAGAAGGCCTCTGTATTTTTCTTTCTCACACTTTTGTATGGGTTTTATAAAGCATGCTTCTATAACAAGAAGAAACTCGTTGTCGTGTCTGTGTAACCACTATCAACTAGGGGACCATTTATGCTCCATCCTTTAACAACATAGCCTTTGTAAACTTAAAGCCTTAGTTACTTCAACCCAAGACCGTATAATCACTGTCAAATTGGACATCAAGTTGCAATGCGATACCGAATTCTCAAGTGATGGCTCCATACTCATATAACAGGTGAAATTTTTAGGTAACTAAGCTTACGACATTACCGTGAACCCAAACACAACTTAAAACTATGACTATGTTTAGATTACATGACCTACATGACGAAGTTTACAAACTAGAGCAAACATATAATGTTTGGAAGTCTGAATTCCCACCCGTCCCAGATGAAAGCATGTGGCCATCTATCTTGCACGCTCCTTTCAAGTTGGTACTGGATAAGAACTTACTGCGTAAGCCAAAAGGTTGGCGAAACTCAACTTGGATACGAGGCAATATGGATATTGAGGAGCAGAGAGACACACTAAAGTTATGTGGTTACTGTAGGAACTCAAGGCATACGAGCTAACATGTCTACACCTGTCGGGAACATCGAGGAGAAGAGCTAATTAAAACACTAACTCATTCATTTCTAAACACTAACTTATTTGCTTATTCATTAAATTTTCTATAAATTGTAAGTTAATATTAATTATTGAAGTAAGATATACTACAATATGAAATAATAATAAAAATCTTTTCTCATACATTGTCAACAAATCTTTGCTTTTTCAAAATATTGTAATTAATAAATGGACAGAGAAAAACTTGAATGAAAAGTAACAAGAATGAAAATGATTCAAACTCACCATACGATATGGTACAAAGTAAACCAATTTAATAAATTTGTTTTTTAGATTATAAATAAGTGTACATTTGGGATGTAAAACAAAGTATACAATTTGGGAAAAATTATAGATAAAATAATCATCAGCATCACGAATGTGTGCCACAATCGAGTGGGGGTTGGGCATGCCTAGGGTTCCGTCTCCTATTTGGGTTGACGTCTCCTAATCGTTTTCGTCTTCATCTTCACATGCACGTCCATGTTGATTGCCAGAGTCATCTCCTTCCTCCATGGTTGACTACATCTGGGTCTTAGTTGACCATCATACATCCCCCCTATATGAGTCAACGGTTGTGAGGATGACCCATCTCAATAGAACGACAATGCTGGGGGTATTTACGATACTATCGAGGGATAATTGTATGGTGTCGAATGGGAGGATTGTGGATAAAATGTGGGAATTTTTTACGATACCGTAAGCGTCGGTGTTGCTAGCTGCATCAGCGTGTAATATGGTATGGTTGGTAGTGATCGTGCAAAATATACACTTGGAGAAGATGTTGATGATAATCGAGTTAGCACGAAATATATATAAACCATATTGACCAAGAGGTTGCATGAAAATCGGGTCCGCATGTGGAGCTGGAGCAAATGTTGATCCCCCGCGACATGTTCTCTCGACTTAGGATTAATGAGCCCTCGTCTTGGCCTCTTACAGCAATGTTGTCTATTCTTTTCTAAAGCCTGTAGTAGATATGGGTTGCCATTATGCTTAAACCAATTCATGTAATTCGGAAATGTCACCAACTCTGATGTGAGAAATGATTCATGCGTTGGCAAGTGATGCAATCATAAACCAACTAAAAATCTGACTAACGCAAATACACTTATCAATTAATAGTATAGCAAATATATCGTTCCCACGAATACTAAAAGTACTAATAATTATCGTCCTTCTATTATTTAACTGATATATTTGAGTGATTAATTAAAACTAAAATTAACTAAATTAATTAACTATGAAAGCGACAAAAAACAAATTAGGAAAATAAACGATTAACAACCAAAAAGCAAAACAATACCCAGGAAAGAATTCACCTAGATTACATATGTCATTATCAATCTAAATTACACAATTTCTTCACTTAGTATCTTGATCCGTAGAAATCCCTAAATTATGCTAATATCTCTCTTTAAGAATAAGAACAACTGAATCTAGTTTAATTAATTAAAATTTCTTTCTAATTAAAACCCCTATTATCACATTAACTCGATCTATGGATTCCCTTATTAGATTTGACTCTCATTTGATATATTTATGTTGTCCTATTTCGAAGATTTAATGCAACGGCACTCAATTACGCTAGATATACTCTTAAAAAAGGTCTATTCCTCCTCTGATTTAAGCACATCAAACATGGATTAATTGTAACAGGCTGTTTTCAATGAAATCAGAATAGTGGTTTCGAGACCACAAACCCGACGAGAAAATTTTTATTTTATTATTAAAATTTCATTAAGAAATTTTGACGTTTGCATGCTTAATTATGTGAAAATGACTAAATCATAAAAGGTGCAAAAGTAGAGTTCTATTAGTTAAAGGTATCAATTAGCTATGAGATTTAAATGTGAGTGGACTTAGATGGTAATTATACCATTTATATGGTTAGTGGACATACATGGCATGGTTTTATTGAAATTATTACGGTTTTTAACGGTTATTTTGGTAATTAGGTAAATAAGGTTAAATTTTAATAAAACTAAATTCTATTGGCATTTATCTTCTTCCACCAATTTTTTTCAAGACTGAATATCACCATTTTAGGGTTCTTTGATTCGAATAAGAACATCCATTGCATGCAAATGATTTTGGTCCCGTTTTTAATGATTTTTATGTTTTCAGGATCGTTGTAGCTTTATCTAGCTAGCCTAGGGATTAATTTACAAAACTGTTAAAGATTTAAGGTTTTTCCATGAATATGTTTGTATGGTTTTTGATGTTTGATGGAATATTATGAGTCCTTGTTGTTAATTAAACAAGTTTTGTAAATGGATTTTTGAGGAAATTTGTATTTAGGGATTTATTGGTAAAAATGATAAAATTTTAAGTTAAATTCATGAAATGGTGATTTGTATGAGTTGGTAGATGTCCTTAGTGAATTTGGCTAGCATGAAATGAGGATGAAAATGCTTAGATTTCAATTTACGAGCTTAAGGAATAAATTTAAAAAGTTTAAAATGTTAGAGAAAAATTGTAATTTTGTAAAAATATGAAATATGGGCTAAATTGTATAATATAAGTATTAAATGAATTGAATTTATCTATTTAGATCAAGATAGATCTCGAACAGATTTAGATCACAGAAAAGCGAAAGCTTCAAATTGATTGACTACGTTTTACGCTTTGTTTGTCGAGGTAAGTTCGTAAGATTAAATATCAATTTAATGTTATATTGATTTAAATGTTAATATGTTATTTTTCATACAACTAAATTATGTATATCCAATGACGTCACGATGATTATTGAGCCCCATTTGAACCTTAAGAATTCGTAGGATACAAATGACATGTCATTAGGGTTTTCATGTTTCGGGTGCTGGTCTTGAATGTCCTATCGATGGCTGAGGTCCTGCATTTGTTGTGTATACTCCATAGCTCGTGTGAGCAATATCGTGTAGCTTACATTCCAACCTACAGCTCGTTTGAGTAGGCCCATTTCACAGCTTGTGTAAGCAATGCTGTAAAGGAAAAGAAAAGGTTATATGTTTAACACACATCGTGTGAGCTTCCTCGTGTATCTGATGTTATTCTGAATGGTTATGTTCATGTTTTACGAACTTACTAAGCATTATATGCTTACGTAGTTTTCTTTCCTATGTTTCATGGATAATCGAAAGTTCGATCAGTTTGAAAGCTCGTCAGAGATCTATCACACTATCCGGCAGTTATATCGGTAGCTTTTGATGTTTTGGCTAAGGTTATAATGGCATGTATAGGTGGACTTATATTTTAATATTAGTTGATAAGTTTGGCATGTATATGTTATTTTGTTTGATGTATTTTTGGTACTTTTGGTGCCTTGTTGGTATGTGTTAATATGGCTAAGTTTAGATGCATGTTTTAATGGCCAATATGGTATGTGATGGAATAGTTTCAAAATGGTCAAGATAGGCTATGCTTTGGAAATGTATTGAACTAGATGTATATGAATGAAACATGGTCAAATATGCATATGTTTAGATACGTTGTATATTTTCTTTTGAGGTGCCTTGTATGGCATATTGGTTGTATGGAATTGGTCTTTTGAATTGGTCATTTTATGCATGTTTAGGTAAGGTTTTGGTGCTTTGAAGTTAAGGTTTTGGTGCTTTGAAGTTATGCACAAAATGCTTATAGGTACATGTTTGGGTTGGTGTTGGAAATGGCTTGATTTTGGCCAATTTCATGTCCACACGGCCTGAGACACAGGCGCGTGACACAACTGTCTGTGACACATGGCTATGTGTCCCTTGTAGGTTTTAAGGTTTGCAAGTTAGGCAGTTACACAGTTTAACACGTGGCCTAGCACATGGGCGTGTGTGACCATTTTGAGAGTTACACGGCTTGGCACACGAGTGTGTGGCTTGGCCATGTGACCCAACTTCGAAAGTTACACGGGCACAGACATAGGCTGGGACACGGCCGTGCATCCCTATTTTGATTGTTACCTAGGCTGAGACACGAGCATGTGTCTCAACCGTGTGAGTCACACGACCTGGCCACATGGCCATCTGACCTCTGCAGTTCAATTTTTTCAAGTTTTTCTTAAATGTTCCAAATGTTTTCAATTTAGTCCCGATTTGTTTCTAAACTTCTTTTAAGGACTCAAAGGCTTGGTTAAGGGACTATGTGCATTCAGAAATGTATGTTTTTATGTTATGTTTATCTGGTAATGCTCTAAAACCATATTCCGACAACGGATACGGGTTAGGGGTGTTATATTAATAATCTAGAATTATCAAACCAAGAATTAAGCACACATAATTGAGAACAAGATCTAAGTGTTTATTGCACAAAATAAGAATCAAACAATAGAATTCATCATAGGGTTCATCTCCTTAAGTATTTAAAAAATTAGTTTATGCTTGCAAATAAAAAAAAAACCCAAGGATACTATATCCGAAAGAAATAAAGAAACTCATGATAATCTCCTAAGAAATCAACTGAGAGTCTTCAATCTTGATAGAAATCTGCCGTAGAATCGGCTTCAATGGTTTTTTCGAGTTGTGTTCTTGAATATTCTGACAGCTCGCTCCTATCTTCTTATTTTTGTCATATATAGGTCTGAGAATGCCCGAAAACTCTAAAAATCACATTTTTTCGCTGTTTGGAGTGCAATTTGCAAAATTGACAGGGCCTGCCACATGGCCGTGTGACAGCTTGTGTGGCTAACAAAGCTGTGTGTCAAGACCATGTCGAATGGTCCAGCCCGTGTGGCCCCTGTACCTTGCTCCAATTTTTCGATTTTCGATCTTTTTTCACTCATTTTGCTCTTAAATGCTCTCCTAAGTATAAAAACATGAATTTAAAGGATTAGGAGCATAAAATTCACCATTAACACTGAATAATCACCTAAAAACGCATTAAGAATGAGACTAAAATATATTACTTTTAGCACCTATCAAATATCCCCACACTTAAGTGTTTTCTTGTCCTCAAGCAAAATCCTCAACCCACATTCAAGTTAACTTCCCTTAATTTATTGTTTTCATTGATAATGTTTTAGGATAATCCACAGATAATCATGCATTGGAAATTCAACTAAAATGACACTAAACAGTACAAACAATTCAAGTAGAGAATTTTAAGCTTAAAAAACATTAGGCATATCCCCTATCTCAATAATTACTTGAAATTTAAACTTAACAAGAATTAACATCCTCACTAAAGATTCACTCAAAGCACTCAAAGTGTTTAAGATTAAAGTAATATGCACTCAATAGACAAACGAGAAATGTTTTTACCATAAGCTTGCTTGAAAATCAATCCACTATAAATGAGATGACACACCAATCAAGAGGTCTTTTCAAGGTTGTGATAGGGCTTAGGTTAAAGGTATGCAAAAGGTAAAAAAAGTCAGTTATAATCGAGAATTGAGTTAATAAGGCTCCAAACTAGAAAAAATCAAATCTTGAATTAAAAGAATTTACATCAACAAGAAATAAAGAATAAAAATGAGCTTTTGAACACAATATGAAGCTAAAGATTCAAGCTCGATAATTTTTTTTTTCATTTTTTTTCCTTTTTTAGAAAACAAAATATAATTTAGCAATGCAAATAATGGAACATATTCAAGCAACTAACCAAATCAAATCTCGATAAAAAGGGAATCGATAAAATGGATAATTTACAACATAGATATGGGTTACGAGTTAACATTAATGGGTTAAAAAATGTGTTAGAATTAACGGGGTTTACTAAGGGATAATACAACAGGTAAGCTGAATTAAGGTGAGGTGGGTTAAATCCTATGTGTCTCTATCATCTTAGTATATCAAATCAATAATGTGGTCTCGACATGTATAACCGCAGCAAGTTTTAGAATAACAAGTCAAGTTGACATACTCTCAACCAAAAATAAAATGAGCACGAAAAGATAAATATGCTCCATAGGCTTAAAAGCTCACAAAAAAAAATTATGGTTTTGATGTTAAATTTGCAAATTTAAAATTTCAAAATAATATTTCAATTTAGGGAGAACTGAAAATAATAATTTTTGAAAAACAACTTATCATGCTTGACTCTCTCATGTCTTAAAGTATAAATCACATAATGCATAAAAAAATCCATAAATTATTCAAAAACAAAAATCAATAGAAACTCCAGATTAAAGAAGAATGACTTCAATGATAGGTGTGAAAAAATTACTTAAATACAAACAACAATTCAGGGATTTTATCGCATAAAAATATAAACAACCTCCCCACACTTAAGTTGTAATTGCCCTCAATGTACAAACAGATATAATCACAGAATAAACACAATATCATAAGGGAAGGAGAAAACTGAAACTACTCTGAATTTGGATGAATTCGCTAGAATAGTGAAAACTGGAATTATAGGAGATTCTAAATGAAGTACATGTTTTTTAGCAAATTAATAAGAAAATAGACAAAAATAAATAAGATAAAGAGATTAAAAAATTGAATTTTTTTAAAAAAAGCATAACAAAAAATGCATAATAAAATAAAATATATAAATCCAAAAAATAAAAAATATATAAATATATAAATCCAGAAAATATAAAAATAAATAAATAATAAAAATAAAATTATGGCTTGGGGTAAGGGTAAAGAGGAACAAATGAATAAAAAGACAAAAGAAAAAGAAAATAACTTTAAAGAGGAAAAAGAAAGAACATGGCCATGTGAGCCATATGGTCATGTGGCCACGTCGTGTGAGCAGGCCTTGTGAGTGTAGAATCACCAAGACAGTGTGATAAAAAAATAAGTACAAATAAGCCCATTATCCACACAGCCCAGGACATGCTTGTGTATTTAGGCCGTGTGTCCCACACGGTCATGTGTCTAGCCGTGTGGGGTCTTTGCTCATTTCTTCCCCACCACTTGTGCGAGACCATGTGTCTCACACGATCATGTCTCCAGGTTGCGTAACTCAGTTCAACCCGTATGAGTTAAAAATAATTTTGAAAAAATAGCTTTAGTATGCACACAGCCTGGGACATGCCCGTGTATCCTACATGCCATGTCTCCAGGCCGTGTGGATCACCCCAAACCATGTGGACCTTTTTTTTAAATTTTTTGAAATTTTTTTCTTTTTCTTTTTTTTTTCAATTAGAAAAATGAAAGTAAAATAAATAAATAAAATAAAAACACTAGGGTTGCCTCCCGAAAAGCGCTTATTTAATGTCTAAGCTAGACTTTCCTTTTTAAACTAACGGTTAAGGTGGGTCTTGGAACTGAAGCTCCTCTCTCTCGTTGTCAGTATTACCACCAAAATAAAGTTTGAGACAAAGATTGTTTACCTTGAATGTGTCGTAACCAGGGTGTGTTACCTCAATGGTTCCGTATAAAAATACGTTTTGTACCATAAATGGGTTCGACCCACTTGACTTAAGCTCTGAAAGGAACATTCGTGGATCTAATTTGTCTAACAGCACTTTTTCCCCAACTTTGAATTGGTTCATCCTCTTTACATTTACACTATGGCGTTGATGAACAAGTCTGGCAAGTATTTGGGTCATCAACCCATCCAAATAGGGGAGAATGAAGCCCAATTCTGTAAAGGCATTTGGGTAGCTCAGAATTCACTTTTAGGATATTTATTGAAAGGTCCTCACACTTGTAAAATCCTCAAAAATTAGCCCTCAACATTTACCCTTAAAACCATCCACCACCTTACTTGATTCAAGCGTGATTTCAGGCATGAATCAAGCAACCAACAACCACTTCTTTCCACAATATATAGTCGGCCAAGCATGAGAGCATATCATGGGAGTCAAAATGCTATTTTTAGCAAACCTACTAGCCATCCCTCTAGTATAAATAGACCCTCTCATTTCACTATTCAGTCATCCCTCAATCATTCCTCATTTCATCCTTTAACACACATTTATCCATCCTTTCATTTCATTCTAACTTTCATTCTTTTCCTTTCCTTTTTCAACCATCCCATTTCCTTATTTAGTTAAGAAATTCCTAAAGAGAAAACTTTCTCTTGGTTGGCCACCTTGAGGAGAAATTTGTGGAGGAGCAGTTGTGAGAATTGGAGGAAGCGTCCACAATTAGTGATCATACTATCAAAAAGTTTTTTCTTCCTTTTGCTTTTCCTTAATTGTTGCTTATGTTTGCAAATTTTTTTGTTGTTTTCTCATTAATGATGATAGCATAATTTTGTTTTTCTAGAATGATTACATTTATTTAATAAAGTTCATTAAGTTATGTTCACAATGTTCTGTACCTCAATCGATCATGTTTTCAATTAAAATCATGCATGTATTTCATTCATTAAAATATGATTGAATGCATTAGAATTAGTTGAGCGACCCTAACCAGACGATGATTAATGGAAGCAATAATTGAAAGGTGCATGTTAAATTTAGATCCTGATTTGATTAAATTAAAGGCTCTTAATAACTCGGGAGAGCTCTATTGCCTTGCATAAATTTTAAGGTTATGTAATTAAATTGTTTCAAACCTGATCCATCCCTGTTACTTCACATAAGCTCTAAGAAACCCTTATTTAAATATGATTATAGTAGTATACATGTTTTTCTAAGTAAAAGATTTCGAAAGGACTTAATATTGGTTTCAATAAGTTCATGAAAGATCGAGTTGCCATGGAAAATTTTCTGAAACATTATGAGCATGATAAAAATGAACTAAGTTAAATAAGGTAATTATTCTAGCCTATGCATGTTATCATTGTTAAAGTCTTGTGAATTTGTTACTAAATAAATCTCATTCATTCTATTGCATTGAGATTAATTTGCATTAAGGGATCACTTTGCATTTAGTTTATTTAATTTAATTTAACAATCAGTCACTTCAAAAATATTGTGTTTTCTTACCAAATTGTTAGTATTAATTTTACAATTAATTGATTAACATACACAATCCTTGTGGAGACGATAACTCTTTTACTTACTTATTACTTGAAACAACTATGTACGTTTGCACAAACCACGCTTTACAAGTTTCAACAAAAGGTAAGTTAAAATGCAGTTTTTTTAAAAGCTCAAGAAATTCACCATATTATTCTTTTATGCGGTCTTGGTTCAATACTGCCGGATATGAAATTTGTAGTTTTTAATCTTTAACTACCAGCTTATGCTCTTTCTTACTTTCCTCAACCCCATCATTTTTCTCAACAACTTCTAGATTTAGCTTTTTTTAAGGCTCGACTAACCCTTCCACGCTTCGAACAGTGATTGTGGACGTGCTCCTCTGGGTTAGTTTCAGTGTTACTAGGTAAACTACCTTACTGTCTCTTCGAAACCAGTTTAGCAAGTTATCCAATTTGATTTTTAAGCTCTTGAATCGATGCTTGCTGATTTTTCAGAGTTTCTTGAGCTGAAATAGGGCTGGATGACAGTATCTAAATATGAAAGAGAGTTTGTTTAACTTAGTAAATATGCTTGAGAATGTATACCGACAGAAGTTGCTATGTGCACAAGGTTTGAAGAAGGGTTAAACGAAGACATCAAGCTGTTAGTTGGGATCCTTAAATTAAAAGAATTTGTAGTTCTAATTGACAGAGCTTACAAAGCCGAAGAATTGAGTAAAGAAAAGAGAAAAGTTGATTATGAGGCTCGTGATTCGGGAAAGAGATTAGTGAGAAAGTTATACCAATCACCGTCGAAGAAGTCGAAAGAAAATCATGGCCTTTCGTCAGCTTCAGTGGGTTATTTGAGTAAAGATAGAGGAAAACAACATGCAAGCTCAAAACCTCAAGCTATGTTTTAAATGTTAGCGTTAGAAACAACAAGCCCGAATGTCAGCAATGTAATCGACGACACTTCGGTGAGTGCAAACTGAAAGACTGGGCATGTTTTAAATGTGGTTCGTATAAACATTATCTCAGAGATTGCCCAAAAAGGTCCGACAAAGAAAAGGCTTAGACTACTCGATCGAGCAATATAGTTGCAAGAAGGACACCACCTCGAAACACTAGAAATACAGGTAATAGCCGTAGTGGGACAAATGACTTTGCTGTGAGATCTAAGGCATGAGCGCCGGCTAGAGCTTATGTGATTCGTGCTCGAGAGGAAGCTTCAATGCCAAATGTTATCACTGGTACATTTTCTATCTTTGATACTGATGTTACTACTTTAGTGTCAGATAAGAAATTTCCTTTCGAGTCTACTGAGTTTGTGGTTAAATTAACGAACTCATTAGGTCAGTATGTGTTTGTAATGACCCAAAAGTCAAGGGTGTTGAAAAAAATACTTCTGGGACCCCTCCTTAGCAAATTGGGCTCAAAAAAATATTATTATTATATTTTTGGGAGTTACTCTAAAAGTGAATTAAATGTTAATTAGATAAATTTTATAAAAAAAAGAGACTAAATTAAATAAGAGGTAAAAGTAGGAATTTCTATTAAATTTTAATATAGAATTAGTTAAAGGGAATTATTAAGTAAATAAGCCATATTATATATATAATATGGTGGATGGTTTCAATCTATTTTATTAGTATTATATAAATATAATATATTAGAAAAGAAATAAAGTTAAAGAATAGAATAATAAGAAGAAGAGATAAAAGATATAGTAGGTGAAAAGAAGATGGGGAATGGAGTGAAATTTTTTTTCTCTTCTCTTTGCTACCGAAAAATAGAAGAAGATGGGGGGAAGGGGCTGTTCAGCCATGGGGATTTAATGCATTTATAAAATTGTAAGTAAGGTTTGGTTATTTTTGCATGAAATTATGTTTTTGATGATATAATCTTATGAGCTAGTTTACCCATATTGAAATTTTGAGAGTGAATGGGAATTATGAAAGTTACCATGGATGAGAAACTCAAAGGTTTGGGGTTATTTTGTTGAACTAAATGTCTATGAGGTGATGATTTGAGCATAAATTTTGTAGACTAAGTTGGTCATATTGTGTGGTGATTTTATTGATAATAATTCCTAAGGACTAATATGTTGTAAATTCAAAATAACATAGCTTAAATTGTTAATTTTTTAAAGTATAGGGACTATTTTAGTGGACTGTTCTTATGCTGGAAAATTTGGGACTTATTTACTAAGTCCATTAAGTATATAAAATATTTTGTGTTATGAAATTGCCTAGCAATAACTAGAAATGAGTTAAATGCTATAAATAAATTTAGCAAAGTATGACTTTATTAAATTTAGGATTATTGGGGTTTGATAATAAATTAAATGTATATTTAGTGAATCTTTGAAATAAGAAGGAAATATGACCAATCAAATTTTTTATGTTAATAGTTGGGATGAGTAAATGACGATTGTTGTTAAATGAAAGTATGCACTATAATATAAATTTGATTAATTTTAGTAGAAACAAGAATGGTATTAATTGAGCTAAATTATTAAAGATAGATCAAGAGAAGAATAGAGCGAGTATCAGCCATGGGAAGCAAAACATCGCTGAGTAGATATCCGTCGTATTTTGGTAAGTTCGTGGACTCGAACTTAATTTTATTTCTAACTACTATTTAGATTAAGTAATGCTAAATTAGCCCTTGATGTAAAAATGTATGCATATTATTGAATTAATGTAAGGAAAATAAATGAGGAAATTATGGAAGTAAACAATTGTACAATCATCGATATGTTCGAGTAGCGCTGGGCGCAATCTTTGTCAGCTTGTCTAACTAGTGCTAGGTACACAACCGTCGATTTATCTGACTAGCGCTGGGCGCAATCACCGTTGGTTCATCCAACTAGAGCTAGGCTCACAAGTATTATCATTGGTATACCCGACTAGCACTAAGTGAAAATATTGTTGGTTTATCCAACTAGAGCTGGGCTCACAATTATTATCGTCGGTATACCCGACTAGCACTGGGTGCAAATGTTGTTGGTTTATCCAACTAGAGCTGGGCTCACATTCAATACTGTCGGTTAATCTGACTAGCGCTAGGCACAACCTCTTTTGCAGTTTACCATTAGGTACGGGGTGCCACGTTGCTAATAGATCTTACGATAAGATTACTTAAATTATCGAAAGAATTGAAATCTTATTTGGTTAAGTTAGAATTTTCATATTAATATTGATTGAAATTGTGTTTAGCTAATAAATGGAACCCGTTAATGGTAAATTGATTTACGTGTTATAGGTTAGATAAATAGTAGAATCGAACTCGGTATCCCGCAAGAATCTCGTACTTAATGTTGGTGATGTTTCCCTTTTTTTGTTTTTGGCATGTACCTAGGATGCAAATTTAACGATAGCGTCCCTTTTGTTTCAAGAGTTCTAGGGAATATGATTTTGTAAGTGTAAATAATTGTAAATACATGTTTAAAGTTTTATGCAAGAGTTAAAGTAATGTTTGCTTAAATGATTTGGTCATATTAGTGTATGTTTACCATGTGAGAGTGTGCTATTTGTGAATTGGTATTTTGGGTATCAATAAGTTGATCTTGATAAGTGGAATATATGTTAAGTTTTGGTAAAATTGAATGCATATATGTGTTTGGCCATTTAGGTAAATTTTGGAGACATTGTTGACATGTATTTAGATGGCCAATTGAGGTGCCTAAGAGTATCATGGTTGTATGTGATGTTATAACATGTTATAAGATTGATGTTGGTTGGTTTTGAATGCCTAATTATGTCATGGTCATATGCAAATTGTTGTGTTTAGATTGATACCAATTTGGCTGAGAAATATGGCTTGGAGAATGACCTTTTTTTTTTCCACACAGGCATGTCTCAGCCATGTGTGATACACGGCCAGGTGACACAGCTGTGTGTCCCTTGTAACTTCTAAAGAAAACAAGTCAGTAGCCTCACATGGCCTAGCCCACGAGCGTGTGGCTTGGCCATGTGGCATAAGTCAATATACCCTCTAGTTTTCACACTGGCATGTGACCCAAGTCAGTAAGTTACACAGGCTAGGACACAGTTGTGTGTCCCTATTTCGAATGCCCACATGGCCTGAGACACGATCGTGTCTCTTGGCCGTGTGAGACACACAGCCTGGCCACACAGGTGTGTGTCCCCTGCATCTTTGAAAAATTTTCATGTTTTCTGAAAAATTCTTTGAGTACCTGATTTAGCCCCGAACATTTTTAATGTTTATTTTGGACCTCGAGAGCTCGTATTAGTGACTATATGATTGATTGTGATTGGTTTTGACTTGAGTATTATATGAGATGAAATGCTTGAAATTATGTATGTTTGATCAGGAATACGCTGTAACCTTACTCCGACGACAGATACAGGTTCAGGGTGTTACAGTGTTAGTTGATAAATTCTGTAAAAATTATCCTTTGGTAATTTAGGGTCGCAACTTTCTAGCTGATTTGATGTTACTAGCCGTTGATGAGTTTGACATGATTTTGGGTATGGACTGGTTAACTCTGCATGATGCTGTAACACCCCTTACCCATGTCCAACGCCGGGACAGGATACGACGCATTACCAGACTTAAACACAAGCAAACATGCAAAAACCAGGCCATAAAATTTCGTTTCAATCAATTTCATTCATACATATACAAATTTTCCTTTATATAGGCCTATGAAGCCCAAAACATACATCGGGTGTGGTTCGGGACTAAATCGAGAACTTTTGGAACTTCTATATCACTTAGAAAATTTTTCAACAAAACAGGAGTCACACGCCCATGTGGCTTGGGACACACCTGTGTCCTCAGCCCGTGTCACTCTCTGTTTATGACATCATCAATCGAAATAGGGTCACACGGCCAAGTCACAAGCCCATGTGCTAAGGCCGTGTCCTTCACATGGTTGAGACACACGGCCTTGTCTCTGCCCATGTGTTTACTACTGGGCATTCTATTTTGCATTAACTAGGGTACAGGGGACACACAGCAGGATCATACGCCCATGGGGCAGACCGTGTGTCACACACAACCTAGACACATGCCCGTGTGTCTAACCGTGTGGACAATTTCTAGGCTATTTTCCAAGCCAATTGCCACCCTTAAGCACTCAAACACATACATGACTTCAAAGGCAATTGACATGGCATAATCGAGAACTTAAACATACACAAACAAAACATGATCGTGATCATTTCATCTTTACAAATACATACATAAGACTTCATACTTTGTCAAGCAAAGCTTATAAATTTGCATGCCCTAAGAGTTGTAGTTTACTTCTATTTAACATACTCATGTCTCAGATGCCATCATGCCATTCATTCACAAATCCATCATCAAACATCCATAGTCACATGCATGCATATATGAATAGGTTTACAACCCAATACACAATAGGAGCCACATCTCATAGCCATATACAAAATGAATCACTAAATTATTATAAGCCAACACACTTGGCCAAATTAATAATGACATAATTAACCAATAGACAAAGTCCCTATACATGCCATAAATTTAAAACACTTGTGTTCACTTATACCCAAATGATAGCTTGATAATGTGATGGCATCTCTGGCAGTCTCCAACCCGAGCTAGCTAAATTAACCTATAAGAGATGGGAAAGGAAAGGGAGTAAGCTTCAAAGCTTAGTAAGTTCATATGCAAATAATAAACAACTATTAACATTAATTTATTTTACCCATTCATAAAAATTTTATTAATACAATTTGCATTAAATCTTATGATTGCCACTTACTCATTCATAATGCTTACTCTTTATCTTACAAACACTAGTTGCATGTCTTGGCATTAGACTAACGACCATGATCTCCTCATTATAGCAAATCACATTATGTAACAAGTTATTTCAACTCTCTTAACGACATACACATCATTTACGAGTAATCATAATTTCCACATATAGCTTAACAATCTTTCACACATCTATTGAATCACGGCTTAAGTATATACATCGTACTACTACTTCACAATTCGATTAAGCTCATATGCTTATCACATGATTATTATCAAATCTTATCATGCATCCATTCATCATAAACGTAGATCATTTGTCACAAGGTTATCAATGTTTCACAAGCATAACTTGTTCGTGTACATACCTGTACCTCATGTAATATAGTCACATACTTTCTCGTATGCATTCTTACCACATTTTCATAGTATATCGAATCCTTTACTCTTGAGTTAACTTGTAGCACATTCTCATATTTCCTCATCATTGACTTACTTGTCAAATAACTCACTGATTTACCCGTTGAACTTTTGGAATACTATTGGATACACGGAAAGCTCGCACATAAGTGCCATATTCGTAGCTAAAGCTACCTCATATCACATATCACTTGTTGCTCATTTTCGAGCTACTTATGGGTCTATCTTCAGTGACTGTTAGGTATCCGCAACACATGCCAGACTACCCAACCATCAGTCAAACATACCAGACCAAAACCCGGAACGCCATAACATGTGTCACATATATCATGAACTCAGACCACAACTCATGAGTTCAGATCACATAAATCATGAACTCAGACCACAACTCAATGAGTTTGGATCATTTAATTCCTAGTGACATGTCACTTGTATCCTAAACTATTCCTAAGGTTCAAACGGGATTCTTTGATGTTACATCTTCGTCGAACTCGTTCACAATGTCATTCTCATTGACCATAATATTATTCATACACTCCTTAAAATAATTAAACATGGAAATTCATACATTAATAAAGCATTAAAACATGACACAACATTGCATTATTTACACATGAACTTACCTCGACACCAAAATGGCAAAAAGGGACCTAACCGTCAATTTCATGTTTTTCCTCGTTCTAGGCCCGAATCTCTTTTTCATTTATCTATAATATCAAATTTAGCTCACTTATTAGTCACATTATTCATTGTGGCCCAAAAATCATATTATGGAAAAATTACATTTTTGCCCCTAAATTTTACATATTTACACTTTTGCCCCTAGGCTCGTAAAATGATTTTCATTCAATTTCTTTGTACTTTAAGCCTAGAAGAACCATTTTCATAACTATAGTAGCCCAAATTTTCCACTAAATTACACTTTTATGACAAATTTTATAACTTTTACAAATTAGTCTTTTTTAGCGTTTTCACCGAAAACCACTTAGTAAAAGTCGTTTCTCTAACCATAAACTTGCATAATCTAACATTAAATATCAAAATACACACATATTTACCATGGGTCAAAACCCTAGACTTCAACCTGGTAGAAATAGATAGATCGAGTGATAACGACTTCAAATACGTAAAAATCATTAAAAATGGGGCTAGAACGGACTTACTATGGAGCTTGGAAAGCTTGGAAAACCCTAGCTATGGTCTCCCCTTGCAAAATTCGGCCATGGCATGAAAAATGAAGAAGATGACATCTTTTTTTTCATGTTATTTTGGCTTTATTAGCCAAATTACTAAAATACCCTTAATGAAAAACAATTTAAAACATACCTAACGATGTCAATTTTTGTCCACAACTTAAATAATGGTCTAATTACCACATAAGGACCTCCAATTTAAAATTTCATAGCAATTAGACACCTTTAGATTCTAGAACTCAAGTTTTGCACTTTTTACGATTTAGACCTTTTGACTAAATTGAGTGCTCAAACGTCAAAATTTTCAAACGAAATTTTCACGAAAAAATTTCATGAATTGTAGACCATAAAAATATAATAAAAACAAATTTGCTTATGTCATATTAGTGGTCCCGAAACCTATGTTCCGACTAGGCCCAAAATCGGGCTGTTAAAGATGCTGTTGTGAATTGTAGACGAAAGCATATTGAGTTGAAATCTCAGAATGGTGAACAACTTCAAACTGAATCAGATAGATTGGATACTGTATCTAATATTATTTCGGCTATGTTGGCACAGAAATATGTTAGAAAAGGCTATGAAGCGTATCTCGCTTATATATTTGATTCTAGAGTTTTTGAGTTGAAGCTACAATCAATTTCAGTGGTATGTGAGTACACAGATGTATTTCCAAAGGAGTTACCAGGATTACTACTGATCAGAGAGGTTAAGTTTGCTATTGATCTAGTACCGAGAACATTTCTGATATCGATAGCTCCTTATAGAATGATGCCTACTGAACTAAAAGAGTTGAAAGCACAGTTGTAAGAGTTGACAGATATTGGTTTTGCTCAGCCCAACGTTTCTCCTTGGGGTGCTCCTATGTTATTTGTTAAGAAAAAGGACGAATCCATGCCGTTATGTATCGATTATTGGTAGCTGAACAAAGAGACGATGAAGAATAAATATTCATTGCCACGTATTAATGATCTGTTTGATCAATTGAAAGGTGGGACAGTATTCTTAAAGATCGATCTTCATTTTGGTTATTATCAGTCACGAGTTCAAGACTTAGATATGCCGAAAATTGCATTAAGAACTAGGTATGAGCATTATGAGTTTCTTGTGAAGCCATTTGGTTTGACTAATGCACTTACAATATTTATGGACTTGATGAATAAAATATTCAAACCGTACTTAAACAGATTTGTTGTTGTATTCATTGATGATATTCTGATCTATTCACAAGATGAGACAGAGCATGCCCAACATTTAAGAATTGTTTTACAAAATTTATACGAAAAAAAAATGTTCACTAAATTTAGCAAATGTGACTTTTGGCTTCAAGAAGTTAGATTTTCGGGACATGTTGTATTGGCCGACGACATCGGAGTTGATTCGAGCAAAATTTTAGCTGTAGTAGACTGGAAGCCTCCGAGAAATGAATTTGAGGTTAGAAGTTTTCTAGGTTTAGTCGGATATTACAAAAGATTCATTAAGGGATTTTTCCGTTGACGAGATTGTTGCAAAAAGATATTAAATTCAAATGGTCTGAGAAATGTCAGCAAACCTTTAATCAGTTGAAAGCATTGTTAACCGAGGCACCTGTGTTACTTTAGCCAGAGTCCGGTAAAGAATTTGTGATTTATAATGATGCTTCGTTGAATGGATTGGGTTGTGTTTTGATGCAACATCGCAAACTGATAGCATATGCTTCTAGACAGTTGAAACCGCACGAAAAGAATTATCCGACTCATGATTTAAAGCTTGCAGCGATTTTATTTGCCTTAAAGATTTGGCGACACTAAATGTAACACCCCAAACCTGGCTCGAACTTTACGGCCTGATCCGGCGTGTCACATTGAAGTGTTTTAGTGAAAACCGAGTTTTCATTGAAAACCTTTCTTAAAATAAGAGAGAATCTTAACTAAAAACTTGTTCAAACATAAGATTTGATGAAAATAAAGCACTTAGAAATTTTAGTTGCGAAAGCGTAGAAAACAAACTATAACTTAAGAAATCCATGTTTAACTGCTCGTAGAAACAATGAAAATAATAATAATTCAAGTAATAATAACATAATGAAAACCTTATTACAATCTGGTCTGAGCATACTTAAAAAGAAATAAAAACTTAAATGCTTAAAAAAACCAAGTGTAACACCCCTTACCCGTTACCGTCGCCGGAACAGAGTACAAGGTATTACTAAAACATAGCACATACCATTAAACAAAAACCGAAATAGAAATATGTCATCCAATTTGATAGTGTATTGTTATAACATATGTCTTGAACAATATTAGCCAACTTTAATGGCTTATACAAAGTAGTTGATCGAATATCAGAACTAATATTCTAAACCTAGGCAATTATGACACGTAACAAAATAATTAAGTCTACTATACATGCCATAATTCAAAATGTTTAGTTCAATACCCTAAAGTGTTGATAGTGCGATGAGATCTTCGCGATCCTTAACTCCCGAGCAAGTCAAGGACACTATAAAACAAAAGAGAGAAAACAAAGTAAGCTTATAGCTTAGTAAGTGAGTAAGTAAATATTAATTAAAGAATCTAATATGTTTATACAACAACTCAAGTATATCTACTTTAATTTCACTATTCACTCTAATTTGATTAAGCTGTCTCTGCTGCGTCATGTTCGCTAAATAAATCATAACTCGAGTTACAAAACTCGAAATTCAAATCAGTAAAATTTACGTAAATCTAGACTCATATATATTTTTAATAATATTTTTCTAGAATTTTTGGTTCAGCCAATTAATACATTTTATTGGTTAAAGTTTCCCCTGTTACACAGCTCAACTGATCTGACCTCTGTTCATTACGAATTGAATTTCTCCCAGTACACAATTCAAATAACCATAAAATCTGTTTCATTTAAAACTAGACTCAATAATTAATTTAATAATATAAACTATATTTCTTAATTTGTTTTGTATAATTTTTAATGATTTTTCAAAGTTGGAACAGGGGACCACATAGTCATTCTGAGCAAGTCACACACAATTGCAAATATCTCAAAATATAGAATTCTTTTGCTTGCTCTGTTTCTTTTATATGAAAATAGACTCATTAAGCTTTAATTCCACATCTCATTCAACCTCTAGTTAAATCCATTCTATTTTTGGTGATTTTTCAAAATCACGTCACTGTTACTGTCCAAAACAGATTTAATGCTACTTTCACTCTTTCACCCATTCTTTGCACTAACCTCATTTTAACTTACATATTTATATACTACAAATCATTTTCATCACATTTCATACGTTACAAGTGTAGGTCCATGACTACAATCTCACTACTAAGCCATCCCGTTGAACAATTCGGATCAACCTCGATATTTAATGGCTTCACCACACGCCACCACCATCATACTTCGTTTAGTTCGGCTCTCTTGTACACATAGTGAACACTTAGTACCACTCATGTGACCTAGTCGATTTGTCTCGTAGCTCTCTTGTCTATATGGTGTCCTTCACTTGGAATCACGCATGCGACCTAGCTACATATATCCCGTAGCTCTCTTGTCTACATGGTGTACACATAGTATCACCCATGCGACCTAGCTACATTCATCTCTTACGTAGCTCTCTTGTCTACATGGGATACATCCCGTATCACACATGTGACCTAGCTACTACATTGTATCTCGTAGCTTTCTTGTACACATGATGTGCACTCAAAGATCATACATGTGACCTAGCTACGCTTCCTCTATTTTATTCGATCTCTCCGAATGTTCAACCGAGATCTCTCTCTATTGTTTATTTCTATTCTTCCAATGGTCTATTCATATTTTTAACATCCGCTAATATATTTACATAATAGGCTGAAATATAAGAATGTACATAAAATTAATGTAATATTTACATACAAACTTACCTCGGTGCAAAATGTGGAATTTTTTAAGCATTTAGTCCAAAGCTTTTTCTTTTCCCCTGCTCAAGGTCAATTCCACGCCTTTCTTGATCTATAACAATACATTTAGCTCATTTAACACTCATACTATTTATTTCAATCCAAAATCACATTATAGAAAAATTACATTTTGCCCCTAACTTTTACAAAATTACAATTTTGCCCCAAGGCTCGGAAATTTAATTTCAGCCCTTATTCCTATGTTTTATGACATGCTGAACATTTTTCTCTTCTACAACAACATCAAATTCTCACTCTAACATATAGTTATGAACAATAAGTATTTTTACCAATGATGCTTAGTTTTACTGCTTTCACTTAAAACCGAGTAGCACAAGTTGTTTAACATAATTTAAAACCTCATATTCTACCATCAAACATCAAAATACATGCCTATCATTCATGGGTAAATTTTTAAACATAAACCCTAACTCGAAATAATAGTAGAAATAGGTAAACCGAGCTACGATGATTTCAAAAATGTAAAGAACATTAAAAACGGGGCTTGGAATTACTTACTATAGAGCTTGAAAGTTGAAGAAACCCTAGCTATGGAAGAGAGGAAAATTCGGCAGCAACTAGTGAAGAAGATGACCAATTTTGTGTTATTTTTCCCATTTTATTTCATTTAATATACAAATGACCAAAATACCCTCCTCACTAAACTTTCAAAATTCCTTCCATGTCCCAAAATTTGTCCATGAACTTAAAATTGGTCAAATTGCCATTTAATACCTCCTAATTAATATTCCAAAGCAATTTCATACTAAAAACTTCTAGGATGCAAATTTTACAACTTATTCAATTTAGTCCCTACTTTCAATTTAAGCATTTTAAGCATAGAATTTTATCACGAAATTTTCACACAATCACGTAATCATATCATAAAACCCAAAATAATTATAAAACAATTATTTCTATCTCAGATTTGTGGTCACAATACCACTATTTCGATTAGGCCCTAATTCGGTTGTCACAATTCTCCCCTTTAGAGATTTTCGTCCCCAAAATCTTACCGAAAAAAGTTTGGGTACTGCTTTCTTCATAGCTTCCTCAGTTCCCACGTAGCCTCTTCTATCCCATGTCTGCATGCCACAATACTTTCACTAAGGCTATACTTTTATTTCTTAATCTGCTTAACTTCTCGAGCCAAAATCTTTATTGGTTCTTCCTCATAGGTCATATCCGATCGAATCTCAATTTCTGTTGGGGAAACCACATGTGAAGGATCAGAACGATAACGTCTCAACATTGATACATGAAACACGTTATGAATTCTTTCTAACTCTGCCGGTAAAGCCAACCGATATGCCATCGTCCAATTCTCTCAAGAACCTCATACGCCCAATAAAACGCGGACTCAACTTGCCTTTTCTAGCTAAATCTCAGAATATTTTTCCATGTTGACACCTTTAAGAACACTTTATCTCCCACTTGAAATTCAATCTCTTTTCTTTTCAATTCTGCATATGACTTTTGTCGATCTGAAGCAGCTTTCAAATAATCCCGAATTACTTTTACTTTCTCTTCGGTTTCTTTAACTAAATAAACTCCGTGAATCTGCTTTCTCTCACTAAGCTCGGTCCAATATAAAGGAGTTCGACACTTACGACCATACAAGGCTTCAGTGACGGTGCCATTTGTATACTTGATTGATAATCATATTGTAGGCAAACTCAATCAAAGATAGATATTTCTCCCAACTACCTCCAAATTCTAAAACACAACATCTAAGCATATCTTCGAGTACATGGATTACTCTTTCCGATTGACCATCTGTTTGTGGATGAAATGCGGTACTAAAGTTCAATTTTGTACCCAAAGCTTCTTGTAACTTTTTCCAAAATCTCGAGGTAAATCTCGGATCTCTATCTGATATTATAGACATAGGTACTCCGTGCAACCTCACAATTTTAGCAATATATAATTCGCTAACTTATCAAGTGAGTAATCGATGACGCATCGGTATAAAGTGGGCTGACTTTGTTAATCTATCAACCACTACCCAAACAAAGATCCTTCTTTTTAGAGTCAAAGGCAAACCGGTCATAAAATCCATGGTAATCTTGTCCCATTTCCACTCAGCACCATTACGGTTGAAGTAGCCACTCAAGCACTTGATGTTCAGCTTTTACTTGTTGACAAATCAAACACTTGGTTACAAATTCAAAAATGTCCTTTTTCATACCGCCACCAATACAACTTCTTTAAATCATTATACATTTTTGTGCTACTAGGGTGAATCGATAAACAGCCATTGTGTGCCTCATGTAATATTTTTCGAATCAATTTATCATTTTTCGCACACATATCCTCGCCTCAAACATCAAACAATCGTCTGGTCCAACTCGTAAACTGAGTCGTAACTCGACTCACATTAAGTTCTCTTGGCCCGCAACTCACTATCATTCTTTTGAGCATCACAAATCAATCAAGAAATAACGGTTTAGCTCTCATCTCTCGCTAAGATTGACCCATCATCGCACAACGCTAGCCCCGTATTCATGGCTCTCAAAGTAAAAAGAAATTTTCTCGCTCAAGGCGCCAAGAATTACATTTGCTTTTCCCTGATGATAATCAATCACCGATCATAATCCTATAATAATTCAAGCCATCTTCGCTGTCGCAGATTCAAATCCTTTTGATTCATCAAATACTTCAAACTTTTGTGATCGTGAAAAAATTTGGCATTTTTCACCGCATAAAATAATGTCGCCAAATCTTCAAGGCAAAAACAATAGCGCCAATTCCAAATCATGTGTAGGATAGTTCTTCTCATGCGGTTTTAATCGCTCAAGCATAAGCTACCACTTTACCCTCTTGCATCAACACACATCCAAGGCCCATCAACGATGCATCACTATAAATTACTTAACTCTTTTCCCGGTTCGGGTGTACCAAAATTGGTGCTTCACCAATCGTGCTTTCAACTTTTCAAAACTCACGACATTTATCACCCATTCAAACTTAACATTCTTTTGCAAAGAACTTAGTCATAGGAGAGGCAATCATCGAAAATCCTTCAACAAAACGTCTATAATATCCTGGCTAAGCCTAAAAGCTTCTAACCTCGGATACATTCTTTGGCGGTCTCCAATCAACGATCGCAGAAATCTTACTTGGATCCACCCAATACCATCACCAAACTATATGTCCCAAAAATCCGACTTCACGGCCGTAACTCACTTTTACTAAACTTGGCAAACAGCGCTTTTTCTCTCAAGATCTGCAATATGGTTCTCAAGTGTTCGGCATGTTCGCACTCATCCCGAGAATAAATTAAAATATCATCTATAAACACTACCACAAACTTATCCAGATATGGCCGAAAGATCCGATTCATTAAGTCCATAAATATAGCTGGAGCATTTGTTAAGCCGAAAGGCATCACAAGAAACTCATAATGTCCATACCTTGTCCTAAAGGCGGTTTTCGGCACATCCGACTTTTAACTCTCAACCGGTAGTAACTGCACCTTAAATCGATCTTTGAAAACACTCGGGCCCCTTTTAACCGATCGAATAAATCATCAATCCTCGGCAATGGGTATTTGTTCTTTATAGTCACCTTATTAACTCGATTTTGTAATCAATACAAAGTCTCATTGAACCATCCTTCTTCTTTACGAATAATACCGAGCACCCTGGGAGAGAAACTCGGTCTCACAAATCCCTTTATCTCATTAATTCCTCGCAATCGAGCCTTCAATTCTTTTAATTCAGTCGGAGCCATTCTATACGGAGCAATCGAGATCGGTGCAGTACCCGGCAACAAATCAATGGCAAACTCTATCTCTCTGTTCGGAGGCAACCTAGGCAATTCGTCTGGAAATACATCTGGAAACTCACAAACTATCTGTGATCGATTCAAGCTTCAATTGAGGCAACTCAGTATTCATTACATAAGCCAGATAAGCTTCACACCCTTTTCTCATGTATTTCTGTGCAGACATGTGCGAAATCACCATAGGCAATTTATTTGATTCATCTGTTTCAACCCACAGAATTTCTCCATTTTCACATTTCAACTCTAGTATCTTTTGTTTGCAATCTACCTTAGCATCATACAATGTCAACCACCCATTCCCAAGATAACGCCAAACTCACGAAATGGTAACAAAGATCAAATTGGCCTAAAACAAGTGACCTTGAATCATTAATGGACAATTCTTGCAAACCTTATCAACTAGTACATATTGGCCTAAAGGGGTTCGACACTTTAATCGTAAACTCAAGAAGCTCAACCGTAACTTTTTATTAGATACTAAATTCATGCAAATATAGGAATGAGTGGATCCGGATCAATCAATGCAATAACAATAGTATCATAGAGAGAAAATGTACCAAGAATGACATCGGGAGATGATGCATCTTCTCGCACGTATAGCATAAGTTTTAGCAGTGCTCTAGCTTCGATCTTGCCATCGAATCTTTCATCGCAGCTTTTATCGCTAGTCCCACTTCTAGTATTTCTCGGTGGTCTACCCCTACTAGCGGTGGGTATTCTGCCTAGCACTCTCTAAATCTTTCTTCTTTAACTTTCTCCCACAATCTCTAATAAAATGTTCGCGAGAACCGCACTCTAAAACAAGCTCGCTCGGTTCCCCAACACTCACCATAATGTTGCCTGCCACATTGCTGACATTCGGGCTTTCTAGGTCGCATATTACCCACTCTTGCCACCGAAGTAGCTTGAGCTTTAGACCTCGAATACGCTCTACCACGATCTCTGTGAATCCCCAATTGAAACGCTGTCATTAGAGGGTTTGCCTCTTTGGACCTCTTTGATTGAGATTGAAATGGCTTGCTTATCGGCCTTTTTCTGGCATCTCGAGCCTCAATAGCAGATTTTCTTCTTTCTTTGTTCAATTCTTCAGCTTTAAGAGCTCGATCAACCAATACTACAAATTCTGTCAACTCCAAAATTCCTACCAAAGACTTTAATGTCCTCATTCAAATTTATCTTCAAACCTTCTCGCACATAATAGCCTCTGTGGACACACATTCCCCGAGCATACTTGCTAAGTCTCACAAATTCGCGCTCATATTCTCGCCACGTACATCTTGCATTGCTTTAATTCAAGGAACTCCTTTCGCTTTTGATCAAGAAATCGCTGACTTATGTATTTCTTTCTAAATTCCTCCCGAAGAAATCCCAAGTAACTCTTTCTTTTGGCACCATTGCTACTCTAGTCTTCCACCAATGGTAGGCCGAATCTCTCGTAAGTGATACAAAGACACTTTAAGCAATCCTCGGTGTACATGAGAGCTCATCAAATACACGGAAGAATATTCAAGCCGAATTTCGCTTTCTCAGATCATCATCAATCTTTGCTCTAAACTCTTCTACCCCTTGTTTTCGAATCTTGTCAACTGGAGGCTTGTTCATCCTTACCAAATCTATGCCTTGAGCAGCTACAGAATCGCCTAAGGTATAGGAGGGGGTGGAGGAGGTTGAGCATTTGGATTTGCTTGAATAAATTCAAAGATACTAATTGTTCATCCTTTGGAGAAAGGCATCCCAGCCTCATCTCCTTGTCTCAATGTCTCGTATCTACTTTCCACAAAGGGTCCTTGTGCAGAGCCGGCGACATTACTAGCAAAGATCATCACCAGCAGCCTTCAGGATCCATTACTATATTAAAACAAAACACGCTTTAGAACAATCAGAGTCACCACACTATCACAATATTTTTATGGCATGTATAGCTAGACTTTTACACACACTTTATTAGTCCGAGAACCGACTAAACCATAGCTCTGATACCACTAAATGTAACACCCTTACCCTATTATCGCTGCTGAATAGAGTACAAGGTATTACTAAAACATAGCACATACCATTAAACAAAACCGAAATAGAAATATGTCATCCAATTTGATAGTGTATCGTTATAACATATGTCTTGAACAATATTACCCAACTTTAATGGCTTATACAAAGTAGTTGATCGAATATCAGAACCAATATTCTAAACCTAGGCAATTATGACACGTAACAAAATAATTAAGTCTACTATACATGCCATAATTCAAAATGTTTAGTTCAATACCCTAAAGTGTTGATAGTGCGACAGATCTTCGCGATCCTTAACTCCCCGAGCAAGTCAAGGACACTATAAAACAAAAGAGAGAAAACAAAGTAAGATTATAGCTTAGTAACTGAGTAAGTAAATATTAATTAAAGAATCTAATATGTTTATACAACAACTCAAGTATATCTACTTTAATTTCACTATTCACTCCAATTTGATTAAGCTGTCTCTGCTGCGTCATGTTCGCTAAATAAATCATAACTCGAGTTACAAAACTCAAAATTCAAATCCGTAAAATTTCCCTGAATATAGAATCATAGATATTTTTAATAATTTGTTTCTAGAATTTTTGGTTTAGCCAATTAGTACAGTTTATTGGTTAAAGTTTCCCCTGTTACACAGCTTAACTGATCTGACCTCTGTTCATTACGAATTGAATTTCTCCCAGTACACAATTCAAATAACCATAAAATCTATTTCATTTAAAACTAGACTCAATAAGGAATTTAATAATATAAACTATATTTCTTAATTTGTTTTTTATAATTTTTAATGATTTTTCAAAGTTGGAACAGGGGACCACGTAGTCATTCTGAGCAAGTCACACACAATTGCAAATATCTCAAAATATAGAATTCGTTTGCTTGCTATGTTTCTTTTATATGAAAATAGACTCATTAAGCTTTAATTCCACATCTCATTCAATCTCTAGTTAAATCCATTCTATTTTTGGTGAATTTTCAAAATCACGTCACTGTTACTGTCCAAAACAGTTTTAATGCTACTTTCACTCTTTCACCCATTCTTTGCACTAACCTCATTTTAACTTACATATTTATATACTACAAATCATTTTCATCACATTTCATACATTACAAGTGTAGGTCCATGACTACAATCTCACTACTAAGCCATCCCGTTGAACAATTCAGATCAACCCTCGATATTTAATGGCTTCAGCCCACGGCTCCACCATCATACTTCGTTTAGTTCGGCTCTCTTGTACACATAGTGAACACTTAGTACCACTCATGTGACCTAGTCGATTTGTCTCGTAGCTCTCTTGTATACATGGTGTCCTTCACTTGGAATCACGCATGCGACCTAGCTACATATATCCCGTAGCTCTCTTGTCTACATGGTGTACACATAGTATCACCCATGCGACCTAGCTACATTCATCTCTTACGTAGCTCTCTTGTCTACATGGGATACATCCCGTATCACACATGTGACCTAGCTACTACATTGTATCTCGTAGCTTTCTTGTACACATGATGTGCACTCAAAGATCATACATTTGACCTAGCTACGCTTCCCTCTATTTTATTCGATCTCTCCAATGTTCAACCGGATCTCTCTCTATTGTTTATTTCTATTCTTCCAATGGTCTATTCATATTTTTAACATCCGCTAATATATTTACATAATAGGCTAAAATATAAGAATGTACATAAAATTAATGTAATATTTACATACAAACTTACCTAGGTGCAAAATGTGGAATTTTTGCGATTTAGTCCAAAGCTTTTTCTTTTCCCCTGCTCAAGGTCAATTCCACGTCTTTCTTGATCTATAACAATACATTTAGCTCATTTAACACTCATACTATTTATTTCAATCCAAAATCACATTATAGAAAAATTACATTTTGCCCCTAACTTTTACAAAATTACAATTTTGCCCCAAGGCTCTGAAATTTAATTTCAGCCCTTATTCCTATGTTTTATGACATGCTGAACATTTTTCTCTTCTACAACAACATCAAATTCTCACTCTAACATATAGTTATGAACAATAAGTATTTTTACCAATTATGCTGCTTTTACTCGCTTTTCACTTAAAACCGAGTAGCACAAGTTGTTTAACATAATTTAAAACCTCATATTCTACCATCAAACATCAAAATACATGCCTATCATTCATGGGTAAATTTTTAAACATAAACCCTAACTCAAAATAATAGTAGAAATAGGTAAACCGAAATTCTACGAGGATTTCAAAATGTAAAGAACATTAAAAACTGGGCTTGGAATTACTTACTATGGAGCTTGAAAGTTGAAGAAACCCTAGCTATGGAAGAGAGGAAAATTCGCAGCAACTAGTGAAGAAGATGACCAATTTTGTGTTATTTTTCCCATTTTATTTCATTTAATATACAAATGACCAAAATGCCCCTCTTTACTAAACTTTCAAAATTCCTTCCATGTCCCAAAATTTGTCCATGAACTTAAAATTGGTCAAATTGCCATTTAAGACCTCCTAATTAATATTCCAAAGCAATTTCATACTAAAAACTTCTAGGATGCAAATTTTGCAACTTATTCAATTTAGTCCCTACTTTCAATTTAAGCATTTTAAGCATAGAATTTTATCACGAAATTTTCACACAATCACGTAATCATATCATAAAACCCAAAATAATTATAAAACAATTATTTCTATCTCAGATTTGTGGTCACAATACCACTATTCCGATTAGGCCCTAATTCGGGTTGTCACACCAAGTCCGATTTATCTTGCTAGCCGGCCACCCAGAGTCCCTCCTGACATCGAACCTTCTGCTGAGCATCACCTAAAAATAAAATAAAAGAGGGGGTGAGTTTTCGCAAACTCAGTGTGTACAACCCTCTATGAAGAAAAAAATAAGCACTCAAAGAAGAATCATCAAACATGCAATGCAAACCCATCCAAATTATCCATCCGCTACACACCAGCTCCGTCCCCCGTCACACCATGTGGGGATATAAATATCGAACCACCCAGCCCACACACCAATGGTAGCCCGGTTGCGAAACTACCTTCATTTACATATTGGGCTTTAAAAGCCATCGGTGGATCCACGATTGTCAAGCAACCATGCGATCGTCATATACTTCCTCCGTTCCATATTTCCCATCCCATATGCAACTTAAGCATAATATCATATGTATGCAGCAAATAGGCATGTCACATTCAATAAACTTACATTTAACACATAGGGGTATTTTGGTCATTTTTGCCCTTAGGGGCATTTCAGTAATTTTCCCTTAATTATGGTTTTCACTTACCTTGGCCCGTTAACAACTCCCGCGAGCTAAGATGAACGAATACTATGCACCAGGTAGGATTCCAGAGAAGAGGAGGTGGGTCATTAAAACCACTTAAGTACCAAGCTCTCCTTAGATCCAATCCTAGACATGCATATACCCGTTGCCACACCTTAACCCTTTGACCTATATACGGTCACAAAATATTAATTAAGTCTTATGTGGTTATGATATACTAGGCCCAAAACCCCTTACGAAGCCCAAAAAAATTCACATACCTGTATCTGGCCCATTAAGCCCAATCATATTCATATGGCCCATTAGGCCCAAATCACTTGTATATGGCCCATTAGGCCCAAATCACATTTATATGGCCCATTAGGCCCAGTCACATTCATATTCATGCTCACATACAAATTCCTATCACATAGCATCAATATTCAGTTTTTGCCTACTGTGGGACCAACAGCCCATCGGGCCTATTTAGCCCATTCTGACTCGTATGGCCAAATCAAAACCCAAGTCCGCGGAATCGCCCGTGGGTCACAGGAAACCTATCGGTCTCTCCCTCACGAGTGTTTGCGCACTCGCAAGACTACCGTAGCCAAACTTTCAGTTTTTTAGCATTTCGACATTTCGGCATTTCGGCATTTCAGCTTTTGCCGATTCATAGTGTGTGTGCAGTGTATGTACACACCTGGTAAGCAAGCGTGATGTGATATCCTTAGCCTAAACCTACAATCGATATCACTCAAAGATTAATCTTACATACTTATCAAATACTTTACCAAAAGCCAGAATCTCACCTTAACATTACCTTGCGCAATAAGTTTAACAACCCCTTCACTAACCACGATCAACTCCTAGATCTGCACCAATCGTAACAATTAAAACTAGAATAATAGGTGACTCGTATCCAACACAAGTCCCCTTACCTTACTATGGCTATTCGGCCAACCTTAGCCAATGGATGAGGAATACTTACCAAAATCGCAAACACCTAAAGAGCAATTCGGCAGAGAGCTAAGATCCGAGATCCGATACTAATTCCCTACCAAAGTTGATTGAAAGAGTTAGGAACAATAATTGATACCTAGCAAAGAAAACCGATTGGAAGAGCAACACTTACACTAGATTCGGTCAAAGAGTATTCAGCCCTTGAGAGATTCGGCTTTTCGGCTTTTCAAATTTAGTATGGTGTATAAGGTTTATTTGGTATAGATTAAAGAAGAAGAGTAGAAGAAGAAATCGGCTAAGTGAAACAAAGAAAATTTTGTAGAGAAGAATAGAAATCGGCAGGAAGAAAAGAAAGAAAGACAAAAGGGTTTTCGGCTTTTTGGATCTTGAAAAGAAAAGGGTTTTCGACTTTTGGAGAAAGGGGTTTCTAGCAACAAGGTGAAGAAGAATTTCGGCAGTAGCCTGGCAACCCTATATTCGGCCCCTATTTATAGCCCTTATAGTTGAATTTTCCATGCCCAATTCCCAATTCGGCTCCATCACTTCTCCCTTCTCATCTCCTTATTTTTCTCCTTGATAACTCCTTGATTTTTTCCTTAATTTTCTCTCCTGAACACTTCCCTTGGAGTCCTCTTTCACTCCACTACCATCCTTCTAGAAGGCTAAAATTAAACTTCTAAAAATACTAAGCTAGGATTCGAACCTTGGATCTCCTTGCTAGCTACTAACGCCACCTCCCTGCTCTCTAAGTGGCGTCACTTAGCCACTCCTCCACAAGGCTTTTTGAAGCTATTTTACCCTATTTTTATTTAAAAGCCCAACTACTTTCCAACCCTGATTCTTTTAATAATTAAACTATAATTTCATTTATTCCTAGGTTCGAACTTAAACCTTAACTAAGACCTACTATAATTATCACATGGCTAGGAACATAAAACACAATTTTTATCAAAACCGAAAACAAAGAAATTTCAGGATTTTGGGATTTTTGGGTTTTGAGATTTTTGGGGCGTTACAACTCTATCCCCCTAAAAAAATTTTGTCCTCGAAATTTCCAACTACCCAATAGCCGCACCGCCTAAGTTACACCACAACGCTTCTGTTGTGCACTCTATTTCTAATTTCAAAATAGATAGATCGCACACCATAGATAAAGTAAGTACCAGTATTCGCTTCGTGAGTGTCTTCATCCTCTTGACGACGTGCTGCATAGGCCAAAGTTGGCTACCTTGCCTCAGCATGACCAGCACCTCTGCCTAGTGCTCCATGAACTAAACCGTTTCCACCCTTGGCCTAATCACGGCCTCTCGGTGGCAACTGTCCACCCTTTGGTGGCTGAGCACCACCTTGACCTACTACTGGCTCTCGACCTAGCATTCGAGGGCAATCCTTGATCCTATGCTCCATAGACCCACAAGCAAAACAAGCTCTCGTCCTCTTCCAACACTCGCCTCTATGGCTTCTCCCACAATCAGCACAAGGTGGCACCCCTAGATTAACAGTAGAGGGCCCTGTTCTAACTGGCCCAATAACTCTGGCCCTAGCCCTAGGCCTCTGATCAACACCAGGAGTTTCAGCCTCTCTTTTATCCTTACCCCTTTCTTTCTCCCGATTTCAGCACTCAGTGCGTTTAACCTCCTCCGCTATCTTTGCTTTCTCCACCAATTCTGAAAAAACTTGCTCCCTTTGTGGAGCTATCAATACCCTAAGGCTGTCTCTCAGTCCATCCTCAAACCTAACGCAACGCTCATAGTCCGTTGCCACCATTACTCTTGCATACCTACTAAGGCGTAGAAAATCCGCCTCATACTCCGCCACCGATTTATTTCCTTGGGTCAAGTTCAGGAACTCCTTCCTTCTAGCATCCACATAGCTTGCACCCACATACTTCCCTTGGAATGCAGCTTTGAAAAACTCCCAAGTGACCCGCTCCGGTTGGGTGCCCTCTTTCACCGTCAGCCACTACTAGTAGGCTTCTTCCCTAAGTAGTGACATGGCTTCTTTCAAATTTTGCTCAGGTGAGCAGTCCAGGTCCTCCATTATCCTTTCAGTGGCCTCCAACCAATATTTCGCCACATTAGGAGCCACACTAGCCACGCCCTTAAAGATTTTAGCCCCGTTCAAATGTGGAATGGACCCCCGATTTTTGCTGCCTTTATTGGGCCCAGCGACCCTTTCCAAAATTCTCAGCATTGCCTGGGACAATGCATCTTCTCTCGCGGCCCGATCATACGGTCCATTCCCAGCCACAGGTGAGGTCGAACCCTCTTCTACTCCAACATCGGGCATATGGCCTGATGCCGACGATTCAGCCCTAACACTTTCGCGGCCTCGGCCACGGCCTCTTGCACCTCTTCTAGCACTCATCGTCGACTCCCGTATTATCTGGATTAGAAATTTTTATGAAGTCTTGGTTAGTTTTAATAATTAACCCGATGTTTTATGGAAGTAATTAAAGAGAAGATTGTTTTCGAAAATCCTCTATAGTTTCAAGTTCCTGAGCTTTGGCTCTATTCCAATAAAATCATCTAAAGTAGCCCTCTAACTATCTAATGTTTAACAATTTAAACAAACTTTAGAATAAGAATACTTACTTGGTTCGACGTCAGAGACTCGGTGTGCCGCTCAGCAAGACTTCCTCTTTTCCAAAACATTGTAAAAAAAAAATTTTTACACAAAAAGAATCTAAGTAATAAGGCCCAATTCACAGCCCGAGTTTTGCAACCTGGGCTCTGATACCACTAAATATAAAACCCTAAACTCAGCTCAGACTTTACGGCCTGAGTCGGCGTGTCACATTGAAGTGTTTTAGCGAAAACCGTGTTTTCATTGAAAACCTTTCTTAAAATAAGAGAGAATCTTAACTAAAAACTTGATCGAACAAAAGATTTGATGAAAATAAAGCACTTAGAAATTTTAGTTGCGGAAGCATAGAAAACATACTATAACTTAAGAAATCCATGTTTAACTTCTCGTAGATACAATGAAAATAATAATAATAATTCAAGTAATAATAACATGATGAAAACCTTATTAAAATCTGGTCTGAGCATACTTAAAAAGAAATAAAAACTTAAATGCTTAAAAAAAAACCAAGCCCGATTTATCTTGCTAGCCAGCCACTCAGAGTCCCTCTTGACATTGAACCTTCTACCGAGCATCACCTAAAAATAAAATAAAAAAGAGGGTGAGTTTTCGCAAACTTAGTGTGTACAACCCTCTATGAAGAAAAAAACAAGCATTCAAAGAAGAATCATCAAACATGTAATGCAAACCCATCCAAATTATCCATCGGCTACACATCAGCTCTGTGCCCAGTCACACCATGTGGGGATATAAATATCAACCCACCCAGCCCACACACTAAGGGTAGCCTAGTTGCGGAACTACCTTTATTTATATATTGGGCTTTAAAAGTCGTCGGTGGATCCACGATTGTCAAGCAACCATGCGATCCTTATATACTTCCTCCGTTCCATATTTCCCATTCCATATGCAACCTAAGCAGAATATCATATGTATGCAGCAAATAGGCATGTCACATTCAATAAACTTACATTTAACACATAAGGGTATTTTGGTCATTTTTGCCCTTAGGGACATTTCGATAATTTTCCCTTAATTATGGTTTTCACTTACCTTGGCCCGTTAACAAGTCCCACGAGCTAAGATGAACAAATACTATACACCAGGTAGGATTCCAAAGAAGAGGAGGTGGGTCATTAAAACCGCTTAAGTACCAAGCTCTCCCTAGATCCAATCCTAGACATGCATATACCCGTTGCCACACCTTAACCCTTTGACCTATCTACGGTCGCAAAATATTAATTAAGTCTTATGTAGTTATGATATACTAGGCCCAAAACCCCTTACGAAGCCCAAACAAATTTACATACCTGTATCTGGCCCATTAAACCCAATCATATTCATATGGCCCATTAGGCCCAAATCATATTTATATGGCCCATTAGGCCCAGTCACATTCATATTCATGCTCACATACAAATTTCTATCACATAGCATCAATATTCAGTTTTTGCCTATTTTGGGCCCAACAACCCATTGGGCCCATTTAGCCCATTCCGACTCGTATGGCCAAATCACAACCTAAGTCCATGGAATTGCCCGTGGGTCTCAGGAAACCTATCGGTCTCTCTTTTACGAGTGTTCGCGCACTCGCAAAACTACCGTAGCCAAACTTTCGGCTTTTTGGCATTTCGACATTTCGGCTTTTGCCAATTCATAGTGTGTGTGCAGTGTATGTACACACCTGGTAAGCAAGCGTGATGCGATCTCCTTAGCCCAAACCTACAATTGATATCACTCAAAGATTAATCTTACATACTTATCGAATGCTTTACCAAAAGCCAGAATCTCACCTTAACCTTACTTTGCGCGATAAGTTTAACAACCCCTTCACTAACCACGATCAACTCCTAGATCTGCACCAATCATAACTATTAAAACCAGAATAATAGGTGACTCGTATCCAACACAAGTCCCCTTACCTTACTATGGCTATTCGACCAACCTTAACCAATAGATGAGGAATACTTACCAAAACCGCAAACACCTAAAGAGCAATTCGGCAGAGAGCTAAGATCCGAGATCCGATACTAATTCCCTACCAAATTTGATTGAAAGAGTGAGGGAAAATAATCGATACCAGTTACACTAAATTCAGTCAAAGAGTATTCAGCCCTTAAGAGATTCGGCTTTTCGGCTTTTCAAATTTAGTATGGTGTATAAGGTTTATTTGGTATAGATTAAAGAAGAAGAGTAGAAGAAGAAATCAGCTAAGTGAAACAAAGAAAATTGTGTAGAGAAGAATAGAAATCGACAAGAAGAAAAAGAAAAATAAAAGGGTTTTTAGCTTTTTAGATCTTGAAAAGAAAAGGGTTTTCGGCTTTTAGAGAAAGGGGTTTCTGGTAACAAGGTGAAGAAGAATTTCGACAGTAGCCTGGCAACCCTGTATTCGGCCCCTATTTATAGCCCTTATAGCTGAATTTTCCATGCCCAATTCACAATTTGGCTCTATCACTTCTCCCTTCTCATCTCCTCGTTTTTCTCCCTGATAACCCTTGATCTTTTCCTTAATTTTCTCTCCTGAACACTTCCCTTTGAATCCTCTTTCACGCCACTACCATCCTTCTAGAAGGCCAAAATTAAACTTCTAAAAATACTAAGCTAGGATTCGAACCTTGGAACTCCTTGCTAGCTACTAACGCCACCTCCCTGCTCTCTAAGTGGCGTCACTTAGCCACTCCTCCACAAGGCTTTTTGAAGCTATTTTTCCCCTATTTTTATTTAAAAGCCCAACTACTTGCCAACCTTGATTCTTTTAATAATTTAACTATAATTTCATTTATTCCTAGGTTCGAACTCAAACCTTAATTAAGACCTATTATAATTATCACATGGCTAGGAACATAAAACACAATTTTTATCAAAACCGAAAATAAAGAAATTTCATGATTTTAGGATTTTTGGGTTTCGAGATTTTTGGGGCGTTACACCATATGTACGGAGAAAAATGTCATATCTTCATGGATCATAAAAGCCTGAAGTATTTCATGTTGCAAAAATATTTGAATTTGACACAGCGTAGATGGCTCGAGTTATTAAAAGAATACGACTTGATCATTGATTATCATCTGGGAAACGCTAATGTCATTGCTGATGCATTGAGTAGAAAATATTTATTTTCTTTGCGAGCTTTGAACACAAGATTACCGTTGATTGATGATGGTTTGATTTTAGCTTAATTAAAAGCTAGATCGATGTTTTTGCAACATATTTACGAAGCTCAGAAATGTGATAATGTTTTGATAGCTAAACGGAAACAGATTGAGACGACACCTGATTCAAATTTTCATGTTGGATACATGAAGCTTTAGGTTCTCGACTACATTTTAGCATAGCATTTTATCCACAGATTGATGATCAGTCCGAACAAGTAATTCAAATACTCAAGGATATCTTTTGATGTTTTGTTTTAGAGTTTGTAGGTAGCTGGTAGAGATTTCTACCATTGGTTGAATTTCCATATAACAACAGTTATCAATCAAGCATTAAAATGGCACCGTATGAGGCTTTGTATGGTCGAATGTGTCGAACTCCGTTATACCAGACTGAGCTTAGTGAGTAAAAGCTTTTCGGGCTTGATTTCATACGAGAAACCGAAGAAAAGGTTAAAGTTATATGAAACAGTTTGAAAGCAGCTTCGGATCGACAAAAATCCTATGCGGATTTGAAAAGAAAAGACTTCAAATTCCAAGTTGGTGACAAATTATTTTTGTAAATGTTGCCCTGGAAGAAATTTATTTGATTTGGTCGTAAAGGAAAGCTTAGTCTGCGATTTATCAGGTCGTATGAAATCATTAAGAGAATCAGTTCGGTAGTTTACAGATTAGCCTTGTCATCAGAGCTGGAAAAGATTCATAATGTATTCCATGTATCTATGTTAAGACGGTATCGATCAAATCCTTCACACATGATTTCACCTATTGATGTTGAGATTCGGCCAGATATGACATACGTTAAAGAATCGATCAGAATTCTAGCTCGAGAGGTTAAAGAATTAAGAAATAAAAGCATAGCTTTAGTGAAAGTTCTCTGGAAACGTCACGAAATTAAAGAAGCTACCTGGGAGCAGGAAGAAGCTATGAAAATGCAATACCCGAACCTCTTTTCGAGTAAGATTTTTGGGGATGAAAATTCCTTTAGGGGGAGAGTTGTAACAGCCTGTTTTTAGTGAAATCAGAACAGTGGTTTTGGGACTAGAAATTTGACGAGAAAATTTTTATTCTATTATTAAAGTCTATGGAATGATGGTAAGGTCGTATTAAAATTTTGTTAAGAAATTTCACGTTTGCATGCTTAACTATGTGGAAAGGACTAAATCGTAAAAGGTGTAAAAGTAGAGTTCTACTAGCTAAAGGTATCAATTAGCTATGAAATTTAAATGTGAGTGGACTTAGATGGTAATTATACCATTTATGTGCTTAGTGGACATACATGGCATGGTTTTATTGAAATTATTAAAGTTTTTAGAGGTTATTTTGGTAATTAGGTAAATAAGGTTAAAATTAAAAAAAAAAACAAAATTCTATTTGCATTCATCATCTTCCATCGACTTTTTTCAAGATAGAATATCACCATTTTACTGTTCTTTGATTCGGCTAATAACATCCCTTACATGTAAGTGATTTTTATCCTGTTTTTAATGATTTTTATGTTCTTTGGATCATTATAGCTTAATCTAGCTAGCCCAAGGATTAATTTGCAAAATTTTTAAAGATTTAGGGTTTTTCCATGAATATGTTTTTATGGTTTTTTATGTTTGATGGAAGATTATGATTCCTTGTTGTTAATTAAACAAGTTTTGTAAAGGGATTTTTGAGGAAATTTGCATTTAGGGACTTATTAGTAAAAATGATAAAATTTCAAGTTAAATTTATGAAATGGTGATTTGTATGACTTGGTAAATGTCCCTAGTGAATTCGGCTAGCATGAAATGAGGATGAAAATGCTTAGATTTCAATTTACAAGCTTAAGGACTAAATTATAAAAAGGTTAAAATGTTAGGGAAAAATTATAATTTTGTAAAAATATGAAATATGAACTGACTTGAATAATAGAAGGATTAAATGAATTGAATTTATATATTTAGATCAAGATAGACCTCGAACGGATTTAGATCGCGAAAAAGCAAAAGCTTCAAATTGATCAACTACGTTTTACGCTTTATTTGTCGAGGTAAGTTCGTAAGATTAAATATCGATTTAATGTTATATTGATTTAAATGTTAATATTTTATTTTCCGTATAACTAAATTATGTATATCCAATAACGCCACGATGATTATTGATCCCGTTTGAACCTTAGGAATTTGTAAGATACAAATGACATGTCATTAAGGTTTTCATGTTTCGGGTGCTGGTCTTGAATGTCCTATCGATGGTTGAGGTCCTACATTTGTTGTGTATACTCAACAACTCATGTGAGCAGCATCGTGTAGCCTACATTCTGACCCACAACTCGTATGAGCAATGATGTAAAGGATAAGGAAAGGTTATATGTTTAGCACACTTCATGTGAGCTTCCTCATGTATTCAATGTTATTCTGAATGGTTCAACAAGCATGAAAAGGAAGGGAACGGTAAGTGTTCAAATGAACTATGTCATGAATCTATGAAAAGGTTTGAAATGGAAATGTTCAATGAAAGTATATCTATGCTCCTGAAAAGGATGAATTCAAAAGTAGTATATTCATGTACACCTAGCTTACCTTATGATAATTCAAGTGAATTATGTGTTAATGCACTAACATGTGTTGTTGATGGTGCGTAGGCTTGTGCCAAGCTTATGGTTGGATTATATCATGCTTAATTTTAATGTTATGCTTGAAATGGTAAGTTATGTTAATGTTTTACAAACTTACTAAGCATTATATGCTTACGTAGTTTTCTTTCCTATGCTTTATAGGTAATCAGAAGCTCGATCAGTTTGAAAGCTCATCGAAGATCTATCACACTATCCAGCGGTTATATCGGTAGTTTTTAATGTTTTGTCTAAGGTTATAATGGCATGTATAAGTGGAGTTATATTTGAATGTTAGTTGATAAGTTTGGCATGTATATGTTTTTTTTTTTTTTTTTTTTGATGTACTTTTGGTGCCTTGTTGGTATGTGTTAATATGGCTAAGTTTAGATACATGTTTTAATGGCTAATATGGTATATGATGGAATAGTTTCAAAATGGACAAGATAGGCTATGCTTTGAAAGTTATTGAACTAGATGTGTATGAATGAAATATGGTCAAATATGCATATGTTTAGATATGCTGTATGTTTGCTTTTGAAGTGCCTTGTATGGCATATTGGTTGTATGGAATTGTTCTTTTGAATTGGTCATTTCATGCATGTTTAGGTAAGGTTTTGGTGCTTTGAAGTTATGCACAAAATGCTTGTAGGTACATGTTTGGGCTGGTATTGGAAATGGCTTGATTTTGGCCAATTTCATGTCTACATGCCTGAGACACGGGCATATGACACAACTGTCTGTGACACACGACCATGCGACACGGTCATGTGTCCCTTGTAGGTTTTAAGGTTTGCAAGTCAAGCAATTACACAACCTAACACACGGCCTGGCACACAAGCATGTGTAGCCATTTCAAGAGTTACACGGCTTGGCACACGGGCGTATGGCTTGGCCATGTGACCCAACTTCGAAAGTTACACGAGCACAGACACGAGCTCAGACACGGCTGTGTGTCCCTATTTTGATTGTTACTTGGCCTGAGGCACAAGCGTTATCTTAGCCATGTGAGTTACACGGCCGTGTCACCCTTGCAGTTCAATTTTTTTCAACTTTTTCTTAAATGTTCCAAATGTTTTCAATTTAGTCCTGCTTTGTGTCTAAAGTGCTTTTAAGGCCTCAAAGGCTTGGTTAAGGGACTTTATGCATGTAAATGAATGGATTATGCTATATTTATATTAATATTTGGAAATGCATGTTTTTACATTACGTTTGTTCGGTAATGCTCCGTAACCTTATTTCGGCAACAAATAAGGGTTAGGGGTGTTACATTAATAATTTAGAAATGTCAAACCAAGAATTAAGCACACATAATTGAGAACAAAATTTAAATGATTATTGCATAAAATAAGAATCAAACAATAGAATTCATAATAGGCTTCATCTCCCTAGGTATTTAGAAAATTAGTTCATGCTTACAAATAAAAGAAAAAATCCAAAGATAGTATATCCGAAAGAAATAAAGAAACTCATGCTAATCTCCTAAGAAATCAACTGAGAGTCTTCAATCTTGATGGAAATCTGCTTCAGAATAGGCTTTAATGGTGTTTTTCGAGTTGTTTTCTTGAGTATTTTATGATACCTCGCTCCTATCTTCTTATTTTTGTCATATATAGGTTTGAGAATGCCCGAAAACCCTAAAAATCTCTTTTTTTCTACTGATTGGAGTGCAATTCACGAAATCAACATGGCCTACCACATCGCCATGTGGTAGCCCGTGTGGCTAACATGGCCATGTGTCAAGACCGTGTGGAATGGTCCACCCCGTGTGGCCCTTGTACCTTGCTTCAATTTTTTGGTATTCACTCGTTTTTCACTCTTTTTTCTCCCAAATGCTCTCTTAAGTATAAAAACATGAATTTAAAGGATTAGGATAATAAAATTTAGCATTAACACCGAATAATCACCCAAAAACGCATTAAGAATGAAACTTAAAACATATTACTTTTAGCACCTATCAAATATCTTAAGTGTTTGCTTGTCCTCAAGTAAAATTCTCAACCCACATTCAAGTTAACTTCCTTTAATTTATTGTTTTCATCGATAATGATTTAGGATAATCCACAGATCATCATATATTGGAAATTCAAATAAAATGACACAAAACTATACAAACAATCCAAGCAGAGAATTTTAAGCTTTAAAAACATTCAGCATCTCCCCTATCTTAATAATTACTTGAAATTCAAACTCAACAAGAATTAGTATCCTCACTAAAGATTCACTCAAAGCACTCAAAGTGTTTAAGATTAAAGTAATATGCACTCAACAAACACACGAGAAGTGTTATTACCATATACTTGCTTGAAAATCAATTCTCCACCACTATAAATGAGACGACACACCAATCAAGAGGTTTTTTCAAGGTCGTGATAGGGCTTACGTTAAAGGTATGCAAAAGGTCAAAAAAGTCAGTTATATTTGAGAATCGAGTTAATAAGTTGTCAAACTAGAAAAAATCAAATGTTGAATTAAAAGAATTTACATCAACAAGAAATAAAGAATAAAAATGAGCTTTTCAACACAATATGAAGCTAACGATTCAAGCTCAATAATTTTTTTAATTTCTTTTTTTTTAGAGAACAAAGTAAAATTCAGCAATGCAAATAATGGAACATAGTCAAGTAACTAACCAAATCAAATCTCGAAAAAAGGGAATCAATAAAAGGGATAATTTACAATATAGATATGGGTTACGCGTCAACATTAACGGGTTCATAAATGTGTTAGAATCAACGAGGTTTACTAAGGGATAATACAACATGTAAGCTGATTAAAGGTTAGGTGGGTTAAATCCCAAGTGTCTCTATCATCTCAGTATATCAAATCAATAATGTGGTCTTGACATGTATAACCGAAGCAAGTTCTAGAATAACAAATCAAGTTGACATACTCTCAACCAAAAATAAAATTAGCACGAAAAAATAAATATGTTCTATATGCTCAAAAGCTCACAAAAAATTATGGTTTTGATGTTAAACTTGCAAATTCAAAATTTCAAAATAATATTTCAATTTAGTGAGAACCGAAAATAATAATTTTTGAAAAACAACTTATCATGCTTGACTCTCTCATGTCTTAAAGTATAAATCACACAATGCATAAAAAAATCCACAAATTATTCCAAAACAAAATCAATAGAAACTCCAAATTTAAAAAAAATTACTTCAATGATAGGTGTGAAAATATTACTTAAATACAAACAACAATTTAGGGATTTTATCACATAAAAATATAAACAACCTCCCCACACTTAAGATGTACATTGCCCTCAATGTACAAACAGATATAATCACAGAATAACACAAATCACGAGAGAGGGAGAGAACTGAAACTACCCTGAATTTGGATGAATTCGCCATAATAGTGAAAACCAAAATTATAGGAGATTCTAAATGAAGTACAAGTTTTCGAGCAGACTAATAAGAAAATAGAAAAAAATAAATTAAAATAAATAGATTAACAAATTGAAAAAAAAAACAACTGAAAAAGCATAACAAAAAATGCATAATAAAATAAAATATATAAATCCAAAAAATAAAAAATATATAAATCTAAAAAATATAAAAATAAATAATAAAAATAAAAATAGGACTTGGAGTAAAGGTAGGGAGGAACAAAGGAATAAAAAGTCAAAAGAAAAAGAAAATAACTTTAAAGAGGAAAAAGTAAGTCAATTAATTGCCTAGTCGAGGGATTCAAACCGTTGTAAAAGGTTTGAACTTATAACCACAAAGGTAACCCATGATGAGTGGGAGTGAGCAAAATTCTATTCGAATCAAAAAATTCGAAAAAAAAATTTGAATTTCAAATTATTCGAATCGAGTTAAATGAATCAACTCAATTTTTTTCGAATTTTGAGTTCGAATCGAGTTGAATTTTTGAATTCAAATAACTCGAATAAACTGAATACAAACTATATTATTTTAAATTTATATTCCCTAGGCCCAAATATTTTTACTTTACCCCATTTCCCTCCAAAGCCCAAACCTTTTACTTCACCCTATTTTCCCTCCTAAAGCCCATTTGCCCTTTTTTGATTTTCCCAATTTCCCCCAACATCTATTCTTCTTCAATTCAACCCTGAAACTCCCAATTCCAAAATGTCGAATTTCTTCTTCTCCTTAAAAAAACCCCCTAAATTAAACCCCAAATCAATTATTCTCTTTTTAAAAAACCCTAAATTAAACCCCCATTCTTTTTCTTCTTCTTCTTCTTCTTCTTCTTTTTCTTCTTCTTCTTCATCAGTTCATTCAACCCCTCAAAATTAAAATCCCTATCCATTCATCTTCTTCATCAGTTAATTGAGCTTCTTAGGTTAGGCAAATCCCTCACCATCTCTGGTCTTTGGTCGCTTTGAAATTGGTGTTTCTTTTGGTCAGCATCACTCCATTCTCTTTAATCTTAATCTCTGACTTTTCAATATCTTCCAAGTTCCATGCTTGTCCCAAAACATTAACAATATATATAATATTTGTTAATGATATATTTGTATTTAGCTGTCATTTGTGCCATTAATTTGGTGAAAATGTGAGCATAGAATTTATTAGACATGAAGAATTGTGTGATGTGATGATTACTGGAGCTTGAGCTAAAGAAGCCATTCCTTACTTCATATATGTGATACTATTCCTTACTTCATATATGTGATGCTATGGTTCATCTTCAACAGCCTTGATAATATTATATGGTTTGCATTTCTCTGAAACATATACAAAAAACTTGAAATACTTGGGAAATAAATTCTTTCATTTTTCATTAATTTATATCAGATGTTAAGAATTTCACGAAATACCAACGTAGAGTGTTTTTTTTAATATTAAAGAATTAAACCCAAAAAGCACCCATATCTCCAAATGAAACAACTACAATTGCATCACCCATACCTTTTTAAGGAAGGTTTTTAGTAGCAGAAGAAAAGAAAGTACATAATTTGTAGAAATGTAAGATCTACCTGGTTGAATAGAAAAAGAATCGGGATTTGTTTCCCTTATATGCTTGTGATATTCTTTCACATTTGTCATGGACGATGTCGGGTTAATCCTATAAATCCCACAAAAGTAGCTCTTGTAAACTTGTCTCTAATGAAAGCTTCACTCCCCTTTCCTTTTTACGATTTTAAGAAATAAGAGTAAAGAAATGTTCATTTTTTCCCTAACCAAGAAAGAAAGATAGCAACTTTAGAATATTGTGTGTTGTAATTTTTATTTTATTTTTTTACATTCTTTTATATGTAATTTTTTTCATTTATCAAATGGACTTGTATCCTTTTCTTTTTTTCTAGGGGTCTGAATAATGGAGTTTTTAACAATGATTTTTTTATGCAGACTTTTTTTTAGTGTAAAATAAGGGTTTAATTTGTTCTTTTTGACACTTTCTTTAGTTAATTTTTTTCTTTTTAACTTGTAGATGAGTGATCCAATTCCAAAACAAGATGGTTCAACTCAAAGTTCACAAAATTCTTCTCCAAGTAGAGATGATAAAACAACAACCAAGGGAAATATTCGAAGAAAGATTACTCCAAGGGCAGCTTGTTGGAGCCATTTCACCAAATATGTAACTAAAGAGAATGAGAAGAGAGCAAGGTGCAATGCTTGTACTTACACCATGGAATCCACTTCGGGTTCTACAATGAATTTGAACAATCATTTGAAAACATGTTTAAAAAGACCCCGAGGTAATGCTTCTGACCCGAAGCAATTGAAATTAACATTTGTAAAGACTAACCAAGAAACAACAAATTTATAAACTTGGATGCTTGATAAAGATGTTGTTAGAAAGGCATTAGTTCATATAATAATTGTGGATGAACTGCCTTTTAAAATTGTAAAGGGAGAGAGTTTCGAATACTTTCTTTCTATAACATGCCCACGATTTAATATTCCATCTTGTTGGACAATTAGAAGGGATTGTCTAGATTTATTTAACTCTATGAAGAGTGTAACAAAGAATTGTTCTAAAAAAGATATAAGTAGAATTTGTTTGACGACAGACACTTGGACTTCATTGCAGAGGATATCTTAGATGGCTTTAATGGCACATTAGGTGGATGATGAATGGAGGTTGCAAAAAAAGATTATAAATTTTTTCCTAATATCTGCTCATAGAGGTGAAAGCATAGGTTAAGCCCTTGAAAAATGTCTTTGAGATTGGTGGATTGAGAGGGTCTTCACTATTATAGTTGATAATGCCTCCGCCAATAGTGTTGCAATTGAATATTTGAGAAAGAAATTGAATCATCGAAATGCTTCCATTACAAATGGGAAATTTATGCATATGTTATATATTACACACATTCTTAATCTCATTGTGCAATATGGTATTAAGGATGGTTCTGTGTCTGTAGATCGAGTGAGAATTGCTATGAGGTATATAAGAGCATCACCATCAAGGTTGAAAAAATTCAACCAATGGGCAAAAGAAGAAATGATAGATAGTAAGGCTCAATTGTGTTTATATGTGCCTACTAGATGGAACTCAACTTATATGATGTTAAAGGTGGCAGAAAAATATGCGAATACATTTGAATTATATGTACGTGATGATCATAACTTTTTTCTTAACCTCATTGCTGAAGATGAAGTTCATACATTTGATGATTCAAAAATTGTTCGAAGATTTATAAAAGTGCTAGAGCCTTTTTATCATCTTACACTGAAGGTGTCCAGGTTTTTGCATGTTACCTCTAATTCACTTTTTGAAGTATTGACGGATGTGCATTGTCATTTTGATAGGTGGCAAGATTGTGAAGATTTAGACATAATTTCTATGAATTTCAAAGTGAGGGATAAGTATAATAAGTATTGGAGTGAAGGAAACGAGATCAACATGCTAGTTTACTTGGTGATTATCTTTGATTCGCGATGTAAAATGAGCTTTTTGGGACTTTGGGGCCAACTTGCTTTTTCCTAATGTTGCTAATGACATTATGAAAATGATTGATAAAGAATTACATTGCTTGTTCAATGAGTATTCTTCTAATACCGGGAGAATTCACTTGTTTGAAGGTAGATTTAGTTCTTCGACAAATCTTTTCAATTCGATGGAAATAGATCAATTAGAAATACAAGTGGGCTTGGCTAAGCAAAACTACCTTAAGAAGAATAAACAAGTTGAACTAGAAAGTAATCTCAGTTGGATAGGTATTTGGTTAAGAAGGAAGAAGTAAACAATTCAAGTTCATTTGATTTATTATTGTGGTGGAAAATGAATAGCCCTTGATTCCCTATTTTTGCACAAATGACTCTGAGATATTCTTGCTATTCCTATCTCATTAATTTCCTTGGAAAGTGCATTTAGCACGAGTGGACGTGTTCTCAATATTTTTAAAAGTTCTCTAGGTCGAGGCTTTGGTTTGCACACAAGATCAGCTTCGGAAATCTAATGGTCCATCAATCTTGAAGACTATCTTGATGAACTTCAAACCATGGAAGATGGTAATATATTAATTTTGATTCATTAAATAAGCTTTTGTGTTATTTCTATTAGAAAGCATTCTCACACTTTAACTAATATTTTTGTTTTTAAATTAGCTACTTATCCAAAATACCCGAAGCTCAAGAAGGTAATATACTTAGCATTAGTCTATAAAGTTAAATGTTTATGTAATTTATTTTTGCAAATATTTTTTTATCATTTAACTAACTTATTCAATACTTTTACTAGATGTTTCAAGTTTACCGATGATGTTTAAAGCAAAAGAAGAAGTTTAAGCTATTCTATAACAATTTTTGAACAGATGTGTTATTGTTATTAGTTTGTTGTGTTATTGCTACTGGTTTATTGGACTTTTGTTGTGTTGTTTTTATGTTTTTGTTTTGTTTCTTGGAATGATGTAGCCATGTAGGTTTCTGTTGTATTTTGGACTTTTACTTATGTTTTTCTTATAATCTTGTTGTGTTGTTGTTGTTTACTTGGACTTTTGCTTATGTTTTTTTATTATAATTTTGTTGTGTTGTCATTGTTTACTTAGACTGATATTGTGTTGCTTTTATTTGTTCACTTATTTATTTCAACTTTCCGTTGTATGATCATGTTTAAAAATTTTAAATAAAAAATATATTTTTTAAAAATTACATAAAAATAAACAACATCAAATTCATTTTTTTAATTTAACTCGAACAAATATATTTGATTCGATTCGATTCGAATTCTATCTCACTTGACTCGATTCATAAAAACTTCAAATCGAGTTAGGATGATGAAATATGATTCGAAAACTCGATTAACTCAAAAATTTTTCATTTGATTTGATCAAATGCTCACCCCTAATGATGAGAGCACATTCTCAAAGGGTCCTTAAATCTCTCTCATGCATCATATAATGTCTCCAAATCAATTTGAGCAAAAAAAGAGATGTCGTTCATCAACTTAGCTGTATTAACCAATAGGAAGTACTTCAACAGAAACTTCTCATTCATTTGATCCCAAGTCGTGATAGAACCTCATGGAAGTGAATTCAATAATTGTTTTTTCCTTGCTCCTCAAAGAGAATGGGAATACATGTAAGTGTATGGCATCATCAGTAACACCATTAATTTTGAAAATATCGCAAATCTTTAGAAAGTTAGCCAAATGAGCATTTGGATCTTCATCTTGTAACCCATCAAACTGGACATATTGTTTGTACCATCTAAATTGTGTTCGGCTTTAGCTCAAAATTATTTGCAGCAATAGTCGGTCTAACGATACTCTATTCAACCCGAATCAGAGTAGACTTAGCATAATCTAACATAGTGCGAGGAGCAAGAGGTACAGGAGGCTGCTGATTGTGTTGATTATCATCCATCTCCACAATAATATCCTTTTCCTCTTGATGGTCTATTAAAATATGCTGACATTGCCTTGCTTCTCTAACTTCTCTCCGATTTCTACGAGCACTTTTTTCAATCTCACTGTTAAAAATTAACGGTTTTGACGGATTTCCTCTAGTTATAAACCAAAAGAACCTATCAGAATCAAACAAACGAAAAATTAGAATGTAAAAATTATATTCAAAACAAAATATTAAAATTAAAATAAAAAAGACTAAATTAATAGAAATAAAAATTTTCTAATATTTTAGTCCATCACAAAGATGCTAAAAACTTGATGCAGCCGTAAACCAACTAAAAATTCGACTAAGGTAAGTGCATAGCTATGATGAGCAAAAATATCGTTCCCATGAAGACTAAAAGTACTAGTAATTACCATCTTTCTATTATTTAATCGATAAATTTGAGTGATTAATTAAAACTAAAATTAACTAAATTAATTAACTAAGAACCGATAAAGAAAAAATCAGGAAAATAAATTATTAACAACCAAGAAGTGAAACAATGCCCAAGAAAGAATTTACCTAGATTTCATCTATCATTATCAATCTAAATTACGCAATTTCTTCACTTAGTATCTTGATCTGTAGAAATCCCTAAATTATGCTAATATCTCTCTTCAAGAATAAGAGCAATTGACTCTACGTTGATTAATTGAAATTTCTTTCTAATTAAAACCCCTATTATCACATTAACTCAATATATGGATTCTCCTATTAGATTTGACTCTAATCCGGTAGATTTAGGTCGTCCTATTTCTAGGATTGCATGCAACTCCACTCAATTACGCTAGATCTACTCTTAAAAAGGGTTTCTTCCTCCTCTGATTTAAGTACATCAAACATGGATCAATAATCTAGAAATATCAAACCAAAAATTAAGCACACATAATTGAGAATAAAATCTAAGTCTTTATTGCGTAAAATAAAAATCAAATGAGAGAATTCATCATAGGGTTCACCTCACTAGGTATTTAGAAAATTAATCCATGCTTGCAAATAATAAAAAAATCTCAAAGATAGTATATCCAAAAGAAATAAAGAAACTCATGATAATCTCCTAAGAAATCAACTGAGAGTCTTCAATCTTGACGGAAATCTACTTCAGAATCAGCTTCAATGGTGTTTTTCGAGTTGTTTTCTTGAGTATTCTATGATGGCTCGCTCCTATCTTCTTATTTTTGTCATATATAGGTCTTAGAATGCCCAAAAACCTTAAAAATCGCATTTTTCTACTTTTTGGAGTGTAATTCGCGAAATCGGCATGACCTGCCACATGGTCGTGTGGCAGCCCGTGTGGTCCTTGTACCTTACTCTAATTTTTCGGGTTTTGCTCGTTTTTCACTCCTTTTGCTTCCAAATGCTCTTCTAAGTATAAAAACATGAATTTAAAGGATTAGGAGCATAAATTCACCTTTAATATCGAATAATCACCCAAAAACGCCTTAAGAATGAGACTAAAACATGTTACTTTCAGCACCTATCAGCAATTAATCGTACTTATGCTGCCAAATCTCGATATACTTCTTGTGGAATGTTGGCCAATCTTCCTTGAGTCTCCTTCGCAAGTTGATATTGTGCATGTCATCGAGCTCTTGGGGTGGCAACAGAATACGTTGCGTACACCCGAATTATCGCATCAGTTGGTCTAATTCGTACATCTTAACCGTTAAAAAAATATCAATGACACTTTTACATGTCAAATGTTACGATTAGCCAAAAATCCAATCGAACGCATTCTTGAATCCTCGAATTCGCATATGTCATCCATACAAACTGCAATAAAAAATTATAAATTGTAGCACGTACCTAATATTTAATTTCAAATGCTAGAATAAAGATATCAATAACTTTGAAATTCATAAACTAATCTCCTCTTCGATTTGTTGATCTAAAGTTAGCCAAATATCCTCGAGCTCGATCGGTATACTGCTGTGTCTCACGGGGTTGTTCCACCTATTAAAATAATATGTTATTTTAAAATTACAAAAATGAAAAATTAAAACGATAATGATATTATCAAATGAATTTTACCATATTACTAGTGAGAATTCATAAAGGGGGCCTACTCAGGAGCGTAAAAATGGTAGTCGATACCATGTCCACGATTGAAGAAGGAGCATGCAACCACCGATTTTAACTTTTTCTGGTTTCATTGCTAGACACATTTCTCGGTATAATGTCTCCAACACCACTGATCCCCAACTAAGTCGTCTTGCTTCTTTCAAGTCGGCTAGTAATAGTAGACACCTTAAATGTACCAGATTTCGAGATTTATCTGGCATGAGAAAACCTCTGATCAACCTCAAGATGAATGCACGTGCGAATTGTTCTTTTTCAACGTCACTCGCGGAAGCCTTGATAGTTTTGAAGTTGTCCTCCAACCATCTCATCTCGATTCGACTACCCCTAAACTTGTTCGACACCTTCCCTGGTAGTTGCTAGGATGTTGCACTCCAATCGACACTAAACACTGGCCTCGTAATGACTTCCCTATTGACCAACAGACCGAGTTATAAATTAACGTTCTTGAGTGTAAGTGTACACTCACCACAGGGAAGATGGAATATGTGTGTCTCTGATCTCTATCTTTCAACCAAAGCACTGATAAGTGAGGGATCCAATTTAGTCCCCCAGAGCATGTGAGCCACGTAAAAAAAATCATGTATCTCGCAAGTGCCCATAAATGACATCTGATGCACTTTCGCTTAAATTGTTTATGTACGCCGTCAAAATTCGATCTTCGGCCTGGTATATAAACATAAAAAAATTAATAATGTTAACAACATAATAATTAACTATTTAAAATTAAATAATTTAATAATATTTTCTTACCATTTGTAATTGATCGTCAAAGATATACTTGTCATCGAAACGAATAAGTTGATTTGTCATTTTAAAAATTATAAGGAATAAAATAAAATTGAAGAAAATAAGATTTAGAGAAAGATTTAAAAATAATAATTGAAGATTGAGAATTGAGAATTTAGGATTGAAGATTGAGTATTGAGTTGAAAATGATGAAGTTTGGAGGGGTTTATATAGAAATAATTATGGCTATTAGACCTCTTGTAGTTGTTGGAAAAGTTACTATTGAAAAGAAAAATACCTCCTAAAATATAGATCAATAAAGAAAAACGCGCCCTTCTCTCTCCAAAAATAATATAAAAGTTTAAAAAAACAACAACATAATTTCTCTAACTTTTTTTTTTTATTTTCAACATATATAGTAAATACCACAAATGTATTTTTAAATTTAATGAGGCATTTAGTTTTTAGGTGGGAGGTGGTGCTGATCTGAATGCTTGAAGGACCATAAATGCACGAAAAAGGCATGCAGAGTGCAGACAGACATCCGAAGCAAAATAAAAAATTGCTTTCTTCTTTTACCCTTCTTCTAATTGTGCCATCAAAAGAAAAAGAGGGAGAGGAGTGGTTGAGAAATTTGCTTTGCTTGTTCCACCACTTTACCTAAGTTTGATTTTACATCACCTTAATTGTTGTTTCAACATAGGATTTAAGGATTGATTATGTTACACAGTTATTCGACCTCACAAGAAATCAATTAATCTTTTTTTCTCAAAACATTCTTCCTTTTATGTTTATCAATGCTTGTCCCGACAAGCATCATGTGGTTCGCCAAAATATACTTGTATATTTTAATAAATCCTAGGGATAGTTGATGAATTAAGTGCTCACCACACTGAGCAGATTTAAAAAGATTTTTAAGAACCCGTTAAGAGGGAATCTTGTAGATAAATTTATGCAAATATTTTAAGTTTCTTTGAAACTTGGTAGAAGATAAGGATTTGAAAACTTTCAAACCTCAAACCCATTTTTTTTGACTCTATGAAAGAAAAAAGGGTGACTCAGATGGCTTGGCTTGGCTTGGGGGACAAAACAAAATGTTTTTATAACATATTGCCCTCATTAGTTTAATCAGCAGCACATCACCTTGCACTTGAAGCATAATAATTCTTTCTTCTTTTTTTTTCTTTTTGCCTATCAAACTAATAAGAAAGAATAAAGAAGCTTTTTGCTGATAATTTTGCCTCACATCATGTCAGGCAGACGACATCGTGATTCTACAGTTTTGTCTGATAACCAAGGGTTTTTTATCCAATTGGGTTTAAAAAAAAATTAAAATACCAAAGTAGAGTGTCAGATACATTATTTACAGAATTGGGTTATTTTTTTGGGTCGAGCCTACCTGACAGGCGCGACCCATTTTTTTAATAATATAATTTATTTTTTTAAATATTATTATTTTATTATATTTTAATAATTTTTAAATTTTTAAAATTCAGTCGGGTCAAAACCGGGTCGAGCTGGACTCGAGAGGCGCCACTCAGCCGCTCTCGCTGCAGAGGCGCGACTCCCCTGTAGTCCGCCACGTGTCCCTGCCCCCCACCCCCTGGCCCTGCACCCTCCCATGCCACCTGAGAGAAAAGAAAAAAAATTTATTAAGTTTAATAATTATTTAGGGTCTTTTACTAAAATAAATTTAAAAAAATTATTTATCAAATAAAATTTTCATTACCATCTCATTAATGTTACTCGATATATGACCCTTATTTTCATTATCAATCAACGAACCCATTTGCTGCAAATCTGCAATTAAAATTATCAAATAAATAAAAATTATAAATTTACATTATATCAAAATTACATTAAAATTTCTTACTCTCTTCAGAATTATTTAATTCTATTTTTTACTCTCTTTAGATCGTTTATTCAACATCTTTCCATATTCAAAGTAACTTATTTCTCATATACTCACTTTCAACTAGTCAATTATGCATCTATTCAACCGCAAAGTACTACATTACTTCCAATCATAAAGCCAAATGCATTTTAACATATCATTTATATTAATGTGTTTAATTCTTTAATATATATTAATTCTCTTGTTATGTGTTTTATACAAGTTAAAATATAAGCATAATTTATTAATAGTCTATTTTACTCTTAAAAATATTTTATTTTTTCCTTAAGTTTTGATTAAATTTTTATAAAATTTAAAAGAATTATTTTTTTAACACTTTACATAGGTAAATTTAATTAATTTTAAAAGTTTGAAATTAAATTAAATTATAATTTAAGAATATTTGAAAAGATTAACTCTCAAGTTTATACATTTTACATAGGTATAAATTTTTATTTTATTTTTTAGAATGTATTAGTCACTATATTTCTCACTTTTTGTTAACAATGAAGTGAATGCTAGTAAAGTTTTTTTAAAATAAAATACAAAAAATATTGATTTCAAGTAAATCCGGAAATGGACAATAACTGGCAAAATATTGATTTTTTTATATATTTATTTAAAAGGGAGGTTGCCATCAAGCTATCAAAATCGAGAATCAATGGCAAAATAATGAGGTTTTTTACCCAACTAGATTAAAAAAAAATTAAAACACCAAAATAGGATGTTAGATAAAAGTAAAACAAAAATCATGGACTTGAAAATTCAACAAAAAAAAGTTTAAATTAAAAAACAAATAAAGCAAGACTTGACAAGTAGTATTAAAAACAAAAACAAAAATTAGCAACTAATAAACTATATTCAAGCACAATAATTACATAACACTCTTAAATTACTAATATTTTACTTTTTTTAGAAATGTAATTTTTTTTTAATATTAAAATAATTACAAACACTAAAAATTATCACATAACACTAAACTACTAACATTTTAATCTTAAAATAATTATAAAAAAATTACTAACATTTTTCTTCTTTCTCCTCCTTCTCCTTCTTCTTCTTCTTCTTTTTCTTCTTCTTCTTCTTCTTTTCTCTCTTTGCTGCTGCATTCAAAAAATTTGGGGGATCGGTGCTTATATGGTCCCCCATTACAAAATTTAATTTTTTTCTCTCTGTCTCTACAGGTGGCATGGGGTGGGGCGGGGGACACATGGCGGGCTGCAGGAGTCGCGCCTCTCTGCGAGCAAGAGCGATGAGTCACGCTCCGGTCCTGCTCGACCTGGTTTTGACCCGATCAATTTTAAAAATTTAAAAATTATTAAAATATAATAAAATAATAATATTTAAAAAAATAAATTATATTATTAAAAAAATGGGTCGCACTTTCATCGTGGCTCGACCTAAAAAAACAACCCATTTTCGTAAATAATGTATCTGACACCCTATTTTGGTATTTTAAATTTTTTTTTAAACCCAATTGGGTAAAAAACCCGATAACCAACGCTAAGACTTTATCCCCATCTCGAATATATACTGCCTTCATAATCTGAATTGTTTCAGCAGCCTGTACTTTCTTTATCTTGTAAATTTTAGGTGAAACTCTGCTATTACATCATATACTTTTGTAAATTTAATATTTATACTTAATTTAATTAATTTTAATTTTTTAAAGTTTAAAATTTTAGTTATGATCAAATGGTATTAATTAAATTTGTTTAATTAAATTCTACTATTAATTCTATGTTATGTGTAAAATCTTCAATTAGACCATTTTTAGGCGCTATATTTTTTAAATTTTGAAAGTAAACGACATTCATTAAAGCTATTAACTAATTTTCTTTGTGAGTTATACCTGAAGATGACAAGTTGACATAACATTATACATGCTAACACATCAAAATTTGAAAATAATAGAACTTAATGAATTTAATAGTTGTCATTTGGTTAAAACTGAAATTTTAAAATTTTAAAAGTATAAAAATTGAAAATAACTAAATTAAAGTACAAATACTAAATCTATAAGTTACATAAAGTACAGGGTCTAATAGCAAATTTTAACCTATATTTTAGTACCAATGGCAACAGTGAAAACAACAAACACATCTCTCCCAACCTTGGCTTAAATTAAGTTGAACCTTTTACAGATTTTGCATACAGTTGGAGCACCATGGAACCCTTTTGGACAATGGTTTTCTGGATCCTTCTCACAATTATTTTCAGCATGTGCTTCTCGTTTAAAAAATTAGTGCAAATTCTTGTTGCTTGTCGGCCATTAATATACTAGGCTACAATAGAGCTTTTTGCACAAATCAGTATGTGTATAAAGTTTAAGAAGGCCCATTTGAAGCTACATCGAGACGATTAGGTGGGCTAGATCCATAAACAGGGGATAAGGTGATTTACAGTGGGAACGTTGGCATAACTCAGTTTCATACAAGTAGCACATACAGGGTCTTATGCACAACTATGTTGACTCAGTTGTGAAAACTATGGGATTAAATTATAGAAGCACGCGCTAAAATACAATTACAGAAGTACTACTCTATCAAACATATGCCCATTTTGGAGATTATTTTCCCTTCATGGCATTGACATTTTTAATTGTAAACACAGCTCCCATCATCGCTACGCGCCGTTGGATCGAAGTTTGCTGCCGATGGGTCAGTGCAGCCTTCAGGGACAGGAAGACTAACCTGCTGAGCTGCTTTGCCTGCATCCAAACAATTATGAAAAGCTTACATGTAAGCTTCCTATATCCTTTATTGTGTTTTTCATTTATTTATAATCCTAAAGCCACCATCAAGGGGTCTAACCATAGAAACTTCCATTCTTGATGGCATCATCATTAGCATCTCCAAGAGCTGCCTCTTTCAAGTACTTATCAGACAACTGCACTCTCTTCACATTCTCCTGTTCTTGGACAAGCATGTTTCCATACTCAAGTAGCTTCTCAAGAATCATTTTGGGCTGCTCGAAAGTTGGAGGTCCCTCCCTCGAATTCACAAGTCTTTTGCCAACATTTTGCACCCCAACATCTGAAATCCATTTCCTCACTTCATCATCATATACTCTTGCCCTGAGAGCACCAAAGAAATCTGCAACAAAAGTAATTAAAGATAATTAGCGTTCTCTCGTCAGCAACCAATAGGAAATATCCTCAATTCAAAGATGGGTAATCACCAATAGATTGTCCAGGGAAAGTGTCAACAAGCTTGATAATGTCTTCCCGAGGAACATTGTCAGTTCTGAAAATACCCGAGCACACCCCAATCCTATCTTCCCTAGTAGGGGCCCAGTAGAATTTCTCCATACGACCATCACGGATAAGAGGAGCATACAATGTGGAGAAGTCATTACCGGTAACTATGATAGGAACACGAGGGTTCTCTTCCTTGTTGTACATACCAGGGAGCTGAACATTTGTAGGGTTATCAGCAATGTTCATGAGGGTAGCATTCACCATTTGATTGTTGACCGTGTATTGGGTGGTTCCTCCCATCCTTCCCGCACCTGCATCGAGATCGTTGATAAAGAGGCAACACATCTTTCCCTTTCTGATGATATCTGCTGCCTCACGATACCTTTGCCTAATCAATTTTGCAGGCTCTCCAGCATTCCCACTTTCCAGTTCACCAGCACTCATCATAATGGGACTGGATATTGTCAACAGATTTAAAGATTTAAGGATGTAAATGAAAATTTGAAGGTTCTTATTATAAAAAATCAAGCAATTTGTGTCAAACTAATAGGCTAACAAATGTCAACAATTTTCCTGAATCACTCAAGTATGTGAAAGAGAGGGATGGAACAATAAGGATATAGACTTACTTGATTCCCATCTTGGCAAAGACAAGCTCACATTGGAATGATTTCCCTTGGCCTTTACCTCCCCAAATACCCAAAATAAGAGGAACCTGTCACAGTTATTCACAAAATTATCCAACTTTATTGATATTCATCAAAATGATAGACTTAGCTGATTAAACATATCTCGAAACATTCTATGAACAAACCTTAATATTTGGCAGATTCAAGAAGTTTTTGGTGATGTGAACAACAACCTTGTCCATGAACGCAGGAGCAATGTAGAACCCATCAATGGTATTGTCATAGTTGAACCTACAAACAGTTGAGCGACGTCAATTCCCACACTACAATTCCATGATTTCTTCAAATTTGCATAAACTTTTTAACATGAAATCCCTTAGCATGCAACTTACGTGCGAAGACCTTGACTGATGTAGTCATAGGAGCTCATGACAGCATGGTGAGTTCCAGTTCCCACAGGAGCCTGGAAGAGAGTGTCCACCATTCCCTTTCCTCTGGTAATATCCTGTTGGTCATCAGATTCATCATAGACGAGTCCCACCCACCTGTCTTTTGAGGTTTGCTTTGACTCATCATATTCACTAACAACCTTGAAATTCTTGGGAAAAACCTTGTTCTGGTTGACCTTTGAGGTACCCTTCTTCACACTTTTCCCCAAGAATATTGAGCTTGGAGTTGGACCACGGCCATTCGACTTCAGCTGTAACAAAGAAACTCTCTTTTTAACTACAACACCACAAGCTTGTAATAAAATAACAGAATGCATATCCTTATTACTTAATTATGATCTTCTTCTTAACTGTCTATAAACAAGAAACAAATGACAAGAAATGCATTTCTTTTTCCCTCTAGGAGTTAAAAGACGATTAAAACAATGAAGAAGAGACAGTTGAAGGACTACAAAGTCGAGAGACACTACGGTAATGACTAAGACAAGATCAGAAAAGTAGGCGGGAAAAAACATAGTAATACCGGCACTCTGTTAACAGCTCCAACGGCTGGGACAGCAGTAGCCATGTCTCAACGGCTGAGATCAGAATTGGGAAAGTCTTAAAAAGAAGAAACTCGAAACAGTTGTTGGAGTGTTGTGGCTTGAAGATGAAGTTAGGTGTGGTGGGGGACTTTATAGGGAGGAGATATTGGAGGAAGTGGGCAAAACCTGTGGATTAGCTTACGAATTGGCTAACGGCCACACATCTACAATTTGGAGTTTTATGAGGGGGGCATTTGGTGAGGTAGACGTTTGTTTTGGATCATGGGGCTAGTTTTGGTTACATACAAACAAAATTGAGGCTCCGCGGAACAGTGTTGCCTATGAGCTTGGGGTTTAAGCTTATGTTCCCCTCCCAAATGGTTTGGCCTGCGTCAATTAAATAACTACCCTTTTTTTTTTTCTTTTTTTCTTTTTTTTATCGAAATCAAGATATTGATTGCTGATAACACTAATTAATTTCTTTTGTTACCCAGTAATCTCCAAAAAAATAAAATAAATGGTTAGTCAGAACTATCCATATTAAACATTGCCTACAACTTTGTATTTTTCTTTATTCTGTGAAACATGGTAAGTTTGTCGAAACATTTTTAATATATATAGTGTTTCAAAGTAGGAAGTAATTAAAAGTTACATAACTTTATTATTAATAAAAAAATTGTCACTATTTATGGTGATGAGTTATGTCTATTAAATTTAAAAGTTATGTTATTTGATTATTAACAAATACTCATAATTATTCGATAGAAATGGTATAAAAATGTCTTGATAATCAGAGTTATGCAAAGATTTGATAATCAATAATCATTTTAGAAAGAAAATTTTCTAGCAGGACTTCCTACTTCATTAGGAGAAAAGATTAGAAATCAAATTAGAAGAAATTATAGAGGTATTATTTCATATGAAAAATTTATCTATGGTGAACTAATTAGTTTCACCCAAAAAAAATGATTAAAAACTTGTCAAATTTAAAATTACAAAAACAACTTAAAATGAATACCCATAAAATTTATAAAAAATTCTTTGAATAGTTTGAAGAACATCATTCAAAATCTATTAATATAATAAAAAATAATACTAGATGACAAACCAATAAAGAAGCAGTTGAATCTCAACATCCCCCTTTAATGAAGGTTCAATATCTTCACAAAAATATTAGAATAAAAACAAGTTCTTTAAAAATGAGAGCTCCTGGTATAGGAGAATAAATCTCATCAAAAGTTATTAAAATGATAGTAGAATAAAATAACTACACAAATATCAATCTTCATACAATATGAAAACAATTAGATTATATTGAAGATAAATATATCTATTGAATAATTATGATTATACTAAAGATATGACTATTTATTTGGATAATTATATTCCTATAAAGATATATGAGACCTCGTATAAATAAGAATAGAATTTCATTTGTATGACACACTTAAAAACATAGAAACTAAGTTTATTTTTATTCTCCCACTGTATTTTTATTTTTATATTGTTTTATAAAGAAATATTATAAAAATTCTTAAAAGTAGATTTAAAATAATAAATTATATTTATATTTAAATCTCAAACTGAGTGGGAATGTCTTATTTTTTGTTCATTAACTATGTAATAATATAAACTTGAGAACATCATCCATGGTTGAATTGTACTTCAATTTCACACCATCTCTCGTCAAGAAAAAGGGATGTGGTTATTGGCAGTTGAAGATAAATTAAATTGAATGCAGGATGGCATTGGCAACTCCAGAAACTTCTCTGTTCAATGTAAGAAAAAGAAACCAACAATGTGGCCAAATACATGACAATAGGACGTCGGTTCTTTGGTTTCAAAGTGCAGCTGTCACGATCTTCAAAAGACATCGTGTTATTTTAGTTTGGGGTTTTGAGCCTGCATTGAACCGAGCTGTGACCAACTGGCTCTGATTAATTCTTGACCTTAGCTTGTTATTGATTTGAAAAAACAGTGCAGTTCGAGATGCTTCCCAGCAATTCTATTTTTGTCTAAGGAGATCTAAACAATTTTATTCTGTTTTATCTAAAGTTCTCATCAATTTATGAGAAGCATATAAATGGTTTTAATTTTTCTAATATTTTTAGTTTATTTATAAATTTTAATAATTTATAAATTTTTAATTTTTTTAAATATACATATCACATCAACATACTTATCTACTCGTGTCAGTTTTTCAATGATTTCATTTATCATATCACTTATTGTTAATAGTTAAATTGGTCAACGGTTATTTTCATTATGAAAGAGTTTAATTATTTTTTTGAATTTTTCTATTTATTTTTATTTTTTTGAAACTTTATTTTTTTTTAAATTTCAACAATTGAATTAAAAATTGATGGTCTATTTGTCTTGACCACCAATCCAATTCTTACAACAGATTTTTTATTTATGAAGGATCTTTTATTTTCTTTCATCATTTTTTTTTTGGCTTCTATGTTGATAATAATAGGTGGTTAAATGATGAGAGATGTGATATGATTTGACCCCGAAAATAGGAAAAGAATGATAGAATTGGGAGAGGCAAGAGAATAAGAAAGGAAAGAACCAAGAGTTGTTTTCCTACTGTATATTTCATACCTCTGTATTACAACCATATTACTTGGTTTATAGGGAAAATAAAAGAAAAACGACAAAAAGGAAAGTTATAACAACAATAACAAACTAACATACTTATTTGATGAAAACGCCCCATTTCATTTAAGTTCATACAAATTACTCTTTTGTCACGAGAAATTTTAGCTCATATCAAGATAGTAAGGATGAGGTGGTTGAAAGGGGCCCTGGCCTCTTAGGTGTGGCAAGATAGAGGCTTTGTGATGAAAGAAAAGAGTTCTTTATGAGTAGCTCAGAGATAAATGGAATCTAAAGAACTAGTTGCTTCTGATATGAGAATTCTTCAATATTGATGACAAATATGAGATGACATGGTGTTGAGTTTAAATTATGAAGGAGAGAATGATATTAAATGTGATTTTTTGTAACACCCCTAACCTATATTCGTCGCTAAAACAGGGTTGCAGAGCATTATCAACGTTTACAAATCAAACGGACATAAATTTAAAATATTTCATATCATATCAATAAACACATTATATCAAATTCAAATCATACATATTGTCCCTTATACGAGTCCTCGAGGTCCAAACTACACATTAGAAACAAATCAGGACTAAATCGGAAACTCGGAGAATTTTTTGAAAACACTTAAAATTTTCAAAACTGTAGAGGTCACACGGCCGTGTGGCTAGGCCGTGTGACTCACACGTCAAGAGACACGCCCGTGTCTTAGGCCGTGTGGGCATTCGAAATAGGGACACACGGCCGTGTCCCAGCCCGTACCCCTGCCCGTGTAAGTATACTAACTTGGGTCACACGGCCAAGCCACACGCCCGTGTGCTAGGCCATGTGGACATACTAACTTGCAGACATTTACAAGCTACAGGGGACATACGGTCGTGTCACCTGGCCGTGTATCACACACGGCTGAGACACACGCCGGTGTCTCTACCCGTGTGGACGAAAATAGGCTATTTTACAAGCCATTTTTCTCACCTAACAAGGATGTACCTACAGTAAAAAAATGCATATGTATACCAGCCATAGCAAGGCACCAAAATCATGCATAATTTAGCTTTATGCATATAGTATAACCACACTCAACCAATATGCACATAGGCATCTCAAATAACAACTTATAAACATGTATAACCAAGTAATCCATTTGGTAAAAATAAACAACTAACTTCCCATTTGATTTGCATCCATACATACTATAAATCTTACTTACCAAAACACAAACCATTTGGTACCAAAATGTCATTCTTTAACTAATATCAATTAACCAAAATACCTATACATAACAAGGTACCAAATCACCACAGATACCACATATCATAAAGCACATATACCATATGCATATTCAACTATCATTTCATCTTTTGTCATTCAAACAAACAAGCCAAACATTAACCATAATAAGGCTACTTACATAAATGTCAAACTTTGCCATTATACCATCAAGGTACAAAAACTCAACCAAGTTAAATGGCCATTTCAACATTCAAACGCACAGGCCAACATTAACTAGAATACCTATACAGCCATTATAACCAAAATCAAAACATCCGAAAGTACCGATAGAACCGATGGGTAGTGTGATATAACTCCGACAAGCTTCCAACCCGATCGAGCTTCCGATAATCTGAAAAGTAAAGAAAAATAACTACGTAAGCAATGAATGTTTAGTAAGCTCGTATAAACTTTAATCATATCAATCCATTTCCAATACGAAATTTATATTTATCAAGAATAATCATATACTGATACCACACGATTCATGAAACCAAATTCAACAACTCACAAAATAAGTAAATCCACAGCATCACCTATACATATTATCCCTAGCATAGTAGGATTTTAAACAACTTTAAACTCTTCCAAATTTCTTTATTTTCATTTGCATTTCATTTTATCTACACCCTTTCCATATGCATAACACACAAGTCATAAGCATATCATTCAACCATAGCCACAAGCTAGTGCATTTAAACATAGCCATTTTTGAATTAATCACATGATAAGCGATTTCATAAGAATTGCATAATTTAAACCTTACCACTTTTTCATTAGTACAAGCATATTTTCATTTGAGCACTTACCATTTCAATGCAACTTATAAGTAAACATAATACCATTCAACCAATAGCTTGGCACTTGCCTAAGCATCAAACAACAACACATGTTAGCATACTTGAACATATTTCATATAAATTCAACATTGATAACCTTATTTTCTCAGCATGTCACACTCGGTGTAACACCCTTTACTCGTACTCAACGCCGGAACAGGGTATGAGGCATTACCGGACTTAAACACAAGCAACCATACATTTTCGAGCCATAAATTTTCGTCCAATTTTAAAACTTTTTGCATTCAATCATAGGGTCCCTAATGCAAGCCGACGAGGCCCAAAACATATATTGAAAGCGGTTCGAGACTGAACCGGATACTTTAGAAAATTTTACCACCAAACAGGGGTCACACACCCGTGTGGGCAGGCCGTGTGTCACACACGCCCATGTCCCTAATCCGTGTAACTCTCTGTTTGTCACCCAAGAACAAATTAAAGACACACGGCCAAGTCACACGCCCGTGTGTTATGCGTGTGATCAATTTAAAAATTATGATTTTTCATAAAATAGGTGCAGACTTTACACGCCCAGGACACACGCCCGTACCTAAGGCCGTGTCATCCACACGGCTGAGACACACGCCCGTGTCTCTATCCATGTGCTCAATTCTGAGCATTATGTTTTATAAAAATTAGGGTGCAGGGGACACACAGCCTAAACACAAGCTCGTGGGGCAAGCCGTGTGTCACACACGCCCGTATGCGTACCCGCGTGGACAAAAATAAGACTATTTACCAAGCCATTTTGCCACCATTTGTCGTACACATCTACGCAACATAACATAGCACCAATCCAAACATTTACATACAATCAAATCAGCCACAACCAAGACATTACACCTCATTCACATATTCACATTTATTATACACAAACTTTACATACATATCAATTCAAATCATGTAAATTTCCACATCCATGAAAAAGTATCATCATATGTATATACTTATACCAATATTAGCCAATTTCAAATGGCCATTTACAAGATGAATTACCAACCAATAAAGGCCAACACATTAGGCCAATTCAATTATGACACATAACAAAATAACCAAGTCCCCTATACATGCCATAACTCAAAATAGTGCATTCCTTAGTACCCAAAATAATAAGTTGATAGTGTGAGTGGATCTCCGACAGTCTCCGATCCCTGAGCTAGCTTGGTGACACTATAAGGCAAAGGAAAAGAAATGAGAGTAAGCTATATGGCTTAGTAAGTTCCCATGCAAATAATAAGCATCATATCCAAATATTTATCATACAATTAATATTACAATAAATGGCATGAATTTTACTAAGGTCTTATAATCATAATTTACTAATCATAACCTTACCGAGGGTTCATCACATATCGAGCTCATTATATATGAGTTTTACGTTCATACCTGAGTCATCTCGAGTTGGATTTGCATGCAATTCACCTTTGACATACTCATTAAATTACCCGTTGGACCACTTAGAATATTAAAGGATACTCGAGAATCTCGTACCAATGCCATATCCCAAATATGGTCTTACATGTAATCTCGTATCGATGCCAATAGCCCAGCTATGGTCTTACACGAAGTCTCATATCGATGCCATATCCCATATATGGTCTTACACGTAATCTCAGTAACCTTAATGTCATGACTTTTGTATCCTATCTATTCCTAAGGTTCAACCAGGACTTCACGCTTGTCGGAACTTTGTCGAATACGTCCAAGTGTCAATCACAATTCATACAATAATAATGCATTTAAAACATAATTAAAACAATGCATTATTTACATATGAACTTACCTCGGTGCAAAATAGTAGAAATGGGGCCTAATCGTTAAACACTTGTCTGTATCAGATTTGTGGTCCCAAAACCACTGTTCCGACTAGGCCCAAAATTGAGCTGTTACACTTGAGTTTATTACTCGTCTCAACTTACATAATTTCCATATATCAACATATCAAAGATATTCATATATGTACACGTCATGATACATATCATTCTCTTATCGTTTCTTCATATACATATATCATCCATTTCAATATATCAATATACCATGTACCATCATTTCCAAGTATTTCATATATATACTTGTATTAGTTTGTATCGAACTCATATTGTCTCATAATAGAATATTTCCCGTTGAACCATTTAGAATATCGTTGGATACTCGGGTAGCTCACACATGGTGTGCTAAATTGTAATCCGTCAATTCCTATACATGTATGCTCATACAAGCTTTGAATCGATATACTCTTAAAAGCTGTAATCAGTAAGCTCATACGAGTTGAATAACGGTAAGCTCATACGAGCTAAATATCGATAAGCTCTCTCGAGCTGAGAATTGGTAACCCTAATGACATATCATTTGCATCCTACGAATTCCTAAGGTTCAAACGAGGCTAGGTAATCGTCGTACGTCATTGGATTTACATCGTTTCATAACATAATAAATTGCATAATAACATGTATATATTGATTTAATCACAATATAATCACCTATTAACATTCAATTTAATCAAAATTATACAGAATACAGTTCATATGAACTTACCTGGCTAAATTGCAAAAATACCAAAGTTTAGGGGCATTTTTGGTAATTTTTTAATTTCCTCGATTTTCCACCCGATCTTGACCTAAATTAATAATTTCATTCAATATATTAATTTAGAAAATAAAATAATTCATTTCATGCAATTTGGTCTTTTTTAAAATTTTTACAAAATTACCCCTAAAGTTTTACTTTTATTCAATTTAGTCTCTGAACCCAAAAATATGCAAATTAACCATTTTTAATACAAACCCAAGCTAGCTGAATGTTCATAGCATTCAAAATATTCCATTTATGCAATAATTTCACATTAAATCCTTGTACTTTTATTAATTTAACAAATTAGTCCTAATAAAAAAATTCATCAAAATTACTTAACAAAATACTTTTAAATATCAATCAACATTCCAAATTCATCATCTAACATCAAAAATCACAAGATTCATCAATGGCAACATTTAAATTTAACAGTTTCAAGATCGAAGGTACGAGCTAGTTGAACCTAGTTGCAACGATCTCAAAAACATAAAAATTATCGAAAACAGGTAAAGTTTGCTTACCAATTCAACAAACCAAGGTTGCCCGAATGTTAAGCCCTATCTATGGCTTCTTCAACAAATTTCAGTGGAACCAAAGTTAAAGAAGATGATAATTAATTTTGTCATGTTTTGATTATAATATACATAATTAATAATTTACTATTTTACCCTTGTAATTAAAACCAAACATTAACAATTTATAAGGCCACTAACGTCAACCAACCTTTGGATGGTCAATTTGCTATTTAAGTCCCTTTTCCTTTATTCAAATAACCATTTAATCACTCAAATCAAATAATGATTAAATTTTACATCTTTTACAATTTAGTCCTTTTTAATTAATTAACCATCGAAACGTTAAAATTTTACAATGAATCTTTAATACCATATTAATGACACTCCGTAAATATTTATAAAAATATTTATGGCTCGGTTTATAGAACGAGGTCCCAATACCTCATTTTCTAAAACCACTTGACCTTAGGGTCAAACCATTTGAACTTAATAAATCGTTTATATAACATATTATCATATCAAAAACCTTTTAAAAATCATATTTTACTCATAAATATTATATTTAATATTTACAAACTTACTTGTCAGATTTGGTGGCCCTGAAACCACTATTTTTGACACCACTGCAAAACGGGCTGTTACATTTTTATTTTTTATTTAATATCAAATTTAAATATTTTATTTTAATTAAAAATTATATATTCCTTAATATAATTGGTTAATTTTTTTAAGAAAAATAAGATAATGTTTGTGGCAATTTGAGAAAAACAATAAGTTAAAGTACTTAAATAGTCACCCAATTTTTAAAATGTTTTCATTTTAATCACTTAAAAGAACCCTTTTAATTTTATCACAGAAAATGTTCATTTTAGTTACTCAACCGACATTGGACTTAACATACCACATCATTATATTTTAGACTATTTTCTAACCCCACTATTCATCTTCTTCCATAACCCATTTTTTTACAATATAGTCTGACACATATGTTTAAGGAATATGGGTCTACTTTCCAAGTTAACTTTCCTATTTTCAAATTGTCGAAATATTAGTCAATGCAATCCTCAATGAAGCAATAGCACTACAATGGTGTAAATATGATAGAAAATAGAGAATTTGAGAAAGAATTATCAGGTAGGAATAATGCAAAACAAAGGAAATAAGTCAAGTTTCGCATGCATATATCATGTGGTTTAAATATAGTTTTAGAGTCATGTAAATGGATTCCAAATTCATCACATCTAAGAGTCTAAAATTTTCTCCCAAAAAAGGGGAAAACCCAATGCAGAAATCTCTTCAATGATATCAAGATGATTATATACAAAGTGCTGAAGAGAAGTGGCATCTTAAAATTCCATAAAGAAATGTATTACATATTTTGAAGTTCCTTACATATCTCTATAAACATGTTATAAGCAGCTTATAAAGCACCCTGAAAGTAGCTCTAGGAGCATATTAGGGAAGTTTTAAAAGTCGAAGAGAAAAGCGAAAAAGGGCTAAGAAAATGGATCCATCAAAATCTAGAAAGCTTTTATTTAACAACTCAAACCTAGCCTAGACATTATGGCTGAATCCGGATATGTCCCATAGAAAGATTTTGAAAATAGGTTGATTTGATTATAAAACCCACATTCCTTCGTGTTTGATACAGAAAACATTATTATAACAGTTTATTTGCCAATTACTTATTACAGCGGAAGCTTTAATCATTTATGTTGAAAATGCAGTCGTGTTCAGCCTTAACCTATGGGCATGTCAAACATAAAGTCACAAAATATGTAACCTCACGCTTCAAACCTGGCCACTAGAATAACTCGTGAAGATCGCGATACAGCTTATTACTGCCTAGATGCATAGTATAAGGGCTATTATGCACCTCTCTCAGAATAGACTGCCTCAGATCAGAATCGTTCGGCACACAGATTTGTCCTCGAAAACATAACACACCATCATTATTTAACCCAAAATTAGTAGTAGTACCATTCTCAATCTGTCGAACCCTCAAGCTTAGAGACTCATCCCTTAACTGTTTATCTCGAATCTGATCAATCAAAGTTGGCTTAACTTGAAAATCGACCAACAAACTCCCATCATCAAATAGACTAAGGCGAGCAAACATCGCCCTCAGATCAGACAATGCTTTACAACTGAGAGTATCGACCACCAAATTGGCCTTACTAGGATGAGACTATGGTGCAGTCATAATCTTTAAGTAGCTCAATCCATCGATGTTGTCTAAGATTCAACTCCTTCTGAGTGAGGAGGTACTTGAGGCCCTTGTGATCAGTGTAAATAATACACCTCTCACCATACAAATAGTGCCTCCAGGTTTTTAATGCAAAGACTACTGCAACTAACTCAAGATCGTGCGTCGGATAGTTCCCTTCGTGTGTCTTAAGCTGACGGGATACATAAGCCACAAACTTATCATCCTGCATCAGAATGCAACCCCAACCAACATACGACGCATCACTGTATACTACAAACTCCTTTCCAAATTTAGGCTATATCAGAACAGGAACCTGAGTCAGAACAGACTTGAGCTTCTCAAAGCTCACTTGTTGTGCATCAGTCCACACAAAAGGGAAACCCTTACGAAAAAGCTTAGTAAGAGGAGTTGAAATCAAAGAGAACCCCTCCACAAAATGCCGATAATAACCCGCCAGACCCAGAAAATTACGAATTTCAGACATGTTCTTAGGCTGTTTCCAATCCAACACAGCCTCAATCTTTCGAGGATCGACTCGAATCCCCTCAGCAGAAACTACATGCCCTAAGAAGGTTACCTCTTGTTCTTACCCCTCTCTCTGTCATTGTTTTGGCGCTCTACGCGCTTAACAACCTCAGCAGTCTTTGCCTTCTCTTCCAATATCGCAAACTCACGCTCCTTCTGTAGAGCAATTAGTAACCTCAAACTGTCCCTTAGACCATCCTCAAAACGGACACTCCTTTTGTACTCTGATGCCACCATACCTCGAACATAGCAGTTCAACCTCAAAAACTCAGCCTTATACTCGGCCACAGACTTATCCCCTTACGTGAGATTCATGAACTCACGTCTGCGAGCATTAACATAGCTTGCCCCTACATATTTGCTCTAGAAAATGGTCTTAAAGAAGTTCCAGGTCAAACGATCAGGCTGAGTACCCTCCTCAACAGTCAGCCACCACTAATAAGCCTCATCACGAAGCAGAGAGACTACACCCTACAGTTTCTGCTCAGAAGTGCAGTCTGGATCATTTATAATCCTCTCTGTGGCATTCCAACCAATATTTGGCCACACTAGGGGCGACTCCAGTGACACCCCTAAATAACTCAGCACCATCGGACCGGAGTCGTTCAAATACAGACCCTCGACCTCCAGTTCTAAAATGGGGTCTAGTGACCCTCTTCAAAATCCTCAGCATGGCTTGGGAAATGCGTCGTCCTCAGCTAAGCGATTTTGAGACCCAGTCTCAGTAGCAGGCGATACTGGCGTCTCACTCGTATCCAGATTTTGCATATTGCCCAGAGTGGAAGATAAAGCTCGAGCCCCCCTGTGGCCTCTTCCACGGCCATGAGTACCATGTCCACTGATTCCACGAGCACTTATTGTCTAATTCGAGTTTTATCTATATTAAAAATTTTATACATCAGTTTTAGTTTTATTAGCAGATATTTTATGCATAATTTATTTAAGTTTAGAAATATTTTTCGAAGTTTCAGTTTTCTAACTATCTCAGTACAGTATTAGAATGTAGTAACTATAGTATTTTCAGAATAAACTATCTCAATTTCAGAAGTATTTACACGATCGGCGTCGGAGACTTGTTGAAACATATACTTTCTCAAGTCATTCAGTTTATCTGGAAACCAGTTCTTTTAAAACAAAATTTTGGAACCCAAAATTTACAACCGAGGTTGTAACCTAGCTCTGATACCACTAAATACAACACTCTAAACCCGGCCTAGACATTATGGCTGAGTTCGGAGATATCACATGAAAAAGTTTTGAAAACAGGTTAATTTGATTATAAAACCCACATTCCTTTGTGTTTAATATAGAAAAAATTATTTTAACAGTATATTTGCCAATTACTTATTACAGCGGAAGCTTTAATCATTTATGTTGAAAACACAGTCGTGTTTTTAGAAAAATTATTGTTTGCATAAAACTGTTGTTTTTAATAAAACGTTTTACCAAAGCAATTAAATGAGAAATGACCAGTTAAAAATCAAACAGTCTAGAGAGTCCCAAAATATACAAACTCTCAAATGATTACCAAAAATATAAATAAAAACCATAAATTATTGACTTTAATCAGTTTTACGAAAAAGTGGTCACCACCGAGTCCCACTGCACCGATCCGCCTAAAATTGTGGATTACCTGATAAACAAACAAGCAGATGTGAATTTATGTAAACTCAGTATGTAACCCAACAGAATTAAGCATGCAAGCTACAATCATCATATACAGAACCAGAACAGATACAGATACGAGCATCATATCCTTTTAAGATACAGTAACAGAATCAAATACAGATATGCAAAATCCTACCCCCATCCTCTACACACCATCTCCGTCCATCCCATCATGCCATTTGAGGTTAAAAATACCCACCAATCCCTACACACCATATCGTGTTATTAAAACACATTAAATATAATACGCAGTCTAGCTTCTAAAATTTAGGCATTTAACACCGATCAGAATACTTCATCCTCATATACAAATCCCACCCCAAAACAAATACAGAGCATACATACAAAATTTAACAGATAGATCATGCTTAACATGCTTACTTAAACAAATAACAGGTACACATAACATAATTATACTCAGAATAGTGTTTCAGTCTAACAGATCACATAGTTTTAGGATTTACTAAGCCTTTACCGACTCTACGATAGGCCCACAATCGATTAGGTCGACCCGTGCGACCTTACCAAAAATTTCAGTATAATGGTCTCACATGCCCGTCTGTTATACCCGTATGGGCCCACACGCCCAGATTGGTCTTGCCCATGTGGCCCACATGGCTACACTCAAGCTACTACATGGCTGTATGCTGCACACGGCCATGCCTTCGCCGACCACACAGCTGTGTACTCGCACACGTCCTATTACACGGACGATCACACGCCCATGTGGCGTCGACAGTTTCGATTTTTGGCTTTTGCCAAAGCTTCGTTTTCTTCATTTTGGGTACACACCTGATAATGATTTGATGCGAGAACTATCCCGAGCCTTTCAGAACCTAAAATCCAATATAACAATGCTCAATTTTATTCTTTACACCCGATTGAACCGAAAACCTGAAATCAACTACAACTTAAATCAAGCACTTACCGCTTACTCCAACACTCCGAACGATTAACTACGATCCCGCAAGAGTAGAATCACGATCTTCTCAACTCGTTGTTGTTCAAAATAAAGGTATAACCCTAATCAGCACTTGAAAAAACTACAAGTTGAGGAATAGGAAAACCCCGCTTACCAGGACGTGCGACGAAAGCAAGAATGACAAAAACAAAGGTGTGACAGCCGACAACAGAAAGTGAAAGCGAAAGGGAGAAAAGGAAAAGGAAAATGGCAGGGAACAAAGGTCTAACGTCAGTTTTTTTCTTAGAAAAAGGGATAGAAAATTTTGCGAAAAGAAAAGATAGCAATTTCTGATAACCTCCAAATCTCATATTTTCCTCCCACTAACCCCCTATCTCAGACTTTCAATACAACCGAAACTCTATCAGTCAGCAGAGCAAAAATAAACCCTTTCGCTCGCACAGGGATTCAAACACAGGACCTCCAACACACCAACTCCCTTACCACTAGAACTAGCAGGCTCATTCTGATATGGATTTATAGACAATTAAATATGAGCCCACTGAACAGAGATAGGGCTTAATTCCAAAAAATAACAAAATTTGCCAAGGGTAGAGCTTCAACTTAATACCCCTCACACACACCCAGAACACATAACCACTGAAGCAGTTACACATTTGTGTTAGATATTTACTGAAACAATAACAAATAATTTAGGGCGTTACATTTTATCCCATTGATAGTGCTCTAAGCTTAGAAGTACTAGCAATGGCCTGCACTGAAGAGAATATTCTAGTTAGGGTAGCATGGCGAAAATCATCTTTCACCATTTGTTCTTATTCAATCATCTTTCGAGATATCAAAAGGCTCTTAGGATTTAAGGATAGAAACAAAACTATCTTAAATCATTATTCTTGTCGTTGCTTGTTAAGTGTTGTAGAAAATTCATAAGTTTCATTTTATGTAGTAACCAATGTATAATCCTATTTCATGATATACAATTTTAGCTTGGTTTTCAGTTTTAGATTATGTTTTTATTAATTTGAAAATGGATCCAACTTAAGTTGTTGAAATCAAATCGACTTTCACAGTCGGCATAAAAACCGCAGCCAAGAATTGCTATTCAAATTAGCTTCCAACTTTATGAAAATGTAGCTTTGAAATTGATTGCAAGGTGGCTAAAACTTTATAAATTGGCCTACTAAAAGATAAACATTATCATACTGGAATTTTCATAAAAAGTCAAAGGATAAAGATAATGATGGTAGCAATGGTTTGAATGGTCTTAGGTGGCAAGAATTGCTTAAGTTTAAGTTAGTTTAATAAGATTATAAATATAGTTCATGGGTTAGTATAATAGATGCTGAAATGTTAGTAAGCCTTAAGAGAAAAAAGAAAGAAAAAGTGTTGTGAGTGAAGAGAAAAAGAAAACTAGCAGCAGCTAGTATAGAGAGAGAGAAAAAAGATATTTCATTGTATGTTATTTCTATATAATAAAAATTAGTATTCGAGCTATTAATTTTTTATTACGCTTCCAACAAGTGGTATCTGAGCTAGGTTTGTGTCGACGTTACAATGGCAAACATGATTCATAGATCCTGTGATTAACAAAGACAAATTATAGTAATTAGAGCATCCAAATGAAGGCTTTGCTCGGTTCTCAATATTGTTGGGACGTTGTCGAAGAAGGATATGCCAAGCCCAAAAATGCAGCTGCCAAGCGGCAAAGCGGCTTTGACAAACAAAGAGAAAAGAGTATTGAAAGAAGCTCGTAAAAAGGGTATTTGTATTGTGTGTTATTTGTATGTAATAAAAATTAGTATTTGAGCTATTAATTTTTTATTACGCTTCCAACAAGTAGTATCCGATTCATGTCAACGTCACAAGGGCAAACATGATTCAATCGTAGATCCCAAAATTAACAAAGAAAAATTATAACAATTGGAACATCCGGATGAAGGCTTTGCTCGATTTTCAAGATTGTTGGGACATTGTCAAAGAAGGATACGTCGAGCCTTAAGATGCAGCTGCCGAAGTGGCATTGACAAACAAAGAAAAAAGAGTATAGAAAGAAGCTCGTAAAAAGGATAAGAGGGCGTTGTACTTTATTTTTCAAACTGTTGATGAATTAACCTTTGGAAACATTTCATATGCAAAAACATCAAAGAAAGTGTGAGGAATTTTACAAAAATACCTTCAAGGAGAGGAAAAGGCCAAAAAGGTACGTTTACAAACCCTTAGAGCCAAAATTGAGATGTTGAAAATGAAACTTTTAGAAAGTGTTGATGATTATGTGACCTGAATGAAAGCAATGGTAAATGAAATGAAAATGAATAGAAAGACACTTGATGTCGTAAGAGTAATGGAAAAAAATTTACAGTCACTGGCGCGCAAATTTGATTATGTGGTTATTGCCATCAAAGAGTCAAAAGATCTATAACAAATATCAATCGACAAACTTGTGGGTTCCTTCCAAGCTCATGAGTATAAAATTAAGCAAAATGATAATACTGAAAATTTGGAGCAAGTCTTGCAAAACAAGTTGTCTTTCAATGAAAGTGGAGCTAGCAATAGTTTTGGACAAGGTACATACAATTGTAGAGGATATCGTGGGAGATATAGAGGTGGACGAGGAACATGTGGATGAGGCAATCAATTATATAGTAGAGGTCAAACAAGTAAGAATAGATGAGGATACTGTTGACGCATCAAGTCCTCAGGTTCCCACGTGGCCTCCTCAGTGCCATGATTCTACTACAGAACCTTCACTAAAGGAATGGACTTCCTCATCAGAACCTTAATATCGCGATCCAAAATCTGAACCGGCTCCTCCTCAAAGGTCAAATCCAGTCTAACCTCGATTTCCTCAACAGAGTCAATGTAAGATGGGTCAAATTGGTACCGCCTCAACATCAAAACCTAAAAGACATAATGAATACGGTTTAGCTCTAGAGGTAGCTCCAACAGATAAGCAACTGGTCTCACACGCTTCAAAATCCGATACGACCTAATGAACTTAGGGTTCAACTTGCCCTTACGGCCAAATCTCAGAACCTTCTTCCATGGTGAAACCTTAAGAAAGATGAAGTCCCCCACAGAGTACTCAATATCATGCCTCTTCAGATCTACATAAGACTTCTGTTTATCAGAAGCTGCCTTTAGATGATCCCGAATTAGTTTGACCTTATCCTTGGTCTCAGAAACCAACTCAGGAACCGATACTCGTCGTTCACCTAACTCAGTCCAACATAACGGAGTGCGACACGTATGACCATACAAAGACTCATAAGGTGTCATCTGGATACTAGACCGAAAATTGTTATTGTAGGCGAACTCAGCTAGCGGCAAATAATCTTCTAGTATCTGAATCACCCTCTCAAACTGACCATCGGTCTGAGAATGGAACGTAGTACTAAAATTTAATCTTGAACCCAGAGCCTCATGCAATTTCTTCCAAAACTGATAAGTGAAACGAGGATCCCTATAAGAGATAATCGAAACAGGAACCCCATGCAGTCTTACAATCTTAGAGATGTAGAGCTTTCCCAACTTCTGTAGAAAGTAGTCGATTCGAACCGGAATGAAGTGAGCAGACTTGGTTAATTGATCTACGATGACCCAAATAGAATCCTTCTTAGTCGGTGTCAAGGGCAACCCACTAACTAAGTCTATCGTTACACGTTCCTATTTCCACAAGGGAATCTTAACTGGCTGTAACAAACCCGAAGGCAACTGGTATTCAGCTTTAACCTGTTGGTACGTCAAACATCATGTCACAAAATCTATAATCTTATGCTTCAAACCTAGCCACCAGTACAACTCAAGGAGATCGCGGTACATATTATTACCGCCGGGATGCATAGTATAAGGGCTACTATGCGCTTCCCTCAGAATAGATTACCTCAGATCAGAATCGTTTGGCACACAGATTTGTCCTTGAAAACATAACACACCATCACTGTTTAACCCAAAATCAGCAGTAGTACCACTCTCAATCTGTCAAAACCACAGGCTTAGAGACTCATCCCCTAACTGATTATCCCGAATCTAATCAATCCAAGTTGGCTTAACTTGTAACTCGGCTAACAGACTCCCATCATCAAACAAACTAAGACGAGCAAAAATCACCCTCAAATCAAACATCGCTCTACGACTGAGAGCATCGGCCACCACATTGGCCTTACCAAGATGAGACTATATGGTGCAATCATAATCTTTAAGTAGCTCAATCCATCGACGTTGTCTAAGATTCAACTCCTTCTGAGTGATGAGGTACTTGAAGCTCTTATGATTAGTGTAAATAATACACCTCTCACCATACAGATAGTGCCTCCATATTTTCAATACAAAGACTGCTATTGCCAACTCAATATCATGCATCGGATAGCTCCCCTCGTGTGTCTTAAGTTGACAGGACGCATAAGCCACAACCTTACCATCTTGCATCAGAACGCAACCCAAACCAACATGCGGCGCATCACTATATGCTACAAACTCCTTTCCAAATTCAGGCTGTATCAGAACAAGAGCCTGAGTTAGAACAGACTTTAACTTCTTAAAGCGCGTTTGTTGTGCATCATTCCACAGAAAAGGGACACCCTTAAGTAAAAGCTTAGTAAGAGGAGTTACAATCAGAGAGAACTCCTCCACAAAATGCCGATAATAACCCGCCAGACCTAGAAAACTGTGGATTTCAGACATGTTCTTAGGCTGTTTCCAATCCAATACAACCTCAATCTTTCTAGGATCTACTCAAATCCCTTCAGCATAAACTATATGCCCTAAGAAGGTTACCTCTCGCAACCAAAACTCGTACTTGCTCAACTTAGCGTAGAGCTACTTTTCTCGGAGAATCTAGAGCACAACTCTAATATACTCATCATGCTAATCCTCGGTCTTAGAGTAAACCATAATGTTGTAGATGACGACTAAGACGAACTAATCCAGATAAGACTAGAACACTCAGCTCATCAGATCTCTAAATGTAGCCAGAGCATTTGTCAGACTGAAAGCCATAACTAGGAACTCGTAATGTCTATATCGAGTCCTAAATGCAGTCTTATAAACATCAGCTTCCTTAACCCTCAACTGGTGATACCTAGAACGAAGATCTATCTTAAAAAACAATGAAGCCCCTCGTAACTGATTAAACAAATCATCAATCCTCGGAAGTGAATATTTATTCTTCACAATAAACTTGTTTAACTGCCAATAATTAATGCACACCGTCATGGTCTCATCCTTTTTTTTCACAAACAGAACCGATGCCCTGCACGGAGACATACTCAGACGAATGAAACCACGATTCAGAAGTTCCTGCAGTTGAGCCTTAAGCTCCGTAAGCTCCTTCGGTGCCATTGGGTAGGGAGCGATGGACACTAGGGCTGTACCCGGAAAAAGATCAATCCCAAACTCAACTTCCTGATTCAGAGTTAAACCCGGTAACACCTCAGGAAAGACATCTGAAAAATCTCTCACAGTTTCAATATCCCCAATAGAAGAGCCCTCAAAAGCTGAAACACTGATGTAAGCCAAATACGCCTCACACCCTCTCCGAACTAGTTTTTCAGCCACAAGCGCGGAGATCATATTGAACAGATAATCTCGACGCTCGCCAATCATAACCACCTCTATATCATCTTTGGTCCTTAGAACGACCCTCTTAGATGTGTAGTCCAAACTGACTCGATACTTAACCAACCAGTCCATACCGAGAATTAGATCGAACTCCCCAAACGGAAGCTCCATCAGATTTGCTAAAAAAATCATCCCTTGTACCTCTAGCGGAACATCCCTATAAAGTTTATTAACCCGAATAGACTTCCCTAACAGACTAGAAGTACTCTCCTCAGAAACCACCAAGTTTTTAGAAACAAAGCTAGCTACATAGGAATGTGTAGAACCTATGCCTATCAAAGCAGTATAAGGTATGTTGAATATAAGGAATGTACCGGTGATAAAATCTGGAGCATCCCTGTCCTCTCGACGTTAAGCGGCATAAGCAAGTGCAGGATGCTTCGCCTCTGTCTAACTGGCACCTCTACCCGGTGCTCTCTGTCCACGACCTACACCGTTTCCACCCTTAGCCTATCCACGGCCCCTAGGTGGCTGCTGAACTATCCTCTAAGGCTGCATAGAACCTGGAACTATAGCTTGCATCTGATCTGCTCACTGTGGGCACTCCCTAATACAGTGCTCAAGAGACCCACACCTTAGGCAAGCCCCAATCCTCTTCCAACACTCGCCCGGATGACGCCTACCATAATCTCTACATGGTTGTAAACCAAGAGGAGCAACAAGGGCCCCCAATCTAACTGGCCCATCAGATCTGACCTTTTTCTTAGGCCTTTGTACAGAACTTGAAAGCTCTGAATCCCTCTTTTTCTTACCCCTCTCTCTGTCCTTGTTTTGGCATTCTACGCGTTTAATATCCTCAGCAATCTTTACATTCTCTACTAATATCACAAACTCACACTCCTTTTGTAGAGCAATCAGTACTCTCAAACTGTCCTTCAGATTGTCCTCAAAATAGACACACCTCTCGTACTCTGATGCCACCATGCCTCGAACATAGTGGCTCAACCTCAAAAATTCAGCCTTATACTTGGCCACAGACCTATCCCCTTACGTGAGATTCATGAACTCATGTCTACAAGCATCAACATAGCTTGCCCCCACATATTTACTCTAGAAAGTGGTCTTAAAGAAGTCCCAGGTCAAACGATCAGGCTGAGTACCCTCCTCAACAGTCAGCCACCACTAATAAGCCTCATAGCGAAGCAGAGAGACTACACATTTCAGTTTCTGCTTAGAAGTGCAGTCTAGATCATTTATAATTCTCTTTGTGGCCTCCAACCAATACTCAGCCACACTAAGGGCGACTCCAGTGACACTCCTAAATAACTCAGCACCATTAGACTGGAGTCGTTCAGTTACTGACCCTTGGCCTCCAGCTCTAGAATGGGGTCCAGCGACCCTATCAAAAATCTTCAGCATGGCTTGAGACAATGCGTTGTCCCCATCTGAGTGACTTTAAGACCCAGTCTCAGTAGCAGGCGATACTGGCGTCTCACTCGTATCCAGATTTTACATACTGCCCAGAGAGGAAGACTCAGCTCGAGCCCCCCTACGGCCTCTTCCACGACCACGAGTACCATGTCCACGAATTCCACGAGCACTCATTGTCTAATTCGAGTTTTATCTACATTAAAAATTTTATGCATCAGTTTTAGTATTCATTAGCAGATATTTTATGCACAATTTATCAGAAGTTTAGAAATATTTTTCAAACTTTCAGTTTTCTAACTATCTCAGTACAGTCTCAGAAGGCAGTAACTACAGTATTTTCAGAATAAACTATCTCAATTTCAAAATTATTTACAGGATCAGCGCGGAGACTCAGTGAACCACATACTTTCTCAAATCATTCAGTTTATTTGGAAACCAGTTTTTTTAAAACAAAATTTTAGAACCCAAAATTCATAACCGAGTTTGCAACCTGGCTCTAATACCACTAAATGTAACACCCCAAACCCAGCCTAGACGTTATGGCTGAATCTGGAGATGCCACATGAAAAAATTTTGAAAACAAGTTGATTGGATTATAAAACCCACATTCCTTCGTGTTTAATACAGAAAATATTATTCTAACAGTTTATTTGTCAATTACTTATTACAGCAGAGGCTTTAATCATTTATGTTGAAAGTGCAGTCGTGTTGTTAAGAAAATCATTGTTTACATAAAATCGTTGTTTCCAATAAAACGTTTTACCAAAGTAATTAAATGAGAAATGACCAGTTAAAAATCAAACAGTCCAGAGAGTCCTAAAATTTACAAACTCTCAAATGATTACCAAAAATATAAATAAAAACCATAAATTATTGACTTTAATCAGTTTTACAAAAAAATGGTCATCGCTGAGTCCCACTGCACCATCCGCCTAAGACTGTGGATTACTTGACAAACAAACAAGCAGATGTGAGTTTACGTAAACTCAGTGTGTAACCCAACAAAATTAAGCATGCAAGCGTACAATCATCATATACAGAACCAAAACAAATACAGATACAGATATCATGTCCTTTTCAGATACACTAGCAGAATCAGATGCAGATATGCATAATGCTATCCCCATCCTCTACACACCATCTCCGTCTATCCCATCACACTATGTGGGGTTAAAAACACCCACCTATCCCTACACACCACATCGTGTCATTAAGACACATATGAGATATAATACGCAGTCAAGCTACCAGAATTTAAGCATTTAACGTCAATCAGAATATTTCCTCCTCATATACAAATCACACCCCAAAACAAATACAGAGCATACATACAAAATTTAACAGATATATCATGCTTAACATGCTTACTTAAACAAATAACATGTACACATGGCATAATTATACTCAGAACAGTGTTTCAGTCTAACAGATCACATAGTTTTAAAATTTAGTAAGCCTTTACCGACCCTACGATAAGCCCATAGTCAATTAGTTCGACCCGTGTGACCTTATAGAAAATTTTAGTAGAATGGGCTCACATGCTCGTGTGGGCCCACACGCTCGTGTGACCCACACACCCAGATTGACCTTGTCTGTATAGCCCATACAGCCTGGCCTAGAATCCACATACCCGTGTGTTATACCTGTGTGGGCCCACAAGCCCATATTGGTATTGCCCGTGTGGGCGAGCCACCACACAGCCGTATGTTATGTATGGCCATACCTTCATCGACCACACGGCCGTGTACTCGCACACAGCCTACTACACAAGCGATCACACGCCCGTGTGGCATTGACAGTTTCATTTTTTAGCTTTTACCGAAGCTTCGTTTTCTGCATTTCGGGTACACACATGGTAATGATTTGATGCGAGAACTATCCCGAGCCTTTCAGAACCTAAAAACCAACATAACAATGCTCAATTTTATTCTTTACACCCGATTGAACCGAAAACCCTAAATCAATCATAACTTAAATTAAGCACTCCAACACTCCGAACGATTAACTATGATCCCGTGAGAGTAAAATCACGATCTTCTCAACTCGCTGCTGCCCAAAACAAAGGTATAACCCCAATCAACACTTGGAAAAAACTACAAGTTGCGGAATAGGAAAACCCCGCTTACCAAGACGTGCAATGAAAGCAAGAATGACAAAAAAAAAGGTGTGATAGCCGACAACCCAAAGTGAAACCGAAAGGGAGAAAAGGAAAAAGAAAACGGCAGGGAACAGAGGTCTAACGTCAGTTTTTTTCTTACGAAGAGGGAGAGAAAATTTTGCGAAAAGAAAAGATAGTAATTTCTTATAACCCCTAAATCCCATATTTTCCTCCCACTAACCCCCCTCTCAGACTTTCAATACAACTGAAACTCTATCAGCCAGCAAAGCAAAAATAAACCCCTTCGTTCGCACAGGGATTCAAACACAGGACCTCCAACACACCAACTCCCTTACCACTGAAACCAGCTGGCTCATTCTGATGTGGATTTATAGACAATTAAATATGAGCCCACTGAACAGATATAGGGCTTAATTCCAAAAAATAACAAAATTTGCCAAAGGTAGAGCTTGAACTTAGGACCCCTCACACACACCTAGAACACTTAACCACTGAAGTAAATACATATTTGTATAAGATATTTACTGAAACAAAAACAAATAATTTAGGGCGTTACATTTTATCCCATTGATAGTACTCTAAGCTTAGAAGTACTAGCAATGGCCTGTATTGAAGATAATCTTCTAGTTAAGGTAAGTATTGTGGAAATCATCTTTAGCCATTTGTTCTTATTCAATCATCTTTCAAGATATCAGAAGGCTCTTAGGATTTAAGGATAGAAACAAAACTATCTCAAATCATTATTCTTGTCGTTGCTTGTTAAGTGTTGCAAAAAATTCATAAGTTTTGTTTTATGTAGTAACCAATGTATAATCCTATTTCATGATATACAATTTTAGCTTGGTTTTCAGTTTTGGATTATGTTTTTATTAATTTGAAAATGGATCGTATTTAAGTTGTTGAAATGAAACCGACTTTCACAGTTGGCATAAAAATTGCAGCCAAGAATTGCTATTCAAATTGGCTTCCAACTTTATGAAAATGTGGCTTTGAAATTGATTGCAAGGTGGCTAAAACTTTATAAATTGGCCTGCTAAAGGATAAATATTATCATGCTAGAAGTTTCATGAAAAATCAAAGGATAAAGATAATGATGGCAACAATGGTTTGAATGGTCTTAGGTGGCAAGAATTACTTAAGTTTAAGTCAGTTTAATAAGATTATAAATATAGTTCATGGGTTAGTATAGTAGATGCTGAAATGTTAGTAAGCCTTAAGAGAAACAAGAAAGAAAAAGTGTTGTGAGCGAAGAGAAAAAGAAAACTAGCAGCATCTAGTATAGAGAGAGAGAAAAAAAAGATATTTCATTGTATGTTATTTATGTATAATAAAAATTAGAATTCAAGCTATTAATTTTTTATTACGCTTCCAACAAGTGGTATCCGAGCTAGATTTGTGTCGATGTCACAATGGCAAACATGATTCATAGATCTTGAAATTAACAAAGAAAAATTATAGCAATTAGAGCATCCAGATGAAGGCTTTGCTCGGTTCTCAAGATTGTTGGGACGTTGTTGAAGAAGGATATGTCGAGCCAAAAAATGCAGCTACCAAAGTGGCTTTGACAAACAAAGAAAAAAGAGTATTGAAATAAGCTCGTAAAAAGGATATTTGTATTGTGTGCTATTTGTATGTAATAAAAATTAGTATTTGAGCTATTAATTTTTTACTATGCTTCCAACAAGTAGTATCCAAGCTAGGTTCGTGTCAATGTCACAATGGCAAACATGATTCAATCGTAGATCCCAAAATTAACAAAGACAAATTATAACAATTGGAACATCCGGATGAAGGCTTTGCTCGATTCTCAAGATTGTTGGGACATTATCAAAGAAGGATATGTCGAGCCTTAAGATGCAGCTGCCAAAGTGGCATTGACAAACAAAGAAAAAAGAGTATAGAAAGAAGCTCGTAAAAAGAATAAGAGGGCGTTGTTCTTTATTTTTCAAGCTGTTGATGAATCAACCTTTGAAAACATTCCATATGCAAAAACATCAAAGGAAGTTTGGGGAATTTTACAAAAATACCTTCAAGGAGTAGAAAAGGCCAAAAAGGTATGTTAACAAACCCTTAGAGCCAAAATTGAGATGTTGAAAATGAAAATTTCAGAAAGTGTTGATGATTATGTGACCTGAATGAAAGCAATGGTAAATGAAATGAAAATGAACAAAAAGACACTTGATGTCGTAAAAGTAATGGAAAAAATTTTACGGTCACTGACACGCAAATTTGATTATGTGGTTGTTGCTATCAAAGAGTCAAAAGATCTGTAACAAATATCAATTGAAAAACTTGTGGGTGCCCTCCAAGCTCATGATCATAAAATTAAGCAAAATGATGATACTGAAAACTTAGAGCAAGTCTTGCAAAACAAGTTGTCTTTCAATGAAAGTGGAGCTAGCAATAGTTTTGGACAAGGTACATGTAATTTTAGAGGATATCATGGAAGATATAGAGGTGGACGAGGAACACGTAGATGAAGCAATCAATTATATGGTAGAGGCCAAACAAGTAAGAATATTAAACATCAAGTCGTGGATGAGAAGTTTGAAGCTAAGGCCGAGATCGAGGAAGAGACAGATTTCAACAAGGAAATAAATCTCAGATACAATGTTATAATTTCAATAAATATGACTATTTTAGTTATGAGTGTAGATCAAATCCCAAGGTGAAGGAGAGAGTGTAGCAGTAGCTAATGAAGAAGAAAACATGGAATCCAGTATATTCCTCACTTATAAAGAAAGTAAAAAATCAAGTAAAAATATTTGGTATCTTGATAATTGCACTAACAATCACATGTGTAGCTGAAAAGACCTATTTTCAGGGTTGGACGAGAATATTCACGAACAAGTAGCATTTGGAGATGAATCATATGCCACAGTCAGAGGTAAACGCAAAGTTACTATTGCACAAAAGAACGGAGAAAAGAAGTACATACCAGATGTTTATTACGTACTAACTTCGAAAAACAACATCATCAGCCTTGGACAGCTTCTAGAAAAAGGATATGAAGTATATACGAAGGATTGCATGCTCGCTCCAAAACATAAAAGTGGTAAATTAATTGCCCAAGTTGATATGACGCATAATTGACTATTTACTATTGACATTGACTTTGGAGAATTGAAGTGTATGAAAAATGCAATTAACGATGATTCATGGTTGTGGCATTTAAGGTTCGGGCATCTTAGATTTTCTGGCCTGAAGCTATTATCAAAAGAGAAGATGATAAATAGATTACTAGAGATCAATCCTCCTAATCAACTATGTGAAGCTTGCACTAAAAGAAAACAAGACAAACAGAGTTTTGAAGTTGGAAAATCTAGACAAGCCAGGAGACAATTGGAGACTGTGCACTTCGACATAACAAGTCCCTTTGATATACCATTACTTGACTAAAACAAATACTATCTTACTTTTATTGATGATTTTAGTAGAAAAAGTTGGATATATCTTCTTAAAACAAAATCAGAAATACTTGACAAGTTTATTGAGTTCAAAGTTATGGTAGAAAAACTAAGTGGACATTATATTAAGATACTCAGAACTGATCAAGGCACTGATTATACTTCAAAACTATTTGAAATCTTTTGCAAATAGCATGGAATTATTCACCAGTTAACAACTATGTACACGCCACAACAAAATAGAGTTGCTGAAAGAAAAGACTGCACTTTTCTTGATATGACAAGAAACATGGTTAAAGGTAAGCATTTACCAAGAACTTTCTAGGTTGAAGTTGTTCAATGTGCTATTTATTTGTTGAATCGGGTCCAACAAAAAATGTGATGAAGTCTGGAGCAATCAAAAGCCAAGAGTCGAACATCTCAAGATTTTTGGTTGCATTGCATATGCTCATATTCCTGGCCAGACGAGAAAGATACTCGGAACAAAGGAGTGAAATGTAATTTCATTGGTTATGAAAAAAGAAGCAAAGCATATAGGTTATACAACCTTCTTACCAAAAAAGTTATTATTTTAAGAGATGTTGAATCCGATAAAGCTGATTACTGGAGATGGAGCGAAGAAAAAAAGAAAATTGAAGGATTATTTTTCAGTGATGACAAAGATGATGACTTCATCAATCAAAAACAAGGCAACGGTCAAAGCCCTCTATAAAGTTTTGTTGCAACAACTCTTACAACATCATCATCACCAATTAGAAACAGTTCTAGCAGTTCAGAGGAAGCACCTGCAAGAATGCGTAGTTTACGCAATATTTATGATATTACAGAACCCATAAAAATAACAGTCGATTATTCTTTATTCTACTTAATGACAAAATGTGATCCAATAACAAATGAAAATGCAATTAAAGATGTCAAATAGAAGAAGACAATGGATGAAGAAATTACAACAATAAGAAGAAATGACACGTGAGAGTTGACAAGTCTACCAGAAGGACATAGTCCAATTGGAGTCAAATGGGTGTACAAGGTGAATACCAACAAAGAAGGAAAAGTGGAAAAATACAAAGCAAGACTAGTTGCAAATGGCTACAAGCAAAGATATGGAGTGGACTATGATGAAGTATTTGCTCCGGTTGCCAGAATTGACACTATAAGACTTCTCACGGCAATTACAGCACAAAATAAATGGGAGATTTATCATATGGACGTGAAGTCAGCATTCCTTAATGGCTACCTAGAAGAAGAAGCCTACATAGAACAACCACCTGGATATAACAAACAAGGAAAGGAATACAAAATATATCGCTTGAAGAAAGCTTTATATAGATCGAAGCAAGCCTCGAGAGCATGGAACATAAGAATAGATGAATATTTTCAGAATAACTAGTTCATGAAAAGCCCATACGAGCATGCCCTATATACGAAGAAAAATAGAGTTGGTGACATCATGATCGTGTGCTTATATGTGGATGATATGATTTTCATAGAAAACAGTCTAGATGTGTTCAATGACTTTAAGAAAGCTATGACTAAAAAATTTGAAATGACAAATATTGGTGAAATGTCATACTTTCTTGGAGTTGAAGTGAAACAAATAAAAGATGGAATATTTATGTCTCAAAAGAAGTATGCAGAACATATTTTGAGAAATTCAGAATGAAAGATTGCAAGTCGGTAGCCACGCCAGCAGAACTAGGCATAAAATTAAGTGTCGATTCGTCTAGAGAGCCAATAAATCCAACGTTGTTTAAAAGTATCATTGAAAGTTTAAAGTACTTGACTATCACGCGGCTAGATATCATATACGTAGTGGGAATAGTTAGCAGATACATAGAGAAGCCAAAACAAGATCACCTAATTGTAGCAAAGAGAATTTTGAAATATATCAAAGGTACGATGGATCATGGTTTATTTTATACACACTCACAGTCTTCAAATTTGGTAGGTTATTCAGATAGTAATTATGGTGGTGACTTGGATGATCACAAAAGCACATCCAGATATTTATTCCATATTGGCTTCTCAGTATTTTTATGGTCATAAAAAAAGCAACAAATAATAGCCATCTCAACATGCGAAGCATAATATATGGCTGTTGCAACATGCATGTGTCAAGCAATTTAGTTGAAAAATATTTTGGGTGAATTATCTATTATATAATAAGGACCAATAACAATTTATGTTGACAACAATTCCACAATATCTCTTACAAAGAATCTGATGTCGCATAGTCGAAACAAGCATAACGATACAAAGTATCATTTTATTCAAGACTAAGTGAAGAATAAAAATGTGGAGTTAGTCTACTACAGAATAGAAGATCAATTGGCAGACATTTTCACGAAGCCATTGAAAGCAGACGTATTCCATAAACTCAAAGAAAAGCTTGGAATGAAAGCTCGGTTTGAGGGGGAATGTTGAAGTCAAACTGACTTTCATAGTCGGCATAAAAATTGTAGCCAAGAATTGCTATTCAAATTTGCTTCCAACTTTATAAAACGTGGTTTTGAAATTGATTGCAATGTGGCTGCAACTTTACAAATTGGTCTACCAAAGGATAAGCATAAGCATTATCATGCTAGAAGTTTCATGAAAAATCAAAAGATAAAAGAGAATGATGGCAACAATGGTTTGAATGGTCATAAGTGGCAAGAATTGCTGAAGTTTAAGTCGGTTTAATAAGATTATAAATATAGTTCATGGGTTAGTATAATAGATACTGAAATGTTAGTGAGCCTTGAGAGAAGAAAGAAAAAAATGTTGTAAGTGAATAGAAAAAGAAAACTAGCAGCTAGTACAGAGAGAAAAAAAAAGATATTTGTATTGTGTGTTATTTGTGTGTAATAAAAATTAGTATTTGAGCTATTAATTTTTCATTACGTTTCGAACATAAACATCTTCTCTTGCAATCAGTTATAGTAGGACAACCCCGAAAGCAATCACCAAAACTTGACATCGATTTGACTCCAGTGATAAGCTAAGTCTAGTGTGAAAAGTAGAGGCATGAGAGGGTGGATGGAGGAAAAAATGGGTTAAAAAAGAAGAAGAAGATAATGATTATGATTATGAATTGTGGTGAGTTTAGAAAATAGTCAGAAAAATATGATGTAACGTGCTAGTTAGACACAGTTATAAAGTTAGTAGTGAGTAAATAAGAAGGTTCTTTTGGGGTGATTGAAAGGACTTTAAAAGTTGGGTAATCAATTGGATGATTTACTCAAAACAATACAGATTAAAAGTAACTTTTCATCTAATCATATCCTAGTGGTTGGTCGTGATAGAAATCAAAGAAAAAGAGAAAAAAAAAATCTATTTCAACTTAAGTCGACTTTTAATATCATTTTGGTGTTGTCATATAAATACTATTAAATCATATATATACATATTATAAAGTTTTTAATGTGTTCACTTTATAAAAATTTAACACGCGACATATTATTATAATATTATTAAATTTTGGATGAGTGATTGTAGCATGTTGGGATTATCTATTGAGACTACAATTATTGCTTTTGTAAATGTGGATTAGACTGTAGCTAATAGGTGGTTGGATAGTGTTGAATAAACCATTCATTGAGTGAATCTCTACAAAATGAGATTATTTCCGAATTACGTTGACAAATATTGTGTGCTTATCTTTTTTTTTTCTTTTTTCTATTATGCTTATTTCTCTATTCAAACTCCTGTGTGAATACTTACTTAGACAACAATTTGAACTAGTGGCAAACTATCTAGTTATATCACACAATACCCTTAAAATTATCAAGAAAATGCATCAAAACCATTGTTGCAAATCCATATCAGAATTTGTTTGAGTTGATTCAATAATAATTTAAATCGATTAATTTAAAAGTAATTTTTTTATAATTTTTTTAAATTAAATGATTTTTTTAACAGTAATATCACAATTGGATTCCAACACCATATTTTACCAACCATTAGCAATCATAAGAAAAGAACCAAGCTTAAATGCAAAAATCCTGGGCCACTACTGCTGATTAGAAGCACAAAGTAAGGGTAAACTGTATATTAGTCTCTAAATTATGGGTAAGTTTTCGTTTTGTTACTTAATTAGAAATAGTTACAATTTGGTTATTGAATTATTCAAAAGTTTTCATTTAAGTCACTGAACTATTTAAAAGTTTTTATTTAAGTCACTGAGTTGTTAAGTTTTTTTTTTTATTATTTATAAAAGTTTCGTCAACAAGCTTTAAGCGACGATTCGACAGTTAATATGATGGATTAGTACCCATCAACAAATAGAAGAACATATCTTAGTTTCAAGTCGATTTGACGGCTGATGTTGGAGACGAAAGAAAAATATTGTTTGAATTTTGATTTATAAATTCGTGACTTCGAAAGCTATTTTATAAAATAAAAAAAAATGAACTGTAGAATAAAAGGGGAAAGAAAACTTTCGATTGGTGTAGATAATGCAAATAGAGAAAGCCATATAGCACCGATTTTAATAGGCCGGTGATTTAAATAGAAATTCTTGAATAATTCAACAACTGAATTATAAGTTTTTCTATTTAAATGATCAAAACATAATTTAATGACTAATGATATAATTTACCAATGCTGCGATCTGTATCAATGGTTGATCCTACAAGTCAAGAATCAGACAACTAACGTAAAAAGTCCTGGGATTAGACTTGGTAATAATTTTTTATTCTTTATTTTACAATAAGATACGAAAAATATAAGTATGTAATAAATATCAAATCTAGCTATTTTTTTTTTCTAAGAGGGAAAACTTGACTTTAAAAAATATTGCATACATAAAATAAAAGCAGTAACTGTCATACAGTAAGTGTAAAATTATAAAGTTAAACTTTGAAGATTAAAATATACTTTAAGTAAGGTTTTTAAAAATCGGATTAATAGTTAAATTGGTTATATGACTAGTTTGTACGATTCAATTAAATAAGTCATTAAAAAAATTCGGCTCAATTCATTTTTAGTCCAGTTCAATTGGTTCGTACTAGTTCACAACTCAATTGATCTGATACTTCTCTCTGGACAGATACCTTAACCAATCCAATCCGATTCAAACAATCATGACTATGTCTCTAAACTTTATGCATTTAGAATTTAGTCGTACTACTTTTATTTTCAAAAATTTAATCATTTTACTTTTTAGATTTAATAATACGCTTTCAAATTTTATAGAACCACATAATATTTTAATTAAAAGTTAACTATATTAATTATTTGAATTAATCAATAATGCTATAAAAATATAAACACCGAATTATGTTAAAAATTAAAATATATGTATTAAAAGGATCGAAACTGAAATTAACCATTATTATAAAATGAAAAAAAATAGACATGATGATTGTGCACGTGTCAGCATGAGGTATATAAATAGTTACATAAATTTAAATTTTCAGCATATTTAAGGATTAAAACTGAAATTATACCACAATTTTAAATTTTAAAAAGAAAAAGTTTTGCGCAAAAAATGGGGCATAATTTGGACACTTTTTTAATATATAATATATTCCTAGAAACTTATCAAGTTGAGTGCCTGAGTCTTAAAAGAAAATTATTTTTTTATTGATATTTATTATAGTGGTTTCTTTTTCGTACATATCCTATTCATAATGATGCAAGTAGATGAGTTTAAATGGACGGTATATTTCGTTACAGTTAGAGTAAAAATAATAATAACGATAAAATTAAATACTATAATAATATTATAGTGTGAGACAAAAAATAAGCTAAACGCACCGTATTGCAACCCCCTAAGCTGAGCAGTTTTCCTTTAACAATTTTTATTTAACATTCCATTGCACAGATATCAGTCATGGCCGGTGGTTTTTCAGCTAGAACTGCATGAAGAAAAACACTACGCCTATCATGTCTCTTAAAAGTTAAACTATTTAGTATGGTTTCTAGGTACACTTCGCGTTAAAAGGATTTATTTATTTCATTCTCTGTTTTTTAATTTTAAAAATTTAAGTTCCTTGCTAAAATTTTTCTATTAAATTTTTTAGTGTGACATTTTAAAATTTTAAAAAATTCACTTCTTATTTATGTAACAGAAAAAATATAATGTCTTTGGATTTAATAGAAAATTCTAACGGTATTAACAAATTTTAAAAATTCACATCAACAATTTTAATTGAAATGAAGTATTTAGATTAACTAATGACATTATAAAAGTTGAAGTACCAAATAATGTCAAAATTAAAATTTCATATTTGAGCGAAATATAGGGACTAAATCTGGAATTTAACCAATTTTATATAATCTCAAGAAAAGTAGAGGGATTACAATTGATATTTGGCAATTAGCTTCTCATGTCAAAAAGAAAAAAAGTAAAAAGAAAACAATTGGTTTTGGAGTACTGAACAACTATCATGTAAAAATAGAGGGATTAGAATTTATATTTGGCCATCTAGAAAAAGAAAAGAAAATAATTGACATTGGAATATTGGATAGGAATCATGTAAAATATAGAAACATTAGCCAAACTTTTTGAAGCTTACGAATTAGGTTATATATTGTTATGATAGTAAAAATGAAAGTCTATCTTTTATATATTTTAACGGATTAATTTTTATTTTTATTTTTGAGAGGGTAAAATGTAATTTTGCTTTATACTAATTTGAAAAATATAAAAAACTAAAGGTGAAATATTTGAAGCCAGCCTCCCCTATCTTCATGTAAGAAAAAAGAAAACAATTAATATTAAATAAGTGTAAATTGATATTAATCAGGTGTAATGTAAGGTGTGGTGTAAGGAATGCCTTAGTCCTTCCTTTATATATATATATATATATATATATATATATATATATATATATAGATAGTAGTATAGATATTAGACAACCAGTTTGTGTTTATGCAAATAAGAAATTAAGCAAGAGAAGGAAATAAATCTAAACACAATATAAGTTGACTTTTTACACTGTTTTCGACTCTCTTTTTTATGACGAGGAAGACGACCCATTGTTTGCGTATTATTAATTCATGCAAATTACATCAATTATACGCTAAATTACTCTGATAAGCTTAGACTAGACATTTTCTTATCATGACAGAGACCTCTCTCATTGTTGGTCGTTCTTCAGGCGATTTCCTTGCACACATCAACCCTATATTTATTATTCTGGCCATGCCGTCAGCATGTTCTGCCTGCCATTCTTTTGCCTTAAGTTCATTATCCACAATATCATAAAAATGATCAGGAAGATGCATTGAAACCCATTTTTGCAAATCCATATCCCCACTGAACAGATGGTCTATGGGTCTTTTCCTTGTAAACATCTCAAGGATCAATATTCCAAAACTGTAGACATCGCCTCGTGTTGAGACCCCCGCACCCATGCCATATTCTGCATTGCTGGATAAGATCAGTTCTAAGATGACTTTGAAAAAAAAATACCAAAAAAATATAAAAAGGAGTATAAAACACAATACCTGGAGCCATGTAGCCAATTGAACCTTTTAGTCCTACGGAGCTACTAAGATGAGCATTAGGTGAGTTTTTAAGTAGGATTCTTGCAAGTCCAAAATCGCCGACATGAGCTAACATCTCTTCATCCAGGAGAACGTTACTCGGCTTAAGATCACAGTGCACAACGGGGGTTTCGCAATCATGATGCAAATACTCTAGTGCTAAGGCAACATCTTGAGCTATCTTCAACCTCTGGTTCTTGTCAACAACTTTTTCAACCTCACAGTCTTCAATTCTTGGGTGAAGCAATTGTTCCAAGTTTCCATTTGGCATGAACTTAAGGACTAAAGCCTTGAAATCGCCTGCTGAACATACGCTTATGATTTTAACAAGGTTCCGGTGCCGGATACTTCGAAGAGCCTCACATTCAGCTATAAAGCTCTTGGAAGCTCCATGTTGCCCCATTTTGAAGACCTTGATAGCTGCCAAACTTCCATCCTCAAAAACACCCTTATAAACTGATCCAAAGCTACCCTCTCCAATCATATACTCTGGACTGAAATTCCGGGTAGCTAATTTGAGATCGTGTTGTCTATACATTGGATACATCTCCGGTGAGGTAGCCTCCTCATTAACCGCACGGAGGTCTGAATCTTTCTTTCTTACAAACCAAAAGACTAGCATGGAAACGATGATGATGAATGCAACAGAAGCAAACGTCGCTGCTAGTACAATTTTCAACTTTGAACCACCCGACTTTTTTTCATGAGAATCACATTTTGGTAGTCCTAGATCAGGTACTCCACCACAAAGCTTGAGATTCCCCGACAGAGAAACGGCTGTTGAATTCTCGAAAATCCCTGCTTTTGGAACCTCCCCTGAGAGTTGGTTCCTGGACAGGTTTAAAACTTGCAAGAACTTCAAAGATTCTAAAGAAGCCGAGATGTTACCAGTGAGGTTGTTGGAAGAGAGGTCAATATACTCTATCGCTTTCAATTTGTCTAGAGAATTTGGTATGGATCCCTGAAACGAATTTCTAGACATATCCAAGTACAAAAGGCTTGAACAATCTCCAATGGTGACTGGTATATCTCCTGATAATTGATTACTTGCCAAGTCTATCGCTTGAACCATATTTAGATCACCTACTTCGGAAGGAACAAATCCGCTTAAAGAATTGAAAGAGAGATTCAAGACCTTTCCCAAACCTGGGATTCCAAATATATCACCGGGTATAGTACCATTAAGCAAGTTCACTGACAGGTCTAGCAACTGAAGACGCTGACAGTTTCCCAAGCTTGAAGGAATGGTCCCTTCTAAAAGATTGTTGCTTAGATGAACTTCCGCTAAATAGGTCAAGTTTCCAAGAGACTCTGGTACCTTTCCTGAGAACTTGTTTTCGTGTAAGAAAATGTACTGCAGGTTTGGCAAAGTTCCTATTGAAGGTGGAATGGTTCCGGTTAAGGAATTGTGTTCGAAAGCAATCAGGGTTAAGTTGACCAGATTGCTTATTTCTCCTGGCAAGCTTCCATGGAAAAAGTTGTTGTTCATCACCAACAATGAAAGTTGTCTAGAGAGGTTGCCTATGGAAGATGGAAGCTTACCAGTAAGCTGGTTTTCCGCCACGGAGAATACTTGAAGTTGGGTAGAGTTTGCCAAAGAAGCTAGGAAATCCATGCCATCCGCTCCATCATTAACCAGCTGATTGCTCTGTAAGCTCAATATTTGAATGTTTGGCAGGTTCCCTAGCCATGGGATTTGGCCACTGAAACTGTTGTTTGCGAGATCAACTCGAGTTAAGCTTGAAGCATTGCCTATGGATGGTGGTATGCGACCAGACAAGAGATTCCCTCCCACGAAAAAGGTGGTTAAGCTGGTTAGATTAGTAAACGTATCTCGGGGAAGGGCACCAGTGAGTCTATTGACAGCCATGGCTATGACAATCAACGAGGAACTATTGAATAATGAGCGTGGGATTTCACCAGAGATATTGTTAAGGCCAATTTGAAGATTGATTAAGAAGGGAAGGCGACCCAACCCTTCTGGTATAGGCCCTTTCAAGCTGTTTGACCTCAGAATTAGATTTGACAAAGAAGAGAGATTCCCAAAAGAAGATGGAATAGGACCTGTGAGAAAATTTTGCATGAAAGATACATCTTCAAGCTCTGAAAGTGCACCTAATTCGTTTGGAATGGTTCCTTCGAGCCTGTTGATTGACAGATCAAGATAAGACAACTTTGAACATAAACTTAACGATGCCGGTGTTGTTCCTCGAATTCGATTAGAAGCTAGAATGAGTGTTCTCAACCGGAAAAGCTGACCAATTTCTTGTGGAAGGCGTCCAGAAAAACTGTTGTTTTGAAGGTTGAGGTAGCTAAGAAAGGAAAGGTTACCAATGTGAGGAGCAATAGTACCCACAAGGCCAAGGTTTTCAAGGTTGATACTTGTAACTCTCTGTTTAGTGACATTACAATTAACACCAGTCCAGTTGCACAAGGAAGAACTGGGATCCCAAGTCTCAAGAACCCCAAGAGGATCATCAGTTATCCGAGACTTGAATACAAGAAGCGATTCCTGGTCCGTATTGTTGTTAAACCTTGGCAAGCCTTGGGAACCACCCAGCAGTGGATGGAAAGTGAGGCAGATGAGAATCAGAATGATGGTTTTTGTGGACATTTCTGTTTACTTTAGGCTTGGCTACATTGAGTTGAAGGATGGGTTTATAACAAATTCAAGTAATTGAAATACTGAAGTTTCTGACGCAAGTATATATTTAAGTAGTTGCTTATGGTTACTGCAAATCAAGCCAGGTTGATAGTAAACAGTGCTCACTCTATGCCACTAGAAAACCGTTGAATTTGGGGTTTTAATTATTTGTCACCATCACAATCAATCTTTTCGTATAAGAATGTGAATAATAACTCACATCATTGATTTGAACGTATTTGCCTGCATGTTGGTATCCTTTAAATGGAGTTAGATTTATCTATGAGCCAAAGGTTGTAGGTTATTCACCATAACTATGTTTTTAAGAATGGAAATAACTTTTATGAGTCTTTTTCACCATTTACTTTTAAAATAATAATAATAACAATTAAATAAGGATGTTGTCTGTAATTTCAAAAATAAAAATACAGATTATCCTCTCTAAGACAAGTTGTTTCAAATATTCTTTCAACTTCAATATTTGGTTTCTAAGTAATGGGTGTTCACCCTCGAAGTCACATAGTAATCTCCCTTAATCGGATTTATATATGCCTATAAGTTTAACAAGGTATATAGTAAAAGTAGTGAGGAAATTTCACGTGAACCCAGAGGTTATTTTTGCAGGAAAAGATCCAGCTGAGACTTTTGAACAATTCGATTACGATTTCACAACCATGATTGAAGACTTTCAACGAGAAGCCATATTGCGTTCAAACTTTTGAGTGGGTTGTCAAAATTTCCGGTATTTAAAGTCAATGGTTGACATGGATGAATGGAGTCCCAGTTCGAAAGGATAGATAAAATGATTTCTTTTTTTCTTCTCTTCCCTCTAGAATACGCAAGTTTTCAAGAAATGATTACCAACCGACATTATGGATGGTGGGTTATATATTTTATTAACTCAAATATGGGACATTTGTTCAGTCAGATATAGCTGCTTGCATTAAATAGGATATTTTCTATTTAAGTGGACATCCACTGTTCTCTAAAGCTCAAAATCCAAGTTCTTTTTGTTTTCTCTTTTTAAACCTAGAATAATTTATAATTCTATTTTAATTCATAAATAAAGGGATAATGCCTTCTCTCAATGATATGTAAATCTAATTAAGACTTAATTGACTTTTATTCCAATTTTTTTTAATCAAGAATAGCACCACCATCTTTCCATATTTTCATACGCATCTTCTTTTAATATAATAATATATATATATATCTTCTATATATGATAACAGTCCAATTTACTTGTTTAGTCTGCTTATTCTGATTAATTCTTAAATGAGTTCTTTCTACTTCTGGGGGGTATAATAACAAATTGGGAAGTTCGATCAGAAAGAATCGATGGAGAAATTTTATGTTATATATGATAATCTGTCCCATATATGAATTGAATCAGAAACCCTCTATTTGTTAAAAAAAAAAAAAAAGGGGGCTAATTTTAAGTTTTCTATTTGGTTCTTTTTATTAGGTACAAAAGCACGATTGAAAAGTCAAAAACATTGTTGATTTTTTTATTATTTGTTTTTATCATATTGGTTTATTTAATTAAATTTTGTTTCTGTTTATTTTTACTCTTATTCCAACCTCAATTATATTTATTATTTCTACTTTTATTAAATTTAAATTCCCCTTTTGCATTTTGCACAGGCCATCACATGTCGTGAGCATGATAACTACCTAGACGCAACCTGATTGAGCCAAACAACAATTTTAGATATTCCAATCTCTGTGGATCGATCCTACTCCTTATAGTATTATTTAATCAATATTTAAACATAAAAATATTATTTTTGGTGGATTCAACACACATTAACATAAAAATCTCAACCAACTCTAAAATTGTTAAACATGATTAATCAAATAGTCTTTTAAAATATTTAACTTTAATATATATACATAAAATTCCATGTTAAAATTTTAAATTTTTAAATAATCACCTTTTATATATACAGAAACACATTATATATACTATTAAAATTTAAATATTTAAATATTTAAATTGAATAAATTACGACCATTTTATTTTCGAAAATTTGTAGTTAAATTAATTAACTTTAAAAAAATTACAATTTAATCACTAAAATTTATAATTTTCTGTTATAATGCTGTCATTTTCTAATATGAAGACGTTGGCATCATAAAGTTTTATATACTATTAAAAATTTAAATTTAAATATTTACATTAAATAAATTACACCTTTTGGTCATTTTATTTTTGAAGAATCGTACTTAAGTCACCTAACTTTAAAAAGTTTACACTAGAGTTTATATTTTTCTGACATAACTTTCCAATCTAGTGTTGAATTTCACTATAATTTAATTGTAGTTCTATATCTATAAAATAAAATTATCAAAACATTAATTTGGACGGATATAGATTACCCCAAAGATCACCCTTTGGCTCGCAAATTAGCTTAAATTTCAAGGTTTTTTTGGTGAATTACAATAATAGGGCAAAACCCAAACAATCAACGTAACTAGCGCGACTTGAGCCCATGCTATACCTGAAGCGGTGAACACTCTTAACCATCAGATCATCACATGAAGTTCTAAATTAGCTTAAATTTTAGGTTTTGATTTGGGTTATAGAGACGGAATGCTTCTGGCAAAGGTATTATTGGTTAATTTTTCTCTCTCTTTACAAGTTATGTTAAATTAAATTATTGAATATTTTAATTCTTAAACTATCGTTTTTTGTTAGAACACCCCGAAATGGATGGAGAAGTTAACGTTTGTTAGTCTACGTATATGCCATATCAACGATTAATTATTTTTTAAATTATAAAAAATTATAGATTATTGTTATAATTTTTATTTATTAAATAAATTTTATAATTTTTATTGTTTGATCATCCAACTCTCATATAATCAATTTAAGTACCAAAATTCAGAAACCATTAATAACGGAGATCCAATTTTGATAAAATAACTTTTGAAAAACATAAAATGTTGTGACCCGATTGTAAGTTTTCAAATGTTGGTAACTAAAATAAAACTTTTCAAAAGGTAAGTGGTCAAGAAAATCTTAATTAGGTACATAATTTTTAAGCTTTAAGTTTCTTCTTCTTCTTTTTTTTTTTTTTTTTTTTTTTTTTTTTGAATTTAGATATAAACTTATAGCAATGCCTATTTTAATTATATTTTAAATGAAAATTGAATTAATTTAATTTTTTTGAATAATCTCATTATTTTGTATGTGGAATATTTTTAATGAGATATAATTTATGACTTAGATAACTCTATAAAATAATTACATGTGAAAAATAATAAAATAAATAAATAATTCATGAAGTTAAAAAAAATAACTCTTAATTTAAAGAAAATAAATGTAATTATCTAAAAAAAAGTTTCAAAATGAATGTAAACATTTATTAATTATCTTTTTGAAACCTCTCAATAAACAAAAGCATGCATTCATTTTGTAACTTTCTTTAGATAATTACGTTTATTTTATTTAAATTAAGATTTATCTTTTAAATTTCATATATCATTTATTTATTTTATTATTTTTTACGTGTAATTATCTTATTGGGTTACTTAAGTCATAAATTACATCTTATTAAAAATATTTCACATCATCCCCATTAATCTGTTAGAAAAAGCAGTTCGGAAAAAAAAAGGTTGATAACAAAAAAAGGTTTAAAAATACAATTAAGACCATTTTAACAAAATATGTAAACGTTAGTGGCTAAATTTTCACTAATAGTGGTTAACAAAGTTGTAGAAACTATGATATAATAGTATACGATTAATCACAAAAGAATACATTATTAATTAGGTACATAATTTCTTTTATAATATGTAAGTGGAATTATACTAATATATATTTAGCAGGTTAATTCATTAAGTTGCATGTTTGATATTGAAAACTGTATTAATACGTCATAATTAATTTTCAATAATGTATAACATATTAGTAAATAATAATATTTATAACAATTAATAACATAACGTAAAAGTTAGTAATAAATAATTAATAACTAGAAATTTTATCATACACATATATGTATGGAATTATAGATTAAAATATAGATGCGTATTTAAAAGTAACAATGAAATGTATGATTTGAAATTAATTAATCATAATAATGCATGAAATATGGATGATATTAAAAAAATAGATTAAATTATGAGTAAAATGAAATTTATAAACATAAATACATCAGATAAACAATACCAAATGCACTACAATTATTTATCATAGTTTTATCATCAATAATGAGTTAGTGTCGAGTTGACTTGTGACACTCAACTCAATGCGACACTAACTCAATGAACGACATTATTAATACTTGAATTCTTAGCACACGCTGTAACGCTCCCACACCCGAGACCGTCGCCGGAGTCGAGCATGAGGTGTTACTAAGCTTAATTTAACATTTTTAGAACTTTGGATTATTTGTTTCTACATTCACAGCTTTTAAGCTACTTGCGTCACAGTCACAAGAAAAATCATATCTCGAGTTACGAAACTCAAAATCAAGATCCATAAATTTTCCTTGAATCTAGACTCATATACCTATCTACTAATTTTTTTCTAGAATTTTTGGTTGAGCCAATTAGTACAGTTTATTAGTTAAATTTACCCCTGTTTCAGGACTTGACTGGCTTGACCTATGTTTACTACGAACCACATTTCTCTCTTTACAAAATTTATATGACTATGAGGTTTGTTTCTACTAAAACTAGACTCAATAAGGATTCTGAGGATATAAAATAAACCACCTAATTATATCTTTACAATTTATGGTGAATTTCTAAAGTTGGAACAGGGGATTCAGAAACTGCTACGACCCTGTTTCACTAAAATTCAAATATATTTTAACATATAATTCCTTTACCTGTATCATTTGTTTCATGTGAAACTAGACATAATAAGCCTAAATTTGATATATAATCCATCACCAGATTCAATTTCTATGATTTTTAATAAATTTTCAAACTCAAGCGTCAGTGTTGCTGTAGTATTCTGTTTATGGCAAATTTCATCCCTTTATGAGTTTTTATGCACTAAGTATCTTAATAATTTTCCTTAACCTCAAACATAATCTAAACTAACCATTTTCATAATTTATCATTGTCAAACATTTTCTCAACCATTCCATCACCATATCATAAGATCATTTACACAAAATAGGTATATTGCTATACATGCCATACTTAATTTTACAAACCATTTACCAAAAGTCTTCCGGATAGTGTGGTGAGCCTTTGACCTATCCCGACTCCTGAGCTGGCTTGTCCAAAACTACAATGAGTAAGAAGGAAGGAGTAAGCATAAATGCTTAGTAAGTTCATATGCAAATAATAAGTAACATAACAAACAGTCATACCAATCAACATTAGCATGCATCACTAAAACACATATCACATTTCTAATCATTTTTCATCATCTTATTACCTTATCGTGATTGTATCAATACTCAACCCGAGGGTTAAATACATACCTGTCCAAAATATCCATTTCACATCACTTACCAATACGTCTCTTTACATCTCGAATATTCCTCCAATTGAGTAGAACTTTACCCGTTGAACACATCGGAATATAATTCGGATACATGGATAACTTGCACATAAGTGCCATATATGCAATCAAGCAATCATGTAACCCGCCCATAAGCGAACTCGGACTCAACTCAACGAGCTCGGGCGTTCGCATCCATAAGCGAACTCGGACTCAACTCAACGAGCTCGGATGCCTAGTTACATCTCACGAACTCGGACTCAACTCAACGAGTTCGGACATTCACATCCATAAGTGAACTCGGACTCAACTCAACGAGTTCGGATGCTCAACCATCCTAGTGACATGTCACTTGTATCCTAATCTATTCCTAAGGTTCAAACGGGCTTTTTCCCCGAACACATATCCTTGCCGTCTTCCGTAGAATGCCGAAATCAATACTCGGTAACAATTATATTTAACAAGTAGCTCACATAATTTACATATTATTTGAAATTAACCACAAAGCATACATTTCATAATAAAATTCAGCATCACATATATTTAACAGCACTAACTTAAAAATAACAATTATGCTACATTATTTACACATGAACTTACCTTGGTACCAAAATACAAAGATTTTGCAATTTAGTCCACAATCTTTTCTTTTCCTCGATTGAGGTCAATTCCACGTCTTTCTTGATCTAAAATAACACATTTATCTTATTTAATACTCACATTATCAAATTAATCCTTAACTCAAATTTTGGAAAAATTACAATTTTACCCCTAAACTTTTGCATATTTACATTTTTGCCCCTAGGCTCGGGATTAAACTTTATTCCTTATTCTTATGTTTTATGACATGCTGATCATTTTTCCCTTCTATGGTAACATCAAATTCACACTCTAACATGTACTTATGACTATTAGGTATTTTTACCGATTAAGCCCTTTTACTCGTTTTTGCTTAAAATCGAGTAGTACAAGTTGTCTAACATAATTTAAAACTTCATATTCTATCATAAAACATCAGAATAAACAAATTTCACCTATGGGTATTTTTCCAAATATAAACCCTAGGTTAAATTATTGCTAACATAAGCTTAATCGAGTTATCAGGATCTCAAAAACGTAAAAATCATTAAAAACAGGGCTTAGAATCACTTACTATGAAGCTTGAAAGTTGAAGAAACCCTAGCTATGGTGAGAGTGAAGTTTCAGCAGCAACTAAATGGGGAAGATGACTATTTTGTGTTATTTTTCCCATTTTATTTCATTTAATATCAAAATGACCAAAATGCCCTTACTACTAAACTTTCCAAAATTCCTTCCATGTCCTAATTTTGTCCATGAACTTAAAATTGGTCAAATTCTATTTAAGACCTCCTAATTAATATTTCAAAGCAATTTCATACTAAAAACTTCTAGAATGCAAGTTTTGCAACTTATTCGATTTAGTCCCTAACTTCAAATTAAGTATTTTATGCATAAAATTTCTTCACGAAATTTTCACACAATCATGTAATCATATCATAAACCTCAAAATAATTATAAAATAATTATTTCTATCTCGGATTTGTGGTCACGAAACCACTATTCCGATGAGGCCCTAATTCGAGATATTACACACGCACATGCGTGTGAAAATCACAAATTTAAACACATAGATGCGTGTTTAAAAGTAACATAGTAAACAATGAAATGAATGATTTGAAACTAATTAATCATAATAACACATGAAATATGTACGATACTAAAATAAAAAAATTAAATAATGATTAAAATGACATTTAAACACATAAATATATAAGATAAACAATACTAAATGTACTACAGTTATTTATCATGATTTTGCCATCAATTATGAGTTAGTGTTGAGTTGATCTGTGACACAAACTTAATGAAAAACATTATTAATATATAGAACTAAAAGAGATAATAAATTGCATACATTAAAACAAAATTGTATAAAATACATCAAAATGAAACTTTGGTTAAGTGGTAAATTTAAGGTTTCAATAATCCAATTGGTGCAAGTCAAAATCCCATCATATGCATATTTTAATAATGGAAGGATATTTTAGTAATTTTTTGATCAAATTGATGACCCGATTGATGGTGACACTAATCCAATCAAGAGCTTAATAAATAGTATAGATACAAGTGAAAAACATGAAGTATAAAATAACAAATGGCTTATGATAAAAATAAAAACAATTGATAATAAAAGGTGATTGTAAATTTTATAATTGTAAATATAACAATTTGTATAAATTATTAACTAAGTAAAAAAATTATATATTTATATAAATATCATAATCTTTATGACATCAAATTAAAAAAATATATACTTATATTAAAATTTAAATGATTAATTTACAATTAAATTAATAATTATATATTTTTAAATCATTATACTAAATTAATTAATAAAATTTTATTTTAAAATATTATAATATTCATATTTTAACCCATTCACGTGTAAATGCATATAAAATCAAAATAGAGAATGCTTATATTATTATTATTATTATTATTATTATTATTATTATTATTATTATTATTATTATTATGCTTTAAAACTTTATTTATTTATATTTTGAAATTAAATTTAAATTTAATCTTAATATAATATAAAATTGATTAATTTAAAATTTTGTTTTAAAAATATTAAATAAAGCATATTATGATTTTATAATAACACTAAATAATTTTAGAAAAATATTTCTAAATAATAAATTTAAAATAAAGAGTGATAAGATTTTGGTTTTTATTGATATTTTATTGCTTATTATATTATTATATTTACATTTGATTTATATTTTTAAAAATTTTCTTAATTTCTTTTCTTTATTAACATTTGTTTGTAAATTATTAAATTAATTTATTGTATAGTAATCATCTACTAAAATTATGTCCGAGCTACGTTGGTGGTAGGGGTGAGCAAAATTTGATTCAATAATTTGAAAAATTCGATAAAAAATTCAAATTTTGAATTAAATTATTCGAGTTATTTGAGTTAGTCGATTATTTCGATCAACTCGAATAAAAAAAATCAAAATTTTTGGTTTAACTCGAATATGAATTACACAATTCGAGTTATCTGAAAATCGGAATAAGAAAAGGCAAAACTAGGTCGTTTTGATAAATGTTTACCTTCTCTAAAGTTAAAAGTCAAAATCATTAAGTTATAAAGCAAAACTACATTATTTTGATAATTGTTTACCTATTAAGTTAAAGACAAAACCATTATATTATTTATATAGTTAAATAATCTTGTACTTTGTCTACTAGTTAAATAATAATCCATGTAAACGTAACATTGAGTATAAATAATAGAATTCGTTAACTTGACTTGACATTTTTTAACTTGATTCGATTTGAAAGAATTTCAAATTGAATTTGGTTGTTAAAATAGGATTCGTCAACTCGACTAGCTCAAAATTTTTTAACTCAATTCGACTCGAATAGATGGAATGAGCCTGAGTGTTTTGGTAAATTAGAGCTCAATTGAAGGAAACTCAACATGTATAGGCCTCGGTTTACCTGGGGCAAGTTTTGACCCAAAACATAAACGCCTCAACGCCTTCCCAATAGCAAGACAACATGCAAGCCTTTCTCATTATGGAGAAATTTAGCCAACAACAGAAATTATAGGTTTAAATTGATGCATAATTATTCTTCCAAAGAATCAAATAATGTGGCCGTTATTTCCTTATTTTTTCTGCTTGAAAATGAACAAGATAAAAAGGAATCAATCAATCAATGAAATAAACCTACTAAAGAAAAAGAAAAAACTAATCGCAGCTTAGTTCAAACTAAGCCAATAATCATCATGATGTAACGTTGGGTTCCTTATAGCCAACACCATTCATCTTCCGCCGATTCTTGTATCTATATATACAACTCAATCCTATCAACACCTGCACGATTGCAGCCTCCGTTTTCTCCAAATCTGAGAAATGCAGCGTTTGGAACAATAGGACACTCGGCATTGCATTCAATTTTTGTTGCTCCAAGTTCCTATCCTGCTGCCACCTTAGTGTATCATGCGCCACTGGAGCCAGCCACTCTATTATTTCCTCCAAGTCCTCTTTCCACCCTTTTGCCAAACCCTGCTCCTCACGCTCCTTAGCTTCCTTGTACCAATGTTTTCTCAGCTTCACTCTCAGTTTTCGTTTCATGTGTACTGGTAACATCTCGAACATGAGCTGGCGTGCTTCGTCGGTGATGATTGCCGTCGAGTAAAAGTAGGTCTCTGCCATGGTGATTAGGTTTGCGTAACGCAAGGCAAGCCCTGCTGCCCCTACAGTGCTCGCCGGAGCCGATTGTATCAACCTTTGGTTTCTTCTAGTATTTGCCTCAACGTTGTTTTTAGTGGCGGTGACACCAGAAAGTAGGAACCCCAAGCCTTTAGCTTCAGGTGATAGTTCGCTGCTGGGGAAACGGGTGGTAGGACCTCGTTTGAACCTGGAAGCTTTTAGTATTGGACCCGACTTGGAGGCCTTTCTCATGTGATTTTCTTCTTTTACAAAGAGGCAATATTCCGCCTCTGGATAAACCTTCATGTGGAAAGCTTTCGAGCGCGAAACGTGGAGGCGCCTAAAGTAATTTTTGGTGGTGATGGTGAACATGGTGCAAACAAGGCCTGGAACAAAGGGTCCAAATACGACGCATATTCGGGCGTAAACGGTGCAAACGATTCGAGCCATTAACCCAACGCACTTATTGAATGTTTTGCTCCAAAGGGAAACTTGTCTGAAATATCGAACCTGTTTTCTTTGGAAAGAGATTTTGTCGTTGTACAAGTCCAGGTTGGTCTTGTCCGATGGAATTTCGGGACAATCGTTTGCCTTCAATCTCTGCATTTTTTTCTCTGATGACTCTAACTCGTTGAGGGCTACCAAAGAGGAGTGCAGCAAAGACGTGGCGCTCGCGTATTCCTCCATCTTCTCAATGATTTTACGAACGTGTCTGGAGTTAAAATCAAGGTTGCGGACATCAACGGCTCCCTGTTTCATGTTCCGGAAAGCGGTTTCGAACTTGTTCAGTTCTTCACCGTTGCAATTCTTAGCCAAACGTGAAACAATGGAGGCAATCTGATTGAGATCCTCGAGCTTCTCTTGGCAGACTAGGCTAAGGAGATAGGTTTCATCCGTGGAGTTCAAGAACGCAACGCCAGGGGATCTCATGGGACCGCTCCGTAGTTTTAAGAATTCCTCGTCGGTCAAAGACTTGTACAAGGCCACAAGACGGGACATGTTTCTGGCTGTCTCGAAGGCCAAGATTTGAAGCGTTGGAGAACAAGGCTTTTCGTGACGGAACATAGTGCAGCCATGGCTAACTTTGTCCACCTGCTCCGTCTCTGCTGTGGGCCACGCCATTGCCGCCACAAAACTGGCGTTCCCTTAGCTACCTCCTCCTCCGGGTTTTTTTTTTTTTTGCTTTTCTTTTTCTTTCCCTTGTCTCGGTTTGGCAATCTCCGTTGGAATTGAATGTTTTCTGTTGAATCTGTTACGGTTTATTTTTTATTTTTTGGGGGGTTGGTTATTTATTTGGTAGGGTTTTAGAGATAAATATGGAGAAAGGGGGAAATGGGAAACAGAAAAGGAGGAGAAGATTCCCAAGCTGCTTCCTCATTGGGACGCGCTAATTGGGTCTGCCAGAGGAAGATTCGGATAAGTAAAACAGAAATTATATTCGTCTTTTCCATGTGTGAATGAAATGAGAGAGTGGACAAAAATTCTTGGTAGGTATACTGCCACGTAGGAGTATATTCTCATTGTTTAATTAAGTAATTAGTGTGGGTTTTGTCTCCAAAAGACTTGAGAGAGACTTTTGACAAAGTCGTTTGACTTGCGTTTCCCACTCCTTCACTGCACTCCTAAATCCTTTTACAAAAACTGCATAACTAAGTCATCCTTTTACAACCTAGTATTCAAATGATGCACAATGCGTTGCTTGATAGTGGCGTTTGTGTACGTGTATGAGTGTGGATTGTTATTGGCTTTTATTAAAACAACCCATTCTTGCAACAAGAAGATCAAACCTGAACTGGTAGGAACTAGAGGGTGGCCGATTTGACCACCGTTTCTTTCCATTCCGCGTTTGGTTGATTGCTTCAACTTCAAATTGTGTACTGTATTATTCAAAAAAGTCTTATTTTAGATAAACTACAAACCAATAAGTGTGAAAACTTTAAATATTTAAAATTTAATTAGACTATTAAATTTAAAAATTTTATTCTTATTTTGTGAAAATATTGCGTTTCATTTAAATAAATTCAAATTTTAAAGATAATTTTTTAAAGAATAATATAAAATAATTAATAATATTCTACATTATTTGATCAGTTGCTCTTTATCTATTCATAGTTTTCATTTTTTTTTATTATAGAAAAAGTTATATAATTTGATTTTTATTATATATTATCAAACATGTTTCAAAATTAAATCACTAAAAATATTCATTTTTATTTGATTAAATTTCTCAATAGATGATCAATCAACACCTGAGTTAGTTTCACTAGTCAATCAATATCAATTTAGTTGGAAAATAATTAAAAAAAATCAAAGTTATATTTTTATGGGGATATTTTTGTCTTTTTAAAGATTTTTTTGTTACATAAAATTAATAAATAATATTTTTTTCCAGAGCTTTTAAGTACAATTACAAATTTATAATGAACACATTAGAATAATTATAATTAGAATTAATCATTACAATACATAATTATACTGATAATCAAAATATATTCAAAGCCAAACTAAAATAAATCTAAATAGATCTCACTCATTATGGAATTCAATCAAAATAAATATGGAGAGATCCACCGTTGGTAGGACTTCAAACTTGGAATCTTTAATTCGAATCTCAAGCTCCAAAAACTTCTTTTTGAGAGTTATAATTAAATTAAAAAATTTCGAGAGGGATCAAAATATAACTTATACCATTATTTTATTACAACTTTATAATTCGTGAAGGGCTAAATCAATAGTCAGCATTTTGGAAAGAGAATTGGCGAAATCATTTACAATAAAATACGTTATAAAAAAAATTAATTACAATTGAAAACGAAATTTTATGATCGATTTGTTTCCATTTTCTTATTAAACTAGAGAAAGAGATGATAGAGTCAAAAAGATGATGGAGTCTTTGACCATCCTGGAGAAAATGATCAGCAATTAAAGGCGTTTTACTGTAATCACACGCTTAACTAATCACCATACGCTACTACTACCATCAATAATTGAGTTTTACATTAGTAAAGCTAATCAGTTTTCAAATTTCTCTGCAAATTTATTTCCTATTTTTGACCGATTCAAGATATTTTCTTTATTGTAAAAATAAATAGGATAAATTATATTCCACGTAATTCAACTAATATTTAATTTTTAAAATTTTAAAATCTCAATCAACTAATATTTCTTTTTCATTTTCGTTAAATATTGTGTCTAAACAATGAGATGATAGTTATGTTATGATTCTTCATTATGTAAGAGTATGCCCAAAGATCAATTATGAGATGGTTGTAATAATATACTAGATTTACCATGTTTATTAATATAAGTCGTTGCCATTATTATTTCAGTTTCTTTTCTGTGTGTATAAATAAACTGTTTTATAATAATGTCCTGAGAATAATATTATTATTCTTAAAAGGTCCTTAGTCAAGTATTATTGTTGACTAGGACGACAATAATGCATTAAGACTAACATGTAGTTGATTGATGATAAAGAGTTGTCATTGATATGGAGTGTCAGAATCAATGCATGAATATGTGTGTTAGAGAACAACATATTGGACCGAATTCATTTATGAGTATGTTTCTTGGATTATTATGTAATTGTCACAATATTACTCATAGCGATTAATATGTATATGATCCTCAGACTTGAGATCATCATTATCTCAACATCGTGAGTCAGATATTTTGATACTGATCAAACGCACCATCGTGAATTTGTTTTATAAAGGTGATGTTGGATATACCACAATCTATGTAGAGGATATGGTTGATCAATATAGGATAAGTCCCTCATACATAATGGGAGTAATATCTTAGGCCACTTGATTGAGTGAGACTAGAAATGCATGGCCATGCTCAAATAAGTTGATATGAGATGTCATACTTATTTGTGTATCATAGTCTACTCAAGGTATCAAGAAACATGGGATGGACTATGCAAGTGTGACTATTCCATGACTTGTGTCCATTCCAGAGATAAAGGACTTAAGGATTAATGCATGAAAGGTTAATCACAAAAAGTTATGTCAAATCATGACTTCTTGTAACTTAGGTAGCAATGATGCATTGCTAGATGCCACTCATTGTTTGTAACATTAGAATCGTTCTAGTATTACTGCTAACGTTACAAGAACCTATAGGGTCACACCCTATGGTTGAAATGAACGGAATAAAACATAGTTGGTATTGTGTTTGGTTGTCACATGAATTAAATTAATTATAGAATTAATTTAATTGGGCAGTCAAATATCGAACATATTATATGTACAAGGATGTTGTACACATAAGGAGAACATAATTCTATTAATATATGAATTTGGTTCGTATATAAATTTAAATAAATATAGTTTACCGAAATCTTTATTATAATTAATGTAATTATAATAAAGATTAAAGCATTATTATATTTATTTATTTTAATTATGATTATTATGTTCGGATTAAAATTTAATAAATTAAGAATTCGTTATATACATACCAATTATAAGGGGAGTTATATATAGAAAGGGAGAAAAACCCTAAAAAGTGAATAAATATACAAACCCGAAGCTTTGCTACTAGGTCTAGCAGTCGTCAAGCTCTGAAAATAGTTTTGGGGATTTCTTCCATTCATTGTCAACTGGGTGGATTACGTAGAGGTTGGGATCATAAAGATTGAGGCTTGGGTTTGAAAGCAAAACAGTATTCTCGTTGCCAAGGCTTCACTGTCTACTTAGATTGAAGTTTCAATAATTTTGAAACTTTTTTCACCCCGATTCATTCCTCGCACATGGATCCATGGTTTGAATCGCCGGAATATATATATATTGTTCGCTGTGCCATGGGGGTACCGACGTTCCAACACCTTATACGTTAGCTTTGGTTTGAATGGGCATTCTGAAGAAACTTCAATTTAGTTCTGCTATAGGAAAAAAAAAGGATTCTTGGATTGAGTTTTTTCCTCCCGACGAGAAATCTTTTATTCTGCAATTCATTTCAAACGGCTTCAATCGATACACATAAAAAATAGGCAAATTCAACAGCTTTTTCTTCAATTTCGCGCGGAGTCAAATTCTCATCAGTACGAGTCAAGGGAACGATCCCCTGGCCTTTGATTTCCATATAAAAGACACGAAGAGCATAAATACCCTCTTTAACTTCTATTCTGATGGACTGTATCTTTCATAAGGAATTGTAGAAATATGTGACGATTTTTTCTAGGAAAATTCTAACAAAAACTTCATATTATTCCCTCCTTTCTATCGAATCGATCATAACCACTGCCTACATTTCAAAAAATCGTGCACCACAAATAGAAACTAATAAAGAGGCATGCAATCCCATAGAAAGACATCATAATTCCTTGTGGAAAAAAAAACTATTTGCTTTAACAAGTGGTATAATAATAAACTTAATTCTTAACTTTTATGTATTGAATTAATTTAATCCTAATTCTAACATATCTAAAGAAATATATAAAAAGTACATAAATATTTTAAAAAATAAATTTAAAAGTATATAAAAAATAATATATATATATATAAGAATCAGATAATGCTTTGTTAGAGTAACTAATCAAGTCAGTTAGTCACTAGTTACCAATTAGTTAGTAGTTAATCTGTTAGTTTAATTTTTGAAGATAGCGTGCTTAGCTGTATAAAAGCATGTGCTATCTCTACTCAAAGAAATCACTTGTAAAAATTGTATTCATTTTAATGAGTATCCTGTCTTCTTGTAATAGTTTAACATGGTATCAGATGTCTATCTCTTCCTGGAGTTAATATTTTAAGTTCTCGTCTTGTTGAATGGCTCCTCCTTCTAGTCCATCTGTTGTTCAGTCTACTACACCAGTAATGGCTTCCAATCTTACTGATGGCGTTGTTGACAGTCGGTTCTTTTCCACCAAGAAAATCAGTGTGTTTCTTGATGACATTAATTATCTACTGTGGCGGCAACAGGTTCTTTAGCTGATCAAGACGTAAAAGCTTCAAAGCTTTCTGGATTTACATACTGTCTTTCCTCCTCAACTGCTTCCAAGTGATAATGGGGTGCCTCAAGAGAATCTTGAGTTTACTCGGTTTGAACAATAAGATAGTGCCCTTGTGTCCTGACTCTTATCGTCTGTAAGTTCAGCGGTTCTTCTTCATCTTATTGGTCTGGACACGAGTGCTCAAATCTGGAATGCTCTTGTTAACCTGTATGGCAGTAAAACCACCTCTCGGTTAATGTTTTATAAAAGAGCTTTGCATTCTCAGCGCAAGGGTGATCTTTCCATGAAATATTTATTGATGAAGGTTAAAAGTTACTGTGATAATCTTGCTAGTTGTGGAGAGGTTATTAGCGAGCATGAGCATGTTACTGCGATTCTTAATGGACTGCCACCTGAGTATGAGTCTATCATCACAATAATCACAGCCAGTCAAATACCCTACAATATTTAAGGTGTCACAACCATGCTTATTGATGCTGAAGCTCAACAACAAGTTACAATATTTGAGGCTCCTAGTTCAGCCAATATGGTTTCTCATCAATCTACAGATCCTGCTAGCAACAGTACACCCCCACCAACCTATCGTCCCTCTTCGACCACTCGAGGTCGTGGGCGTGGTCGTTCATCTGGGACACTTATTCAATGTCAGTTGTGTGGAAAAATGGGTCACCTTGTTGACCGTTGTTACTATCAATTCGATGCTTCCTACAAAAGTGCAGGCTACAAACCTCCTCCTTCTCCACAGGCAAATGTATGCATGTTCGGACTTGGATCTCTCATTACACCTTGGGTGCCATCTTCTATGCCCATATTTCCTCCTACTGTTCCAAATTCACAACGAGGCTGGTTCTTTCCACCTGCTCCAACACCTACCTAGACTAATCATTTTGCTGTCAACTCCCCGTAGCATGTCAGTGCACGTACTCCTACCACCTCACATCCTCAAGCTTATTTTGAAACTCTTGAGATAGTTGGTGACAATGCTTGGTATCCTGACTCCGGCACAACACACCACCTCACACATTTGGCTGCTTCACTAGGTGACAGTCTTTCCTACAACGATCCAAGTAAAGTGTATATTGGTAACGGTACTGCACTCCCTATTATATTTACTGGTCAATCTTCTTTGCTCACTAGAGCACGACCGTTATACATGAGATATCTATTATTTGTACTTGGTATAACCAGAAACCTGTTATCTGTGTCCAAATTTACAAGAGATAACCAGGTGATATTTGAGTTTCTTATTACACAATGTCAGGTTAGTAATTTGAAAACCAGGGAAGTTCTTCTTTGAGGCTCAATACATCATGGTTGTACAAACTACATTTAAAGGACTCTTCTAAGAATGGCTTCTCTTCGGGCTCAGCTTACTACTTTATAGCTAGTACATCTGTTCCTTTAAGTGTATGGCACTCTAGGCTAGGGCATCCTTGTAAAGATACTCTAACCAAGGCTCTACTACATTGTAACATACCATTTGGTGCCAATAAAGAACCTCTTAATTGTGTTGCTTGTCACTTAGGGAAAGAGTATAAGCTGCCATTCTCTAAATCACTGTTTGAGTATTCCACACCTCTTCAATTGGTAGTTGCTGATGTTTTGGGACCAACTCCGGTCCCTTCCAATGAATTTCGCTATTATGTTGCTTTCATAGATGCATACACCAGATACATATGGGTTTATTTCCTGCGACAAAAATTGAAGGTTCTTACTATTTTTCCGTAGTTCCATAAGCAAGCTGAAAGAACTCTTGATTTCAAGCTTAAAGCTTTACAAATAGATTGAGGGAGAGTTTCAAGTATTGAAATTGTATTTATCTTAACAAGAGATCACACAGCGACTTACATGTCCATATACTTCAGCACAAAATGGTCTAATTGAACGCGAGCACCGATAGATCGTTGAAGCTGGTCTTTCCATGCTGGCTCATGCATCTATGCCCTTAACCTACTGGAATAATACCTTCAACAGTGTTGTATACTTAATCAATAGGTTACCTTCTTCTCCCTTAGGCAATATATCGCCATATGAAAAGCTTTTTCAGGTTAAATTATGCTACTCCTCTCTTAGAGTCTTTGGCTGCTTATGTTTCCAAAACCTTAGACCATACAACACTCACAAACTCCAGTTTTGATTATCCCATTATACTTTCTTAGGGTACTTTCCATTACACAAATGGTACGGTTGTTAGGCCAATGGTGGTAGACTGTATATTTCACGTCATGTTATATTTCATAAAATAATATTTCCCTTTAAAACTACTAGCTCCACCACTGTTCCATCTATGCCTTCTCCACAATCTAGTTTTAAGCAACTTGTCTTATCCCCGGGCCACAAATCGCATACTCCTTCAACGTCTGTTCCTTCAACCACTACTCAAGTACAACCTTTGCTTATTGCCCCTCTGTCCAGCTCACCTAATCCAGTACACTCTCTTTCTAATACCTCTATGTTTAGACCACCTAATGCCTGTACACTTGACCAGCCTCAACCCCCACCCTTTGTTCCACTTAATTCACATACTATAATCACACGTAGCAAAGCTAACATCTTCAAACCAAAGGCCTACATGAGCACAGCACCTTGTATCCTAATCCATTCCTAAGGTTCAACGGGACCTTTTTCCCAATCATGTGTCTCAACCATCTTCTACGGAATGCCGATACCGATACTCGATAGTATTTCACATTTTCTAAGTATATCACATAATTTGACATATTATCAAACAATTATCACGAGTATAATATTTCATAATAATTATCATATCATTTAAATAACATAAAAAAATTTAAAATAATAACTATGTTACCAACATTTACATATGAACTTACCTCGTATGTGAAAATGGCTACTTTTACCATTTCGTCCACAACTTGGTATTTTCCCCATTTTAGCCTGAATTTTAGTTTTATTTACTCTATCATTTAAAATATAGTCTAATTAGGGCTCACATTATTCAAATTAACCCAAAATCATATTTTGGCAAAATTACAGTTTTGCCCCTAAACTTTTGCATATTTACACTTTTGCCTCAAAGCTCGTAAATTAAACTTCAGCATATTTTCTTATGTTTTATGACATGCTGAACATTTTTCTCTTCTATGACAACATCAAATTCTCACTCTAACACATAGTTATGAACAATAACAATTTTTACCGATTAAGCCGTTTTACTCATTTTTGCTTAAAATCGCTTAGCAAAAGTTGTTTAACATAATTTCAGCCTTCATATTCTACCATAAAACATCAAAATAAACACATTTCACCTATGGGTATTTTTCCAAATATGAACCCTAGCTTAAATTATTGCTAGAATAAGCTTAATCAAGTTACCGGGATTCCAAAACGTAAAGAACTTGAAAAACGGGGCTAGAACGGACTTACAATCGATCTTGGAAGCTTGAAAAACCCTAGACATGGTTTTTCCTTGCTATATTCGGCCATGGGGTTGAAGATGAGCAAAATTGGCTTTTAATTTTGTATTTTAATTCATTTTACCCCTAAATGACCAAAATGCCCTTACTACTAAACTTTCCAAAAATTCCATCCATGTCCAATTTTTGTCCATAGACTTAGAAATTGGTAAAATTTCTATTTTAGACCTCCTAATTAATATTTCAAAACAATTTCATACTAGAAACTTCTAGAATGCAAGTTTTACAAATTATTCGATTTAGTCCCTAATTTCAATTTAAGCACTTTATGCATAAAATTTCTTCACGAAATTTTCACACAATCATGCAATCATATCATAGACCTCAAAATAATCATAAAATAATTATTTCTATCTTGGATTTTGTGGTCACGAAACCACTATTTCGACTAGGCCCAAAATTAGGATATTACAGCAAGGAATAACTATGCGTGTTGTGGTGGTTGTATAAAATAAACCGGAATTGAAGGTGATGATGTAAGGAATAAGTGTGCGTGTTGTGATGCTTGTGACAAAAAGCTAGGTTAAAAGCAAAAATAAATAAACTACACTGACTGGGAGGTTGCATGACTATCGGGTCCTCTGATACAAATGGAGCATATGTCGATCCTGCCGCATCTTCATCTCCCGCCCTTGGATTGATGGACCCTTATGTTGGCTTCTTACAGTGACGTTTTTCTACCCCTCTTTGAAGCAGATAGTAGATATGACTTGCTGTTATGACTGAACCAATTCAAGTAATCTGGAGATGTAGCCACTCCTGCATCTCGATATACTTCTTGTGGAACATTGGCCAATCTTCCTCGAGTCTCCCCCGCAAGTCGATCTTGTACAGGTCATCGAGCTCTGGGGTAGCGACGAAATACGTTGCGTACACTCGAACTATTGTATGCCTCGGTTGAATTCGTGCATCTCGACCATTGCAAAAATGACCAATGACACTTTGATGTGCCAGATGTTGTGATTGGCCAAAAATTTAAACAAGATGCATTCTTGAATCCTCAGATCCGCATATGGCATCCATACAAACTGCATTATGAATTTATAATTTTTAGAATTTGCATAATATTTAATTTCAAGTGCTAGAATACATATTATATAACTTTGAAATTCATAAACTAACCTCTTATTCGACTTCTTGATCTAGAGCTAGTCGAATATCTTCGAGCTCGACCGGTATACTATTGTGTCTTGTGGGGTTGTCCCACCTATTTAAATAATATGTTATTTCAAAAATTAAAACAATGAAAAGTAAAAACAATAATGATATTGTGGAATGAATTTTACCATATGATGAGTGAGAATTCGTAAGGGAGTTCCATTCAGAGGTTTAAAAATGGTAGTCGATACCATGCCCATGACTGGAGAAGGAGCATGTAACTACCAATTTTAGCTTTATTCTACATCGTCGCTCGACACATTTCTCGGTACAATATCGCCAGCACCGGTGATCCCCAACTAAGTCGTCCTGATTCTTTCAAGTCAGCTAGTAGTAGAGGCCACCTTAAATGTTCCAAATTGCAAGATTTACCTGGCATTAGCAAACCCCGATCAACCTCAAGATGAATGTGTGTGTGAATTGTTTCTTTTCAACGTCGCTCGCTGAAGTCTCGATAGTTTAGAAGTTATCCTCCAACCATCTCATCTTGATATGACTACCCCTAAACTTCTTCAACACATTCCCTAGTAGTTTCTCACAAGTTGCATTCCAATCGCTAACGACATTTCCACCAACAGGTAGATTGAGTTGTAAATTAACATCCTCAAGTGTAATTGTACACTTGTCTCAGGGAAGATGTAACGCGTGTGTCTCCAGTCTCCATCTCTCGACCCAAGTACTAACGAATGAAGGATCCAATTTAGTCCCCCCGAGCATGCGAGCCGCATATAAAAAGCCTACATCTCTCAAGTGTCCATGAATGACCTTCAGTGCACCTTCGCTTAAATTTTTTATGTATGTCTCCAAAATTCGACCTTTGGGCTTAGTATATAAACATAAAAAATTAATAATCTAAACAGTATAATAATTAACTATTTAAATTTAAATAAATTTAATAATTTTTCTTACCATTTGTAATTGAATGCCGAAGATATGCTTGTCATCCAAATGAATAAGTTGATTTGCTATTTAAAATTTATAAGAAAAGAATAAAATCGAAGAAAATAAAATTTAAAAAAGAATTTAAAAAAATTGAGGATTGAGGATTGAAAATTTGAAATTGAAAATTGAAAATTAAAATTTGAAGATTGAAAATTGAAAATTTAGGAAGGAAGAATAAGTATGGAGTATTTAGTTGTAAAGAATGAAGTTTGGAGAGATTTATATAGGAATTTTTATGGCTGTTGGAGCCCTACTAGTGGTTGGAAAAGTTACTGTTTGAATAGTTACCATTAAATTAAAACGTGTCCTACAGGGTACATTTTTACTGCACATAAGTGAAAACGCGTCCTGTAGGATGCATTTTTATTCTCTCTCCTGAAAATGTGTCCTTTGTGGTACGTTTTAATTCATTGATGTGGTAGTGAAAACATGCCTTGTAGGACGTGTTTTTTTCTCTCTCTCTAAAAACAGCGTAGATCGATAAATTTTTAGAATTTCAACCTAGTTTCTCAAATATATTTTTTCAGCATATTAATATAAATTAACCAATATAAATTAGATGGTATACAGATGACGAAAATAACTTGAAAAGATGTCAGTGACTCCATGCTTAATTGATATGCCAACCCAACGTAAATGTTTTAAAAATGTTGGGTTGGCATATCAATTAAGCATGGAGTCACTGACATCTTTTCAAGTTATTTTCTGTTACAGGCCAATTTTGACCTATTTACAATTACCCATTCAACCCAATTACATTAAGCCCGTTTGCCTTAAAACCCACCAATCCCTTTTACCCAACCAAAATTATAAGCCCGGATACCCCAAGCCCAATACCAAACGAAACCCTAGCACCCTAAAACTTCAAAACCTAGCCAACTACCCCCACGCGCGCAACCACCCCGATCATCGACCAGCGCACCCGACCCTCTGCCACCACCGCCACTGTCTCCATCAGCAACTTGTATCTCGCAAACGATGCGAGAGAATAGAGCAACAAATAGAAAAGGGGGCAATATATAACCAAAAAACAGAGAACGGAAGGGGGGTTTTTTTTTCTTTTGTTTTTTTTTTTCTCTCAAAATCTATTTTTACCATCAAGAAAAGTAGAGTTTAGAGATATATGTAGACAATATTTCAAAAGATAAAAGAGGAATATAACACGAATCAGAGAATCGAAAGCCAAAATATACCAAAGATCATAGGTGATTTTCCTCTTTTTCATTGTTTAACTTCTATTTCATTTTTATTTTCGATTTCCTCTTTAATCCTCTCAATCTATGCAAATATATACATTAAATAAAAAAACAAAAAAAAAGAAACAAAAATCTCACCTTCGGCGATTTCCGGCCACCGCTCACGGTGGCCGGCGTGGCGGTCGGCGCGGCGGAGGACGATCGGCCCTGCGGTAGGAGACTGGATTCGAGAGAAGAAGGAGTTCCTTTTCTGCTTTTTTTAAAAACCCAGAAGAAATGAATTTTTGAAATAATTTTGGCTTTTATAGCCTCACGAAACGACACCGTTTCATGCCCAGCCCCGACCCAAAAACGACGTCGTATGGATGACCGCCCGAGACCCGCCGATATACACTGAAGATCCACAGTGTTTTTTTAGCGGAAGGGCAAATTGCAAGTTTGGCCCTTCCGCTTTTCTCGATATTGTGCAATCAAGTTTCTTTTCTTTTTGATTCACCAGTAATTTTTCAACGATTTCAAATCGATCCCTCTCACTGTGCTACGTTTTAGGAAACTGGTTTATTATCTGATTTGGTCCCTTCAGTCTGTTCGCGTGTGCAATTCAGCCCTTTTCCATTTATTCTCTTTTAAAATTTCGCCCATAACTTTGCTATTTAATTCAATGTAGTCCTATTCTTCAATTTATTGTCTTATTTTCAACGTACTCACTATTATTTTCGTTTTTTATCGATTTTAATTTTTATGTCTATCATATTAAATGTATTTACTATGTGTATATTAATGTATAATTATATATATGCATGTATGTGGAGGAATTTGTATTTAGATTTTCTAGTTATTTTATTTTAATATTTTAATGCTATATTTGTGTTTATATTTCATACTCTTATGGTCCTTATTGTTATTATAATATATGTTTGTTATGTATGTAATATTATTCATTATGTATATTATTATTTTATTATATATTATGTATATGTTGAATATTGTATTACCCATGTATTTTATTATGTGTATATATATCGTTAATGTATATATAAGTATTTCTTTATGTAACATTAGTATTATCATTAATATTAATATGTCCTTAGCACTATAGTTAGGTATTATATATTAGCATATATATATACATATATTAGTGTCATTGGTTGTATTCTATTTATGTTTTTGTTTTCTTATGTACATCGCTATATTATCTTTAGTACATTTGTTGTTAATTTTTAGCATATGTATATGTATATCTATAGTATATATGAGTATATATATGTTGTATTATAATAAGTTTATTTTCCCATGTGTACACATCACGCAAAAAATTTAGCTTATTTTTATATGTATATATATTTTTCGATGTCATTTTTTTCTTTAAATATTATGTATGTATTTCTAATACTATATTATACTTTTCATATTAGATCACATACATATACATATATATATATTTTGTCTTTGTGTATGTATTCTTAATATTTTTGTGTGTGTTTTTCGTTGTTGTGCGGTCTTCGATGTTATTATTATATTTAATCTTGCAAACATAGCTAGTATTTCTATCGTCATATGTATTCTTTGTTCCAGCATATTTTACCCTTTTACTTTTATTCCATATTAATTTTGTTTTACATTGCTTCAAAAATCACATGCTTGTTTCTAATTAATCTCAATAATCAAGGCAATATATCGATTTAACATCAAGTCGTCGAGTTCATCGCTATGTTGGGTGAATGTCAATTGACTCGTGTTAAAGCGATATACCCTTCTCAAAAACCGAAATAAAATTAAAAATTTCCCGCCTCTTTAATCGGATCATAACCAAATTTTAAATTAAACTTGTATTTTTGATAATCAAGATAATATGTGTTTATAAGATACCAATTTTGGGCGTCGCGAGGTGCTAATACCTTCCTCGCATGCGTAACCGACTCCCGACCCTAATTTTTCTCTCGATTTTAACGTAAACCTAGCCTTTTATTTGTTTTTTAAAGAAAGATCTAATAGGTGTCCGATCACACCTAGAAAAAAATCGTCGGCGACTCCGTTTATTTTAAAACCAAATTTCAATTTCCAATTTTCTAATAAATCGCCACAATTTAGCGACCCAAAACCAAAAATTTTTACGTCGCTACATTTTCGTCATCTGTATACCATCTAATTTATATTGGTTAATTTATATTTAAAGGTAAATGTAATTTTTTGTCAAAACTTATAAATGATTTAATTTTTTAAAATTTAATATAAATATAGAAATTAAGATTTAAATTTAAATGTTAATATGCCTTTTGTCCGGCACTTTGAAATGCCTTGAAAAGTATCTTAACTATGTCGGGAAAACTTATGCCAATAAATGTTTGCACTCAAATCGCTGGAAATTTTTTACTGACACCCGTCTAGCCAGCTGTCAAAGGTAAAATTAATATTTTATACTTTTACCAACATTTATAAATATTGATAGAAGTGAGTTATTTTATAATTCCATTTCTCAAAATTCTCATTTCTTTTAAACAATAATTTGGTATTATAGAGATGCTCTAAATAAACAAAGAAACCCACACAGGAATAACTTCCCAATTCTATCATTCCTTATTGCATCTCTCTCATCGATTCTATATAATTAAACATCTCACTGTAAATAGAACAGATAAACGACATTTCTAGCCCATGTGCACTTCTCTGCCAACATGCGGGTATAAATTATGAATTTAGGAATTAATTTAGGAGTTGTTTAATCAAATTAATTACTGAATTTTCAGTATAAGCTTTGAATTTATATAATAGAATTATTTGATAAATTTTTAAATATTAAATATAATCATATTGTTTCATAATAATAGATATAATATTTGTCTAGAAATGAGGGTATTTGCTTTACAAACAAAAGTAGTAGATAAAATAGTGCTTAAAATTGTGGTTACAATTTTAGTCACGAAATTAAAAGTGCAAAAAAGTAAAGATGAACACCAATATTGTTTATGCAGTTTGACCTACCTAAACCGATGATCCATTATCTTTTTTACAATACAACTAATGATTTAAGTCCTAACATTGGTCTAACTCTCACCAATTTAGTGACCTCACCGTTGTATAAAGACTAGATCACTTTCCCTGGAAAGCTTAGTTTTGGAATATAAGAGACTTTCTTGATTGTTACAAAAACAATGCACACATAAAACATTCCTTTAACCTAAACAAAACTTAAGTTTATGCGAAAATAAAATAAAATAAAAATAAAGAACACACAGAATTTGCGTGAAAACCCTTTCGGGAAAAAGCCACGGGCAGAGGAGAAGAAAATTCACTATGTCGAATTCGAATTATTACAAGAGGAATAGACTATGTCTATTTATAGGCTTGTAAAGCCATATTCTAGTAGGACTGAAACACCTTATTCTAATCAATATCAAATAGATGGAATTTAATAAGGTTTAAAAAACCTTATTCTAAAATAAAATAAAAGAAGTGTAATTCTATATGGATTCTTCTTTTATTTTATTTTACCACTGTATTTTATTTAAATAAGGATTCGGGTCACTTAATTTTTGCTTATATAAGAGTCATAGTCTAATCACTTTTTCATAAAATAAAGCTAAAAATCAGTATAAGATAATAATTCCATAAGTGTTTCATTATAATTCAATATCTTAACATATAAAAAGTGACTTTACTTGTTTCGCAAGTAACCAATTTCCAGGTCTTCAATTTCAACTCAATTGATCTTCATGTTCTAGGCTCTAATTCATCCAAACAACCTCACGATAAATAGACTAGTATTTTTATTCTAAAATTTGCTAACTCTGAAAATAAACAAATATTACAATAAAGCAATATATCAAGCTGTGACCACTATTTCTGCCACAAAAGTAGCAGTAATTTTTTTTTTTTTTTTGCCTTCAAATGTGTCAATAGTTTGAACATAATTTTCTCATAATTTTAAATAATTATATAATATTTTATATAAATTTAAGTAAAAGTTAAATATAATAATTTGAAGGTTTATTTTTAATAGAAATTAAGGAAAAAATTATTTCAAATGTAAGTTTTTTAGGAAAAAAAAATCAAATTAACTATTGCAGTACTTTTTTATTTTGTTCAACATATTTTTAGTGAATTTTTTGTATTAAAGAAAAACATAAAATTCTCAAAACCTGTTATAGTTAAAAATTTTATTTGATTTATTTAATAAATCTTGACATCCAATAAATATGAATTTCTGAATATCAATATCTACTGATCTTTTTTTATCTCTGGCTTAATTATAAATTGTAAAGATACAATAGAAGAAAGAACAAAAGATGCGTAGATAGCGGCTATAAGTCATGGTGGCATAATAATATTCTCCTCAACATTTAAAAAAAGAAGAAGAAAAGAAAACAGCACATATTGATATCGTTTTTGCAATACTTAATTGGAATGATTCCCGGAGTTGGTGTGGCAAATTTGGAAGGATTATAAAGGGAGAAGTATAATAATGATGAAAGGGAAAAAACATAACACAAGTATATGGAGTTATGTGAGAGGATACCAGATCTGAAAGATGATGATGATAATGTCGATATAATAAAACAAGAGAAAAGGGAATCCATGTTGCTATGTATCTGACTTTTACATGCCCTTTGGATTTCAATATCCATTCCATGCATTCATCAGTCTAGGGATGTAAATCTCTGATGCTGTGTCAGTGAGGTACTGAATGAGAAAAAAGACCTAGCTACCTCACCATATTCCATGCGGTACCCTTTTCTCACTCCATACAAAGATGTGTGTGTGTCGTACTGGACCAGTTAAAAACCCTAAAGCATTACAACTTAGAAAAAAAGTTTAATCAAGAAGGGGTGAAACTATATATGGCCGAGATAGGCATAGATATTGTCGACCTTGGTTTCGGAATTAAGCATATATAGTACAAATATTCATAAACACAATCGATGGGACCAAGAATAAAACAGTCTATTCGCTGTATATCTACGATACTTTCAAGAGCAATTAGTTAACATCATATGCATGGTGATGATATTCTTCTATCAGGAAAGGAGATTTTTCAAGTTCTTATCCTCTCCTACAGGATATATTTTCATATATATGTAATTTTTGTTACAACCTGTGAGTTCATAAGATTCAGAGAGAGCTAATCCACCATCAAACTCAAAGCAAATAGACATTCAGAGGGAAGTGAAAAATATCAAATATAGATGAGGTTACAAACAACATATGATTTAAGAATGGCCAGAAATTATATGTATCCATTTAAGTATAATCTTCTGATCAAACTACTTTTTACCTTGGGCCGAGCCTTAGCTCAAGGTCTATATCATCATCTGAGCTAGGACTAAGCTCAGACACCTCAGCTGCTTGGAGATGGTGTGTTTCAATCGAAATCGGCTTCATTAAGAACGGCAAAAACGGTGTATGATCAGTTCTCTTTCTCTTGCAACCGATCTCTTCTTTACTACCGGAAGTAGTAGGGGGTGTTCGTCCTCGTCGAACAATCAGATTCAAGCACACAGACAAATCGGTTTGGACATAATCTGCTTTAACACTACATCCTGATTCTAGGATACTTGGACACTTCTCTCCTTCATTCCATAGATCAGAGAAATGGTAGTATCTGTCTTCAACAAAGTTTGACCATGATTTTGTGGATGTTTTAGGGGACTTCATGGGATGGTCTTGGGCGGTTTCTGAAGATAAAGCAGGGACTAAAGTTGGTTCAGGACAGTTGTCTTTAGAATTTGAGGGAGGTGATGGAGGAGTCCCATGATTGGAATTAGGGTTAGGGTTATAAACGAAGTTACAAACTTCATCAGGTTGGTATTGGAAACTCACAGGTAAAAAGGGTTTTTGAATGTGATTGGGACTATTTTGAGGATCATGATGAAGGATTTCATCCTGGGAAGTCGGGGATTGCTTTAACCTAGCTCTATCCCTCCTGTGGACATTCATGTGACCTCCTAGAGCTTGAGCTGATGTGAATTCCCTGCCACAAAAGCTACAAGAATAAGACCTTGGAGGCCATGTACAACCTCCAAGAGACCCAGCAGTATCTTCTGCAAAAGCTTGCTCTTCCCATGAATCATCATATGAAGCCTTTGTTGAGGGTTGAAGATTATTGGAACTCAAACCAGGCTTCCTATTTGTCCACATCCAGTACCGTGCTTGATTCATTGCACTCTTAGTTAAAGAAGCTGAAGTCAACAGCTTTCCGGCAAGCTGCAACGACAGATAAAAAGCCTGGAACTGATGATGATTAGACTTGGGAGACAGATTGAAGGAAAGCCTAATAAAGGTTAAAGACCTAAAACTACATGTTAAAATCAGAATCTATACATTGGAAAATGAATAAATTGATGGCTAAAGGTCTAGCTACTCTTGTTGCTTATTTGGGTGGGGAATAGGGTTGCAAACTTACAAGTTTGTGGGTCCTGAACAAGGAGGAGTTACTTCTGGGATGTAGCTGCTTACAGACAAACTGTGATCGTCTGACTGAAATCCTAGAGAAACTTGGCAAGAAAGACAACACAGTACATTATTGTTGGAGTGTGGGACATTTAGTGCTTAGATGTCATCTTTGGACACAATATCAAAATCATTTTATTTGCTTTGAGATACTGGGGTTGAAGTTTTATAATTTAAGCAGAGATTTAAAAATTAACATGTGTTTTATTTATTATTATTATTATTTTTTTAAGAACATATGATCCCATTTGTGAAATTGTAGATCTCTTCAATAATTATACTTAATTATGTCCTTCCCTCTTTTATATAAAAGAATTAGTCTCAGTTCAAGTATATATAATTTCTACCTTTGAATTATATATTAAATTATGTTGATGGGTTAAAACAACAAATTTTCTGTAAAAATATATTTATAAAAAACTGTAATTAATTAAATTATACATGGTGTGGTAAAAACTTTGTATACAAAATTTCATGTTTCATCTTTAGAAATTTGATTTACTTTATTTTAAAAATATATATATAATATTGAAAGGCAAGAGGGCAACATTATAATAATATTTATTATTTATTTAAAAAATAAATTTAAATATTTTATAATAGGAAGTTTAACCAAAAAGTTCATCTTTTTAGGAAAATGCTAGCTTATTTATAAATTAAATTTGGAATTTTATATGAAATGACCACAATAATTCATGGTTCCATATGAAGTAATAATTCTCCATTATTTATGTATTTATTTATTTATTCTCTTGTTAAATAAAGAAATGATGTTAACTCAAAATCTCAAATAAGTTTCACATAAAAAAAAAATAAAAGAAGAAACTCTTTCAATATCCTAAAAAAAAGAAAAAAAAAGTGTTTTATAGGTACTTTTGGTAATGCATGTAATTTAGAATGAATAGTAAGAAAAAATTGGGTCTTTGCGTATATTATATTTATCAAGGGAACTTTGACAATGAGATACGTTAGTCCAATTGTGTTGCACGTTCATTAGCTAGTCCAATTGTCAAGAAGAATGTTTTTGTTGAAATTTATATTTAACCATGTGAATTCGGATCAAGGATTTCCTTAGAATTTCAATTATTTTACTCCTAAATATATATACTATTTTTTGGGTACCTTTTTAGATGGATTTTTTTTTTTAAAGTTATATATATACATATGAGGCAACAAGTCTTCTAAAGTCTAAATTAAACACGAAAAGAATATTGTGGATTGTTATAAATGGACTGTAGCTCCTGTCTTCTATAAGCTCACAGTTAATGCATGAATAATTTGTTCACTAGTTTAATCAGTCAAATTTACTCTTGATTTATAATATACTACAATTAATTACTAGATTTTAACTTTGACTTTTTCCTCATCTTCTGACAAGTTGTAATGCTTTTAGATTGTGAAAACAATATTGTTACATCATCCTTCATCGTAAAAAGAATATAAAAAAATGGTAAATTTTTAAAATAATCAGATTATATTTTCATCACTTATATTTAAAATATTATATTTTAGTCACTTACATTAACATGTTATAACATTCTAGTCACTGAGCCGTTAATTACTGTTAACGGTGTAATAATAAGCTGACATGGCACATTAAATCATCATTTCAAACAAAAATTTTAGATTAAATTATACAATTGGTCCCCATATTTTTTCATTTTGAGCAATTTAATTTTTTTCTTTTATGTTATTTTTTTTTCATTTTAACAGTTTATTTTATAAAAAAGATAGGAAAATTACGTTAAAAGAAATGGAGAAGGGAGAAAAATAGAGGGAGAAGAAAAAGAGAATGGAAAAAAAAGAAAAAAAATAAATTGCTCAAAACAAAAATATATATATATATATATATATATAATGACCAATTGTATAATTTAACCTAAAATTTTCGTTTGAAATGATGATTTAACGTGTCACGTCAGTTTACCATTACATCGTTAACGACAATTAACGCTTGATAACTAAAATGTTACAACACGATAACGTAAATGACTAAAACGTAATATTTCAAACATAAGTGACTATTTTAATAGTTTACCCTATAAAAATATAAAAAAATTAATTAAATAATAATATGTATCTATCTATTAAAACAAGTCGTTTTGTATTGAAATATGACATTTTTTATAGAGTTCAACATTCTTTTTGTCATTAATTTATGAGGAAATAAATTAAAAGTTGTTGTATTCCTTATGAAATATTTGACCTTAAATTTCCTTTTACAGAAAAAAGAGAGGATAGTAATTGAAATGAACGTAGTTGATAGAATTAAAATATCTTTGGGATATTATAGTTTAAAAATGATTATGTAAATAGATTAAACTAATTAATTCATATCCTGTTATAAAATTATTTATCTCGGGATCTGAGACCCTGTTCTGTCATGGTGTTTTATAATTATGTCTGAAACAACAGATTTCCAGCTAGCTTGCCATCACGTGAATCTTTGCTTCATAATAAACCTTTCATACACCTCTTTTTTCTTTCATTCTCCCAAGATTGGCATCACCCTAATATTTTCTTCAATTAATTTTCTTCCTATATTGACTGTTTAATGGATGAAATGTTGGAGACCCTTTCAAATTTTGAAGAAACAATGAATATATAATCAACCTTAAAACTTTGAATTCTTTATTATAGTAAGTTGTTTGTCCAAACTCCCCCTCGATGACTGCAATTAGGTTAATTTGTGAAAAATCTATACCCTACTTACGACGTCTTATACTTGCTTACATTATATTATAATTCATTATCAAAGTTTTGTTACAAAAGATAAGTTATAGACTCAAAAGTTAAAAAAATTATGCAAAATGATCTAAATTAAATAAATAATTTTTTAAAGGGGCTAAAAATACAATTTTTTTCATTTAACCAAAGCTGAACAGTCTTAAAATTAAGGTATTCCTTTTTAAGTACTAAAAGGGGTATTATCTCATTTAATGGCTACGCCCTTACTACTAACTAATTCCTATGTCACGAATTTTAAATTTTATTAAAAAATATTGTTTATAATTTTGATTTTTACTAATTATAGTATATTATTGATTTTATAGATTTAAAAATATGATAAAAATATTATCTTAATTTCTCAAATAAATAATATATCATAATTTTTTTTTTAAAGAAAAAGAGTAGAAATAAAAATTATAAAATATATTTTCCAACCTCCTACACTACTTTTTGGATCAACAAAATCAAAGTCAATAATTAATGTGATATTTGTTAGTAAATTCCAAAAGATAAGACAAAAGAGAAAGGATTATCATGTACTCTAAAATTACAAAATATTATCTGGATTTAGACACTTTTTTTATTTATTTATTATAGGGTTGAGTATAAAATTAGTACAGCAGTCGTATAATTGTCTTCTCTTTAAAGATTCCATATAAACTGTCTTCATCCTCCTTTCGATTAAAAGAAAATATAAGAATGCAATAGCAGGGCATTGAACCAAAAAACTAATGAAGATTAAGAAATATTATATTTTAATCAGAACTTGAAAGCACAGGATTTATGTTAGGTATGATATGACACTCATGACCACATTAATAGATTACGGTATTTATATTTTTTTTAACCATTAATAAATTTAATTTTATATTTCAATTAATATTCCATGTTTTGTATTTCTATTCCAACCCCACAACTAAAAATTCTCAACAATTTATATTTTTATTACCCAACAATCAAAATATTTTCTGACTAACCTTACTCTTCTCTGAATAAAGGATTCCATATGATTATTATGTGATATATTGAAAATAAAATATTTTTAACTGAATTAACACCTATCTTCTTCTTCTTTTTTAATTTTTTAAATATAAACTAAGGGATTTTTTAATTTTGTTTATGGAATTAAAAAGATTTTAGATATATAATAATTATCTATGTATTTTTACAAACTCAAAATGCCTAATTAAATTAGTGTTATGAATCAATTAGATATTAATTCAATTTAAAAAATGATTAAAAATATTTTTAATTAAAATAATAAAAAATCATTATAAAGATTTTTATTTTATCTTTTTATATAAATCCATAAATGATTAGATTTAAATTTAAAATATCAAAATCTCCAAAACTTCAAATTTACTGTTTCAACGAAAATCTTATTTATTTTCTAAATATATTATTACATAAAAAAAAAAAGTCACTTAAATTGTGCGACTATCCGCAGTAGAAAAAGTTGTCGGAAGTCGAAGTCATTATCCAATGTTGTAAATTAACGATTTTTGGTATAAAATAGGAACAAAATTTAGGTGCAAGTAGTGATTTAATAAATACAGCTCATTTCACCATCATTCGTCATTAATAATTGAGTATAAATTTGTCAAGTACGTAGATATTATCACCCTTAAAGTACTGCATAATTTAGTTCAAGGTTTATCATCTTCATCTTACGCTATTCATATATCTAAAATAATATTAAATTTTGTTTCAATAATAATATTACTTTTCTGATTAAATTCAGTATTATCAATTAATGGAATTAATTAGGGGCAAGGCTAAAAAAACACCCTCCAACATACTAAAAAAACACCCTAATAAATAACACACCAGTTATTAATTAATGTTCCTTTACTTTATTGATTGGTTAGTAATTAACATATTTTTCGGTATTATTGTATTATTATTATTAAATAATATAAGTATTGTTTTAAACATATTTTTATTATTGTATTATTATTAAATATTATAAGTATTATTATTATTATTATTATTATTATTAATAAAGATATAAGTATTATTATTATTCAACATATTTTTTTTTTATTATAGGATCATTGTTAAACATATATATGAATACATAAATACAAAAATATGAGCAAAATACTAAAATATAATAAATTAATATTATTCAACAATAATCCTCTATAGTTATAACAGGTGTTTTGAGATTACAAGGTTTTAGTTATCTATAAAATTCCAGATGTGACATATACATGGTTTGTCATCCAGCTATAGACGAGGCTCTATGGCGGATCCAACAAGCCGAAATGGTAGGCATTGGGTAATCTCCTTCTAATTGTACCATCACATTATGATTATCATATACATGTGCAATTGTAATAGCATGATGGTATTGAAAATGTTCCGAACCTCTCCAAAGAGGAAAGAAAGCTATGTCACCTCGCTTGGTTAAATAATTGAGGATCAACCCAAACTTGTTGGGAATCAGGACACCTGTCATAGGCATAACCATCTAGTGTTCTGCTGGTGCAAGCGATTGTGAGAAACATAGTGAATTACGTAATTCATCGATTCCATCAGTGAAAACTCTAGCATAGACATCATATGAACTCAATAACTCGTCTAGCAGTTGATGTCAAACATAGAGCCACTAATCTTTGCCATAACCAAGACAAACAGATATTGCTCGGAATCCGCAATTTCCATCACCCCTGACATCTTGTACATGTGTGATGTAAGGGTAGAACATATCTGGAATTTCTTTCATTAGTGGATGAGTGTAACATGATTCAGGCATCTGGTTTAAGTCTATGAAGTCTGAAACTTGCTCTGATGGCTCCTGGTTTAAGTCTAGAACTTCGGTTACGTATGAACTATGTATTTTAGGTTCTTTGTTCAACTCTACCAGATCCAACCCAACAGATTTTGACATGGTTGAATGGCTACGTCTTCTGGGAACTTTACTTATAGAATCGACTCATTTTTGTTGTTGTTTCTTCAAGGTTGGTCGCCCACGCGTATTTTTTTGAATTGTAGGTTCTTTAATGAGTGTTTTACTCGGCTGGAATATATCTCTTAACTTTCTTAACAGACTTTTTTTCCTGGCTTTTGACTGCTTAGTGAAGTTTTCTTTGAACATTTCTAACTCACCGTCACAACAAATATCCTCATTTTCCACAGAAGTTGACGGTGATAAGTCAAGCTTCCTCCAGAATACATTTATTGAATCCAACGGAATACACTCACCTGCATTGAAATGCCATTAGTTTATAAAAATTCAATATATAAATAAAATTTAGAAAATAATTGTTAAATATACCACCTGAATTCAAGTAGACCGATAGCATGCAAGCGCATGGTAACCCACAACTATGACGTAGTTTACAACCACAGTTTGAAGAGTCAAGTTGATGTCTAGTCGACCGCTGAAGTTCCCATTCTAGGATATCTAGAGCTTCAAGTGCCACAAAACCCCGTAATAATCTGAAACACGGTAAGTTGTGTCTGTGTTTGAGGACAATTCTACTCTTTTCAAAACTTTCATATATCGATGTAAGTTGAGACTTCACAATCTGATCGATACAACCAACAAATTTATCTAGAGAAGAATTTTTTCACAAAGGTATTTCTTTAGCTTTGCATGCTAGCTCTCAACTCTATTTGTAGTTCGTTCTCCAAAGTTGAGATGCCGATCAATCCAGACCGACACAAACATTTCTTTATATTTGCTTAACCACACTTGATCTAGATATTTTAAAACACCTGAATTTATATAAATGTTAGTTATGTATAAAAAGTCTTCTAAAACTATAAACAATTATTTATAGAATAACGAAGCTTGTACCTAGATATTCGCTCAACATTGATTGGAGTTTTCTGTAGTTTTCGGTGTACAATATCCACATTGGAGATTCAACAAGTACAGTCCACATAGCACGAAAGGAGTCCCACTCATGTTGCGACTTGATAGACTGCCTACAATGCTTTTTAATATTTTCAGTAATGTGCCATCCACATAGTAACCAAGTGGCATCGGGGAAAACTTGTTGGCATGCATTCATCAGAGCCAACTCTCTGTCCGTCACAATAACACGTGGGTACATGCGCTCTGCTAGTGTCAACTTTAGACATGTTAATGCCCAATTATAGTTCTCCTTTTCGTTAATGATAAAGGCAAAAGCTATACTAAATGTCTTGTTAGTTGAAGTCACGCCAACAATCTGAACAAAAGGCAGATCATATTTGTTCGTTTTGTACATTGCGTCTACAATCAAAACGTGCAGAAATGCACGCTATATATCCGATAATCGTGGATGAATGAAGAATAGATTTTCCAATTCATTTGAAATATTATTACTGAAAACTCAGTAAAAAAATTGTTTATCATTCAAAAGCAACATAAGAACCTGTATCATAATTTTACCGACATTCTGGGACGAGCGAAGCTTTTTCAATGTATTGTATATGGTTTTAGTGTAGAAACGTTATTCTTGTCCTGCTCCTTCAGTGTCAATAATATGTCACGTGGTGTAACATTCTTACTCGTCAAATCAACCAACAATTTTTTTTCGTTTTCTTTCAACCGCCTTGCATAAGCATGTCCCTCCATATGTTGTGCAGGTGGATGGTTATGTTGATGACATATCACCCTCAACGTCCACCCATCATATTGTTTTAAATACGAACCTACCAATCAGGATTTACAGTTGGTCTTTTTGGTGCCAGACTTTTTACTTGATTCTTTAAATTTGTATTCACCGCCACGGTCACAAATAAGTGTGACGTAAGACACCACACCATTTTCCTTTGCTTTTGATCTTCTCGTGACGATGATATAACCAAGAGAGAATGCCGTGTTTTGCACCTATTGCATCAGCTCTTCACGAGACTCGAACACCTAAAATTTAAATAGTTTTGTTAACAAATATTAAATGTTATGAAGATAAAAAAAATATTAACATCATGATAAATATTATACCCGAACGGTAAAAAATGGTGATGTCACCATAGAAATCTCATTGCCTTCATTTAAGTTACTTCCGTAAAAATTCGACATCTTTTGTTGAACACTACAAATTATGACAAAAAAATCAGTAGTTATAAAAATTTAAAACAGATTTTAATTTATAAAAGAATTAATAAATAAAAAAGAAAAAATTAGAAAAATAGATTTTTATAAAAAACAGTTTAGAACAAATTTATAAATAATAAAATTACAAATAATAAAGTGTAGTGAGAAGGACTTACTTAATTTTATTAATAATAATATGAGTTTACGTTAGGGTGTTGTTAATGTTCATCAAAATAAACATATATATAACTCTGCCTATTTATTGTATTAATTACAACAAAATTAATTTTTCCCCTTTTTTAAGATGTTGACTCTAATTTTTTGGACTAAATTTATTACACTAATTAATTTAAGATGTTGAAAATGAAGATATTTGGAAAATGTACTAATTAATTTTTTGGACCACATTAATTTAAGATCTTGACTCTAATTATTGTATTAATAAAAAGACTCATTGGGAAAGACACTCATCTAATAAAATGAGAAATGCTGTAATCAATTACACAGAAAAGGAAAATTAGGGTATTTTTTTAGTATGTTGGGGTTTTTTTTTAGCCAACCCCATTAATTAGATACCAACTCAATTAAAAAAATCAAATATTTGTTATAAAATAAAGAGAGACGGAGAGAATAAAGAACAAAAAAAATATAAAAACAATAGAGAATGTACTTTATTGATCGAAAGGGATGATTACATTAAAACTTTATCTTGATCACTATGGACGTCCACTTAATAAGATATTCATAACATTCCCCCTTGGATGTCCATTGGTAGATAATGTGCCTCATTAAAATCTTATTAAAAAAAACCCTATAGATAAAAACCTAATGAAGGAAAAAGAGTACAAAATCTATAATATGCATAATATGCTGTCTCATTAAAAACCTTACTAGGAAAACCCAATTGACAGAAAGTTACTCCTCAATCTTGTTCAATTGACAAAAAGAAGGCTAAAACCATTTTTCCAAGATCAAGCCTAGAAGACCATTGAAGAGGATTCAACTATCCAAGATCAAGTCTTAAAGAACCTTGGATCCATACTCTCTCCAAACCCATTTTCAAAATCAAGTCTCAATGACCATCGAACCCAAATCAAATCAAATTCTCAAGTAAGAATCTTTCCAAACCCATTTTAAGAGCAAGTCATTGCAACACTTGAAGCAAACTGCATCCTTTCAAGATCAAATCTAGACAACCCATTGGATTGAAGCTCAACAAAAGAAAATAATCAAATGAGTTTTGTTTTGTAAAAAAAAAAAAAAACAATGATTATACTCTTTTCAAAGTTATAAATAAAATATGACTCCAAATTTTCATATAAATTTTCTGACTCAAAATTTGTTTGTACAAATTTTTGGCATACTTGGTAGGGCAATCTCTACCTTTCATCTCTTCTCTCCAAAAGTCAAAGTTCAAAGGTGTAATGGTTTAAAAAAAGATCAGCATCAGCAAACCATCAAAGAAGATCATCATCATCAACAAACCAACTCTCAAGCTTTTCAAGAACCTTACAGCTTGTTCGACTTCATCGTCAAGCACCAATGTCGCTGATCTTCCCTTTGACTCTAAGCAGAAGAAAAGAGCTATTTTAGAGTTTTTTGGTCAAACTTCTTCAATGCTCAGTGACAACCCACTTTATGATGCTTCCTCACCAGCTCACAACTTAAAAGAAGTTTCTACTCATCGATTATCATTCAAGGAGAAATGTAGTCAACCAAGTGACAACTCCATTCCAACATCTCTCCCAAAATCAAATTCTAGAATGATGAATGTCATGACAAATCGTGCTACAACCTTGGAAGAATAAGTGGCATCTCTAATACAAACGATGTATAGTTTCACTACAAGCATCTAAGTGGAAGCAACCAAACTTCTAGCGAAACTCAACATCAAAATCTTTAAGAAGTCGGTGAAATCAAAGTTGTTAAAAGACTTCATAGTGTTTTTTCATTTCAAGTCAAAAAGCTCATCATAGAAGCCATCAAATGTCAAGTTGAAAGTGTTTCTCCGCCTTCATATACATATTCAAAGCATACATTCAGTGGATCAATCATTTGAAGATGCTTGAAAGTTATCACCCTCCAAAATTCCAGCATTTCGATGACAAAAGAAATCTATGTCAACATGTCACTCACTTTGTGGAAACCTATAATAGCGCCAAAACTGCTAGAGATCTCAAGGTGAAACAATTTGTTCAATCATTAAAAGGAAGTACTTTTAATTGGTTCAGTAATCTTAAGCTTGTAATAATTGATAACTAGGAAGAAATTGACCAACAATTTCTTAATTGATTTTATAGCACTTATCGCATTGTTAGCATAATCAAGCTTTCAAGCTCACGGTAATGGAAAGTTAAGCTAGTTGTAACACCCCAATTCCAGTGGGTTCAAGGTTGGCGCGTGGTTTTGAAATAGCCTATGTGGTGAAGTGGTATCTGCTTGATAGTTTCCTTTGGTGTATAGAATAGGCATATTCCTAACAGTGTTTTAGTTAAGGGTGGTTTAAGGACAAATCATTATGTTGGTAGGGATGGGATAACAACTAAGTGTAAGGGTGACTATGAAAGGATTACTCGCCAAAGGCGTAATATGCCATGTTATTAGAGTAACGATTCTAGTTGTGTTGTAAGTATAGAAATTAGGGCCCTTTTGGTTAGGGTAACCAAATATTGTCCCTATTGGATTCTTAATTATATTTGCATTTATAGCTGTCAATCACTATTGAAGATATTTCTGAAAGAGTGTGACATGTGTCGAGTTTATTAAGGGAGCATGGGTCTTATCTGTAAATATATTAGTTAAATGGGTTGGAGAGAGAAAGGCGTTTCATCATCTTCTTTCTTTTGAAAATGTTGCTTTGACTTTCTTTGGAAGCCATCTATAGTTTGCTGCCCTTGGGTTGGAACTAAAAATTGGATCTAAAGCAGAATATTTCATCATAACCTGGCTAAGTATTTTAGTTATGCATGAAGAGTCTCGAAGAGTAAGTGTGTTAACTTTGGTGAACAATAAGATTAAAGAAAAAAGGCTTTGTATAGGGTTGTCAATGTTTGAGAAGAAGATGGTAAAATGTATGTGAAAAGGTTTTGATGATGTTTCTATGTCCTTGAGCAGTGATTGTTGCTGAGTGCAAGTCAGGTGTTTGAATCTAGCGTTTGAGCTATTGTAAGTGAGTTTTTTAGGTAAGTCTCTATTATGACTCTTGTATGCATACTGTTCATATTAAAATATATTTGTGAACATGATCAAAATACAAATCGAAAACCATGAAAAGTACCTAAAGAAGGATACACATATGAGATTGTAAGAATAAAGTTAGGTCATGAATGATTGATGTTAGTATATTTATTTAAGTATAATTTGAGAACTAAAGGTAAGAAATTATCTAGCATATGAACGAGTTTGGGTAAGTGAATGCCATGATTAAGTTCTCCCCGTGGAGCCTCAGATTTCAGTTTCATAATTAGAGGAAACGTTAATTGTTTCACTTGAACTAGTTTTTGAAAACTTAAAAATAACTAAGTAATGATATTATGCTTTATAAATAATTAAGTTTAATAATTCATCAAAATATATATAATGTCTTTTTAGCTTAAACTAAGTGTAAAAAAAAAAAAACATATTGTTGGTGCAAGTTGATTTGTTTATTTTTACAAATTTGAAAATGACTCAATATGTGAAAACATTATTTTTTTAATGTAATTTAAAATAAAGTTAATTGTGTTAGGCATCCTCAAATTATGACTCTAATTTTAAATTAAATTTAAAACGTTCTAATTATCTTCATAAACTATTGATGTTATACCAATTAGATCATTTTATTTTTGAAAATGTCAATTTAACCAATAAATAACAAATAAAATCTAATGTGACATAATTTAAAATGAAAATTTTAAAGAAAAGTAAAACATTTCTGCATAACTTTTAAAATTAAAAACTAAAAATAAAGTAAAACCGAGAGAGAGAGAGTGAATGGTAGTTTATGTAAAAGTTTTGAAAGCCTCAAAACCAAGATTTTCATTTTAAATTATATTGCATAAGACTTGACGTCTCATTTAACGATTAAATTAACAATTTTAGTAACAAAATGACCCTATTAATATAACATCAATACTTTAAGGACGTAATTAAAATATTTTAAAGTTTAAAGACCAATTTATATTGAGGATCATAATTTAGAGATATGTAGTACAATTAACCCTTTAAAATTGATAAAACATCTTCAATCATATTATTTGGAATAAATTAATAAAAAAAGTTATCACTTATATATGAATAATGTGATAAGTTTAAGACAAAAAAATTCATAAATAAACAGCTACATTAATTTAATAAAAATATATAAATGAAATATTTTAATAGTAATTATTAAAATCAAATCCGCATATTGGAGTTATATTCTTAGTAGTTGATTAAAATCGAGTTAACCAATGAATTCAGATAATTTTGTTAATTTGGTTTCGATTTTGATCTTTTGAGGAGTCACCAAAACAAGTTGCGTTAATAAATTATTGGTGTGTTTTTTTAACAATTTCATTATATAATCTAATTATATATGTTTTTTTTTATTACGCAATGCATAAAATTATCCATAACTTCTCTCAAACCCATAATAGGAAAATAATACGCTTCAGCACACTCAAACTTACGTCCTCTTAAATTGATAATAATACTCATATTAATCGAACCCATAAATTATTAGTTTTTATATTAATAAAAAATAATTGAATCAATCAACTTTATATCAATATTAATTATAATATTTTCTCAATCCAAATAAATAAACCAACACAACCCAATCAAAATTGTAAGCCCAAATCCATTAACATTCAACAAAAGCAATGAAATTCACTAATATTACAAACTATCTCAGTTAAGTGACTTAACTAAAATAATCGACCGACTTAAGTCGATTCGTTTCTTACTGTTTTTCTTTAAAATAAGTTCAATTATCAGTTTTTTTTTTAAGTCAATTAAGCCAACTTTTCTTCTCTTTTTCAATCTTTTAGCCGAACTAAAATGGTAAAATCTGAAATGGAAATTTTCAAACATGAAGACCCAAGCTGCTTAGTCCAGGAAACCCATTCCTGAATTTGGGCTGCAAAGCAGATATTATGGGCCTTGTTTCACAAAAATCAAAGATTTTTATTTTCTAGTTTCGGGCGTTTAGCTGTAATCCATTTCAAAATTTAAACTAGTCAATTCGAGGTACCATATAGATATTAATTCCGGTAGTTTTAACTCAGTACCATTCGGATCATAATTTTGATGCGTTTTAACTATTTTAATATATATTGGCCCGTTTCGATTAATATCATCTTGTATCGTTGTTTTATATTTTAAACTATTTTTTAATTTTTTTTTCTTAAACATTTTAATTGTCCTATAATTATATCCTAACTTATTTAATAATTTTAAATTTTTTTACTATATATAAATATATTTATATGGATATAATTAGGATATATTTGCATTTATATATAATATATGGTATTTTTTTTATCAAACTAATATATAGTTCATTAAGAAATTAAAAAAAATGGAAATATATATGAAAAATATTTAAATATATATAATCTATCAATGAACTTAAATGAGATTATAAATATATATTTGAAAAATATTTAAAAACATAATAAGTTCAAAACGATAAATCGAAACATATCGATATTGGAACATATAAGTACCAAGATAAAAACGATATATCCGTAGGTATAATACTGACTACCTTAGGTTAACATCATAGGAATCAAGCTCAATCATTAGTTAAAATTAGGTACGGAGCTAAGGGGTCAGGCAAGACTTGGCCTCTCCCCACCCTCAATGGTAAATTATCAATTTAGCTCCTTGAATTTTTTAAATTATAAATTAATTTAATAATAAAATTACGCTTTGCTCTTCTAAAGATGAATTTTTTAATTTAATCTCTTTAAAGTTCTAAACGAATAATCATGTAGAAAGAAAATTTGTATTTTAATTTCATTAAAAATTTATAATTTAAATTTAACTTCAAGATAAACTTGTGACTTGGTCTTGACTAAAATATTACTTGATAATATGAATGATAGTGAGATTGAAAGAGAAGATCATGGAGTTATTCAAACATGATATGAAGAAAATAAAGATGAAATCTATTTTACTAAAAATATAATTATGAGTATTGGTAGTGTGATCACCAGCGAGATATCATTTACAGGCTTTACGTGGGTGGTTTTGCCAAAAACTACTAATCCATCCGCTTGGTAAGCTTAGAAGCTGTATTAAATTGATTTCTCAAAAGCAAATCGATAGTGTTACCAAGAATCTGGCCTGTTGAATGGGCGAAAGACGAGATTTTGTTAATTAATTGCTAGCCGATTGAGTTGCTAATAGAAAAAGTATTGGTGGGGCAATTTATTTGTTTTTAAGTAACTTGGACTCTAACCTTCCACCCTCAAACACTCCAATATTAACTCACCTGCAGTTTGTCCTTCTACCATCTACTCTTTCTTCTTTTCTTTTTTTGAGGGACCGTCTACTATTTACTTCACGTGCAACATGTTCGAACCTTACCACCCAATGTCTGTTACATTTCTGCTTTACAAAGGGTTCCTTTCGATCAACTGAATAGCTTCAATACTATCCACCGTTGACTTCAACAAATCTGTAACCCTTCGACCAAGCAATGACGAGACCGTCTGATATTGCCCAAAGTTCTGCCTAAAGAATCCATAAAAAATCCAATGCTGCGACTGTACCCATATAACCAATCTCCCTTACTGTTTCTCAATACTCCACCTACATTAACTCGCAAAGAAGCATCCTTTAAGGACCTAGTAATATTTAATTTTACCCAGCAGTTCCTGGGAGGAGTCCAAACCGAGGCGTGTAAGCCATTAAGCTGACTGTCAATGCGCAATGTTCCTCAAACTTCCTATCAGCTTTGTTCTCTATATTCTCAGGTATCCATTGATTCGTATCAGTGGCAAAAAATCAGTCAGGGCAATGTCCCCGTGGCTGGTACCACTCTTTTCCAGATTGATTTAACAACACATCACAGTCCCATGGAGAGTGAATGGTCGGTTCCTGAGTACACGAACAAATAGCACAGCTAGCATCGTTCTTCATTTCTCTTCGGCGTTGCTCTTCATTAGTTAATAATCTCCCACTTAGGGTGATCCATAAGAAACTCGTTATACGCTATGGTACTGGAAGCTTTCATACTTTTGACTACCATTCATCTTCAATATCCCAGTAGCTACTACTAATAAACTTGTACGCAGTCGCTACCGAGAAGTTTAACTAAATAGAGGCTCCCCAAGCAATTCTATCCGGTCCAGCAACATAGAGAATTGCAGTATAGTTAATCATATTGTTGAGCCCATTCCATTCTTCTTGACCATGAACCAAATTAGTAAGTTTTAGATTTTCATCAATAGATTGAGGCTCAATACATTGATTCTTTAACAGTCTAAGCTCGACAATACAAGTATCAATCCATAATCTAATACGCCTTCCATTTCCAACCCCCCAACAAATATTCTAAAAATAAATCTCAAATCTTCGCCAACGATCTCCAATTATAAGAGCAAACAGATCAGTCAATCTTCAACGGATGGTCTTTATTAACTTTCTACTTGGGAGTGCAACACGCTACTCCACAAGTTATCGTTCCTGGTGAGAATATTGTATTCCAACTTGAGGCGTAAAGACTTATCAACTAACTTTCAGATGCATAATCCACCATTCATCAAAGGCTCAGAACAAGAATCTCACCTAATCAAAGCCAGTTTCCTTTTATTCTAACCCCTGCCCAAATAAAGTTACGAGCCAATTTTTTAATCTTCTACCAAATACCAACGGGGATAATTGCTATTTGAATAAAATAGTTCAGAATCACTAAATAATTGATTTTACAAGTGTGACATGGCTAGTCATCGATAAGAATGGCATTTCAACCACTAAGAATGTTTCTAATTTTCTCGAGCACAAATTAGTTTTGCAAATCGTGTAACACCTTTAACCCATATCCGTCGCTAGAACAGGGTTACAAAGCATTATCGAAACTTTCAGAATAATTTTCAAATAACTTATGTAAATTACTATTCATTAACCGAGATCATTCAAAACGTCCCTTGATTGGACCCTTGAGGCCCAATACGAGCATTAGAATCGAGTCGGGACTTAATCGAGAGCTCTAAGAATTTTTTGCTAAATTTTAAAAATTTTCCAAGGTGCAGGACTCACACGCTTGTGTGGTCCAAGGGACATGCCCGTGTCACCCTGGGACACGCCCGTGCTACAGGCCGTGTTCGACCCCTTGTAACTCTCTGACTTATGCACACGACTATGTCACACGTTCGTGTGCTAGGCCGTGTGGTTAATTAATTTAATTCAAAATTAGGTGTAGGTTTCACACAGCCAAGACACACGCCCGTGTTCTAGGCCGTGTAGCACACATGGCTGAGACACACGCCTGGGTCTCTGCCCATGTGCTCAATTTTGAGCATTCTGTTTCTCAAAATTAAGGTGCAGGGGACACAGGGCCTAACCATATGCCCATGTTACCAGGACGTGTGTCACACAAGGACTAGACACACACCTGTGTGTCTGCCCGGGTAGACAAAATGAAACCATTTCTAGCTTCAATATTTCTCACCCAAAATTTCACCCAAGACTTGCACTTGAAACATACATTCAATACCAACTAATCCAAGCATTCAAATTAAACAATTACATCATTCATCATGGCATACCATTACATGCATATGTGTCTAAAAACTTATCTTGGATTAACTTAGGCTTAACATCATTTGATCATATAGACTTAACATATCGCATATGATTATATCATAATAACCTACTTAATCATACCAAAATAACCATTACTAGCCATTCCAATGGCTAGATTACAAGCATCATTAACATGCCACTAATGGCCAAGTTGTCCTATACATGCCATTATACCAAAATGATTTTACTATGTATACCCAAAATAAGCTAGTCGGTAGTGTGACAATGCTCCAATGATCTTCCAACCTTCACGAGCTTCCGAGCACTATAAACAGGGAAAATAAAACGGAGTAAGCATTACATGCTTAGTAAGTTCGTATAACGGAAACTAAACTTACCAATCCCGTTTATTAAATCTAAGTATACAATATCATGTTTTCCATCCATTTGGCTAAATTGCCTAAACACGTACATTCAATCAAACATATTAGTCACAAGGTTTACATATACATCAAGTAAGGATAGATGAGCTCATCATGCAATACTCTTTCAAGACATTATCATTTCATCTCATAATTCTCATGCCATGTCAAGAGTTTTATGTCCATTGAATCATTGAAATTCTGATGAATGCTCAAGTAGTACACTCGAGTTGTACGGTTCCTTAATCCGTCAATTCTTATTCAAAGGTACCCATTAGGGCATTTAATCAAAGAACACACTCTCGAGCCACATATTGTATTACAGGATTACCAGTCCAGGCTAAACCTTAATCATAACGTATACTCAAGAGGTATTATATCCGGATTTCCTGTCCGGGCTCAATCTTTTATATAACAAGGTCAATAGGATTACTCGTCCAAGCTAAATCCCTTTCGTAACAAATGCAGGACTTTATTCATTTTGGTAAAGCGTATATATTCATCGGAATTCAATATTCAATCGGGACTTAACCCTTTTTTACTATATCAAGCATATATTAAATTTCTCATTATAGCATTCAAGTAATGTACATCAATATAAGTCACATTCCGTACAACACAACATTCAATTAATCATATTTACATGCCCGATTAAGTTACAAGAACTTACCTCGACATTTGTTCGCATATAAAATTTACTAATTCGAAACCTTTTCTTTTCCTCGGCCTAACCTCGAATTTGTGTTGTCCGGATCTATATAAATAGCTTTAATCATCAATTTCACATATTTCATATTTATTTGGACTCAATTTACATCCTAGGAAAAATTACCATTTTGCCCCTAATTTTTCCATAAATTCCAATTTCGTCCCTAGGCTCTAAAAATGAAACTTGTGCAATTTACTCCTATTCCAAGCCTAACCAAAATCCCATTACAAAATTTACAGCACATGAATTCATAAAAATTTAGAATTTTTCTTCAATTTCACAAGTTTACATTTTAGTCCCTAAATCATGTTTCCATCAAAAATCACTTTGTAAAAGTTGTTTGTCTATCAACAACTTTTCATTTTCTACCATAAATTTCTCATTTTCAGCATATAAATCCATGACCCATTTTCCATACTTTGATAATTTTTTAAATTAATCCCCCAAATAGATAGTTTAAGCTATCCCGGTTTCAAAAATATCAAAATTACTAAAAATGGGACAATGGAACTTACCCAATTAGGCCATGAAAGTTTTTTCTCTCTCACCTAGGGTTTCCATGTATTTTAGATTGAAGAAGATGAGAAAATAAGATGATATTTTCTTTTCATCTTTTAATTAATTACTTATTTTTCAAATTCCAATTTAGTCCTTACCCTTTTTCTAAATTTCCATGGACGAGTCACCAAAAATCTACATACTTTTCTTTAATGGTCTAATTACCATATAAGGACTCTAGTTTTGAATTCCATAGCTATTTAATCCTTATAGCTACTAGAATTCAACTTTCGCATTTTATGCGATTTAGTCTTTCTCGTAATTAAACACTTAATCAATAAAATTTTCATATCAAAATTTTCACATGACATGTCTATCATAATAGGGACCATATTATAAAATAAAAATAAACTTTATTTTTGGGTCAGATTTGTGGTCCCGAAACTATTATTCCGATTTCACTGAAAAATGGGCTGTTACAAACCGAGTGGCCTTAGAAAAATTTTTGGGTTCAAATTCACCTAAGTCAACCTTACTTTTGAAAAATGAGAATTCTTGTAGAAATTTTCTAAGGCACCGAAGCAAAGTCGAAGCAAACCCGAAAGAGAAAAAAAAACCATAAATGAACAAAGAAGCCACAGGAAAATAAGACACACTAAGTGTTTGAGTAAGTGCTCTCAAATGTATTCTATTACTTTGAAGGTTTACAAATGAGTGATCACAAATGAGAGGAATAATTCTATTTATAGTTGAGTTCCCCAGATTCAACTATACAGATCGAATTACATCAACGATTGAGATCAATGCCTATCTACAAGATAAGAGTCCTAAGAGTTTTAAACTCTATACATATTTATCCCTTAAGATTTACATTAATTACCTTGGTAACTCTAGTTTTAATCGAGTGTTTCATTAGGCCACCAAGGCTTCAAGTAGATGGACTTCTTTATCGGTTCCACCAATGGGGCTAGTTCAAGTGGGTTAAATGAATCTAATTTAATTAGTTGACCTCCATGGGACATTTTGTGCGCAATGGTCACGAGTTTCAATTAGCGGCTTGTGACATTCGACACTCTCGTTGTATCTTTGGAATGACACTAGTTTGACTCGTCTCGGAACTGTCTCAATGCCTCGATTAGTTGGCAACAAGTCTCTCTATCATGTAGTTCTGCTCCTCGAAACATTTACCTCAACTTATGTCTTCATCATTGCCTAAATTTAACTATATTTCTCTTTTGTACAGCTTGATCGTTAAAGGCCACCGCTTTTACTTGTCCCTATTGTGACATGCTTCAATCGGGATCCCATTGATTCGCACAAATAGGCTTCGACACACTCACATTGAACACTAGTGTACGCCCTAAACTCGATCTGATTTGCTGGATCTGAATCTCGAGTGTTACATTTTCCATTACAGACTTTTTGCTCACTTAAAAAATTTTACAACTCAATTAAAAGATCTTCTAACTGAATTTGCGTATGAGGCATAGTATATAATTATATTGACCATGATGGGCTTTACATGATGATAGTATGACTTAGTTACATAGTTCTAATCATTTATTTCTAGGTGCTACTAGCTCGACTGTATTACTGACATGGTCTTATACAATCTTAAACCTTATAAACAATTCTCTCATTTGTTTACATTATTCCTATCAAACTTGATCATGCCAACCCAAGCTCGTTCTATATGCATAATAGCCCAACTCACCACACCCTTGGCATAGCCCTAACATTGTCCCTTTTGGTGTAGTCCCATCTCAACTTACCTATGACATAAAAGCATAGAAGTAAGTTTATGCGAACTTAGTGAGAAAACCTTCTTTTACCTAAATCATATTCAAAAACTCCATTTTCTTATATCTCCTTGTATCCTTTCTTCGATTTGTCTCCAATCGATACATCTCTAAGGTTCTATTTATCATGCCATAAGTGTCACACTACGCGCCAATATCATAACTTACCTCTTATGATTCCCTTAACCATTCCCACTTTAAAGGACCTTACAGACAAAATACTCTTGGCTTGCCACTTACATTGGCACACTCAGGCTTGATACTATACGGGGTTCGCCTTAACACTTCATACAGAACTTTTCTTTCATAATCTGCCATACTTATCGTTCCTTTAAAAGACTTCATGCGATATTTTATCAGAGTTCACCAAAGATACGTTTATTTTAAATAGTTGCCACAAGGGTCATTCTTTAGACCGTGCCACTAAGACGTTCATTTTTAGAGATAGCCACAAAGGCTTCCGTGTCCAGAGATTTACCATAGAGGTATTTCCTTGTAGAGGTTTGCCATATAAGCTTACATTTTTTGAGTTTTGACACAAAGGCACTCCTTAACATTCAGTACTCGCCACAAAGGCTTTCGTATTTAGAGTTTGCCACAAAGGCATTTCTTAACTGGTGTTTTATATGATAGGGATTTGCCTAAACTCACATTTAGTGAGGTTTGCCCCTCATCGTTTTGGGATACACATAGAACCACATTAAGTAATAACCTTCTTTAAAATTTCCCATATGATGCTATAATTCTCTAGTTACGATCTTACACGATATAGTCTTCAGCACCAGGCCATTAACTTGTCCTTTTAGAGATTTCAATTTTTAGTCCCGACGGACCCCTTTGATGACTCCGAAGACAGATCCAGACTCATTATGCTTTGACTCATCATACATTGACTTGCTTATGATAGACATATTCATGTTTTCAAACTCATATGCACACCATAAGTATTCAGATTCGTAAGTCTTACTCTCCTTATCAGATTTGTCATATTACACTTTACTAATTTCAGTCATGCTTTGGCCACTTAGTATAAAAGATTCTAGAAGGCATGCAATGCATGTAAGAGTCAATTTAGAGACTCACCTGACTTTTACCCTTTTTTCAACTCCAAACTCTAGATCCAAACTTCCATCAAATTTTCAGCAACAATTACTACTCTAAAATATGGAAACTCATTAAAACCCACTCATATATCCCTATTTTTCGTAATTTCAAATGCTAAAATCCCTCAAATAAAGCATTAGGTCCTTAGCCTTACCCAATAGAAACAAACTTACTCTTTTCTAGTATAGCATGGAATATTATGAACCATACCTTGACATGAAACACCCATAGGTGGAAATCCAGATCAACCTTTAGCTTTCGTGAATAAAGTACTTCATATTGTTTCAGATCTAGACTAGGAAAATACCTCCAAAAGAAGGTTGTAGAAAATACTTTCAATTTCTATCTATCTAGATATACAACCATTGACCTTATGAAAACTTGAAACGCGTCACAATCTTACTTTATCTACTATATGGGTGGTTTACAGCTGTAAGGAAATGTGTACAATAATCCATAGTTACATGTATAAATAAATATTTTCATGTCAAATGTAACACCCTAAAATAGGGCTTAGGAGTTTTAAGGGTATTTTAGGAATTTTAGCTCTAGAGTTCCTGAAATTTTGTAGCATGGTAAATCGAGATTATATTCGACTATGACATCTTAGCTGTTAAATCAAATTTTGAACAAGTGTTCTAGAAATCTTTGATTTTAGGAAAAGGACTAAATTGAAGTAGAGTAAAAAATATGAGTTTTTAAGAGGCAATTAGCCCAAATTTTAAAATTCAACCTATTTTTTCCCCCACCAACGTGACTTCACAATAGGTTTTTCCCCAACACAAGCTTTACCGTCCCTTGCTACTCCCTTGCCCCTTTTATTGGTTTTAGCTTCCCAAACCATAACACTTTGATTTCCTAAAATTCCCAAGCCAATTACTTTCATAAATCCCCAAGAAAAACACTCAAAATATCCATGGATTTTATCATCTTCTCTAAATGTGAATTTTCCAAATTTGTGTCAAAACTCATCTAATCTTCCATCAAAGGTAATATTTCAATTTCTTATGAGTTTTTCATGATATCTAGTCCTTAAAATTAAAGTATTGACCATTGAATTGCAAGTTTTTAATAAAAGCTGAAAATGGAGTCATTAATGGTGGATTCTGGGATTTTTGGTAAAATGTGATTTTAAAGTGTTATTCGATTAGTTTCAATATGGTTAAAAGGTTTTTAAACTTACATTGAAGTTTCGTTAATGATTTCTCATGTTTTAATGAATTCTGTGAAAATTACCTAAAAGATGTTGAAAAATGTCGATACCATGAACTGGGCATTTTAGTGTAATTTAAAGGTTGGGAATTAGGCGTAGATGATTGATGAGATGAAAAAAATTCTTTTTAGGAAAAAAGGTTAAGCATAGACCGAGTTATGAGCATTTTAAGTTTGTTATGTTAATGGTTTTAAGCTACTTGGAAACTCTACTTAGGCTTGTGTTTATTGTATGATTGTTGTGTGTGAAGGCTTGGATTTATAAGGGCCTTCAACCAGTTAAAGAAAGAGTTAAATTGAACTTTCGACTTCTCGGCGAAAGCATTAGTGGTGAGTGTTTGGAACTGCTACTCGTAGACATGAGTCATGCATATTTGGTAATTTAGTTGTTGCATAAACCCCTACCCTAAATTCCAAGTGTAAGTTTTCTTGTATCTATATTGTGTGTTGTTTATGTGTCTGCATGATTATGAACTTATGCATAGTGATGAGAAACTCAAATGTGCGGTATGTGGATATGATAATTGTCATGAGAAGTGCAAATGTATACATGATTTATATATGTTATATGAAAGTAATAGTGTTTTGCAAAAGATGCTAACATGTAGTGATAATGCTCTGATAATCGGTGAGTAATATGTGTGTTAAATTGGATATTTAGGCCTTGTAATTCTTGAAACTATTGGATATAGTTGGCATGCCATAGGATTGTGAGTACCTATATGTATAGTGATTTTAGGCCTCAACATGTTTAGAGGGATAAGGGAATGTGAGCTAAGCTCCATTCAACAAGACATGTGAGGGGAAATAAGGAGAATGTTAATTGTACGCTTCATTTGTGGGACATGTTTGACTCTATGAATCTATGTTTGGTGTGTTAAAGATCTATGTATCCGATGGGTTATGATAGATCTCACTATAAGTTTCACACCTCAAGTGCCAAATTATCTTGTATTATATCTATGTCTATTGTGTAGTGAATGCCTTAATAAATATGTGGTTGCTATGCAAACTATCCTTATAAATATTATGCAAAGGAACTATTAGACGATGCATATTAAAGTGTCACGCGTTACTAAACATAAGACTTTAGTATCGTATATATGTATGTAGTTATTGTAGATGTATGACAAAATGTTTGCGTCGTGGTTATTTCATTCATTCACTGAGCTTGTTTAAGCTCACCCACTCTTTTAAACAATTGCAGATTAGTAACAGTTCAGTGTGAGCAATGTGGTTGTCCTAGGGAGTGATCCAAGGAAGACTCATTTATTCTCGTAGGCGTTCTTTTAGTTATTTTCGTATTGGGGAATAAGGCAATGTGGTAGACTTGTTTAGTGCCATGATATGTTTGGATAGTTTACCAACTTTGTTTTATTTCAGTTTTGGAAGTTTGTGAGTTTATATGTTTGCTTATGTTCATGAACTTTAATAATGGCTTTATGTATCTTGCTTGGTCACATTACGACAATTTGAACTGTTAAATTTAGCCATTGGATGATTATTTATCGAAGTAAGTGATGCATGACGCTTAGAATCTATTTTGGAATGAGTTAATTGCATTCGTATACTGTATTGTTATGTCCAGGGTAGAGGTATCGATATTTGAGATTTAAAATTGATACCTATGTGCTTTAAAACATACAGGGATTAGAATAGAGATTTGGTATCGATAACTTTGCTCGAGTATCGATTCTCGAGGTCAAAGTATCGATATTTCATGACAGGTATCAATAATTTTTGAGACTCTAAGATTTAGTCGAGAAACAAAATGCAAGTTTGGTATCATTTTTCCAAGTGGTATCGATACCACACAAAGAAAATATTGACACCCTAGTGTTAGTATCGATACCTATGGACACATTTTGAGAATTTTTCTAAATGGACCTTAGGCACATTAATGCTCGTTCTTAGGATTATTTACGGTATGACTTGCACGTAACATTGTTAACTAACAAGTATAATTCACTTGAAACCTATATGAATACTAAAATAAAAGACGCTTCATTTAGAATAAACTTTTACCTTTTGTATATGACATGAGATGGTGGTGTGGCATCTCGTATTCGGGCTTGGCGACCAGGCCGAGTGTAGGGCGTTACATCAAATCCATCTTTCGCTCCTATACATCTCATTAGAATATAACCAACACCTTAACTATCCAAACTTGGCATACAATGCCTTTCGACAATATCCCCATTTCTGGAAATTCCTTAACATTTTACGAAGTTCCACTTCTAGAGATGTCTCACTCTAAGGCATTTTCACTCAATATCCCAATGTTAATAGTTTGCCTAATCTATTCACCAAAGTATTGTTTGGACGGTTAGAACCACGCATCTGCTTCCCTCTAACTTATTTACCTAACCAAGACTTCGTCCAAGGGCGTACCCATAGACTTCAACCTCTTAATTAAATCCAACACCTTACTTACATGAAACCTAATCCGAAATTCCTACTCCTACAACAACACTCGAGCGCTAGGGCTTTGCCAGGCGAGATGTCACAACTCCTTCCCACTTATTAAATTTCATCCTCAAAATTTCTAACTTGAAGATTACATTCATACACCAAACTACTAATTCTCCCGCCAAGCGTATACTGTAACACCCCTTACCCGTATCTAAGGCTGGAACAGGGTACGAGGCACTACCAGACATAATTGTAAACACACATGCAAATCTGAGCCATATAATTATATTTTTAAAAACATTCATACATATGTAAGATGTCCTTTAAACGGGCCTACGAGGCCCTAAATGTATTTTGAGAGTGGTTAGGGACTAGACCGGGTACTTTAGAAGGATTCAGGAAAACTCAGGAAAATTTTCCAAGAAACAGAGTCATATGCCCGTGTGAGCATAGGGACATGCCCGTGTGCCCAGGACATGCCCGTGTAACTCTCTGACTATGATGTCAGCAAACAAAATTTAACCACACGATCAAGCCACACACCCGTGTGCTAGGCCGTGTCATCCACACGGTTGAGACACATGGCCGTGTCTCTACCCATGTGGCTAACACATAGGCTATTTTTCAAACCTTTTGTTACCCTTAATCCCTCACATCTTTACACACATCAAAGTTATACATCATGACATCATTTTAATGATTTAGCATACTTCACTAAGGTGTATTCTTAACTTTAACATGCTATCATTCATAAGTTTCACATACTCATATAATATCAAGTATAGACACAATAATCCATATTCATTAACCTTGTCAAGTGACCTTATTTAAACATTAAGCATTCATGTTCAATCATCATCGTCTTATTTCTATACTATACAATTTCTTCATGGCTATGACCGTTTTGATTGGTCATGAAGCATTTATCATACTCACGTCTTAACACAAATCATGCATGTCCCATAAGTATAAACACATCATCGCATCACAAGCATTAGAACTTATCATGAATAACTAAGCTTACAAGTCACAATCATTATAAGCCACATCTCATGGATATATATAATGAATCAATATAAGCCAATACATTTGGCTAATCATAACAACATATATCATAAAAAAAAACTAAGTCCCTATACATGCCACTCACTTGAAGGTGCTTAATACACATATGTCAATACTCCAAAGGTGATGGCTTGATAGTGTGATGCTGTCTCCGACGACCTCCAACCCCGAGCTAACCTGACAACACTAAAGAAATGAAAAGGAGGGAGTAAGCTTTACGCTCAGTAAGTCCATATGAAAATAATAAGCAATATGCCAACATGCTTTTCAAGGTAATACAACCATAATTACACTTTTACTTCTATTCTGGTCATGCTATTTTCTCGAGTCATAGTTACTAAATTATTTATATCTGAAGATACGAAACTTCAAATTAAGATTTGCTAATTTTCCCTGAAACTAGACTCACATATATTCTTACCATAAAATTTTCAAAATTTTTGGTCTACCTAATAAGTATAGTTTATTCTTTAAATTCTCCCCTATTTTGCTATTTGACAGTTTTGACCTTTTTTCACTACAATTTATTTATCCCTTAGTACGAGATTCGAATAATATTCCCGTCTATTTCTCTTGAAAATAGACTCATTAAGGACTTAGTAATATGAATTATTACCCATAATTATTTTTTTTAAAATTTCTAGTGATTTTCCCAAGTCAGAACTAGGGATTCCAGACTCATTCTGACTCTGTCTCATAGAAATTCAAATATCTCATAATGTGAAATTCTTTTGCTTACAACATTTCCTTTATATGAAACTAGACTCAATGATATTTAATTTCATATTTAATTCAACCTCTAATTCGATTTCCACCATTTTTAGTGAATTTTTAAAGTCGGACGACTACTGTTGTCCAAAACTATTTTAGTGGAATATAATAATCACTATCATGAGATTATTTTCAACTAATCATGAACTCACCATTTCATGGATCCCATACTCGATTACACAATAAAGCTTAATATAAACATCGTTAATTCTCATGACATACTTAATCATACAAGTTAGTCACATAACAATACATGATAACAATGGTCTTAGATGAGCTCATCATTACAAGCATTCCATTTCTCATATTAATCCCGTTGAATTCCTCGGATTCTCGATGGATATTCCACAGTACCCTTATAGCATACTAACTTATTTACTGTCAATTCATATTAGTGACCTTTTCAACGAGTGCTCTCCTGCGAACATCAATTCTTATAGCGGGATTACCAGTCCAGGCTAAATCCCTCGCAACGATAATTACTCTAATGAGCTCGAATCTGAATTACCAGTCCAGACTAAATTCAGATCCTAGTTTGGATTACCCATCTGGGCTAAATCCATTTAAACACATATTCTTCGGGAGGCTAGATCACATAAGGAACACCCGTCCGGGCTAGATCCTTTTTACTGTCAATTCCTTTCTAGGAAAATCCATCAGACATCCTTTTCATTCAACTAGGGCTTTTAGTCCTCTTTTCATCATTACATTCATATAACATGAATTATTATACCATGAATATCAAAATTTCATAACATCAAATAGCATACATTTAAGTATTTAAAAGTATATATTCGAGTTACACGAACTTACTTGTCGAATCCTCGTCGGGTACAACCGTGTAGCAATTCATACAACTCATGTAATAGTAATTTAACATTACAGTTCAAATATAACATTGCATTATTATTACCACACGAACTTACCTCAAAAGCAATTACGGCCAACTATTCTAATTTAGTCCATAATCTCGAACTTTCTCGATTTAAGCCTGAATCTCGGTTTTCTTGATCTAACATTTCAAATATAGCTAATTTATTATTCATATTATTCAAATTGACCCAAAAATCATACTTTTACAAATTTACATTTTTACCCCTAAACTTTCACTTATTTACACTTTGGACCCTAGGCTCGTAAAATGATTTTTATTCAATTTCCTTGTATTTAAGCCTAGCTGAATCATTTTCATAACTATAGCAGCCCCCATTTCCACTAAATTACAATTTTATGACAAATTTTATAACTTTTACAAAACAGTCCTTTTAAGCATTTTCACCAAAAATCACTTAGCAAAAGTCGTTTATTTAACACCCAACATTCATTTTCTACCATTAGACATTAAAAACCATGCATATCACTCATGGGTAAATATTTAAACATGAACCCTAGCTCAAAATAATGGTAGAAATAGGTAAATCGATTTACCGGGACTTCAAAAATGTAAAGAACATTAAAAACAGGGCTCGGGATCACTTACAAATGAGCTTGGAAGCTTGAAAACCCTAACCATGGCTTCCTCCTTGCTACATTCGGCCAAACAAGAAGGACAAGGGTTTTTGGCTTTTATTTTGTCTTTTAGTCCATTTAATTACCAATTTACCAAAATGCCTTTTTTACTTATCTTTAAAATTTTACCCTTCCATGTCCATTTTTTTCCAACAAATTATCCATTAGTCTAATTGCCATTTTAAGGACCTCCAATTTAAAAACTCATAACAATTGGACACCTCTAACATGTAAAACTCAACTTTTGCACTTTTTTCAATTTAGTCCTTTTGACCAAATTGAGTGCCCAAACGTCAAAATTTTTGAACGAAATTTTCACGAAATCATCCTGTAAAATTGTAGACCATAAAAATATATGAAAAATAAATTTTCTTACATCAGATTTGTGGTTCCGAAATCACTGTTTTGACTAGGCCCTAATTCGGGATGTTACATATACCATAAGTTAGGTGCTTTTAAATTCTTTTAATCGTCATTACAAAGTTCCTAAACACGGCAGATGTCAAACACATATCAAAGAATTTGAACAGTTTTCTCCTCTCATTGGAATAAACTTCTTGGGCAAGTTGTTTTCATAAAACCGAATCTGAAACTCTTTTGTAAGATCATTTGAAACCCTAACTTTCCTTTGTTGTAATCATCTACAATCTTCGTCTTTCATTCCCAATTTTTTTTAAAGGTAATTCTTTCATCTTTTCTTCTTTTAAAATTTTAACTCCACATCCCTACCATGAAGAGAACCACTATTAGAAAAGGGGACTGTGACCAGACTACTAGAGTCGTTGCTTGTGAATTCTCACCATTCGTGGAGGTCGACATTTGTGACTATAAAACCATAAAAGAAAAGTTGATTCGATTTTTAAGAGCCTGGAGTCTTCAAACCCTAAACTTTGCTTATGATTTCTAGTTTCTCGATTGGTGTCGTCTTAACGACAGTTCCTTAGGTTTCATCTTGCCTTTCATCTTATTGGAGGCTAGATTCCATTTGCCTCTCAATCTCTTCTTTTGTGCCGTACTTAACAGCTATGGAATTGCACCAGGCTAGTTATCTGTCATGTCTTGGTGGACTTTTGTGGCATTCTTCGTTGCTTGTTGCATTCACAATGAGCGTCTACTTTTGGAATTCTTCCAAAGGTTTTATCATATGATAGTAAAAAGGTCTGGATCCTCAATTGGCAGTGCTTACTTCAGTGCATGGCTAGACTTAACACTGCTCATCAAGAATAAAGTTTCCAACTGAGAAGGGACAAGTTCATAAGGGTTGTAAGCAAACTTAGTTTTGGTTTTGGTTTCCTGACCAAATGGTCTCTTCCTTGATAAAGTTTCTACAACACATGTCAGCCAGAGGACACTTATGAGGCTAAAAGATAGTACCATAGGCTAAAAGGTGGTAATGATCTTGATTTGGTGGAGTTGGTTTCAGCTAGGGACGTTTTCCAGTATTATTTAAAGAACTTAAGTCCCAATGGTTACAACATAGCATTCTCTACCAGCCATAGGGTTGATTCTTCTGTGCCATCTACCTTTCAAGCTTGGCTATATAACTGGATAGTGAACTAGCACATGTTCTATTGGGGTGCATTAAAGAGCCCCCTTCGTACTTTTATTGTATATGTAAACTACACCCAATAACATATTGAAACTAATGTGTAGTTGATTAATGACAAAGTGTTGTCATTAACATAAGGATGTCAAAATCAATACATGAATATGTGTTGGAGAAAAACATATTGGACTGACCTTCTATGAGTATGTTTTTTGGATTACTATGTAATAGTCACAATATTGCTCATAATGATAACTATGTATATGATCCTCAGACTTGATATCATCATTGTCCCAATATCGTGAGTCATACATTTTCATACAGTCAAACATCTACCGTAACAGGTTGTACTATAAAAACTAATGTTGGGTATATCACAATCTATGTAGTAGGATATGATTGGTCAAAATAAAATTTGTCCCTCTTGCATAATCGGGGAAATATCTTAGGCCACTTGATAGATTGAGACTAGAAATGCATGACCATGCTCAAATAAGTTTATATGAGATGTCACACTTATTTTTTTAATGTAGTCTACTTAAAATATCAAGAAATATGAGATAGAACTATACAAGTGTGACTATTCCATGACATGTGTCCAATTTAGATATAAAGGATAAGAGGATATTGTAACACCCTTAACTCATATTAGATGCCGGAACAGGGTTACGGAGCATTACAGGACTTACAGATCAAACAATCAAACATTTCATGTTCATTTTTCATTCAAATCAAACATCATTCATCTTCAATCATATAGTCCCTAATACAAGCCCTCGAGGCCCAAAATAAACTTTAAAAATGGTTCAAGACTAAACCGAGTACTCAAGGAATTTTTAGGAAAATATTGAAAATATTCAAGCCGTGTGACTCGCATAGCCAAGGGACAAGCTCGTGTCTTAGGCCATGTGGGCATTCAAAATAGGGACACACGATTGTGTCTCAGACCATGTTCATACTCGTATAACTCACTGACTTGGGTCACATAGCCAGATCACACGCCCGTGTGTTAGGCTGTGTACCCTTTGAAACGGCCTCACACGCCCGTGTGCCAGGCCGTGTGTTAGGCTGTGTAAAAGCTAGAGTGTATATTGACTTGTGCCACATGGCTAAGCCACAAGCCCATGTGCTAGGTCGTGTGAAGCTACTGACTTATTTCCTATAGAAGTTACAGGGGACACATGGTCGTGTCACCTGGCCGTGTGTCACACATGGCTGAGACAAACGCCCGTGTGCCAGGCCGTGTGTTAGGCTGTGTAAAAGCTAGAGTGTATATTGACTTGTGCCACACGCCCATGTGCTAGGTCGTGTGAAGCTACTGACTTGTTTCCTATAGAAGTTACAGGGGACACATGGTCGTGTCACTTGGCTGTGTGTCACACACGGCTGAGACAAATGCCCGTGTCTCTGCCTGTGTGGACAAAAATAGGCCATTTTCCAAGCCATATTTCTCACCCAAATTGGTACCAGCCTAAACACAACAATTTGCATATAACCATGACATAAATAGGCATTCAAAACCAACCAATATCAAGCTTATAACATATTAAAACATCATACACAACCATGATACTAATAGGCACCTCAATTGGCCACTTTAAAAACATCCAATTATGTCTACAAAATCTACCTAAATGGTCAAACACATATATACATCTTTGTGCCTAAAACTTAACATGTATACCACTTATCAATCTCAACTACTTGGTACTCAAAATACAAATTCACGACCAAGGCATTCACATGGCAACCATACACCACATATAATAAGGCTATTTACATATTTATAAGACAAAAGATATATATACAATACAAGCCAATTCAAATGGCTAAAACACAACAATACATATAGGTTATCATTAGCCAAAATGACATATACATGCCATTTAACAAAATATATAGTCAAAAGTACCAAAATAGCGTTTGATAGTGTGATGAAATCTCCGACAACTTCCAATCTGAATGAGTTTCTGAAACACTATAAAACACGAAAAAATAAACAGAGTAAGCAATTAAAATTAGTAAGTTTGTATAACAGAAAATTTAACTTACCATTTAACCACAATTCAATTTGGCCAAAGCCTAGCACATGATCATTAACCAAGTTAGCCATGTAATTCATATAAAAACCGACAATTATGTATGAGTTCAACAACTATTTAAATTCCATATACATGTAACATTTATACCATGTATCCATATATCTTATATCTATATATAAACCATTTCCATGTGATTCACGTAAATACTTGTACTAGTTCGTATCAATCTCATATAAACTTGTAATAGAATTGTGCCCATTGAACCACTTAGAATATCGTTAGATATGTTGATAGTGCACACGAGGTGTACTGAACTGTAATCCGTCAATTCTTGTACATGTATGCTTATATGAGCTATAAACGGTAAGCTCCTCCGAGCTAAAAAACGATAAGCTCATACGAGCTGAGTATCGGTAAGCTCATAAGAGTTGGAATCAGTAACCCTAATGACATGTCATTTGTATCCTACGAATTTCTAAGGTTCAAACGGGGCTCGGTACTACTCATACGTCATCGGTTATGTGCTCGATAATTATACATAGTAATGACACAATCCACATACATATATTTCAATTAAAGCATATAAATAGGCAATTTAATTACACAAACTTACCTCAAATTTGTACGAAGAAAAACGATCGTTTAATCCAAAACTTTGTCATTTCCCCAATCTAAATCTGTACGTTACTTTTTTTGATATGCAAGGGATTGCTTAGAAAAATTTTTCAAGCTTCCATGGCTATTCTTTGCTATAAAAATCGGTTGGAGAAGAGAATGAAAGATGATAGCTTTAATTTTTGATTATTTTACCTTTAATTGCGTTTTTACCAAATTACCCTTACCTAACTTTAAAAAATAACAAAAATTGCCAAGCCATGCACATCCACTATCACCTTTAACGGTCTAATTACGATATAAGGACGTCCACTTTAAAGTTGTATAGCTTTTTAGTACCTTTAGCTAATAGATCACAACTTTCGCACTTTATGCGATTTAGTCCTTTTCATCAAATTGAGCATACAAACGATAAAATTATTTAACGAAAATTTTATACAATAATACTATCATGCTGTAAAGCACAAAATAATATTAAAATAAATTTTTCAAACTCGTATTTGTAGTCCCAAAACTACTGTTCGGATTTCACTGAAAACGGGCTTTACAACTCTCCTGCCTAAGGAATTTTCGTCCTCGAAAATCGTACTAGAGAATAGGTTAGGGTATTGTTTTCTCATAGCTTCTTTGGGTTTCGAACTAGCCTCCTCAATCCCGTAACGTTGCCAAAGAACCTTCACTAAAGCTATGCTTTTGTTTCTTAACTTTTTAAACTCTCGTGCCATAATTCTGATCAGTTTTTCGTTATACGACATGTTAGGCTAAATCTCAACCTCTATCGGAGAAATTATATGCCAAGGGTCTTATCGGTACTGTCGTAACATATATACATGAAACATATTATGAATCTTTTCCAACTCTGACGGTAATTCAAGTTGAGATGCCACTGGCCCTATTCTCTCGATAATCTCGTACGGTCCGATAAATCGCAGACTCAACTTTCGTTTATGACCAAAACGAAGAATCCTTTTCCAAGGCGATACTTTCAAAAACACTTTGTTGCTGATCTAAAATTCAATATCCTTATGTTTCAAATCTGCATGCGATTTCTGTCGATCTAAAGCTGCTTTCAAACTGTCACAAATCACTTTCACTTTCTCTTCGGTCTTTCTAATCAAATCAACCCCGTGTATCTTTTTCTCACTAAGCTCGGTCCAGTATAATGAAGTTTGACATTTACGGCCATATAAAGCTTCATACGGTGCCATCTTTATACTAGATTGAAAGCTATTATTATACGCGAACTCAACCAACGGTAAGTATTTTTCCCAGTTGCCTTCGAACTCTAAACCACAGCAACGAAGCATATCTTCGAGAATCTAAATCACTCTCTTAGACTAACCATCGGTTTGAGGGTGAAATGCATGCTAAAATGCAACCGTATACCCAAAGCTTCTTGTAACTTCTTCCAAAATCGTGAGGTAAATTACGGATCTCTATATGAAATAATGGAGACCGGCACTCCGTGTAATCTGATAATCTCAGAAATATACAACTCAGCTAATCTGTCAACTAAAAAATCTGTACGTAGCAGAATAAAATGTGCAGACTTCGCCAAACGATCAACAACAACCCAGATAGCATCTTTCTTTTTCGGAGATAGGGGTAACCCTGATACGAAGTCCATCGTAACTCTATCCCATTTCCACTTCGGTATCATCACTGGCTGTAATAGTCCTGAAGGCACTTGATGTTCGACCTTGACTTGTTGACAAATCCAACATCTGGACACAAAGTCAGAAATGTCGCGTTTCATACCCGACCACCAGTACATCTGTCTCAAATAACTGTACATCTTATTACTCCCTAGATGAACAGACAAGCTACCACTGTTAGCTTCGTGCAAAATTTTTTGCATAAGCTCTGGATTCTTCGGTACACAAACTCTACCTCGAAACAATAAATAACCATCGGATTCAACCTAAAATTTAGAATCAGAAGTCGATTCACACTATACTCGTTTAGCTTGCAATTCATGATCACATTTCTGAGCTTCATAAATTTGCTGAAGAAACATTGGTTTAGCTTTTAACTCAGCTAATATTGAACCATCATCAAAAAAAGTCAATCGCGTATTCATCGCTCTTAAGGAAAACAAAGACCATTCGAGCCTTGTTTTTCATGCTTTTCCCGGAGGTCCAGAGAAAGCTGCAATTAATAGGATTTTCCTAATCCTCCCTTCCCAAAAGAAAGAATGTGAAATTCTTTTTCCTTTTTCTATTCAAAGTATCTGCGACTACATTCGCTTTCCCCGGATGATAATCAATAACTAACTCATAATCTTTTAACAGTTCGAGCCATCTACGCTATCTCAGATTCAGATCTTTTTGTGACATCAGATACTTCAAACTCTTGTTATCAATAAATATGTGTCATTTTTCACTGGACAAATGGTGTCGCCAAATTTTCAATGCAAACACAGTAGCAGCCAACTCTAAGTCATGTGTCAGATAATTCTTTTCATGTGGCTTTAACTGTCTGGAAGCATAAGCTATGACTTTGCCTTCTTGCATTAAAAGAAATCCCAAACCGTTTATTGACGCATCACTGAAAATCAGAAATTCTCTACCCAACTCAGGCTGAACCAAAACTGGTGTTTTGGTTAACAGTGCTTTTAACTGATTAAAACTTTGTTGGCATTTCTCAGACCAGTCAAACTTTACATCTTTCTGCAATAACCGAGTCATCGGTGTAGCTATCATCGAGAATCCTTTTACAAATCGTTGATAATAGCCAGCTAATCCCAGAAAACTTCTGACTTCGGATATGTTTCTTAGTAGTTTCCAGTCAACAATTGTTATAATCTTGTTTGGATCAACTTTGATGCCTTCTGTCGATACAATGTGTCCTAAAAACTAACTTCTTGGAGCTAAAACTCACACTTGCTGAATTTAGCAAATAGTTGTTTATCTTGCAAAGTCTGTAACACAATTTGCAAATGCTCGGCATGCTCAGACTCGTCTCGGGAATATATCAGGATATCATCAATGAACACAAGAACAAATCTGTCTAAATACGGTCTAAAGATTCAATTCATCAAATCCATGAATACTGCAAAAGCGTTAGTTAACCCAAATGGCATAACAAGAAATTCATAGTGCCCGTACTTGATCCTGAATGCAGTTTTTGACACATACGAATATTTAACCCACAACTGATAATAATCGGAACGTAAATCAATCTTTGAAAATACCGTTGCACCTTTCAGCTGATCAAACAAATCATCAATTCGCGGCAATCGATACTTGTTTTTAATCGTAACCTTGTTAAGCTGTCAATAATCGATACACAATCTCATTGATCCATCTTTCTTCTTAACGAACAAAACTGGTACACCCGAGGGCGAGAAACTCAGTCGTGCAAAACCTCTATCTGTTAACTCTTGCAACTGAGTTTTCAACTCATTCAACTCTATAGGAGCCATTTTGTACGGAGCTATCGATATCGGTGATGTTCCCGATACTAACTCAATAGCAAACTCAACCTCTCTGATCGGTAGCAACCTAGATAACTTTTTTGGAAACACATCTGGATATTCACAAACCACTGGTACTGATTTAATCTTCAATTCAGACACTTTTGTATCCAGTACATATTTAAGGTAAGCATCACAACCTTTTCTCACATACTTCTGTCCTAACATAGTCGATATCACAATAGGCAACCCACTCGAATCATCGGATTTAATACGAAGAGTCTCACCGTTCTGACATTTTAATACAATAAGCTTTCGTCTACAATTTACTATCGCATCATGTAGAGTCAGGCAATCCATACCCAAAATCACATCGAATTCATCAAATGGTAAATGTATCAAATCGGTCGGAAAGCTGTAACCCTGGGTCATCAAAGGACAAATCTTGCAAACTTTATCAATTAGAACATATTAACCCAAGAGGTTCAATACCTTAATCACAAATTTAGTGGACTCAACAGGTAAACTCTTACTAAGCACTAAATTCATACATACATAAGAATGGGTTGATTCTGGATCAATCAAATCAGTTAATCAATGTTATAGAGAGAAAAAGTACCGATGATAATATCTAGCACCGATGCATCTTCGCGAGCACGAATAGCCTAAGCCCTAGCTGGTGTTCATGCCTCGGATCTCACTGTAGAAGCTGTCGTTGCACCTCTACTACCACTCATATTTTTGGTATTTCGAGGTGGTCTCCTTCTAGCAGCTTTATTGCTTGGCCTCGTGGTTTGAGGTTTCTCTTTCTCAGACTTCTCAGAGCAATCTCAAAGATAATAGTTAAAGGAACCACATCTGAAACATGCTCTACTTTTCACTTGACACTCGCCATAATGTGGCCTGTTACAGTGTTTACACTCGGGTCTAGCATTTCTAACACTACCCACACTCGCTACAGATTTAGCTTGGGGTTTAGGGCTGGAGTGTCTCGTATCTCTATCTCTATTAGAATGCCCCATAGAAACAGTAGATATGTAGTGATGTTCTTTAGATTTCTTTGATGTTGACTAATGTGACTTTCCCCTAAATATCTTTCTTGAATCTCTCGCTTAAAATTTGGCTTTTCTCTTTTCTTTACTAACCTCTTTGGCTTTGTGTGCTCTATCAACTAAAACAACAAATTCTTTCAATTTTATAATTCTGACTAAAATTTTAATGTCTTCGTTGAACCCGTCTTCAAAACGTTTGAACATAACCACTTCAGTTGGAATGCACTTTCGGGCATACTTGCTCAGTTGGACAACCTCTCTTTCATATTCATATATGGTCATATGACCCTATTTCAGCTCAAGAAATTCTTTGCGCTTTTGATCAAGGAATCGTTGACTTATATACTTCTTTTTGAACTCTGTCTGAAAGAATTCCCATGTGATCCGTTTTCTCGGTACTACAAAAATTAATGTGCTCCACCATTAGTATGAGACATCTTTCAAAAGAGAGACAACAAATTTAACACATTCTGTTGGCGTAAAAGACAACTCATCAAAGACTCAAATCGTATTCTCTAGCCAAAACTCGGCCCTCTCAGGGTCATCATCAACAGTAGCCCTAAACTCTTCGGCCCCATATTTGCGAATTTTATCTACAGGTGGCTTACTCATGCGTACAGGTTCCAAAACTTGAGGAGCTACAGGAATCGGTTGGGGAAAACGTGGGGGTGGAGGTTGTTGAACAGTTGGATTAGTTCGGACAAACTTAGTGAACCAATCATTCATCACTTAGAAGAAGGCTTCCTTAGCCTCTCCTCCACGGCTCTCAGATACAGGTCTCAATTCAGACGACACTGCTCTGCAAAAAAAGGCCGGCGCGTTACTTTCAACATCATCGGAGTCTTATCTATTGGAATTCATTACTATAAGAAAACATGATTTAAACTGCCAGGAGATGTCACACTATCATAGGTAATAAAATGGCAGGTATAGCTAGACTTACATATGCTATGTTAGTCTGAGAATCGACTAAACTGTAGCTCTAATACCAAATAAATGTAATACCCCTAACTCACATCTGACACCGGAATAGGGTTATGAAACATTACCAGTCTTACAGATCAAACAATCAAACATTTCATATTCATTTCTCATTCAAATCAAACACTATTCATATTCAATCATATAGTCCCTAACAAGAGCCTTCGAGGCCCAAAATAAATATTAAAAATGGTTTGGGACTAAAATGAGTACTCAAGGAATTTTTAGGAAAATATTGAAATTTTTCAAAGTGCAAGGGACACACGCCCATGTGGCCAAGCCGTGTGTCTCACAAGGTCAGGAGACAAGCTCGTGTCTCAGGCCATGTGGGCATTCCAAATAGGGACACACGGCCATGTCCCAGCCCGTGTCTGTACCCGTGTAACCTACTAACTTGGGTCACACAGCCAGACCACACGCCCGTGTGCTAGGCCGTGTACCCTTCGAGATGGCCTCACACGCCCCTGTGCCAGGCTATGTAAACACTGGAGGGTATACTGACTTGTGCCACACGGCCAAGCCACACGCTCATGTGCTAGGCTGTGTGACGCTACTGACTTATTTCCTATAGAAGTTACAGGGGACACACGGCTGTGTCACCTGGCTGTGTGTCACACAAGGTTGAGACAAACGCCCGTGTCTCTGCCTATATGGACAAAAATAGGTCATTTTCCAAGCCATATTTCTCACCCAAACTGGTACCAACCTAAACACAACAATTTGTATATAACCATGACATAAATAGGCATTCAAAACCAACTAATATCAAGCTTATAACATATTATAACATCACATGCAACCATGATACTAATAGGCACCTCAATTGGCCACTTTAAAAACATGCCAATTATGTCTACAAAATTTATCTAAATGGTCAAACACATATATGCATCTTTGTGCCTAAAACTTAACCTGTATACCACTTATCAATCTCAACTACTTGGTACTCAAAATACAAATTCACGACCAAGGCATTCACATGGCAACCATACACCACATATAATAAGGCTATTTACATATTTATAAGACAAAAGATATATCTACAATACAAGCCAATTCAAATGGCTAAAACACAACAAAACATATAGGCTATCATTAGCTAAAATGACCTATACATGCCATTTAACCAAAATATATAGTCAAAAGTACCAAAATAGCGTTTGATAGTGTGATGAAATCCCTGAAAACTTCTAATTCGAACGAGCTTTTGAAACACTATAAAACACGAAAAAATAAACAGAGTAAACAATTAAGCTTAGTAAGTTTGTATAACACAGAATTTGACTTACCATTTAACCACAATTCAGGTAAATAACTTAAAGCATAACACAATTCAATTTGGCCAAAGCCTAGCACATGATCATTAACCAAGTTAGCCATGTAATTCATATAAAAACCGACAATTATGTGTGAGTTCAACAACTATTTAAATTCCATATACGTGTAACATTTATACCATGTATCCATATATCTTATATATATAAACCATTTCCATATAATTCACGTAAATACTGTACTAGTTCGTATCGAACTCATATAAACTTGTAACAGAATTATGCCCATTGAACCACTTAGAATATCTTAGATACGTGGGTAGTGCACACGAGGTGTACTGAACTATAATCTGTCAATTCTTGTACATGTATGCTCATACGAGCTATAAACGGTAAGCTCCTCCGAACTAAATAATGGTAAGCTCATACGAGCTGAGTATCGGTAAGCTCATAAGAGCTGGAATCGGTAGCCATAATGACATGTCATTTGTATCCTACGAATTCCTAAGGTTCAAATGGGGCTCGGTACTATTCATACGTCGTCGGTTATGCGCTCGATAATTATTCATAGTCATTACACAATCCACATACATATATTTCAATTAAAGCATATAAATACACAATTTAATTTTACGAACTTACCTCAAACTCGTACGGAGAAAAACGATCGTTTAATCCAAAACTTTTTCCTTTCTCCGAATTAAATCCGTACGTTGCTTTTCTTGATATGCAAGGGATTTGCTTAGAGAAAATTTTCAAGCTTCCATGGCTATTATTTGCTATAAAAATCAGTTGGAGAAGAAAATGAAAGATGATAGCTTTAATTTTTGATTATTTTATCTTTAATTGCCTTTTTACCAAATTACCCTTACCTAACTTTAAAAAATAACAAAAGTTGCCAAGCCATGCACATCCACTATCACCTTTAATGGTCTAACTTTAAAGTTCTATAGCTTTTTAATACCTTTAGCTAATAGAACACAACTTTCGCACTTTCTGCGATTTAGTCCTTTTCATCAAAGTGAGCATACAAACGGTAAAATTTCTTAACGAAAATTTTATACAATAACACTATCATGTTGTAAACTACAAAATAATATTAAAATAAATTTTTTGACCTTAGATTTGTGGTTTCAAAACTACTGTTTCGATTTTACTGAAAACGGGTTGTTACAGATTAATACATGAAAATTTTATCACAAAAAGGTTATGTCGAATCACGACTTCTCATAACTTGGGTAGCAAGGATGCATTACTAGATGTTACGTAACATTAGAAATGTTTTAGTATTACTACTAACGTTACAATAGCCTATAGGGTCACACCCTATGGTTGAAGCGAACAGAATCCAAACACAGTTTGTATTGTATTTAGTTGTCACATGAATTAAATTAATTGTTGAATTAATTTAATTCGATATTTAAATATTGAACGCATTACTTGTTGTACAAAAATAGAGAACATAGTTAAAATAATATATGAATTTGATTCATATAAAAATATTAACTGAATATAGCTTACCGAAATTATTAAACTAAATAATTATAATAATAATAATTTTGGTCAAAGATTAAAACATGGAAATTAATATTCTCCTAGAAAGGATATGATAGTTTAATACTTTCTATATGTTTCTTTAAAAGGATAATTTCATTTTTTATGTGATATTAAATAAAAGGAATTGAATCCTTAATTTTGTGATGTGTTACCAAGGAAAAAAATATTGAAAAGGGTCTAGTCAGCCAATTTTTCAATTCTCTCTGAGAGGTTCAAGGAGATTTTGTTGTTTGTTCTTTGATTGGGTGGACTATGTAGAGGCCAAGACGTTTTTGTTGTGGCTTGGGATCGACATTGTGCAAGGGGATCAAATAGAAAAAAGGTATATCTTTAACCTGATTTGTTCCTTGTACTTTGATCCATGATTGATGATGATCACTGAAATTTTTTTCTATTGCGGCACGGGATGTATTAGCGTTCCAACGTCTGTATAGTACTATGTGATATTGCTTTAACATTTTTCTTGTTGAGGTAGTGCAAGATTGTTACGCCTTGGTGGTCACTCAAAAGACCAAAAGTGGGCGGCCTACTATTTGGCTTAGGTGAGTTCCACGGGTGACTACTCATGCTTGCTTTGATCGAAGGAGGGGGCACATTGAAGGGCATTAGATAAGGGGCCATTCGCGAGAACCAGTGTGGGCTATTACCAAGCCATTTCTCATTTTTCCACTTGTCATTATTAGGGAAGATGTATACCAATACTATGATTTCATTGTACTAGCATGAACGAAGGATGGCAAATGTTGAAAGACTCTATAGAAATTTGAGTCCTACTCTTGTTTGCATTAATGTTATTCATGTATTGCTTCTAATGTTTAAAGACTTGGGAGTTGCTAGTTGCACTATATGGAGTAAGCAAAATAATTATGAGGAAAATTCTTTGTGACCAAAACTGGAGACCCTATGGGAAGTTTTAACCAGGTTTCTAGTGACATTGTAGAGTCGAGGAAATTTGTCATTATCTATGTTAAGAGTGATGAGTAATCCCCTCAACAAGTTAAAATTCTTTTCTATTTTAAATTTAATTTTTATCAAAACTATTTTATAAGTAATTTATTTTTAAATTTCAAGTATTTCAATTTCAATTTTTATATGTTTGATAATTTATTGAAAACTTTCATTTCATTAAAAATAAAAATATTTAATATTTTAAATGTGTTTGATATTTATTTTAATTTTGTACTTAATATAAAAATGTTAACAAAATGTGCTAAATAAGATAAGTTGGTAAGTAGCTACTTACTTCATTTAGAAAATATTAAGTTGATTTTATTAATTAAAAAATTAAAATATTTTTTAAAATGAGATATTCAAATTAGTATATGTATCTTTTATCCAAAATTATCCAAAACAATAAAAATCTTATATTAATAAGATTAAAATTAAAAAAATGAATAGTATTGTTAAAATCAATCCTTACTTTTCTCAAACAATATAATTGTTTGGGATAAACCCATGTAAGCAACGAACAAGTAAAATAACGAAAAAATTGAAAAGATCGAACACACAAAATTTATGTAGAAAAACTTCTCAAAGATGATAAAAAGCCATGAGCAAAAGAAGATTTCACTAATAAAAAAAAGTACAAGATGGAAAGAATAAAAACAAAGAAAAAACTTAAAACCCCAAAAGAAAAACCCTTCAAATTTAAACAAAAAATTCTCTCTTAACTGTGTTATTTTTTGTATATATGTCTAACTCACACACTAATCCCAGTGGCTCTAAAGTGATTTATGTAAGCTACATGTTACTTGGTGCCCACTTTCCCTAGATACACTTTAGATACTAATTAATATTATATACTATTAAATGATTAGGGTCTAATTAGAAAATAATTCCAAAATTTTCGTCCAATGAATCAGCTGCATATTTCCATATCTTGTCGCATTGTCGGAACAAAGATTTTCTTCTCATCGAGATGTCAGCTACTTGTCGCGATGTCGTGTTCTCCAGCGTTGCAACGTCACTCTCTTTTTTGGCCTGAAATGCAAGGTATACCCCACAAATCTCCACATTGACATGTATTTGAATTAACTCCTTTGTCAAGCCCTGTTATGGGCCTATGTCGAACTTTGCAAGATATTCACGAAGTCCAAGTCATGCTTGAACTTTGAAATTGGAATACCTCTAGTCTTTGGTGCACTGCCAAGTCAAAACTACCTCGGGTATGCTTTCAATGAACGTAGTGCTCTGTCTTTCCACCTCTTGCACCTGAAAGAGAACTTCTCTTATTCAAAAAGATCATACCTTTTTTGCTCCTATGACTAAATTGTCTTTGCTTCAAACGAGTCAACTTCAACTCTTAATAGACGAGGAACTTGTTATTTTACCATTCATTATTGAACCTTGAAGAACATATAGGTTATTCGTCTTTTAACCTTTCATCAGAACCAGAGCTCCACGAGATACCTTAATGTTGCTTGACTCGATGGCAATTCTGTAATTTTTTGAGTCTAACATACACAAAGAGATGAGGATTTTCCTTATATCAGGCACATGCCTGACACTTGACAGTGTTTTAATAATCCCATCTTGCATCTTGATTTGAACGGTACAATACTGATTATCTTATAGGGTGAATCATTCCCCGTATGCACAACTCCACCTTCAACTGAACAATATGTGGAGAACTAGTCCTTTTTGGAACACATGTGGAAAGAACACCTCGAATCCAGGATCCACTCAGACGTAAACTTAGACCTTTCGGTTGTAGACACCAACAACCAATCATCACCCCTATCTTCGGCCATATTAGCATGAGCTACTTCATCCTCGTTGCTCTTAGTAGCCTTCATGTTTTTATTTTGCAGTTTATAACAAGCTACCTTAATGAGACCTAACTTCTTGCAGTAGTTACATACCTTGTCTTGATTCCTCGACTTTGATTCAGACTTGCTTCTCGCAACAAATGCCGAAGGTTGCTCATATGACTTGCCATTGGGACCAAACTTATTGTCTAGTTTGTCTTTTCTCAATAAGTTTCCCTTCGCATCTTCGAACGAGAGTTTATCTCTACCATAAATTAGTGTTTCCCTGAAAGACTTATACGAAAATTTATATGAAGAGGGCAAAGAGCACAATAATAGCATAGCCTAATCTTCATCATTTATCTGAACCTCGACATGCTTCAAATCATTCAAGAGAGAAACAAAATGATTGATGTGCGACTTAACGGATGAACCTTTGGACATACGAAACGTTTATAGGTGTTGTTTCAACACCAACCGATTAGCCAAAGACTTTGTCATATATAAGGTTTCTAACTTTCTCCACAAGGCTGTTGCTATTTTCTTTGGAAGTACCTCTTACAACACATTATTCGTGAGGCACAATTGAATTGCACATAAGGTCTTCTCATCAAGCTCATCCCGTTTTGATTGATCTAGGTTTTCGGGATTTCTCTTAGTAACAGCCTTTTTCAGGCCATTCTAAGCTAGAATTGTTGTAATTTGAACTTGCCATAAACAAAAATTTGTGAATTTGATGAACCTCTCGTTATCAAACCTCATTATTTTCATCGCTAAATGAGTTGAATGCAGAATTTTAACAAAGCTCTAATACCAGTTTGTTGTAGATAAACTCGTGTAAACAACAAACAAGTAAAATAATGAAGAAATTGAAAAGATCGAACATACAAATTTTACGTGGAAAACTCATTAAAGAAGATAAAAAAGAATGGGCAAAAGGAGATTTTACTAATAAGAGAAAATTACAAGAATGAGAGAATAAAAAAAAAGAAAGAAAAAACCTTAAACCTAAAAAAAAAAAAAAAAAACTTCAAACTGAAACACAAAATTATTTCTTAACTATGTTATCTTCTGTATCTAAGTCTAACTCACACATTAATACCGGTGGCTCTAAGGTGACTTATATAGGCTACATGTTACTTAGTGCCCACTTACCTTAAATATACTTTAAATATAATTAATGCAATATACTATTAAATGCTTAGGGTCTAATTAGGAAATGATTCCAAAATTGTCGCCCAAGGAATTAGCTGCATATTTCCATATCTCATCACATTGTCGGGACAAAGATTTTCTTCTCATCCTGATGTTGCCTACTCGTTGCGACGTCATGTTATCCGATATTGTGACGTCACTCTCTGTTTTGGCCTGAAATACGAAGCATACTCTACAGTAATTATATTTAATACTTATATTATGAATTCAAAACTTATAAAATTTAATAATAAAAATTCAATCCTTAATTTTTTTACATTTAAATTTTTAGTCTATACTCTTATTATTTTTCTAATATCAATATGCGTACTTCTAATCAAAATTATTACAACAGATTAATAAACAAAGAGTAGTATAATTTAAAATTAACTTTTATTTAAATAGTAAAAATATAATTTTGAGATTTACTTTAATTAATTAATTAAAAATAAATACATAAAATTAGTGTGTGTATGTGATGTCGAAATTGAAAACCCATGGAAAAATTGACCCTTATTAAGCTGGCGAGGATGACGAGACTAGAAGCATCTAATTGAGAAGAAGAATAGTCAAGATTCTGAAATGTTTCATACCATTACATTATTTATTTATTTTTGCAAGGTCATAACATTACATTATTATTCATTAGAAATATCATGCTTGTATATCTTTTTATATTATACCTTAGATTTTCTTTCTTACATAATTATATTTGTGAGATTTTGAATAAAAATAAAAAATAAATCCATTTAAAATATAAATTAGATTTAGGCTTTCAATATTCAAAGATTAAGATGAATTTATTTTTAAATATTATATTATATTATATTATTTTTAGGCTAAGTAATTTTTATCACATAAAGATATTTATAATATCATATAATATTATAATTTTAGTATTAAAAATATATTAAATTATTTATATTTAGAATTTTAATTAAAACATATAAAATTATTAAAATTTAAGGTCAAAACAAATAAACTTTTAAAAATGAATTAAAATTTAAAGTTTAAAACAAATTTAAATTAATCATTTATAAATATCAACTATTTTTTTATTCAACTTTAATTTTTATTCAAAAACACTTCAATTTATTATATCAAAACATTTTTAGCAAATAAAACTTGGTTTAACAGTTAGAAGAGAACCAAGTTACTATAGTCGATAAGGCCTACATATATGATGAGAGAGAAAGTGTTTAGTCACAGGAATAGATGGAGTTTAGTAGCATAATCAGACTTATCCACTAAACCCAACTTTCGTGTATAGTTGTATAAGGTTGGTATTGGCTTTTGGAGCAAGTTTTATGTTTTCCCTTGCACCTATATGTTCTTCTCAAACTTTCTTTGCACTTCTCTCTAAAAAAACCTTAGACTAGAAGCCTTCTTGAAGATATGGGTTCGATGTATTCAACCAATTCCTTCATTATTTAAGCACTTGTTAAATACAGATGAACCCTAGGTTATTTCATGGTTATTTACGTAACCTTTGAGCAGCACATTTTAGCATCAGTTTTGAGAATAATGAAGGAAACTTTCTGAATCTGGGTTTTATGATGATGTTTCTTGTAAGTCTGTTTAGTTTGTTGGTATACAGTCTAATAAGTTTAGCTATTTGTATTATGTATAGCTCAAGATACTCCTGAAGGTTCTCGTGATAAGGGCAAGAGTCCTACTATTTGAACTTGCTACACTTTCTGATGAGTTTCTTCTTACTCCATGTGTGTGTAATTTTTTATGTTTGATTTAAGGTAAGTATACATATTCTGTGAAGATGAAATATTTGTGCAAGAGTGATGGATGATTATTGTATAAGTCTAGTTTGGTCTGTCCGTGTTAAAGATGTAAGAACCTTTCTTCGTGTTCATGCCACTACCCCTTGCTTCTGAAATGAGCAATGTAATTTGAAACATGGAAATGAATTCATGGTGATGCCTTTAACGAAATGAGCATTGAACTGGCAGATCGCAATACATGAAAATGGTTATGTAGCCTGTAACACCCCTAACCCATATCCACCGCCGAAATAAGGTTACGGAGCATTACTGGACTTATCATTTAAACAAACATACATTTCTCATACATTTTTCATATCCAAACAAAAGTTATTCACAATCAATCATATTGTCCCCACGAGGCCTAAATCAAACATTAGAAATGGTTCGAGACTAAACCGAGAACTCAAGAAAATTTTGGGAAAACATAGAAAATTTTCAAAGTACAGGGGACACACGCACGTGTGGCCTGGCTGTGTGTCTCACACGGCCAAAGACACGCTAGTGTCACAGGCCGTGTGGACATTCGAAATGGGATCACATGGCCATGTCCCAGCCCGTGTCCAACCCCGTGTAACTTATTGACTTGGGTCACACGGCCAACCACACACCCGTGTGCCCTTTGAAATGGTCTCACACACCCATGTGCTAGGCCGTGTGAAAACTAGGGGGTATATTGACTTCTGCCACACGGCCAAGCCACACACCCGTGTGCTAGGCCATGTAAAGCTACTGACTTGATTTCTAATTAAGTATCAGGGGACACATAGCCGTGTCACCTTGTCGTGTGTCACACACAGCTGAGACACATGTATGTGTCTCTGCCATATGAAAAAAATAGGCTATGTTTCAAGCCACATTTCTCAGCCAAAAATGTTTTCAACCTAGGCATACCAAAAACATATAACCATATCCTCGATAGGCATTCAAAACAACCACAACCAAGTCCAATTCATACAATTTCAATACCAACAACAACATTACTCATAAACATCACAATTGGTCTTTCAAATTCACACCAATTTCACATCCAAAACTCACCTAAATGGTCAATTCCATATATGCATTATCTTGCCTAAAATTTAGCATGCTAATACATTCTAAAATTCAACCATTTGCTACCTTCAATACCAAAACTCAACAAGACATTCACATAGCAATTATAAACCAAATATCAAAGGCCCTTACACATATATACATAACCAAGTATACCAAAATAAGCCAAATTACATGACTATACACATAACCAAAATGTACATCCTTTACAAGCCAAATCAATTGGCTATATACATTACAAACATATAGGCCATATTAACCACAACACCTATACATGCCATATAACCAAGTACACACGTTCAAAAGTGCCAAAATGACAGTTGGATAGTGTAATGAGATCTCCGACAACTCCCAATCCGAGCAAGCTTCAAAATCACTATAAAACATGTAAAAGTAAACAAAGTAAGCTATTAAGCTTAGTAAGCTCGTATGGCTAATAAGTATAACTTTTTACTCATTCACAATTTAAGTAATCTAAACATAATATGCTACAAATCAACATATTCACAAGGCTAACATATATTCATCTACATAGTAAATCATGAAACTCACAAATTTCATGGATTCAATGCTTATATGGTTTACGTATATACTTGCACTAATACGTATCAATCTCTTACCCTTTTATATCATCAATATACCCGTTGAACCATTTGGAATAATATCGAACACTCGGGAATCTCGCATCTTAAGTGCCAAAATATGGTCGTAACCATCTTAATCTCATATCTCATAAGTAAATGCTCATCTCGAGCTATCACTGAGTCTTCTCACACAAGGTGACGATCAAGACTTAGCTACACGGTGCTGCTCACACAAGCTGATGAGTAACCGCAACACATGCTGAAAAACTCAGCCACTAGTACAACATACAGACCAGCACCCAAAACATAATAACCCCTAATGACATGTCATTTGTATCCTATCTATTCCTAAGGTTCAACCAGGATTTATACATTTTCAATAACTCGTCGAGAATTTTCGTGGTGTCGTATCATCTCAATCATAATAATTTAACATTTAACATGTATAATTTAATGCTTATTAAACATACGAACTTACCTCGATCACAAAAACAATGTAATAGGATCGAGTAGTCCAAAACATAATTTTCACATTTCTCAATTTAATCCCTAATTGATAATTTTATTAATGATCACTTAACAAATGTTGTTTATCTAACAACAACCATTCATTTTCTATCATTAAACACCAAAACACATACATATTCATCAATGGTAAAACCTTATAATTTTAACAGCTTTGCAAATTAGTCCCCGGGCTAGCTAGATTAAGCTATAATTACTCCAAAAACATAGAAATCATTAAAAACGGGACGAAAAATACTCACATGCAAGGCTAGGAGTGAAGGCCGAATACTTAAGCTTTCATAGAGGTTTTCTACTTCAAAAACTCGGTGGTATCATCCATTAAGAAAGATGATACATATTTTTTTTTCTTTTGTTTTAATTAGCTTATTTACTAAATTACTTACTTAACCTTGATATATTAACCTTAAACATCATTTAAATGATGTCCATATAAGTCCACTCATATTATCAATGGTCTATTTACCATTCAAGTACACATACAATTAAGTTCTTTAGCTATTTAGTACTTTTAGCCTATAGAACTCTAATTTTGAACCTTTTGCAATTTAGTCCTTTTCATCGAATTGAGCATTCAAACGATAAAATTTCTTAACGAAATTTTCATATGACTCTAATAACATGTTATATACCTTAAAATAATAATAAAATAAATATTTTTACTTCAAATTTGTGGTCCCAAAATTACTGTTCCAATTTGACTAAAAACGAGTTGTTACATAAACTCTGGTAGGGCAAGGGCTATTGCAAACTAGCTTGGCAAATCATGACTAGAAAAAGGAATGAACGAACGATATGGCTCTGAATCTGGACTAGGTTTTATGGCTAACATGAAGAAGGTGGTTTGTATGATTGCATGGGCGTAGTGTACACGCCAAAGGAATAGTGTCCGGCGTATAGTTTATCTGTGTTTGGTATCTGTGATCGCGTGATTCGTAATATGTAATAAATATTTATAATAAAGATCAAACTTAGACTAACTATTATCACGACGAAAAGGCAAGCGCACCTATCGAACAATAGTATAGTAATGGCAAGACTGGGATATCGTACCCAAGGGAACCAAAAGTATTAGTAATAATTATCTTTTTATTATTTAGCCTAGGAATAAAAGGGTTTGTTTATTAAACTAATTATCTAAACTAATTATCTAATTTAATTAAAGCGAAGAGAAAATTTGGAAAAAGACTTGAAGAGAAACAATTCATAAAGACGACACCCAAGGAGGAATCCACCTAGATTTCACTTGTTATCTGACTCTGAACCAGACAATTTATTCACTTGACTTGATCCGTGAGACTCCCTAACCTACATTATTATCTTTTTCGAGAATAATAACGCCTAACCCTCAGTTGAATTAATTGAAATCTCCTTCTAATTAAAACCATTAGGGAAGCAGTAAATCGATCTATGGACTCCCATATTAGGTTTCACTCTAATCCAGCAAAATCTCGTAATCCTATCTCTAGGTGTTCGATCAAATCCGCTTAATTATGCCAAATCTACTCTTAGGCAAGGTCTATTCCTCCTCTTCATAAGCACATTAAATCATGAGTCAATACCCAGAATATTAACTCAAGCATTAGAAACACATAATTAAGAACAAATCAAGTATTTATCATATAGTTCAGATAATAATAACAAGATCCATCATAGGTTTCATCCCCTTTAGGTATCTAAGGGGTTTAGTGCATAATGAAATAAGAGTACATCTCAAAAGTATACAAATAACAAAACATGAAGAAAACTCTAAAACTCCTGAAGGGATTCTGAGAGAGATCCTCAGTCTTGGAGTAGCCCTGACTTTTGGGATGGATCGTCTAGCTTTCTTCAAGTAATTCTTGGCGTGTGGTTCTGTGTTCCAAAAAAGTTCTGGAAGCGCCCCCTTAGTAGGTCGTACTTAGGGTGTTTATATGGGCTTTGGATTGGCTTTCTTCTTCCCTAAGTATCATTTTTCCGTGTAAAATACAACTCTTTGAAAAAGGGACACGCCCGTGTGCCACGGCCGTGTGACGTGTTTGCCAGGCCGTGTTCATTCTGATAAATTTCACAAGGCCGTGTGGGTCAATGGCCAGGCCGTGTGAATCGTGAAATCCTTGGACGACACCTTAGACAAACACGGGCGTGTGAGCAGCCCGTGTGGCAAGGCTTAGGCCGTGTGATCTTCTTGATTTGGTCTTTTTTGTTTCTTTTAAGCTCGTTTTTGGCTCCTTTTGACTCTTGGTGATCTCCTGAGTACAAAACATGAAGTAACCGGATTAAGAGCACCAAAATTCACAAATATAATCGTAAATATCCATAAATATGCTAAGTATTTGGGGTAACAATATGTATATTTTGGCGTTTATCAATCCACCAACTGGCGAACTGTGTGATTGTGTTAAGTTGGAAAATTTTACGTGAATTATGTGACTACTGCAATTTTTTCCTCTAGAACTCACTAAGTTCTTTGAACTTACTTAGTTATCTTTCCTTCTCAGGCCTACTGACGAAGTAAAGGAATCTCTGAAGACTACGCCAAAGAACTATCGTCGTCGTAAGACTTCTTATATTTCGTATTATGCATGACATAGGGGTGGTGTCAAGACATTCACATTTTGAAAAATGTATTTTGTATCTAAACTATTGATCTTGAACCTATGGTTCTAATGAAACTTCAATGAAGTATTTATGGTTTTCAAAGGGTATTATCTTATTTATTCTTAAACGACAAATAGTTTATATTTTACACTAACTTAAACTGTGGCATAAATTGGTTTAAGCCAGATACGATTTTAAAGATAATAATTTTAAGGCAGTGACATGCCATTCCTGGATCCTCCTTAAGGATCGGATTTGGAGTGTTACACTATCAAACTTAAAACTAACTCGGGTTTGCTTTTCATGAACGCAGAGCTTTGTAGGGGTGTTCAATCGATTAACCGATCAGTTAACCAACCCAAACTAGCATTAATCGAAATAATCGACCCATTTAAACCCTTAACCGTTAACCAATTCGAAATTTTTTCAAAAGAATTAAACGAACTAAACTTTTTTAGTTAAATCAGTCGGTTAATCGAATTAACCGAAATTTATATTTATATTTTATTTTTGGTTAAAACAAGTACAAAACATATAAAAAATTAACCAAATTAATTGAATTAACCGAATTAAACAAACAATCCTACCGTAATACCTACATTAAATGCACATAATTCTACAAACAATCCTACTATAATACCTACATTAAATGCACATAATTAATTTACTTTTACCTTTTCCAAACTTATACATCTTCAGTAAAATAAATGTTTACTTTTTATCATTTTTATTCTTTTCTATTTAAAATTTACTTTTAATATTTTAATAATTTAAACTAGTAGGAAGCCAAACAGCACAATTGGACAAAGTTTTCAAAATTCTTATATCACTATATTAACTTAAATGCTTGATTATTAATTCCCAAATTGATATGCAATAATATGGTTGGATTATAATTTTTGTCAAACATTACATTATGTACACAATACATTAAGAATCTAAAATTATCTCTTCTCATTTTGTTCCTCTTTTCTTTACAGAAAGAAGCTACTATGTAACCCCTCTAAATAGCTAGAAATAAGCATATCCCAAAGAAAATAAATTTGCTCATCTTTAGTGTCCAAGTTAAATAATGTATTATACATTTCAAATATATGGTAACATATGGGATTGATTCCCTTCACTACTTATTTAAGGTTTGGTCCCCCTCACAAAGATATACTAAGAGTACGAGGGGCTGGAAAAATTGAATCTCAACTCTACAATTTCATCTCTCATAATATTATTGGGTTTTTTTCTTACATTAGCATGCACCCTTTACCATTAGTATTGAAACATATATTACCCACTTCTTAGTTAAAGATGTGGGGGGCTGGTACTAAACAACCATGGATTTTTCACCACCCGAGTCCTAGTAAAGCAGCCCCAAAGAAAAGATCTTTAATAAAACACACCTGAAAAATCCAAAATGAGTGTTGACGGTGGTGAGTCAAGCCCAAATTAAAGGTGCATCACTGCAATGGCTGATAGCGAACGAACGTCGAATGATGATGCTGACTTGGTGGACGTCGAACAGCGTGACTGATAGATGTCAGACGGTTCACGGAGGTGACTAGCATTAGCAGTAGAGATTTTGGGAGATTTCAAATTAGGGATTTTGGATTTTAAAGGTTAAGGATTTATAATTTCTATGCATGATTTTTAATTTTACTTTTAGGATTTTTATCTTTATTTATTAAATTATTTTTAGTTTTTAGGATTGGTTTGGGTTGGGTTTATATATATATATTGGATTGGGTTTATATTGGGTAGAACATTGGGGGTGGGCCAGTGGTTGGGCTTAGGTCTAGGTGGGCAGTGGGCTAATACTTATATATTATAATATTATTTATTAATTTCAGTTAATTCGGTTAATTACCCAATTTTGAACTGAATTAACCATTAACTGAATTTCTAAAAAATTATTAATCGAACCCTGATAAACCGTAATTTATACATATTTATACCCCATGCTTAATGCATTTTATGAATATTTTCCCTTAGAATTAGTGAATTTGATGCTCCTAATGCCTTAAGTTCATGTTTTATCCTTAGGTAAGCACAGGAGAGCGAAAGGAACGAGAACGGGCCAAAAACGGAGAAAATGGGCCAAGGTATGGAATCAACACGGCCTGGACCTCTTCACACGGGCAGCTCACACGGCCGTGTCAATTTGGCAGAATTGAAGCACGATTCGCACGGGTAGAACACACGCCCGTGCCAATCTAACAGGCTCGAACATGGCCTAAAGTTATCGCACACGGGCGTGTCACATGGGCGTGTCCCTACCGAACCAAAGTTGATTCTAATTCAGAAAAGGCCACTTTTGAGGGTTCTAAGACATTCCAAAGCCTATAAATAGACCCTAGAAGAGAAAGAAAAGGGGGACAGAGAATAGGGAGTAAGGAATTACTCCAAGGAAGCCGATTGATCCATCTCAGAAGCTGGATCCACTATCAATACTGAAGATCTCTCCTCAATTTACCCTTCAGGAGTTTTGGGTTTTCTTTATGTTTTGTATTTATTATTATTTTGAGATGTTTTCTTATTTACTTATGAACTAAAACCCTAAATACCTAAGGGGGATGAAACCTATGACAAAATCTTGTTATTAGTTCTGAATCGTATGATAAATATTTGACTTGTTCTTAATTATCTGTTCTTAATTCTTGTTTTGGTATTTTAGGATATCACTTCATGTTACTACTCTTAGTTGGAGGAGGAATAGACCCTGACTAAGAGTAACTTTGTCATAATTAAGCGGAGTTGATTGCGCGCCTAGAGAGAGGGTGACAAGATTTTGCCAGATTAGGGTGAAACCTAATATGGGAATCCATAGGTCGAGTTAATGTAACCTTAGGGTGTTAATTAGAGAAAAGTCTCGGTTATTCAACCTAGGGATTCGACGTTATTAGTCTTGAATAGGGATAATAAACTTAAGGATTTCTATGGAACAAGTTAAATGAATAAATCATCCGGTTCGGAGCCAGAATAACAAGTACAAGTCTAAGTGGATTTTTCCTTAGGTATTGTCTCAATCAATCGTTTTCCCCAAAAGTAATTTCCCAATTCTATTTTCTGCAAGTTCTTAGTTTAATTAGTTAGTTAAAACAAACCTCTTTTCTTCGGCCAGATAATAAAAAGACAGTCATTACTAGTACTCCTCGTCCTTTGGGTTCGACAATCCGGTCTTGCTAAAGCTATACTACTGTTTGATAAGTACACTTGCCTACGTCGTGATAATAGTTAGTTTCAAGAACGATTCATTATAAATTTATAAAACTTATCACGAAAAATCACGATCAAGTTTTTGGCGCCGTTGCCGGGGACTAAGATATTAGGAACACTCAATTTTTATTACTTTAGCCATTTATTTTTCTTGCAATTTAACTTTTATTTTGTGCTAATTTACTAATTTTCTATTTCTTTCTCCTGGTAGGTTTTTATAGTTTATGACTAGAAGAAACTCGATAGGACCACTGCTTTTTGACGAAAAAATTGACCATATAGCTCGTCGAAATCGACAAGAAATCAGGCGCAGCTTAAGATACACGGAGAAAGAGTAAGAGGACGATATCTCAACCTCAACTGAGGAGATGGCTGAAAATCAAGACAATCAGCTACCTCCAGCCACACCCGCTGAATTAGAATATCAGAATCCTGCCCCTCGTACTATGTATGATTATGCTAAACCTAATCTTATAGGAGCTGAGTCAAGTATAGTTAGGCCTGCTATTGCTGCAAATAATTTTGAACCGAAACCTAACACAATTCAAATGATTCAGCAATTTGTTCAGTTTGATAGTTTGCAGGATGGGAGCCCCAACACTCAATTGGCAAATTTCCTAGAACTGTGCGACACTTTCAAAAGTAATGGTGTTTTTGATGATGCCATTCGCCTTCGGTTATTCCCTTTTTCACTGAGGAACAAAGCTAAACAGTGGTTAAACTCGTTACCACGAGGGTCCATCACTACTTGGGAAAAAATGACTGAAAAATTTTTATTAAAATATTTTTCGCCGGTAAAAACAGCTAAGTTACGTAATGATATCTCTTTTTTTGTGCAGATGGACTTAGAAACATTTTACGATGCATGGGAGAGATACAAGGACCTACTGCGAAGGTGCCCTCACCACGAGTTACCTCTATGGCTGCAAGTTCAAACATTCTAATGGTGTGAATCCCTCGATAAGACAAATGATTGACGCAGCTGCTGGTGGAACCATCAACAACAAAACACCTAAAGAGGCTTCCGAATTTATTGAGGAGATGTCACTGAATAACTATCAGTGGTAAGTCATAAGGACTAAGCCAACGAAAATGGCAGGCGTTTATAACGTCGACTCGGTTACTATGTTCACAAATCAGGTAGAACTTCTGAATAAAAAAATTGATGGTTTACTTGGTTCTACGCAGGTACATCCAGTGACGAGGTGTGATCCAAGTGAAGGAGGTGTGCATATAGAATATCAACCGTTCAATCCTACAACAGAAGAGGAACAAGTCAACTATGTGGGTAACAATAATTTTAGATCTCAAAATAACCCATATAGTAATACCTATAATGCAGGTTGGAAGAACCACCCAAATTTCTCTTGGGGTGGTCAAGGAAATCAAAGGCCACAAAATCCTCAGGGTTTTCAGTAGCCACCTTATCAACAGGAAAAGAAACCGAACCTTGAAGAGATGCTATCCAAATTCATCTCAGTGTCAGAAACTTGTTTCCAGAATACCGATACATCCCTTAAAAATCAACAAGCATCATCCAGGGGCTCGAGACCTAGATAGGTCAGCTGTCCAAGTTAGTATCCGAACGACCACAAGGTAGCCTGCCAAGCAATACTAAACCTAACCCAAGGGAACAGCTCAACGCAATTACTGTTCAAAATAAAAAAGGATTCGTTGAATCTGTGCCAGAATTGATGCAAGAAACTGTGGTGAGTAAGGGTAAAGGTGAGGTAAGTCATAATGAAAACAAAACGGTGAATGTAGAATACAAACCTCATGTCCTATACCCTAACGCGACAAGGAAAGACCGCTCAGACGAACAATTCGGTAAATTCCTTAAACTTTTGAAAAAATTACATATTAACTTATCGTTTATTGAAGCTCTGTCGCAGATGCCAAATGCAATGAAATTTTTAAGAGAGCTTTTAGCAAATAAGTGGAGGTTGGATGAGGCGTCGCATGTGGAGCTAAACACAATGTGCTCAGCTATTCTACAGAATAAGCTACCCCACAAATTGAAAGATCCAAGGAGTTTTACAATTCCTTGCTTAATTGGTAGTTTAGATGTGAATCATGCGTTAGCTTATTTAGGGGCTAGTATTAACGTCATGCCTTACAAAATGTTTAAGCAACTAGGTCTTGGGAAACCTAAACAAACTAGGATAAGCATTCAATTGGCAGATAAAACTATAAGATTTCCTAGGGGTATTATTGAAGATGTATTAGTGAAAATAGATAAGTTCATATTTCCCGTTGATTTCATTGTTTTAAACATAGAGGAGGATAACAACACCCCTTTCATTTTAGGGAGGCCCTTTTTAGTAACTGCTAAAACAATTATTGATGTTGGCACAGGTGAGCTCACCCTTCGTGTGGGAGACGAGACGATCACCCTTCAAGCTCGTAATTCTGGCAACACATCGAATATTGAAGGTAATTGTCCACACCAGTCTACTGAAACTGATAATATGACGCAACTTGCTTTACAGAAATTAGGTTTGAAAGAAGTTCACGAGCCATGTTTCAGTAACAACAGATGACTCATTCATAAAGAACGAAGGCTACAGATAGAGGAGCTAGACGAATGGTGAACCCATAGAACACACGATAAACCAAAACTACGCCGGAATGAGCTCGATACCTCCCCAAATTTACTTAAGGTTGGAGATAAAGTCTTACTAGATGGTGCAGACCCTTAAATTATCACTACCAACCCGAATGAAGAAATCCCTCTTACGGTACTTAGTATTTTCCCATTCGGTATAATAGAGGTAAGTCATCCCAAGTTTGACAGTTTTAAAGTAAACAACACCCATCTAAAACCTTATTTTGATAAGATTGATAGCAGGAATGAGGAGTATGAACTCTTTAAACCACCATGACCATCCAACGGAGAGGTAAGTCGAGCTTAGACTATAAATAAGAACTTCTCGAGAGGCAACCCGAGCACTAATTATATTAACTTCTTTAAAGTTTAGTGTTTAAACCTAACCTACTAACGAAGCTCTTGAAAATAGGTACACCATAGAGACACGGCCAAAAACACGGGTGTACTTAGGACCTGTGGAAACAAGGCAAAGATTTCCCCAAAACACGGGCTACGATAAATCGCCACGGCCATACGACATGGCCGTGGACAAATCTATCAAAACAACATGGGCGTGCGACACGCCCGTGCCTTAGGACCGTGGTTGAAACTGAGAAACTAGCACGGGCGTGCGACACGCCCGTGTCTAACACCCGTGGTAGAACCTGTCAAATTAACACAGGCGTGGGGCTTGCATACACGGGCGTGGGAGAAGCGAACGAAGCAAGACACGGTCGTGCGACACGGTCGTGTGCACCAACACGCATGAGGTACACGGGCGTGTGTCGAATTTTAGATACGCCAAAAATAGGAAAAACGCGAAACACACGGGCTGAAATTGGGACACACGGGCAGTCCTCTGGCCGTGTGCCCCAAAATCTATAAATAGGCTGCACTATTCATTGTCTTCCCCACTCAAAAATCCTAACCCTAGCCGCTGCAAGTCCACAAGGCCTCCTCGCCACGCCCGTGCGCCGCCTCTAACTTCGTTTTTGAAGCATTTCTCCTCTTTCTAGCATTTGTTTACTTCTTCCTTTTCTATTTTCCTGATTTCTAGGGCTATTTATTATGATAATATGTAAGTTTTTGATTTTATCTTTACATTTTTATTTTTTAAATGTCATAATCTAGAATACCCATCATCATTTTTTTTTTTTCATATTAAAATTCTCACCCATTGCATGATTTCTTTACTCCATTTGATTAGTTAGAAGCAAATATGCATGATTAAGGGTAGTTGAAATTTTCATTCTTTTTGTGTGCCATTCTCTCATATATATAATAGGTTGCATTCTAGTCCTTGTCATTTTTACTCACACCACAATGTTCATGCTACAAAAATATGCTATTGAACTTAGTAATTCTGGTAATTGTGGCTGAACATATTTATGGTTTGTCTTTTTTTATTTTTGTTGCATTCTACCTTACCCACTCTTTGAGATGACTTAATGGTTCAAATTTCAGGTTCACTATGTCGTCTTTGCGAGGGAAGAAAATTGCCGTCCCCACATCCAAGAAAAGGAAAGGAGCATCATCTTTCTCGAGTCCAACCGCGAAAATTCGCTATCCTTTCCTACAGTTTCCCAACGGGCCCCAAGAAGAGCTCTTTCAAATACTATGGGCCTGACCTTTAATAGTGGGATGATGCATCGACTAGGCTGCTGTCGAACAAGTACAATTGGCTGATGCAATTCGGGCCCTCCTTACCACTGATCTGTGGGAATTATTCTTTGGAATCATCGAGCTAACATACCTAGAGCTGACAAGAGAACTATGCTCCATGTTCCATCTTCAAACGATAATAACAAACTACGATGATCCCGGCACAGTCCAGTTTCGCTTAGACAGATCAGTCCGCCAATTAAGCGTCCCAGAATTCAGCACTGCATTTGGTTTATATAAGGCGTTCAGAGAGGAGAATGACTTACATGCTCTCGACCGCCACATTCATCGTTCTCCCTCACGATGCTGGGACGCCTTAGTCCCACGTTCGGCCAACTACGACCCCAGTCGCACTAAGGCATCATATCTCCCTCTGTCTTTAAGGTATCTCCATTATATTTTATCTCACACTTTAACAGGGCGGAGAGAGAGCACCGGTGTCGTCACTACCTATGACGCCTATTATTTATGGTGTATGTCAAACGGGCACATCATTGACCTCGCCTACTTTATCGCCCTTGCCATACGCCACCAGACAGAGCGACATCGGAGGGGGTCATCTCCATTGGCCCTTACGTGACTCGACTGGCGCGACACTTCGGACTTCTCAACACCGCGACCCATCTTTGACCCTTATTGGCCAGATGTCTTCACAAGGCATCTCGAGCATGCTTAGCATGAGGATGATCGAGAGGCATCGAGGAACCTACCCTCCCTAATATCGTCTCGCCCAATCCACTGAGAAAGAGGCTCTAGAGGACATTACTGATGATGTCCCTACCCAACACGAGGACCCACCTTTCCAGCCGCCACTACCACCTTCTCGGCCAGTTCATGCGGCGGCTTCATATGCTGACATCTCTGAGCGCCTTAACAGATTCGAGCAGCAGTGTTTTCAAAGATTTGACAACATTGATGTTACTCTATAGCAGATTTGTCAGCACCTCCACATCTCATCGCCAGTCCCACCTCGCGAACCAGCCAGCGATGAAGATGTTTAGAAACTTTTATTTATTATTTTATGTTTCTGTTTTTATTTTCATTTAAGATCACTTTTTATTTTTCTTTCATCTTATTTTTATTAGGATTTATAATTTTTATCTAACAATTTTTAATCTCAGCTGTTCCTTTACAAGTAATTTCCCTAAACAGTTCCTGTTTTTATCACAGTTATAAAGAGCTCCAAAGCTCACAATCACTTAAGAACTTCAAACTCCATTGGAAAAGGTTCCCCACAACTGCCATGCCTTGCTTAATGAGAAGATATAATATTCTTTTGGCACAGCACTTGTGGTACCCAACCTCTACCACCACTGGAGTATCCTCCTCCACTCTATAACTCCAAACTAGGACATTCATTCAGTACTCAGGAAGTTTCAATTCTCTCCCTATCTTATGATTTTCTAATTTTTTTCATATATCTATCCTTGTACATTGAGGGCAATGTACATCTTAAGTGTTGGGGGTAATCATATTCATTATCCGAAAAACCCCTGAATACTGCTTTATTTTCTTGTAAATCTCTTATATCATGTTTAAGATGAATTTTGATTGACTGATAATTTTGATTGATATATCTTGAATTAAAACATAGGCATTTATGCATTGATTGTTAAACTTTAAGACGTTAGAGAATCAAGCATGATAAGTTGATTTTTAAGAATTTAAAATTTTAGGTTGCTTCCCCAAGTCTAGGTATCATCTTGAATTGAATCCCACAGGTTTAAACATCAAAAAGCAATAATTTTTGTGAGATTTTTTATCCTTTTGAGCATCTATTAATTCTTTCATGCTCACTTTTATTATTGCTTTGAGTGTGTCAATATTGAATTGTTATTCTAGAACTTGCCTGATTATGCATGTCAAGACCACCCCATTTGATTTGATATATCAAGATGATAGAGGCACTTAGGATTAACCTATTCATGCCATGAAAAGCCTACCTCCACGACTAACACTTAGTAAACCCCTTTGAGCATAACAAGCCATTCCTTGTATTACCCTTAATATTAACCCTTAACTCATTATTGTTCAAATCCTCTCAATTAATTTAACCCATATTTTTATCGAGATTTGATTTGAATAAATTGCTTAGCTATGTCTTGTTCTTAATAGTTAGTTTATGATTATTTGACTTGTTCTTAAAAAAAATGTATACATATTAGTAGTGATCTTTTGTTTGTAAACTTCAGTTTTCAAATTCTATTAGTTAGAGAAGAAGCTTTGTTGTACGCAAGTGATGATTAAATATTTTTCTAGTTAAGTAATTTTTCAAGTCAATCTCGATTCTAACCTTTTTCTTTCAGCTTGTGACCACACCCCCTAACCAAGCCTCGTTACAACCCTTTAAAGACCTTTTGATTGATGTATCATCTCGATTTATAGTGGTGGAGATTTGATTTTCATGTAAGCCTATGGTAATAACTTTTCATATTGACTAATGAGTGCTAATTTCATTTTCCTTAAACACTTCAAGTGGTTTGAGCGAATCTTTAGTGAGGATGGTAAACTCTGTGAGATTCCGAATCAATGATAACTACTTAGATGAAGGGAGATGCCTAAGTTTTTCATGATTAAATACTCAATTTGGAATGTTTGAAGCTTTAATGTTCTTTTAGTTGAATTCTCAAGGTATGATTACTTATGAGATGGTTTGAGATAATATTGATAGGAATTATAAGTTGAGAAAAAGAAATATTTAATTATGATTTGAGGATTTTACTTGAGGACAAGCAAACGCTTAAGTGTGGGGGTATTTGACAAACCGTAATTTATACGTATTTATATCCCATGCTTAACGCATTTTATGAATGCTTTTTCCTTAAAATTAGTGAATTCGATACTCCTAATGCCTTAATTTCATGTTTTATCCTTAGGTAAGCATAGGAGAGCGAAAGGAATGAGAACGGGCCAAAAACAGAGAAAATGGGCCAAGGTATAGAATTAACACGGCCTAGACCTCTTCACACGGGTAGCTTACACGGCCGTGTCAATTTGGCAGAATTGAAGCACGACTCACACGGGTAGAACACACGCCCGTGCCAATCTAACAGGCTCGAACACGGCCTAAAGTTATCGTACATGGGTGTGTCACACGGGCGTGTCCCTGCCGAACCAAAGTTGAGTCTAATTCGGAAAAGGCCAACTTTGAGGGTTCTAAGGCATTCCAAAGCCTATAAATACACCCTAGAAGAAGAAGAAAAGGGGGACGGCGAATAGGGAGTAAGGAATTACTCTAAGGAAGTCGATAGATCCATCTCAGAAGCCGGATCCACTATCAAGACTGAAGATCTCTCCTCAATTTCCCCTTCAGGAGTTTTGGGTTTTCTTTATGTTTTGTATTTATTATTATTCTGAGATGTTTTCTTGTTTATTTATGAACTAAACCCTTAAATACCTAAGGGGGATGAAACCTATGACGAAATCTTGTTATTATTTCTGAATCGTATGATAAATATTTGACTTGCTCTTAGTTATGTGCTCTTAATTCTTTTTTTGGTTTTTCAGGATATCACTTCAGGTTACTACTCTTAGTTGGAGGAGGAATAGACCCTGACTAAGAGTAACTTTGTCATAATTAAGAGGAGTTGATTGCGCGCTTAGAGATAGGGTGACAAGATTTTGTCGGATTAGGGTGGAACCCAATATGGGAATCCATAGGTCGAGTTAATGCAACCCTAGGGTGTTAATTAGAGAAAAGTCTCGGTTATTCAACCTAGGGATTAGACGTTATTAGTCTTGAATAGGGATAATAAAATAACTTAGGGATTTCTACGGAACAAGTTAAATGAATAAATCATCCGGTTCGGAGCCAGAATAATAAGTACAAGTCTAGGTGGATTTTTCCTTAGGTATTGTCTTAATCAATAGTTTTCCCCAAAAGTAATTTCCCAATTCTATTTTTTGAAAGTTCTTAGTTTAATTTGTTAGTTAAAACAAACCTCTTTTCTTCGGCTAGATAATGAAAAGACAGTCATTACTAGTACTCCTAGTCCTTTGGGTTCGACAATCCAGTCTTGCTAAAGCTATACTACTGTTCGATAGGTACACTTTCCTACGTCGTGATAATAGTTAGTTTCAAGAACGATTCATTATAAATTTATAAAACTTATCACGAAAAATCACGATCAACCCCCGATCGAATTAATTCGGTTAATCGATCGATTAATCAAAATAATTTGGTCTGATCGATTCAATCGATTTTACCCAAAATTTGCACACTCCTACTGCCCTGTCTTTCCAACTCTTACACCTGAAAGAGAACTTATCTTATTCAAAACGATCGTACCTTTTTCACTCATATAACCAAATTGTCTTTGCTTCAAACGAGTGGACTTTGACTCTTTAATAGACGAGGAACTTGCTATTTTACTAGTCACCGTTGAACCTTGAAGAACATATAGATTGTCAATCTTCCAACCTTTCATCAAAACAAAGACTCTATAAGATACCTTAATGTCACTTGACTCGATGATAATTCTACAATCTTTCGAGTCCAGCATACTCAAAGAGATGATGTTTTCCTTAAATCAGGCACATGCCTGACACCTGACATTGTTTGAATAATCTTGTCGTGCATTGATCGTCATTTTCCGTGATAAGTTTTATAAATTTATAATTAAACGTTCTTGAGACTAACTATTATCACGATGTAGGTAAGTGTACCTATCGAACAGTAGTATAGCTTTAGCAAGACCGGATTGTCGAATCCAAAGGACTAAAAGTACTAGTAATGACTGTCTTTTTATTATCTAGCCTAAGAAATAAGGCGTTTTTTTTTAACTAACTAATTAATTAAACTAAGAAGTTTCAGAAAATAGAATTGGGAAATTACTTTTGGGAAAAACGATTGATTTAGGACAATACCTTAGGAAAAATCCACCTAGACTTTACTTGTTATTTTGGCCCCGAACCGGACGATTTATTCATTTAACTTGTTTCGTAAAAATCCCTAAGTTATGTTATTATCCCTATTCAAGACTAATAACGTCTAATCCCTAGGTTGAATAACCGAGACTTTTCTCTAATTAACACCCTAGGGTTGCAGTAACTCGATCTTTGGATTCCCTTATAAGGTTTCACCCTAATTCGGCAAAATCTTGTCACCCTATCTCTAAGCGCGCAATCAACTCCACTTAATTATGACAAAGTCACTCTTAGCCAGGGACTATTCATCCTCCAACTAAGAGCATTAACTTGAAGTGATATCCTGAAATATCAAAACAAGAATTAAGAACACATAATTAAGAACAAGCCAAATATTTATCATACGATTCAAAAAATAATAACAAGGTTCGTCTTAGGTTTCATCCCCCTTAGGTATTTAGGGGTTTTAGTTCATAACTAAATAAGAAAACATCTCAGAATAATAAAGAATACAAAACATAAAGAAAACCCAAAACTCCTGAAGGGAAATTGAGGAGAGATCTTCAGTCTTGATGATGAATTTAGCTTCTGAGATGGATCAATCGGCTTTCTTGGAATAATTTTTTACTCCCTATTCTCCGTCTCCCTTTTAGTCTTCCTCTAGGGTGTTTAAATAGGCTTTTGAATGCCTAAAAGCCCTAAAACTTGCCCTTTTCCGAATGGAACTTAGCTAGGGTTCAGTAGGGACACGCCCGTGTGACACTGCCGTGTGCGATTACTTCAGGCCATGGTCGAGGCTGAGATATCAACACGCCCGTGCTGAGGTTGATTTAGGCCGTGGTTGAACCTGTTAGATTGGCACGGGCGTGTGTTCTGCCCGTGTGAGGAAGTCTAGGCCGTGTTGTTTTCCCCTGTCGGCCCATTTTCTCTGTTTTTAGCCCGTTTCTCGTTCTTTTTGCTCTCCTATGCGCACCTAAGTATAAAAAATGAAATTAAAGGATTATGAGCATCAAATTCACCAAATCTAAGGAGAAATCATTCATAAACATGTTAAGCGAGGGATAAAAATATGTATAAATTACGGTTTATCAAATACCCCCACACTTAAGCGTTTGCTTGTCCTCAAGCAAAATCATCAACTCACAATTAAGAATTCCTTTTTCTTAACTTGTAATTCCTATCAATAATATCTCAAACTAAATCCATAAGTAATCATACATTGAGAATTCAACTAAAAGAACATTAAATCTTCAAACATTCCAAGTTGAGTATTTAATCATGTCAAACTTAGGCATCTCCCCTCATCTAAATAGTTACCATCGATTCCAAATCTCATAGAGTTTAACATCCTCACTAAAGATTCACTCAAATCACTCGAAGTGATTAAGGACAATGAAATCAGCACTCATCAGTCAATATGAAAAGTTATTACCATAGGCTTGCATGAAAATCAAATCTCCACCACTATAAATTGAGATGATACATCAATCAAAAGGTCTTTAGAGGGTTGTAACGAGGCTTGGTTAGGGGGTGTGGTCACAAGCTGAAAGAAAAGGTTAGAATCGAGATTGAGTTCAAAAATTACTTAACTAGAAAAATATTTAATCATCATTTGCATATAACAAAGCTTCTTCTCTGACTATGGAATTCAAATACTGAAGCTCACAAACCAAAGATCACTACTAATATGTATACATGTGTGTTTTTTTTTTAAGAACAAGTCAAATAACATAAACTAACTATTAAGAACAAGACATAGCTAAGCAATTTATTCAAATCAAATCTCGACAAAAATAGGGATCAAATTAATTTAGGGGATTTGAACAATAATAGGTTAAGGGTTAATATTAAGGGTAATACAAGGAATGGCTTGTTAAGCTCAAAGGGGTTTACTAAGGGTTAATCGTGGAGGTAGGCTTTTCATGGCATGAGTGGGTTAATCTTAAGTGCCTCTATCATATTGACATATCAAATCAAATGGTGTGGTCTTGACATGCATAATCAAGCAAGTTCTAGAATAACAGTTCGATATTGACACACTCAAAATAATAATAAAAGTGAGCATGAAAGAATTAATAGATGCTCTTGAAGGCTCAAAATATCACAAAAATTATGGTTTTTTGATGTTTAAACTTGTGGAATTCAATTCAAGATAATACCTAAACTTGGGGAGACAACCTAAAGTTTTAAATTCTTAAAAACCAACTTATCATGCTTAATTTTCTAATGTTTTAAAGTTTAAATAATCAATGCATGAATGCCTATGTTTTAATTCAAGATATATCAATAAAAATCATACGTTAATCAAAATTCATCCTAAACATGATATGAGAGATTTATAAGAGAATAAGACAACATTCAGAGATTTTTTCAGATAATGAAATGGTTACCCCCTCCTCCACATTTAAGATGTACATTGCCCTCAATGTAAAAAGATAGACATATAGAAAAATATAAAATCGTAAGATAGGAAGAGAATTGAAACTTCCTGAGTTGTAAATGAATGAACTCCCTAGTTTGGAGTTATGTAGAGTGGAGGAGGATACTCCAGCGGTGGTAGAGGTTAGGTTCCACAGGTGTTGTGCCAAAAGAATATTATATCTCGTTATCGAGTAGGGCATGGCAGTCTTGGAGAACCTTTTCCAGTGGAGTTTGAAGTTCCTAAGTGATTGTGAGCTTTAGAGCTCTTTATAACAGTGAGGAAATCAGGAACTTTTTAGGTAACATTAAGAAGAATAATTACTCATAAAGAAAGAAAAAAATTAATTAATAAAACCTAAATAAAAGACAGTAACAAAAAGGGAAATAATCTAATTTTGTAAGTGGCACGGCCATCTCACACGCCCGTGTGATTCGTGTCCAGCCCGTGTTTGTCGCGAATTGGGAGTTCGTCACACGGCCTTAAGACACGTCCGTATATCTTGGCTGTGTGGCTGCATGATCGTAACGCACGACCGTGTGCGATGTGGTTCACTTCTTCCACGCCCGTGTTTGTATGCCCACGCCCGTGGTAATTTAACAGGCTCGACCACGGGTGCTAGACACAGGCGTGTCACTCACCCGTGTCAATTTGGCAGGTTTGCCCACGGCTTGCACACGCGGCCGTGAGAATTTATTGCATCCCGTGTTTTGGGAAAAACTTCTACTCTATTTTTACACGGTCGTATCGTACACCCGTGTCTATTCTCGTGTTACGTGCACGGCCTACGACACGCCCGTGTGGATGGCCGTGTGGATTTTGTGGACCTGTGTTCAAAGACTCGATTTGTGGTCTAAATATTAAAAATTTTGAAATTTTAATGAAATTTAAGTAAATGAAAACTACTAGTACTCGGGTTGCCTCTCGAGAAGCACTTGTTTATAGTCTCAGCTCGACTTTCCCTTGTTGGTGTATTCAGGAAGGTTCGTGGAGTAGTAGCTCCTCTCCATCGTCCTTAAAATTCTCGCCTTATAAAGTTTGAGATGATGACTGTTTACCTTGAAAGTTCCTTGTGATGGGTGACTTACCTCTACTGTGCCATATGGAAAAACAGACTGAGCTACGAAAGGTCCTGACCATCTTGATTTAAGTTTCCCAGGAAACAATTTGAGTCTTGAATTATAGATCAAGACAAAATCTCTGACTTCGAATTGCTTTCGCTGCTTCAAACAAGCGTCATGGCGTCGTTTTGTTGCTTCCTTGTATAGTCCTGAATTTTCGTATGCATTGGCTTGCCACTCATCTAACTCGTTCAACTGCATCAACCTATTTTGACTTGCAAGTTTAGGATCAAGGTTTAGAAATTTAATAGCTCAAAAAGCTCTGTGCTCTAGTCCGAATGGTAGATGGCAACTTTTTCCATAAACGAGTCTATAAGGTGATGTTCCTATGAGAGTCTTAAAAGCAGTTCTATAATCCCATAAAGCATCATCCACTTTCATCGCCTAATCTTTCCTGTTTGATTCTACTATCTTTTCAAGAATTCGATTGATTTCACGGTTTGCCACTTCAACCTGTCTACTAGTTTGAGGATGGTATAGGGTGGCTGTTCTTTGATGAACTCCATATTGCTTAAGGGTTTTCTCAAATAGGGTGTTACAGAAATGAGTGCCCCTGTCACTGATAATTGCTCTAAGTGTTTCGAATCTCGAGAAGAGTTTCTTAAGGAAACGTACTACTACTCTAGCATAATTAGTAGGTAAAGCTTGGGCTTCTACCCATTTGGACATATAATCAACTGCTACTAAGATGTAGTTATTCCTAAACGAACTAGGGAATGGACTCATGAAGTCGATGCCCCAAACGTCAAATATTTCAAATGAAAGCATATAGTTTTGAGGCATTTTATCACATTTGGAGAGGTTACCTATCCGTTGGCATTTGTCGCAAGAAGTCACATACCTATTAGTGTCTTTGAATAACGAGGGCCACTAAAGTGTATAAAGTATTTTATACGCGGTCTTAGTTCCACTAAAGTGTCCTCCAGTCAGTCCTGAGTGGCAATGTTCCAGTATCTTTGATGTTTCTGACCTTGTAACGCATCTTCGAATGACTTGATCTGTATATATGCGAAAAAGAAAAGGGTCGTCCCAAAAGTAGTTTTTCACATCACTAAAGAATCGCTTCTTTTGCTGGTGTGTTAACCCTTTAGGATAATGTTAGTGGCTAGAAAATTCGCAATGTCTGCAAACCAAGGTACCTCAAAATTAGATATAGCGAAAAATTGTTCTTTAGGAAACGGATCATTTATTTCAACTTCATCTAGTTCTTTGGTATTTGAGTTTTCAAGCCTGGAAAGATGATCAGCCGCGAGATTTTCAGCTCTTTTCTTATCCTGGATTTCTAAGTCAAATTCTTGCAACAACAAAATCCATCGAATCAGGCGAGGTTTTGCATCAATTTTAGTTAGAAGGTATCGAAGGGTAGAATGGTCAGTGTAAACAACAACTTTAGACAATATGAGATATGATCGAAATTTATCAAATGTAAAAACCACAGCTAGCAATTCTTTTTCCGTGGTAATGTAGTTTTATTGTGCGGCTATCAACTTCTTACTAGCATAATAGATAGGTTGAAAGTGCTTGTCTCTTCGCTGTCCTAAAACCGCACCTACTGCAAAGTCACTCGTATCACACATTTATTCAAAAGGTAAATTCCAGTCAGGTGTAATTATAATTGGAGCATTAATTAATTTATATTTTAAGGTGTTAAATGCTTTTAAGCATTCCTGATCGAAATTAAAAGGCATATCTTTTTCTAGTAGTTTAGTCAAAGGCTTATCTATTTTAGAAAAATCCTTTATAAATCTTCTATAAAAACCAGCATGTCCTAAAAAGCTTCTAATAGCCTTGACCGAACTAGGAGGGGGTAATTTTTTGATTGTTTTAATTTTAGATTTATTCACTTCAATCCCTTTACTAGAAATTTTATGCCCTAATACGATACCTTCTTGAACCATGAAGTGACATTTCTCCCTGTTAAGCACAAGGTTTGTTTCCTCACATCTTATTAAAACTCGTTTTAAATTTTGAAGGCAAAGATGGAAAGAGTTACTGAATACCGAGAAATCATCCATAAATCCCTCCATGATGTGTTCCACGAGCTTGTCAAAGATGGCCATCATACAGCGTTGAAAAATGGCAGGAGCATTACATAATCCAAAAGGCATTCTACGATAAGCAAACGTACCATATGGGCATGTGAATGTTGTATTTTCTTGATCTTCAGGAGCTATTGGGATTTGGAAGTAGCTAAAGAGTCTGTCTAAAAAGCATAATACATGTGCCCGGATAATCTTTCCAACATTTGGTTAATCAATAGTAAGGGAAAGTGATCTTTTCTTGTGGCATCATTCAGCTTCCTATAGTCAATACAAACTCTCCAACCTATGACTGTTCTTGTCAGGATTAATTCATTCTTCTCGTTGGTCACAACCGTCATGCATCCTTTCTTAGGAACAACCTGCACAGGACTTACCCAAGAACTATCAGAAATAGGATAAATAATTCCCGCATCTAGAAGTTTAATTACCTCAGCTTTAACAACTTCTTTCATATTGGGGTTCAGTCGTCTTTGAGCCTACACGCATGGCTTATTCTCATCTTCCATTAAAATTTTATGGGTGCAAAAAAGAGGGGTTGATTCCTTTTATGTTAGAAATTTTCCAGGCTATAGCCTTTTTATTTTCTTTTAATACTTGGATTAATTCCCCTTTTCACTTGGGTTGTAGGTTAGAAGCAATAATCACTGGTAGTGTAGAATTATTTCCAAGATATGCATATTCCAAGTGATTTGGCAATTGTTTAAGTTCCAGTTTGGGAGGTTCTTCAATAGAGGGTTTTTGCTTAAGTTCATCGTTTATCTTGATACCCTCATATTCTGCTTGTCTTGGGGGATGTTCGTTGGATTCATCATCTGCCTCCTCTCCTTGAGCTAGATACAGTTCCGTCGTGTCTTTTAGTATAAATTCCTAAAAAGAGTCTTGAGTAGCATGATCAATAGAATCAATAAAATAGCATGAATCATCTTGTTCCCTAGAGAATCTCATAGCGTCATAAAATTTAAAGATAATTTCATCACCTACTCAAAGTACCAATTTGCCGTCACCCACATCAATTACAGCCCTAGCAGTGGCTAAAAATGGACGCCCTAAGATTAAAGGCACTTCCACATCTTCGTCCATGTCAAGCAAAATGAAGTCTACAGGGAATATGAATTTATCTACTTTCACAAGTATGTCTTCCATAATACCCCTAGGATATTTAACAGATCTATCGGCTAGTTGAATACTCATCCTAGTAGGTTTAGGTTCCCCAAGACTGAGTTGTCTGAACATTTTATATGGCATTAAATTAATGCTAGCGCCTAAATCAGCTAGTGCTTTCTCAACATTCAAACTACCAATTAAGTAAGGAATAGTAAAACTTCCTGGATCTTTCAGTTTGGTTGGTAGTTTATTTTGGAGTATGGCTGAGCACTCCTCGTTGAGTTTCACTGTAGATGAATACTCAAACTTCCTTTTATTTGTTAGAAGCTCCTTCAAAAATTTTACGTATGTAGGCATCTGTGAGATAGCTTCAACAAAAGGTAAGTTTATATATAATTGCTTAAAAAGTTCAAGAAACTTACTGAATTGTGCATCCATGCGATCCTTTTTCAACTTTGTTTGGTATGGAACTGGTGGTGTATATTCTTTTGGCACTTGTTGCACTGGTTTGTCAATATTTTCGGGTCTTTCCTCCTCCTTTTCGCTTATCACGGCTTCCTGTGTTAGCATCTTTTCAGATTCAGCTAACACTTTCTCACTCCTTAGTGTAACTGCTTTCACATGCTCTTTTGGATTTGGTTTGGTGTTACTAGGTAACCTTTCTAATGATCTTTCAAAAATTAGTTTGAACAGCTGGCCTATCTGAGTTTCGTGCCCTTGGATTGACCCTTGTTGATTTTTAAGTGCCGTCTCAGTATTCTGGAAACGAGTTTCTGACACTGCGATGAATTTGGACAGCATCTCCTCAAGGTTCAGCTTTTTCTCCTGTTGGTAAGGTGGTTGTTGAAAAACCGGAGGGTTTTGTGGTCTTTGATTCCCTTGAGCACCCTAGGAGAAATTTGGGTGGTTCCTCCAACCTACATTATAAGTGTTACTGTATGGGTTATTTTGAGATCTAAAGTTATTGTTACCCATATAGTTGACTTGTTCTTCTTCGGTTGTAGGATTGAATGGTTGGTATTTTGTATGCACACCTCCTCCACTTGAATCACACCTCATCACTGGATGTACCTGCGTAGAACCAAGTAAACCATCAATCTTTTTATTTAGAAGTTCTACCTGATTTGACAACATAGTAACCAAATCGATGTTATAAACGCCTGCTGTTTTAGTCAGCTTAGTCCTCATGACTTGCCACTGAAAGTTGTTCAATGACATCTCCTCAATAAATTCGTAAGCCTCTTAAAGTGTTTTGTTGTTGATGGTTCCACCGGCGGCTACGTCAATCATCTGTCTTGTTGAAGGATTCACACCATTGTAGAACGTTTGAATTTGCAGCCATAGAGGTAACCCATGGTGAGGGCACCTTCGCAGTAGGTCCTTGTATCTCTCCCATGCATCGTAAAGTGTTTCTAAATCCATCTGCACAAAAGAAGAGATATCATTACGCAACTTATCCATTTCAGTCGGCGAAAAATACTTTAATAAAAACTTTTTGGTTATTTGTTCCCAAGTAGTGATGGACCCTCGTGGTAACGAGTTCAACCACTGTTTAGCCTTGTTCCTCAGTGAAAAAAAGGAATAACAGAAGACGAATGGCTTCATCAGAGACGCCATTAATTTTAAAAGTATCACAGATTTCTAGAAAATTCACCAAATGAGTGTTGGGATTCTCATCCTGCAAACCATCAAACTGAACAAATTGTTGTATCATTTGAATCGTGTTAGGTTTCAGTTCAAAATTATTTGCAGCAATAGCAGGCCTAACTATACTTGACTCAGTTCCTGTTAAATTAGGTTTAGCATAATCATACATAGTACAAAGAGCAGGATTCTAATTTGCTAATTCAGCGGGTATCGCAGGAGGTAGCTGATTGTCTTGATTTTCAACCATCTCCTCGGTTGTAGATGAGATATCGTCCTCTTGCTATTCTTCTGCGTATCTTAGGCTTCGCCTTATTTCTCGTCGATTTCTACGAGCTGTGAGATCAATTTCTTCGTCAAAAAGTAGTGGTCCCGACGGGTTTCTTCTGGTCATAAACTATAAGAACCTGCCAGAAGAAAGAAAAAGAAAATTAGTAAATTAAAATAAAATTAAAATTAAAATTAAATTGCAAGAAAAATAAATGGCTAAAGTAATAAAATTGACTGTTCCTAATATTTTAGTCCCCGACAATGACGCCAAAAACTTGATCGTGATTTTTCGTGATAAGTTTTATAAATTTATAATTAAACGTTCTTGAGACTAACTATTATCACGATGTAGGCAAGTGTACCTATCAAACAGTAGTATAGCTTTAGCAAGACCGGATTGTCGAACCCAAATGACTAAAAGTACTAGTAATGACTGTCTTTTTATTGTCTAGCCTAAGAAATAAGGGGTTTGTTTTAATTAACTAATTAATTAAACTAAGAAGTTGCAGAAAATAGAATTGGGAAATTACTTTTGGGAAAAACGATTGATTTAGGACAATACCTAAGAAAAAATCCACCTAGACTTTACTTGTTATTTTAGCTCCGAACTGGATGATTTATTCATTTAACTTGTTCCGTAGAAATCCCTAAGTTATGTTATTATCCCTATTCAAGACTAATAACGTATAATCCCTAGGTTGAATAACCGAGACTTTTCTCTAATTAACACCTTAGGGTTGCATTAACTCGATCTTTGGATTCCCTTATTGGGTTTCACCCTAATCTGGCAAAATCTTGTCACCCTATCTCTAGGCGCGCAATCAACTCCGCTTAATTATGGCAAAGTCACTCTTAGCCAGGGACTATTCATCCTCCAACTAAGAGCATTAACTTGAAGTGATATCCTGAAATATCAAAACAAGAATTAAGAATACATAATTAAGAACAAGTCAAATATTTATCATAGGTTCAGAAAATAATAACAAGGTTCGTATTAAGTTTCATCCCCCTTAGGTATTTAGGGGTTTTAGTTCATAACTAAATAAGAAAACATCTCAGAATAATAAAGAATACAAAATATAAAGAAAACCCAAAACTCCTGAAGGGAAATTGAGGAGAGATCTTCAGTCTTGATGATGAATTCGACTTCTGAGATAGATCAATCGGCTTTCTTGGAGTAATTCCTTACTCCCTATTCTTCGTCTCCCTTTTAGTCTTCTCTAGGGTGTTTAAATAGGCTTTTGAATGGCTAAAAGCCCTAAAACTTGCCCTTTTTCGAATGGAACTTAGCTAGGGTTCAGCAAGGACACGCCCGTGTGACACGGCCGTGTGCGATTACTTCAGGTCGTGGTCGAGGCTGAGATATCAACATGCCCGTGCTGAGGTTGATTTGGGCTATGGTCAAACTTGTTAGATTGGCACGGGCATGTGTTCTACCTGTGTGAGGAAGTCCAGGCTGTGTTGTTTTCCCCTGTCGACCCGTTTTCTCTGTTTTTGGCCCGTTTCTCATTCTTTTTGCTCTCCTATGCTCACCTAAGTATAAAACATGAAATTAAAGGATTAGGAGCATCAAATTCACCAAGTCTAAGGAGAAATCATTCATAAACATGTTAAGCCAGGGATAAAAATATGTATAAATTACGGTTTATCATGCATCCTGATTTGAATGATACCAATACTGATTATCTTGCAATGTGAACCATTCTCCATGCATATAACTCCACCTTCAACTGAACTATATGTGGAGAACCAACCCTTATTGGGACACATGTGGAAACAACACTCTGGATTCAGGATCTACTTGGACATAAACTTAGACCTTTCAGTTGTAGACACCAACAACCAATCATCACGCTTGTCTTTGACCATATTAGCATCAAGTACTTTATCCTCTTTGCTCTCAGTAGCCCTAATGTTCTTATCTTGTAGTTTATAATAGTCTGCATTACTGTGACCTAACTTATTGCAGTAGTTACATATGTTGTCTCAATTCCTCGACTTTGATTCAGACTTGCTTCTCGCAACAAATGCCGAGGGTTGTTCATATGACCTGCCATTCGAGCCAAACTCATTGTCGAGTTTGTCTTTGCTAAAAAAATTTCCCTTTACATCCTTGAACGAGAGTTTATCTCTATCATAAATCAAGGTTTCCCTAAAAGACTTATATGAAGGGGGAAAAGAGCACAATAATAACATAGTCTGATCTTCATCATCAATTTGAACTGTAACACCCCTAACCCGTCTCCATCATCAGATTAGGGTTAGGAGCATTACCAAGCAATTAGAAATCATCTAACATCATAACATTATAAAAATTAATCTCCTTAAAAATCATATCAAACATATGATTTTGTACCTAAATCGAGCCTTAGAGACCCTAAAAATAGCTTAAAAGCAATTTAGGACTAAATCGAAACAAAATAAATGTTTTTAGAAAAAGTTAAAAAAATTAGAAAACAGGGGTCACACGGCCGTGTGACATAGCTCAGGCCATCTAACATTTGAACAAGGGACACACGGTCGTGTCCCAGCCCATGTCCTCACCCATGTAACTCACTAAGAAGGGTCACACGATCGTGTTGCAGGTCGTGTAACTCTCTAAGTTGCCACACATAGCTGTGTGCTAGGCCATGTAACTCATTGACTTGAAAGAATAGAATTTTACAAATGACACACAGTCGTGTCACAAGGTTATGAGACAGCCCTTGTCCTAGGCCGTATAAATCCAAAATTTAACCTAAAATCAAGTCATTTCAAGTCCAATTCGTACCTAACTATTCAAACCATTTGGGCACACATTCAAAGGATTTAAACATCATTCAAGTACACATAAACATGACATTTCAAACACCCTAATTCATCTAACCAATATGCCATTCAAAGACACCTCAAATATATCAAAACATCACTTACCAAAACAAGTCAATATTGCATATTCCCAAAAATAATAGTCTAGTTTAATTAACTACCACACATGGCTATTTGCAAGCCATCAAAGCATACCAAAAGAACCTTATTTACAAGCACTTAAAAGTGACAAATATGACATAACTTGGTAAGGCATTAAAGTGCACCAATCCAACATAACTTCAAAAGCTTAAACATACCAAAACATACATTACAAAAATACTATACATGCCATTATTAACCTTGGCCAAAATACCCAAAAACCACCGAAATGCTTGCTGGATAGTATGATAGGTCTCCTACAAGCTTCCAACAAATCGAGCTTCCGATAATCTATAAGACAAAGGAAAGAAACTACGTAAGCAAGGGTACTTAGTAAGTTCGTATAAACTTAAACATAACTTACCATTTCATTAACACAATTCATAGATTATGCATAAAATCATTACCAATGCCATAAGCTTAGTATAAGCCTATACAACATCATCAAACTCACAAGTTAGTACACTTGTCCATGATACAAATGAATTCAACCATAAGATAAGTATATTTTCATATATAAATACATCATTTAGCTCATAAATCTTTTCATAAGATCATGATTCATTCCATTAGCGTACTTATCATTTCATTTCCTTTTCTTACCCGTTGAACCATCTAGAATTACATCGAATACTCGAGAATGCTCACACATAGTGTGCCTTTCCGTATAACCGTAACATTTCCTTTACATCAATGCTCACATGAGCTATGAAATGAGCTTGTTCACATGACCTGTGGGTCAGAATGTAAGCTACATGATGCTGCTCACACAAGCTGTGGAGAATCCATAACAAATGCAGGACCTCAGCCATCGGTAGGACATTTAAGACCAGCACTCGAAACATGAAATCCTTAATGACATGTCATTTGTATCCTAATAATTCTTAAGGTTCAAACGGGACTCATTATCCGTCAATTCATCATATCATTGATACATTTATATTACAACATAGTAAATAGTCAATTTAAATAACATTAAAACGATCATAGTTCATACGAACTTACCTTGATAACTAAAGCGTTGAAGTAGAATCGAACACTAATCCGAAGCTTTAGCCTTTCCTCGATTTAAGTCTGATTGTGGTTTATCTTGATCTAAATAGTTAATTTCATTCAATTAAGTACTTCTAGAATTCAATTTAATCCATAATTCATATTTATGTAAAATTACAAAATTACCCCTAATACTTTGACCTTTCATAATTTAGTCCTTAAGCTGATAACTTAAATATAACTCATTTTAGCATAAATTCAACTTAACCAATGTTACAAAGGACCTGGAAACAACTCATAATTACCAACAATTCACAACAAAACCCATTAATTTATACTTTTAACAATTTAATCCCTATTTCCAAAATTCAACAAAAATCACTTAACAAAACATGTTTATTTTGCAGTAAAGATTTATAATATATCAATTAAAATAAAAAATCATTCAAAGACATCCATGGTAAGTCCCTAAACCTTTAACAGTTTTGCAAATTAACCCCCAAGCTAGCTAAATTAAGCTAAAACGAACTCAAAAACATAAAAATCATTAAAAACGGGATCGAAATCACATACCATGCAAGTACTTATGCTAGTTGAACCTTAAAATGGCTATTTCTTTCTTCAATTTTTGGTGGAGATTAAATGAGGAAGATGAAACAAATTTGTTTCATTTGGTTTAGGCTTTAATTATTCAATTACACATTTAACCTTTAAAAACTATCAAAATTTCATTAAAACCTATCCATTTACATCCACTAACACTTTAATTGGTATATTTATCATCTTAGTCCATTAGTTTAAACTTTCATAGCCATTTGACCCCTTTAACTAATAGAACTCAACTTTTACACTTTTACGATTTAGCCCTTTTACTTAATTAACCATTTAAACATCAAAATTTCTTAACAAAATTTTAACACGAACTTAATAAAATATCGTAGACATTAAATAAATATTAAAATAATAAATCACTCACCAAAATTGTGATCCCAAAACCACTGTTTCCTACACCATTGAAAATGGGCTATTACATGAACCTCGATGATCTTCAAATCATGCAAGAGAGGAACAAAATGACTTATGTGAGACCTAATGGACGAACCTTCAACCATACGAAAGGTGTATAGACATTATTTCAACACCAACTGATTAACTAAAGACTTTGTCATATATAGTGTTTCTAACTTTCTCCATAAGGCTGTTACTATTTTCTCTGAAAGTACATCTTGAAACATATCGTTCATGAGCCACAACTGAATTGCATATAGGGCCTTCTCATCAAGCTCATCCCATTCTGAATAATCTAAGTTTTTGAGCTTTTTCCTAGTACCGACCCTTTTCAGGCTATTCTAAACTAGATTTGATGTCATCCAAACTTACCATAAATTGAAATTTGTGAAGTCGTTGATGTAACAGTTTGATTTTAGTGATGTCAAAAATAATGGTTTCGGGACCATCATTCTGACAATTTAATTATTATTTTATTATTTATTTAGTGTTTAAGAGATTATATTAAGGTTGTATTAAAATCTCGTTAAGAAATTTTTATGTTTAAAGGGTTAATTTGGTAAAAAGGACTAAATCATAAAAAGTGTAAAAGTTGAATTCTATTAATTAAAGGGGCTAAATGGCTATGGTAATGAGAGTTAATAGACTTTAAGGGTAATTATACCATATAGGTTGATAGTGGATGTTTATGGAAATGGTTTTAATGAATTTTTTATAGTTTTTAAAGGGTAAAAAGGTAAAAGGGTAAATAAGCTTAAAATAAAAAAGGCTAAAACTCATCATCTTTCTCAAATTTTTTTTCTTCAAACCGATTCATCCATGGAATAATAGCAAGGGCTTAGCTAAGCTTTATTCTCCCTTGCATGGTATGTAACACCCCAAACTCGGCCTAGACGTTTCGACCGAATCTGGCGAAGTCTCATCATAGCACTTTTGAAACCACGTTGATACCTTAAAAATCATTTCAGTTATTATCTATCATTCAGTTCGAGGAACATGTTCTAATTTATTTACTTAAACCCATATCTTATACGCGGAAGCTTTCTAAACAAAATCATATTTGAAACCGTTCTTGTTTACAGAAAAACTTGGTTTATTTTAGAAAACTGTACTTTGTTGCGCTGCCATTTATGAATCCACTAAAGCAGTTCAAAAAATCTCAAATTAAATAAAAAATCCATAATGGCCTTAATATATCAAAACCTTCCCAAATAAAAATTAAAATCGAGAAAAGTCATAAAACTGTAAATTATCGTAAACAGAAATAATGGTCACCGTCGAGTCCTCCGCTGCACCAACCCAGCTACTGCTGGGGATTACCTGAACAGGTAAACAAATAAAGGGTGAGTTTTCGCAACTCAGTGTGTACGTCCCCACAGTTCAGCATGCATACAGTTAGATAACAGAATACAATCATAATTCAGGCCTGAACCCTTTTCAGAATCTGTGTGGGCCTTGGCCCACTCAGAACAGAATCAGATACAAACTTAGGGCCTTAGCCCATCTCAGATATAGCATGCATAATGGATCAGAATTATAGAAACATGTCCACCAACCCTGCACACCAACTCCATCCAACCCAACACACCATGTGGGGATATAATTGACCCACCCATCCCTGCACACCAAATATAGGGATAAAATCGACCCATCTAACCCTACACACCATAAAGTACCGTGATGCGGCACATGTTAAATATATGCAGCTTAGCTACCAGATAATAGGCTTATGAGGCCTTTCAGATACTTCTTCCAACTTCATCAAACCCACCCCAACGCAATGCACCATACAAGAAAGGCATGCTATAATTCAGAATAACAGACATAATTCTATATTCAGAACAGAAAAATATACATGCTAAGTGTAACATGGTAGTACGTACATTGCAATATCAGATCACAGAATCAAGGATCTAAGTAAGGCTTACCGACCTTACGACAGGTCATAGTCGACTTGGGCGACCCGTGAAACTTTACAGAACATTTTAGAAAAATGGACTCACATGCCCATGTGGCCAGCCCGTGTGGGCCCATACAGCCCAGATTAGCCTTGGTCGTGTGGTTCACACGGCCTGGTCCAGAATTCCACACTCCCGTGTACCCCACATAGCCCAATTGGCCGAGCCCGTGTCTCGCACACGGCATCGCCAGCCATTACACGGCTGTGCCTGTCGCGCCTGTGTCGTGCACGCACAGCTTGTTTCGTCGTCCACACGCCCGTGTACTGTCACACGGCCTACTACACAGGCGACCACACGCTCGTGTGGCGTTGACAGAATGCTTTTCGGCTTTCGCCGACCATCGTTTTCTTTGCAATCAGAGTAGAAACTTGGTTTTGATTCGCTACAAAACACTCTCGAGCCTTTAAAGACCTAAAATCAGTATATTCTATCCTTTTAGAAACCCAAAAATGAGTCTAAAATGATTAATCGTAAAATCGACCAGTCAACTTACCACTACAGAACGAACACTACAACTTACCACTACAGAACGAACACTACACTGAATCAAATCGATGAAACGAACACTAGCCTCACGAGTGACTCCTAAACAACAACCAAAACTCCATAAAAAACACTTAAACAGAGTAATGTACCAGTTAGAGAACCGAAAACTTACCACCCACGCCCTCAACAGTGAATAAGCAGAACGATTGCAAGCAAGGGAGAAAGTGAGTCAAACAAGAAAGGAGACAAAGGAATTCCGGCAGCACAAGGAGTAAAAGGGAGGGGAAACGACAACAAGAACAAAAAAAGAGAGGGAAAGGGAGAAGGGGTAACCGATTTCTGTCAAAAAGAAAGTAGAAAAACTGAAACTGTTAACCCCCTAGTGATTTTCCCCTTAATTCTCTCCACTACTCAGATTTCTTATCCAACTCAAACTCTCCTGAGTGATCGAGCATAAAAAAAATAATGCCCACACCGCAAATTGAACACAGGACTTCTAACATCTCTACACTCCACTTAACCACCAGACCAGCAGGCCTATTCTAATAAGTTTTTTCAAGTAAATACTTATAAGCCTAAAAACCAAAGACAAGGCTTTATTCAAATAGAAACCAAAATTTTTCCCAAACTAAGACTTGAACTTGGGATCTCTTACACACACCCAGAACACATAACCACTGAAGCAAATAGATATTTGTGTCATATTCTAATAGAATCAGAAATATCAATTTTGGGGCGTTACAACTTTACCCTCCTAAAAGAGAATTTCGTCCTCGAAATTTAGCTTATCAGAATCGGTGAGGATACTGCTGATGCATTGAATCCTCTGGCTCCCACGTGGCCTCCTCAGTGCTATAATTTCGCCATAGCACCTTTACTAAAGGGATAGATTTCCTACGCAGAACCTTAACGTCGCGATCTAGGATCTGAATTAGTTCCTCTTTGAATTTTAGATATGGTCTAACCTCAATCTCCTCCACAGGCACAATGTGCATGGGATCAGAACAATAGCGCCTCCACATCGAGACGTGGAACACATCATGTATGTGATCTAAATCCGGAGGTAGCTCCAATTGATATGTGACTGGCCCCACTCGCTTCAGAATCTGGTATGTCCCAATAAACCGAGGGCTTAGCTTGCCCTTGTGATCGAACCTCAAAACCTTCTTCCAAGACGAGACCTTAAGGAAAACCATGTCCCCTACAGAATACTCGATGTCCTTCCTCTTCAAATAACATAGGACTTCTGTCTGTCAGAAGCCACTTTCAGTCGATATCAAATTAAGCGGACTTTGTCCTTAGTCTCCGATACCAACTCTGAACCCAAAACACGTCGCTCACCCAACTCAGTCTAGCATAAGGGAATGCGACATTTATGGCCATACACTGCCTCGTAAAGTGCCATCTGTATATTAGACTGATAGCTGTTATTGTAAGTGAACTCTGCTAAAAGCAAGTACTTCTCCCAGCTGCATCGGAAGTCAATCACACAACTCCTTAACATGTCCTCCAGTACCTGAGTCACCCTCTCTGACTGACCAACTGTCTAAGGATGGAAAGTAGTTCTGAAGTCTAACCTTGAACCCAGAGCCTCATGAAGCTCCTGCCAGAACCGAGACGTAAAACGAGGATTCCAATCAAAAATGATAGAGACAGGAACCCCATGCAGCCTCACTATTTTAGAAATGTAAAGTTTGGCCAACTTCTGTAGGGAGAAGTCTGTCCTAACTGGAATGAAATGTGTAGTCTTGGTCAATCGATCCACGATGACCCAAACAGAATCCTTCTTAGTGGGTGTTAGGGGCAGCCCACTAACAAAGTCCATCGTTACTAGCTCCTATTTCCACATTGGTATTTTAATTGGCTGCAGCAAACCCCAAGGTAATTGATGCTCAGCCTTAACCTGCTGACAAGTCAATTAGCGGGCAACAAAGTTGGTAACTTCCCCTTTCAACCCTAGCCACCAGTACAACCCTCGGAGATCTCAGTACATCTTGTTCCCACTAGGATGCATAACATAAGGGCTACTATGTACCTCTCTTAGAATCAACTGTCTTAAGTCCTCATCATTCGGTACACAGATCCATCCTCAGAAACATAACACCCCATCATCATTAATCCCAAAGTCTGTAGTAACTCCACTCCCAATCTAATGGAACCTCAACTCTAGAGACTTATCTCCCATCTGTTTAGCCCTGATCTGCTCAATCCATGTCGGCCTTACTTGCAGCTCAGCCAAAAGACCCCCATAGTTGAATAAACTGAGTCGAGCGAACATCGTTCTCAAATCGGTCATAGCTCTATGACTTAACGCATCAGCCACCACATTGGCCTTACCAGGATGATACTCAATACTGCAGTCATAATCCTTAAACAGTTCAACCCAATGTCGCTGCCTAAGGTTTAACTCCTTCTAACTGAGGAGATACTTGAGGCTCTTGTAATCAATGTAGATGGTAAACTACTCACCGTACAGATAGTGCCTCCAAATCTTAAGAGCAAATACCACTGCCGCCAATTCCAAATTGTGCGTCAAATAATTAGCCTCGTGAGTCTTGAGCTGATGAGATGTATAAACAACAACTTTACCGTCTTGTATCAGGACACAACCCAGACGCACATGCGACGCATCACTGTAACCCACGAAGTCCTTACCAGGCTCAGGCTGTACCAAAACAGGAGCTTGGGTTAGAACCGTCTTAAGCTTATCAAAACTCTTCTGCTATGCATCAGTCCAAACAAAAGGAACTCCTTTACGCAGCAGTTTAGTCATTGGAACTGCGATCAAAGAGAACCCTTCTACGAAACGTCGATAATATCTTGTCAGCCCTAGAAAGCTACGAATTTTAGACATAATCTTCAGCTGTTTCCAATCTAACACAGCCTCAATATTATGAGGACCCACTCGAATACCTTCAGTAGAAACTACATATCCCAGGAATGTCACTTCCCGAAGCCAGAACTCACACTTGCTGAACTTCGCAAACAACTGTTTCTCACGAAGAATCTGTAGAACCACTCTTAAATGCTAATCGTGCTGACCCTCTATCTTAGAATACACCAAGATGTCGTCGATTAACACTACTATGAACTGATCTAAGTAAGGCTGGAATACACGGCTCATCAAGTCTATAAATGTCGCTAGTGCATTAGTCAACCCAAAGGGCATAACTAGGAACTCGTAATGTCCATACCGAGTCCTAAATGCTGTCTTATGCACATCGGCCTCTTTTACCCTTAATTGATGATAACCCGATCGCATATCATTCTTAGAAAATAGTGATGCCCCTATGAACTGATCAAATAAGTCGTCTATCCTTGGAAGTGGGTATTTATTCTTGATCATCAACTTGTTCAACTGATGGTAGTCGATACACATCCTCATTGTACTGTCCTTCTTCTTTACAAACAGAATAGGTGCTCCCCACGGAGACACACTGGGACGGATGAACCCACGATCCAACAACTCCTGAATCTGAGCCTTAAGTTCTGCCAGCTCTTCCGGTGCCATTTGGTAAAGGGCAATAGACACTGGGACTGTGCCCGAAAATAACTCAATCCCAAACTCCACCTCACGATTTGGAGGTAATCCCGGTAGTTCTTCTGGAAACACATCTGGAAAGTCCCTCACGGTTATGATGTCTCTAACCGAAGAGTCCACAGAATCAGAAATACTTACGTAGGCCAAAAATGCCTCACATCCTTTCCTTACTAACTTCTCTGCCCTTAATACAGATATCACATTAAACAAATAGTCCCAGAGTTCCCCAATCAACACCACCTCATTTTCCCCCTTGGTCCTCAAAACAACCCTTTTTGAAGCACAGTTCAGGCTCACTCGATGTTTGACTAACCAATCCATGCCCAGAATTAAATCGAACTCCCCAAACGGAAGCTCTATAAGATTAGCCAGAAATATAGTCCCTTGGACCTCTAACAGAACATTTCTAAACAGTTTACTAACTCCAATAGACTGCCCCAGTGGACTCACCATGGTTATCTCACAAGAAGTACTCTTAAATGGTAACCCCAAGGTCTCAGACACTGTACTAGCTACGTAAGAGAGTGTAGAGCTTAAATCTATCAATGCAATGTAAGGTACATTAAAAATTAGAAACGTACCCGTAATGATGTCCAGAGCATCTCATTCCTTATGGCGACGTGCAGCATAAACCAGTGCAAGCTGCCTCGCCTCCATTGATGCAGCACCTCTGGCCAGTGCTCTTTGTCCTCGGTCGTTACCACCTCTAGCTTGACCTCGGCCTCTAGGTGGCTGCTGAACTACCCTTGGCGACTGTGCAGTCTCATTAACCGTAGCTTACATCTGATTAGCTCTCAATGGGCAATCCATAACACGATGCTCTGTAGACCCACATCTAAGATAGGCTCCAGTAGCCCTTCAACACTCACCCGGATGGCGTCTATTATAGTGCTAACAAGTTGTCATCCCAGTAGATGCAACAGGGCCTATCAGACTTGGCCTTTTTCCTAGACCCCATCTCGAAATTCGAACGCTCTGTATCCCTCTTAGCCTTCCCTCTGTCTCGGTTTTGGGACTCAACGCACTTTACTTCCTAAGCAATCTTGGCCTTCTTGACCAACACAGCAAACTCACGCTCCCTCTGCGGAGCTATCAGCACCTTTAAGTTATCTCTAAGGCCATCCTCAAAACGGACACAGCGTTCATACTCGGTCACTACCATACCTCGCGCATAACGGCTCAACCTTAAAAACTTGGCCTCATATTCAGCCACTGAATGATCTCCCTGAGTGAGATTCAGAAACTTACGTCTCCTAGTGTCGATATAACTGGCCCCCACATATTTGCTCTGGAAAGCCGTCTTAAACAGATCCCTTGTAAACCGGTTAGGCTGAGTGCTTTCCTTAACCATCAATCACCACTGATACGCTTCATCACGAAGCAGTGAAACAACCCCCTTGAGCTTCTGCTCCGCAGAAAAATCCAGATCGTCCATAATATGTTCCGTGGCCTCTATCCAGTACTCAGCCACATTAGGAGCAACTCCAGCGATGCCCCTGAATAACTCTGCCCCATTAGACCGAAGCCGTTTTGTAACCAACCCACGGCATCTGATAAATCGTAACTTATACATATTTATAACCCATGCTTAACGTATTTTATGAATGATTTCTCCTTAGATTTGGTGAATTCGATGGTCCTAATGCCTTAATTTCATTTTTTTATTCTCAGGTAGGCATAGGAGAACGAAAGGAATAAGAAACGGGCCGAAAATAGAGAAAATGGGCCAAAGCACAAAACTAACACGGCCTGGACCTCTTCACACAGGCAGATCACACGGCCGTGTCAATTTGGCAGAATTGAAGCACGATTCACACGGGTATAACACACGGTCGTGTACCTCGAACACGGCCTAAAGTTATCGCACGGGCGTGTCCCTGCCGAGCCCAAGTTAAGTCCAATTCGGAAAAGGACACTTTTGAGGGTATTTAGGCATTCCAAAGCTTATAAATACACCCTAGAAGAAAAAGGAAATGGAGAATAGGGAGTAAGGAAATACTCCAAAGAAGCCGATTGATCCATCTAAGAAGCCAGATCTACTATCAAGACTGAAAATCTCTCCTCAATTTCCCTTCCAGGAGTTTTGGGTTTTGTTTATGTTTTGTAATTATTATTATTCTGAGATGTTTTCTTGTTTAGTTATGAACTAAACCCCTAAATACCTAGGGGGGATGAAACCTATGACAAAACCTTGTTATTATTTCTGAATCGTATGATAAATATTTGACTTATTCTTAATTATGTGTTCTTAATTCTTGTTTTGGTATTTCATGATATCACTTCAAGTTGCTATTCTTATTTGGAGGAGGAATAGACCCTAGCTAAGAGTAACTTTGTCATAATTAAGCGGAGTTGATTACGCGCCTAGAGATAGGGTGACAAGATTTTGCCGGATTAGGGTGAAACCTAATAAAATAGATCGAGTTAATGCAATCTTAGGGTGTTAATTAAAGATAACTCTCGGTTATTCAACCTAGGGATTAGACGTTGTTAGTCTCGAGAGGGATAATAATATACAGTAGGGATTTCTACGGAGCAAGTTAAATGAATAAATCTTCCGGTTCGGAGCCAGAATAACAAGTAAAAGTCTAGGTGGATTTTTCCTTAGGTATTGTCTCAATCAATCGCTTTCCCCAAAAGTAATTTCCCAACTTCTATTTTCTGCAAGTTCTTAGTTTAATTAATTAGTTAGTTAAAACAAATCTCTTTTCTTCGGCTAGATAATAAGAAGACAGTCATTGCTAGTACTCATAGTTCTTTGGGTTCGACAATTCGGTCTTGCTAAAACTATACTACTGTTCGATAGGTACACTTGCCTACGTCATGATAATAGTTAGTTTCAAGAATGATTCATTAGAAATTTATAAAACTTATCACAGGAAAATCGACGATCAACTTTTTGGCGCCGTTGCTGGAGACTAAGGTATTAGGAAAGCTCAATTTTTATTACTTTAGCCATTTATTTTCTTGCAATTTAACTTCAATTTTTATTTTACTAATTTTCTTTCTTTTTTCTCCTAGCAGGTTCTTATAGTTTATGACTAGAAGAAACCCATCAAGACCATTTCTTTTTGATGAGGAAATTGATCGTACAGCTCGTAGAAACTGACGAAAAATCAGGCGTAGCTTAAGATACACAGAGAAAGAGTAAGAAGATGATATCTCAACTACAACCGAGGAGATGGCTAAAAATCAAGACAATCTGCTACCTCCAGCCATACCCACTGAATTAGCAAATCAGAATCCTGCTCCTCGTACTATGTATGATTATGCTAAACCTAATTTTACAGGAACTGAATCAAGTATTGTTAGGCCTGCTATTGCTGCATATAATTTTGAACTGAAACCTTACACGATTCAGATGATACAGCAATTTGTTCAGTTTGATGGTTTGCAGGATGAGAACCTCAACACTCACTTGGCAAATTTCCTAGAACTGTGCTACACTTTCAAAATTAATGGTGTTTCTGATGATGTTATTCACCTTCGGTTATTCCCTTTTTCATTGAGGAATAAAGCTAAACAATGGTTGAACTCACTACCACGACGGTCCATTACCACTTGGGAATAAATGACCGAAAAATTTTTATTAAAATATTTCCCACCGGCAAAAATAGCTAAGTTGCGTAATGATATATCTTCTTTTGTGCAAATGGACTTAGAAACACTTTACGATGCATGGAAGAGATACAATGACCTTTTGCGAAGGTGCCCACACCATGGATTACCTCTATGGCTGCAAGTTCAAACATTCTACAATGGTGTGAACCCTTCGACAAGACAAATGATTGATGCAGCTGCTAGTGGGACCATCAATAACAAAACACCTGAAGAGGCTTCTGAATTTATTAAAGAGATGTCACTGAATAACTATCAGTGGCAAGTCATGAGGACTAAGCCAACAAAAACAGCAGGCGTTTATAACGTTGATTCGGACACTATATTGTCAAATCAGGTAGAACTTCTGAATAAGAAAATTGATGCTTTATTTGGTTCTATGTAGGTACATCCAGTGATGAGGTGTGATTCAAGTGGAGGAGGTGTGCTTATAGAATACCCACCATTCAATCCTTCAACCGAAGAGGAACAAGTCAACTATATGGGTAACAATAATTTTAGATCTCAAAATAACCCATATAGTAATACTTATAATGCAGGTTGGAAGAACCACCCAAATTTCTCTTGGGGCGGTCAAGGAAATCAAAAGCCACAGAATCCTCAGGGTTTTCAACAGCCACCTTATCAATAGGAAAAGAAGTCGATCCTTGAGGAGATGCTATCCAAATTCATCTCGGTGTCAGAAACTCGTTTCCAGAATACCGAGACAACACTCAAAAATCAACAAGCATCAATTCAAGGGCTCAAAACTCAGATAGTCAGCTATCCAAATTAATTTCTGAACAACCACAAGGTAGCTTGCCAAGAAACACTGAACCGAACCCAAGGGAACAGCTCAACGCAATTAGTACTCAAGATAAAAAAGGATTCGTTGAGCCTGAGCCAGAATTGATGCAAGAAACTGTGATAACCAAAAGTAAAAGTGAGGTAAGTCATAACAAATCGGTGAATGAAGAATATAAACCTCGTGTGCCATACCTTAACGCGACAAGAAAAGACCGCTCAGATGAACAATTCGGTAAATTCCTTAAACTTTTGAAAAAATTACATATCAACTTACCATTTATTGAAGCTCTGTCACAGATGCCACATGCAATGAAATTTTTAAGAGAGCTTCTAGCAAACAAGCGGAAGTTGGACGAAGCATCACATGTGGAGCTAAACGCAGTTTGCTCAGCTATTCTACAGAATAAGCTACCCAACAAATTGAAGGATCTAGGGAGTTTTACAATTCCTTACTTAATTGGTAGTTTAGATGTGAATAATGCATTAGCTGATTTAGGGGCAAGTATCAATTTCATGCCTTACAAAATGTTTAAGCAACTAGGTCTTGGGAAACCCAAACAAACTAGTATGAGCATTCAACTGGCAGATAAAAAAATAAGATTTCCTAGGGGTATTATTGAAGATGTACTACTGAAAGTGGACAAATTCATATTTTCCGTTGATTTCGTTGTTTTAGACATAGAGGATGAGACCAACACCCTTTTGATTTTAGGGAGACCCTTTTTAGCAACTCCTAAAACAATTATTGATGTCGGCACCGGAGAACTTACACTTCACGTGGGAGACGAAACGATCACCCTTCAAGCTCGTAATTCTATCATCACATCGAAAATGGAAGGTAATGATCCACACCATCCTACTAAAACTGATAATATGACACAATCCACTGTGCAGAAATTAAGTTTGAAAGAAGTACACGAGCCATGTTCCAACAATAATAGAGGACCCATTCATGAAGAACGAAGGCTACAGATAGAGGAGCTAGACGAATAGCGAGCAGATAAACCGAGAACACCCGATAAACTGAAACTACGCCAAAACAAGCTCGATACCTCTCCAAATCAACTTAAGGTTGGAGATCAAGTCTTATTAGATGTCGTAGAGCCTCACATTGTCACTCCCAATCCGTATGAAGAAACCCCTCTTACGGTACTTAGTATTTTCCCATTTGGTATAGTGGAGGTAAGTCATCCCAAGTTTGGCACTTTTAAGGCAAACAATTCCCGGCTAAAGCTTTATTTTGATAAGAATGATAGCCGGAATAAGGAGTACGAACTCCTTAAACCACCTTGACCATTCAATAGAGAGGTAAGTCGAGCTTAGACTATAAATAAGCGCTTCTCGGGAGACAACCCGAGCACTAATTGCACTAACTTCTTAAAATTTTAGTGTTTAACACTTGCCATGACTAACAGAGCTCTTGAAAACAGGTTTACCACAGGGACACGGCCAAGCACACGGGCGTATATAAGACTGTGTAGAAACATGGTAAGATTTTCCTAAAACACAGGCGACGATAAACCGCCACGGCCGTGGGACATGGCCCTTGCCGAACCTGCCAAAACAACACGGGCGTGCGACACGTCCGTGCTTGAGGACCGTGGTCGAAATTGAGAAACTAGCACGGGCGTACAATCGCCCGTGTCGACCACCCGTGGGCAATCCTGTCAAATTAACACAGGCGTGAGGATTGCATACACGGGCGTGGGAGAAGGGAACAAGGCAAAACACGGTCGTGCGACACGACCGTGTTAAACAACACTCTCAAGGAACACGGGCGTGTGTCGTATTTCAGACGTGCCAAAAGGGGAAAAACGCAAAACACATGGCCTGAAATTGGGACACACGGGCGTGTCCCCTGGCTGTGTGCCCCAAAATCTATAAATACCCTACATTATTCATTATCTTCCCCACTCAAGAACCCTAACCCTAGCCACTGCAAGTCTACACGGCCTCCACGCCATGCCCGTGCGTCGCCTCCAACTTCATTTTTGACGCATTTTCTCCTATTCCTAGTGTTTGTTTACTTCTTCCTTTTCTATTTTATTGATTTTTAGGCCTAGTTATCACGATAATATGCAAGTTTTTGACTTTATTTCTATATTTTTCATCATTTAAATATCACACCCATCATTTAGTTTAAGTTCTTGCGTGCATTCTTTACTTTATTCATTTAGTTAGAAATAAAACTTTCATGATCAAGAGTAGTTAAAATTTTTCATGCATTTTATGTTCATAAGAGTTGTTAGGAAAATTTCATTCTTTTGTCATTTACATGTCATTCATATGCTCATCCACATGTCCTCACTTTGATAAATGTCAAGAAATTATGCTGTTAAAAGAAATTGGGTTGGTTATGCTTGGTTCGTATTTTGGCTAAAATTATTTGTTCAAAGTTATAGCTTTTCAATTTATATACCTATTGTTATTTTTTTTCTTCATTAGTATAGGTTCACAATGTCGTCCTCAAGAGGCAACAAAATCGCCGTTCCCGCTTCCAAGAAAAGGAAAGGAGCGTCATCTTTCGTGGGCTCTACCATGAAAATTCGCCACCCATTTCTCCAGTTTTCCAACGGACCTCAAAAGGAACTATATCAAATACTACGGGTCTGACCCTTAGCAGCGGGCCACTGCATAGACTGGACTGCTATCAAACAAGTCTAGTTGGCTGACGCGATCCGGGCCCTCCTTACCACCGACCCATGCGAATCATTCTTTGGGATCATCGAACTGACATACCTCGAGCTCACAATGGAACTGTGTTCGACATTCCATCTTCAAACTATCATGACCAACTACGACGATCCCGGCACAGTCTAGTTTCGCTTAGGCGGAGTAGTCCGCCAACTAAGCGTTCCCGAGTTCGGTACCGTATTGGGTCTCTATACCGAGGAGTTTAGAGAGGAGAATGACTTACACGCTCTTAACCGTCACATCCATCGTTCTCTCTTACGGTGTTGGGACGCCCTCGTCCCATATTCGGCTACCTATGACCCCAGTCGCACAAAGGCATCATCCCTCTCTCCGTCTTTAAGGTACCTTCATTCTCTCTTATCTCACACTTTGACAGGACGGAGGGAGAACACCGGTATCATCACTACCTACGACGTCTATTATTTATGATGTATGTCCAACGGGCACGTCATCGACCTCGCCTACTTCATTGCCCTTGCCATATGCCACCAGATGGAGCGACATCGGAGAGGGATCATCTCCATTGGCTCATACGTGACTCGACTGGAGCGATACTTCGGACTCCTCAACACCCCGGCCCAAGCATCATCCTTGACCCTTATTGGCCAGATGTCTCCACAAGACATCTCGAGTATGATGAGCATGAGGATGATCGAGAGGCGCCGAGGAACCTACGCTCCCCAATATCGTCTCGCTCAATCGACTGAGGAGGAGGTTCCCGAGGACATTACTGATGATTTCCCTACCCAACACGAGGACCCACTTCACCCCCCACCACCACCACCTTCTCGGCCAGTTCATGCGGCGGCTTCATACACTAACATCTCTGAGTGCCTTAACAGATTCGAGCAGCAATATTTTCAAAGATTTGACAACATTGATACTACTCTATAGTAGATTTGTCAGCACCTCCACATCTCATCGCGAGTCCCACCTCGCGAACCATCCAGCGATGAAGATGTTTAGAAATTTTTTATTTTTCTTATTTTATGTTTTTATTTTTATTTTTATTTTCATTTAAGACAACTTTTTATTTTTCTCTCATTTTATTTTTATTAGGATTTATAATATTTATCTAACAATCTTTACTCTCGGCTAATCTTTTACGAGTAAATCATTCTTCTTAATATCCCCTAAACAGTTCCTGCTTTTATCACAGTTATCATAGAGCTCCAAAGCTCACAATCATTTAGGAACTTCAAACTCCAATGGAAAAGGTTCACCACGGTTACCATGCCCTGCTCAATAAGGAGATATAATATTCTTTTGGCATAGCACTTGTGGTATCCAACCTCTACTACCACCGGAGTATCCTCCTCCACCTCTATTTCACCAAACTAGGACATTCATTCAGTACTCATGAAGTTTCAATTCTTTCCCTATCTTATGATCTTATATTTTCTTATATATCTAACCTTGTACATTGAGAGCAATGTACATCTTAAGTGTAGGGGGGTAATTATTTCATTATCTAAAAATTCCTGAATATTGCTTTGTTCTCTTGTGAATCTCTCATATCATGTTTAAGATGAATTTTGATTGACTGATAATTTTGATTGATATATCTTGAATTAAAACATAGGCATTCATGCATTGATTGTTAAACTTTAAGACACTAGAAAATCAAGAATGATAAGTTGAATTTTAAGAATTTAAAATTTTAGATTGTTTCCCCAAATTTAGGTATTATCTTGAATTGAACCCCACAGATTGAAACATCAAAAAGCCATAATTTTTGTGAGATTTTTTAGCCTTTTGAGCATTTATTAATTCTTTCATGCTCACTTTTATTATTGCTTTGAGTGTGCCAATATTGAATTGTTATTCTAGAACTTGCCTGATTATGCATGTCAAAATCACACTATTTGATTTGATATATCAAGATGATAGAGGCACTTAGGATTAACCCACTCATGCCATGAAAAGCCTACCTCCACGATTAACCCTTAGTAAACCCCTTTGAGCTTAACAAGCCATTTCTTGTACCACCATCGATATTAACCATTAACCCATTATTGTTGAAATCCCCTTAAATTAATTTGATCCCCAATTTTTGTCAAGAATTGATTTGAATAAATTGCTTAACTATGTCTTGTTCTTAATAGTAATCTATTATATTTGACTTGTTCTTAAAAAAAAAAAAACCCATGTATATAAATCAGTAGTTATCTTTTACTTGTAAGTCTCATTCTATAGTCAAAGAAGAAAGCTTTGTTGTACGCAAGCGATGATTTAATTTTTTTTTCTAGTTAAGTAATTTTTTAAGTCAATCTCGATTCTAACCCTTTCTTTCAGCTTGTGACCACACCCCCTAACTAAGCCTTGTTACAACCTTTTAAAGACCTTTGGATTGATGTACCATCTCGATTTATAGTGGTGGAGATTTGATTTTTATGCAAGCTTATGGTAATAACTTTTCATATTGACTGATGAGTGCTAATTTCATTGTCCTTAAACACTTCGAGTGATTTGAATGAATCTTTAGTGAGGATGTTAAACTCTGTGAGGTTCCAAATCAATGATAACTACCTAGGGGAGGGGAGATACCTAAGTTTTTCATGATTAAAATACTCAATTTAGAATGTTTGAAGCTCTAATGTTCTTATAATTGAATTCTCAATGTATGATTACTTATGAGATAATTTGAGATAATATTGATCGGAATTATAAGTTGAGAAAAAGGAATTTTTAACTGTGATCCGAGGATCTTGCTTGAGGACAAGCAAACGCTTAAGTGTGGAGGTATTTGATAAACCGTAATTTATACATATTTATAACCCATGCTTAACACATTTTATGAATGATTTCTCCTTAGATTTGGTGAATTCGATGCTCCTAATGCATTAATTTCATATTTTATTCTCAGGTAGGCATAGAAGAATGAAAGGAACGAGAAACGGGCTGAAAATGGAGAAAATAGGCCAAACCACGAAATCAACATGGCCTGGACCTCTTCACACGGGCAGATCACACGGCCGTGTCAATTTGGCAAAATTGAAGCACAATTCACACCGGTATAACACACGGCCGTGTACCTTGAACACGGCCTGAAGTTATCGCATATGGGCGTGTCACACGGGCGCATCCCTACCAAGTCCAAGTTAAGTCCAATTCGGAAAAGGCCACTTTTGAGGGTTCTTAGGCATTCCAAAGCCTATAAATACACCTTAGAAGAGGAAGAAAAAATAAACGGAGAATAGGGAGTAAGGAATTACTCCAAAGAAACCGATTGATCCATCTCAGAAGCCGGATCTACTATCAAGACTGAAGATCTCTCATCAATTTCCCCTCCAGGAGTTTTGGGTTTTGTTTATGTTTTGTAATTATTATTATTCTGGGATGTTTTCTTGTTTAGTTATGAACTTAACCCCTAAATACTTAAGGGGGATGAAACCTATGACAAAACCTTGTTATTATTTCTGAATCGTATGATAAATATTTGACTTGTTCTTAATTATGTTTTCTTAATTCTTGTTTTGGTATTTCAGGATATCACTTCAAGTTACTAATCTTAGTTGGAGGAGGAATAGACCCTAGCTAAGAGTAACTTTGTCGTAATTAAGCAGATTTGATTGCGCGCCTAGAGATAGGGTGACAAGATTTTGCCAGATTAGGGTGAAACCTAATAAGGGAATCTATAGATCGAGTTAATGCAACCTTAGGGTGTTAATTAGAGATAACTCTCGGTTATTCAACCTAGGGCTTTGACGTTGTTAGTCTCGAGAGGGATAATAATATACAGTAGGGATTTCTACGGAACAAGTTAAATGAATAAATCTTCCGGTTCGGAGCCAGAATAACAAGTAAAAGTCTAGGTGGATTTTTCCTTAGGTATTGTCTTAATCAATTGCTTTCCCCAAAAGTAATTTCCCAACTTCTATTTTCTGCAAGTTCTTAGTTTAATTAATTAGTTAGTTAAAACAAATCTCTTTTCTTCGGCTAGATAATAAGAAGACAGTCATTGCTAGTACTCATAGTCCTTTGGGTTCGACAATCCGGTCTTGCTAAAACTATACTACTGTTCGATAGGTACACTTCCCTACGTCATGATAATAGTTAGTTTCAAGAACGATTCATTAGAAATTTATAAAACTTATCACAGGAAAATCGACGATCAGCCTCCAGAACCAATGTGGGGCTCAGCGACCCTATCCAAAATTCGTAGCATGGCTTGGAACAGTGCGTCGTCCCCAACCGCATGATCATGGGACCCAGACCCAATCTTCGTCGCAGGTGATACCGGCGTCTCGCTAGTATCTAGATTTAGAATCGTATCAGATGCTAAAGACTCAGCTCAAGCCCCTCTACGGTCTCTACCTCAGCCTCTAGTACCTCGTCCACGAGTACCACGTGAGCTCATCGTAATTTTGGATTAATCTGTATTAATAATTTTTTGCAAATCAGTTTACAGTTTTGATATTTGTTTACTAATATTTTATGCAGTAAGGTTATCAGAGTATTCAAAGCCTGTTATCGCAAATCACAGTTTACTACGGTTTTCAGTCTACACTTTCTAAAGTGTTTCAATAGAGTCTACTATCTACAGTAGTTTCATAGCATACAATGGTATTTTCAAACCAATCCAAACAGAATTTCAGTATATTCTAAACATGCTTTCAGACAATTCTAAAAGAAATTTCAGAAACTTATAGGATTGACGCTGGAGACTCGGTATACCACGGTTTATAAAAAATTTTCAAATCGTTTTACAAATCATTTCTTAAAAACCATTCTTTTTACAACCCAAATCCACAACTGAGTTTTGTAACCTGGCTCTGATACCATAAAATGTAACACCTTAAACCCGGCCTAGACGTTTCGATCGAATCTGGCAAAGTCACATCATAGTGCTTTTGAAACTATGTTGATACCTTAAAAACCATTTCAGTTATTATCTATCATTCAGTTCGAGGAACAGGTACTAATTGATTTACTTAAACCCATTTCTTATACGCGGAAACTTTCTAAACAAAATCATATTTGAAACCGTTCTTATTTACAGAAAAACTTAGTTTATTTTAAAAAATTGTACTTTGTTACGTTGCCGTTTATGAATCCACTAGAGCAATTCAAAAATCCCAAATTAAATAAAAAATCCATAATGGCCTTAATATATCAAAACCTTCCCAAATAAAAATTAAAATAAAAAAAAGTCATAAAACTGTAAATTATCATAAACAGAAATAGTGGTCACCGTCGAGTCTTCCGCTGCACCAATCTAGCTACTGCTGGGGATTACCTGAACAAATAAACAAATAAAGGGTAAGTTTTCGCAACTCAGTGTGTACGTCCCCACAATTTAGCATGCATACAGTTAGATAATAGAATACAGTCATAATTCGGGCCTGAACCCTTTTCAGAATCTGTGTGGGCCTTGGCCAACTCAGAACAGAATCAGATACAAACTTAGGGCCTTAGCCCATCTCAGATATAGCATGCATAACAGATCAGAATTACAGAAACATGCCCACCAACCCTACACACCAACTCTGTCCAACCCAACACATTATGTGAGGATATAATCGACCCACCCATCCCTGTACACCAAATATAGGGATAAAATCGACCTATCCAACCCTACACACCATAAAGTACCGTGATGCGGCACATGTCAGATATATGCAACTTAGCTGCTAGATAACAGGCTTATTAGGCCTTTCAGATACTTCCTTCAACTTCATCAAACTCACTCCAATGCAATGCATCATACAAGAATAGCATGCTATAATGTAGAATAACAGACATAATTCCATATTCAAAACAGACAGATATACATGCTAAGTGTAATATGGTAGTACGTACATCGCAATATCAGATCACAGAATCAATGGTCTAAGCAAGGCTTACCGACCCTACGACAGGTCACAGTCGACTTGGGCGACCCGTGCAATCTTATAGAACATTTCAGAAAAATAGCCTCACATGCCTAAGTGGCCTGCCTGTGTGGGCCCACATGGCCCAAATTAGCCTTGGCCGTGTGGATCACACGGCCTGGCCCAAAATTTCACACGCCCATGTTTTTCACACGTGTGAGCCCGCACGACCCAATTGGTCGAGCCCGTGTCTCGCACACGGCCTTGCCAACCATCACACGGCCATGTCCGTCGCGCCCGTGTCACGCGCGCACGACCTGTTTCATCGTCTACATACCCATGTACTGCCACGCAGCCTACCACACGGGCGACCACAAGCCTGTGTGGCGTCGACAGAATACTTTTCGGCTTTCGTCGACCATCATTTTCTGTGCAATCGGAGTACACACCTGGTTTTGATTCGCTGCAAAACACTCCCGAGCCTCTAAAGACCTAAAATCAGTATATTATATCCTTTTAAAAACCTAAAAATGAGTCTAAATGATTAATCGCAAAATTGACAAGTCAGCTTACCACTACAAAACGAACACTACACCGAATTAAATCAACGAAACGGTAACACCAGCCTCACAAGTGACTCCTAAACAACAATTAAAACTCTATTAAAACATTTAACCAGAGTATTGTACTAGTTAGAGAACCGAAAACTTACCACCCACGCCCTCAACAGTGAATAAGCAGAACGATTGCATGTAAGGGAGAAAGTAAGTCGAACAAGAAAGGAGACAAAGGAATTTCGGTAGCACAATGAGTAAAAGAGAGGGGAAACGGCAGCAAAAACAAAAGAAGAGAGGGAAAGAGAGAAGGGGTAGTTGATTGCTGTCAAAAAGAAAGTAGAAAAACTGAAACTGTTAACCCCCAGTGACTTTCCCCTTAATTCTCTCCACTACTCAGATTTTTCATCCAACTCAAACTCTCCTGAGTGATCGAGCACAAAAAAATAATGCCCACACCGCGAATCGAATACAGGACTTCCAACATCTCCAAATCCACTTAACCACCAGACCAGCAGGCCCATTCTGATAAGTTTTTACAATTAAATACTTATAATCCTAAAAACCAAAGACAAGGCTTTATTCAAATAGAAACCAAAATTTTTCCCAAGCTAAGGCTTGAACTTGGGACCTTACACACACACACTTAAAATTGTGAATTGAGGATTTTGCTTGAGGACAAGCAAATGCTTAAGTGTGGGGGCATTTGATAAACTGTAATTTATATATATTTTTATCCTTTGCTTAACACGTTTATGAATGATTTCTTCTTAGATTTGGTGAATTTGATGCTACTAATCCTTTAATTTCATGTTTTATACTTAGGTGAGCATAGGGGAGCGAAAAGAACGAGAAACGGGCCAAAAATAGAGAAAATGGGCCGACAGGACAGGGGAAAACAACATGGCCTGGACTTCCTCACACGGGCAGAACACAAAATGAATTCTTAATTGTGAATTGAGGATTTTTCTTGAGAACAAGCAAACGCTTAAGTGTGGGGGTATTTAATAAACCGTAATTTATACATATTTTTATCCCTCGCTTAACACGTTTATGAATGATTTCTCCTTAGATTTGGTGAATTTGATGCTCCTAATCCTTTAATTTCATGTTTTATACTTAGGTGAGCATATGGGGGCGAAAAGAACGAGAAACAGGCCAAAAACAGAGAAAATAGGCGATAGGAGAAAATAACATGGCCTGGACTTCCTCACACGGGCAGAACACATGGCTGTGCCATTCTAACAGGCTTGACCACGGCCTAAATCAACCTCAGCACGGGCATGTTGATATCTCAGCCTCGACCACAGCCTGAAGTAATCGTACACGGGCATGTCCCTACCGAGCCCTAGTTAAGTTCTATTTGAAAAAGGGCAAGTTTGAGGGCTTCTAGGCATTCAAAAGCCTATTTTAACACCCTAGAGGAAGACTAAAAGGGGAGATGGAGAATAGGAAGTAAGGAATTACTCCAAGGAAGCCGATTGATCCATCTCAAAAGCCAGATTCATCATCAATACTGAAGATCTCTCCTCAATTTCCCTTCAGGAGTTTTGGGTTTTCTTTATGTTTTGTATTCTTTATTCTTCTGAGATGTTTTCTTATTTAGTTATGAACTAAAACCCCTAAATACCTAAGGGGGATGAAACCTAAGACGAATCTTGTTATTACTTTCCAAATTGTATGATAAATATTTGACTTGTTCTTAATTATGTGTTCTTAATTCTTGTTTTGGTATTTCAGGATATCGATTCAAGTTAATACTCTTAGTTGGAGGATGAATAGTCCCTGGCTAAGAGTAACTTTGTCATAATTAAGCGGAGTTGATTGCGCGCCTAAAGATAGGGTGACAAGATTTTGTCGGATTAAGGTGAAACCTAATAAGGGGATCCATAGATCGAGTTAATGCAACCCTAGGGTGTTAATTAGAGAAAAGTCTCAATTATTCAACCTAGGGATTAGACGTTATTAGTCTTGAATAGGGATAATAACATAACTTATGGATTTCTACGGAACAAGTTAAATGAATAAATCGTCTGGTTCAGAGCCAAAATAACAAGTGAAGTTTAGGTGGATTTTTCCTTAGGTATTGTCCTAAATCAATCGTTTTTCACAAAAGTAATTCCCCAATTCTATTTTCTGCAACTTCTTAGTTTAGTTAATTAGTTAGTTAAAACAGACCCATTTATTCTTAGGCTAGATAATAAAAAGACGGTCATTACTAGTACTTTTAGTCCTTTGGGTTCGACAATCCGGTCTTGCTAAAGCTATACTACTGTTCGATAGGTACACTTGCCTACATCGTGATAATAGTTAGTTTCAAAAATGATTAATTATAAATTTATAAAACTTATCACGGAAAATCACGATCAGAAATGTTACAGTTATATGTAAAGGCACACTCTGTGTGAGCTTTTCCCTAGTATCCGATTTGATTCTAGATGGTTCAACGAGTAAGAAAAGGGAATGAAATGGTAAGTATGCAAATAGATTAAATCATGATCTTATGAAAGGATTTATAAATTAAATGATGATATTACATATGGAAATTTACATATCACATGTTGATTTCATTTGTACCATGGTCAAGTATACTAACTTGTGAGTTAGTGATGTTGTTTAGGCTTTTATTAAGCTTATGGCATTGGTGATGAATTATGTTTAATCTTTGAATTGTATAAATGACACAGTAACTTATGTTTTAGTTTATAAGAGCTTACTAAGCACTCGTTGCTTACGTAGTTATTTTCCTTTGTTTTATGGATCATCGGAAGCTCGTCGGAGATCTATCACACTATCTAGCAATCATTTTGATAGTTTTTGAGCATTTTGGCCAAGGTTAATAATGGCATGTATAGGTAATTTTGAATGGTATTTAGTGAATGTATAATTGATATCTTGATATGTTTGTGCTTTGAAGTTATGTATGGTTGATGGGTTTGTAATGCTTGTTAAGTTATGTCATCTTGACCACTTTTAGGTAATTGAAATGCATGGTGTATTGGTATACTTTTGATATGTATTGGTAGGTATTTGAACTAGGTTCTTATAGTTGAAATATGGCAATGTTGGCCTATTTAGATAATTAATATTTTGATGCATTTGAGGTGCCTTTGAATGGCATATTGGTTAGGTGATTTAGGATTTCTGAAATGGCATGATTATGTGTTTTTGAATGATGCTTTAGACCATTGAAAGTGTGCACAAATGGGTTGGTTAGATATGCATGAATTGGGTATGAAATGGATTATAGGTCAATTTTGGGTTCACACGGTCTGGGACATGAGTTGTCACGGCCTGACGACGCAGTCGTGTGTCATTTGAGAATTTCTTAGGGTTCAAGTCAGAGAGTTACACGGTCTAGTACATGGGCGTATGGGGCAACTCAGTGAATTGTACAGGTGAGGACACGTGTCTAAGACACGGCTGTGTGTCCCTTGTTCAAAAGTTACACTACCTGGGGTGATTTTACACGGCCGTGTGACCCTATTTTACAATTTTTGCATTTTTTTATTAAATTTTCCGTTTTGTTTCAAATTAGTCTCGAATGGCTTCCAAGCTATTTTTAGGTCCTCGAAGGCTCAATTTAGGGACGAAATGTATGTGATTGAATGGTTTATGATATATATATATAAATTATTGAATGTTGTGATGTTTAAATATTTTTAATTGTACGGTAATGCTCCGTAACCGTAATTTGGTGACGGAGACGACTTAAGGATGTTACAGTTGAACCTCTTGGTATCAAACCCCATGGTTGTCATCTCTAAACGGGTTGAATGCGAAATTCAAACCAAGCTCTGATACCAGTTTGTTGGGGGATAAAATCATGTAAACAACGAACAAGTAAAATAATGAAGAAATTGAAAAGATCGAACACATAAATTTTATGTGAAAAACTCATCGAAGAGGATAAAAAACCACGGAGAAAAGGAGATTTCACTAACAAGAGAAAAGTACAAGATGGAGAGAATCAAAACAAAGAAAAAACCTGAAACCATAAAAAAAACCCTTCAAACTAAAACACGAAATTCTTTATTAATTATGTTATCTTCTATATCTATGTCTAACTCACACACTAAGCTCGGTGACTCTAAGGTGACTTATATAGGCTACATGTTACTTAGTGCCCACTTACCCTAGATATACTTTAGATGCTAATTAATGCGATATACTATTAAATGCTTAGGGTCTAATTAAGAAATAATTCCAAAATTATCGTCCAAGGAATTAGTTGCATATTTCCATATCTCTCGGGATGAAGATTTTCTTTTCGGCGTGACACTGGTTGCTCGTCGCGACATCATGTTCTCCGACGTTGCGATGCCACTCTCTGTTTTGGCCTGGAATGCGAGGCATATCCACAATAATTATATTCAGTACTTATATTTACTAATTTACTAAATAATTTATAATATAAATTCAGCACTTATAAAATTTAATAATAAAAATTCAATACTTAATTTTTTATATTTAAATTTTTAGTCTATCATACGCACTCTTATTTTTAAATATTATATTGTATTATATTATATTATATTTTTTTATGCTAAGTAATTTTTATTACGTAAAAATATTTATAATATTATATAATATTATAATGTTAGTATTAAAAAATATATTAAATTATTTATATTTAGAATTTTAATTAAAACATATAAAATCATTGAAATTTAAATTAAAAACAGATAAAAATTTAAAAATAAATTAAATTTAAACTTAAAAAAATTAATCATTTATAAATATCAACTATTTTTTATATTTTAAATTAAATCAAACTTAAATAAAAATGAATTATCCTAATAGTGTATATATATATATATATATATATATATATAAATTCGATCTTAATCCATATAGATATACAACTCTATATTTTATATGAATTTTAAATAAAAAATTTTATCAAGCATGGGGTAGCAAGTAAGGCTGCCATATATATTGTATAGATATGCATGAATACGGTCTTGTCAATTAGTCAAAGGCTGATTTATGCTGGCATTGATTAATAACATCACAAACTTTGGAATTACTACACAACAAAAAGGAAACCAATAGCAGACTATACTATTCCCAAATAAAATAAGGTTTTTTCAATCATCTGACTTGTAAACCAAACATAAGAATGACTCTGACGCTTATTCCCCTTTTTTTTATTTGAATTTCCCAAACTACATGACTCTTTTTATGCTTTATTTTCCTCAAAATGACACCTACATAAAATTTATTTTAAATATCATAAATGGACTAACCTAGGGTTTCATTTGTAATCGAGTACAAATTATTAGTCTTGGACCTTAATAAGCCTTTGATGTGGCTAGGATGGATTATGTAAAATAGAAGATGAAAATCTGATTTATTCAAAAGGGAAAATAATAATGAGAGAGTAGCACTATTGAGATCAGGTTTTGTTGCTACCTCTCATCACCTAACGCATCCACAATCGCACCCAGTTTTGGGGGTCTGGCATAGGAGTTGCCGAGTTGGAATGATCATATCAACTCATCTTTCAACTTCAGTTTTTGTTTATTGGATTAAGAAAATGACCCTTCCCAAGATTAATTTCTAGCCGTGTGATGATGCAAACCATGACTTCATCTACGATTGAGACAATGGAGTTGGTATGCATTTGTTTTTATTTTATTAATTATAGCCAATAGATTAAAAAAAGAAAAAAAAAAACACTCCATGTCAAGTATTCTCAACTCTTTTAAGTTTTGGCTTAGAAACTAATTACATTTTCGTTTTCTTTGAGTGAATTTGGTTACATTTGGATAAAACCAGTAAAAGTATCATGGAATTCCTTATAGAAGGAATCGAATTGCATTTTATTTTCTTTATTAAAAAAATGGCAAATAAGTTCTTATATATTTAATCAAAGAGTAATTTGATTCTTATATTATAAATTTCATCTATTTATATTGTTAATTAGCAACTGGTCCTCGTATATTAGCATAAAGTATATATGGTATGCCACATGTCCCTATCTAATTATTCTGTCAGCCACAATAGTTTTTAATGGTAAAAATATATGAAAAAATCAACAAAAAAATCAATTTACTATTTGATCTAACATACAAGAACTAATTTATTATTTTTTGAGTAAAGGGAGCATGATAGTTGGTACCGTTCTTGTAGTAAACCGAAACAACAAATTTTAGGTTCCATTCAAGTGCAAATTCCAGTTGGTACCAGTTGTGCCAATACATATCAGTTGATTTCACCTGTACTAGCCAAAATATGGTGTACCGGTACCGAAAAATAATTTTAAAATTAAAATTTTATTATTTATTTATACCAAAAAATAATTTTATATATATTATTTTTATTATTTATTTTGGATTTGTTGAATTATGAACTATTATATGCATAGAATGAGATAATCTTCTTGTTTAATCTATGCAATAATTTTTTTATTTGCTTATTTTGAGTTTGTTTAATGATAAATTGTATTTGTAAAGGTTATAAATTTTTCTTTTTGTATCACTCCAACCAAAGTTTTATTTTTGATGCGTATTTTATATTTAAGATTTATTTAATCTAATTACTTGATATTTGTAAATATCTTTTATATGCATATATAAAATATTTTATAAAAATAGTGATAAATCCGAAATGACACACTGAAATAGACTAGTACCAGAATGTACCAATACCAATAGAAATATGATACGTCTATCGATACGATACTAACTCCTAATACAAGAGCCTCCATAATACTTTTTAAAAAATACAACCATATTCTAGGTTTTCTTTCTATTAGGAAACCTTTGAATTTCTATTAGGAAACCTTGAAGAAGAATAGTGTATTTTAAATGAAAAAATCAGGTTTTCATAGAAAGTTAAAGACAAAATTATAAAGAAGTAGAGTTAAATTTATTGTTTTAAATAATTAATTTTGAGGAGGGAGCAAAAATATATTTTAAATTTTTTCTTAAAAATAAAGAACTTAAATTGAATTATTAATATTCAAGATGGACTAAAAATGTAATTTAATCATTTAATCCCTTCTCCCTCTGCCTTGGTTCCATGGGAGATATTGTCAAACAGCGTAACCCAAATTGGCAGGAAAATAAATTTTCACTACAAACCCCAACTGAAATCATATGTGGATGCTTGAGAAAGAGGTGGCACTAAAATTAGATATCAGTTGGAGGAAAAAAAATATAGTGAACAGCTGGAAGGGAAGAAACCCTAAAATCATGGAACAAAAGATATTGAAGAATTACAAAATTTTAATGATGGGCATGTTCATGATCTATTTTGATTACGACCTTTAAAATAATCCAACACATATGATCGTGAGCTTTGTTACGATGGAATTCAATAGGACCGGCTCAAAACAATAAATTTTCCTATTTCTTGTACTCATATTTAAACAAGTGGGCGAATGATGTTCCACCAACTCTAAAACCATGTCCAAACCAACTCACATTCTTAACCCAATGTTTACCACATTTTTTTAATGTTGAGCTTTAATTTCAATATCTGCTTTCAATTTTCAATTTTTTTTTTTTTGTATAAAAATATTGAACGCAAAAAATATGGAAGCTAAATAAGCTTATTAAAGAAATTGAAATTTTAGATATGCATAATCACTTGTTTAGATTCCAACTTTATAAAAATGTTATTTTAATCTTTCATTTCAAAAATTGAAAATGATTTAGGTTTAGTTCATCATAAGATCAGATTTTTGAGTTTGAATAATTACGAGTTTAGAACATTTCAAATTTATATTACTTTGAACTACTTGATTGGATTATTTTAAGTTTAAGTAAATTTAAGTTATTAAATTTTGTCGACCGAGTCTTAACTCGATAGGCATCGACATTATTATTAGTGTAGGAGAATATGGATTCGAATGCGTTAAAGTGCATTATTTTCCTATTTAAGAATTAGGGAGTAGAGGTGTGCATGGGCCGGGCGGCCCGGCCCGGCCCTAAGGCCCGCCCGAAAAATGGGAGGGTTTGGGTAAAAATATAGGCCCGAAAAATGGGCTTGGGCAAAAAAAGAGGCCCGTTTAGAAAACGGGCCGGGCCTCGGGCAAGATTTTTTTGGCCCGGGCCCGGCCCGATTTTAATATTAAATTATTTTTAAACTTTTTTATTTTAAATTTTAAGTAACTTTAGTTTTTTTTACTTTAGGTTTTTTTTTATTGTTTTTAATGTTATTTTGATATTGTAAAATTTTTGTTATTAATATAATTTAGTTCTAATTTATTTCAATTTTTTAATTTTAATATAATTATTTTTTATTATATTTTTAATTTATATATTATTTTAAGAATTATTTTAGTCCCATTTTTTTAATATTTTTTTATGTTTTAAATGCATTTGATTTATTATATTTTAAAGTTTTTTATTTAATAAAAAAAGTAAAAAAAATTTTAATATGGCCGGGCCGGGCCGGGCCGGGCTTGGGCCTATCATTTTTTCTCGGGCCGGGCTTGGATAAAATTCTAGGCCCATATTTCGGGCTGGGCCGGGCCCGGGCCTTGAAAACGGGCCAAAAATTTTTTATGGGCCCGGCCCATGCACACCTCTATTAGGGAGGGGCTATAAATTAATTCTAGATATTGTATAAAAAAAATAGATATAACAAAAACATATAATAAAATTAATGTTAAAAAAATATTTAAATTTTAATTTAAAATTAAATTAAATCAAATAAAATCGAATTTTAGATTTGATTTAAAATAAGAGGTGTACACTGATGAAGCAACGGATAAAAAGAGAAAGAGATTAAGATTTTACAAAGAGAAATTAAATAATGTAATTCGTTTCCGAAATTGGTGACTTGCAAGGAAAGTGGCTGCTCTTTTTCTTTACTTTAATGTTTATAGTTTGCGGATGGCTTTCAACGGCTGGGTTCGCGAGTATTTGATTTTTGCGTGAATCGAGCTTAGCTCCTACCCATTACGACACGTCACGACCCTTCCGCCTTCTTTTAAAACCCAACTCTCCCTTCAATCAATTTCCACACCAAACCAACATTTTTTTCTATTTTCAGAAATACTTCATACAACGCAATACAAAGAAGAAGAAAAAAAAAAAAAAAGAAATGGAAGGTCTTATCCCTTTTGTTTACAGGGCTATAGTCCAGTACAAGAGCGGAAAAGAAGATCACGTTTTAGCAACATGGTTCAACGAGTCACCCTCGGCTTCTTACATGAGACTCCCCACCGGAGATTCTGATCGCTTCCAAATATCCGATGATCGAATCTTTGAATCAGATAATTATGGGAAGTTTTCCACTTCATCATCATCATCATCATCTTCCATGGTTGCTCCTTCTGCTACTACTAAGATTATTTTATCAACCGGAGTTCAATCTCCTGCTGTCTGTCGTTTGACTCCTCGCCGCGTCGTTACATGAAACCATCGCATCCTTATGGGTTAATCTAGGGTCTGGGAATTTCATGTATGTAGAAAATATATATGTATTTCTGTTTACGTTAATCATTATGTATGGGTACTTAATAAGCGTATGAAAAAATCCAAAGGGGGAAGCATACGCTCAAATGTTATGGGTGTAGGGAGGCCAAAGGGATGACCCTATGCCTTTGTGTATTGTACATAGATGGTAATGTTCGAGAGATGATTTTATTAATGTTTGAAGGCCAAAGGGCTTCTATTTGTATGTTGTTAATCGTCGGTGGAACCAGATGTAGTTAGAATCATCAGTTGATGTATGTTTTTTACTCTTTGAATTGTTCTGAAAGTGGGGTTTGTTTTTTAGTTAGTTAGTAGGTATTATTTCATGGTTTTTCTTTTTCTTTTTCCCTTTCCATTTGTCAAATACCGGCTGCCATGGAAGTTGCATCTCAAGGATGTTTTTCTTACTATTTAAAAGCTTGATTGCCGACCAAACTATTCAAACGTAAGGAAGAAAAAGTAAATTACACCTATCTTACTAAATTATTAGTAATTTTATATTTTGATCATTTAACTTTAAAAAATTATAAAATGATCACTAAATTTATTTGAAAGTTTTTATTTAAGTCTATCGACTGTTAAAATTGTTGTTATATATATGGCCTTCTTTGTTTGTAACATTTGCACCAACCGAAAGCTCTTATTTCCCTTCTATTCTATAGTTCGGTATTTTCTATGAAACAACTTTAAACGTCACGAATTTGCAAACTAAAATCCAAACAACTTTCTTCTCGAATATTCGACACTGATCGTCAGATCAACTAGGATCTAAGGTTTGTTTTTGTACCCGTTGATAAGTATCAATCCATTGTACCGATCATCGAATTATCGCTTAGAACTCGTTAACAAGATTTTAAAAAAAAAAAAAACCTTAATAGCCTAGTAACTTAAATAAAAACTTTCGACTAGTTTAGTGATTTAAATGAAAACTTTTAAATAGTTTAATAACCATTTTGTAATTTTTTAAAGTTGAGTGAACAAAACATAAACTTACTTATATATAATTAGTGATCTTGAGTGTAGTTTACCCAAAAAATTAAATTACTTGGGAAAATATATAGTGACGATTGTGTTTAAGTGTTTAATTTAATTCAACAATTTTACTTCTATCCCTTATTAAAAATAATAAAAAATATTTATATTACATATTGGATTAGTGAGAATTATGGGTGAAAATTCCACCAAATTACAGTAAAAAAAAAGAAGATTAGTTGGGTTTTGCAAGGATTTCAGTTGTTATACTAAAGTTTAGATTTGTTTCTAGTTGATCAATGCTAGGACCTCATTTAATTTTTTTAATAAAAGAAATTAATATAGTATTAATCAGGGTATATACAAATTAAAAAAATTATTATTTGAACCCCTGTAATGGCTGATGGTTAAGAATGTTTACTACCAAGTGTGACCTAAGTTCAAATCGCGCTAGTCGCGTTTTTTTCGAAATTTGTCGTATTATTGTAATTCATGTACTTTATTTAAGTAAATATATAGTTCAGTTATGCAATATTAAATGATTAAGCGGCAAAAAAATTTGTGGAATGTCAAATAATTATCACTAATTAAAGTTGGAGCTTTTAATTTTTATGTTAAAATATATTTTGAGAGAAGAGAGGAATTCAAACTTTAAAGGGATTCACAACACAAAACTTAAACTTTGGTATTAGCCACAGTTCAACAGTCACTTTCTCAAATATGGATAAGTTTAAAAGAAAACATTAAAAATAGTTTGAGAAAGACATTTAACTTTAAATTAAATAATGTGAAAATTACCTTTTCTTGACCCAGTTGTACAAATTGGTTAGAATTTTATTTTCAAGAGTAAAGCAATAGATATTTTTAGATATTATCTAAATATAACAATTTTTTTCATTACATTAGAAAAACAGATTTAGAAAATAAATAAAATGTGTGATAATTTCTTAATTTCATTAAAATTAAAAATATATATTAATATTAATTTATCGATATGAATTTTAAATATTTAACATTAATACACAATTAATTGAAAGAAATAAATTGTACATGACAACTAGTGGTTGGATGCACTGGTAAGTATATTGCAATTTTAAGGGGGAACGCAGATTTGATCTTTGTAGATGATATTATTGGGAAAGACAATCCTGAACCTCGAACATAGATTGTAAAACAGACATGAAGAATACCAAAAATAAATTGTATATAAATAAAGTTACAAAGGATAATATATTTTGGTAAATTGCAAGAATGATCATACAACTATGTACTACGTTCTATTTTGGTTACCACACCATTAATTTTTTCAATTTAGTTATTCAATTTTTCGAAATTAAATAATTAATCTCTCGTTAGTTGTTGTTAACTTAGTAACAAGAGTCTAACAAAAGCTTTTTTATAGGCCTAATAACAAATTTAATATTCCAAAGTTTATACATTTTATCAATTTGATCCTAAATATAAAAAGTTCAAATTAACCTAAATGTTTACAAAATTTATCATTTTAGTTTTTATTCTAAAAAAATCAATTTAGTTTTAGTTTTTTTTTTAAATTTCAAAAAAAAAAAAAAAAACTATTAAAAAATATTTTCCATCAAAATATAAAAATAATTTATAAATCTAGCATTCGAGGATTCAATTGGGTGTGTATTTTTTGGAGGGCTTTAATTGATTTTTTTTTTTTTTTTGAAAAATTCAAGGATTTCCTGTACCCTTAAGCAGTTATTTTATTTATAATGCTGCTTTCTTGTCTCATTAGCTTGGAGTTTCTGGGTTCTGTTGGAAAATGCAAAATAGTTTATGCTTTCTTGAAAGCTATGCCTCTTTTTATAACTATGATTTCCATGGTTAAAAAATAATTTAGCAGAAAAAAACACTTGAATCAGTAAAAGAAAAGCAGAATCGGAAGGAACCAACTTTGTAACACATTAAACTCAAGAACATTAGTTTTATCTTCGAAACCTTCTTCTACATCATCGATGACAAGTCTTTCTGATTATTTCTATTAAGTTAGTCTTTTTGGTATCAACACCCAATATATTTTTGTGCTTTTAAATAAGTTGTTGAGATAATGTGTGCCTGTATATGCGAATGTATGCAATACTATTATAATATCATCTAAAATTTCATTAAAAGAAACTGAGTTATTATTGATATTCCTTGTATTATGTGTTACCCTATTGAACTTAGGGTGGGGAAAAGGCTATTGTATGGTCTGAGCATTATCCTTTCTGCTTCTAATATTTGCATGTGTATAAAGCAACCTACAATATGATCATAACAGAAATGCGATACTGCAATCCTATAATATGTCAGCAGACCCGACAAGACTCACAATATAGTTTACAAGGGTGTATTACAATTTCATTGCCTTTTTCTCATCATTTATAGGTTTAATAATGATGATATCATGTCAATGATAATTCAATATTTTATTATGGATATTTTCCTCAAGACTTCATAAGATAAACGATGATAAGCAAAGGTAGATAACATACTCACTTTGAGTTTATCTCAAATTTACAAACATTGTTTGACAATGAAACTTTTAAACAGCCATCATCAATGTTCTTAAACAATGATATAAACTTTTAAAGTCATGTTCAATTATTCCCATTTCCTTGCTTTTAAGTTTCGTATTCGATCATTTGTTTCTTGACTATAATTTCTATTTATTAATATTAAGGTCACAATTTATTTGTTAATTACATCCAATTAATAATTGTTAGAAATTGTATGACTTGAATCCCGTCATTTGTTGAAGAGATAAATACAGTAACAAAACTAGGGTGGAGTTGCGACCGAGGGTGCGGGGGCAGAGCCCCTTCGGTACGGACCATACCGCACAAGTTGAGTCCGTATAAAACTATACTCCTACTGTTTGATTTTGATTAGAACAGGAGTTTTCAACCCTTAAATAAATAAAGTCAAAATTTCTCTTATATCATTTATTTTTCAACATTGGTAAATTTTTCTTCCTCTGCCCGTGATTTTTTCTTGAAAGATTTCCATGTAAAATCTGTGTGTTCTTATTTTTCTTTTCTTAACGCTTTGCGATCGTTCTATAATTATTATCGGCTTTTATTATAACAATGCTTTTCCTTTAGCTTTAATTATTTTATTCAATTAACCACTTTGATTATATAAGAAAATCTAACACACCATAATTTAGCATTCCAATTCTTCAACCACTTTAGCTTTTAATTTTGGTGATAGGCCTTTCACCTCTTTCCTAACTTTCCACCTTTGACTGAATGGCTACCAAAACCAATAAGGCTCCACTTTCTTTTGAATCACTTCTCCATTTTTAACCTCAAAATTTATGTAACACAAATACCCATGTAAATTTAGCAATAACGACCATTGGCACAAAATTTTAGCCAAAGTTTCTCACCTTCTCAATTCATCCGATAACCCCAAAATATCAGCTCCAATACTTCTACTCCCTCTTTAGTATTACTTTCAGTTTGCAAGAAGACTTTCTTTATTTCACACTTTCATCGTTTCTCTTCTTCTTCATCAATTCCAATCGCCCAAGGTTGGAGGGGATGAGCTTCCTCTTTCCTTTTCTCTCTACCGAAACAAGGACAATGGTAAATGATTTACTCAAAGTCATGAAACTCTCAAAAAGTTTTACTTCATCTTTCTCTTAATTTTGTCGACCAAAGTGGGAGATGATGCTTTATCTATCCTTAAATTAACTTAATATCACCTACTATAATGCATCCAACGGTGATGAGAATGAACTGGAAAAATTAATGGTCATAATGTTAGATTTGGTGTTGTAAGTGTAGAATTTTTAATTATGTACACTTGTATTTTTCAAAAAAATTAGTTTAATAATAATATCCATTAATTACATTAATACCACTTGTATATTGTCCTCAATGATTTTTGCACACAAAGAAAAATGGAAGTAAATATTGACTTACTGGTTATCTGATGTTTAACTAATATTAAGCGGTATTATGTAATCGGGTCATAATAGGGAAAAACAACTTGTATTAGTAGATGAACCTAAATATGTCCTTAGTTAATTAAAAAATAAGCAAACCAAATGAAAGACTAATGTGCCGTCTATCAAATCCAATTGGAAAGATGATTTGTCTTGAACATCAGAGCGGATAACTCCTAGAAGATAGAGACATAGATGTGATTAACAGAACTAATAGTACATCGAACAAGACCCAAGTAAAATAGATCTTAAATACATTTATGAATTTATTCACTTATGCCATTCATAATGTGGCATACATTAATCTTAAGTGGATAATGGACTATATATGTATGACTTGTAACACCCCATATCTGACCCGATCGTCTGGTCTGAACTATAGGATGTCACAACCCAATTTATGATCTAAGTATTACCTTCAATATTACTACCCTCACTAGTAAAAGGAATAAGACATGGATTATATATGATGACACAACTAAGTAAATGTTCAAAATTTTCAAGAATTCATAAAAATGATAAAAATTTATTTTAATAAACACAAGTTCACTATGTAAGCTTAAATTTATTAAAATAGTCACTATTATAAATATCAAGGAAATCCAGTCATCTAATGAACCCTGTAATGTACATGAATCTACTTCCAATTATATGCTAGAATCTCTAGAATTTTACAATCATAAATAAGACCCGAGGCTCTACCTCGAGGTCACTCCACTATATGCACATTACAACTCAGAGACTATTTGTCCTAGCTCGGTGGATTCTAGCCTTGTCCCTTCTCGAACTCCCAAAGTCCTCTTTTTACATGCAATACATAACAACATATATGTAAGTTCTAAATAACATAGTGGGTTCTCGTACCTTTTTAATTACAGCATGATCACGCTTGAGTTTTACTATGATTATTCAATAATGGGACAGTTCACCTATCTCTTTGGTGTAATATCTTTCTCACACAAGTTGGCTTAATTATTTTTGGCACCTCACTCTAAATAATACCATCACTGGTTTGATAACTTGAAAATTGAGATTTCATGTGTGGCTATGTGACGCCTTTCCCGTTTATAGCTTCTGTTGATAATATCTTATCTATCACAAATTGGTGTGGCAAAAAAAGCTTTTTCTCAAGCAAAATAGCATATTTTATATAATTTTTTTGTTATTTTTAGATTTTTAGTTAATAAGTGAAAATATCTCATTTTTGCCTGTTTTGTGACACAAATTGATCCATATATGGGCTTAAGCAAGCATCTCGCTCATGGAATCAAATATTTGATCAATCCTTTAAGACTTTTAGATTTGAGCAAAACGTAGATGAATCTTATTTTTACAAATGTTTAGGGGATGAAAAGGTGGTCTTTCTCGTACTATATGTTGATACATTCTACTCACTAAAAATTATGTAGGGACATTGTCATCGGTTAAATTGTGGTTAACTCGATAGTTTAGCATAAAGGACTTGGGAGAAGCTAATTTTGTTCTAGAACTCGAATCCTAAAGGATCAAAAGAACAAAGTGATAGCACTGTCTCAGGCTTTATACATAGACAAGATATTGAAGCATTGTGAAATAACCGATTCGAACAAGGGAAATCAACCCTCTGTATTGGGATTTCATCTCTTTTTAAAGGACTATCCGAAGACAACAGAAGAAATAGAGAACATAAGAAAGGTTCCTTATGCTTCAGCAGTAGGAATTCTCATGTATGCTTTGTTGTGCACACACCCAGGTATCTATTTTGAAGTGAGGTTGGTAAGTTGATATCAGACGAATTCAGGACCAAGGCACTAATAAGCAGTTAAGCATATACGCAAGTATTTGTAGAGAACGAGAGATTATATGCTTGTGTAATCCGGATGAGATCTTACTCCTATCAGATATACTGATTCTGGCTTTCAAACGTGTTGAGACTCGAGGAAGTCGATATTGAACTTTGTTTTTATCTTAGACGATGAGTCCATAGTGTGAATTAGTGTCAAGTAGGGTTGCACTTCTAACTTCACTATGGAGTGCTGAATATGAGGTATGGAAAAAACTACGACATTACAATAGTGCGGATATAGCTAAAGCTCAAAGAAACCACATAAGGGTAAAACACATTGATTCAAAGTATCATAAGGGAGGCGGTAGTGTTTGACGAAATAATGAATGTAGTCAAATATCGAATTTGAGGACAAACCCTGAGTATTTGTTTTTCCAATACTGTACTAGCTAGAGAGCTCTTTCGGAAACATATGGAGGGTATAAGAATGCAAAACATGACTTACCTACTTCATTAGGGCAAATGGAAGACTATTGGACTTGGTTCCTAAGTGTAGTATTTTTGTTTAAGTACACTTGTAATTTTTTTGAACAAATTGGTTAATAAAATTATTCATGAATTACATTAATACTTTGTATTATTGTTCTCAAATGGTTTTTGCACGTAAAGAAAAATGGAAGCAAATGTTGCTCATTAGTTATCTAATATTTAACTAATACTAAGCGGTATTACGTAGTTGAATCATAATACAAAAAGATAATTTGTATTAGTAGACGAAATTAAACATGTTCTTAGTCTAACCATAAATGAGCAAATCGGTTGAAAGACTAATATATCCTCTCTCAAGTCCAATTGGGAATATGCCTTTTCTTGGGCATTAGAGCGGATGACTCCCAGAAGATAGAGACATGGATATTACTGGCTAGACTGATAATACATCGGATAGGACCTAAACAGAATAGATCTTAAATCCATTTATGGACTTATTCACTTGTGATGTTCATAATGTTGCACACATAAATCCTGAGTGGATGGTGGGCTATGTATGCATGACTCATACACTTGGATGTAAGCAAAAACCTGAGTTCGAATAGATAAGGAACTAAAAGTTGGTGCCTTGGGTGTATGACTTCTACAATACATAGGGTCATTCACAATAGTGGAATTCCTAGCCCGAGACATGGGTAAATGATATCCTTTCATTGGCATTACATGGTTGATAAAAATAAACATGACTATGGGTCATTCGTCTTTATGATGAATGACTTGATCGCTATTTGATAGTGATTGACTTTTCATGAAGGAAGATGTAATGGTTACCATGAGATAAAATAGGATCATATTGGGAGAGCAGATATTATCCCAACAAGATCAATGATATCCTATGAGGGCAACACATTTATGACAAAGACATTGGACGAGCACTAAGTAGTTGCTTTCGTAATGGTATGTCATTAGGAAGAGCTCAGTCATGATACTATAGTGGAATGACTTTGTGACTAAATGAGTTTATAATTAATAGGCAAAAAGCTGAAACTTAATTATAAATTATTTGAAACCCTAATTACATATGTACAATCGTTCCCTCCGCTAGCTCATTGAAACCATAAATGAATTGCGTGTTTGAATAAAAATGAACAGAATGAATAGAAATAAATAAATGGAAAACATTCAGAAATGATTAGGGTTTTCTACAAAATGGAGAAATGGAATCATTTAGAAATGAATGTGGTTTTCTTGAAATGGAAATGAAAATGAAAATGAGAAACATTTCATTTGCAAATGTGCATGGATTACTTAGAAATGACCGGAAGGATAAGTTTATATTTTTGAGTTGTTTTAAAACTCGAAAATGAAAATAAATCATTCGGTCATGGTTAACAAGTTGAGTTTTGAAATGTTGAATATATTTTCTTGGAAATTTTACTAGGGGTAAAATCATCATAATTTTACTAAGGATAAAATTGGGATGAGAAAATTATTTAATTGGAGAATTAATGTTTATTTTGGAAAATAGAAAAATATGTATTGGGTTAGATTCAATTATAAAGTGCTAGGTTAAAAATTTAAAAAACACATATAATTGGGCCTAATACAATGAGATGCCTGAATCCATCATAATACATATGAGGGGAAACACGCCCTATTAGCCATCTCCCTCTCCTAGTTGGACTAGGAAGTTGTTTTTCTATTTGAAATAAACATTTATAATTCAAAAAGGATTCTACCTTCTCTCCCTATAAACAAATGGCATCGATAGAGCTATTCACACAACTTTAAGAGATTGTTACTCAATTGAAAAATAGAGAGATTTATTCGTAATTATTAAATATATTTTTTCAGAATAGTAATTATATCGATTCTATTAAAGAAGAGAGAATTTTTGTTTTCACCCCAAAAGGAAAAGAAAACTTTTTCTAGTTCTATGTTTGATTCAATTGGTTCAAACCCATACTCAAAGCAGTCCGTAGTACGAGAATAACGGAGAAAATCATTTGGTTGAAAGCCAAAAAAATCATCAATCTGCTTATTCGAAAAATAATTACGATTATTGCTGTAAATATCATAAACCGAGTCAATTTTCAAAATTTTAATTTCCCGTTGTGCAAGAAAAACATTTTCAAATCAAATTTTTTCCAACATATAAATAAATCCATCCTAAGATTAAAATGCTAGGTACCCCTAATGGTAAGGGTAGGATGAGTAATTTATTCTTAGTGGAGCCATAACATAAATATGTTAGAGTGCTATAATTATGAGAACACTCTTGATGGGATCTACCTATGTGAGTTTGAAGTGTGACAGCTTTTAGAAGCTTAAGGGCTTGGCTCTAACAACACTCATGAAAAGAGGACGTGGACAAATGGCCATGATACGAAATTGGAGCGGAGGAAGCAGATTAGGATCGAATTCAAGTTGTTTGATTCAAGAAGTAAATATTTGGATATGATCTGAAAAGAAGAAATAAACAAATTTAGTAATAAAGATTTCAAAAATAGTAAAGAAGAAATTTGAGAATAAAAAAAATAAAAATCATAAATAAATAAGAAACAGAAATTTAAAAAAAAAAAGAAGAAAGTGGAAGATAGACGAGTAAACCGATGGATATGATAGATATAAGGATAAATGTCCAATTGAACCATTTGAGATATAAACCCCAACAAACTCAATTAATGGCTCTAATCAATCCTCCAATAAATAATCTTTGGCAAATTGAAAGGTGAAGAATGAATTCCCATGACTCCTTTAAGAAAATCAAGAAGAAAATTACTTCTAAAAATAACAAGAAAGAAATCTTGCAAAAGAAACAAACTCTTAGAGTTGAAAACTTTATTAATGAAAACAATTGTCTCCTTAATAAATAATGAAGAAGCCTTTATATAGGCCAGTTAAAACTCTAAAGTATACTAAAACTCTAATTAATCTAAACAAGAAGTAGTTTTAAACAAAACTTTCTTATTAATAAAAAACTCCTTAATAACTTAAAATATTTGATAATTATAAAAAATTCGTAAGAGCTGATAATACAATATTGAGCTCATATATAAAAAAAAATTAAGCCCAAACCTAAACCCAATATGCTTTAAACTCAAGTTAAAAGCCCGAAACTCGTAATTACTGTCATAATCATGCCTAGAAATTTTGAATGCGTAGTATTCACTAAAGTCGTCATAACTTGAGCTCTCAAACTCGAAATCAAGTGATTCTGATGCGTCATTGAGAGCACCAAAAATATCATATTCCTTGTAAAATAGTAAAAATAACAATAAAGGGGAAGTAGGGTCGAATCCTCAGGGACCGGATTGTACAAATGCTCGTTTCTTGAAATCCTGTACAATTTCTTGGCCAAGAAAACCTGCATTCCTGAAAAATAAAAAAAAAAGAATTAAGAACTTGGAAAAATAAAAATAGAATTTAAAGTGAATTGAAATTTCGAAATTAAATAAATTGTAGAAATTAAAAAGAGGAATATAAAAATAAATAGAGTTGGGAAAAGAGAAAGTTTCTTATATGACGAGATTCCAGCCTCTGATTGTCTCATTCCGCCTTGGGTTCAATCATTGGCTTTTAAGTAACCCTTCTCGAGCAGGATAAGCCAGTTATAGTGGAAGAGGACGCCTACGACCACCAGCTCCAATGATTTGGACTTACGATTTGGCGGAGCCTGACTCTAGCCAATAATCGCTTTTGTGGGACTATCTTCTGCTAGATCACCTCTTCCCAATGACGAATACCACGCCGTTTTGTCTCTTGGATTCGCCAACCTCTGACGCAGAAAGCCAACGAACCGACTGTGCAACCTTTCCAAAACATACAAAGCGGCCGTTCCTTGCACAAGTTGAAAAGGTCACCTATTAAGGGACATGGACAAAAGCGTCAGCCCCGTAATGCGAAGAAGCGATGAATACCCTGTTGAAAAAGGCTAAGCGCGGATTCTAAGCCTCAAGAACCTTTTTGAGGAATTTTGACAACCTTCGATTAGATTGTGTTAGTGGCTCATAATTTTTTGGAAAGAAATAAATATAATATAAATGAGATTTTTATTGAAGAAAATATGGAGAGAGCAAAAAGATAGAGTTTTTGGGAGAGGGAGTGTTTACAAGAAAAAAAAGATGTCAAATATGTGCCACTCCATCCCCTATTTATAGTACTGGAAAACTTAGTCTATTCCTAATGAAATTCTAAAAGATAAATAATAAATAATTAAAGATAATTAAAGATAAATAAAGATAAGTGAAAATAAATCCTAAAATTAAATCTAAATAAAAATTCTTAATAATTATCCTAATATAATTGAAATTAAAATAGAGTCTTGTACTGTAAAATTTCTTCTTTTGCATTTTAGTCCTTGGGTCTTCCATGTTTGCATTTTTGGCACCACTTCTCTCTTTCTTTGCATGTTGGCCCATTATATATTCAAATTTTCACTTTTTGCCCTCAAATTTCGTCTTGCCTCCAAGTTAGTCCTTAAAAGATAAAAAACCACAAAATAATCCAAATTAGTAGGATCATACTCAAAATAATCATGCAATTAGCACATAAAATATGTCGTTCTAGAGTATTATCAGATTCAAAGTGCGTTTCGAAGATAAGTTCGAATTCCATGTAGATATCTGAACCCAGAAATGTCTGGATCCCATCCAAAAAGTCGTCGCAAGTCTACTAATTTCCTAAACTTGAAAATTGGCAATTTCGGTGAATGTAATTTAATAAATTTCACCCCATTTGTGCATGTATTAGACCATAATAGTGTCCCTAGATACTATGCATTGACTAGTGTTGAAATCATTGTGTGAGATTTGTTTGGTTAATCAAATGGAATATTTGGTTCAAAGCTTAGTCTATCAAGCAATTTTGATTAACTATAACATGTTTTCACTAAGTGAATTCATTTATGCAAATTGATTTCCAATATTATCAAAATCTAAAATATTTTGACAATGATGGGGGATTGTTGGAACATTTTCATGTATTTTTTGTATTCCAATAAATATAAATAAAAGAGCAATATCACTTAATTTTTAGGCTCAAAAACATAAACTTGATATAACTAAGAAGTGATATAACTCTTAAAACTTGATAATTCCCAAGGGAGAATGACACCTATTTATAAGTTGAAAGAGCACCAAAATATTCTCCTTTAAAATAGCTGATAAGTCATTGAAAAGTTTCCTTAAATAAATCAAATAATTATCATACCAATTCAAGGAAGCCTATCAGGTGACTATGATCTCTAGTTGATTTATGTTATTTTTTTTGTCAAACATGTCATAATCAAATGGATCAAATTCAGTCCAACCGAAACTTGTATAGGGCTCAAAGTTCCCTAACATGAAGTAGTCAAACTTGCAAATGCTTACTACAAAGTTCGAAACCTTAAGGATGTAGGAGAACTAGACGATTGGCGAATTTTATGGCAAACTTTGTGATTTATCCAATCAAGATTTCACCCTTGGATATAAGCACTCGAATTCAAAGCTATTAGAAAGGTTCTTTAGTACCAAAGCAACAGCTATCGAGGAAGCAAAAGACATTAATGCTATGTGTATTGATGAATTGGTTGAATCTTTACAGACCTTTGAGATTAACCTAGATGAAAGAGGAGCAAGATCAAAGGAGAAAAGAACATTTTTTACAAGTGACTGAAGCAGTGCCCACCGATCAAAGCATTCCTATATAAGAGATGTAAAAACAAAAAGCTTTACTGACTCAGAACTTCAACAAGACTTTTAAGAAACAATCTAGAAGGAATCAGAAATTTGAAACCTTTAAGAATGCTAAAAAGGGAAGATCCAAAAGAGTGATTATCAATGAAGAAGTAGTCAAAGACAAGAACAAGGGGATCAAGTATCATGAATGTCATGAATTTGGGCACATTCAAGCAGATTAAAAAAGAAGTCCTTGTGTGTCGCATGGAATTATGAGTAATTATTCCACGAGAAGCTTCAATTCTGATAAAGAGCATCTGAGTAATTATTCCAAACTTATTTCATGGTGAAAGCAGATTGGTTTGGATAAAATATTAGTGTTGTTGTTGAATACCTCTAGATAACTCATATAAGACAATGCATTCGATTTTGATTAAATGATTTTGATAAGAGAAAGTCCAATAAAGCGCTGTTCTATAGATCCTGTGTCATTGTTGTATGGTTTCTGTGGAAAATTAGGAATGAATTGCTTTTTTAACGGGATAGTTCTTGATCTAGTGAATGTGGTGGAAAGGATTAATAAGTATACAATTGAAATATGATGGCACTTATGCGTCCAAATCAGACTCCAAGTAGTGCGAATGTTGCACATATGGCGTCGGGACATTTGCGATCAAACTCCTTTTTTCATCAGTTGGGGAGTTGTCTGGGATAGGGGTCGGTACAAGTATGGGAGAGCAACTATGCTGTTAGATACACTTGGGAATCAAATTGTTTTGAGTCGATTCCAAATTACATAGCATCTGGTTCTCCTAAGGTTATCATGGCTAAACATCGATTGTTGCATTTGTAAGGATACAACCAGGAAATGGCTCAAACTGCTAAGTGCTTAGAGGACAAATAATATCTTACACTGTAAGTGGGAGCTTATTCTTTTAGATATCTTGCATTTGGATTTTCTATGAACAGAGTGCTCAGCCATTCTCCACACTTGTTAAGCATCTGAACGTCAGAAGTTCGTTGCTTGGCCTTAATGTTCTATCATGCTTTTACATAATGTACCTAAATAAATAAAGAGAAAGGAAACAAACTATTTGAGTTTAGTTTCAATTCTAAAAATGTCATTTTATAGGCATTCCATAAAATGTTGGTTTTTCATGTGAAATGGTGTGTAGATTTATTTTTCCTTAAAAGTACTCTAGGGATCTACGGCTTGCCTTTAAGCTTTGAAGGAATAGCCGTAAATTGCAATTTACAAGCTCCTTTCTCTTTTCAATGTTGTGGTACTGGTAGCAATGTTTTGATAATATCCAAGAAAGCTGAAGAGAAAAGACAAAAAGAAATGATAATTAATTAATTCATTAGATTTGGTGTTTAAACAGCTAGCACGATATGATAGTTAGTTCCCTAAGAAATAAACAATAAATTGGTCCAACAATCGGCACTGCGGGGTTTCAATTTCTTGATTTCTTCGGAAAAATATGGGTACCAAAAAAATGAGTTTCTATGCTTTTATTAAATATTTTAAAAAGAATCTTTTTCTTTTCTTTTTTATATATTAAAGGGTAGGTAAGCATGTTCACCCCTTACAAACTTAAGTAAATATTAATTATATACATAAGATTCTTAATTAGTAGGGTACATTGTCCCTATTTTATCGGTATATCCTCCAATATAATGTGGAGAGAGAACCCTATAAAGTGCATTGGAAGAAAAAAATTGTGCTATTTTTCAGGTACGAGATTAAATAGAACAACAATATATAAAATAGAACCATACAGTAAAACCCATAAATTAATAGTGAAAGCCACGGTCAATTCAAGCTTGCTACTAGTATATATTTTACTTGGAATTCACTCTAGCCTTTAATGAAGAAAAGAAGAGGAGAAGACAATGCTACCTCTTTCGATTCTTATTACAATGGTAATGCTGTTCTCCAGAGATTGTATTACTGTCATGGCGTTGAAGGTCTGCCCCAAATGTGGCCGAATTCCGGTTCCATATCCGCTTAGCACCGGACCAGATTGCGGTGACCCCTGGTACAAAGTACGGTGTATTTTGGGGACACTCTGGTTGGATGCTTTCAATGGATCATCCTACAAGATCACTTCTATTAATCCAATGGCTCAAACACTGATCATCCGTCCGCCGGGTTTGGCCAAGAATACTTGTATGGCAGCTGATTTCGGAACCCAGGGGATTCAGTTGGACGACAAGCTTCCCTTTAACATCACAAGCGCCAATACAGTCATGGTCATGAATTGTAGCGCCACGGTCCCCCAAGAATATGTAGCTCTCAATTGTAGCTCAACAAGCGTTTGTCATGATTACATCAGGGGCAATCCAGAGGCTAAAGCCAATTGTGGGGCATTGCCAATTTGCTGTTGGTATGGTACTGGGGGTACCATGCATACTTACAGGATCAGGGTTCGTCCTGAAAGATGTTCAGCTTATCAAAGTTTTGTGAATTTGGATATGAATTTGCCTGTCAGTAAGTGGCCTGTGCCAGGGTTGGAGATAGAGTGGTTATCCCCGCGAGAACCGGAATGTAAGCTCCCCGACGATTGCAATGATTTAGTGCATTCAATATGCTTGCCGGATCTGGTTAATGCTGGACAAAGAAGGTGCTTATGCAAGCGAGGGTTTCAATGGAACTCCATTCAAGGTATTTGTCAAGGTCAGTATAAAACTTCTTTTAACATTTTATTTTTTTATCTCTGTGACTGTAAAAAAGGGAGACGTACGGTTTAATAGAGTTTTCTGTGCTTCAATAGTTCAAAAAACATAGCACATTTTGTACCTAAAGTGACACCTTTTCCTCTCGAAATACGTGAATATGCATGTGGAGTTAAAATCAGTTTAAGGCGTAGTACTGACATGAACCGGGATCTGGAGGATCTTATTTAAATTTCGCACAGTCATTTGAAATTGCAAGTTGCTAAGCTGGCCACATGTGCAAACGCCTACAAACTCTGCCCAAGAATCCTTTAGTTCGATTAGAACAATGTTGGAAACATCACCATCTTAAACCTAGTTTTAGAGTTGTTAAAACCTGGCATGAAGAAATGTCAATTAATAACTTTTATAATATATTGTTCTCAGATAAGCTGCAGTGAGACCAACTAACTTAAAATTGAATAATTTTAGGACATTAAACTTTTGTATCTTTTCATCATAGATGTGAAATGTGCACATGGGAGACGTTGCAAGAATGAAAAGAAGAAATCCATAGTTGGAGGTAAATGTCAACCCCTCTAAAATTTGTATTCTAATTTTATGATTAAAGTAACATGGCTTTTCCTATATTAATTATTGTATATTAAATCAAAAAATATTTTTTCTGTTAAAAATTTTATTTCATTTATATTATTAAAAATTGGTATGACTAATTAAATAATTAGATATTAATATATGGTGTACTATATGTACCTCATATTGAGTGTAAAGACCAGTTTTTAACTGAATAAATAGATAAAAATTTTAACAAAATTTATTCTTTAATTCAATGTACAATAATTAATTTATTATTTTTGAGTAAAATAGACAAAACACAATCCAATTCGGATTATACAATTACTAATTTATGGTATTATTGTACTGTGTAGGTGCAGCCTTTGCAGCAGCTGTAATCATAGTTGGACTCATTGTTACCATTATTATAGCCTACAAGCAACGGAAAAACTGCGAGAGAGAAGCTGAAATGAGTTTAACCAAGGCACATAGAGATCTTTTAAGCTCCAATAGTGGCAAACTGGCCAAATTTTTCACTATCAAAGAGATAGCCAAGGCAACAAAAAACTTCTCCAAAGACAACCTCCTTGGCTCAGGAGGCTTCGGTGAGGTTTTCAAGGGCATTCTTGATGATGGAACTAACATAGCTGTGAAGCGAGCCAAGCTTGGGAACGCCAACGGTATTGATCAAATCATAAATGAGGTCCGAATCCTTTGCCAAGTTAACCATAGAAACCTAGTCAAACTCCTTGGCTGTTGCGTTGAGCTTCAGCAACCTGTATTGATTTATGAGTACATCCTCAATGGAACCCTTTTTGATCATCTTCATAAGATCTTCCCAGGTAAAAAGGTGACACTCTCATGGCACCGCCGGCTTTGCATTGCCTACCAGACAGCACAAGGTCTTTCCTATCTCCATTCTTCCGTGGTTCCACCTATATACCACCGTGACGTAAAATCCAGCAACATTTTATTAGATGAAAACCTTGATGCTAAAGTTTCTGATTTCGGGATTTCCAGGTTGGGTTTCAGTGATGCCAGTCATGTTACAACTTGTGCTCAAGGCACTTTAGGTTATCTCGACCCCGAGTATTACCTTAACTTCCAACTAACCGATAAGAGCGATGTGTACAGTTTCGGAGTAGTTTTGTTGGAGCTGTTAACTTCCAAGAAAGCCATTGATTTTAACAGAGGAGAAGAAGATGTGAACCTAGTGGTTTTCGCAAGGAAAATCCTCAAAGAAGAAAGATTCATGGATGTTATTGATCCTTGTCTTAAACAACAAGCTGGTAAAATAGAATTAGAGACAATGAAAGCTCTAGGGTTTTTAGCAGAATCATGTTTGAATGAGAGAAAGCAGAATCGACCTTCGATGAAATCAGTTGCGAAAGAGATTGAGAGTATTTTGAGTGCTGTTTCAAGTGAAGTGCTGGAAGGTTAAACTCTCAATGGAAGTGGTTCTATCTTAGCCGACAGTTGCAGAACATTTAGCAATTACCAGTGCTTCTCAGTCATTACAGAATAAAAGAAATGTTTACAAGAGTTCTAATTTGTATCAACCATGTGGTTAATAATTCTTTTTGTCTCTTGTTGCCAATAGTAGTATTAGTTTATCGGCAAATTCTTAATTTACTTTTTCCATCCCATAGTTTAATAACACAGTACCAGTAATTAATACTTGTCTCATTACTTGAACCTAGCTAAAATATACAAAACCCAACTTCCCATTTTATCTTTTTATCTTTTTTTAGTATTTTCACATTCCAAGTTCTTCTGTTTTGTCTTTTTGATAAATTTGTCTTATTCCTCTATTTTTTTTTTTAAAAAAGTGTACATATCTAATTATGAGGTTAACTTTTTTTTAGTTTCGTCAAATAATTTGATTTTTTTAATGATTTTAGGCTCATGATGTGAGAATTATCTTACCATATTTTGTTGTCACATAAATATTTTACTACATAATTTTACAAAAAAGATTGAAAAAGGTAATAAATAAAGAAAATTACAAATCCCTACTTTCAATCTGCCCAAATAAAAAATTCAAAAACCCAAATGTTGGTTTTTTTAAAAAATCTTTTTTTTCTATTGAGAGGAGGTTGACTTTTTCAAGAGAAGTCTTTGAAATATCATTTGTTCAAAATCAATGGACTCCCAATGGGTTAATATTGTCCTCGGTTAAGGTTTTCTCTCTCAACTCTATGGAAAGACCAAGTGCCATTAGGCGCACGAGTTCAATAAAGTGAGGGCATCTCATCGGGACAGACCTTATGTGACGCATTACCAACTACCAAACAAGAGTTGTTCTTTAGTGATACTTTTCTTGGCAGAGCTTGTTCTAAATAATAGTTGTTCTTAAAAACACAATTGCTCTAAATAGAAGTTGCTCCAAATAGTTATTGTTTTGAACATAACTATTCTTGAAACGCAATAATTCTAAATAAGAGTTGCTTCAAATTTTAGTTGTTCTCAATAAGAGCTATTCTCAAATGACAACTACACTAGATGACAACTATTCTAACTAAAGTCCTGTTTTCAACATAGTTGTTCTAAACAATAATTATTTTAAACAAGAGTTGTTGCTTTGGAAGAGATACAAAGTGAAACAACACTACTACTTGTTTCAAACTTGGTAGCACAATTTCCTGAAACAGTAGCCAAAATTAAGTATTTACAGTGACCCTCACTAAATGTTCTTCCTTCCTGCACCTTGAAGGAACACGATTGTTGATGTTGGCTTTAGGAGAAGCAAGAGCTCCATCTATTGAAGAAGGCCTTTCATATTTCAATGGTTCATTTTTGGGGTGCAAGGTCCTTGTAAGGGTACCAAGAAGCAAAGTGGTCACCATTTTTGCCACAAGTCCTACACAATACAAAGAAGCCTCATTTTCTTCCTAGTTGGTCTAAATCATCTCCCCTAGCTTTACTTTCTTCTATCTCTTTCCTTATGAATGATTAAATGTTGAGAAAATAACCTATTAACAAAGAGGACTTTAAACATCAATGTAATATAATCCAAAAATACAATCTTCAGAGACAAGTAACTATACTAACAAAATAAAGTTTTCATCCAAAAATGAAAAGAATCACACAATTTAACACATTTATATCAAACTAAAGAAAACCTGAAAGGTCTTTTCTTTCTTGAAAGTAAACCTTAAAGTTGTAAATAAACCAATAACACATAAACAAAGACAAGAAAAAAAGTTTCAACCTTTCATTTCATGCACTTAGCCACTGGAGGAGATACACACTTGTGTTAAATACTCACAAAAACAAAAATAAGAAAGTCAGAGCGTTACAACTCTACCCCCTAAAAGAAATTTCGACCTCGAAATTTAACTGATCAGAACAGATGAGGATACTACTGACACATCAAGTCCTCAAGTTCCCACGTAGCCTCCTCAGTACTATGATTCCACCACAGAACCTTCACTAGGGGAATGGACTTTCTCCTCAGAACCTTAACATCTCGATCTAGAATCTGAACTGGCTCTTCTACAAAAGTCAAGTTCGGCCTAACCTCGATTTCCTCAACAGACATAACATGAGATGGATTCGACAGATACCACCTCAAAATCAAAACATGAAAGACGTCATGGATACAGTCTAACTCCGGAAGTAAATCTAACTGATAAGCGACCGGTCCCGCACACTTCAGAATCCGATACGACCCAATGAACCTAGGGCTCAACTTGCCCTAACGCCCGAATCTCAGAACTTTTTTCCATAGAGAAACCTTAAGAAATACAAAGTCCCCTACAGAGTACTCGATATCACACCTTTTCAGATTTGCATAAGATTTATGTCTATCAGAAGCCTCTTTCAGACAATCCCGAATACTCAAGACCTAAAAATCGACATTCACCCAACTCAGTCCAACATAGCGGGGTACGACACTTAGGACAATATAAAGCCTTGTAAGGTGCCATCTGAATGCTAGCCTGGAAATTGTTCTTGTAGGCGAATTCAGTTAGCAGCAGATAATCCTCCCAACTACCACGGAAATCAATCACGCAACTCCAAAGCATGTCCTCTAGTATCTAAATCACCCTCTCAGATTGACCATCTGTCTGAGGATGGAACGTAGTATTGAAGTCCAATCTCGAACCCAAAGCCTCATACAATTTCTTCCAGAATCGAGAAGTGAAACGAGGATTTCTATTAAAAATAATCGAGACAGGATCCCCATGCAGTCTTACAATCTCAGAAATGTAGAGCTTCGCTAACTTCTGCAGAGAATAGTCAGTCCAAACCGGAATAAAGTGAGCAAACTTGGTCAATCGGTCCATGATGACCCAAATAGAATCATTCTTAGTGGGAGTCAAGGGCAACCCACTAACGAAGTCCATCATCACTCATTCCCGTTTTCATAAGGGAATCTTAACTAGCTGCAACAAACCCGAAGGCAACTAGTGCTCAGCCCTAACCTGCTGGCATGTTAGACATCGAGCAACAAAATTCGTAACCTCACGCTTCAAACCTGGCCACCAGTACAACTCACGAAGATCGCGATACATCTTATTACCACCGGGATGCATAACAAAAGGGCTACTATGCGCCTCCTTCAAAATTGACTGCCTCAAACTAAAATCATTTGGTACATAGATCTGTCCTCAAAAACATAGCACACCATCATTATTCAACCTAAAATCTGAAGTACTACCACTCTCAACTTGACGAAACCACAAACCCAAAGACTCATCCTGTAACATCCCGATTTTGGGCCTAGTCAAAATAGTAGTTTCGGGACCACAAATTTAAGGTCATAAAATTTATTTTAGTATTATTTTGAGGTTTACAGTATGATAATATGATTGTGTAAAACTTTTATTAGGAAATTTTACCGTTTGAATACTTAATTTGTGAATAAAGACTGAATCGCATAAAATTCTAAAGTTGTGTTCTATTAGCTAAATCTGTTAAATAGCTGTAGAACTTAAGGGTTGAGGTCTTTAATGAGTAAAAAATCCATTATATGTATGAATGGATGTGTATGGAAAAGAAAAGTCAAAATTTGGTATGGGTTGGTATTTGATGACAAAAGCAAAAACTAATAAAATAAAACAAGTGGTCATCTTCTTCTTCATTTCATTCTCAGCCAAAAATTAAAGAAGAAAACCACCATGGAAGCTTCAAATTTTTATCAAAATAAACCCTCTACATGTAAGTCATTTTGGTTTTAGTTTTTGATGTTTTTGATCTTTTTGAGATCCTTAAAGCATGATATAGCTATTTTTACCATTATTTTGAGCTAGGGTTTATGTTAAAAAATTTACCCATGTGTTTCATGCATGTATTTTGATGATCCATGGAGGAATATGGAAGTTTGGTGTCAGATGAACATCTTTTTCTAAGTGATTTCTCATGAAAACACCTAAAAGTACTTGTTTGTAAAATATGTAAAATAGGTGTTAAAAATGTGATTTGATAAAAAATGTGGGCTGTTATAAGAGGGAATATGAATCAACTAGGCTTGGGTAACCAAGAAAATGGACACGTTTCATTTTATGAGCCTAAAGATTAAATTATAATTATGTAAAAATTTAGGGGCAAAACTATAATTTTGCTAAAATATGTTTTATTGGTTGTTTTGAATAATGTGGTAACTAAATAAGTGAAATTTACTATTATAGATCAAGAAAAATGGAGTCCGGGCCTAGACCGGGGAAAGAGCAAAATCTTGGACTAAATTGAATTGATTGTCCATATTTTTGTACCGAGGTAAGTTTGTGTGTAATTGATATAGCATTCTATTATGTATTTAACATTTAATGTTGCATGAATTTTATATTTTTCTTTGTGAATATTATTGATGTTGACCGACAAAGAGTTGAAGTGTTAAAAGCCGGTTGAACCTCAGGAATACTTAGGGTACAAATATCACGACATTTGGGTTGATGAGATCCTGTATAAGACCATATCTGGGATATGGCATTGACATTGGTATGTGTTATCATGTGGGATATGGCATTGATATGAGATCCCATGTAAGACCATGTCTGGGACATGGCATTGGCATCAAGTGGTAATCCCATGTAAGACCATATCTGGGATATGGCGTTGGCATCTTATTATATGAATGAGGTTTCTCGAGTATCCATTAGTATTCTAAGTGGTTCAAAGGGTAATCCGAGGATTTGTCAAGGAAATGACGAGGTATGATCATGTTGAAAGGGTACAGGTATGTACACCAAGCTCGTAGTTATTGAGACTACAAAATGATGAGACTTTGGTAATATGAGAATGAAAGAATTATGACCTTGAATTCCATTGAACTTTATGTAAATTGAATGAGATAGGGCATGACTACGATAGTTATTGAGAATGAGATGACTTAAGTTATGTTATGTATGTGTATGAAATTATATATTTTTATTACTTATTAATCTCATGCAAGCTTACTAAGCTTTATGCTTATTCCCTCTCTTTTCCTTTTTCTCATAGTGTCGCCAAGCTAGATCGAGGATCAAAGGACGTCGAAAGCTCATTCACACTATCAATCGGATCTTTTGGGTATAGTTAGTCTCAACATTTTGAGTATGACATGTATAAGGACTTGGTCTTTTTGTTATATGTCATATCGGTCTAGCCAAATGTGTTGACTCATAATGATAGTTGATTCATTTTGTGTATGGCCATGAGATTGGCTCATAATGATTATTGGGTTGTAAATCTATTCATCTATGTATGTATGTGTTAATTTTATTATGATACGGCCTATGGTTATTGATGATTGAATGTTGATGAATGTCATGTGTGTATAAGATGGTTTGAAAATGCATGCATGCAAGTCTAAGAAATATTGCTTATTCATATATGCGTGTTGGTAAGATTTGATTTGTCATATTAGGAAGTCTTAAACAAGTATAATGTGAAGGGAAGTTGTCATGCATAAACTATGTTTATGAGTGTTAAGGTATCATTGAAGCTATATATGTGTTTGTACAAATAAGGGTGGCAATTGGCTTGGAAAAATAGCCTTAAAGTTGCCCACACGGGTAGACACACGGGTGTGTGTCTAGACTGTGTGTGACACATGGCTTGCCCTATGGGCGTATGTGACACATGACTTGCCCCATAGGCGTGTGACCCCTGCACCCTAATTAATGCAAAACAGAATACCCAGTAGTAAACACACGGGCAGAGACACAATTGTGTGTCTCAGCCGTGTGAGAGACACGGCCTAAGAACATGGGCGTGTGCCCAAGCTTGTGAAGTCTGCAGCTGATTTTGGAATTTAATTCGTCACACGGCCTAAGGACACTAGCATATGCCTTGGTCGTGTGACCTTATTTGGTTGATGATGTCATAGTCAGTGAGTTACACGGGCTAAGGACACGGGCTGAGGACACGGGCGTGTGACTCTCCAAAACATGAAAATTTTCTTAGTGTGGTAAAAGTTCCGAAAGTTCCTCATTTAGCTCCATATCTTTCCATTGCATGTTTTGGGCCTCGTAGGCCATATAAAAGATGTTACATATATGTTTGAATGACTTTAATTAGAATGAAATTTTATGGTTTGGTTTTGTGTAGTTGATTGCGTTCAAATACAGTAATGCCTTGTACCCTATTCCGGCATCAGGTACGGGTAAGGGGTGTTACACAGCCACCAACTGTTTATCCCGAATATGATCAATCCAAGTCAGCTTAACTTGCAAGTCGACTAATAGACTCTCATCATCGAATAGACTAAGACGAGTGAACATCACTCTCAAATCAGACATCGCCTTACGACTTAAAGCATCGGCCACCACATTGCCCTTACTAGGATGGTACTCTACCGTGCAGTCATAATCCTTGAACAATTCAATCCATTGGCGCTGCCTAAGATTCAACTCCTTCTGAGTAAGGAGGTACTTGAGACTCTTATGATCGGTGTAGATGATACACCTCTCACCATACAAATAGTGCCTCCAAATTTTCAACGCAAAGACCACAGCAGCAACTCGAGATCATGCGTTGGATAGTTCCCTTCGTGTGTCTTAAACAGACGGGACGCATAAGCCACAACATTTCCATCTTGCATCAATACACATCCCAAACCGACATGTGATGCATCACTGTAGACCACAAACTCCTTACCGGATTTAGGCTGTATCAGAACATGAGCCTGATTTAGAATAGACTTGAGCTTTTTGAAGCTCGATTGTTGCGCATCAATCCAAACAAACGGAACACCCTTACTTTGAGGCTTAGTCAATGGAGCTGCAATCAGAGAGAACCCCTCGACAAATCGCCGATAATAACCTGCCAAACCCAGAAAACTACGGATTTCAGACACATTCTTAGATTGTTTCCAATCAAGCACAACTTCTATCTTCCTCGGATCAACACGAATCCTTTTAGCAGAAACCACATGACACAGAAAAGTTACCTCTCGCAACCAGAACTTACACTTGCTCAACTTAGCGTATAGCTACGTAGAATTTGAAACACTACTCTAAAATGCTTATCATGATCATCCTCGGTCTTAGAGTATACCAGAATATCATCGATAAAGACCACGACGAACTGATCCAGATACGACTAAAAGACTCGATTCATCAAATCTATGAATGCCACCGGAGCATTCGTCAAACCAAAAGGCATCACTAGGAACTCATAATGTCCATAACGAGTCCTAAATGCAGTCTTATAAACATTCACCTCGTTAACCCTCAACTGGTGATAGCCAGAACGAAGATCAATCTTCAAAAACACTGAGGCCCCTCGAAACTAATCAAACAAGTCATCAATCCTCAGAAGTGGATACTTATTCTTCACAGTTAACTTGTTCAACAGCCGATAATCGATGCACATTCTCATGGTCTCATTCTTCTTCTTAACAAATAGAACTGGTGCTCCCCACAGAGACACACTAGGACGGATGAAACCACGATCCAGAAGCTCTTGCAGTTGAGCCTTAAAATTTGTAAGCTCCTTCGCTGCCATATGGAATGAAATGATAGACACTTGAGCTGTACCCGGCGGAAGCTAAATTCCAAACTCAACTTCCTAATTCAGAGGTAAACCCGATAACTCCTCAGGAAAGACATCCAAAAAGTCTCTCACTATTTTGATATCCCCAACAGAAGAGTCCTTACAAACAAAAACGCTGACCTAAGCCAAATACGCCTCACATCCTTTCCGAACTAGTTTCTCAGCCACAAGTGTGGAGATCATATTAGACAGATAATCTCGACGCTCACCGATCACAACCACCTCATTATCATCCTCAGTTCTCAGAACGGCTCTCTTAGATGCGCAGTCCAAACTAACTCGGTGCTCAATCAACCAGTCTATACCCAGAATTAAATCAAACTCCCTAAACTGAAGCTCTATCAGATTTTCCAGAAAAATAGCCCATTGCACCACTAACGGAATATCCCTATAGTGTTTACTAACTCGAAAAAATTTCCCTAACGGACTCAGTATAGTAACCTCACTAATAGTGCTCTCAACAGAAATCCCCAAGGTTTCAGATACAGTACTAGCCATATAGGAGTGTGTAGAACCTATGTCTATCAGAGCAGTATAAGGTGCATCAAATATAAAGAACATACTGATGATAACATCTGGAGCATCTCAATCCTCTCGACGTCATGCAGCATAAACCAAAGCAGGCTACCTCGCCTCTGCCTAATTAGCACATCTACCCTCGGCCCATACCATTACCACCCCTAGCCAATCTACGACCCCTAGTTAGCTGCTGAACTGCCCTCTGAGGTTGCACAGAACCCGGTCTCGAAGCTTGCATTTGATCTGCCCACTGTGGACACTCTCTAATATAGTGCTCTAATGACCCACACCTCAGACAAACCCCAATCCTCCTCCAACACTCGCCTGGATGGCACCTACCACAATCTTCACATGGCTGAATCCTAGTAGGAGCAATAAGGGCTCCCACTCTAACTGGTCCATCAGGTCTAGCCTTTTTCTTAGGCCTCTGAATAGAACTAGAGGGCTCCGAATACCTCTTATTCTTGCCTCTCTTTCGGTCCCTATTCTAGCGCTCCACGCACTTAACATCCTCGGTGATCTTTGCCTTCTCAACTAAAAATTAGTACCCTCAGATTATCCCTTAATCCATCCTCAAACCGGACGCACATATCATACTTAGACACTACCATGCCTTGAGTGTAGCGACTCAACCTCAGAAACTCAGCCTCATACTCAACCACTGATCTATCGCCCTGCATAAGATTCATGAACTCAGACCTGCGAGCATCCACATAGCTCGCCCTTATGTACTTACTCTGAAAAGTGGTCTTAAAGAAGTCTCAATTTAGACGATCAGGCTGAGTACCCTCCTTAACCGTCAATCACCACTAATAAGCCTCATCGCGAAGCAAAGAGACTGCACCCTTCAGTTTCCACTCAAGAGTACAGTCTAGATCATTCATGATCCTCTCGGGGGCCTCCAACTAAAACTCAGCCACATTAGGGGCAACTCTAGTGACACCCCTAAACAACTCAGCACCATTGGACTGAAGTCGTTTAGTTACCAACCCTCAGCCTCTAGCTCCAGAATTGGGTCCGGTGACCCTCTCCAAAATCCTCAGCATGACTTGGGACAGTGCGTCGTCCCCAGCCGAGCGACTTTGAGACCTAGTCTCAGTAGCAGGTGAAACTGGTGTCTCACTCATATCTAAGTACGACATACTACCTAGAGAAGAAGACTCAGCTCGAGCCCCCCTACGGTCTCTACCACGGCCTTGAATACCACGTTCACGAGTTCTACAAGCACTCATCATAAATTTTGGGTTTTAATCTACATTATAAAATTTTATGCATTAGTTCCAGTATTTATTAACAGATGTTTTATGCATAAATTATCAGAAGTTTAGAATTGTTTTCAAAGGTTTTAGTCTCTAGCTGCTCAATACAGTTTCAGAAGGTACTATCTACAGTGTTTCAGAGCAGTTCTAACTAAGTTTCAGAAATACTTAAAAGATTGGCGTCGAAGACTTGGTGTACCACATACTTTCTCAAATTATTCAAATTATTTAAATTATTTCAAAATCAATTCTTTTTGAAACATGATTTTGAAGCCCAAAATTCACAGTTGAGTTTTGCAACCTGGCTCTAATACAATAAATGTAACACCCAAACCTTACCTAAATGCTATGGTCAAATCAAGATGTGTCATAAAGAATGGGTTTTGATATCAAACTCTACGCGTTAAAACTATTTCAGTTTTAAAACTCTTATTTGTCTTTATCCATTGTCAAAACATTTATCCAATTAATTAGTTAGCTTTAAAGCTTATTTTATAATGGAAGCTTACGAAAACGTTGTGTTTCTTTCTTAAAATACTCTCTCAATTAACCTAAAATTATTCTCAAAAGTAGCAAGAAATATTCTGAAATTTCTCAAGTTTCTTGAATCAAGATTTTCAATCAACGAATTTAGAGTGAATAAAAGGTAATTTTCAATCCTAAACTTGGTTTTATGATGACTAGAAACATTTTTACATGATTTGGGAGTCAATTAAAGGATTTTTTATCAATGACAACTTCTTCTAAGAACACATGGTTCTTTAATGGCGAATCTTGAAATTTGAGAGGAAACCCACAAATCGATGGATGTTCCAACTCAAAATGGATCTATTAAAAGGTTTTTGACCTTATTTATCAAGATTAAACATGAGTTGTGAAGTAATTTAAAGAAATTTAAATTTCATCATCTTCATGAACTGATTTTCCGAAATCTTGTGAAATTGATTTAAAGATGAAATTAATGCTTAGTATAAGTGTATTTGGTCTAGTATTGATGATTGAAAGTGTTTAGAAGAGTTGGGGAAATCGATTTTGTGAGGAATAGAATTTTGGACTTGATGTTACAAATTCGATAAGGTATGTTTGTGAGAGGATTTCGATTAGTATAATTAATTAAAATTTATGTTTATTACTTTATCTCTATTGAAGATCCAAATTTTGAAGAGGACTAAGCTAACTGGAATTAAAGCTTGGATTTGCTTAGTTGATCACTTGTTTGTGGTAAAATAAATTATGTGGTAAGTGTTTCTAAGGGAGATTTGGTAAATTAACCCTCATTTGTGTTTAATTAGTAGTTTAATTGATGATTTCAATTGATTAATTATGGTTGAATGACTGTTTTTTTGCAAGATTGATATTATATGTACAAGAGTTAAATTTTTAATGAATAATGGTAATTTAGGTAGTTTTGTGCAATTTAATTAGGTTGATTATATTGATGATTAAAACATGTTTACTGGAGTTTTTTATCATGATATATTGGTGTTACAATTGGTAATTTAACATTGGAAAATGGCAAATGAAATGCTTGATTTAATTGGATATTAAATGGCTATGTTACATGTTACACATAAGCATTTTGTCACATTAAATTAAGCATAATAATGACTGATTTCTATACTATGTTTCACTGAGTATATTGGCAACATGCATGGTGGATCCATTGGATATAGTTGGCATGTCATAGGATTTGTGAGCACTCACATTTATTTGTGACATTGTAAGTATAAGGCTTTAGGTGGACTGATTTGTTTGGAGTAGATAAGGGAGTGTTGAGCATGAGTCTCCACTTTTGGGGTTATTTGTGGCACTATAAGGGAGTGTGTGCTTTAGCTTGCTTAACTCGGTGGACTGTACTTGATATTTGTGGGAGTTTGGAGATTCGTTTATCCGATGTATGATCACCCGATTAAGCCATGAGAAATGTATTCCAATATATTTATGTGTGATTATTGTTATATCATTCGATATTTGTAAGCCATGAATAATTGATTATTGATATTGATAAAGCATATGGAAATTAAATTGACATGTTACTTTATTATGGCTGATAATTGGTGATTGATTGGATGTTGATTTACTAGTCATTTTTATTAACATTCACTGAGCTTTTTAAAGCTCACACCCTCACAATTCGTGCAGATAACCATCTAGTTTGAGGAGCTGAGCAAGAGAGTTCTAAGATATTTAGAATATGGAGTTATCCAGCATACGTTCTAGATAAGGGTGTAAAGAAGTTAGATGTATAGACAGAATTGTGCATGTTTGTAAGATATTCAAAATGAACAAAAGGAGGATTATTCTACTTCTAAAAGATAATACGATAAAAGTTTCTATTCATGCTACTTTCCTCGAAAAAAGCTACGTGGATAACTAAGTAAAGTGGTACTCAAGGAACTTTCCGGAGTGGTAGAACAATCACCAAGTTCAATTCTCAAAAAAAGTTATAGAAAACCTACAAATGATCAACAACATAGGGGAATCCGCTATAGTGGGAAAGTTTCTAAGAAACTAGACTTATTCATCTATGATGGTAGTATTTATAATACGGAAGTCAATCATGAGGATGATGATCCACTCACTTACGAGGAGGCTATGCAGGACGTTGATTCTAAGATTTGAGAACAGGTCATGGATGCCGAGATAGATTCTATGAAATCCAATACGGTGTGGGAACTTGTAGACTGATCGATTGGAATTAAACCCATAGGGTGTAAGTGGATCTACAAGAAGAAGAGAAATGTGGAAGGGAAAGTGGAAACACACAAGCTAGACTTGTAAGGGAAGGCTACACACAGAAAGAAGGCATCGATTACGATGAGACCTTTTCTCCGGTAGCCATGCTCAAGTCTATACGCATACTCTTATCCATTGTCGTGCTCTCGGTTACAAGATCTGGCAAATGGATGTTAAGACAACAATCTTGAATGGCTATCTTGATGAGACCATTTACATGACTCAACCCACTAGCTATGTTGTCAAAGGAAATGAGCAAAAAGTTTGCAAACTGCTAAGATTCATTTATGGACTTAAGCAGGCGTCCTACTCATGGAATAAAAGATTTGATCAAACGATCAAGACCTTTAGATTTGAGCAAAACACTGATAAACCTTATGTCTATAAGCTTATAAAGGAATTCAAATACTTAAAGATCAAAATAATAAAATGACAGCTTTTTTCAAGCTTTATACATCGATAAGGTACTTAAACATTTTGCAATGACTTATGCAAAGCCAGAAATTTAGCCGACTACATTAGGTTTTCATCTTTCTTTAGACGACTATCCTAAGCCAACAGAAGAAAGAGAATATATGAGTAAGGTTCCATATGCTTCGGTAGTTGGAAGCCTTATGTATGCGATGCTTTACACACATCCAATATTTGTTTCGTTGTAAGAATGGTTAGTCGATATCAAGCAAATTCAGATCTCAGGCATTGGCAAGTTGTAAAACATATATTAAGGTATCTTAAAAGAACCATGAATTATATGCTTGTGTATTCTAGGGACGATCTTACTCATATTGGATACACAGACTCAGGCTTCCAAACCTGTAAAGATTCGAGGAAACCGACATTGAGAAATGTATTCGTACTAGGCCGTGAAGCCATACTATAGAGAAGTGTAAAACAAACTTGCACTACTGGCTCTACTATGGAGGTCGAGTACGTGGCTGCTTTTAAGGCAACGAAAGAAGCAATATGGCTTCGAAAGTTCTTAACCAAACTTGAAGTTATTCTTTGTATGGAAAAAGCTATAACACTATATTGTAATAACAGTACTGTAATAATTAATACCAAGGAAATGAGAAGTCATAAGAGGACAAAACACATTAGTTGAAAGTATCACTTGATACGAGAGGTAGTAGCCGGAGGAATTGTAGATGTGATGAAAGTAGCTTCCTAAAATAACCTTGTGGATTTGTTTACTGAGACTCTTATAACTACGATTTTTAACAAACACGTCGAGGATATGGGAATGCGAAACATGACGCATTTACTTCAATTGGACAAGTGGGAGATTGTTGGGAAATGTGTCGATATTATAGTAAACATGTAATTATTTTCTATTTATTTGAACGATGAATAAATAAATAAAATTAATTTCACATTTCACTACTATGTCTTTTATATTTTGTATGCATAGCGAAATTATGACAAGCAAATATTAGCTCATTAATTGTCTAAAGTTCAAACTGAAGATAAATGGCATTGTAAAGGATGTTTACATTGCGAAAAAGATAATTTACTTCAGTAGATAACCTAAATGAGTCTGTAATCCCATAAAAGAATCAAAGTGAGCATTTGCTTAAAATATTGAAAAGGATTATTATGTCGTGTACAATTCCAATTGAAGAGATGAGTAGTCTTAGCTATCGAAGCAGTTGATTTCACGAGTGGAGACATAGATGTATTCATTGGTAGAATGATACATTAGACTGGACCCAAGATGATATAATTCTAAATCCGTTTGTGAATTGATTCACTTGTGACATTCATGGTGTGATTTACCTAAATCTTGAATTAGTCACTGACTATGCGTGTGCAACTTATGTGCTTTGATATATGTGAAGGCTTATGCTCTGAAGATGATCGAGCCCATAGCTAGTATGTTAGATATATGACTTGTGTATGGGATGGCTTTAGTAACAACAATGGAATTCATAGCTCAATTAAAAGTTAATGATATCATCTTATTGGCATTGTGTGGATTGATAAATATGGAACTTGGTCACGGGTTGCTTGTTCTCGAATGAGCAATTTATCACAGTCATTTGTTGACAGTGACCATATTAATCATTAAGAAAATACAATGTGGACAATGAGATAAAATAGAATTGTATTGAGTGAATAGATTTAACTCAAAGGAATCAAGGATATCATATGAGGGTAACACACACATGACGAGGTCATTAGACAAAGCAGTTACATGAATTGCTTTCGTAAAGAGTATACAATAAGGAATTTTCAATTATGGTACTTATTGTGGACTGACTCCATGATTAAGTAATTGTGAATTATCAAAACAATGCTTCTGGACATAATTGCAATCACTAGAGCCTAATTGTAAATGTCTGATTGGTCCCTCCATTAGCTCAAAAAAAGCTCGATCAGACTGCATTTGAATTAGAAGAAAATTCTACGACTTTGGGAATAATTTAATTGAATTAATTTATTCAAAATAGAATTAAATTAGGTGGTCGTAAGAATTGTTCAACTAGAAAATTTGATTAAAATTTCTTTTTTGAAAAATTGATTTGGAAAATTTAAGTGATTTTTGGAAAAATTAATTTTGACCAAGAAAAATTAAATTAATCAAATCAATTAAAATTAATATGACATTTTTGAAAATTAATTTTCTAGTCAGAAAATTGGCCCAATGGGTAATTGAACTTGAAAATTGGATCTGAGATCGTAATTTGCGCCTAGGAGCCCAAAACTGAGACCAAGACCCAAAAACTGGTCAAAATGGGCTCGGTATGTGAAACTGTGCTGACAGTCCAACCGGTGGCTAGACCGGACCGATCAGGCCACCATGGACTCGAATCGAACCGACTCAGGGTGCCGTAAAGGTGTCGCACCTGCATCACTGGACACGACGGTGCCGATGCCGGTGACGACGACATCCCAGTGGCCGGCGGCGGTTGGTCATCAATGGTTGAGCAGTGGAAAAGTTATACTACTAGGAATTTAGTAGAGAATTTGATTTCAGATTAATTATTCCAAAAATAATATTGTTTTAATAGTTTAATATTAAATTTAGTTTAATAATTATCTTATTGTATTTTATTAATTTAATAATAAAGTGATTATCTTATTATTTTAATAAGATTTAATATTAAATTTAATCTAATATTTATCTTAATAAATATTATATTAATTTAATATTAAAATGATTAAGTTTAATCATAGTTGAACTCTTTAAACTCTTCTTATATAACGAGGGCCTTAAGTCATTATTCACACACTTGAATTCAAGAGAAAGTTGTAGAGAGAAAATTCTCTAAAGAGATTATTTCAAAAAATTTCTAGAGATATTTTTCTGATTTACAACTTGACCCAAAATTTTAGAGAAATTACAAAATTACCCTACTGGTAATTTTTGTGAAAATTTTCTGATTCGAAACTAGCCCATAGTCGGCAGACGTGAGCTTGAGGATAGCGAAGAAAACTACCTAGTCGAAGCGCTCATCCTAGACGAATCAAAAAGGTACAATTTTGATTAAGTGTTTATTACTTTAGATATCATAACTAAGATCTTGTTTCAGAAAAAAAATTTTAAACTTTAATTTTTCACTAAATTTATTTTCTGCTGCATTTTCTAAACTCGTTTTTCCAACATGTTCAAGTGAATTAAATTGCATATTACACTAGAATTTATACCTCTAGTGGAAGATTTAGATAGACAAGACTGAGAGGAGACTCTATCGTGTAGGACTTTGATACACTTGTGCCGAATATTGAGACCAAGAAGAAATCTATATGCCTAGAAAAGACCGAAAGGAGAACCTAGGTGGTATCTTTTAGTCTAGGATGAGACTGAGAAGAGATTTTTAGCTAAAAGTGACAAACAATATAATCATCATATGTTTATTAGCTTAGTTAGTAATCCATGACTTATTCAACCATCATTTCAATCCATTTATATAGTTTCTAGTGAAAAGGAAGAAAGTTAGTTTGATATTTTTATTTGTTAATTTAAATTTAGTTTACAAACTATTTGCATTTGAATTTGCACTAATAATTTATGACTCGATTAGATTAACAATTGTTTAACTTGTAATTAATTTGATAAGACATTTACCAATTTGACAATCTTTTGGGTTCTATCCTAGAATGCTCCAGTGTTCTATTGACGTTACAAATATTATAAATAACACTGTACACTTTGCAATTAAAACCACACTTTTAAATTGTTTTATAAAATTGTTTGTTTTTTGTGCACACGTGCATGCAATGAATGAGCTACAATATACAAGCTTTGTTCTATTCCTCAATGCTACTTAATCCTAAACCACCCTCAGACTTTGGTAGACAAATTAATTGCCAATAGACACTAATACCAGTACCACTACAATCCTTGCCTTTCCAAAAGAACTTTGAACATAGATGGGATCCTTTTGAGAATAGTTTTTGGGCAACAAAAACTACCTACACCAAAAACCCTGCATGTTGTAGAGCATAACTTTGAGTAGTTGCAACCTGCAAGCAAAGCTTAGGTGGCGAGCAAACCAATGCTTGATTTTGATAGCATCATCTCAATTAAGGGCTTGTAATCAAAGATAATAAATTTTCGTAGTTATAAGTTTTTTATACAAAATATTAACAAGTTAAATATTAAAGAAAATCATTTATATTGTGAGGATTGATACTAATAAATAGCCTTACATTTTGTCTCAAAAATCTATTCAACTAGGAGAAAAATTGAATTCCAACTTAATAGTGTGAAAAATTATTTTAATGGTGTCCATAGAAATTAATTAAAATGTATTTTAATGCATTTATTTAATATTTATTTTTTTAATAAATATCATCCTAATCAACTTATACCATTTAATATTTCCCAATTTAGGAAGTAAAAAAACACACACACACACACAAAAGAAAAATTGGAAGGCCACTTTATTAGACTAGCCCACATGGCCTCAGGTGGCAACGGCCTTGTAAATTCATGAAGGAATCAAAAGCTTGGCTTTAACTTGGACGAGGAGTCCCCATTAGAGCATTAATTTCATCCAATTTATTTCCAGATTTGTTCCGAGAAAAGACCGCCAAGATCTCTGTCACAGTCACAGGCTGACAGTTCTTACAAATAAACTCCGATCAAGCCACTTCTGTAAGTCTAGTTCAAGTTCCTTACATGTTCCAATGTCTCCGCCACCTTAGATCCATCTATGGTCAAACGTCCCCTATTTTTGCTATTTATGATTTATGGGATTTGTTATTAGATACACTAACGACTCACTGCTTGAGATAATCCATGGTATGGGTCATATAATTCACAGGAAATTCAGATATTTTGTGAGGTATCAGGATGAAAGCACTCATTCTTGTTGGTGGATTTGGAACACGATTGAGACCGTTGACTCTTAGCGTCCCAAAGCCTTTGGTGGATTTTGCTAACAAACCCATGATACTGCATCAGGTTTTATTATATTTTATTTTAGATTTTTCCTCATCGTCTTTGGTTTACTTCTTGTTTGTTGTTGGTGATTTTATATTCCTGGAAATATTTGTAGATTTTCAAAAACAGGTAATCCTGTTTAAATAGGTTTAAGATTTATTTAGACCTGGCTTTTGTTACAAAGATAAATTTGGTGATTCTATGATAAAAAAAAAAAAAAAGTGTGAAGCTTTACGTGGTATTGTTAAACGAATGATTGTACATAGTTCGTTTGTTTCCTTTTTATTTTTAATACTACCAGATTGAAGCTCTCAAAGCTATTGGAGTTACTGAAGTTGTTCTGGCCATCAATTACCAACCAGAGGTAACATGGAAAAGTGCCCTTTTATGGCTGCAAATTTTCATATTGATGACTGTTTGTTATTGATTTTTTTTCCTTGAAGTTAGTTTTTTGTATTGCTCCATTGATTTTGCAGGTTATGTTAAATTTCCTAAAAGAATTTGAGAAAAAGCTTGGCATTAAAATCACCTGCTCACAGGAGACTGAACCACTTGGCACAGCTGGTCCTATTGCTCTGGCTAGAGACAAGTTGATCGATGGCTCTGGTGAGCCATTTTTTGTCCTCAATAGTGATGTTATAAGTGAATATCCACTAAAAGAAATGGTAAATTTTCACAAGGGTCATGGAGGAGAAGCTTCCATTATGGTGACAAAGGTAAAGTAGTAAACTGGGTTTAGCATTCTTGAGAAAAAGCTTGCCATTAAAATCACCTCCTCACAAGGATCTTTCTTTTGTTTCAAGGTGGATGAGCCATCGAAATATGGAGTTGTAGTTACGGAAGAAACTACAGGCAAAGTTGAAAAGTTTGTCGAGAAACCACAAATATTTGTTGGTAACAAAATCAATGCTGGGATTTACTTGTTGAACCCATCTGTTCTTAACCGAATTGAACTGAGACCCACCTCAATTGAGAAAGAAGTGTTCCCAAAGATTGCAGCAGAGAATAAGCTTTATGCGATGGTGCTGCCTGGGTTCTGGATGGACATTGGACAACCAAAGGATTACATTACTGGCCTGAGAATGTACTTAGAGTCGTTGCGTAAAAAGTCCTCTGCCAAGTTGTCAACTGGATCTCATTTTGTTGGGAATGTTTTGGTAGATGAGAGTGCTGTAATTGGCGATGGGTGCCTCATCGGACCTGATGTAGCCATTGGTCCAGGATGTATAATTGAGTCCGGGGTAAGGTTGTCACGCTGTACTATAATGCGTGGAGTTCGTATCAAGAAGCATACTTGCGTCTCCAATAGCATTATTGGCTGGCATTCCACTGTTGGAAAGTGGGCACGGTTGGAAAACATGACGATCTTAGGAGAAGATGTTCATCTTGGAGATGAAGTTTATAGCAATGGAGGTGTTGTCCTGCCTCACAAGGAGATAAAGTCTAGTATTTTGAAGCCAGAAATTGTCATGTGATCACAAGGTTGAGCTTGGAATCAACATTTCGAGAGTTCGATATTGCAATTTGGTTGTCTGCATTACCCTTTTTGTTTCCCTTCTTTTCTTGTTATTCTTAGGCAAATTCCAGTTGGAATAAGTTCGAGGGCCGAGTGTCAGTAGGCTTGTAGTTGAAGGATAGCTGCTGGCCTTTGGTTACTGGTGAACATCATGTTTGGTGGATGACCGGATGCAGAGACAACCTTATACACTTGTGAGGGAGCAATCTCATTTCTCATTTTGGAATGTCATTAACCAAAAGCAAAGAGAAAAAATAGAGGAAGAAATACAGACAACAAATTTATGACGTTATGTACACTTAGTTTAAATGTTGAATAAGTATCGAGTTAATTGTATTTAGAATCTTTTCCATTGTTGTGTAGCAGCCTCTCTTATCCTGTCAGAATGATGCTGTTGGGATAGTTTTTGTTCAGACTGAATCTTGTGGTGTTAACATAACTTTAGGTATATCTTAATCAATGTTATCTTTAGGATAATCAAAGGCCCTGGAAATTTGTAAGATTTACTATATGAAATATAGCAGGGATAGGCTTGATGGATGTTTACACATGGTAGAATTCAACATTAGACAAAAATGTTCTCTGTTGGAAGATGTAAGAAAAGGAAGTTCGAATTTCTTTCAAATCAAGACTTTCGTTAAGATCACAAAAAGCAACAAAAGATCCACAAGTATTTGACAGTATTGTTAGTTAATTGTTGAAAATTAGGGTCAGAACAAGTAACTTTTGAATGAAATTGAGTACTAAAAAAATGCTTAAATGTGCACAGGCAAACGGCAGAACTACTCGAATTCCCCAAAATTGTCAAAATCAAAGTAAAAAAACAAAGGATTTACATGTCAAATGGGAGATGCTGTCATGTGCTTGTATGGGAATCCCTTAGACCTCTAGAAAGAGGCTAAGATCCAGAACATGACATGAGATGACATTGCGATTAGAAGCCACGTGATAAATGCCAAAATTATCGATATTTCAAACTGCCGGCATGGGATATGACTTTGAGCCTTGCAGAAGTCCAAGTCTCTTGCATATAGGACTATAATACCAGCTGATGAACATGCAGCTGCCAGTGATAACATAGCTGTCACCTGTACATTCAACAAGGATTAGCCAAGTGATATACAATTCCAGCTGAAGAGCTATTTGCAGAGTTGTCAATGCTGAAAATAACAATTGCTTGCCGCCCTTAAAAAAAATCAAGCAAAATGCATAGGGAGTTCATATACAGATCAGACAGTGACCCCTGCATCAGTGTAAGATTGTATTCTATGGCCATTACAAAATATGAAAAGGTGGTCACAGAAACTAGCAATGTAATATATAGAAAGGTTGTTTTTTGATAGAATAAGAACAGCCATTAACCACTTGTGGGATCACAGACAGCCTTAACATGAACAAATATGTGGAAAATATGTGATAGCTGGTGAGGACTATGACAAATACTGCAACTAGCAGGAAATATATGGTCGAAAACCAGATTTACATCATTGTTGATGCATCCATTTAGTGGCTAAAGGAGATAAGAGAGGATTATTAGAGAACAGTTTCATACCCAATCACCTACAACAAAGAGGCTCACTAAAACTGGATTCTGAAGATCTCTTTTTCTCCTCAAAGCATAAGCATCAAGACATGCAAGTCCAAAGCTCCATAGTAGTTGAAGCCCCATAGATGCAATCAAATAGCTGAAACAGAGAGCATTATAAACATCAAATGTGAAGAAATACAATTGAAGTGCATTTCTATTCCATCAAAGTTGCATCTTGGCTTTGATGGGTGCTTTTGCTTTTTCTTTTCTCAATTAGAAGTAAAAAGAAAATAAAAATATGAACTGAAAGCAAGGGACAAATAGCTAAAAGTAAAAGCACCAACTAAATGGAACCTTAGAAGATCAAACATGCATAAAGATGCTTAACAGAGAGTTACACAGCTTCAGTCAACTTCGAACTTAAGTTTATTCAAACATATATTATACCGGAGCCTCTTGAATGTAATTCAGACAAATGAATGGCTCTGTTAGACTGTCACTATTAGCAGGCACACAAATCTTAGCAGGCACACAAATCTTGAAACAAAGACTCGGGGAACCACCATTACTGCACTATGCATAGTAGCAGAAAAGCTTCATAGAGTTCCGCTCATTTTCCTGCCCTTATGCCTAATAGAAGCACTCAGTTCCGCCATTATAAGAGCAATAATACACTTTAAACAACCAAGCTCCAAATATAGCAAATCAGACATGTTTATGATTTCTTTAGCTCCACTGTTGTAATAACATTGGATGATAGATGATTGCTTCTGCTTAACAAAGTAAATTACCAGATGCTAAATTTACACAACTTCATATTCAGCTTAAAACCCAATTCTGGAAGAATTGGTACGCTAGAAGTTTATGCACGCATCCTATACATTTCTCTGAAGAGTAAAAAACCATACCTTTGACATTACTAACTGAAGGTAGAAAAACCCCATACCTTTAACATTAAACCCTCTTAGCTTCTCAACCAACATATGGAAAATCATTAAAAAAAACTAGGAAAAAATTAAGCTAAACTTAAAACTGAAACCCACTTCTCATGCAAAATACCAAAGTAGAAATCTAGAACTTAAATTTCATCCAATAAATTCAAACTAGAAGAACTAGAACATCAAAATCAGCTACTAAATAGTAGTGTAAAAACAAATTTTGAAGTAAAACACACATCACTTTATAAGATGCAAAGAGGTAGAAGTCCACACGTCTAAAAGTCAGGTCAATTTCATCTTCTATTTTTCCTATTCTTTCTACCCATTTAGGAAATAACCTTTCATGAACAGTTTTGCTACCTAATCTTGCTGCCCAGCAATCAATGTTTGCTTCAAGATGATTCCGATTCAAACAAACCATTTTAACTAAAATTTTGTCAAGGATTAAACCCAAGAATACTGGAACAATGGCACCCCACCCCCACCCCCACACAAAAAAAAAAAAAAAACCATTAATTCTAACAAGGTAAAATTTGAGAGCACAGCCGAAAGAAGAAAAATGAAAAAACGAAGTACCAGAAAGCAGTGTAGGTAGAGAAACCAGAGGCAGAGACCATGAGTGCAATGGAAGCAGCAGCAAAAGCACATTGGGTTACCCTTAGTGTTAATCCACTCACCGTTCCTGGACTCCCAATCAACTCCTTCATCCTCTTACTTCAAGCTAAAAGGTCCCCAACCCTATCGCCTAAACTCTAAGGGTCCTCCTTGCAGAAAAGGGAAAGAAACCCAAGAATCTTAAAGTCCTTCCATTAATGGAACTCAAATCCAGAGTCCAAAACAATTTCTTTTTTGGTTGAACATTTTAAAAAGGTTATATGGAAAAGGGAATTTTGGAGTTTGGACCAAACTGATAAAATTAAAACAAAAAAACGTATGATTTAAGAAATACCCTGAAATTATGATTTAGCAGATCATAATTTATAAATTTGGCGACATTGATGGTCTTGATTCGGTGAATAGAAAGGGGAAGAGAATGTTTTTGGTTTCGAATAACTTCTTTTTATCCTTGAATTTTATAAAAAAAATATTTATTTTCGTCTTTAATAATTTTTAAATTTATATTTTTTTTGTTTAATCAGCTCAAAACGATTCACTTCAAAATAAAGGTAGATTAATTTCATTGATATGGCATAAATGTGAATCACCATAAGAATGACACATCAGCATTAAATTAATTAAACCATTTTTAAAAATTAAAAAATATTAAAATTAACAGAAAAAGTAAAAATTATAAAAACATTTTTTTAAAAATTTTAAAAAATTAATTAAATATTAAACTTGAGTCATTCATATAACAATTCATATTCAATAAAATTTTTAAAAAAAATCAAATTTTTCATTATTTTAAGTTGATTTAATAAAAACTAAAATAAAATTTTGCAAAATAAGTAATTATTATGAGAATCGGTTTAGTGGGTTGAAGTTTAGGGCAAGTGAGTGACAGACTACTAACTAAATGAACTTTTCTTTCCTTTTTGTTCTTCTTTTTAGACAAAAAGGAGGAACAAGTTGTTATGAATCCTGGGCCATGGGTCTTGGACTTTTGGAGACGAAAAAAGAATCACGGATCATGTTCAATTATAGGGGTAATGACTAGGCCTCGGACCTTAGCAGCCTATCGGTGCCAAGCCTACCAGCTTTGGCTTTCCAATGAAAGCAACTTTAGTTCGAATTTTAAAACCCATTCTGTTTCTTGATTTCAATAATTTGATATTCGTTTCATTTTAAAAAAACAAAAGCAATCAATTTATAACGCACACTTAACTAACTTCAACTGCCACAACAAATTTACTTCCCTCCCAATAGCAACCTATCTGCGTCAAGTTAAATCAGCAAGGTCAAATTTTGCTATTACACCTTGTATTTTCTAAATTTTGAAATTTTATTCTTGATTCAATGGTACCAATTAAATTATTTATTAATCTTGTATTTTTTGTAAAATTATAGATTTAGTCCACGTTCACCAATTGGACCATTTTTAGTGGCTATATTTTTTGAACTTCAAATTTTCAATATTAATTCAAACGACAGTCGTTAATTCTATTACTATTTTTTTTAGTGATATGTGAAAATAACAAATATACATAACATTACACATGAAATAATAAGTCTGGCATATCATATTTTAAAAATAACAGAACTTAACTTAATGAATTTAGTAATTATCATTTAGTTATGACTAAAATTACTAAATTCTAAAAGTATAGGAATTGAAAATGATCAAATTAAAATATAAGTTCTAGATTCATAATTTACATAAAGTACAGAGTCTAATAGCATAAATTGACCAATCAGCAATATGACGAACCGACAGCTCCTAACAGCTACCCTTACCTATGAGACCTTGGGACTTTTAACGCTGAGTTTCACCCTATAAAAATTATAGGTGAGCTTAATTAAATTATTTAATTTAACACAGTGATACAAATTAGTATGAGCAAAATGCATCCAAGTTTTTCTGCTCCAATAGAATCTTTGCAAATTTTTGTGTTTTTTGGGCATGTTCCACCTAACCAATTTTCTTTATTTAAAATTGAATCCACCATTAAATTAATTAAATCATCAATTTAATTTAATTAATTTAATTGCTCCATCTGATTAAAAATCAATCATAAATTATCTTTTTTTTAGGAATATAAATATTTTTACAAATATAACTAAAAAAAAAGTCAATAACTATAGCCGTTGGAATTTGAATATCAAATAAAAAAATTTTAAATTTCATTCACTCTTGTCTATTATCACATTTCTCTTTGATTAAAATTCTTTCAATCTTTTTTTCCTTTTATCTCTCACTTTCTATACAGTAGACTTCAAAAAATACTTTCACTTACCTCCAACAAAAGGCATCTATAGTCCTTACCTTGACGGCTTGGAGACCACGACAGCGACAGAATACCAGCAGTTTGGAAGTCTTCAATAGATGGCAAGGCTAGGAATAAGTAACTTGCGGTTATTTTACCAAAATAACTCAAAAATAAATAATTATAAAAATATCCTAGTTCAAAGATAATCATTCAAATAACTTAAAATGAATAGTAAAATGAGGTTGTGGGATTTAATGGTCAACGCCACCTTGATTTTTGACCCAATTATTATCTGATGATTGTGTTAGGCTTAAAAAAATTAATTTTTTGGGTTGGGAAACTTAATGGCTGGCACCACCTTGATTTTTGACCCGATAATCACTTGATGATTGTGCCAGGTTTTAAAATAATTAATTTTTGGGGTTGGGGGGACTTAAGGCTATTTGACAAAAATGACCCAAAAAATAATTAATTACACAAATGACCCAAGTTAAAAAACAATCATCCAAATAATCTGAAATGAACAGTAAATTAGGATGGGGGGACTTAAATGGCCGGCACCACCTCGATGTTTGTCTCAATCATCACCTGATAATTTAGTCAAGTGTTAAAAGAATATTTTTTGGGGTTAGGGGACCTAAATGGCCAGCACCCTCATTTTTTTTTTGCACCCGTATCATACTGGTGTAAAGTACACCAGTATTTGAAAAAAAAATTTGGGCTGGGGCACCCTGATGGTCGGCACCACTTTTACAGATAAAGAAATAATTTTATTTTTTGGATGCTGGCTAGTTGATGGCTGGCACCCACTTTATCAGATAAAAAAATTTTGGGTTTGGGGTACTAGATGGTCGGCTTCAGCTTTCTCGGGGACTGAAAAAAATTTCATGTGCTAGGACACTGATGACCGGCATCCTTGTATCAGATTTGAGAAAAAAAGTTTGGGGCGCTGGGACACTGATGGCCGGCACCCCTTTACTATATAGAGTTATTTTCTCTTCCATTTGAGCTTTTTCTTTACATTTTTTAGTTGAAATCTAATATTAGTTTTTTGTTTGTTAAGGAGGAAACAAAATTTGTTGAAAATGAGTTCTTAAATTTTGTTAGTTTATGTTCATTTCGATTGAGAAACTATAAATACAGCTGAAGAAGGTTATATTTTTCAAAATCGGTAAAAAATTGAAATGAGATTCAACAAACGTGTTATGCTGGTGGGTTTGAAGTAGAAAATCAATACAAAATAGCTACTCGATGCGAGAAACAGATGTTGTGATTGTTTTACAAATTTTCGATTTCAACAGATCCACTAAAGTTCACGAAAATAGAACTTGAAGATGAAAATGATCTAAGGACAATGATAGCAATTTATTGCCTCATCGAAGATGGAAAACCTGAGTCCAATTGAGTTGTTTGCGGAGATAGCTGAACCGGAACCTATTCAAGTTGTAATTCCAGTAAGTCAGCATTCTGGAATTGATTTTGATCTTAATGTCTGCTGGGAAGATCAGTCCGGTTGTGGACAGTTACTACAAACTCCCAAAAATCTAATCTACGGTGGATGTTCGTATAACTTCCCAATATTGTGTCCTCGTCTAAATATTTATCCAGAGGCATTGGCCATCATAGAAAATGGTGAGGAAGGATTCGATAATGAAGAGTAGTCCGACCATGAAGAGCAGTCCGAGTATGATATTGAATATTTGAGTGATCTCGATTTGGATGACATCCCTGAAGACATAGACGATGAAGACCCAATGGAGGTTGAAGATATACATCCCCATTCGACAGAGAACACGGGTTCTGGTATAGTTATCCGTGATAATCCAGGGGCCTTCATGACTAATGTAGATCCTGATGCGACACTTACGTGTGAGGTTTCTGAATATCCAGATATAGTGTTAGCTCACTTACTGGATGAAGAATTAGAAGATGAAGAGTTGCTCATAGGATAACAATTCGATAACAAGAAAGATTGCTTACATGCAATAAAGCAGTACAGCTTAAAGTTCTCTACCGACTATAAAGTCACAAAGTCAACACAGCCTTTATATGGCGAAGAATGTTGGAAAGCCTCAAGTGGCTGTAACTGGCGTGTTCGAGCTACATTAATGTAGTCAACCCAAATATAGACAATAAGGAAAATAGAAGGTCCTCACACTTGCATGGTTGCTTGTATGTCACAAGACCATCAAACATTGGATGCAAAAACAATATGCAATTGAATCGTTCCATTGGTGAAAGATAGTCCCACCATCCCTATATCAACTCTTATTGCGAACATGCAAGCTCGATTCAAATACAAGATTTCCTACATGAAGGCATGGTGGGTAAAACAAATGGCGATAAAGTAGTTGTATTGTGATTGGGATGCGTCATACAATGAACTTCAAGGGTGGATAATCATGATACGGGAGTATGTGCCGAGAACGGTAATTGATTTGTAAACACTACCATTTAAAGGCTCGAACAATGAGATAGAATCGGGCAAATGGGTTTTCCACCGATTGTTTTAGACGTTCGAGTCTTATGTTAGAGCCTTCTCTCACTGTAAGCCAATAGTGTAGGTGGATGAAACATGGTTGTATGGGTTATACACACAAATACTCTTGATTGTTGTTGCACCAGACGGGAACCGCAATGTACTTCCTATCACTTTTGACATTGTAGAGAGTAAAAACTTTGAGTCATGGGAATTTTTCTTGTCAAATTTGTGAAGGCACGTTGTCAAGCAATACAACGTTTGCCTCATATCAAACAAATCGAAGGGATTAGTTACTGTGGTTAGGCATCCGGGGGTTCCGTAGAGGTCCGTTTATTGTATCTGACACATCGCGTCAAACTTTCAAAGAGAGTATAAGAATAAAGAATGGCATAGAGAACTCGTGAAAATGGGTAAAAAAACACTGTTCTAAAATTGATTTGTATATTTTCAAGATTTATAAGTTTGTATTTCTAAATTTCTTTTTTATAAATTTATAGATGTTTAATTGTTTTAAATTATTTGTTCGAAATTGCATACACAGGGTAGAGTTAGAACCGCGATGATTTAGGCAAAGGTTTGCGAGGCTTGAAGATCAGATGAATTCGTTACCCAAAAATCGTCGTATCCGGCTGTAGTTGGGTAGAATGGAGAACTGGCAATGGAGTCAAAGTTTCAATGATGGGTTTTGGTTTGGTCAGATGACGACCAACCTTGTAAAGGCAATTAACGCGGTCTTGAGGCGTACATGTCATCTGCTAATTTCGGCTATTTTCTCGGCAACATTTTATAGACTGGTGACGTTAATGTCGAGGATAGGGCAGAGACAAGTAAAGCAGATGGAGACGGGGCACGTCTATGTTGAAGGCGTCCAAAATGCAATGAAATTAAACTCAAATATGGTACGGGGGATGAACGCAGAACTTTATTCGCGCGACTTGGAAACATTTCAGGTTTAAGAGTACGTAGGCCGTCGCTCGGGTCTTCTGCCCAAGTCATACACTGTTAATCTGTGAAATAGGCGTTACGAGTGCGAGAGGTCTCATACTCTTCGATATCCGTGTGTGCATGTTCATGCAGTATGTGCACATGCAAAGTTAGAAGTCAAACATTTCATAGACGAGGTCTACATACTGCAACACACATTTCGTATTTGGGGGAATAAATTTCTGGTAATGCTGGATGCCTCGAACTAGGAAGTTCGGCCGCTTGCTTTCGAGATGCTGCCGAACCGTAACCTTCGTAGACATCCTAAAGGTCAGCCATAGTCAACGAGGATTCAAAATGACATGGATATCAAGGAAAAGGGCGAACCTAAACAGTGCACGGTCTACCGAACATCTGGCCACAACCGATCAACTTACCCACATCATGTTTATGTTTGCGGTCAATCTTCTCATAATGCCATATTGGAAGATGACGAATAGGACGAGTCTTTTTTTATTATTATTTCATGATTATTGTAAAATAAATGTTTTAAATAAATAAATTATTAAGTTATTATATAGTGTAAAGTAAAATAATTTAAATAAAAAATTAATACATTTAAATATAAAAAAGTATTATTTAAATATACATTTAAATAAATTATTATATAGTTATTATTCCATTATTATAATTTAATACATTTAAATATAAAAAAATTATTATATACAGTAAAGTAAATAAATTATTCAATTATAAAGTAAATAAATTATTCATTTTAAAGATTAAATAAAAAACTAATTTAATACATTTCAATTAAGTAAATTAATTAATTACATAAAGTTTACATTAAGAAAATAAATTAATTACATAAATAAAAGAAAAAAAATGAATAGGGGAAGGGGATGGCTGGTGCCAGGTGGCATGCCTGCTAAGTCAGGCCAAGGCCAAGCAATGGCCGGCATTAGGCCTAGTTGAAAATGGCCAGTAGATGGCCAGCTGTAGCCTGATGTGTCAGCAGAGGTCATGGCCCAATAGTGGCCGACGCTAGGCTTGCACTGACGTGACCTAATGGGTACGGGTCACGGTGTTTTCATGTCTTTTTTTTTTTTTCATTTTTTCTTCCTAATTAGTTCATTCACCCCCCAATGGTCCCCCTCACTATAAAACCCTTTTTTGCACCTCAGCTTTCCTACCACCGCAAGTTTCACCATTGACCATCGCCGAATGCTCCAGAATTTTTCCCCAATTTTTTTGGTAATTTAAACATGTGAGTAACTAAAACATTCCATCAAAATTAAAGGTTTTTCAGTTATTATTTTATTTTTAATAAAATATTTATTTGAATTTATCGCAGATATCGAAATAATAGATAATTCTCTTTTGAAGCATGATAACCACATTGCTAAATTTGTTCGCAATACGGTTAAACATTCACTAATTTATACAAATAATCACTAATTGATAATATCTTGTTGTTTAAACGATAATTAAAACTTTTTATTTTAATTATTTTCGTAGGAACGATACCGAGTTGTCAGACCTTGACTTCATGATTCGGGATATTTTTCGGATCGAAGGGTGCTACTATATTTGAATGTTGTGGGGTTTAGGGTAGCCGCTTACATTCATATTGCTGACCTACGAGCCGATTTAATATTAGCCCTGGTTGAACGATGGCGCCCCGACACACACGTCCCACCTCCAGTGTGAGGAGGTAACAACCACACTGGAAAACAAATAGGGTCATCTATCAATGGATAAGTTGTAATCAGGCTTGGAAAAATGCTCGATCAGTGTAACACCCCCTACTCGTGTCCGACGCTGGACAAGATACGAGGCATTACCGGACTTAAACACAAACAGTCATGCAAATTGAGCCATAAAATTTTATTCATATTTTGAAACATTCAATCACATGCACATAGTCCCTTATTTGGATCTACGAAGCCCAAAACATACTTTAGAAAGAGTTCGAGACTAAACCGAGAACTTTGGAAAGTTCTAGGAAAACTTAAAAATTCTTCTTATGGAACAGGGTCACACGCCCGTGTGGACACAGGGGCACGCCCGTGTGCTATCGACATGCCTGTGTCCTCAGGCCGTGTAACTCTCTGTTTATGACATCAGCAAATAGATTGAACCATACGGCCAGGCCACACGCTCGTGTCACCAGGCCATGTCCCTCACACGGTTGAGACACACGGCCGTGTCTCTGCCCGTGTAGCCAACACTTAGGCTATTTTCCAAGCTTTCGTGTTACCCTTAATTCCACATCTCAATACACACATTAAGGACACATTTCATGGTATCATTTTAATGATTAAACACCCTTTATTAAGACATATTCTTAACATTAACATGTCATCATTCACGTATTTCACATACTCGTCCAATATCAAGTCTAGATGCAACCATCCATATCTATTAGTTTTACTAATGCACCACCTTTAATAATAATCTAGAATTATCCACTTATCACTTATTTCATTAGACCTTAAGCATTCAAGTTCAATCAACATCATCATCTTATTTCTATGTCATGCACTTTCTCATAGCAATGACCGATTTGATTGGTCATGAAGCATTCATTATACACACATGTTATACACCAATCATCCGTTTTCAACAAGCATATTCAGATCACAAGCATTAGAACTTAGTATGGATAAATAGGCTTAAAAGCCATAACCATTATAATCTACATCTCATGGCTATATATAATGAATCAATATAAGTTAATACATTTGGCTAATCATAACAACATCTATCATAAAACTAAGTCCCTATACATGCCACTCACTTGAAATCGCTAGTATATATATTTCAATACTCCAAAGGTGATATCTCGATAGTGTGATGCTGCCTCTGACGGTCTCCAACCCTGATCCGACCTGACAACACTAAAAGAAATGGAAAGGAGGGAGTAAGCTTTACGCTTAGTAAGCTCGCATGAAAAATAATAAGCAATGGAATAACATGCTATTTTCAAATTCCCTCTATTTATTCAAAGTCTAATTAAGTTGTTTTCTCGAGTCGTAGTCATTAAATTATTTATATCTAGAGCTACGGAACTCCGAATTAAGATCTACTAATTTTCCCTGAAACTAGACTCACATATCTTTTCACCATAAAATTTTTAGAATTTTTTATCTAGCCAATAAATACAGTTTATTCTCTAAAGTCTCCCCTATTTTGTTGTTTGACAGCTTTAACCTTTCTTCACTAAAATTTATTTATATCATAGTACGGGACTCGGATGATGCTCCCATCTATTTTTCTTGAAAATAGACTCATCAAGAATTTTAAGAATATAAACTATAACCCATAATTATTTTTGTACAATTTCTAGTGATTTTCCTAAGTCAGAATAGGGGATTTCGAACTCATTCTGACTCTGTCTCACAAGAATTCAAATATCCCATAATAATAAATTCTTTTGCTTGTACCGTTTCTTCTATGTGAAACTAAACTAAATAAGATTTAATTTCATATCTTATTAAATCTCTAACTCGATTTCCACTTTTTTTGGTGGATTTTCAAAGTTGGACTATTGCTGCTGTCTAAAACTGTTTTAGTGCAATATGATGATAACTATCATAAGTTCATTTTCAACTAATCATGAACTCACCATTTCATGGATTCCATGTTCAATTACACAATGTAAGTTAGCATGATATTGCAATAAAGTTCATAATCATAATTCATACATCTTAGCTCACCAAGGTCTCAACATTTCAAAGTCTTAATAACCACAAGCTTAGTGTACCTGTACCCTTTCAACACTTTTCACATATTACTCTACTTCTTAACCATAATCTTGAATGACCCATTGGACCACCCGGAATACAGAAGGACATTCAGAATTATCATACACCAAATTGAGTGCCAAATCCATGTCCCAGACATGGTTTTACATGGGTTTGCATATCGATGCCATATCCCAGATTTGGTCTTATACGAAGTCTCATGTCGGTGCCAATGCCATATCCCAGACATGGTCTTACACTAGCACACATATCATCACCAATGCCATGTCCCAGACATGGTCTTACACTGGCATACATATCAACGCCGATGCCATGTCCCAAACATGGTCTTACACTGACATACATATCAACGCCGATGCCATGTCCCAGACATGGCCTTACACGGGATCTCATTAACCATGGTGTCATGATATCCGAATCCTAAGCATTCCTTAGGTTCCCCTGGGATTTCCGAGATACAATGCTATCATCAAGATTCCATTGAATCATCACAACCCAATTTCATTAGGGCATACATACAGGTATCATATGATATCAAATGTTAAACATATAATAATGGAATTGTTGAATTACTTACACACAATATTACAATTCATGTAATATCAAGCAATAAAATTCCAGTCTAATATTGCATTATTATTATCACACGAACTTACCTCGGCACCAAAATAGCAAAAAGGAACCTAACCGTCAATTTTCTATTTTTCACCTGATCTAGGTCCAATTCTCATTTTTCTTGATCTATAATATCACATTTAGTCTAATTATTAGTCACATTATTTAATGTGATCCAAAAATCATATTTTGGAAAAATTACGTTTTTGCCCCTAAACTTTGTCAAAATTACACTTTTAGCCCTATGCTCGTAAAATAATTTTTATTCAATTTTCTCACTCTATAGCCTAGCCGAACCATTTTCATAACTATAGAAAACTTAAATTCTCATAAAAACACCTTTATACCATTTTTGCAACTTTTACAAAATGGTCCTTTCGGACGTTTTCATCGAAAATCGCTTAGTAAAAGTTGTTTATTTAACACCCAACATTCATTTTCTACCATTAGACATCAAAATGCATGCATGTCACACATGGATCAATTTTTAAACATGAATCCTAGCTCAAATAAATGGTAGAAATAGCTAGATATTGTTACGAGGATTTTAAAAACGTAAAAATCATTAAAAACGGGGCTAGAACGGACTTACAGTCGAGCTTGGAAGCTTGAAAAACCCTAGCTATGTCTTCTCCATGCAATTTTCAGCCATGAGGTAGAAGATGGACAAAAATTGGCTTTTAATTTGGTTTTTAATTCATTTTAAGTACTAAATGACCAAAATGCCCCTAACTTAAAAATATTCTATTTCACCTATTTCATGTCCATTTTTGTCCAAAAAATTAACCAATGGTCTAATTACCATATAAGGACCTCCGATTTAAAATTTCATAACAATTGGACACCTCTAGCATGTAGAACTCAACTTTTGCACTTTTTACAATTTAGTCCTTTTGACTAAATTGAGTGTCCAAACGTCAAAATTTTCGAACGAAATTTTCAAGAAATTATTTCGTGAAATTGTAGACCATAAAAATATAATAAAAATAAAATTTTTCCTCATCGAATTTGTGATCCTGAAACTACTATTTCGACTAGGCCCAAAATCGGGATGTTACAATCAGTGGGGCATTTGTAGCTGATTATTAGGAAGAGTGCCCCTTGATGATGAGGAAGGAAAACTAACCGAGCTGCAATTTACTTGGTTAAGAGCTAACTTTGAGCATCTCCTAAATAATCCAACGCATATGGACATTATGTACATTGTTAGAGCGTTCATTGTACAACTTATAAAGGGAATATCGATGCCGAACATAAATCAAAATAAGGTCGACATGATGTACCTCTCCCTACTAGAAGACCTGGCCCAAACAGGTAACTATAGTTGGGGCTCCGCAGTACTGGCGTATTTATATCGCGAGCTTTGTCGAGCGACAAAGCCATCTACGAAGACTATGGGCGGTTGCTGCCTACTATTGTAGTCATGGGCCTTATACCGGATGCCATTTTTGGCAAATGTAAGCCACCAACCGTTGTCCTGGCCACTTATAAATAGGTGATTTAACATTCGACTATATCTTCTATTTCTTTATTTTATAATATAGTACTTTTTCATGAAAAGAATAATAATAGAAAGTATTCACGTGTATTTCAGATGGGCGACAGTACAGGGAATTGGACGGTCATACACCGTGCCCGCATACCACCAAATGATAGAGACTTACTCGAGGGATAAGGTAAAATACGCTTCCGACCTTCTCCTCTAAATACGAATTTTGTAAAATAAATTAAACTTAGTTAAAAATGTTTACTCTTAATGTGCAGTTTCTATGGATGTCGTATTCAGACCTAAAATTTACGGCACTTATACCATCATGGGTACACGATCAACAAACTCCGTTTGTAACAAACGTGTCATTAATTAATTTTCATATGGTCAAGTGGCATGCCACAGATCGGGTATTAAGACAGTTCGGTTGCATGCAACCCATCCCGGACCCTCCACATATATTAGAAGAAATACACGGGATTGACAAAAAGGGGAGGGACCACATAAATTGGTCGAACCAACATGTTCCGTATATCTTTCTGTGGAATGCCCAACATGAGAGGTGGGCCCCGTTGATTGTCTCGGACACCGGGTTCATTAGTTCACGTGAGTACGCAAAATGGTACTTCGGAAATAGGTTGCTTTACATTTACCACGGTCAATATATGTTGATCTAAGGACATGCGTTACTGGAATCTACTCGATGGCATAGGACCGAAACACGATCGCGTCATAACTGAGTTCCAGCATTCGGATACACGAATTCTGTCTCCAACACTGATCCCAAGCCCAACTATGAAACATCCAAGGAAAGCTCACATACTGTTTATCTGAATCCTCCTTCGTTCGACTATATATTTGGCGAAAACCCCGAGCCTCAACATTCAGCACACTCTGGATCATCCTCATACCAGCTAGAGCTCCATTAGCAATCACCTACACCTAACATTAAAGATATTTTTGGCTCGGCACCTCCAATGCCACAATACCGTATGGGGGGATAAAATTATACATTTTTCTTCAATACACCGAAAGGGACACCGGAGGTCGGGCTGAGCAACTATCAAACACCTCAACAAGCTGTACGCCCTCACCGACGGAGGCACCCCGAACATTATATGCCGACATCGGGGACGTCTCTGTGATCTACACAATTTTGATTTTTTTAATTATTTATTCTATAATTTTTCTACAAACATGAAAAATTTAGAATTTTTATCGTAATTATCAAGTTGGCATATTACAAAATATTAAGTAAAAAATATAAAATTTGAACAAATAATGTTACACAAATAATAATATAAGAAAAGACGAACATTCTACAAAACTAATTTACGAAAATATTAGCAACAAATACGGATTAAAATATTTTTACAGCACCCCAAAATAAAACAAACATTTTAGAACAATTTATATACGAAAATATAAAATTCAACCAAAAAATAATACAGACTAAAATTGATTTACGGATATAAAAATAATACGAACATTTTGAATAGTAGTTTCTCCACAATTAGTCGTATTCTGCTTGAATCAGGTCTTGTTCGCCCGCCATATTCTTTAACAGTAACCAGTCTACATAGTTCACCATCTATGGCGGAAGAAGTCATCTAACCCTTAATGGCATAACCTTTGCGGTTCACATGACAGTATATAATTCAACTGAGTTGAAAAATAACAGTATATAATTCAACCCCGAAATTCAGTTGTACAGTCTCAAACACTCTTATCTGCAACCCATTACATCACACACATTTGATGATACACTACCAAAATAAATATCCGCATTTGATAGTACACTCCCAAATACTCCCATTTTGTGGTGCGCTCAACAAGTTTTTTCTAACCAACTATAGTATCACACCCCAAGACTTTCTATATATATAGACCAAGTGTGTGTCAGCCATCAGTGTCCCAGCACCTAAATTTTTTTTTCTCAAATATAATACAAGGGTGCCAACCATCAGAGTCCTAGCTAGACTTGTTCATGGGTCAAGCCACTCGGCTCGGCTCGAAGGTCCGCTCGAAATGTGGGAGGGTTTGGGCAAAAATATAAGCCCGAAAAATTGGCTTGGACAAAAAAATAAGGCCTGTTTAAAAAATGGGACGAGCCTCAGGTAAGGTATTTTTGGCCTGAGCCCGACCCGAATACACTAAAGGACAAAAAAATCTATTTTTTAATATTATTTTCTTATTGTTTTCTCCTTATTTTGCTACCATTTTACTATTATGTTGCTACTATTTTATTGTTATTGTTTGGATATTATATAAAACTTATTTTATTGTTAATTTTGTTATTATTTTAAAGACATTTGTTAATTTTGTTATTATTTTAGAGGCATTTGCTTGCTAAGTTGCATCTATCTTAGTGTTATTTAAGTATACATATTTTTTAAAATTTATTTTCAGTTTGTTGAGAAATATTTATTTTGATATTTTTAGTATTTTTGATGTATTATATATATTTTAATACTATATAAAAAATAATATAAAAATTAATATGGGCGGGTCGAGTCGGGCTTGGGTAAAATTTTAGGCCCATTTTTTGGGCCGAGCCTGGGCCTAGCAAATGGGCCTAAAATTTTAGTTGAGCTCGACATGGCCCATGCACACCTCTTATCCTAGCACACGGAAAAAAATTTCGATCCCCGAGAAAGCTGAAGCCGACCATCTAGCACCCCCAACTCAATTTGTTTTTGTCTGATAAAGTGGGTGTTGGCCATCAGTTGGCCAACACCCAAAAAAAAAATATTTCTTTATTTGTAAAAGTGGTGCTGGCCATTAGGGTCTTCCAATCCAAACTTTTTTTCAAATACTGGTGTAAAATATACCAATATGATATGGGTGCAAAAAAAAAAAAAAAGAGAGGGTGCCGACCATTTAGGTTCCCCAGCCCTAAAAATTATTTTTTTAACACCTGACAAAATTATCAGGTGGTGATTAGGATAAATATCGAGGTGGTGTCGACCATTTAAGTCCCCCACCCTAATTTACTATTCATTTCAGGTTGTTTGAGTGATTATTTTTTAACTTAGGTCATTTGTATAATTAATTATTTTTTTGAAAGACGTGATCTCGTAGTTCTTGGTCTATGAAGATACGTTGTTAGGTGCTCCATTTTATTTTCCCATTGAGGCCGAACCTAAACCTGTGCTAGAGAGGTAGTTGTCCATACACTGATAAGGGATGTATGGATTATCAAGAAGGGAGGAGCCGTGGTGGTCCCCTCGGACCGCCCAGATCCCACGAATGAATAGAAAGTTGGATCTACATCAGATCTCACCTAAATCAACCCATCTATCCTCTTGAGGAGAAGTTTGGTTTCAAACCCCAGTTCGAACATGAGAAGTACACCATGTTAATGTGCCTTGGATGACCCACATCTCAGGGTTGGGCGTTGATGAGCACATTGAACAATCCATGTGGCTGAGAGCCCTCACAGCCTAGGCACAACGAAGCAATTATTAAGGGCACATTCTACCACTGAGCTAAAAGCTCGTCGTGCGGGCCCCCAGCCAAAAGCGAGAGAAACCCTATCTTTCTCTTTTCTTTTTACGCCCCCATATTGCCACATGGGAGGGACCAAATTACATGAAAAGGGATCCTATCAACTTGTTCCGACCTAGGATAATAAGCTCATGGGCTTGGTCTTACTTCACCATCGAGAAACGAAAGAAGGCTTCCATTTTCAAGTTTAATTCAGACGTAGCTCACTTCTTTTTGGGTGTGAAGCAGTGTCAAATCAAAATACCCAACAAGCATTAGCTCTCCCTGAAAAGAAAGTGATCCAGCCGCACCTTCTAGTACTACTACCATGTTATGACTTCACTCTAGTCACTAACCTTGTATTCGGCATCCCTTTCCTTGTGGTTAAGGTAATGACTTCGGGTATGGCCAGCTACCATAGTGTGACGGGTGGTGTATATAAGGCCTGGGAACAAAATTTACCGCCATATGGCTGACCAACGATTGCTAGTGATTCTGGCTTCATGCAGGTAAGTTGCAGCCTATAATCTAAACTGAGAACGGGTTTTTAGAGTTAGCTCACCATCACGAGATCGCGACCCCTTGTCTCCTCTATTGTAGCACATGTGTCGCCCATGGCATAAAGGGCATGATGAATTGACGTCATCCTCACCTTCCTTCGGCTTATCACTGACAGTCTACTCAGGGTTCCAAAATCAACGGTGGTAATTAAACACGAAGGTTGTGCTTGTTGCGGGGGCTTAACCCAACACCTTACGGCACGAGCTGACGATAGCCATGCACCACCTATGTTCGTGTTCCTGACGGCACCCCTCTCTTTCAAGAGGATTTGTGGCATCTCAAGCCCTAGTAAGGTTTTTCGTTTTGCATCGAATTAAACAACATGCTCCACCACTTGTGCGGGCCTCTATCAATTCCTTTGAGTTTCATTCTTGCAAACGTACTCCCCAGGCAGGATACTTAACATGTTAGCTACAGTACTACATGGGTTGATATGCATACCGCCTAGTATGACTACTGAGGTATCTAATCTCGTTCGCTCCCCTAGATTTCGTCTTTCAGTGTCAGTGTCGGCCCAGCAGAGTGCTTTCGTCGTTGGTGTTATTTTCGATTTCTACGCATTTCACCACTCCACTAGAAATTCCCTCTGCCCCTACCATACTCTAGCTTGGTAGTTTCTACCGCTTGTCCAAGGTTGAGCCTTGGGATTTGACAGCGGACTTAAAAAGCCACCTATAAACACTTTACGCCCAATCATTTCGAATAACGCTTGCATCCTCTGTATTACTGTGGCTGCTGGCACAGAGTTAGCCGATGCTTATTCCTTAGATAATGTCATTGCTTCTTCTCCGAGAAAAGTTCACGACCTGTGGGCCTTTTACCTCCACGTAGCATTGCTCCGTCAAGCTTTTGCCCATTGTAGAAAATTCCCCACTACTGCCTCCCATAAGAGCCTGGGTTGTCTCTCAGTGCCAGTGTGGTTGATCATCCTTTTGGACCAGCTACTGATTATCGCCTTGGTAATTTATTGCCTTACCAACTAGCTAATCAGATGTGAGCCCCTCCTCGAGCGGATTCCTCATTTTACTCCTCATTCTATGGGGTATTAACAGTCGTTTCCAGCTATTTTTCCCCTCCTAAGGGCAGGTTCTTATGCATTACTCACCCATTCGCCACTAGAAATACCACTTCACATCCGACTTGCATATGTTAAGCACACCGCCAGCGTTCATCCTGAGCCAAGATCAAACTCTTTATGAGATTCATAGGTGCATTATTTATAACTTCCTTGTTCGTAGACAAAGCCAGATCAAAATTGTCTTTCATTCTAAGGCATAACTTGAATCCATACGCTTCATATTTTCTTAGAGTTTACTCTCTGAAATATAGCCATCCCTATTCCCTCACGTCAATCCCACGATTCTCTTATCCATTCTTATTCGATCATGGCTGGGGCATGGTAAAATTGAAAAACTCACATTGGGTTTAGGGATAATCAGGCTCGAATTGATGACTTCCACCATGTCAAGGTGACACTCTACCGCTGACTTATATCCCTTCCCTACCCTCATCAAAAAATAAAACTGACTAATCCTAAGTCAAAGGATCTAGAAACTCAACAACGCCACTATTCTTAAACAAGTTGGAGCTAGGCTTTCCTTTTTTACTATTACGGATATGAAAATAATGGAAAAAGTTGGATTCAATTGTCAACTGCTCCTATCAAAAATAGGATTGACTATGAATTCAAGCCATATACACATGGTTTCCTAAAACTGTATGATTCTTTTGATCTAAATCAAATAGGTTTTACATGAAGAAGGCTTGCCTTAGCATGTTCTATTCGATACAAGTAGGAGAAGCGATATTCTTAAAAAAAATAGAGAAATCAAAACTAAGTCAAGATGATACAGGTCAGCCCTCTCTTATTGTGCCATAGATCTTACCATTTTTGAAGGAACTAAAGTTATATCTCTTTTCCAGTTCCATTCAAGAGTTCTTATGTATTTCCACAACCCTTTAAGACCTCAAAATTTTGACAAATTTCTTTTCTTAGGGATACATACAAGATTTGTCACTAGAAAGAGGATAATGGTAACCCCACGATTAATTAGTTCATTTATGAATTTCATAGTAATAGAAATACATGTCCTAACGAAATAGAATTTGTAACTTGCTATCCTCTTGGGTAGTGGGCAAGGATTTACCTCTGTGAAAAAGATGATCCATTCAGATCTGTATGAAAGCCCAACTCCATTGCATTGCCAAAATCCACGTTGTATATTTGAAAGCAGTTGACCTCCTTGTTTCTCTCACGGTATAATCATATTCTCGTTAAGCCCCCTTTCTCCTCAGTTCATAGAGACAATGTTATGTAGAACTAGGACTGACGCCAACAGTTAATCATGGAAGAAAGGACTCACAACTAATACTAATATAATATTAATAGAATAGAATACTAATCTAATACTAATATAATAGAAAAAATATAATAGAAAGAAAAGAACTATGTTTTGTGTATACTTTCCTCAGTTCTGTTGCTACCTCGGGCTTTACGTAATCGATCAGTTCATATAGATATCCCTTCAACACAACATAGGTTATTGAAAGGATCTCAGAAACTCACCAAAGCACGAAAGCCAAGATTTTTCAGAAAATAGATTCCTATTCGAAGAGTGCATAACCGCATGGATAAGCTCACACTAACCCGTCAATTTGGGATCCAATTCAGGATTTTCCTTTGGAGGTATCAGTAAGGAATTGGAATATAATAATATTGATTCATATAGGAGGAAAAGATTCTCTATTGATTCAAATGTTGTACCTATGGGATAGGGATAGAGAAAGAATAAAAATCGAAGATTTCACATAGTGCTTTTGATCTAAAAATCAATCTGATTTATTTCGTACCTCTCGCTCAATGAGAAAACATGTCAGATTCTATAGGATCAAACCTATGGACTTAGGAAATGATGGAAGGGACTAAAATAAAATAAAATCAAATCTAGATAAGAGGGGAAAAATAATAAAAATAATAAAAAAGTAAATAAAAATAAAGTAGAAGAACCCAGATTCCAAATGAACAAATTCAAACTTGAAAGGGATCTTTCTGATTCTTGAAGAATGAGGTGCAAAGGGATTAATCGAGAAAGATCTCTTGTTCCTATTATAAGATCGTATGATTGGATCCGCAGATGTTTGGTAAAAAAATCTTCTCTTTTGAGAATAATAAAAAATGGAAAGTGTTTAATTGAAACATGAAAACGTGACTAAATTTGTCCTAGTTATTCTTTGGGACAGAGTGGAAGAAGGGAGGAGAATCTCGAACAATAAAAATGGCCCAATAACTTTGAAAGAATTGAACGAGAAGCCGTATGAGGTGAAAATCTCATGTATGGTTCTATAGAGTGGCAGTAAGGGTGACTTATTCGTCGACTTTTCCAGTATCACCCCTAAATAACCAAACTTTGCTTTTACGTAAAGTTTCCATAGTACGATTAACCTTTGGCTTTGAATTCACTGGTTATATACCTGGTATTGGCCATAATTCACAAGAAAATTTTGTAGTTTTAGTAAGAGGGGGAAGGGTTAAAGATTTACTCGGTGTTAGATATCACATTGTTCAAGGAACCTTAGATGCTTTCGGAGTAAAAGATCGTCAACAAGGGCATTCTAGTGTCATGGGTTACGCATGGAAGCCAGCAACTATGACACACTTGTGTGATCTATCAAGTTCAAAGGAGGTCATTTGGCCTAATCAGACTGGCCCATTACTTGGAGAGATTGAAGGTCCATCTATGAAGCTTGACACATATGGAAACATAATCTTTAAATATATGTAATCTTAGAAGATATGATTCTATAATCTTAGAGATTTGATTTATAGATAGCTTTTAATCTTAGTCGTTGATGTATTTTGATCTGTACTCTTGAATTTGGGGAGGCTCAACTATAAATAGAGGTCATTCCCTTTATTGTAAATCACTTAATTCTTGAGTAATAAGAATTCTTGAAAACATTCACTAAAAACTTTCTCTCTTGTGTTTTTAGCTTTCTCTGGCTTGTTCTTATTTTGACCTTTGTTCATCTTTGAGTTGCTTTCGCTTTGTGTTGGTTCTGTGGAGGAATTCCTTTGAATCCTTAATTGTTGGAGTTAGGCTAACTTAAGCATTTTTGGAGCAAAGTAACTGCCTAAGATTTCACGGATTGTGAGGCAAAAATTCTAAGTTCGTGATAGTTGGTATCTGAGCTTTGGTTTGCGAAGGCACTGTTGAAAGATGTTGAAAGAAATCATTGAGCATGAGCCAATAGAGACCTGTGGGAGGGCCAAGAAGGCTAGTCGATTGAAGGACATCCTTTCGAGCTTGAAAAATTGGGTGGTCAATCTCGAAGAGTTCGTTGGTGACATGAAGGAGACACTCGAGTTGGTCATGAGTGGTATGAAGGATCTGAAGGGGGATAGCAAAGAATTTGTGTGGGACATTCTCAAATCCACTTCTGACAAATTGATGGTAAGGGATGATACTCTTGAGGCCTTGGTGATGGCCATGAAAGAGGAGATTGTTGAGCTTAAAGGAGAGCTCACGATCTACAAGGCTTCCTTGGAAAGTGGGATGATAGCTTCGGGACTGAAGCAACACCATATGGATGTTTCAAAACTCGAGAAGTTTAAAGGGGCTAGGTGTGCGAGAGAAGTGGATAGCTTCCTGTGGGAATTGGAACAATATTTTCGAGCGATAGGCATTGAGGATGATGCCACTAAGGTAAACACTACTTTTATTTATTTTACTGATGTTGCTCTCTTATGGTGGCGGAGTAGGTCCACGGATGAGAAACGTGGAGGAACGACTATTGGGACTTGGGAAGAGTTCCAAATAGAGTTAAAGAAGTAGTTTTATTCGCAGTATGATAAGAAAAAGGCTCTTGCCAAGTTACGCCAGCTTACGCAATAAGGCACCGTTTGAGATTATGTTCGGGAATTTAACGAGTTGATGCTTTAGATCTTAGACTTGAACAAGAAATAAGCATTTTATTAGTTTGAGGATGGTCTAAAAATATGGGCAAAGCAAGAGTTACGTCGCCCAGGTATCATTGAATTGACCGTAGCCATGGCTGAGGCAGAGAATTTATATGATATTGGGGGAAGAAAGTTTGATAATAATGAGCCTTCCAAGCCCAAATCAAAACCCAAAGGCAATGGTGGGGAAACAAGGATCAAGCAAAAAAGAATGGTGAAGCCCTAAGGGCTAGTTAAGGTAAGCCATGGGAAAGAAAACAACCATTGAGATGTTATCTTTGTCAATGCCCATATCGGATGAGGGATTATCTAAAAAAAGCCGATTTCAATGCCATGAAGGCATGCGAAGAGGTCGAAGACGACACCAAAAGTCTTAGTGCGATATTGGGTGGTAGGCTAATAATGGACTGATGTTTGTGGACATCCTCGTGGCTGGCAAATGATTGAATGCACTTGTTGATATTGGTGCGTTCAATTAATTTATGTTCGAAGAGATGGCGAGAAACTCAAAATTGAGAAAGATTCGAGTCAAATAAAAAAGGTGAACTCGAAAAGTGTTCCCATAACGAGTGTACCAAAAGGGGTGGAACTCAGACTTGGCGATTGGACTAGTAAAGTAGCCATTAAGGTAATCCAACTTGATGACTTTGATTTTGTGGTTGGATTAAGCTTACTTGACTAGATTAATGAGGGTATTTTTCCTTTTGGTAATTACATGGTGATCTCTGATTTAAACCATCAATGTATGGTGCGAATGAAGAGGAAAAGAAGCATGGAGGGAAAAAGAAGCATGGAGGGAAAAACTGTCGACAATTGAATTCGCTAAAGGAATACGCAGAGATGAAGTCTCCTATTTAGCCACCTTGAAGGTTAATATGGATGTGAAATCCGTTGGTGAAATTCCAAAAGAAGTAAGCTAGTTATTGAAGTCTTTTCAAGACGTAATACCAGTAGAGTTGCCCAAAAAGTTGTCACCTAAGAGGGAGGTGGACCATAGGATCAAGTTGATACCCAATACTGAGTCGCCAGCTAGAGCCCCATATCGGATGTCTTCGCCTAGGTTGGAGGAATTGTGGAAATAGTTGATAGAGCTTTTAGATGTCAAGTTTATTAGACATCTAAAGCCCCATTTGGTGCACCGGTGTTGTTTCAAAAGAAGCATGATGGGTCTTTGAGATTGTGCATCAAGGATAGGGCCTTAAACAAGACCATTGTGAAGAACATGTATCCCATTCCTCTTATTGTAGATTTGTTCGATCAACTTAGTAGCGTGAGATCGTTTACTAAGTTGGATTTGTGATCGAGGTACCACCAAGAGAGAGTAGTCAAAAAGGATGAGCCCAAGGCTACCTGTGTGACTTGGTATGGGTCTTTTGAGTTCCTTGTGATGCCTTTCGGGTCAACAAATGCTCCAGCCACATTTTGTACCCTAATGAATAAGGTATTGCAACCTTTCTTAGATCGTTTTACAGTTGTTTACCTTGATGACATTGTGGTGTATAGTAAGTCGCTTGAGGAGTATGTGGGACATTTAAAGGAGGTGTTCCAAACCTTACGGGAAAATGGACTATATGTCAAAGAGGAGAAATGCTTATTTTCCCAATGAGAGGTGCCATTTCTAGGCCATATTATGGGAGGTGGCATGATTCGAATGGATGAAAGCAAAGTTCCGGCCATTGCTGATTGGGAGTCACCAACCAAGGTAACGGAGTTATGGTCTTTCCTTGGGTTGGAAAATTACTATCGATGCTTCATTAAAGGCTACTCTAAAATCACTGCACCCTTGACAAATTTGTTAAAAAAGGGTAAAGTGTGGGATTGGGACCCTCGGTGCGAGAATGCCTTTAACCAAGTGAATCAAGCAATGACGAGTAAGCTTGTACTTGCTTTACCAGACTTTTCAAAGACATATGAGGTACGCACAGATGCTTCAAACTATGCGAATGGGGGAGTTTTGATGCAAGTTGGGCATCCAATTGCTTTCGAGAGTCGAAAGCTTAATGGGACGGAACAATGATACATGGTTTAAGAAAAAGATATGATCGCTATGGTGCATTTTTTGCACACATGTAGACACTATTTTCTGGGTTCTAGGTTCGTGGTATTCACTGATAATGTTGGAAATAGTTATTTCTTAACCCGAAAAAATTTATCTCCCAAGTAGGCCTATTGGCAGGATTTCCTAATGGAGTTTATTTTAGCATGGAATACAAACCGAAAAGTGCCAACATTGTGGCTAATGCGCTTAGTTGAAAAATAGAGTTTGCAATGATAAGCTAACCCGACAGTCCCTTATTGGAGCACATTCAAGAAGGATTTTCCCATGATCCCACAGCCAAAAATCTAATTGAGCTCACCAAAGAGGGAAAAACAAGGCAGTTTTGGCTTGAGAGAGAATTGCTATACACTTGGGGGCAATGTCTCCATGTGCCTCAATATGGGAATTTGTTAATGAAGTCATGAGAGAATGTCATGATTCAAGATTGGTTGGCCATCCAGGAATGCACCGCACTTTGTTTCTTTTGGAGGATTGGTTTTATTGGCCTCACATAGGTGATGATGTGGAGACCTATGTGAAAAATTGTTTGGTGTGCCAACAAGATAAGGTCGAGTTGAAGACGCCTGCCAGTTTGTTACAACCTTTACCCATTTCGGAATGCCCGTGAGAGAGTTTATCCATGGAATTTATTGTGGGTTTACCTAATTCTGATAGGTTTGCAAGCATTTTTGTTGTGGTGGACAGGTTTTCGAACTTACTGGTTTTGAAGTACTAGCTCCACTTATTCTATCTATTATCCAATCTTTTGGTATTGATAAATCTTTTTGGAGAATCTATATCAAATATCCACTGTAAGTTTTTGTCTTTTAATCAATTTCGTTAATTCTGTGGTTATTTATCTCAAAACCCATACATCTGTTATTTTGGTTTAACTTTGCCTGTTTAAGTCCAGGAGAGAGACGTAAGGCCCTAGTGTTTAAGACAAGATAATAACAGAAGGTTTTAGGTACCGGAGATGAATAACATGGAAGAAACAGATTAATATTTCGGCCCTTAGTAAAGGATTTAATAGTTTAATAGATATAACCTCTATATATTTTAATAAAATATATAATAAGGTCAATAATATAGAAGAAAAGGTAAATAATCTAGGAAATATTAAGGAATTAGATTTGAACAACAAATCTAAAGAAATATTATCAGAAGTTAATAACAAATTAGAACAAGTTATAAATAATAATATAGAGTCAGACATAGATCTAGGTCCTTTATATTATGGTAATAGTAATATAATTTTAACCTTATCAGATGAAGAGGAAGAAACCTCTGCAGAAGAATCATCTTCTACTAGTAAACGTAAAAAATCTGAAAAAAGAAAATCTTTAACTCAACAAAAATATGATTTCCAATCTTATAAAGAACTTATAGAACATTGGAAAAGAAGATTTACAAACAGTAAAGATAAAAATGAAAGAGTAGAATATCTAAAATTAATAGAAGAACTTTATGAAAAACAAAAAGACCTATTTGCTAAGTTTAATTATCATTATATGTTAAATTATGATACCACAGAAAGTAGTAGTTCTAGTAATTCCGATAATCAAGAAGATTTAAAAGTTACTAGTTATAAATCTGATGAAGAAGACACTTCAACAGATGAGGAAGAAAAACCAGAGCCTATGGATATTGAAACTACAGATCCATATGGTAAAAGAAAAATAGATTCGGATATTCAAAAAGATGATTATCTGAGAACTCTAAACAAAGAGTTTGAAACAATAGATGATACAATTAGGATTTTCGGTAATCAAACCGAAGATATAGCAACTAATGAAATCAGACAAGATAATAACAGAAGGTTTTAGGTACCGGAGATGAATAACATGGAAGAAACAGATTGTTTATATAAAGATAAAACATGCAGTCATATTATGCATATAGATTCTAAACAAGAAAATAATATTTCGGCCCTTAGTAAAGGATTTAATAGTTTAATAGATATAACCTCTATATATTTTAATAAAATATATAATAAGGTCAATAATATAGAAGAAAAGGTAAATAATCTAGGAAATATACAATAGAATATGTGTCATCAGGAGATAGACTATATTTTAAAAATAATGCTATAACAAATACGAATGACAATTTAGTTTTACTAAAGCTGCTATACAAGTAAAAAATAAATTAAGTTATAGTCATTGTACAAAAATTCTAGAAAACGAATGGGAATTTGGATGTAAAACAATACGTCCTAGTACTTATAAAAAACATAGAAAGAAAAATAGGAAATATAAATTTGTTAAATGGAAGCCAGAAATAAAAGATATACTGTAATAATAATAAGAAAAAGAAAAATTTATTAGAAGAAAAACTTCTAAAAATCTAAAAACAAATATGTAAATGTTTTATATGTGATGAAGAAGGTCATATAGCAACAAATTGTCCTAATAAAGGCAAAAGTGCTAAAAAGGTAATTAAAAGTCTTGAAGAACAAGATTTAGAAATATGTTTTGAAGAGGAAATAAATCTCAAGAAACATTATATGAGCTAATATCGAAAATGCATTTACGATTCAGATGAAGAAGAATATATATTTATGTTTAATGTAGGAAGTAGTTCTAAAAATCAATTAGAAGAAATTCCTCAAAAGAAATACAAGATATTAAATTAGGGAATTTAATTGGAGAAGAAAAAGACTTTTCGATGAAATGATAGAAAAAATTAATAAAAATTATATTTCTAAAGAAGAAATATATAAAATATCTAAGTTTAAAATTTGGAGTCAAAGGCACATAGAAAAAATTAGTGGCAATACAGTCGCTAAAGATACTAGGGGAGGATTAACAGAAATCCCGTTATTTACTAAAGAAAAAATCATGAGGATTAAAAAGAAATACCCTCAGGACTCTGATACCAGTTACGGGGGTAGATATGTGCGGAAGATCTTTTTTTTTTTTTATTAAAAGTAAAGGAAAGGTTTTTACAAGGAAAGATTGTTTACAAAAGAGAAAACTGAAAGTAAAGATTTCTAAACTATTTTTCGATCGTTTACAATGAGAAAACTGAAAGTAAAGATTTCTAAACTATTTTTCGATGCCTCTGTTTCTAAAATTAATGTATCACCTGTTTTAGGTAAATAAACTTTTGGAATATGATTTATTTCAGATTTTATATTTTTTATAGTTTCATAATCTTTTTTAGTCCATTCAAAAGGTTTGTCCTTTTTTAATTTTTCATATAGCTTACCTAATTTTTTAGATAGGTTAGGAAAGAAGTTTCTTCCATAATTAATTATTCCTAAAAATTGTTGAAGTTGTTTTTTGTCTTTAATTTCTTCAGGAAATTCTTTTATTTTAACTATAATGTGATCTTGTAGTTTAAGACCATCATTTGATAATTTTAATCCTAAAAAATCTATTTCTGTTTTTTCTAGTTCTATTTTCTTAGAACTTAGAATTATTCCATGTTTTATGAATTCTTGAGAAATTATATTTAAGTGTTTCCTATGTTGTTCTAAATTATCTGAAAATATTAATATGTCATCTATATATACTACACAAAATTTTTTATGCTTATTAAATATAGAATCCATCCATCTTTGGAAGATTTGTGGTGCATTACATAAACCAAATAGCATTACTTTCCATTGGTAATGACCACCGGGTGCACTAAAAGCTGTTAATGGTTTAGATTCTTCAGTTAGCATGATTTGCCAAAATCCTGATTTACAATCGAATTTACTAAAATATTGTTTTACCCTCTAATTCTCAAACAGAAGAAGATGAGGATAATATAAGTACAAATTCAACACCAATAGGTATGAAAACAGTTCAAATACCTATTTTCCCCACAGAACCTAGTAGAAATTCTAGAAACACTAGAATGGAAGAAATACAATCTGCCACCATTATTCAACAAATGAAAATGGGAAAAAATGATATTATTACATTTTCAAACTTTCAACCTAGAAAGTATTATACATATATAGAAATTACATTTCAATTTAGAGAATATAAAATATATTCTTTAGTTGGAACATTTCAGGGAGATGTTTTACAATTTTTAAGAAGATGGGAAGAATCTGATGTAGGAAAAATCCAAAAAGGACAACTAATTAATCAGATAGGTACCCCTAAAGATCTCTTAAAAGGATTAACAAATATTCTAAAAACAGAATTTTGTGGCTATTTTGATAAAAAAGATCAAGATAGTATAGCTAGTTATGTTTTGTCAAAAATAAAATTATGTGATATAAGATATTTAGAAGAATTTTCTAAAAAATTTCTTCATGAATATCAAAAGTTAAAAAACGAAAATATAGAATTTTGGAAAAACCAATATTTTCATAAATTACCTCCACCATGGGATGAGATATGTATAAAGAAATACGTATCTTATTTAGATAAACATAGTAAGGAAACAGGAATAGCAAAAGAAAATATAGATTCTATAGGTAATAGGATAAATTTTGCAAAAGATTTATTCCCACAATCAATGAGTGCCCTACTGAGGAGGCAGCTCGTTTGTTCCTTAAACACATGGTGAAATATTGGGGAGTGCCACAGTCTGTCATCAGTGATCGAGATGGGCGATTCACGAGCTATTTCTGGACAGAGTTGATCAAGTTAATGGGCTCATACTTGAACTTTTCCACTAGCATGCATCCACAAATCGATGGAAAAATAAAGCTAGTAAATGCATTGTTGGAGACATATCTTCGGCACTATGTAAGTGCTACACAAAGGGACTAGCCAAAGTTGTTGGTTGTGGCCCAACTTTTATACAACTTACAATGAAGTGGGCCGAAGAACCAGAGTCCGTTCGAGATAGTGACGGGCCAATAGCCTCTTACACCAAATGCTATTGCAACTTGTTATGCTAGACCAAATCCAATAGCTTATCAATTTGTAAGAAATTGACAGGAGCAAAACAATTTAGCTAAAGCTTGTCTACACAAGGCAAGTAATCACAACAAGAAGTGGATGGATCAGAATTGAAGGGATGTGCAATTTCAAGTTTGTGACTCAGTCCTTGCTAAACTACATTTGATTTTTGCAACATAATGTCTTGCACAAGGGTTTGTGTGACAGTATGAGGGACCTTTCGAGTTATGAAGAGAGTAAGCAAAGTGGCCTACAAGCTTGAGTTGCCTACAAAGCTCAAAGTCCACCCAATGTTCCATGTATGTATGCTTAAGCTATTCCATGAATATGGAGAAGATCTAAATCGAGGCAAGTTCGAACGAGCACTAATGAGGGTAAAGTTCTCCTACGATCGAGAAGTTAAAAGTATCGAGATAGACCGTGTGATCAGACGAAAGTACTATCGGTCATGGCATGAATACTTAATTCAATGGAAGGGATTTCCCAATAGTGAAACAAGCTGGGAACCCGCCGAGGCCTTGAGGCAATTCTAAGACAAGATAGACCAATTTCATGCGGAGGATGTGACGAGGGTGTCGCTAGAACCGGTAGGGGAGAATGTCATGGGTTGCACATGGGAGCCCGCAACCATGGCACACTTGTGCAATCCATCAAGTTCAAAAGAGGTCATTTGGCCCAATCGGACTGGCTCATTCCTTGGAGAGATTGAAGGTCCATCTACGAAGCTTGACACATATAGAAACATAATCTTCAAAGATATGCAATCTTAGATATGATATGTAATCTTAAAAGATATGATTCTGTAATCTTAGAGATTTAATTTTTAGATAACTTTTATTCTTAGCCGTTGGTGTACTTTGATCTGTACCGTTGAATTTGGGGTGGCTCAACTATAAATAGAGGCCTATCCCCTCATTGTAAATCACTTCATTCTTGAGCAATAAGAATTCTTGAGAGCATTCACTCAAAAATTTCTCTCTTGTGTTCTTAGCTTTTTGTGGCTTGTTCTTATTTTAATATTTGCTCATCTTTGAGTTACTTTCACTTTGTGTTGGTTCTGTGGAGGAATTTTATTGAATCCTCAATTGTTGGAGTTAAGCTGATTTAGGAGTTTTTGGAGCAAAGTAACTGCCAAAAGCTGCATGGATCGTGAGGCAAAAATTCTAAGTCCGTGACACTAGTGCGTTGTAGATTCATATCCAAGCCTTGTATCATTTGATGATTCCTAGAAGCATGTGAAGTGTAAGGCTAACCTTATAACGAAAGTTTCGTAAGGGGACTAGAGCAGGTTACCATGAAACAAAATATCTTCTTTCTAAAAAGATTCGATTCGAAACTATTATATGTCCAATGTCCAATACTGAAATAATTTCAGGGGTTTTCCCTGACTTTTTCTGTGTTAACAAACAATTCGAAATGCCTTGACTCTTTTAGAACAAGTTCGGGACAAATAGCAATGATTCGAAACGCTTCTTTTTACACTATTTCGAAAACCCAAGGACTCAATCATATGGATATGTAAAACACAGGATTTCCAATACTAGCAAGAAAGGGAGGAAAACAGATTCTCAATTTAAAGTGAGTAAACAGAATTCCATACTTGATATGTAGCAGCCCATTTTTTAGTGAAATCGGAACAGTAGTTTAGGGACCACAAATCCAATCCGAAAATAAAGTTTATTTTTATTTATAATATGGTCCACATTATGATAGACATGTCGTGTGAAAATTTTGAAACAAAAATTTTATCGATTAGGTGCTTAATTACGAGGACTAAATCGAATAAAATGCGAAAGTTGAATTCTAGTAGCTATAAGGATTAAATAGCTATGGAATTAAAATCTAGAGGTCTTTATATGGTAATTAGACCATTAAAGAAAAGTATGTAGATTTTTGGTAACTCATCCATGGAAAAATTAGAAAAGAGTAGGGACTAAATTGGAAATTAAAATAATTAATTAAAAAGATGATAAAAGATATCATCTTATTACTTTTGTCATCTTCAACCCCAAAATCATATGGAAACCCTAGGAGAGAGAGAAGAAACTTTCAAGGCTTAATTGGGTAAGTTTTCTTGTCCTGTTTTTAGTAATTATGATATTTTTGAAACTGGGATAGCTTAAACTATCTATTTGGGGGATTAATTTAAAAAGTTATCATAGTATGGAAAATGGGTCATGGATGTATATGCTGAAAATCAAAAATTTAAGGTAGAAAATGAAAGGTTGTTGATAGATCAACAATTTTTACAAAGTGATTTTTGATGAAAACATGATTTAAGGACTAAAGTGTAAACTTGTAAAATTGAAGAAAAATGTTGAAATTTTATGAATAAATGTGCTGTAAATTTTGTAATGGGCTTTTGGTTAGGCTTGGAATAGGGATTAAATTGCATAAGTTTCATTTTTCGACCCTAGGGACGACTTTGGAATTTATGGAAAAGTTAGGGGTAAAATGGTAATTTTGCCTAAGGCGTAAATTGAGTTCAAATAAATATGAAATATGAGAAATTGATGATTGAAGCTATTTATATAGATCCGAAAAACACAAATTTGAGGTTAGACCGAGGAAAAGAAAATGTTTTGGATTAGTAGATTTTATACGCGAACAAGTGTCGAGGTAAGTTCATGTAACTTAATCGAGTATGTAATTATGTTAATTGAATGTTATGCTTGTATGTAATGTGACTTATATTGGAATGCATTACTTGAATGCTATAATGGACAATTTAATACATGCTTGAAATGATGAAAAAGGGTTAAGTCCCGATTGAATATTAAATTTTCGATGAATATATGTGCTTTCCCGAAATGGATGAGGTCCTGCATTTTTTGCGGGCGAGTAATCTTATTGACCTCATTATAGAAAGGATTTAGCCCGGACGGGTAATCCTGATATAATACCTCTTAAGTATACGTTATGATTAGGGTTTAGTCTGGAGTGGTAATCCTAGTTAAGTTATTCTAAGCATACGTTATATAAAGGATTTAACTTGGAATGGTAATCTCGTTATACGATATGTGGCTCGAGAGTGTGTTCCTTGATTAAGTACCTTAATGGGTACCCTTAAATAAGAATTGACGGATTATTGAATCGTACACCTTGAGTGTACTACTTGAGCATCCATCGGAAATTCAATTATTCAACAGACATAACTCTTGACATGGTATGAGAATTATGAGATGAAATGATAATGACTTGAAAGAATATTGCATGATGAGCTCATCTATGTTTACTTGATTGATATGAAGATTTCGGTGACCAACATGTTTGATTGAATGCATGTGTTTAGGCAATTTTGCTAATGGATGGAAAAACATGATATTGTATACTTAGATCTAATAAACGGGATTGGTAAGTTTACTTTCCGCTATACGAACTTACTAAGCATGAAATGCTTACTTCATTTTATTTTCCTTGTTTTATAGTGCTTGGAAGCTCGCGAAGGTTGGATATCATTGGAGCATCGTTGAATGTGTGTAATGATATGCCTTGTTGAATGATGGAATTTGCTCAATTTGAATGCTTGAATTGGTTGGTATTTGGATGTGTGTTTTAGTACAGGAAATTGGTAAATTAGGGTGACAAATGAGGCTAGGAAATGGATTTATTTTGTCCACACAGGCAGACACACGGGTGTGTGTCTAGACCGTGTGTGACACACGGCCTGGTAACATGGGCGTGTAGTTAGGCTATGTGTCCCTTGCACTTTAATCTTGAGAAACAGAATGCTGAGAATTGAGCACACGGGCAGAGACACGGGCATATGTCTTAGCCGTGTGTGCTACACAGCCTAGAATACTAGCGTGTGTCTTGGCCGTGTAGAAACTGCACCTAATTTCGAATTAAATTAATTACCCACACGGCCTAATACATGGGAGTGTGGCATGGCCATGTGCACAAGTCAAAGAGTTACACGGGGTCAAACACGGCCTGTAACACGGGCGTGTCCTTTGGTCCACACGAGCGTGTGAGCCCTGCACTGTGGAAAATTTTTGAAATGTTGCGAAAGATTCTAATGCTCGTATTGGGTCTCGAGGGTCCAATTAAGGGACGTTTCGAATGATCTTGGTTAATGAATAGTAATTTACATAAAATATTTGTAAAATGTTCTGAAAGTTTTGGTAATGCTTCGAAACCCCGTTCTGACGATGGATACGGGTTAGAGGTGTTACATTTAATGGTATTAGAGCTACGATTTAGCCGATTCTCAGATTTAACGTAGCAAACACGAGTTTAGCTATACATGCCATTATATAAATTATGATAATGTGATGACTCTTGATTATTTTAAATGTGATTTTCAGATAGTAATATGATCCAACCGAGCTAGAGCCAAATCCGAGGAAGCTGAGAGCAATGATTCAGCTTCAGTTCAAAGAGTTGCTTCTACATCTGGTAATGAATGGCCCGTGTCTGAAGGCTGAAGTGAGGATGCAAAACAAGCCTTCTTTCAAATGATGAATGAATGGTTTACACAGTATCTGAGAACAAACCCCGTTGTACAACTACCTCTCCCATCTGCTCCTCAACTAGTTCCTGAGGCACAACAAGGTGCTGAACTTGCTAGAACAAGTAAGCTTCCGATAGATAAAATTCGTAAGCATGGGGTAGAAGAATTTAGAGCTTCTGTAGATGATGATCTGGGTTTTTGATGTATTATCCTGTACACCTGCCGAATGTCTGAAATGTGCAGTATCTCTACCGAAGGATACAACTTATCATTGGTGGAATACCATAACTTCAGTTGTGCCGAGAGAGAACGTTACATGAGAATTTTTCCAGGCTGAATTCAAAAAGAAATATGTTAGTCAAAGATTTATGGATCAAAAAAAGAAAGAATTTTTAAAACTCAAGTAGGGAAATATGACTGTGTCCGAGTATGAATGTGAATTTGTTCAGTTGAGCAAATATGCCTGAGAATAGGTTCTAACTGAGGCTGAGATGTGTAAACGGTTTGAAGAGGGTTTAAATGAAAATATCAAGTTATTGATTGGAATTCTTTAAATAAGGGAATTTATGGTGTTAGTCGATCAAGCCCACAAAGCTGAGGAATTGAGTAAAGAAAAGAAACAAGCTGAAAGAGAGGCTCGAGTTTCTGGAAAAAGAACTATGAGTAAGCTACAATCATTTGCTTCTAAGAAATTAAAGAGGTATTATGATCGTGTTACCACCTCTACGGGATATTTTAGAAGTGAGCGGGGTTCTCAACGTTCTAACCCGAGGTCTTCATAGTGGTAGTCGAGGTACTACCAGGGATACAATAGTTAGATTTGAGGCACGAGTACCTGTAAGAACATATGCTATTCATGCTAGAGAAAATGCCTCTACACCAGACGTCATTACTAGTACATTTTCTCTACTTGATACTAATATTACTGCTTTGATTGATCTTAGGTCCACACATTCATACATATGCACAAACTTAGTGACTGTTAAAAGTTTACCTGTTGAATTCACTAAATTTGTAGTTAAAATTTCAAAACCCTTGGGCTAGTGTGTTATAGTGGACAAAGTTTGTAAAAACTGTCCGTTGATGGTAAAAGGTTATTGCTTTCCGGCTAACTTGATGTTATTACCATTTGATGAAATTGATATGATCTTGGGAATGGATTGGTTAACCCAATATGATGCAGTGGTGAATTGCAAATAGAAATATATTGTATTGAAATGTGAAAGTGGTGAATTACTTCATGTTGAATCTGATAAATTAGATGGATTACCTAATGTGATTTCAGCAATGTCAGCACAGAAATATGTCAAAAAGGGTTATGATGCTTACCTTGCATATTTGTTAGATACTAAAGTATCTGAGTTAAAGATTCAATCAGTGCTGGTTGTATATGAATTTCTTGATGTATTCCCAGAAGAGTTACCTGGTTTACCACCGAATAGAGAAGTAGAATTCTCTATAGATCTTGTTCCGGGAACAACACCTATATCCATAGCACATTACAGAATGGCTCCTACTGAATTGAAAGAGCTGAAAGTACAGTTGCAAGAGTTGATTGACAGTGGTTTTACTCGACCTAGTTTCTCACCTTGGGGTGTGCCGGTTCTGTTCGTAAAGAAGAAAAATGGATCGTTGAGGCTATGCATTGATTACAGATAGCTCAAAAAAGTTACAATAAAGAACAAATATCCTTTTCCTTGTATTCATGACTTGTTTGACCAGTTAAAATGTGCCACTGTATTTTCCAAAATTGATCCCCGTTCCGGTTACTATCAACTACGGATAAAAGATTCAGATATACCCAAGACAACTTTTAGAACCAGATATGAACACTATGAATTTCTTGTGATGCCATTCGATTTGACAAATGCACTTGCAGTGTTTGTGGATATGATGAATAGAATTTTCCAGTCATATTTAGATAGGTTTGTGGTGGTATTTATAGACGATATTTTGGTTTACTCCTAAGATGAAAATTAACATGCTGAGCATTTGAGAATAGTGTTGCAAACTTTACGAGAGAAACAATTGTATGCCAAATTTAGTAAATGTGAATTTTGGCTACGGAAAGTTAATTTTCTTGGGCATATAGTATCTGCGGAAGGTGTTAGGGTGGACCCAAATAAAATTTCAGCCATTATTAATTAGAAACCACCGAAGAATGTGACAGAAGTTTGAAGTTTTCGAGGACTAGCTGGTTTCTATCGGAGATTTGTAAAAAGTTTTTCAACAATAGCTTCTCCGATGACTCGTTTGCTACGGAAAGATGTAAAGCTTGAGTAGGCTGACAAATGCCAGCAGAGTTTTGACAGATTAAAAGCTTTATTGATAGAAGCACTAGTGTTAGTTCAGCCAGAATCGGGTAAGGAATTTATAGTCTACAGTAATACGTCATTAAATGGTTTAGGTTGTGTTTTGATGCAAGAAGGTAAAGTAGTAGCCTATGCTTCAAGACAGCTAAAACCACATGAAAGAAACTACCCGACACATGATCTTGAATTGGCAGCCATTGTGTTCGCATTGAAAATCTGGCAGCATTACATGTTTGGCAAAAAAGTCACATATTCACTAATCATAAAAGTCTGAAATATTTGATGTCACAGAAATATTTGAATTTGAGACAGCGCAGATGGCTTGAATTACTGAAAGATTATGATATTGTTATTGATTATCTCCAGGAAAAGTCAATGTAGTGGCAGATGCTCTGAGCAAAAAAGCTCTGTATACTTTGCGAGCTATGAATACTCGATTGTCACTATCTGATGATGGTTCAATTATAGCTGAGTTAAAAGCTAGACTAACATTTTTGTTGCAGATCTCTGAAGCTCAGAAAAATGATAGTAAGTTGCAAGCAAAACGGATACAAAGTGAATCGACTCCTAACTTAGAATTTCAGACCGAGACCAATGATTGTCTGTTTTTCAGAGGCAGAGTATGTGTACTGAAAGGTTCAGAACTAGTACAAACTAGTACAGAAAATTTTGAATGAAGCTCATAACGGTAACATGTTTGTACATCCTGGTAATAATAAAATATATAATGATCTGAAAAAGATGTACTGGTGGCCATGAATGATACGAGATATTTCTAAGTTTGTATCTAAATGTTTGATATGTCAGCCAGTAAAAGCTGAACATCAGTTGCCTTCTAGACTATTACAGCTAGTTACGATACCAGAATGGAAATGGGAAAGAATTACTATGGACTTTGTATCGAGGTTACCCTGTATCTAAAGAAGAAAGATGTCATTTGGGTAATTTTTGATCGGTTGACAAATCTGCACACTTTATTCCAATACGAATGGATTTTTCCTTGGATAGATTGGCTGAATTATATGTTTCTGAGATTGTTAGATTGCATGGAGTGTCTGTCTCCATTATTTCAGATAGAGACCCTCAGTTTACATCTCGATTCTGGAGCAAATTGTAAGAAGCTTTGGGTACTCAGTTACACTTTAATACTGCATTTCATCCCCAGACAAATGGTCAATCTGAACGGGTAGTACAGATCTTGGAAGATATGCTTCGATGTTGTATACTTGAGTTTGAAGGTAACTGAGAAAGGTTTTGTCTTTGTTTGAATTTGTTTATAATAACAGTTATCAGTCTAGCATCAAAATGGCATCGTATGAAGCTTTGTATGGTCGTAAATGTAGAACTCCATTATATTGACGGAACTCAGTGAGAAAAAGTTACACGGAGTTGACTTAGTCAGTGAAACCGAGGAAAAAGTGAAAGTAATTCAAGACAATTTGAAAGCAACCTCTGATCATCAAAAGTCCTATGCTGATCTTAAATGAAAGGAAATAGAATTTCAAGTCGGTGACAAGGTATTCTTGAAAGTATTGCCTTGGAAGAAAGTTCTTCGGTTTGGTGGCAAAGGAAAACTGAGTCCATGGTTCATTGGACCATATGAGATTACAAAAAGAATCAGACCAGTTGCATATCGATTAGCTTTACCACCAGAACTTGATCGAATTCATAATGTTTTTCATGTGTCTATGCTATGGCGGTATCGATATGATCCTTCACATGTTATCTCTCCGACAGAGGTAGAGATTTAGCCTGATATGACATATAGTAAAGAACCGGTCAAAATCTTAGATCAGGAAATAAAAGAGTTAAGAAATAAAAAGGTAGCTTTAGTAAAAGTTCTTTGGCAACGACATGGCATAGAGGAGGCTACCTGGGAATAGTGCATGGGCCAGGTTCAGGTCGGGCCTAGATAAAATTTTAAGCCCGTTTTCTAGGCTCAGGCCTAGAAAAAAAGTTTTACCCGAGGCCAGACCCTTTTTTTAAACATGCCTCATTTTTTTACCCAAACCCATATTTCGGGCCTATATTTTTACTCGAACCCTCCTATTTTTCAGGCGGGCATTCGAGCCGGGCTGGGTAGCCCTACACATGCACATCTTTACCTGGGAACTGGATGACATTATGAAGAAGCAATACCCAAATCTTTTTACTGGTAAGATTTTCGAGAACGAAAATCCCTAAAGGAGAGAGAGTTGTAACAGCCCATTTTTCAATGAAATCGAAACAGCAGTTTCGGGACCACAAACCCGATCTAAAAATAAAGTTTATTTTTATTTTATAATATGGTCTGTATTATAATAGACATGTCGTGTAAAAATTTTGATACAAAAATTTTATCGATTAAGTGCTTAATTACGAGAAGGACTAAATCGCATAAAATGTGAAAGTTGAATTTTAGTAGCTATAAGGATTAAATAGCTATGGAATTCAAATCTAGAGGTCCTTATATGGTAACTAGACCATTAAATAAAAGTATGTAGATTTTTGGTGACACATCCATGGAAAAATTAGAAAAGAGTAGGGACTAAATTGGAAATTAAAATAATTAATTAAAAAGATGATAAAAGATATCATCTTATTATTTTTGTCATCTTCAACCCCAAAATTATATGGAAGCCCTAGGAGAGACAGAAGAAACTTTCAAGGCTTAATTGGGTAAGTTTTCTTGTCCCATTTTTAGTAATTTTGATATTTTTGAAACCGGGATAACTTAAACTATCTATTTGGGGGATTAATTTAAAAAGTTATCAAAGTATGGAAAATGGTTCATGGATTTATATGCTGAAAATTATAAATTTAAGGTAGAAAATGAAGCGTTGTTGATAGATCAACAACTTTTAAAAGTAATTTTTGAGGAGAACATGATTTAGGGACTAAAATAGAAACTTGTGAAATTGAAGAAAAATGTTGAATTTGTATGAATACATGTGCTGTAAATTTTGTAATGGGATTTTGGTTAGGCTTGGAATAGGGATTAAATTGCATAAGTTTCATTTTTCGAGCCTAGGGACGAAATAGGAATTTAAAGAAAAGTTGGGGGGAAAATGGTAATTTTGCCTAGGGCATAAATTGAGTTCAAATAAATATGAAATATGAGAAATTGATGATTAAAGCTATTTATATAAATTCGGACAACATAAATTCGAGGTTAGACCGAGGAAAAGAAAAGGTTTCGGATTAGTAGATTTTATACGTGAACAAGTGTCAAGGTAGGTTCGTGTAACTTAATCGAGTATGTAATTATGCCAATTGAATGTTATGCTTGTATGTAATGTGACTTATATTTGAATGCATTACTTGAATGCTATAATGGACAATTTAGTACATGCTTGAAATGATAAAAAAGGGTTAAGTCCCGATTGAATATTGAATTCCGATGAATATATGTGCTTTCCCGAAATGGATGAGGTCCTGCATTTGTTGCAGACGAGTAATCCTATTGACCTCATTATAGAAAGGATTTAGCCCGGATGGGTAATCCTAATATAATACCTCTCGAGTATACATTATGATTAGGGTTTAGTCTGGACTGGTAATCCTAATTAAGCTCTTCTAAGCATATGTTATGTAAAGGATTTAGCCTGGACTGGTAATCCTGTTATACGATATGTGGCTCAAGAGTGTGTTCCTTGATTAAGTGCCCTAATAGGTACCCTTGAATAAGAATTGATGGATTATTGAATCGTACCCCTCGAGTGTACTACTTGAGCATCCATCGGAAATTTAATGATTCAACGGACATAACTCTTGACATGGTATGAGAATTATGAGATAAAATGATAATGACTTGAAAGAATATTGCATAATGAGCTCACCTATGTTTACTTTATTGATATGAAGATTTTGGTGACTAACATGTTTGATTGAATGCATGTGTTTAGGCAATTTTGCTAACGAATGGAAAAACATGATATTGTATGCTTAGATTTAATAAACGGGATTGGTAAGTTTAGTTTCTGTTATACGAACTTACTAAGCATGTAATGCTTACTTCGTTTTATTTTCCCTATTTTATAGTGCTTGGAAGCTCGCGAAGGTTAGAGATCATTGGAGCATCGTCGCACTATTAACTAGTTATTTTGGGCTATACATATAGTAGAATCATTTTGGTATAATGGCATGTATAGGACAACCTGACCATTAGTGGCTTGAAAATGATGTTTGTAATCTAGCCATTGGAATGGCTAGTAATGGTTGTTTTGATATACTCGTATGTTATGCTATGGTAGCTAAGTATATGTTAAGTGATTGTTCAAATTTTGCCTAACATATGGAATATACCAAGGTAAGATTATAAACATATATGCATGTAATGATATGCCTTGTTGAATGATGGAATTTGCTTAATTTGAATGCTTGAATTGGTTGGTATTTCGATGTGTGTTTTTGTGCAGGAAAATGGTAAATTTGGGTGACAAATGAGGCTAAGAAATGGATTTATTTTGTCCACACGGGCAGACACACAGGCGTGTGTCTAGACTGTGTATGACACATGGCCTAGTAACATGGGTGTGTAGTTAGGCCGTGTGTCCCCTGCACCTTAATTTTGAGAAACAGAATACTCTGAATTGAGCACACGGGCAGAGACACGGGCATGTGTCTCAGCCGTGTATGCTACACGGCCTAGAACACAGGCGTGTGTCTTGGCCGTGTGAAACCTTCACCTAATTTTGAATTAAATTAATTAACCACACAGCCTTGCACATGGGCGTGATGGCCGTGTGCACAAGTTAGAGAGTTATATGGGGTCGAACACAGCCTGTAGCACTGGCTTGTCCCAGGGTCACATGGGCATGTCCCTTGGACCACACGGGCTTGTAAGCCCTGCACCTTGGAAAATTTTTGAAATGTTGCAAAAAATTCTTAAAGTTTCTGATTAAGTCTCGACTCGATTCTAATGCTCGTATTGGACCTCGAGGGTTCAGTTAAGGGACGTTTCGAATGATCTTAGTTAATGAATAGTAATTTACATAAATTATTTGTAAAATATTCTAAAAGTTCTGGTAATGCTCTGAAACCCTATTTCGACGACGGATACGATTTAGGGGTGTTACATGATCTCATAGATACATATGGAATTCTGTAGAAAATCGTATTCGATGAAAGTCGTATGTACGACTTGGAGGGAGATCTTTTATATCTTTCGAGATCCACCCTACAATATGGGGTCAAAAAGCCAAGATAAATTATTTCAGCCCTTATAAAAGGAAAATGGATTCTTAAACCCCTGTCACGCTCATGTCACGTTGAGGTACTGCAAAAGAAAAAAGTGCAAAATCTGATCTAATTTATTGTAATCGATTAATCAACATGTTTGTTAACCATATTCTGAAACACGAAAAAAAATCATTGGCTTATCAAATTATCTATTGAGCCTTGAAAAATATTCAAAAAAAGACAAACAAATCCACTATCTGTTTTAAGTCAAGCAATACGTGGAGTAACTTCCGATATAACAATAAAATCAAGTTGTGTAGGTGGATCAACTCATTAAGTTCCCATTGAAATAGGATCCACACAAGGAAAAGCACTTGCCATTCGTTGGTTATTAGGGGTATCCCAAAAACGTCCAGGTCAAAATTTGGCTTTCAAATTAAGTTCTAAATTAGTGGATGTTGCCAAAGGGAGTGGCGATGCCATACGCAAAAAGGAAGAGACTCGTAGAATGGCAGAGGCAAGTAGAGCTTTTCTACATTTTCATTAATCCATGAACAGGATCGAATATAGACACATAGATTCATGGATCCATACATCTTGATCGAAAAAGAATCAATAGAAAAAGAAAGAATCAGAATTAATCGATATATTTCTCAAAACAAACAAAAAGGAAACAAAAGCTGAAATATAAATCACGGATCAACTAATCCCTCTCGGGGACTTACTTAAGAATATGAAAGAGAATCTCATGTAAATACCATAGAATAAGGCTTGATCCTATTCATGGGGATTCCGTAAATATTCTCATTCCAAAAATAGAAAGTTCAAGACAATTGGGATTTTTTTGGAGATTGGATGTAGTTACTAATTCATGATCTAACATGTACAGAATGAAAACTCCATTCTCAATTCGACGAGAATTTTTATGAAAGCCTTTCATTTCTTTCTTTTTGATGGAAGTTTTATTTTCCCATAATGTATCCTAATTTTTGGCCTAATTCTTATTTTGGTGATCGATTCAACAGCTAATGAAAAAGATATACATTGGTTATATTTCATCTCTTCAACAAGTTTAGTAATGAGCAGAACAGCCCTATTGTTCTGATGGAGTGAATAACCTATGATTAGTTTTTCAGGAAATTTCCAAACGAACAATTTCAATGAAATCTTTCAATTTCTTATTTTAATATGTTCTAACTCTATGTATCCTCTATCTGTAGAGTACATTGAATGTACAGAAATGGCTATAGCAGAGTTTTTGTTATTCATATTAACAGCTACTTTAGGAGGAATGTATTTATGCGGTGCTAACGATTTAATAACTATGTTTGTAGCTCCATGGTGTTTCAATTTATGCTCCTACCTATTATCTGGATATATCAAGAAAGATGTACAATCTAATGAGGCTACTACGAAATATTTACTCATGGTTGGACCAAGCTCTTCTATTCTATTTTATGGTTTTTCATGGCTATATGGTTCATCCGTGGGAGAGATCGAGCTTCAAGAAATAGTGAATGGTCTTATTAATACACAAATGTATAACTCTCCAGGAATTTCAATTGCGCTTATATTCATCACTGTAGGAATTGGGTTAAGCTTTCCCCAACCACTTCTCATCAATGGACTCCTGACGTATACGAAGGAGTGTGGTTCGTTCGATAAATTCCTACCTCTCTATCTACCTCTGAGATGTTTGGATTTTTCAAAACTCCATGGCCATGTAGAAGAGAAATGTTATCCCCACTCAGACCAAGACATAAACTTTGACTTGTTCAAATAACAATTAAGGTGAAGCAGGGTTAAGAACAACGATTTTCTTTATGATAAACAGATCCATTTTGCAAGTTCGGGTTGAGGAATAGTCGAAGCCATACCCAATCAAAAAAGGATGTTATCCAACCGCATTTCAAGTAATTATAGTAAAACTTGACCTGTTGACCCTTTGGCTTTTCTAGCAATATGAACGTATTTGAGTAATTATCGTTTTATAAGGCCATAATGAAAACACAATTTTTGTTTTTGTTCTAAACGGATATAGTATTGAGATTTTTTACCAGGGCACGATTGGTTTCTAAGATCGCTTCTGGCTCTGGGCCTTTTACTAGTTAGTTCCAGTAAAGCCCCTAGATGGCGTATTTTTTTGAAACGAGGCCCTCGGTAACGTGACATAAAGACTCCTTATTAATTTGAATTTTATTGAAATTTCATAAAACAAAATTAAAACTGAACTAAATGAAGCGAAATCGACTGAAGGATTGTACTACAAATATTAATGAGATGAATTGGATCAATATCCATACTTTACTTTTTTGTATTGTATATAATGTATACAAAAAATAGAAATAATAATATATAAAAATAATATATAAAAATATAAAATATTTAGAATATATAAAAAATAAAATAGATATAATATATAAATATATTGAATATAATATTAAATATATAAATAAATTAAACCGAAAGAGTTTCCTTTCTTTTCTTGATTTATTCTGCAAAGATCTAACTCCTCAAAGTGATTCCTAATTGGAAGTTTCGACGAGATAATAAACAGATTGCTGACCTTTGGAAGGAATTGGAAAGAAAAGGGGAGGATAACGAAAGCTCTATACGTTTGATCTTTTGAGCCCGCTTCAAGCAATATTAACTAATCAACCTGTCTTGGGGTGAAGACTTCTTTCGCTTACGTTTTCTTCTACTTTACTCCTGTACATAGGAAATGAGATTTTTTTTTGTTTAATTTACTGCAAATCTATAAGCTTCTTTCTTTCACTTATATATAATTATCTAATTTAGTTTATCAACTCAACTTATTTTCTAGAACAAAAGGAATAAGTAAAATAAAAGTTTCTATTTCAACTAAGCGCACGTAGAGATATTGATAAAACACACTGAGTTAATGGTATTTCATAACTAATCGATTGAGCAGCAACTTCCAGACCTCCTAAAAAGGAATATTTATTATTTGATCTGTATCCTGACATAAGAAGTCCAACGGACTTAATGGCCAGCACCCCTATTTTTTTTTTAGACTGTAACATATTAGTATATATTTATACCAATATTTGAAAAAAAAAATTTGGTTGTAGGGTGTAAGTGGCTGAAAACATTTTTACCCATATTTTTTTTTTTTTGGTGTTGGCACACTAATGGTCGACACTCACTTTATCAGATAAAAAGATTTTGGGTTAAGGGTACTAGATGGTTGGCATCAGCTTTTTCGGGGACTGAAATTTTTTTCGAGTACTGGAACATTGATGGTTGGCACCCTTGTACTATATTTGAAAAAAAAATTTAGGGTGCTGTGACACTAATAGCCGGCACCCTTTTAGCTTATATATATGAAAGCTATTTGGTTGTGGTATTGTAATTGGATGAGAAAAAAGTTGTTGAGGTTATCACCAAATGAGAGTGTTTGGGTGTGTACCATCAAATGGAGATACCATATTTGGGAGTATATCATCAAATCGGTGTGATGTAGGGAATTGAAGATGTGAGTGTTTTAGAGTGTACAACTGAATTTTGGGGCTGAATTATATACTGTCATGTTTTAACGGAGTTAAACTATATATTGTCATGTGAATCGATAAGATTATGCAGTTAAGGGTCGGATGATTTCTTTCGCCATAGATGGCGAACTGTGTAGACCGGTGACGGTTAAAAAATACAGCGAGCGAACATGGTCGAAATTACAAAATGTAACGTAGACTTGATTCAAGCAGAAGACGACTAACTGTGAAGAAACTACTATTCAAAATTAGTCGATATTATTTATGGGTCGAATTATATTTTTTCGTATATTAGTTTTTTAGGATGTTCGTATTCGAATAGGTGGTTTACAAGGTTTCCTCGGATGATTCATATTCGGGTTCGATAATGGGGTTTGAGATAGATTCCGTGTTACCAAATGGTGGAACTCAGTTACGACATGGTTGTATTCCAGTCCTACGTCATCGAGTAGATTTTGGTTGTGCTTGCTCTAGGATCACCATGTATCGATCCTGGTATATGTAATGTAACCCGTTTTCGACATACCATGTTGCATACTCGCGCGAAGGAATGAACCTTGTCTCTGAGACAAACAAAAGGGACCGTCTCTCATGTTGGGTGTTCCACAGAATGATGTACGGAGCATGTTGGTTTGCCCAATTTTTATGGTCCTTCCCCTTTTGTCTATCCCATGTATTTGTTTGAAGTTATATAGAGGGTTCAGGATAGGTTGCATACAACTGAACTATCTCAAGACTCAATCCGCGGCATGCCACTAGACCATATGAAAATTAATCAATGGGACGTTTGTCACGAATAGAACCCATAATGGTATGAGTGGCATAAAATTTTGGTCCAAATATGACATCCATAGAAACTGCACAGTATATAGCAGACGTTTTTAGCTAAGTTTATTTTTTTTGAAAATATTGTATTAGGAAAAAAAACTCGAAAACGTATTTTACTTTATCCCCAGCGTGAGTCTCTTTCATTTGGCGATACACAGACACAGTGTATGATCGTCCAATTTCTGGTATTGTTGCCCATTTAAAATACACGTGAATATTTTTTTATTTTAATTTTGTTTCGTGCAAATAGTACTATACTATAAAATTAATAAACAAAAAAAAGGTATAGTCGAATGATAAATCACCTATTTACAAGTGGGTAGGACAGCAGTTGGTGGCTCACATCTCCCAGAAATGGCATCCGGTATAAGTCCCACGACTGTAATAGAAGGCAGCAATCGCCCATGGTCTTCATGGATGGCTTTGTCGCTTGACAAAGCTCGCAGTATAAGCACGCCAATAATGTAGAGCTCCAACTATAGTTACCAGCTGGGCTAGGTCTTCGAGTAAAGGGAGGTACATGATGTAGACTTTATTTTGATTTACGTTCGGCATCAATATTTCACCTATGAGCTGTAGAATAAATGATTTAGCAGCGTAGATAATGTCTATCTTCGTTGGATGACTGGGGAGATGCTCGAAGTTACTTCTTAACCAAGTAAATTTCAACACGATTAATTTTCCTCATTCATCATCGGGGGCACTTTTCCTAATAATCGTTGGCAAGTGCCCCATGGATCCGTCACTTTTCTCGGCCCGGTCACTGTTTCTCCATTAATAGACAACCCTAGCTAGACTACTACGTCTTGCAGTGTGATTCTTACCTCTCCACAGGGGAGATGGAACATGTGTGTCTCCGGGCGTTGTCGTTTAACCAATGTTGATATTAAACCGGCCCGTAGATCAACAATCTGAATGTACAAGGCATCCCCAACCCCGTGACATTAAAATACAGTAGAACCCTCTAATTCGGAAAATATCCCAGATCATAGAGTCGTGGTCTGACAACCCAGTATTGTTCCTATGGAAATAGTAAAAATAATAAGTTTTAATTATCATTTAAAAACAAGATATTATCAGTTAGTGAATATTTGTTTTAAGGCCAATTAGTGAATATTTAACTGTATTTTGAACAAATTTAGCAATGTGATTGTCATGCTTTAGAAGAAAATTATCATCCATTCCGGTATCTGCATAAAAATCAAAGAAATTATCACGAACAATATATATAATTAAGAAATTACTAGAAAACATTTAAATTTGAAACAAGTTTGCATAAACTTACAATTTTTAAAATTGTAGGAAAAAATGAGGGAAAAAATCTGATTACTGGTGTTGGTCGACAGTGGTCGACGACGACTTACGATGATTGACAGTGAAATTTGCAGTGGTGAGACAGTTGATGGCTCACATAGCGAATTTATAGTGGATGGACCATTAGAAAGAAAAAAAATTAACTTGAAAAGTCATGTAACCAGTGACTGATGGGTCACATCCGTGCATGCCTGAAGCCGGCAACCAAGGGCTCAGTTACCCATTGACAATAATACAAGCCTGACACTTAGGCTTGAAGCTAGCCATTGCCTAGCCATGGCCTGACACATATAGGCCTGCTTCTAGGGCCTAACACAGATGGCCTGAACTCGGCCACTTTCTTCACAGGCCTGACACACACTATTTCATCACTTTATTAATTTTAACTTTTATACTATTTATTTATTTATTTATTTATTTTACACAATTTTATTTATCCTTTAAGTTATCATTTATTTCATTTATACTTTTAAATTTTACTTTAATTCATTACTTTCATTTCATTTATCCTTTAATTTCATTTTTTAGTTTGAAATTAGTTTATTACTTTATTTATTTTTTTAACTTTTAACTTCATTACTTTATGTAATTTATGATTTTGAAATAAATAATAAGGGTGTGGGTAAATAAAATATAACAACTCCTTTAATTACAAGTTTTTACAATAATCATGAAATAATAAAAAAATTTACTAATCTTATTCGTTGTCTTCCAATCCGGCATTACAAGAAGATTGACCGCGACCATAAACACGATGTGGGCAGGTTAATCGGTTGTGGCCGAATGTTTGATGAACCATGCATTGTTTAGGTTTGCCCGTTTCCATAATATCCATATCGTTTTGAATCCTCGTCGACTGTGGTCGACCTTTAGAATGTCTGTGAAGGCAGTGGCCCAGCAGCATCTCGAAAGAAAGCGATGAAACTTCCTAGTTAGAGATATCTGACATTACGGGAAATCTGTTCCCCCAAATACGCAATGTGCATTGCAACGGTAGACCTCGTCTATGAATTGTTCGACATCTAGCTTGTGATGCACACACTACATGAACATGCGCACATGGATGTCGAAGAGTCTAGAACCTCCTGCACTCGCAATGCCTATTTCGCATATCAACAATGTATGACTTGGGTGGAATACCTGACAGACAACTTACGTACTCTTGAACTCGAAATGTCTCAAAGTCACACGAATATAGTTCTGCGTTCATCCTCCGTGCCCTATTCGTATTTACTTTCATTGCCTTTCAAACGCCTTCAATGTACACGTGCCCGACCTCTATTTGCTTTACTTATTTCAGCTCTATTTTTGGCATTAACGTGGCAAGCCTATAGAATATTACCGAGAAAATAGCAAAAATTGGTAGATAAAGTGTACGCCTCAAGAACAAGTTAACCACCTCTACGAGATTGGTCGTCATCTGACCATATCGAAAACTATCATCGTAACTTTGACTCCACTGTCAGTCCTCTATTCTACCCAACCACGGACGGAGACGGCGATTTTCAGGCCGTTATGTCATTTGAGCTTCAAGCCTTGCGAACCTTTGTCTGAATCTTCACAGTTCTAGCTCGTACCCTGTGTATACAGTTTCAAACTAATATTTTAAAACAATTACGTAGTTAGAAATTTAGAAAAAGAATTTAAAAATACAATCTGATAAAATATGATCAGATTTAAAAAATATATACAAATAGATTCAAAAAATAAAATATGATCAGATCAATTTTGGAACAGTATTTTTTACCCATTTTCACAATTTCTCTGCACCATTCTTTGTTATTATACTCTCTTTGGAAGTTTGACACGATGTGTCGGATGCAATAAACGGACCTCCACAAAACCTCCGAACATCTTATCGCAGTAAGTAGTCTCTTCTATCTGTCCGAGATGAGGAAAATGTTCTTTTACCTAACAACATGCCTCCGCAGGTTTGGTAAGAAATATTCTCAAGACTTGAAGTTCTCACTCTCAACGATAGCAAAAGTGATAGGAAGTATACTCTAGTTGCCATCTTTGCAACCGCAATCAAGAGTATTTTCTTGTATCTATCGTAGAGCCGGTTCTGTCCACTTGCACCATTGGTTTGCAGTGAGGGAAGGCCCTAACACACCTCTCAAACGTCCAAAACAATCGGTGGAAAACTCGTTTCCCCAGTTCTATCTCACCACCTAGGCCTCTATGCAGCAGTGTTTGAAAATCAGTTACCGTACCCAACACATACTCCCGCATCGCGGCTACCTACCCTTGAAGTTCGTTGTACGATACACCAAAGTCACTGATAAGCTATAAAAGTAACATATTTTAATCCTATTCTTAATGCATTTTTGGATGATTTATTATGCAAATTAGTGAATTTGATGCTCCTAATCTTTTAAATTCATAGTTTTATACTTAGAAGAGCATTTGGGAGCGAAAGGAGCAAAAAACGAGCCAAAATTAGATAAAAAGAGCTATTTTCAGGATCCATACGGCCTAGACATTTCCATACGAGCTGGGCACACACCCGTATCAATTTCGCACCCTGATTCCCAAATACGTGAAAAAAACCTAATTTTTAAGCTTTCTGAGCAGTCTAAAGTCTATAAATACCAATTAGAAGAAGACATAAGGGGTCAATTAGAGAAGATCGAAGAAAACACTAGAAAAACACCATCGGAGCCAACTCAGAAACGGATTTCCATCAAGATTGAAGATCTCCTTTTAATTTCTTTCGAATTTTTATTGAGTTTCTTTATGTCTTGTGGTTTTTCTGACTTTGAAATTTTTTTCATTCAGGATTATGAAATAATCCCCTCGATACCTATGGGAGATGAAACGTATGACGAATCCTATTATTTAATTTATTTTTTACGCGATAAATACTTGATTCTGGTTCTCAATTATGTATGCTTATTTCTTGTTTTAATATTTTCGGGATATTAATTCATGTTTAATGTGCTTATTTCAGTGGAGCAAAAGTCTCTGTTTAATAGTCGATCTAGCATAATTGAGTGGAGTTACATGCAACCCTAGAAATAGGATGACATAAATCTAACGGATTAGAGTCAAATTTAATAGGGGAATCCATAGATCGAGTTAATACGACAATAGGGGTTTTAATTACAAAGAGATTTCAATTAATCAACCTAGATTCAGTTGTTCTTACTCTCAAAAAAGATATTGACATAATTTAGGGAATTCTATGAATCAAGACACAAGTGAATAAATCATTTAATTCAGATTCATAATAAAAGGTGAAGTCTAGGTGGATTTTTTCTTGGGTATTGTCTATCTCATTGGTTAATATTCGATTATTTCTTTGATTCATTCTCTGTTGCATTCTTAGTTAAATTAGTTTAGTAATTTTTAGATTAAAACACAATCTCTCCAATTTGTCGACTAAATAATAAGAAGACGGTAATTACTACTACTTTTAGTCCTCATGGATACGATATACCCTTCTTACCATAGCTATACTATTGTTCGATAGGTACACTTGCCTTTGTCGTATTTATAGTTAGTTTAGTGACCATCAAGTTTTTGGTGCCGATGCCGAGGGCTAAAATATTAGAAACACTCAATTTTTATTAATTAAGCCATTTTTATTTGTTCTATATTTTTGTTTTTAGTTTACTTTTTACATTCTAAATTTTCTTTTATTTGCTTCTGGTAGGTTCCTTTAGTTTATAACTAGAAGAAACCTGTTGGGACCATTCTTATTTGATAGTGAAATTGAAATATAGCTCGTAGAAACCGTAGAGAAGTAAGGTAGAGTAGAGAAAATTTAGTAGACGAATAAGAGGACATTGTTATTACTGAGGAGATAGGTGATAACTAGAATAATTAGCTACCTCCTGCAGTTGTTGCAGATCCAGATCCTTTCCCTCATATTATGTACGATTATGCCAAGCCCACTCTGACTGGGGCTGAATCAAGTATTGTGAAACCCACCATTGCTGTAAATAATTTTGAACAGAAGCCAAGCACTATTTAGATGATATAATAATTTGTTCAGTTCTATGGTTTGCAAGACAAAGATCCAAATACACATTTGGCCAATTTCCTGAAGATCTGTGATACTTTCAAGATTAATGGCGTCACTGACGATGCCATTCGCTTACGGTTATTCCCTTTCTTATTGAGGAACAAAGCTAAGCAGTGGTTGAACTCTTTACCATGAAGTTCCATTACCACATGGGTTCAAATGACCAAGAAGTTCCTTCTAAAGTACTTTCCACCGGCTAAGACAACCAAGTTGAGGAATGATATCTCTTCCTTCTTGCAGATTGATTTAGAAACGTTATATGATGCATGAGAGAGGTATAAAAACTTATTGAGATGGTGCCCTCACAATGGGTTACCCTTATGGCTACAAGTTCAAACCTTCTATAACGGTTTGAACCCTTCAACGAGGCAGTTGATTGACGTAGCAGCGGGTGCACAGTTAACAATAAAACACTTAAAGTGGCTTATAAATTTATTGAGGAGATAACACTGAATAATTATCAGTGGCAAGTCATGAGGATGAAGCCGATGAAAGTAGCCGGTGTTTTCAACTTAGATGCAGTCACCATGTTATCAAATCAGGTAGAACAATTAAATAAGAAAATTGATGGTTTATATGTTTCTATGCAATTACATTCGGTGATGCAATGTGATAGGAATGGAGGAGGAATGAATAATCCAAAATGTTTACCCTTTGCTCGTAACACAGAGAACGAAGAAATCAATTATATGGGTAATAATTCTAGGCCTCAAAATAACCCTTATAGTAACCACTATAATGCAGGTTGGAGGAACCATCCTAATTTCTCTTGGGGTTGTCAAGGAAATCAAAGAGTACAACCCCCTTTGGGTTTCCAAGAACAACCTTACTAGCAAGAGAAAAAGTCAAACATCAAGAAGGTTGACAAAGTTTATCTCGGTGTTAAAAACCCACTTTCAAAACACTGAGGTAGAATTGAAGAATCAATAAGCATCAATTCATGGGCTCGAGAACCAAATAGGTCAGCTTGCTAAGTTAATCTCAGAAAAACCACAAGGTAGTTCGCTTAGCAATACTGAAACTAACCCAATGGAGCAACTTCATGCAATTACTGTGGGAGATGAAGAAAGGTTAGTTGAATCTGAATAAGAATTGATGCAAGAAACTATGGTAAATAACGATAAGGTTGAGGTAAGCTAGAAAGAGCAAAAACTGGTTGTTAAGGAATATAAACCTCGAGTGTCATACCCTAATGCGACGAAGAGAGACCACACGAATGAACAATTTCGTAAATTTTTCAAAATCTTAAAGAAATTACACATTAACTTACCGTTTGTTGAAGCTTTTTCACAGATGACAAATTATGTCAAATTTTTAAAGGAGCTTTTGGCAAATAAAAGGAAGTTAGATGAGTCGTCGGCTGTGGAGCTAAATGCAGTTTGCTCGGCCATATTGCAAAATGAACTACCCAACAAATTGAAAGATCCAGGGAGTTTTACTATTCTTTTTTTAATTGGTAGTTTAAATATTGATAATGCTTTGGCCGATTTAAGGGTTAGTATTAATGTCATTCCCTACAAAATGTTTAAACAACTAGGTCTTGGGAAACCCAAAAAAACTAGGATGAGCATTCAATTATCAGATAGAACCATTAGATATCCTAGGGGTGTTATTGAAGATGTGTTTGTTAAAATAGATAAATTCATATTCCCAGTTGACTTCATTATGTTAGACATGGATGAGGACAGTGAGGTACCTTTAATTTTAGGACGACCCTTTTTAGCAACTGCTAGAACTATAATTGATGTTGGTACAGGTGAGCTTGTACTTCGTGTAGGTGACGAAACGATTACTCTCCAAGCTTAGGATCCTATTAGAACATCTAGTGATCAAGATGATTTTAATCTAGTGATCAAGATGATTTTAAATTTTCTGTTAATGTAGCTCAACCTTTTCTATTGGAAACTCTTTGAAAAAATGTAATAGAGCCATGTTCCAGTCAATGCGACAGAAACAGAATAATTTATGATGAAAGAATGTTACAAATTGATGAACTAGATGAATGGCGAACACATGTCAAGGAGAAACCGAGAATACATGATGAAGAGCCAAAGAAATGCCTTGATGAGCATATGAACGTGATGAACCAATTTAAGGTTGGGGACAAGGACGACTAGATAAAACGGATCCACGAATTGCCCTTTCGGAGCTTGATGAAAACGAATCAAGCCCATTTACAGTATTAGACGTCTTCCCCTACGATACAGTCGAGGTAACTCATTCTAAATTTGGCATATTTAGGGTAAACAATACTTCACATAAACCTTATTTTGATAATAGAATTGATAGCGAGAAAGAGGAGCCTCGGCTTCGTGAACCACCGTAACTGTGCGAATTCAAGGTAAGTTGAGCTTAGACTTTAAATAAGCGCTTCTCGGGAGGTAAGCCGAGTGTTAACACTACTAATTCTTTTAATTTTATTTCATGTTATTTTTTAAAACTAATAATTTTTTTAAAAAAAATTTGACCCACACGGCCTGGCCACACGGGCGTATCCCAAGCTGTGTGCACTATAAGGGATTCGACAGTTAGTTACACGGCCTGGACACACGTTCGTGTCCTTGGCCATGTGGATACTGGGACTTAAATTTTTAAAAATTTGACTATCACACAGCCTAAAATAATCCATACGGCCTGGACACATGGGTGTGTCCTAGGCCGTGTGAATCTTGGAGCTATTTTTTTCAATTTTAAATAAAGTCAGAGAGTTACACAGGTAAGACACACGGCCGTGTGAGAGACATAGCCGGACCACACGGACGTGGGAAAAGCGAAGGAAATCACACACGGCTTGGACACACGACCTGGACACATGGGCGTGTCCGAGGCCGTGTAAACACTGGGCTTAATTTTTAATTGCACATGGGTTGAAAACACCCTACACAATCATATGACATGGCTATGTGGCCCAAACTCTAAAATTTCTTTCTCAATTTGTCTTTTTCTTCTGCCTTATGCAAGCCACCCCCTTTCCTCCTATTACCCACCTCTTTTCCCTTCTCCCCATAGCCAACCAACCCCACCCCCACCCACGCACGACACTGCCTCCCACACACAACCCCTCGTCGTAACTCCGGCCACCGTCTTCCGTCAGTCTTTCCATTTTACCCTTTATTTTGTTTTATTTTATTATTTATTTATTTATTTATTATTTGTTATATTATTTATATATATTTGATTTGTTTTCTTATTGTTTTATTTTATTTTTATTTATGCTTAGATTGTAATTTTATTTTAATTCTATTATTTTTAGTTTTTTTAACTATTATTCTTACTATTACCTTTCATTCTATTGGTATCGTTGAGTTTATTTCTTTTCTTTTTCGTTTTCTTTTTCTTTTTCTTTTAGCTTTATTTCTATTTTTGTTTTTAGTTGCTTAATTTTAATTTTTATTTTCTTATACTTATTTCATTTATTATCTTTTGAACTATGTTTTTATTTTTATTTTTATGGTTGTTTCTAATTGAGTTGTACCCTTTTAATCTTCTTCACTATTTGTGTTTATTTTCTTATCAATTTGCTCAGAATCATGCACTACATCTAGATTTTTCTACAATTCTGTTTTTCACCATTCTGACAATTTCATCCAATATTCAGGGCAGTTTCAGTTTTCTCCCTCTTATGATATTCTTCTTATACTGTGATTATATCTATTTGTACATTGAGGATAATGTATGTCTTAAGTGTGGGGAGGTTATTTATATAATTGTTAGAAAATCTCTGAATTATGTCTTGGATTTAAGTAATTTTCTCATAATTCCATCAGAATAAATTTTTGTCGATTTAGAATTTTTGTTGATAATTTTTAGATTAATTTGTAGATAATTGTGTGTTGGTTGATTTAAACTTGAAGACATGAGAGAATGAAGCATGATAAGTTATTTTTCAGAAATTAAAAATTTTTAGGTTGTTTCTCTAAATTGAAGTATTATCTTGAAGTTTGAGATTTGCAAGATTGACATCAACCATGATTTTTTGTGAGATTTTGAGCTTCCAGAGCATACATTTTTCTTGTTTATTTTATTATTGGTTATGAGTGTGTCAACCTGATTTGTTATTCTAGAACTTGCTTCAATTATGCATGTTGATACCACACCTTTGATTTGATTTACTGAGATGATAAAGCCACTTAGGTTTTGACCCACTTACCCCATAAAAAGCCTACCTTTTAATTAACCCTTAGTGAACCTCGTTGAGCCTAACACACCGTTTCTTTGTTTACCCATTAATGTTAATCTATAACTCATCTCTTCATTGAGACTTTTTCTCGTTTTATTGACTCCCTTTTTGTCAAGATTTGATTTGGTTAGTTGTTTAATTATGCTCTTCTGTTTGATTTGCTGAATTATTTTTAATTGTTCTAGATAAATAAATTAATAATCGAAAAAAATTATTGATTATTATTTAGTTCTATGTTGATTGAGCTTAAACAGTTAAATTCATATTTTGAGAAGAAGCTCGTTTTTATTCTTGAATAATTCTTGATTGATGTAATTGTTTTTAATTCAGCACTTGTTTATTTTTTCTAGTTTGGTAATTTATCAATTCAGTCTTGATTATAACCAACAGGATCCACACGATTGGGGCATTTCCACACGGGCTAGGCATACGCCCGTGTGAGCCACATGGGCTGGACACACGCCCATGGGCTAGCTCGTGTCGATTTCGCACCTTGCTTCCCAAATATGCAGAAAAACCCAAATTTTAGGCTTTTTGAGCAATCTAAAGTCTATAAATACCAATTAAAAGAAGACATAAGGGAGGAAATCAGAGAAGATTGAAGAAAACACTCGAAGAACACCATTGGAGCCAACTCAGAAGCGGATCTCTATCAAGATTGAAGATCTCCTTTTAATTTCTTTCGAAGTTTTATTGAATTTCTTTATGTCTTGTGATTTTTTTGACTTTGAGATGTTTTCATTCAGGATTTTGAACTAATCCCCTAGATACCTAGAGGAGATGAAACTTATGATGAATCCTATTATTTAATTTTTATTTTACGCAATAAATACTTGATTCTTGTTCTCAATTATGTATGCTTATTTCTTGTTTTAATATTTTTGGGATATTAATTCGTGTTTAATGTGCTTATTTTAGTGAAGCAAAAGTCCCTATTTAATAGAAGATCTAGCATAATTGAGTGGAGTTGCATGCAATCTTAGAAATAGGACGATATAAATCTACCAGATTAGAGTCAAATCTAATAGGGGAATCCATAGATCGAATTAATGTGACAATAGGGGTTTTAATTAGAATGAGATTTCAATTAATCAACCTAGAGTCAATTGTTCTTACTCTCGAAAAAGATATTGACATAATTTAGGGATTTCTACGGATCAAGACACAAATGAATAAATTGTTTAATTCAGATTCATAATAAATGGTGAAGTCTAAGGGGATTCTTTCCTGGGTATTGTCTATCTCATTAGTTAATATTCGATTATTTCTTTGATTCATTATCTTTCATGTTCTTAGTTAAATTAGTTTAGTAATTTTTAAATTAAAACATAATCACTCTAATTTGTTGGCTAAATAATAAGAAGACGGTAATTACTAGTACTTTTAGTCCTCGTACATACGATATTCCTTTCTCACCATAGCTATACTATTGTTCGATAGGTGCACTTGCCTTTGTCGTATTTATAGTTAGTTTAGTTACCATCAGTCATTATACAACTACTGCATCGCCATTTGCTTCGTCCATCATGCCTTCCTGTAGGAAACCTTGTACTTGAATTGAGTTTGTATGTCACAATAAGCGTAGATACAGGGATGGTAGGCGAGTCTTTCATCAACGGGATGATGCAGTTGCATATGATTTTTGCATCCAACTTTCAATGGTCTTGCGACATATGAACAACCATGCATGTGTGAGGACCTTCTATTTTCCTTATTGTCCACATTTATGTTCGATGCATTAATGTAGCTCGAACACGCCACTTACAACCACTTGATGATTTCCGCCATTATCCGACATATAAAGACTGTGTTGACTTCGTGACTTTGTACTCGACAGACAGCTTGAAGCTATACTGCTTTATTGCATGTAAATAGTCTTTTTTGTTATCGAATTGTTATCTTACAAACAACTCTTCAGCTTCTAGTTCTTTATCTAGTAGGTGAGCCGGCACTATATCTAAATATTCAGAGAACTCACGTGCAAGCACAGCATCAAAATCTACATCAGTCATAAAAGCCCCTGGATTATTATGGATAACTATATCGGATCCCCTGTACCCAGCCGAATGGGCATGTATATTTTCATCGTCTATTGAGCCGTCATCGTCTATGCCTTTAGGGATGTCATCCTAATTGGAGTCACTCAAATCTTCACTACCATGGTGGGACTACTTTTCGTTATCGGACCCTTCATCACCATCTTTTATGGTGGCCAATACCTCTAGATGAATCTCTAGATGATGACACGAGATTCGGACGTTGTACGAACATCCACTGTAATTTGGGTTTTTGGGAGTTTTTAGTGACCCTCCATATCCATACTGATCTTCCAGCAAACATTAATATCAAAATCAATTCCAAAACGCTGACATACTGGAATTACGACTTGAACAGGTTCCGGTTTAGCTATCTCTGCAAACAACTCAACCGGGCTGGGATTATCCATATCATAGGGGCAATAAATTGCTATCATTGTCTCTAGATCATTATCATATACAAGCTCCATTTTTGAGAACTTGAGCGAATTTGTTGAAATCGAAAATTTGTAAAATAGCCTCAACATTTTCTTCCCGCAACAAGTAGCAATCTTTTGTACAGATCTTCTATTTCAAATTCGCCAACAAAACACGCTTGTTGAATCTCATTCCAATTTTTTGTCGACTTTGAAAGACACAACCTTCTTCAACTGTATTTATCATTTCTCCATCGAAATTAACATAAACAAACAGAATTGTAAAATGACTCATCTTCAACAATTTTTGCTTCCTCCTCAACAAAAAAAATTGATATTTTTAATATTGATTTTTAACTGATAAAACAAACAAAAAGCTCAAATAGAAGACAAAACAACTTTATATATTGAAAGGGTGCTGCCCATCAGTGTTCCAACACCCAATTTTTTTCTTAAATCTAGTACAAAGGTATCTGCCATTAGTATGCCAACACCCAAAATTTCTTTTTGAGTCTCGAAAAAAGTGGTGCCGACCATCTACAACCCCTGACCAAAATTTTTTTATCTGATAAAGTGAGTGCCAACCATCAGTGTTCCATCACCCAATTTTTTTTTAAAAAATCTTGTACAAGGGTGCGGCCATTAGTGTGCCAGCACCCAAAAAAAATTTTTGAGTCTCGAAAGAAGTGTGCCACCGACCATCTACAACCCCTGACCGATTTTTTTATCTGATAAAATAGGTGCCAGCCATCAGTGTCCCAGCATCCAAAAAAATTTTTTTTTTATTTCAAAAAGTGGTGTCGACCACTTCTCTCCCCCAATCCAATTTTTTTTTAAATTCTTGTATAAATGTATACCAATATGTTACATTTTGAAAAGAAAAATACATAAGTGCCAACCACTTATGTCCCCTAACTCCAAAAAATATTTTTTTAAAGTCTGACACAATCAGCAGGAAATGATTAAGCCAAAATACAAGGTGGTGCCGGTTATTGAAGTCCCCCAACCCCATTTTACTATTCATTTTAGGTCATTTGGGTGATTGTTTTTAAACATGAGTCATTTTTGTAATTGTTTATTTTTTCATGTCATTTACGTAAAAACATTGCTTTGAAATTTTCAAACAAATAATTAACTACAAAAATGACACGGGTTAAAAAAAATCACCCGAATAACCTAAAATGAACAGTAAATTTGGGTTGGGAGACTTAATGGCCGGGCCCACTTAAAATACACAATCATTGCCTAATGATTATATCAAAGGTTAAAAAAATATTTTTGGGCTGCTGGACACTAGATAGCCTGCAGCCATGTATTTTTTTCAAACAGTAGTATATTGGTATATATTTATACTAGTATTTCAAAAAAAATTGGGTGCTGGACAATAAATGGCCAGCACCACTTTTTCCTATAATTTTTTTTTTTGGGTTAGAGGAAGTAAATGGCCGGTACCCCCTTTTTTGGGAACCAATTTTTTTTTTTTGGGTGCTAGAACAGTGATTAAAATAAAATAACTACTTAAAGGATAAATTATATTTAAAACAATAAATTTAGATTAAAAATAATTAATTAAATGATAAATTATATTTAAAACAATAAATTTCAATTAAAATAAAATAATTTAAATAAAAATAATTAAGTATAGGATAAATTGTATTTAAAGCAATAAATATAAATTAGAAATAATTAATTGAATGATAATTATATTTAAAGTAATAAATTAAATTTAAAATAACTAATAATAGGATAAATTATATTTAAAGTAATAAATTTAAATTAAAAAAATTAATTAAAGGATAGATTATATTATAATGGGACGGGACACTAAATTATATTATCATTATAGGATAAATTTAATGAAAGGCTAAATTAGATTTTAAGAAGAAAAAAAAAAGGGTGTTTGGACGAGGACACTAAATGGCCGGCTTTAGGCTAGCAAAAGGTGTCAGGCCTTGGCCTGTGAATAGCCGGGTTCAGGCCGGCTTGATCGGGCCTTGTCAGATCAGTTAAATGGCCGGCTTCATCAGCTCGTGTGAGGAGTGTTTTCTTGTTTCCCGGAAAATTAGGTGTTAGTCATCAGTGTGCCAGCACCTAAAAAATTTATTTTTTAAAGGAAAAAATGGAGCCAACCCTTTATTGTCCAGCACCTATTTTTTTTTTTGAAATACTAATATAAATGTATACCAATATGCTACGATTTGAAAAAAAAATATGGGTGTTGACCATCTGGTGTCCAACACCCAAAAAAATATTTTTTTAACCCATGACAGAATTTGTGTCAGAATTTTAAGTGGTGCCGGTCATTAAGTCCCCCCAATCCAAGTTTACTGCTCATTTTAGGTCATTTGGGTAATTGTTTTTTAATATGAGTCATTTTTGTAATTAATTATTTTTTTGGTCATTTGGGTAAAATAACCCCCGATTTTATTTTGTGCTTAGATTTTTTTCCTTTTTTAAATTTATTTTTTAAGGGTTGATTTGGCTAGGTTTTTTAAGGATTCAAGTTAGGATAGGTTTGAGTTGGGTTTTGTTTTGGGTAATATTTTTAAGTTAAAATTTTGAAAAATCGATTTTTCCAGTTTTTTGGTGATTAACGATCTAACGATTCGATATTCGAATCTGGTTCAATGGAATTCATTCTTAAAATGGTTTAAATAATCTGATTGAGCTAGTGATCTACTCATTTTTTGGTTCAATAGATCTGATCGGTTGACCCAAACCGATTTAAACAACCATGATTTTAATTACTTGTTTTTAATTTTTTTTTAATTAGACTTATGATTACCAAACTTAGCCTTGTAAATTCTTTTTTGAAAAAAGCTCTAGTTTTATTTTAAATAAGCATTAGCAAGTTCTCTTGGAACAAATTTGAACATTGAATGGAACTTATGAAAAGTTTTTCATTTTTTTCTTAGGTGAAATCCAGAAATTTCAAAGGTGAGATCATGTGAATTTCAATTACTTGATAATATTTATAACACTCCTAACCCGTATCCGTCGCTGGAATAGGGTTAAGGAGCATTACTGGGCTTATTTCATAAATAATCATACAATTCACATACAATTTCCATTTCTAAATATAAATCATTAACAATCAATCATACAGTCCCTAATACGAGCCTACGAGGCCCAAATCATGCATTAGAAGTGGTTCAGGACTAAACTGATAACTCAAGAAATTTTTGGAAAACTTAGAAAAATTTTCAAAATACAGGGGACACATACCCGTGTGGCCCGGCCGTGTGAGACACGCCCATGTCACAGGCCATGTGGACATTCGAAATGAGATCACATGGTCGTGTCCCAGCCCGTGTCTGACCCCGTGTAACTCCTTGACTTGGGTCACACGGCCAACCACACGCCCGTGTGACTAGCCCGTGTACCCTTTGAAATGACCTCACACGCCCGTGTGCCAAGCCGTGTGCTAAGCCATGCCAAAACTGTAGGGTATAGTGACTTATGCCACACGGCCAAGTCATAAGCCTGTGTACTGGGCCGTGTGGAGCATACTGACTTTGTAATAACCCGATTTAGACCCTAATAGGAATGGTGGTTTCGGGACCACGAATTTGAGTCAGAAAAATATTTTTAAATTATTTTCTGTGTTTATTTTTTGTGAATTTATGTCTACGAAATTTTCGTGATTTAAGTTTGTCGTTTAGGTGTCCGATTAAATAAAAGAACTTAATCGCGTAAATTGAAAATTTGGTAGTTTAATGTACAAAGGGCCGAAATGCTAATGGCTTTTTAAATGGAAGCCTTTAGGTGGTAAATAGACCATTAGAACTTGTAATGGCCGGTTGTACCCTTACAATATACGTTTTAGATATTTAATTTAAATGGGAAAAATTATAAAATAATTAGTAAACATATAATAGTTAAAAATCAAGTTAATATATTCATAATATTATTTCATGTTCTTGCACCGAAATAAGAAACAAAAAGAAAAGAAATAAGAGAAGTTAGGTTCGGCCATCTTCCAAGCTAAAATCAAGGTTCGTTTTCTTGTCGGCTTTTGATAATTTCTACGTTTTTGAGATCGTTGCTTCGAGTACTACAAAATCCATGCTTGAATTTTTTATTTTGATGAATATTTTGAGTTGTACCATTGTTGATAATTTGTGATTTTTGTTGTTTGATGATAAAAAATGAAAGATATGTTTTAGACTAACATATTTTGTATTGGAGTTTTTGATGATTTTGAGTAATTAGGACTTAAATGCAAAAATAATAATTTTAGGGACTAAAATGTGAAATAAATTGAATATATGGACTTATTTGGGAGTGGGTAAAATTCGGCCCAACATAAGTATAGGGAAATTTTGTGTATTTTGTGTTTTGTGCAATAGGGACTAAATTGTAAAAAAATTGTAAATGTCAGGGTAAAATGGTAATTTGCCCATTTATGTGTTTTTAGACTAAATTGAGTGAAAATATGTTTGAATGAGTTTAATTTGAATATATTTAGATCAAGAACCAAAAAAATCAGATTTGGATCAGGGAAAAACGAAAGTTGTTGACTAGCTGCTCGATTCTGTTTTGTATCATCCGAGGTAAGTTTATAAGCAAATAGACGTGTTTATTGGTAAATTAATTTTATATTTATATGCTGTTATGGAATGTTAAAATTTAAATATACTATGGCCGAATATAATTAAATGTGGCTACTACACTTCCGAGTTCGATTCGACCAACATACGACATTCGAAAGCCCCGTATGAACCTTAGGAATAGTTAGGATACATATGTCATGACATAGGATTCTGATATATGTGTGCGAGTAAGACCATGGAATCGATATGTGATTCCGATATGTGAGTAAAACCCTGTTTGGGACAGTGGCATCGATATGTGGCTACATGTAAGACCACGTCTGAGACGTTGGCATTGTATGATTTATGTGATTATCTGAGTGTCCTATCCGATTCCGAATGGTTCATCGGACAACGATAAGCTATGTTTGAATGTGTAAAACGAGCTATGTGTCAGGTATGGACTAATTTGTTACCAATTCAAAGTAAGGTAAGTAAATAATCAATGTTGATACAAATGACTTGTGAAGTAAATATGGAATGTGTAATCATATAATAGTAATCGAATTGGATAAGGAAATATATATATGTGTACTGTGGATATTTTCGAAATGATATGTGATATGTTTATTAATGTAGCCATATGTAATTTGACTATTTAGGTAATGTGTACATGATGATATACTATGATGCTTGAGTGGTATTTATGAGTATATGTATACTCGATTGTTTACTGATATCTTGGCTTTGTAAATGAAGTATGAATTACTTATGTTGGTTGTATAGGCATTCGGCCAAGGTGAGAACTTTGTATAAAAATGAAATGTCATGAATGAAATTGGTAGGTTGAGACTAAGCATACTCCTACTAGTATAATTCGGTTTAATTAAACATGAGTTAGATAATTTGTTAGATTGTTTATTTGTTTATGGCGTACTAAGCTATAATAGCTTATTGTGCGTATATTTATTTCTGTTTTATAGATTTTGAAGTCAAGCTACAAGCTCGGGGATTGTCAGCCAAGCTCATCACACTATCTACTGCTTTGGTACCTTAAAGCTAAACTTAAATTATGACATGTATAGGCTTATTTTGAGGTTAATTATCTTGGTAATGAATGTATATATTAGCCATGCGAAAATGGCTTAACCATCTTGCTTGGATTTGGTTATGTTTGCTTGTGGTTTGCGTTTACTTTAGCTATGGTATTTTATACTATAAATGAGTAATATTTATGCTATGTGTTTGGCAGTGTATTAAAGTTGATTAATGACTATCATAATTTATATTAGAACATGAATATATGTAGTATTCGCCCACATTGATTTAGTTGAAATTTTATTTACACTTTACTTGAGTATAAAGTGATTACATTACAAATGTTATGTATATATGTAAATATGCGTGTGGTTGCATTTATAAATATGCAGGTTGCTTATGAATTAAATGTATTAAATATTTATATGTGGTTACTTATTAAATTATATAATATGGTTGCATGATTAGACATGAACACTAAGGATATACTCTTAATGTTAAATCGTGAATGACATTAAGAGATTAATAGTCAAGAAGTCCAATTATGACTCACTACTTTGTATTTGAATTCATAACTTTAGGTATTCATATCAAGTGTACTCTTGTGGTTTCCGCATAAAATGGTCAATTTTACTAAGACCATATATTTATATCTTAATGATTATAGTAGGTTTGAATAGTCTTTACTGATTAATACGTAAAAGAATTATATGAAAAAGTATTATTATTAATAATATTATTCGTGAGGTTGATTCACTTTGTAGTAAAGGATAAAGCATGCAAGTTCAATTTGCCTATTTTTTATGTCGCATATGTGGTAATTTAAATTACTGTTTTATGGCTTAACAAATATTAAAAAAAAAAAGTGTACGTGATCAGGTTTCCATATGAACTACCATATAATTAGTATTAGAAGTATATGTGACCATGTTGGAGTTAGCTAATGATGTGCATGTAAATATATTGATGCAGTAAGAAATACGTTGAGTTTAGTTGCGACTTGTATACGAATGATGTATATCAATATATGTTCTGAAATGTGAAATGATTTTATTTTAAATTATAAATGAATTTGACTTGAATGAATATAAAATGTTTAGAATTGAACTGTTGATCAGTGATGCCTCATAATCCTAATCCAGCGACGGATACGGACTAGAGTGTTACAGACTTGGTTTCTAATTAAACACCAGGGGACACATGTTCGTGTCACCTGACCGTATGTCACACACGGCTGAGACACACGCCCGTGTCTCTGCTTGTGTGGACAAAAATAGGCTATTTACCAAGCCATCTTTCTCACCCAATCTTTCAATCACCTACACAAACCAAATGGCAATAACATGGCATAAATAGGCATTCCAACCAATCTCAACCAAGCCTAATTTATGCTATTTCCATACCAAGAACTATACGACTCATCACATCACATTTTGCCTATTCAAATCATACTAAATTCATATTCACAAATCACTTAATTAGTTAACTTCATATGTGCACTTTCTTACCTCAAATCACATGCATACCAAATCTCCAAATTTCAACCATATGATACTCAAAATATCAATCCACAACAAGCATTACATAGCCATTATCAAGCACATAACAAGAGGCCATATGCACATATATATATACACAACCAAGCATGCCAAAGTAAGCCAAATTACATGACTAAACACATAACCAACCATACATCATTTACAAGCCAAATCAAATGGCTAAATCCATTACTAACAGATATACCAAAATGACCATAACTCCTATACATGCCATATAACCAAATACATAAGTTCAAAAGTACCAAAGTGATAGCCTGATAGTGTGATAAGATCTCCGACAACACCCAAATCCAAGCAAGCTTCGATAATCACTATAAAACACGGAAAAATAAATAAAGCTATAAAGCTTAGTAAGTTCGTATAGTAATAAACACAGCTTACCATACATACACAATTTAAGCAATTAAACATATCATAATATAATTCATATTGATCCACAAACCTATCACATATTCATTCACAAGGTTAGATATGAAATTCACAAGTTTCTTCGATTTAATGCTTGTACGGTTTATGTACATACCTGTATCAACTCGTATCAATCTCATACTCATCCATATATTTGATATACCCGTTGAACCATTTGGAACATTGGGTCTCTTGGTTCTTTTCCTAGTAGTTTGAGGCATCAAATTGGAAAGATGTACATCATCATCATCATCAACAGGGGCAAAGCCAAAACAATCTTTTAGGGGGGCCGAATGAAATTTTAATTTTTTATAGCCTATATCGTTATAATTTTTAAAGGATTAAATCAAATTTTTATAATTTTAGGGGGTTAAAGTACAATTTTACCTTTACTAATTTAAAATTTTTTTAAAAAAATTATGGACTTAAATAACAATCCTCTAAATTCGCCACTAATCTTCAACATGTGCTTTTCCTTTACCCTTATCAGAAACTTTCTTCTTTTCATTAGCTCCTTCAATAACCTTAATTAGTAATAGCAACCAAAATTACCTGTTAAGATGTAATACCATTCCATCTCTCCCTTTTTCACCATATGAAAATCCTTGAAACTTTGGATCAATATTAGTAATTCCAATCACTATATAAACTCTTACTGATGTGGCCAACGACCAAATCTTAAACATTTTGGGGTTCTTTCTTTATCAACCTATCTATCTCCTCTATAGTATTTCTATTCATTTCCTTTTAAGGATTCTAGGGTATTAAATGCCACATATTAATCCCCAATTTCATTTTAAGACTTTGATTGAGTGAAAATTTTTAATTAAGGCTTAATTGATTTTTTAAAATTATTTTAGGACTATTTTTAGCATTTAAGCCTACTTCTTACACATAATTCATGCCTTAAACTATAGTTTAAGAGGCACTTGTGGCATTCACTTAAAAACTAAGTTTGATTTAGAATTTGTTTTATATAATTGTAGGTTAAAGTAATTTTAGATTATTTCTGAACTTCTTGATTAGCAAACTTCAAAAATTTCGAGTTTAAGTTATATCAAATGTTAATAGTTTCAATTTTATAAATTGTTTATACCTTTTTCTTTTTTTTAATATTTAGCAATTTCAAGTTCAAACTAAAGTTTTGGTAATCTTTTTTGCTTCTCTATATTGAAGTTATTGAAGGGAGGACAACTCCATCAAGAGAAGCTTGCAAAGCGTCATTTTCCAGAAGCCAACGAACCCCTTAATGGGTTGTAGTACCCCCGGTGGGGGCTTGGTCTCCCAACTTTGTTGAGAATTTGAGTGTCTAAAGAGGCAATAACTTCATAGGGAGGGAACGCTTCGGGTGCTTGAGAAGGTGAAATTCAAGTGGTAGCATATTTACCCAACAATGCCCTATATGCTATAGGGTATGAGGTTTCTTTGGTGGGTGACGATGCATAACACGCATAGTTTGTCTTCTCAAGCACTTGACGAGATGCTTCCACTTTGTGAATCTGCCATCCCTTTAGGCACTTAAACTCTTAGCAGAGTTGTAAAACAAAACTCCAATGGGGAGAAAACCAATTCAATGAGGAGGAGTCCTCAACAAAATTGTTTTAGGTTTAAACTCAATCGGCTACAACTTAAGTTTAGACAATAAAGAGTTCTTAGTTATTTAATTTTTATATTTTTAAAAAATAATTTTAGCCTTCAATTTAATTTGTCACTCTTTTTTAGCCTTTAAACTTGCTTTGTTTATCAAATCACTCCAAAATTGTCACATGGATGCCAAATCAACAATTAATTAATATTTTAATATTTTAAAATATAAAAAAATTTAAAATATTTTTTAGAAAATTAAAAATTATTAAAAATATTTTTTAAATTAAAAAAATTAATTAACTGCCAACGTTAATATGTATGTCATGTTAGTAAAGTTAACAAATGTTAATTTTTCTATCTATTTTGGGGTAATTTAACAAACAATACAAGTTCAAGTGTTAAAAGAGATAAAAAATTAAATGAATGACTAAAATAACTTTTTGAGAGCCAAAAAAATCATTATTCCTCATTTTTTTTAGTAAATAACTTGAAATTTTAAGTAAATTTTTTTTATTGAATCAATTTTCTTTGGGACGAAAATAATAAGAAAATGATTTTTTAAATTATGAATATGAGCACCCTGAAATTTTTTGGTTCGTAAAAGAAGAAACTTAAGTTTGAGATATTTTTCCTTGAAAACAAAATGGTCGTGACTTGATTCTTTAAATTCTTTTCTTGATAAATAGTGTCACTTGATAGCATAGGATAGGCACACGCGTCAAATGATGCCATTTTTAGTGCCATTAAAGCGAGATACAATGTTAATAGACGTACCAAAGTAGGCAATTATCAACCCCGTTACGTTTCTGATACTAGAACATGTTTTTTCTCCTTTACTGATCATTTCCGCAGCTCTCTTTTACTTTAAACAACAGTCCATTCATCGGTTCTCTATGAACAAAATGGCTCAGGCAATCCGATACTTTGAGCTGAACACCGGAGCTAAGATCCCCTCTGTAGGACTCGGAACCTGGCAGGCTTCTCCTGGCGTAGTTGGCGCTGCTGTTGCTGCTGCTATCAAGGTATTTTTATTTATTATTATTTTTTTTTGGATAATTTTGTAGGAACTGAAGCAGTGGTGTCTTTTTTTAGGGTGACTGCTTATCTTTCTGTATATGCAGATCGGGTATCGGCATATTGATTGTGCTCAAGCCTATGATAATGAAAAAGAGGTAATGACCTTTGCTGCAATTCCTTTTCCGGATTGAATTTTCAACTTCTTTTAATAGTCAAATTCGCATAATTCATTTATTTGTATCTTTTGCTGTAGAATTTATGTTCGGCATGCTTTTGATGCTTTGATTTCGACGATGATTATAATAAGAAAGGAAATTTACTGATATCCCCATAATTTTGGTTGATCTAGATTGGTTCTGTTCTGAAAAAATTGTTTGAAGATGGTGTTGTGCGACGTGAATATCTTTGGATAACCTCCAAACTCTGGTTTGCCTCAATCTCAAAACCCTTTTCCAAGTGTTTTACATATACCATACACGAATGAAGCCACTTCAAAATTGATTTCTGTTTAGGATACTACAAGTTTTATCTTGTTTTTGAGGCATGTTTTATGGATCTGCCGATGAATTAAAACTTTCTGCAGGTGCACTAATCATGCACCGGAAGATGTACCGGTGGCGTTAAATAACACCTTACAAGACTTGCAGCTGGACTATCTAGATCTCTATCTGGTATTTACCATTTTTCTTCCATTTTGACCTTACTAACATAAGCAAATGTTGAATTGATTATTTGATTGTTTAATGCTTGAAGATTCATTGGCCTGCCAGCATGAAGAAGGGTTCAGTTGGTTTTAAGCCTGAGAACCTGACCAAGCCTGACATTCCTAGTACATGGAAAGCGATCGAGGCACTATACGACTCTGGAAAAGCTCGAGCTATTGGAGTAAGCAATTTCTCGTCTAAGAAGCTAGGAGATCTGCTGCAGGTAGCTCGTGTTCCTCCTGCTGTTCTGCAAGTGGAATGCCATCCTGTCTGGCAGCAGCCTAAGCTACATGCATTCTGTGAATCCAAGGGAATTCATATAACTGTGAGTACACATATGCCTAGCACAAAAGCAACAAACACGGATTGGTGCTCAAATTCACAATTATTTTTGTGATGCCTGCTTCTACAATTGTACTAGATAAGTCCAACCATCTAAAACAAAATTAAAGATGAATGTAAAGGAAAAGCTATGTGTTTATGTTTATTGGTTCTCAAACACTCATCATTTCTTGCATATGACCAGTGAGTTGCTTCTTATTGTTTCAGGGATACTCACCATTGGGTTCTCCAGGCACCGGAACCATCAAGAAAGAAGTCCTCAAGCATCCAGTTCTGAACATGGTAGCAGAGAAATTGGGCAAGTCTCCTGCTCAGGTAGCTCTTCGATGGGGGCTACAAATGGGTCACAGTGTTTTGCCTAAGAGTACAAATGAAACAAGGATCAAAGAGAACTTTGATGTTTTTGATTGGTCCATACCTGAAGAATTGTTTGCCAAGTTTGCTGAAATTGAGCAGGTAAGTTTCTTACCCTCTTTTCGTGGCCGGATTACTTTAGTGTCTGATTCAAAATATGTAGGGTTCGGGTGTAGTTTGGATTATGTATTGCTTGTTTTATGTCTTCCAGGAGAGGCTGATCAGAGGCAGCGGATTCGTTCATGACACATTCGGGGCATACAGGACCTTTGAGGAGCTATGGGATGGTGAGATTTGAACATACACCAAAACTATAAGGTCTAAGCAATTATATATGCCTATATATATATGTATGCCCACCAACAATGCTTTTAAATGTTTGGGAAGATATTGCCATGGCTCTTGTAAAGCAGTCCTTTGCTATTTAAGTATGCTATGTGATCTTTGGATGTAGTTATGGTGACTATAACTTTATGGTATGTAATAATATTAGAAACTCATTGTTGGCTTCTAACAGGAAAAAAAAAAATGTATCTAAGATGATCGGGTTATGCAGTAAATCTAAATATGATCAAATGGATGGTGTAACACGAAGCCCTGCATAGGCCGGCACTAAAATCCTGGACCAGGGATCTCTTTCATTATAATTGCATTTTAAGTGGGCTCAGCAAAAGTCAAGTCTATTGGAAAAATGATTTTTTTTAATTTTGAGTTAATTGAATTTAATTATTTGATTTTTCTTGTATCAATTTGAATAAGTAATTTGGGAGTTAGAAATATATTTTCGTTTAGAAGAAAGATAATGAATGTTTATTTGATCTTAATCCTGATGGTAATGGAAAGAAATATTTTTTTGTTTTTTAGAATATTTTCGGTTGAGGTAAATTCTCTAACTATTGCAGAATATTAATCATTTGTTATTTTTGGAAAATGACACTGCTCTTTTACCATTTTCTCCTTCAGAAAACAATATAAATAGTAGGTCACAATTCTCCAACAAGCAATCTTTTCTCCCACAACTCGTCTATTTCTTTCAGAGCTTTGTCTCGAGTGTACGAATATTGAAGTACTGTGTTAACTTTGGAGGCAACGTCCGCTACTCGATTACACCGATCAGGACAGATTTGTTTCTAAGGCAGTGATTCTTCCACGACACAGTGATTCTTTTATTATTTACGCTCAATTGTTTTTTTTTCCTGTCAGTATTAATGGATTTCGTTTTGCAGTAGTATATTTCTAACAATTTAGAAGCAAGACCCCAACTATTGTTTAAACATGTCTGTCACGATGAACAAGTACATAATCGGCTGCAAACAATGAAGATGACATTTTGAACCAGATTCTTAGTGCCCACAGAATATGTGACCTTAGTATTACTCAGGCAAATAGCAGTCATCTTCTTCCAATGCTCACCATGATGGGGGAGGAAAAATACATCGAAGTCAGTCCATTAATTAGCAGATGCAGAACGATATGACATCTTCGACTCCCGAAAAACTGTACCAACAAGCAATAGAGGAAAAACAAAGTATAAGATTCTTTTTTTTTTCTTTCAGTATTTTGTGGGGAACAATTGTAGTGATATATTGTGCTACTAAATTATATTGGAAGGAGATTTTATCTAGCAGATTAGGTTTTAAGTTGGACCGTCTGTGACATCTCTAATCTTTCTTTGGAATTGAACCTAGTGTGGTTTTTTAGTACAATAATTTACTCTATTTTACCTTATTCGCACAACAAGCAATATTAAAGCTAAAGGTTACTCGAAGTATGCTCTGTGGTTGCGGTTTGAACTGATCTTCCACATAAGAAAATATTTCATTGGGCATATTGAAAGACTATGGTTGCCATGGTGGACAATCCAAGAGCTCCAACATCGTCCATGTGTGCGAGGCCAACGTTGGCAAATACGAGATTGATAGTGGAGATCTTCGATGGGACGGGTCATTTCGATATGTGACAAAGTGAAGTGTGTTCTTAAGGAAATCGAGTTCCAGGGTACTTGAGTAGTGCAAGAGTGCACTTAAGTAGTGTTAGTGCGGTTGCAAACTCCATCTGTGTTAGCCAGTAGACCATTGCGTTCAAGATGGGCCTCGAAGGCCTAGCGAGATTGAGTGGTCAGAGGACCACTTGAGATTGTGGCATGATAAGCCAATATTGTATTTTGTGTTGTGCAGGTTACCGAACCTACTAAGTTGAGCAAGACAGAAGTAAGACTTGAGTTTGAGTTAGACAGACTGTAATTTCCCGAATTAGGGCCTAATCGGAATAGTGGTTTCGTGACCACAAATTCGAGATAGAAATAATTATTTTATAATTATTTTGAGGTTTATGATATGATTACATGATTGTGTGAAAAATTTGTGAAGAAATTCTATGCCTAAAGTGTTTAAATTGAAAGTAGGGACTAAATTGAATAAGTTGTAAAATTTGCATTCTAGAAGTTTTTAGTATGAAATTGCATTGAAATATTAATTAGGAGGTCTTAAATAGAAATTTGACTAATTTAAGTTCATGGACAAAATTAGGACATGGAAGGAATTTTTGGAAAGTTTAGTAGTAAGGGCATTTTGGTCATTTAGTTATTAAAATGAATTAAAAACAAAATTAAAAGCCAATTTTTGTCCATCTTCTTCATTAGGCCGAAATTTCAAGGGTTCTCCATAGCTAGGGTTTGTTTCAAGCTTCCAAGCTCCATAGTAAGTGATTCCAAGCCCCGTTTTTAATGTTCTTTACGTTTTTGAGATCCCGATAACTCGATTAAGCTTATGTTAGCAATAATTTAACCTAGGGTTTATATTTGGAAAAATACCCATAGGTGAAATTTATGTATTTTGATGTTTTATGATAGAATATGAAGTTTTAAATTATGTTAGACAACTTGTACTACTCGATTTTAAGCAAAAACAGTAAAAGGGTTTAATCGGTAAAAATACCTAATAGTCACAAGTACATGTTAGAGTGAGAATTTGATGTTGCCATAGAAGAGAAAAGTGATCAGCATGTTGTAAAACATAAGAATAAGGAATAAAGTTTAATCCAGAGCCTAGGGGCAAAATGTAAATATGTAAAAGTTTAGGGGTAAAATTATAATTTTGCCAAAATTTGAGTTAAGGATTAATTTGATAATGTGAGTATTAAATAAGCTAAATGTGTTATTTTAGATCAAGAAAGACGTGGAATCGACCTCAATCGAGGAAAAGAAAAGATTGTGGACTAAATTGCAAAATCTTTGTATTTTGGTACCAAGGTAAGTTCATGTGTAAATAATGTAGTATAATTGTTTTTTTAAATTATTGATGTTAATTATATGATATGCTGATTTTTATCATGAAATATATGCTTTGTGGTTATTTTCGAATAAAATGCAAATTATTTGTATTATTTGTTAAATATAAAGTGTTACCGAGTATTGGTTTCGGTATTTTACGGAAGATGGAAAGGATATGTGTTCGAGGAAAATCCCGTTTGAACCTTAGGAATAGATTAGGATACAAGTGACATGTCACTAGGATGGTTGAGCATCCGAACTCGTTGAGTTGAGTCCGAGTTCACTTATGGATGCGAATGTCCGAACTCGTTGAGTTGAGTCCGAGTTCGTGAGATGTAACTAGGCATCCGAGCTCATTGAGTTGAGTCCGAGTTCACTTATGGATGCGAACGCCCGAGCTCGTTGAGTTGAGTCCGAGTTCGCTTATGGGCGGGTTACATGATTGCTTGATTGCATATATGGCACTTATGTGCAAGTTATCCATGTATCCGAATTATATTCCGATGTGTTCAACAGGTAAAGTTATACTCAAATGGAGGAATATTCGAGATGTAAAGAGACGTATTGGTAAGTGATGTGAAATGGTTATTTTGGACAGGTATGTATTTAACCCTCGGGTTGAGTATTGATACAATCACATTAAAGGTAATAAGATGATGAAAAATTATTAGAAATGTGATATGTGTTTTAGTGATGCATGCTAATGTTGATTGGTATGACCTTTTGTTATGTTACTTATTATTTGCATATGAACTTACTAAGCATTTATGCTTACTCCCTCCTTCTTACTCATTGTAGTTTTGGACAAGCCAGCTTAGGAGTCGGGATAGGTCGAAGGCTCAATCACACTATCCGGAAGACGTTTGGTAAATGGCTTGTAAATTTAAGTATGGCATGTATAGCAATATACCTATTTTGTGTAAATGATCTTATGATATGGTGATGGAATGGTTGAGAAAATGTTTGATAATGATAAATTATGAAAATGGTTAGTTTAGATTATGTTTGATGTTAAGGAAAATTATTAAGATACTTAGTGCATAAAAACTCATAAAAGGGATGAAATTTGCCATAAATGAATCTTTGCAGCAACACTGACACGAGTTTGAAAATTTATTAAAAATCATAGAAATTGAATTTGGTGATGGAATACATATCAAATTTAAGCTTATTATGTCTAGTTTCACATGAAACAAATGAAACAGGTAAAGGAATTATATGTTAAAAGATATTTGAATTTTGGTGAAACAGAGTCATAGCAGTTTCTGAATCCCCTGTTCCAACTTTAGAAATTCACCATAAATTGTAAAGATATAATTAGGTGGTGTATTTCATATCCTCAGAATCCTTATTGAGTCTAGTTTTAGTAGAATTAAACCTCATAGTCATATGAATTTTTTACAGAGAGAAATGTGGTTCGTAGTAAACAGAGGTCAAACCAGTCAAGTCCTAAAATAGGGGTAACTTTAACTAATAAACTACTAATTGGCTCAACCAAAAATTCTAGAAAAAATTAGTAGATAAGTATATGAGTCTAGATTCAAGGAAAATTTATGGATCTTGATTTTGAGTTTCTTAACTCGAGATATGATTTTTCTTGTGACTGTGACGCAAGTAGCTTAAAAGTCGTGAATGTAGAAACAAATAATCCAAAGTTCTAAAATGTTAAATTAAGCTTAGTAACACCTCATACTCATACGACTCCGGACGGCCTCAAGGTGGAGCTAATGCGTGGGGCATTACCACGACGACCATGAGTGAGTTGTTGGATCCTTGTTTTTTGGATAAAGCTCACAATACCCTTATCCACTATGCACTACTAAAACATGAAATTTGTGGACTTAGTCCAAAGCATCACCGAGTTTTTAGCTAGAGTAGACTAGAGAATCATAGTTCGAGAGCTTGAACAAGAGAATAAGTGGGGGATGTCTTGTTCATGCAACCTATGAGATTGTGTAAAGAAATGAGTGGCATGCCAGAGTTTACTTGTATGAGCTTCAAAGTTTGAGATTGAGATTGAGCTAGTACAGTAATGTTGCGTGTGTTAGGTGTGTTGCGGTTAACCAAGATGGCCACACCCAATGGGGTGACCATGGAGGGGCCGAAAGGGCCTAAGTTGGGGATAACTAATACGTCTAAATTTCCCATGTTAAGAACCTTAGTGTTGGTGTCACAAAAGGCGATTGGCATAAACCACGTCTAGGGGGACGCATCCAATGGGATGCCGCAAGAGTGCAGTTGGTGCCACATCTAAAAGGATGCATTTTTTAGTATAAAAGAAATGGTAATATTCAATCGACAAAAGGTCACACCATTAAAGGTTCTTCAAGGTTATAATTTGATGACTAATATGTCTATGTCCAATATGCGTTGAATGGATCATAACCTTAGGCCTTGAAGGCCCAAGATCGACTTGAGAATGAAATGTCAACTCGATGCAACAAAGTTACTAAAGGCGTGCCAATTGCAGTGGTAGTTTAAGTACATTTCGACACTTAACGAGGTTTTTTTATAGGAATTTCATAATTAATTATTGCATCTTTAGTATTAGTAGCTTAGGATTTAATTATTAGTAAAATAAGTGTTTTTACGCATTTTCTGATGTTTTGATGACCTGTAAGGCCAACTCGGGCCTAGGGAAGTAGTAATGGGCTAATTGAGTGTGTAGGGTGCCAATTCAGGCCCAAGGATACAAGGAACGATGACCGGGTTGCGACAGAAAGGAAGTCGTGTTGCAACACAGGACGATGAAGCTGCTAAGGCTGAAAAAGACACAACGCCGCAACATGGGCTTTTGGACGTAGCAATGACGCGACGTAGCGTGGAAGAAATGTGTTTGATTCCTTGGATGATATTTTTGCGATATTTTCTTATTTGGACCCCAAGCATTTCTCAGAATATTGCATTAATTAGAATCCCAAAGTGTATCTAGGTTAAGTGGTTACCAAGTAGCTCGTAGCCTATATAAGTCACCTTAGGGTCACTGGAATTGATATGCAGAGTTAGACTTAAACAGTTTTCTTTAGTTTTCAGTTGTATTTTCTTTTTATGTTTGTTTAATCAGAATTATTCCTATTCCGATGTGAAGACAATTGCAAACAGAGATTGCTTCAGATCCGCACGCGCATCAATATATTATCAATGAACATCTACTATTCTATTTCATTCTTTTATTAATACTTAGTTAACTTGATCAATTAACTGCTGTATGAATATTAGAATAATTTCTTGCGCTTTATTCGTATCTTGTATGATTAATTAACGAAAAAAATAAGGGTTTATTATAGAATTAATTTATATAAATTATGTGTTCTTAAACCCTAGGCTTAACACTCTAAGAAGTAATCAAAGGTTAAACGAGGTCGGGAGACAATTTTGTCGAGTAAATCATAATTTATCTCGATAGAGAAAGTGAGATCAAGAGATAAGCGAGTATCTGTTGATTAATTAATTAGTAGATGCCGAGAGGTAATACTAGTTAATTAATAGCTAATTCATATTAAAACTTTAATTAGTGATTTAATCGATCATAGGCTAGAGGCTCGTTGTTGACACTAGGAATAGGAAATTTCATTAGGTTAATTTAAGTTAAGTAATTTAATTAGTTTACTTAATATTTTGATTTAGATTCACACTACTAATTCGGGACTCGATTAGATACTTATTTTTTGTAATTAATTTAATAATAATTTTTCCAATCTGAAATCCCTTGGTTGCGATCCTCGGAATACTTACCAAGGGTTTCATTATAAATAAAACTATATTACAATTTGACATGTTCGCTTTCAAATACCGCACTTAAATATTTATATTTTTATTTGCACGATTTTTACTCTAAACATTCACGCGTTTGGAGGCAGTCACTGATGTATATTGGCTAAAACTTATTGATTTATCGTGGAATATCAATTAAATCTGAGAGTAGTCATGTGTCATGAATTAACCCCGACCTTAACAGGTTCAAGATTCGTTCACTTGTTAAATAGAAGAATCAGTTATTTCACTATGTACTAGTTCAAATCCACAAGATACTAGTGCTTAAGCGGCTAATTTCGATGCTTCTTTTCTCACATTTTACATTTTCTCATGTTTACAAAATTTTTAATTTCTTTACGTAAGTGGAGGAATGTTGGTAATGCAAAGAAATAATTTTTTTTCCGAATGGTACACGCGGGTTCATAATGAATCTCATCATGTTCCCAATGGTACATATAGTAATTTATTTGCATGGTGCTCCAATGCCTTTCAAATTTAAAGTGCATGTTCCTGCGTGAATCTCAACATTCACTTGTTTTGATTCTACATATGTATCATTTTGAATTAAAAGAAAACTTTTTGGTGCAATAGTCACCTTATGTATAATATCTTCACTCTCAACAATCACTTATAAGTCCATATAACATAAAAAAAAAAACAGAAAAAAAAAAGCAAGATGCCCAAGATGTGTAAGTTGAATTTTACAACTCGAATAATAAATTGATATAAATACCCCCTTAAGTCTCTGACAACTTCAAAATTGTGCAATTTGGTCTCTCTAAAAAACAATTAAACAAAAAAAATGATCTTTAAAAATTCAAAAAATTTATAAAATATTTTTCCAAAAATTTTGTAAACATATATTCAAGAATTAAAAATTACTAAAAATCTTAAAAATATATTAAAATGCTAAATTAACTTTTTTTTAAAATCCAAAATGATAAAACCAAGGCCTTAAATAAGTAAATTATCAAACCAAGCTTATCATATTGATTATCTTCTTTTACGTGGTATTTATGTTTTTTAACTTGGAATTTAGTCATATTGTCAATAAGATTTATGATTACTTTAATCTCTTTAATTTAACTCGAATAAATTTATTTGATTTGAATCAAATCTTATTTCACCCGACTCGATTCAAAAAATTTCAAATCGAGTTAGAATGATGAAATAGGACTTGTAACTTATTAACTTGTATTTTTTTTTACTTGGTTCGACTCAATTTGATCAGGTACTCACCCCAAATTTTAAGTACCAATTGATTCAAGTGTTCAACACTCACTCTTTATCCGAGAAGCCTTGGCATCCGAACACCTTTTTAAAGTGATACAACTTGGGTCCTTTTTTTTCCTTTTTTTTTTATTCATGTTAATTTCAAAATTAACAGTTTGGTCTTTGTTATTGGATTCACTTATACTATAATGATTTAACACTCTAATATCATATAATATCATGGTCTGGAAATAAAGAAATATGTATAAAAATATAAAAGTAAAAAATTTATTTATATATGTTTTTTGAAAATTTTTACGACTTTCGACGGGATTCAAGTTCAAGATCAAATTGGGAAAAACAGTCAAATGTTGAGACTATTGTAGAAAAAAAATTCAATATCAATTTGAAAGAAATTTACCAATAATTGAATGACTATCAATATAAATTACTAAAAAATAAAAAACGGATTTAGTAGCATCCATATCCAATAATTTAATTAAATCAATTTTCATATACTTGTTTTAAAATATTAATTTTAATCCCAACTCAAAATTTTGATTTCCTCAATTTAAACTTAAATATGATGCAATTTGTTTGACGGAAAAAAGATCCAATTTGATTTGAGCATAAAAGGCAATAAGTGAAAATTTTTAGATCTTAACCTTAATTGAAATTATTTGACTACAAAATAACCAAAATTTAAAATGATTTAAATTCAAAATGATTTGGATAATTGAGCCAAAAGTGACATCAACTCAAAATTATACAAACCAATAATGATCCAACAAAATCTAATTAGACTTTAGCTTGATGGCAATATTGAAGCCCTAACAATTTTTGAGATCCCCAATTTGAAATTTTCTCTCAAATTTACCTTGGTTAGTTAGTTAACTTAATTAGTTAAAATTGAGTTAGTGGTTATTTATTCAATTCAATATGCGTAATGATTAATTCTATTATAATTGTTAAAATTTTAAAAAAAATCAAATTTCAAATCCAAAATAATTTATGTAACACCCCCCACCCGTCTCCATCATCAGATTAGGGTTGTAGGATGCTACAACACATAATAGAACAAAACCATGCTCTATCAATTCAAATTTCTCTAAATGATAATCATTCATCAATCATATAGTCAAAACATGTTATCCATACATTATCAATGCTAAATTGAGCTAACGGAAGCTCTAAAACAATCCTGAACAAAACAAAGATTAATTTGAAACATTTTAGAAAATTGTGGCAAAAATGCAAAACAACGATCACATGGCCGTTTTGCTAGGCCGTGTGACAGGTTGAAGCCGTGTGGAGCTAAACCACATAGTTGTGTCCCCCAATCGTGTAACAGATTGATGTCATGTAATTTAGGGTCACACTTGTAACGCCCCTAACCCGAATCCGTCACCAGAATAGAGTTACGGAGCATTACCGGAGTTACCGATTTATTTATTAGATATTTCATTTCATCTAACGTTCATATTTGGAACCAATTAAAATCAAACATATTGTCCCTTAACATACTTATTTTTCTCGATATGTTTTACTTGAATTTATTACTCGTCTCAATTTAATTAATTTCCTTGTATCAACGTATCAAAAATAATCACCTATTTATATGTCATGATAATTATCATTCTCTTGCAATTTCTTCATAAACATAAATCAGGTAATTCATTATATCGATATTTCATGCATTTAAAAATACAATTCAAGTTACAATAACTTACCTCGTTGCTTGTACATGTTTATAATTTCATTAATCCGATATCTTTTTTTTTTTCACGTTCAAGTCTCGTATTCGAGTTATCCGGATCTTTATAAAGAAATTTGATCATCGTTTTCATTTATTTCATGTTGTAATACATTCAATTAATACTCTAAACAAAATTACCATTTTACCACTAAACTTTTAATTAATGATGATTTCATCCTTAGGTTAAAATAAAATAAAATTATTGTAATTTAATCCTTATTCCCAGCCGTTATTCTCAAACAAATTGATAACAACCCATGAATTCTATAAAATATCAGAATTTTCCATAATTTCAACACTTTTCAATTTGATCCTTAAAACATGTTTTTCCCTGATCTTGAGCTTAATTAATAATTTCATTCAATTTTGTAATTTTAAATAATAAAATAATCTATTTCATGCAAATTGGTCATTTCTAACATTTTTACAAAATTGCCCATAAAATTTTTACTTTTATTCAATTTAGTACACGAGCCTAAAACATGCAAATTAGCCATGCTAGCTAAATATTCATACATATTTTCCTCCTCCTCCTCTCCATTCCACATCCTTAATTTATATAACATGCAACAAGTAACATTATCTATAATGTCACTATTTACTTATATGTATATTCAAAACTGTCCATTTGCGTCATAGTCACTAAATTATTTATATCTTAAGCTACAGAACTCGAAATCAAGATCCGCTAATTTTTCCTGAAACTATACTTGCATATCTTATTACCATAAAATTTTAAGAATTTTTGGTTTAGCCAATAAGTACAGTTTATTCTTTAAAGTTACCCCTGTTCTGCTGTCTGATAGTTCTGACCCTTCTTCACTAAGAATTAATTATCTCATCGTACGAGGTTCGGATGATATTCCCGCTTATTTCTATTGAAAATAGACTCATTAAGGATTCTAAAAATATAAATTTAAGCCCCTAATTATTTTTGTCCAATTTTTTTATGATTTTCCAAATTCAAAATAGGGGAACCCAAAATCATTCTGACCTTGTCTTACAAAAGTTATTGTATCTCATGATTTACAATTCCGTTGCTTACATAATTTCTTTTATAAAAAACTAGACTCAATAAGATTTAATTTAATATTTTATTCATCCTATAACTCGATTTTTACAATTTTTGGTGATTTTTCAAAGTTAGACTACTGCTGCTGCCCAAAACAGTTTTAGTGAAAAAATATTGATTTCCATTTAGCCCCAAATTTTATAGTTCATACAATTCAATCCTTGCTCAATTAACTCCTCAATTGAGATATTTTTTCTCATTTAATACTTTATTCCATCATTTTAAACTACTTCATAACCCTTGAAAACCAGAACTTTAACACTAGACCTTAATTCCAAACTCTTTCACAATTAGGTCCTAAACCAATTTTCATCAATTTTACTTGATAAAATCACCATATATCAAAATTAAAGCTTCAATTCTATGTTTATTCATCATATGCTTCCAGTACTCATCCATAAAAACTTCAAAAATTAGCCATGAAATCAAAAACTAATGAAATAGTAAGTTGGACCCAATTGTAAAAGTCCAAAAACATAAAAATTTCAAGGAGAAAGCAAGAATTAGACTTACATGAAGCTAGAGTATGAAAACCATCTTGAGCCCTCCTCCATGGTTGTTTTTCAGCTGATGAATATGAAGAGCATTCTAGATATTCCAATTTAGTCCCATTTTTATTTAGTTAATTTTGGCAAATTTTCAATTTTGCCCTTATTTCACCCATTTTCTGATTTTTCTCAGCTATTGCCGCCCAAAATATCTCCTTTGGGCTTATTTTCACTTTAGGTCCTTCCTCATTTGACAATTGAGCTATTTAATCATTTTAGCAACTTTTACACATTTTTCAAGTTAGTCCTTTTTATTTAATTAGCTATCAGTACTTTAAAATTTCTTTACGAAACTTTAATACTAACTTATTAACACTCTATAATTATTTATAAAAATATTTATGGCTCGATTTAAAATTTTTGAGGTCTCGATACCTCGTTTTCGATTCTAATTATTTTAATATATATATATTTTTGTACACTATTCACTATTTCAAAATTTTTCCTAACTTCACATTTAACTTATACTCACTAAATTAATAATATTTCCTACTCATTTGTCGGATTTAGTGATCTCGAATCACTATTCCGACACCACTGAAATTAGGCTGTTACAACACTGCCTTGTCGTTAGACCATGTAACTAACTGTGGCCATGTGGACCTTATTGTCACCTAATTATACACACCACATGGTGTGCCATCTGCCTGCGTAAGGCACACGGCCATGTGTCAGATTGTGTAACAAATCGTGTGTACCTATAAATACCCAACAAGGCAAGTTACAAAACACTAATACTCATACACCATATATGTACTTCATACCAATTTTTAAACCTAATCAAAATACACCAAAACATACTAAAAACACCATTTAAAGCGTCATTCTTAAGTGTCTAACCAATGTACCATTTTGGCACCATCACAACCAATATAAAACATCCAACATAACCATCCATACAAGCATATATAAACACCAATGTGCATTTTACCATAAATACCTTCCAAACTTTACCTTTTCATCAACTAAAACATGCCTTAACTCTTACCAAAATTATCCATACATAAATCTCAAACACACAATTACTTTGGTACATATTCACAACTTACCAAATTCATGAAACAACTTAGTACCATAATTGCATATACAAGTATCAACGAACACATAAACCAAGCATTTCATCCAAGTTTAACCATTTTCCAACTATTTCACAATCCAAAATCAAGCATACCATCACCACACATACTATCTTCATTTCATCATTTACCATATATATGCATACCATAGTAATCATTAAATACAATCTTATACATGACAACCATTATAACAAATTCCAACTTCAAGTTGTAACTTTAAACCATCAACCCAAAATAGCCTCTCTCTCTCTCTCTCTCTCTCTCTCTCTCTCTCTATATATATATATATATATATATATATATATATATATAGTCATTCAAGTCACAAACCATAATCAAGAACCAGAGTTCTAACATTCAAAATTAACCAAAAATGAATCACCTATATACATGCTAAAAAATCGAGTTTTAAACAATTGAAAGATTACTATCAATATTAAGATAGTGTGAACTTCAGACGATCCACTTGACGTGTTTCTCAAGTTGACAATCTACAGGGAAAAAGAAAAACAAACGAGATAAGCACATTCAATACTTAGTAAGTTCACAGGTATTAAACCAAGTAACTTATCGTAGGTTATAAATGTACACTACATACTACTTAGCTTGGTAAAGTTGCCTATCATGGCAAATCAAATATCAAATAGGCGAGTTCAACATTTATCATACCATATAGTAACTCAATCATATAACATTTCAATTCACTTAATTCAACATTTCATTATCATTCACAAAATAAATAATTATGTAATCAATTCATTACCTTAATCATATCATACAATCTATTTACCCACAATACATCCCATTTCAAATTAATGTCAAACATTATTTTCATTTCATAATTTGAATTCTCATATTAAATCATATGAACTTCATTCTTGTATCATATTAATTCATCTTTATACCAAATATATATATCAATTGTCCATTTAATGTCAATTACTACTTCATTTCATAATACGAATTTCAAATCACATTCATCGATTTATCATGTTTCCATATTGGCCCCCTAAGCTTGTATAATTGATTCTCAATATGTATAAGTATTATCCGATCATCGTTTCAAGTCAATCTAAATATCATTTATTCCATTTACAATATAGATGTCCCTATTAACCTGACTCGGACTCGGACAGATACACGGATCCAACCAACACACCAATTTGGCATCCAATGTCTGTCGAATAATTCCAAAAATAATAAGTTGCACCTTACGTTGGTTGGTAAAATCGACAAATAGACGTGCCCAACACTGGTCTGTATAACTGATAAATAGCGTGCTCAACACTCCTCGGCACGTAGTCGTATAACCTTGAACTCTTCATATCCTATGGCATACCAACTATACCCGACTTTTTCCGAACAATTAATAGGGTAACATTTTCTCATTTTCATTGCATGATTTCATCAACCAAACAATAAATTCTCAAATATAATAGCACATCACATAACCATACTGATTCAATTTCACGTTTACAACATTATATCGTACTTTCACATATATTCAATTCGATCTTTATCACTATCAACATGTCTAAATGGAATCAATTCAACTCATTTAATCACATCATTACATAATATATCTTATTTCAATCCAATTTAAGGTCAATTATATAATTATTTCAATTTGCAATTCATTGTATTCAATTTAATCCTTTATCTTACCTTTTTGTACCGAATCGTAAATAATTAAATTTTCAATTAAACATAATTACAATTATAATTCTAAATGTATAAAAATTTAACACAAACATACCTTATAAACTTACCTTGTCAAGACAACAAACAAATGACTCTCTAAGGACTAATCAACAACTTTTGTCATTTCTCCACTTATCTTCAGTTTAGTCCAATTTCCAATCTATTCAATAACTCAATTCAATTTATCAATTCCAAACACCTTATATCATCCTATTATAAGTATATATCAATTTACTTCTATTATTCAAATGCCCCTTAAACTTTTTCATTTTATTCAAGTTAGTCCCTAAAACCGAACTTATCATATCTTCTGAATTTGAACTCCAAATTTTAAACCCACTTCAATTATGTTCATATACAGCCTCCTATTATCACAATTTATAAAAATTTCATACCAATTTCAAGATATTCACAATTTAGTCCCTAAACTCAAAACTAACAAAATTTACTTAACAAATTAATCTTATTTCAATTCTAAGATTCAAAATCTAACATAAATATTCAAAAACTTCAAATAACATTAATGAAAACTATTTAAATCTTTGAAAGTTTCAAAAACAGAGGTATGAGTTAGCTGGACCTAGTTGCAACGATCTCAAAAACATAAAATTTACAAGAAACATGCTTTAAAAAGGCTTACCATGCAAAGATTTAAGTTTGGACAAACCTTGAGTGTTCACAATGGTGTTTCTATATTTTTTTCTTTTTGGTGGAAGACAAAATAATGTGATGATTTTATGTTTTCATGCTTTTAACCAATATTAATGTTAAATCTAACCATACATGCTTTTCCCATTTTGGTCTGTTTGCCATATAAGTCTTCACATAATTACCACGTAAGCCTTTTTAATTTATAGAAATCAATAATAATTAATTTTTACTATTTTTATGATTTAGTCTTTTTTTTTCTTAACCATCCAAACTTTAAAATTTTCATACCAAACTTCAGTTCACTAAAATAATAACTCTGTAAACATTCAATAATATAACTTATGGGCTCGTTTTATGTAAATGAGGTCTCAAAAGCTCCTTTTTCAGAACCATCGACTTTTAGTACAAACCACTTGTACTTTAACTAACTGACTAATTAATAAAATTTATAAAAATCAAAATTCACAATAACATCATATTTAACTTATAAATATTAAATAATAATATTTACAGACCCATTCCTCAAAATTGTGGTCTTGAAACTACTAAAAAACTAGTTATTACAATTCAAACTAAAATCAACTTTAAAAATGAAAAGAATCAAAATATGTAATAAATAAATAAACATGAATTAACCCAACCTAAATATCCCAACTCAAAACGAACCCAACCACGCATGTTGTCTCTCCCAAACGTGAAAGGTGTACATCTTCATTTCAACTTAGTATTTCGTGGCAACCTCGTTTAGTTGCTGTCTCTACTCTCTATATAAAAGGACTCCACGGGTGATGATTCTGTGGTGACAATGGCTGCGGCAATTAGATATTTTGATCTTAATGCAGGGGCTAAGATTCCATCTGTTGGCCTAGGAACTTGGCAGGCTGCTCCTGGAGTCGTTGGCAATGCAGTGGCCACTGCTATTAAGGTATTGTTTCTCATCTCTACTCTATGCATATGATGATTTCTCTTAATTCTTTCCCATCCCCCCCCCCCCTTTTTCTGTTTCTTGATATTGCATAATTTACCATGGATTGGACTCTGGGGGCTGTTTTGCTTTGCATCTCTCTCTTAGAGCACACTCAAAGATTATTGTATGGGTTTTGATTCTTGAGTCAAATTTTCTAGCTATGATAAATTCCTAACTGATATTTTAGATAATTCATTAAAATATTCCAGAAAATATTGACCACATGTTATTGTAGAAATATCCTATTTATCCTAAATGGTCTTGGGTAGGAGAAAAAGCAAGCGATAAACAAATTTTTTTGGGGGTAACATAAAAGGCCTAAGCCTAAAGAAACAAACTAAGAAGCATGATGACTAGTAGAAAATTTTGGGAAATAGCAGATTGATTGATATTGGCTTTTAATGCAGCATGGATACCGGCATATCGACTGTGCTCAAGTCTATGGGAACGAGAAAGAGGTAATTGCATGAAACAAAATTCACAATTTGTTGGTTCCTCATCTTAAGTACTCAAGTTTCATTTCTTATATCACCTTAACTTTTGGTTTGCTCATGCAGATTGGTTTGGTTCTAAAGAAGCTTTCTGAAGATGGTGTGGTGAAGCGTGAAGAACTTTGGATCACTTCCAAGCTATGGTTTGTCCCGATTTCGAAATCCTTTTCAAGCGTTTTGTATATTGAATTTGCTATCCGAAGAACGTTTGAAGGCTTAAAGATGAATTTACTGTATTTTCTTCAGGAACACTAATCATGCACCGGAGGACGTACCAGAGGCATTGAATGGTACCTTGCAAGACCTGCAACTGGAGTATGTAGATCTCTATCTGGTAAGTGTAAGCTAATGGCAACATGTTTTCGACTTGCCCTTATCACAAAGTAGATTTTTTAAATGTTTTCTTACCATAAATGGTGATTCTTTAACATTGAAAGATGCACTGGCCGGTCAGCATGAGAAAGGGAGCAGTTGGCTTTGAACAAAAGGACCTAACACAACCTGATATAACCAGTACATGGAGAGCAATGGAGGCACTTTACGACTCCGGAAAGGCTAGAGCTATTGGAGTAAGCAATTTCTCTTGCAAGAAGCTTGAAGATCTGTTGGAGGTGGCTCGAATTCCTCCAGCTGTGGCTCAAGTTGAATGCCATCCTATATGGCAACAGCCTAAGCTACATGCATTATGTAAATCCAAGGGAATTCATTTAACTGTGAGTATGAAGCGATGAATGCATATATGTATCAAGCAATTTAAGTTTATTAATGTGCCATTGTTTCAGGGGTACTCACCGCTGGGCTCCCCAGGCACAGGTTTCGTGAAGAAAGAAGTTCTGAAGAATCCAGTTGTGAATATGGTAGCAGAGAAATTGGGCAAGTCCCCTGCTCAAGTTGCCCTCCGTTGGGGGCTGCAAAAGGGTCATAGTGTTTTGCCTAAGAGTACAAATGAAGCGAGGATCAAACAAAACTTTGATGTTTTCGATTGGTCCATACCCGAAGACTTGTTGGCCAAGTTTGCTGAAATAGAGCAGGCAAGCTAAATAAGCTAATCCAATTCTATTTCTATTGGAGTAGATTAAGGTTAAAAGAAAATGATGTAATTTTTGGATGTTGCAGGAGAGGCTGATCAAAGGCTCCGTTTTCGTACACGAAACATTGGGTGCATATAGAAGCATTGAAGAACTATGGGATGGTGAAATCTGAGAAAAGGAACATCGCATCAGGTGTTGTTAATTAAATAAGAAAATGCTGTAGCATTTGGAGAACTGACGCTTGATCAAGTACCAGTATTGAAGGTGGGTTTGTTTAACTAAAACTACCAATAATACCCTTTAATTAAGGGTTAGTATGTATTATGTAATTTATCACGTGAATATTTAAATTTATTACTATATTTTATTTTAATTAATATTTGTCATTATAATTTGACAACATGGCTAAATTTGTCACACAACTTTTATGTATCACTAAACTTTTTTTTTCCTGAATTTTGCCATTAAACTTTACCAACTAAAGTTGATTTTCATGATTTCAAAATAAAATTTAACAAAAAATATTATGTCAAGTACGTATATATACTATTTTATCAAGTCTTTTACATAGTTAGTGTCACTTATCGACATTAGAGAATTACCAAAAATTCGTTCTATTTGTAAAATAAATTTTATGATTATGTTGGTGTTTTGTTTTTTTATATTTTATAGATTAATAAAAGATTCGAACTAGAACCATCATACATATAAAATATTTTCATTTATTTGAACTAACACAATTTTTATTTTTTATTTCAAACTTTAATAAATTATATTTGCGCATCTATACTATTTATTAAGCTTTTAACTGAGTTTGTGTCACTCATTACCAGGCCTCAACTTAGTTAGGAAATTAACAAAAATCAATTTTATTTGTAAAGTAAGTTATATGATTATGTGGGTGTTTTCGTTTTTTTATATTTTTATATATCTGTGTTCTAAAGACATGGTTTTTATATGCATACACACATGATAAAATTTCTTATATTAGTAACGCTATTGATTAAATTGGTGTCACAATTTAATCTATTTTTTCCATTTTAATATCCTATATATTTTACATGTTATTATTAATTAGTTTCAAATTATACATTTTATTATTTATTGTATGTTATTTTCAAATAAACTTATGTGTTCTAAATACATGATTTTCACACGCATATGTATGGGTTTCTAGTGTTATTTTAATTTATTTTGATACATCAATGATTCAAATACAAACTATTCAACTTGGGTTCAAGTATTTTATTTTACTAGTTAATAATAAATTAATTTATAAAATATTAAAATAAATATTTTTATATAATAAGATAATAAATTAACATATAATTTTTATTTAATAAAAGAAAAACTTGAAAAGTTAAAAAAATGAAGTTTACTTTTATATAAATAAATTTTTTTATTAATTGTGGATACTATATTAATTTATTATTTTAAATTATTATTATAATTATTAAATTTTTCTTCAAAAATGTTTTTAAATTAAAATTGAAAAACAAAAGTCGTGTAAAAATTCATAATAAATTTAAAATATAGCTGTAAATTTATTTTGATCTCAAAGGTATGGATTAGATATAATGAAAACTTTCAACTTTAAGTAAATTTGCACATTAACCTTTTTTGAATTAAATCATATCATTTATACTCTTTTGTTAATTACAAAATTTAAAATTTATGATAACTGTTAAGGAACGGATACGTATTTTAAATTGATTTATAAGGTTTGTATATTCTTTTAAAATTTAAAATTTAAAATTTAGTCCCTATTACCTTTTTCCATTTGAAAAAGGGATAATAGCAAAAAAATCTCCCTGTACTTCAACAGAACTTTCAATGTAGTATTGGTAGTTTTAATTGATCCATATTAACACCTGTGCTTCTGTTCCATCTAGCTTTATGGTACTCCAATCTGACTTCTGACACACGGATTTGGTTACTTTGATTCAAAACTTTACTCTATTTTTAGTCAAAAACTAATAACACAACAAATCTTACTTCTGTTGTCCTTTTCTGCAGCGATGGAGAGCAGCCTTGACACGCCTGGAGTCCAAATATCATACTCTTGCACTCCAACTCAGCCATGCAGTGCATCTCCGTCTTCAATCCAAGTATCTACAGTTCTCCTCGCCTTCGAACAAGTGGCAGTCAGGCCATGCCGGCATATCTTGAGTCACATCTATAACCAAAAAACAAAAATAAAAAAAAATCGAAAGGTTTGATGAAGGATGGAATCTTAAAGACAATCCTATTTTATCTTCTAACTTTCACAAACCCCCAAAAAGAAACACCATTTCAGGATTTCTTTTTTCTTTTAATATTTGTTTCATATTATTAGAGAAAGCCAAAGGAAGGCGGAGTCCTGCAACAATCTCTCCTGGCCTCCAATCAAGCTCTACTCTTAAGGGAAGTCAGTACGGATCAGTCTCAACACCCAACTGTCAATGCAGAAGGTAGCAGAGGAACTCACCCGTTTTAGCTATTCCCAAGATTTTCAAGGATACCATGGGTCTTCCCGTACGCCTCCTCTCTACAAAATAGAAAGACAAAAGGCAATAACTTGCTCTTTTTCCTTTTGTGATGGTCTTCCAAGCAATTTGCTTTCATCTTTAACATAGTCTTGAGAAAAATAAGTTTCAAAGAAGTTAAAAGAATGTTAACAAATAATAAAAAAAATGGGTTTGGAAGTTGGAAGAACTTTTTTTCAATAAAAAAGTTTTAATTTATTTAATATCTTTTACCTTAAAATATAAAAGGTAAAATTTTATGCAAGTCCCTCCTCTCGCCGATTTAGCTTTTTCATTTGGTCCCACTCTTTCATTGGGTCGCGTATTAATTTCTGTTAAAAATTAACATACTTAGACAAAAGTACCAAAATACTAGATCAAACAAAAATATAGATATTAAATCCGACAAATTAAGACTACAAGTAATGCATTGAAAGTTTTGTTAAGTATAGGGGATATTTTTTCCATTATTCCATTTAAAAATCTTGGTCCCTCTTATTAATTTCCTCGTTAAAATTAATAATGTTAAAAGCTCGCCCTTTAAAAGTATATAAAATATGTTTTTAAAAATTTAATTTTTTTTTTCATATTTTAAATAAAAACTTAAAAATATATTTAAATTTTTTTATGAAAAATATTCTTTAAAATTCAAAAAATAAAAATTATTTTTAAAATATCAAAAAATTAAAAATTTAATGTTATCTAAACTGGACCGGACCAGCCACCCAAATTGGTTGGACTGGAAATTGACTAGATTATCAGTTAGGTGAGAGTTAAAAAATCAGTTGATTCGTGAACCAGTATAGACTGATTGAACTGAGCTAAAAAATCTATTTGACCGACAATTGAACTGATTTCGAATTAGCTTGACCAATTGATTCCTAAAATGATCGGTCCAACTGGTTCAAATCAAATAAATTATTTTAAAATAAAAATAAAAATATTAACAAAATTTTAAAAACTAGTTCAACTAGTTCTTACTAGTTCACAAGCCAACTAGTTTTTTACCTCCCTTAGATTGATACTCTTGCCGATTCTTAGTCCAATCGATCCAATACAATTTAGATAAGATTGAATTTTGAATTTTTTTGTATTTTAAAAATATTTTTAATTTTTAAATTATAAAGATTTTTTTAATTTTTTAAAATTATATTTTTAATTTTTGTTTAAAATATGAAAAAAAAATTACATATTTTTAAAGAGTATGGACCAAATTGACAAAAAAAAAATGTAAATGTTGAGGGCTAAAAAAGTTTAAAAATTTTAAAAACTGGTTGACATACAAATCGATATGGACTAGCTAAATTGAGCTGAAAAACTAATTAAATTGGCAATTGAACAGATTTTTATAACTTTTAATAATTTTATTTTTAATAATTTATTTGCTTTGAACCAATCAGGCAGGTGGTTTTGGGAACTAATTGGTTAGACCAACTCGGAATCAGTTCAACTATCGATTCAACCAACTTTTTTAGCTCGGTTCAAACCAATTTATAAGTTAATCATTTTTGTTTTACCTTTTATGGGACCAATACCCCAACCGGTTCTCGATCCAACTGGTTCAACTGACTAATCTGATTCAATTTACATAACATTGGGAAGATACAGGTGAAACATTAATCTCCAAAATTCAGCCTACAAATGAGTTGACCATGTGGCATCAACAACTTGCTACTGAGATGTTTAATGAGAGGAGGGCTACTTGATTAGGGAGGCCAAACAATGACATAAGTTAAATTGAAATAGTTATAAGAATCTTTTAATAAATGTAGACCTGTAACACCCCTCACCCGTTTCAGACGATCAGTATAGATGAGAGAGGCCACTGAAGCATGTATGAGTAAGAAATCTTGGATTCATTTAAGAATTGAAAGTTTTAAAACATTTTTATAAATTAATTAAAATATGTTATAGACAAGATTCAAAGTTTTAAAAACAATTTAAAATCATTTAATTTTTATTCAGAGTTAATCAAAGATGATCGAAACTCAAAACGAGATCTGAAAGGCACATCGTCACAGTTTTAAATTGCTTTGTGAATATATTCCCTGGCTATTTATTGAGCTTTTTAAGCTCACGCATTAGTTGTTTAAGACACGTAGGTTTGGACTTACCAAGAAGTCATGGTATTGGCTTGGGAGCATTGCATCCTCCATCGAACTTTTAAGTTTGTAATTCAAGGGTTTAAATACCATTTATATTGGATTATTGGCATGTATATAAAAGCTTAGATTACTCGAGCAACTATAAAGTTAAATGATGAACCTGAGCCTCTTTTAAGTTTCTCTTAAACAAATATGTATCTTTTGTTTTGGATGTGTTCATGCTAAGTTTTTAAGCTTAAATAAGTTTATGTTTTGATTTATAATGACATGATTTATTTGGAATGATATGGTGATGTTTGAGATGTAACAGCCTAATTTTCAGTGGTATCGGGAATAGAGATTTGAGATCACTAAATCCGACGGGTGAGTTGAAAATTTAATAAACTAATACCTATGAGTCAAATTTGAATATAAAAGCATTTTTGAATTAGTGAATTTGGTGATTTAAAAGAATTAACTATGTAAATTGGGTCGAGAATGAGGTATCGAGACCTTGACTTCATAAACCGAGCCATAAATATTTTTAGAAATATTTATGGAGTGTTGGTGAGGTAGTATTAAAATTTAGCCAGAAAATTTTGACGTTTGGGTGGTTAATTAAATAAAAAGGACTAAATTGAAAAAGGTGTAAAGTTGCTAAAAGGATTAAATAGCTCAATTGTCAAATGAGGAAGGACCTAAAGTGAAAATAAGCCCAAAGGAGATATTTTGGGCAGCAATAGCTGAGAAAAATCAGGAAATGGGTGAAATAAGGGCAAAATTAGAAAATTGCCAAAATTAGCTAAATAAAAATGGGACTAAATTGGAATATCTAGAATTCTCTTCATTTCTCTTCATATTCATCAGCTGAAAAATAGCCATGGAGGAGGGTTCAAGCTTGTTTTCATAATCTAGCTTCATGTAAGTTTAATTCTTGCTTTCTCCTTGAAATTTTTATGTTTTTGGACTTTTACAATTGGGTCCAACTTACTATTTCATTAGTTTTTGATTCCATGGATAATTTTTGAAGTTGTTATGGATAAGTACTGGAAGCATATGATGAATAAACATAGAATTGAAGCTTTAATTTTGATATATGGTAATTTTATCAAGTAAAATTGATGAAAATTGGTTTTAGGACCTAATTGTGAAAGAGTTTGGAATTAAGGTCTAGTGTTAAAGTTCTGGTTTTCAAGGGTTATGAAGTAGTTTAAAATGATAGAATAAAGTATTAATTGAGGAGTTAATTAAGCAATGATTGAATTGTATGAACTATGAAATTTGGGGCAAAATGGAAATTAATATTTTGCACTAAAACTGTTTTGGGCAGCAGCAGTAGTCTAACTTTGAAAATTCACAAAAAATTGTATAAATTGAATTAAAGGATAAATAAAATATTAAATTAAATATTATTGAGTCTAGTTTCTTATAAAAGAAATTATATAAGCAATAGAATTGTAAATCATGAGATACAATAACTTTTGTGAGATAAGGTCAGAATGATTTCGGGTTCCCCTGTTTTGAATTTGAAAAATCATCAAAAATTGGATAAAAATAATTATAGATTTAAATTTATATTTTTAGAATCTTGAATGAGTATATTTTTAAGAGAAACAAACTAGGACATCATTCGAATCCTGTACAAGAAGATAATTAATTTTTAGTGAAGAAGGGTCGGAACTGTCAGACAGCAGAACAGGGGAGACTTCAATGAATAAACTGTATTAATTGGCCAAACAAAAAATTATTAAATTTTTATGGTAAGAATACATATGAGTCTAGTTTCTGAGAAAATTTATGGATCTTAATTTAGAGTTCTGTAGCTTAAGATAAAAATAATTTAGTGACTATGACACATATGGATAGCTTGAATATTCACATAAGTAAATAGTGAAAATTATGGATAATGTTACTTACAAGTGTGTTATTTATACTAAGGATGTGGATGGAGAGGAGAAGGAGGAGGAGGAAAAGTAAATATATATATATATATATGAATGACTTGGGTATAAATTGATCACATGCCCGATTATAATCGATAAATGTTGAATTAGAAATGATATAATGTTTTATTTGGAATATTTATTATGAAATTATGATTATCGTTATAATACAAAAATCGTACTTTTGAGTTTGTATAACTAAATTTTAGTGACCATTTGTTAATTTTATGAATTTCATGATGTGTTATTTCATTTGAATTGATGATAAAATCGTGAATAATGTAAAAGCATGAAAATTGAATAAATGATCAAATTGAGCACTTTCAGTGACAAGATGAATTGATGGAAAAAACAATGGTTGGTCCATGGCAAAGTGTGAAATGTAGGTATGGTATTTCCATACCGAGTTGTGAAACGTAGGTATGGCGTCGTCCATACTAAGCTATGATACATAAGGATGGCATCTTCCATACTAAGTTATGAAACCTAGGTATAGTATTAACCATACTGAGTTGTGAAATGTAGGTATGGTATCATCCATACCGAGTTGTGAAACGTAGGTATGGTATTAACCATACTGAGTTGTGAAACGTAGGTATGGTATCATCCATACCGAATTGTGAAACGTAGGTATGGTATCATCCATACCGAGTCGTGAAATGTAGGTATGGTATTATCCGTACTGAGTTAAGAAATGTAGGTATGGCATTACCCATACCGAGTTGTGAATTGTAGGTATGGTATTTCAATGATGAAGACCATACTGAGTTATGAATCGTAGCACTGAGTAACGACGTACTCAATTTCGTAAGACGTTCTCCAATTTGACAAAGTTTTGGTAATTATTATTTGAATTTATATGAAAGATTTTAGTGAACATTGAAATTTAGCTCAATTATGTGATTTCATCATTCAGAGATCGTGTTTGACAGGTTATGTTAGTAAATTTTGAGTATGTGAATCAAAGTGACAGAATTTAAACAGCTAATGAGGTTGAGCTCATTCACATGAATTTGTCATTTGAAATTGTGATTGACAGGAAGAAACAGTGAATTGCATTCTTATGAATGGTTACACATACTTAAATGAAAAACAAGAAAAATGACGGTTATTGGTATATAGAGACATGAGACATTGATATATGAATATGGAATATGTTTGACAAATGTGTTCATTTATAATTATGGAATTATATACCTCATGTGTGCTATTTGCATAAGGATGATATTTGAAATACTTTGGTGAGTAAAGCTTAAATATGAAACAGTATGAAATCGAGACAAAATGTTATGAAAATATATGTAAATTATCTGTAAGTGTTTCGTACTCCTTGGTAATACCTCGTACTCTATTCCGGCGATGGATACGGGTAGGGGGTGTTACATGAGATATGTTCTGGAATGATTTTTAAGTGTTTTGGGTGAATTTAGTGAGTTACGTCGCGACCTCAATGTCTGACTTCAAGACTACTATTTTCTTACGTCGCGACCTCATTAACTTAGTTGGTCACGTCGCGACATCAAATGTTCCCCGTTACGATGTCACGTCTATTTCAACACTACACTATTTTAAGTATAAATTATATTTTCTAGGAATAACAATTCTACTAGTTTCTTTTGATAGAGAATTACTTTACCACTCGATGCAATTTATGGTACAAGAATAGTAGATAAGACTGTTCGGTTCAAAGCCAAGAATAACTAGGATCTGAATCGCACAATGCACATGTATTTTTCAGGAAAAATTTTATTACTGTAAATATCACAAATTGGGTTAATTTTCAAAATTTTGATTTTTCGCTCTGACTGAAAACCATTTTTCTAAACCGATTTTTTTTTCAATAATTGGTATCAAAATTAGGTTGTGTTGTGTTTATAGTATAAACCAATATTGAATTTTCTTGTAATTATATGAATTTTTTAGGTTTTGTTTGTGAATAAATGTATTTTATTATTTTATTATATATATGATAATGTAATTTTGCCAAAGTTGTGATTCTTAGAATTTTGATTGGATGTAACTAGACCGTGAACTATCATTTCCACGTAGGTTTTATTTTATTTATTTTAGGAAAATTCATGTGAGCTAGAAATAAACTTAAGTTTTTTTTGTAACTAAATTTTTCAACGAATCCCGAAGAATCGAGACACATCTAGGACTGATCGAGACGACACAAACTTAACCTAAACAACCAGCAAAGGACCAACCGGCGATGGTCGAGAGGCGATGTTTATCGATAATCTGGCGATGGTTGTCCACAATGGTGGCCAGTCAACCATGGTTCAACTGTGGGTAATGATGGCGATCAGTGACGGCCCAACAACAGCAACAGTGACATTAACGATGGTAGCAGCAAAGATCCGTGGTGGCAACAGTAGTTTGAGAGTAGATCCCTTTGATGTTTTTCAGGTCATTGGGGTTTTTGAAAAACCAAAAACCAGGATATTTGACTTTCACCAGAAAACCCAAAGAATGCTTTGGTATAATAATTGTAATTTTTATTAGTATCTATTTTTTATATGATGGAATCATGGAAACTTTGGCTGGTTAGAGTCATTTAATTTTATATTTTTTTCCATGATAACATGATGATATTTAAATTGACTAAAAAGCATGTTCATGCATATGTATAATTAGCATGCCATTTAGTTTAGGAGAAGAATGCTGCATGTACTTGTCAAAACATTTTAATCATTCATGATTAAAATTGGAAATAAAAACTTTGAATGTTTTTAAAAAAGTGAGTGGGATAAGACCTATGACTCACATAAATAATCTTTTGTGATGGCATGATAATTTGCCTGCCCCAAGGTAGGTATTGTAATGTGGATTTCACTGAGGATATTTGTTGGCCCTGAGGTAGGTATTATCATGTGGAATTTATTGAAGTTTTCTTTTTATAAAGGGAAACTAGTCATACATGTTACTCGTTGAAATTGTCCCAAGATGACTCATTCATGGTACATGGAAGGATAGTTGTTAAGTTGATGGTTATACACTCAAGATCATTCTAGTTAAGTAACTTCCCAAAAAGCTATGCTTGAGTTGGAAGTGATGGTCAAACATGAAGAGATTATTAGTATGTGTGAATACCAAAGGGATTAGGTTAACATATTTATTGGATGGAAATCTATGTCCTTACTTGTAAGACCCCTAACCCGCAACTGTCGCCGGAATAAGGTTAAGAGGCATTACTAAAATTATAGCATAATTCAACATTCATAATCACATCTCATTCAAATACAATCATTTTATCCCTTAAAAGGGCCTACAAGGCCTTAAACATGCTTTAGAAATGGTTCGGGACTAAACCGATAATTCAGAACAAATTTAGGAAACTTAGAAAATTTTGCTTCAAATAGGGGACTCAAGCCCGTGTCTAGACCGTATGCTAGGCCATGCCAAACCTGTAGCGTATACTGACTTATGCCACACGGCCATTCACACGCCTGTGTGTGAGGCCGTGTGGAGCATACTAACTTGCTTCCAATTGCAATACCAGGGGACACACGACCGCGTACTATGACCATGTGTTACACACGGTTAAATCACACGCCCGTGTGGAAAAAAATAGGCTAGTTACAAGCCACCTTTCTCACCCAAAGGAAACACACCTATACAAGTGTAAATGATACCATTTCCATACATAATTAAATAACCAAAATAATCTCAAATCATCACATTATAAACCATTTCAATACCAATCTGTTCAAAGCTTATATCACAATCATTTGCTTAACTAAATCACGTACCAAACAACATGGTTCATAAGCCAAAATTCACATATTTATCATATACTAAATCAACATACTTTATTAACCAATTTGGCATTCAAATACCAAACCAAAACCAAGCACATCCCAAGCTATTATACAAGACATACCAAAATGGTCATTTGAATATCTTAAACCATCATTAAGCTTACCAAAATAACCCATATCACATGGGAATATATATACTTTAAACCACGTAACTTAATCATGCCATTTCAAATAGTCAAAAACACTTCCAACAACCAAACCAAAGTAGCCATAGCCTATACTTATCTAATCTTACATCATTATCAGACCAAATCTCATGGCTAAGTACATATCAAGCACATATGCATCAATCACCAAAATTACTTATACTCCACATGTAACAACCTAAATTTTAAGGTCATCGAAAAAGTGAGTTTTTGGGTCTTCGATTCTGAAAATTAGATTAGTAAATATTTATTAGAAATATTTACGAAGTTAAGTGAGAGGTTAATTAGATTTTAATTAAGTAAATTTAGCTTAATTAAGGTTAATTAGGTATAAGGATTAAATTGAATAAAGTGTGAAAGTTTAATTATAAACTATAGAAAAGTCAATGGACTAAATTAGAAAATAAGCCTTATGTGACAAGTGTGTGGTAAATATAAATACATGTGTATTATTTTAATTGGTACAAATGTATGTATATATATGTATTTACTTATTATTTAAGAAATAATAATTATAATTAAAAATATAATATAATAAATAAAAGAAATAAAAAAAAGAAAGAAACAGAACAAAGAGGTAACGAAAATTGAAAGAAAGAAAAAGGGAAAGAAAAGAAAAGGGAAAATTAGGGTTTTGAAGTTTGAAGCTTATTTTAGTCCATTTTCTTGTAATTTTGATTTTTTGGAATCTTGGAATAAAGCCCTACTTGAGTTATGTTGAAATTTAGAAAGTTAGTAAATTTTTAGATGTTGATTAAGTTGAACAATTGAATGAATTATGAGATAAAATGATAGAAATTCAAGTTAGAAGTGGGAGAAGGATTGAATTGTAAAGAGAGATATAAGTTTTGTATAGTAGGGACTAAATTGTCTAAATTTTAGAATTGATTTTTTATATTGAATATTAAGAGTAGAAACTTATTTAAAATAAGTATTAAATAAAAATATGAGATTTATTTGAAGAGAAAGAATGGTTATGATGGAAGGACTAAATTGGAATTTAAGTAAAAGTTACATGGAAAATAGAAAAGTGTGTTATTTAATGATATGTATTGATGATTTTAAATGTTAATTTTTCCGTAGCTAACGTAGCACCGGAAACGTTATCGAAGAAGGGAAAAGAGAAAGTGAACGAAGATAACGAGTAAACTCGAGAACCACGGTTTGTATTTCTATAACCAAACTTAATAGTTATTTTGATACATACTATTGATATTACGTATGGCTTTTGAAATTAAGATAAGTATTGATATTGTGGTAAAATGTTGACTTATGAATATTAGATTTGAAATGTATATTAGTTGATGATGATTAATTGAAAGTGAAATGAAAACCCTATTAAAAGTGTCGGGCTAGTCGGATATAGTTGGCATGCCATAGGATTGGAAGTGTTCAGGGATATTCTGACTTTGTGTCGATGAGACACTATAAGTTTCGCTTTACTATTACTGTTTTGGATTTGTTCCGATGAGGTACTCTGTGTACCGCCATCATTCTCAAGTATTCGCTACTATTATCATATCTTTATTCTTGTTATTATTCTTTATTACGGTGTATTCTGGTTTTGGCCGATGAAACACTGTATAATATCCCGCTGTGTGGGTTGGATCCTCGTATCCGTCCAGGTCTGAGTTATGTTAATAGGGGTAAACTACTGTACTGAACACTGAAAGATACTATTGTTACTGTATGTTTTTATTGAATACGATTTTATTGATAAGTGTTACTGTGATATAAGGATAATTGAATGATAATTTATAAAGTTCTTATTATTAGAATTTATAGTTATGTTTTAAATGCATGTTAAGTATTGTTTTATAGAAATACCACTGAGTGTATACTCAGCATATCCAAGCCAACTCCCAAACTCAAATACTTGGTGATATATTTTATCCTTAGGAATGGCATGTACCTAGGTTGTTTTTGATGTTATTTTGAATATAAGAGAAGTTAGTGAGGAATGTTAATAGTTAGCTTATAGATGTAAAGTGAATGATATAACATGGTTCATTTTGAATTACTTTGAATGGTTCTTAAGTATGAATTTGAAGTTGCTTTATTTAACGGTTGATAATAAACTAATGTTGGATTGTTATATTACTATAATAATTGTGTATTAGACATGTTTAATCATGTTTTGGACTGGATATAAGATTGTATTTTAAATTTCTTACTATTCAAGGTGTGCAGGGTTGGTAAATTTGAACTATAAGGTTCATTTTGAGTCCACACGGCTTGACACACGGGCGTGTGATCAAACCGTGTGAGGCACATGGCTCACACACGGGCATGTTGATAGGCCGTGTGTCCCCTGCATCATTAAATGTGAAGTCAGGATCGTACACGGGTAAAAGACACAGCCGTGTGTCTTGGTCGTGTGAAGAACACGAGTTTTAAGCATGGCTGCGTGTCAAAATCGTGTTAAAATAGCTTAGAAATGGTAAAAAATCAGTGTACCACACGACCTACATACATGGGCGTGTGCCCAGGCCGTGTGCCCCTTTGATACTTAAGTAATTGCAAGTCAGATTTCCACATAGGCTGGCCACACGGCCATGGGATCCCCACGGGTTGGCCACACGGGCGTGTGCCTCTATCTTCAAGGTAAAATTTTTAAAGTTACCGGTTTAGACCTGAACCATTTCCAAAGCATGTATTGGGCCCGTAGGCCCATAGTAGGGACTTTATGGTGAAATTTGAAAGGTTTTGATTTGGAATGCAAATTTATGACTCAGTTTTGTATAAATGCTAGTGTATAAGTCTGGTAATGCTTCGTAACCTTATTCTGGTAAAGGATACGGGTTAGGGGTGTTACACCACAAATAACCACAACACCTATACATGCCATATAACCAATATCAAAAAGCTTATAAGTATCAAACCATAGCTGGATAGTGTGATATGTTCTCCGATAACTTCCAACCCAAGCGAGCCTCCAAATCACTATAAACATAGAAAAAATAACAAAGTAAGCTATAAAGCTTAGTAAGTTCGTATGATAACAACTCATCTCATCAAATAAACACATTTTAAGCCATTATAAATACTATAATATAACTTGTATAATTCCACCTTTATGTCATGTATTCGTTCACATAGTTAACCAAGAATTTCACAGGTTTATTCATTTTGATGCTTATATGGTTTGAATACTTCTTATCAATTCATTCACATTTACATAAGCATAAGCAAATAGAAATAAACTATATTCAATTCAACAGCCATCACATTTATATATATTCAATTGAACCATATAAATTCTCATAATTTTCTACTTACTTATCATATAAAATTTACTTTTAACACTTACTTGTCGATTTCTGTCACGAGTACCTTGATTGAGTCGTACCATCACTTGTAACCACATTTCGTCAACATTTCTCGTTGAACAATTTAGAATACTAAAGGATACTCAGGAATCTCGTAGACACAGTACCGTACCAATGTCATATCCCAAATATGGTCTTACATGTAATCTCATATTGATGTCAATGGCCCAGCTATGGTCTTACAGGAAGTCTCATATCGATGCCATATCTCAGATATGGTCTTACACGTAATCTCAGTAACCCTAATGTCATGACATTTGTATCCTATATATTCCTAAGTTTCAACCGATACTTTCGCTGTATCAAACCTCTGTCGGTCATTTCTGTAGTATCGTACTCAATAGCATTCAAATTTCATTTCAACAATATAGCATTTACCATAATTATATCAATTAAGCATTTATACATATATAATTTAATGCTTATTAAACATACAAACTTACCTCGTTTGCTGCAACGACAAATTAGGTCGACTAATCCAATACTTTGTTTTCCCCCTTTTTAGATCCAAATCTTATTTATCTCAATATATATAATATCAAAATTTACTTATTTAATCATCATTTCATTCAATTTAGCATAATTTACACATTTTGGGAAAATTACATTTTTGCTCCTATTATTTCACATTTTTGTAATTTAATACTTATCACATAAAATCACAATTCATTCAATTTAATACAAATTCATGCTGGCCAAATATTACCCATTCTCATATCAGCCCATATTTTTCATTTATTTTAAAATTCAACCATTGAATTTTCATATTTCACATTTTAATCCAAAATTGACATTTTTACCAAAATTCACTTTACAAAACTTGTACATCTAACAACAATGATTTATTTTCCATCATCAACTAACAAAATACTCATGCATTCAACAATGACAACATTCAAATGCTATAATAGTTTTGGAATCAGAGATACGGCCTAGCTAGATTAAACTGCAACGATCTCAAAAACGTAGAAATTATTAAAAATCGAGTCAAAAATGAACTTACAATTAAACCTTGAGATGGCTGAACCTTTGAAGCTATATCCATGGTGTTTGCTTTCTCATTTTTTGGTGGAAAAATAATGGGTAGAAGATGACACCTTTGTTTATTTTATTTTTACTTTACTTAATTACCAAATTACAAATTTAACCTTAAAAATTAATTCAATTTACCACATTACCAAACCATTTTCAGCCACTATCTCATAATTGGACTAATTAACACATAAGGACTTCCCCCTTTAAATTCTATAGCATTTAAACACTTTTAGCTAATAGAACTCAATTTTTACGCTTTACGCGATTTAGTCCTTTTTACTGAATTAAGCATTTAAACGGTAAAATTTCTTTACGAAACTTTCACGTAATTAATTTATCATGCTGTAAACCTTATTAAAATAATAAAATAAATATTTTGACTTAGGATTTTTGGTCCCAAAACCACTGTTCCAATTTGACCCAAAAACAGGCTGTAAACCTTACAAATGTTTTCAAGGTTTAATGTAAGACTTGTACACCATCTTAATGCATATCATTTTTTGCAAAAGGTTTTTAATATTTTCTTAATACAAATATATTAATAAACGAATATTTTATTTTCAATTCGAAAAATGACACATACTCTCTTACTAAAATACTTATTAAGAACAAACTGAATGAAAATAACTATAAGGAATAAAAAAGGAAGCTTATGATTTTCCTAAGTTGTGAGAAACTCAAAACGATTCTTGATAATAAATGCCCACCGGTCACTCAAGCTAAAGCTAGAAAACATTTGGAAGAGTTAAATGAGATAATTCGTTTCTATATATTGGCAAGAGTAACCAACACCCTTTATAAGAAACTAGAGTGTTGTAAGATTTTGAAAGGGATTCTAGACAAACTAGAGGACATATTTAGAGCCCAAGCTGCCTTGGCTCGATAGTCGGCTATAACTAGTTTAATGAATGTCCAACAAAAATTTGGTACTTCTGTCAAAAACTATATGATTACACTTATAGGTTACTTTGTTGAAGCCGCAAATAATGAGGCCAATCTAGACTAAAACACGTAAATAGAGATGATGTTCAAAAGCTTGTCTAAGGATTTAGCAAGCTGTAGGATCACATATAACCTCGGGAATAAAAATCTGATGCTTACACAACTAATGAAGGAGTTACAATCCTATGAGTTGATGTTGAATGGTAGTCAACTGGTCCAAAAATCAGAAGCAAACTTAACGGTTGCTTTTTCCTTTAAAGGAAAGGGAAAACATGCTAAGAGAAATAAGGCTAAGTCCTTTGAGCCACCTAAAGTGGAAAGAAAAAGAACCAAAAAGCCTAAAGACTTCTCTAAGTCCAAATGTTTCTTCTACAACAAGAAAGGGCACTTCAAGGCCAGTTGCAAATAGTGGAAGGATTACCTAGCCACTAAAGGCAAAGGTATGGAGCTCTTTATGGTAGAAATTTGTTTAGTGAATGATTCAATAGACCACTACGTCATTGATTTTGAAGTCACTAATCATATGTGTGTTTCTCTACAAGGGTTCAAGGAAATGAAAGATCTTAGAGATAAGTATTTATCATTGTGGGCCAAAAATGAAACAAGTGTAGCAGTTGAAGCAGTGGGAGATTTACATCTTTATTTTGATAATTTTAAAAAGATTATTTTGAAAGATGTAATTTATGTACCTAATTTCAAAAGAAACTTATTTTTTTTTTGCATGATTATTTAAAGATGGCTTGACCGTGACTTTCAATAATATTGTTGCAATATTTAGAAATCGTACTCTTATTTGTACTAGATGATGTCTAATAATCTCTATCTTATCAAACCAAAGATGTACACATTGCTTGAAATTGAATTAGTGAATAAAAAAATTAAAACTTCTCACTCTAATGAGGCATACGTTTCGACTTATTTCATATATTTTAAACCATGGAATTTGCATATTGTAACAGTCCATTTTTAGTAATTCAGAACAGTGGTTTCGGGACCACAAATCTGAGTCTGGAAGGAAAATTATTTTAATATTATTTCAGGGTCTTCATTATGATTGAAATATCGTATGAAAATTTTGTAAACAAATTTTATCGGTTACATGTCTAATTAGATGGAAAGGACCAAATTGCATAAAATGCAAAAGTTGAGTTCTAGTAGCTATAGGTATCAAATAGCTATAAAATTCAAAATTTGAGGTCTTTATATGGCAAATAGACCATTAAAAAGAGTTAGTAGATAAGTATGATGATTAATCATTGGAAAGTTAAATAAAGAAAATGATTAAATTGGAAAGTAATAAAAAGATGATAAATAAAATAAAAATCTAATATCATCATTTTATATCATCTTTCCCAAATTAAAATACATGGAATCCCTAGTTAGAAGAGCTTGAAGGTAGCAAACCTATTTGCTTTATTAGGTATATATTCTTGTCCCGTTTTTAGTAATTTTTATAGTTCTGAGGTTATAATAACTTAATCTAGCTATCTCAGGGATTAATTTGCAAATTTATCAAAGTACTAGGGTTTTTCCATGGATGAGTATGCATGATTATGAAGTTTTGTGGTAGAAATGGAAAGGTTTTTTTTTTTATAGATAAACAACTTTTATAAAGGAAATTTTGATGAAATTATGATTTAGGGACTAAATTAAAAAGATGGAAAATTCATGCAAAATCCTAATTTTTGTGAAATACATGGACTGCTATTGTTATATGTAAAAATCGGCTAGGCTTGGAATAAGGGTTAAATTGCATGAATTTTATTTTTCGAGCCTAAAGACGAAATCGAATTAATTAAAAATATATGGGCAAAATGATAATTTTGTCTAAAATGTGAATTGGATTGGATTGAATGGAAATTGTATTAAATTGATGTTAAATTCTTTTGTATAGATTTGGATAGATCAAATACGAAATTTGATCGTGGAAAAGGAAAAGTATCGGATTAGTAGGCAACAAATCAATGTACAATTGTCGAGGTAAGTTCGTGTAACTAAATTGAAAATTTTATATATATGTTTACTTGAATTATATGTGTGTGGTTGTATTATTGCCATGAATATAAAATTAATCACATATCCGACGATAATTGACAAGTATTAAGTCTTGTTTGAACAAATAAAATTAAATGGAATACAGGGTTCCCGATTGGTTGTGATCCTGCATGTGTCGCAGACACACCCCAACTCTTATGAGCATCCCGATATTTGGCTCTCATGAGCTTCCAGTTATATGGTTCTTGCAAGCTTTCTGTTTATGGCTCTTCAAAGCTTCCTGATAATTTGCTCTTTGCAACTTCCCAATAACTGGCTCTTATTAGCTTCTCGTTACATGGTTCACATGAGCTTCTGGTTATATGGCTCGAAAGAACTTCCTATTTATGTGCTCGTATAAGTATTCCTATATATGAATATTGACGAATAATACATGAATTGATGGGTTACAATTTTGTACACTTCGTGTGTACTACCCGTGTATCCATCGATATTTTAAAAGATTCAACGGGCAAAATCCTAACATGAGAAAATATGAGTTAGAAATGAATCATTACCTATATATATGTGAAATACATGGAAATTTGATATTTTATGAGCTCATACATGTTTCTTGGTATTCATGTGTAATACATGACTAACATGTTTGGTGAGGTTATATGTTTAGGCTATTAGCCAAATTGCTTTGGATGTATTGTGTATGCTTACCTTAAATGTAAATGAATAGTAAGTTAATTTCCCGTTATACGAACTTACTAAGCATTAAATGCTTACTCTATTTTATTTCTTCTATTTTTTTTAGTAATTCGAAAGCTCGTTGGGTTGGAAGCTGGTCGGAGCTACATCACACTATCCATCGACCCATTTCAGTATATATAGAAAACTAATTTTAGTTATAATGGCATGTATAGGGTAATTTAGCCAATGTTGGCTTAAAAATATTTTGTTGTAAACAGCCATTGGAATGGCTTGAGTTGGACATATGGGTTGTTTTGATATGTATTAAACTTGGTCTTAGCTTGATTTAAATGTCTTGTATTGGTTGGTGAAAGTGTTGAAGTGTTAATGTAGGTGAAAAACAAATTGGTTAAGAAAAGAGGCTTGGAAAATTGCTTATTTTCGTATACAAAGGCAGAGACACGGGCGTGTCTCAGCCGTGTGTCACACACGGCCTAGCACATGGGCGTGTGGTCTGGCCATGTGTCCCTTGCATCTTAAAAATTACAAAACAAAATGCTCAGGTATTTTCGCAAGGCCTAGCACATGGTTGTGTAGCTTGGTCATGTGACCCCTGCACCTATTTAATGCAAGTCAGTATGCTCACACGGCCTAGCACACGAGCGTGTGGCTTGGCCATGTGACCCAAGTTAGTGAGCGCCCTAATTTGGACACGGGCTGGGACACGGCCGTGTGACTTTAATTTGGATGCCCATAGGGTCTGAGACATATGCGTGTCTCTTGCCTGTGTGAGCCACACAGCCTGGCCACACAAGCGTATGTCTCGTACACCTAGGAAAAATTTTTAAAGTTTCGCGAAATATTTTCTGAATATCCAGTTCAGCCCTGACTTGTTTCTAATGCATATTTTAGGCCTCAAAGGTTCATACAAGGAATAATATGATTGATTATGATTAGTTTCTAATCTGAATGTTAAATGGTATGCAATATTTGTATTTGATCTGTAAATTTTGATAATACTCTGTAACCCTATTCTGGAAACGGATATGGGTTAGGGATATTACATTTTTTTTAATATCAGAGCTACAGTTTAGTCTGTAACAGCCTGATTTCTAGTGGGGTCAGAAAATAGTGGTTCGAGACCACCAAATTCGACGAGTAAGCTCGTTGATTTTAATATTTAGTATTTACAAGTTAAATGTGATTTTAGAAAGATTTTTGCATTAGTAAATTATGTTTTATAAGGATTTATTAGATCAAGCTGTTTAAAAAATGAGGTATCAAGACTTTGATTCTATAAACTAAGCCATAAATATTTTTATAAATATTTATGGAGTGTCATTATGGTAGTATTAAAGTTTCCTTAGAAAATTTTAACGTTTTGATAGTGAGTAAATATTTATAAAAATATTAAAGGCATGAGGAAATAAAATAAAATGAATTAAGGGCAAAATGGTAATTTAGTTAAAATTAAAAAATATATAAAACAAATGGCTAATTGATTTCTAGTCATTTCTTCTCCAAAATTCAACCAAAAACAGCCATAGGAGAGCTCCTTAAGCTGGTTTTTTCATATTTTAGCTCCATGTGAGTTTAATTCTTGTCCTTTTCTTGTAATTTTTATTTTTTTGAGATTTTTACAATTAGGCCCAACTAACTATTTCATTAGTTTTTGATTTTATTGGAAATTTTGAAAGTTACCATTGATGAATACTGGATATTTTTGATGAAATAACATGGATTTAGAGATTTAATTTTGTTGTATCATGATTTTATAAAGTGATTTTGATAGATATTAATTTTAGTACCAAATTCTAAAAAGGTTAAAAATTAGGGATTGGTATTAAATTTTTATTTACCAAGGGTTGTATGATAGCCTATAATAGTTAGATAAACTATTAATTGAGAAAAAAAATAGTCTATTTGATAGACTAATTAGTTATGGACTAAATTGCAAAAGTTGTAAAAGTTGGGATAATTGTGTAAATTTAAAATTTTGAGGGGTATTAATTAAGTGAATTGAAATTGAAATATATTCTAATGAATGAATAATTTTATATTTTAGATCAAGAGCCCATAGGCACTCGTGAAAAAGGAAAATTAGTAAAATAATCCCTGAACTTCTACAAATATTACAAATTAAACCAGGTAAGTTCGTACTTTTAAACTTAAATATTTATATTGATTTGATGAATGATATTATGTATTTATTATATTGTTGAAAATGAAATATTGTTAAAGTTATAAAACCAAATTGAATATTCGGACTAAATGGAACGCAGGATATGAGTACATTCAGCAATTGATAAATTGACGGCATTGAAGCAAAGTGACAGCAAATTATCCAAGTAAACCGAGGTTCGGCATTTGTTGCGAACTTACGTGTTAACTTTTTGTTTACCCTCACGAGCTTCTGTTTAACTCATATGAGTTTCCGTTCAGCTCTTTTGAGCTTCTGTTTAACCTTGACGGGTTTCTGTTCAACTCTTTTGAGCTTCTGTTTAACCCTTATGGTTTTCCGTTCAGCTCTTTTGAGCTTCTGTTTAACCTTGACGGGTTTCTGTTCAACTCTTTTGAGCTTCTGTTTAACCCTTATGGTTTTCCGTTCAGCTCTTATGAGCTTCCATTCAACCCTTATGGGTTTCTGCTTAGCACTTATGTGCTTCCGTTCAGCTTCGAGCTTCTGAAAACAATGTACTCTTATCCATAAGCCGTTATCTGATTTGGTAAGATTTGGTATGTGACTTATGTAATTGAAATTGAAAGATTTATTGTTTATTATTGATATTGAAAGTTGTGATTGACTGGGAGATTGCATGAATAATTTGCTTATTTGATTTGGTATATTAGGTTTGGTAAGATTTATGTTTAATCCATCGAACTTACTAAGCTTCATTAAGCTTACTTGTATTGTTTAATATCCTTGTAGATTAATGTGAGGTCAAGAGATCAGATCAACACATCAAGCCACACTATCCAGCTCATTTCAATAGTCATTGAAACATACACTATGGTTTATATTGCATGTATAGGGTTAATATGTATTATGAATGATATTTTGTTCACATATACAACTTAAATATGTATGTGTAGTCTTTTCATGCTTGATAAATGTTTGGGTGTGGTTAATTAATGGATAAATTACAGGCATGCTGGTGAATAAGTTGGTAAAATATGGTTCTTGTAAGTAATCAAATGTGTAAATCGATTAATGCGGTAGTTTAGAATGTTAGGTTATATATGATAATATGATATTTTTAGAGCTAAGAATTTGGTTGTATTGAAGGTCATGTTATGGCCTATGAGCATGAAATTTGATGTGTTTAGGTTGAAACCAAGAAAGGGCGAGAAATGTGGCCTTAAAATGGCTTATTTTCATCTACACAAACAGAGACACAGGCATGTGGTCTGGCCGTGTGTCCCTTGCATCCTTAAAATTGAGAAATAGAATGCCCAGGTATTTTCACATGGCCTAGCACACGGGCGTGTGGCTTGGCCGTGTGACCTCTGCACCTTAATTTTACAAGTCAATATGCTCACATGGCCTAGTACAGAGAGTGTGACTTGGCCGTGTGACCCAAGTCAGAGAGTTACACGGGTGTAGACACGGGCGGGGACAAGACCGCGTGCCCTACTTCAAATGCCCACAAGACCTGAGACATAGGCGTGTCTCTTGACCGTGTGAGCGACACGGCCTGGTCACACGAGCGTGTGTCCCCTGTACCTAGGAAAAATTTTAAAATTTTGTAAAAAATTCTTTGAGTTTCTAATTTAGTCCCGATTTGTTTGTAAAGTGTATTTTAGGCCTCAAAGGCTCATATAAGGGACAATATAAGTGATTCATGATTAGTTTCTGATATGTATGTTAAACAATATGAAATGTTTGTAATTGATCTGAAAAGTTCGGTAATGCTCCATAACCCTACTCCAGTGACGAATAAGGGTTAGGGGTGTTACATAGTCGATTCTTAGACTAAAGTAGCAAGTACAAGTCTAGCTATACATGCCATTATATAACCTGTGATAGTGTGATATCTCCTGACCATTTTAAAATATGTTTTTCATATAGTAATTTCATCCAACCAAGCCAAACTCAAATAAGCTGAGAGCAATGCTCAAGCTTCAGTTCAAAGAGGAGCCTCAAGTAGTAGAAGGCTCGTATCTGAGGGTCGAGAAAGAGAGGCTAAAGAAGCCTTCTTCCAAATAATGAACGAATGGTTTACAGAATTTGTAAGAAAAAATTTGGTTGTACAACAACCTCCACCCCCTCCTGTCTCCCAACCAGTTCCCGATATGCCACAAGGTACAAAACTTGTCAGAACTGGTTAGCCTCTTGTAGATAAAGTTCATAAATATGGGGCAAAAAAATTTAGAGCTACTACCGAAGAAGATCACGAAAGAGCTAAGTTTTGGTTGGAAAACACTATCAGAGTTCTTGATGAACTATCTTGTACACCGGCCGAATGTCTGAAATGTATTGTATCTCTATTAAAAGACGAAGCTTACCAGTGGTGGAACACCTTAATTTCAGTTGTACCAAAAGAAAGGGTCACATGGGAATTTTTCCAAACTGAGTTCAAAAAGAAATATATCAGTTAGAGATTCTTTAATCAGAAACAGAAAGAATTTCTAGAGCTCAAACAGGGGCTTATGACAGTATCTGAATATGAAAGGGAATTTGTCTGACTAAGTAAATATGCCAGAGAGTGTATCCCGATTGAATCACAATGTGCTAGCGGTTTGAAGAGGGTTTAAATAAAGATATAAAATTGTTAGTTGGGATTCTTGTATTAAAAGAATTTGTCGTCCTAGTTGACTGAGCACATAAAGCTGAAGAGCTGAGTAAAGAAAAGAGATAGGCTAAGATGGAAGCCAGGACTTCGAGTAAAAGATTTATGGTAAAGTCACAACAGTCAGCTTCAAAGAAATCAAAAAGATATCATGACTGTTCTACCACCTCTGCCGGGTATTCTAAGAGAGACAAAGGTATTCAACACTCCAATCCAAGATCTCAGGCTACATCTGTGCAAGTGTAAGTAGTGTTGGAAACCCCAAACCCCGATGCAAGCACTGTAATAAAATGTATTTTGGAGAGTGCCGTATGAAAAGCGGAATTTACTTTAGATGCGGTTCTTTTGATCACTATGTAAGAGACTGCCCAGAAAAGCCTGAAAAAGATACAGTCCAAACTTCAAAGCTGAGCAATCCGGCTACAAGAGGTGGACCACCTCGTAACCCCGGCAATAGGAGTGGTAGCCGAGGTACGACAAAAGATTCAACTGTTAGATCTGAAGCACGAGTACCATCCAGAACATATGCTATTCGTGCACATGAGGATGCTTCTGCACCCGATGTTATTACTGGTACTTTTTGTCTTCTTGATACTGATATAATTGCTTTAATTGATCCCTATTCAACCTATTCATACATTTGAAAAAATTTAGTGTCTAATAAAAATTTACCTATCAAATCCACTGAATTCGTGGTTAAAGTATCAAACCCCCTAGGCCAGTATGTGATGGTTGACAAAATTTGCAAGAATTGTTCGTTAATGGTACGGAATTATTGTTTCCCAGCTAATTTGATGTTATTACCATTTGATGAATTTAATGTGATTCTGGGTATAGGCTGGTTAACTCAGTATGATGCCATGGTAAATTGTAAACAGAAGCATATTATGTTGAAATGTCAGAATGGGTGAAACGCTTTGTATTGAGTCAGATAAAATGGATAGGTTGTCTAATGTGATATCAGTCGTGTCAGCACAAAAATATGTCAGAAAAGAGTGTGATGCTTATCTTGCCTATGTGTTGGACACTAAAGTATCTGAGTCGAAGATTAAATCAGTGCCAGTATTCTGTGAGTACCCTGATGTGTTTCTAGAAGAGTTACCCGGATTACCGCCGGTTAGAGAAGTTGAATTTTCTATAGATCTTATTTCGGAGACAACATCGATATCGATAGCACCGTATGGAATGACCCTTACAAAATTAAAAGAGTTAAAAGCATAGTTGCAAGAACTAACTGATAGGGGTTTTGCTCGACCTAATTCTTCACCTTGGGGTGCACTGATTCTGTTTGTTAAGAAGGATGGATCATTGAGATTATGTATTGATTATAGGCAGGTCAACAAAGTTACAATCAAGACTAAGTATCCATTGCCTCGTATTAATAATTTATTTGATTAGTTAGAAGGTGCCACCATATTCTCGAAGATTGATCTTCATTCTGGTTATTATTAGTTACAGGTGAAAGAGTCAGATGTGCGAAAACAGCCTTCAGAACCAAGTACAGGCATTATGAATTCCTTGTGATATTGTTTGGTTTAACTAATGCACCTGCGGTATTTATGGATCTGATAAATAGAATTTTTAGACTGTATGTGGGTAGATTTGTGGTGGTATTTATTGATGATATTCTAGTATATTCCCGAGATGAAAATGAACATGTTGATCATTTGAGAATTGTTCTGCAAACTCTGCGTGAGAAACAACTGTATGCTAAATTTAGCAAATGTGAATTTTGGCTTCGAGAAGTTGGTTTTCTGGGACATATAGTATCTGGTGAAGGCATTAGAGTGGATCCGAATAAAATTTCAACAATTGTTGACTGAAAACCACCAAAAAATGTGTCTGAAGTCAGAAGTTTTTTGGGATTAGGTGGTTATTATCGAAGATCTGTAAAAGGATTTTCGACAATAGCTTCTCCGATGACACGGTTGTTGTAGAAAGATGTGAAATTTGAATGGATTGATAAATGTCAGCAAAGTTTTGACCGGTTGAAAACCCTGTTGACTAAAGTACCAGTTTTATTTCAGCCTGAATCAGGTAAGCAATTTGTAATTTATAGTGATGCATCATTTAATGGTTTAGGCTATGTTTTGATGCAAAAAGGTAAAGTAATAGCCTATGCTTCTAGACAACTAAAACCACATGAAAATAATTATCCGATACATGACTTAGAATTGGCAGCTATTGTTTTTGTGCTAAAAATTTGGCGACACTACCTGTTCGGTGAAAAGTGTCATATATTCATCGACCATAAAAGCTTAAAGTATATGATGTCGCAAAAAGATTTGAATTTGAGATAGCACAGGTGGCTTGAACTGCTGAAAGATTATGACTTGGTAATTGATTATCATCTGGGAAAAGCAAATGTAGTTAGAAATGCTCTGAGTAGAAAGTCTTTGTTTGCTTTGTGAACAATGAATACCCGATTGTCATTGTCAGATGATGGTTCAATCTTAGCTGAACTAAAAGCTAAATCGATGTTTCTGCAGCAAATTTGTGAAGCTCAGAAATATGATAATGAGTTGCAAGCTAAACGGGTACAGCTAAACGGGTACAATGTGAGTTAACTTCTGATTCAGAATTTCAAATTGGATCTGATGATTGTTTGTTGTTCAGAGGCAGAGTATGTGTATCAAAGAATTCAGAGCTTATACAGAAGATGTGTATCAAAGAATTCAGAGCTTATACAGAAGATTTTGTACGAGACTCATAATGGTACTATGTCTGTTCATCCGAAGAGTAATAAAATGTATAATGATTTGAAAAAGATGTACTGGTGACCAGGAATGAAACGTGATATTTTTGAATTCGTATCAATATGTTTAATATGTCAGTAAGTTAAAGTTAAACATCATGTATCTTCAGGATTATTACAACCAGTGACGATACTGGATAGAAATGGGAAAGAGTTACTATGGACTTTGTATCGGGGTTACCCCTATCTCTGAAAAAGAAATATACCATTGGGGTAATCATTGATCGTTTGACAAAGTTTGCACATTTTATTCTGGTACGTATGGATTTCTCACTTGATAAGTTGGCTGAATTATATTTTTCTGAGATTGTCAGATTACATGGTGTGCTAGTCTCCATTATTTCTGATAGAGATCCGCGGTTTACATCCCGATTCTGGAATAAACTACAAGAAGTTCTAGGTACGCAATTACATTTTAGTACTGCATTTCATCCTCAAACTGATGGCTAGTTAGAGCGTGTGATTCAGATTCTTGAAGATATGCTTCGGTGCTGTGTATTAGAATTTGAAGGGAATTGGGAAAAATATCTGCCATTAGTTGAATTCGCATATAATAACAGTTATCAGTCAAGTATAAAAATGGCACCGTACGAAGCTCTGTATGGTCGTAAATGTAGAACTTCGTTGTATTGGGCTAAGCTCAGTGATAAAAAGATACATGGAGTTGATTTGATTCGTTAAACCGAAGAAAAAGTGAAAGTGATCAAAGACAGTTTGAAAGTAGCTTCTAATTGTCATAAATCTTATGTGGATCTTAAACGAAAAGAAATAGAATTTCAAGTTGGTGACAAGGTATTTTTGAAAGTTTCGCCTTAGAAAAAAGTTCTTCAGTTTGGCCGTAAAGGAAAACTGAGTCCACGATTTATCGGGCCACATGAGATCAATGAGAGAATCGGACCTGTTGCTTATTGATTAACCTTACCGCCAGAGCTTGACAGAATTCACAATGTTTTTCATGTGTCTATGTTGCGAAGGTATCGGTCAGATCCGTCACACATTATCTCCCCCGACAGAAGTTGAGATTCAGCCTAACATGATCTACAATGAGGAACCGATTAAAATTCTGGCACGTGAGACAAAAGAAATAAGAAATAAAAAGGTAACTTTAATAAAAGTTCTTGGAAATGACATGGAATAGAAGAAAATACTCGAGAACTTGAGGAAATAATGAGAAAGCAATATCTAAACCTATTTACTGATAAGATTTTCGAGGACGAAAATTAATTAAGGGGGGAGAGTTGTAATAGCCTGCTTTCAGTGAAATCGGAACAGTGGTTTCGGGACCACAAATTCGAGTCCGGAAGGAAAATAATTTTAATATTATTTTATAGTCTGCATTATGATTGAAATATGGTATGAAAATTTCGTAAATAAATTTTATTGGTTACATGTTTATTTAGATGAAAATGACCAAATTGTATAAATTGCAAAAGTTGAGTTCTAGTAGCTATAGGTATCAAATAGCTATAGAATTCAAAATTTGAGGTCATTATATGGCAAATAGACCATTACGAAGAGTTAGTAGATAAGTATGATGATTTATCATTGGAAAATTAAATAAAGAAAATGATTAAATTGGAAAGTAAATAAATAAAAGATGATAAATAAAATGAAAATCTAATATCATCATTTTATATCATATTTCCAAAATTAAAATACATGGAAACCCTAGTTAGAAGAGCTTGAAGGTAGCAAACTTATTTGGCTTAATTAGGTATTTATTCTTGTCCCGTTTTTAGTAATTTTTATATTTTCGAGATCGCAATAACTTAATCTAGATATCTTGGGGATTAATTTGTAAAGTTATCAAAGTATTAGGGTTTTTCCATGGATGAGTATGCATAAATTATGAAGTTTTATGGTAGAAATGGAAAGGTTGTTGATAGATAAACAACTTTTGTAAAGGAAATTTTGATGAAATTATGATTTAGGGACTAAATTGAAAAGATGGAAAATTAATGGAAAAATTTTGATTTTTGTGAAATACATGGATTGTTATTGTTATATGTAAAAATCGGCTAGGCTTGGAGTAAGGGTTAAATTGCATGAATTTTATTTTTCGAGCCTAGGGACGAAATCAAAATTAATTAAAAGTATAGGGGTAAAATGGTGATTTTTCCTAAAATGTGAATTGGATTGAATTGAATGTAAATTGTATTAAATTAATGTTAAATTCATTCGTACAGATCTGGATAGATCAAATATGAAGTTAGATCGTGGAAAAGAAAAAGTATCGAATTAGTAGGTAACAAATCAACATACAAATGTTGAGGTAAGTTCGTGTAACTAAATAGAAAATTTTATATGTGTGTTTACTTGAATTGTATGTGTGTGATTGTATTATTGTCATGAATATAAAATTAATCACATATTCAATGATAATCGACAAGTATTATTTATAGTTTGAACAAATAAAATTCGATGGAATATAGGGTTCCCGATTGGTTGCGATCCTGCATGTGTTGCGGACACACCCCAGCTCTTATGAGCATCCTGATATTTGGCTCTCATGAGCTTCCCGTTATATGGTTATTGCGAGCTTCCCGTTTATGGCTCTTCGGAGCTTCCCGATAATTTGCTCTTTGGACCTTCCCGATAACTGGCTCTTATGAGCTTCCCGTTAATGGCTCTCTGGAGCTTCTCGATATTGGCTCACTAGAACTTCCCATTTATGGCTCTTATGCGCTTCCTGTTACATAGCTCACATGAGCTTTCCGTTATATAGCTCGAAAGAGCTTCCCGTTTATGTGCTCGTATGCGCATTCCTATATATGAATTGACGGATAATACATGAATTGACGGGTTACAGTTTTGTACACTTCGAGTGTACTACCCGTGTATCCATCGATATTTTAAAAGATTCAACGGGTAAAATCTTGACATGAGAAAATATGGGTTAGAAATGAATCATTACCCGTATATATGTGAAATACATGGAAATTTGATATTTTATGAGCTCATACATGTTTCTTGGTATTCATGTGTAATACATGACTAACATGTTTGGTGAGGTTATATGTTTAGGCTATTAGCAAAATAGCTTTGGATGTATTTTGTATGCTTACCTTAAATGTAAATGAATAGTAAGTTAATTTCCCGTTATACAAACTTACTAAGCATTAAATGCTTATTCTATTTTATTTCTACTGTTTTTTTATAGTAATTTAGAAGCTTATTGGGTTGGAAGCTGGTTGGAGCTACATCACACTATCCATCGGCCCATTTCGGTATATATAGAAAACTAATTTTGGTTATAATGACATGTATAAGGTAATTTAGCCAATGTTGGCTTAAAAATATTTTGTTGTAAATAGCCATTGGAATGGCTTGAGTTGGACATATGGGGTGTTTTGATATGTATTAAACTTGGTCTTGGCTTGATTTAAATGTCTTGTATTGGTTGGTGAAAGTTTTGAAGTGTTAATGTAGGTGAAAAACAAATTGGGTGAGAAATGAGGCTTGGAAAATGACCTGTTTTCGTCCACACGGGCGTGTGTCTCAGCCTTGTGTCACACACGGCCTAGCATATTGGCATGTGGTCTGGCCGTGTGTCCTCTGCATCTTAACAATTGCAAAACAGAATGCTCAGGGATTTTCACACGGCCTAGTACACGGGCGTGTGGCTTGGCCGCGTGACCGAAGTCAGTGAGAGCCCTAATTTGGACACGGGCTGGGACATGGCCGTGTGACCCTAATTCGAATGCCCACACAGTCTGAGACACGAGCGTGTCTCTTGACTGTGTGAGCCAGACAGCCTGGCCACATGGGTATGTGTCCTCTGTACCGAGGAAAAAATTTTGAAGTTTTGCAAAAAATTTTCTGAATACCCGGTTTAGTCCCAACTTATTTTTAATGCATATTTTGGGCCTCGAGGGCTCATACAAGGGACAATATGATTGATTATGATTAGTTTTTTATATGAATGTTAAATGGTATGAAATATTTGTATTTGATCTATAAATTTTGGTAATGCTCTGTAACCCTGTTTCGGTAACGGATATGGGTTAGGGGTGTTACACATATGTTTATTACAAATTTCCATTCCATATTTATCACTTATATTTCTACGTAGTCCATAAACTTTAATATAAGATAAATAAGATTATCTAAGGTACTTAGCTTAATGGATGATCTAAAGCACTTAATCAAGTTTCCATGAGCTCTAATCCATCGTCATTCAAGCTTATAATTTCCATAAATCATCATCTCCACATTCCTAGACAAAAAAAAAAAACATTAAAAATTAATATAAATTACTTTGAAGCTTTCTCATGACAAATCAGAGTAAATATCAAGCTAATGTAAGTGTAGGAAACCATTTCTTATCTTATTAGAGCTTTCTCACTCAAGCCATGGATTATCCCACTAAAACCAATGAAACCCTAAGCTTCCATTTCTACAATTGGTGAAGAAAATGAGCTTAGAAGGTTTGATTTCATGAGATTTCAACATTAACTCAAGGTGGGTAGTGGAATATTTTAGAGAAAATGGAGAAATAAGCAGCGAGATGAAGAAGCAAAATAATGGAAACAATGGCTGCTTCTACTGGCTGGAAAAGAATAGAAGATGGGGCCAATAAGAGTTCTCATCCCCTACAAAAATATCAACATGTGGGCCTTAGGCCCACATCTAACAACTTAAGTCTAAATTTATCCATTTGAAGCACATTTCCTTAATATGGGGTTCCCACGGTTCAAAATAATTTCAGTTTCCAAATATCATATTTGAATATCATTTCCATCATAAAAGTCTCAGGAATTTATCAAACTACCATTTTACGATAAAATTACGATATTTCCCCTTTTTACCCTTTTTAGCGATTTCTTCTCAAAACTTGATACTTAGACCAATTCAAGTTCGTAATCATAATAAATCTTTAATATAAATCCTTGAGTGGTGAGAATTATAATTTTTCCCTTAACCTGGTAAAATTAAAAAATTATAATTTAGTCCTTATACTTTCAAATTTCTTTCAATTTAGTCCAAAATGGTTTATTTCACACTAACATATAATCCAATATGTTTCCATGGCAAATAATCATTGATAGCTTATTTTCCCATGTTGGTCAAAATTTCACTTGAGTCCTTAAACTTTTCAAAATTTATAATTTGGTCCTTTTGTCACATTTCTATGTGTAAATTCTATTCAAAATTTTCTCATAGCAAATAACAACTTTGATTCCATAAGGTTTCTTTATCCAACTCATTTTCCAAATTTTCTCATCGATTCACTGTATCCATTACTAGAATAGTGTCATGTGTCCAACCAAAAATTTTGGGATGTTGCAAAACCTGAGTGAAAATTTTGGGATGCTGCAAGATCTAAGTTTAGTTTTCAATGTGCAAACTACTTTTCATAAATATTATTTTTGTAACTATATGAAATGTATTTGTTTATGGTATTTATACTTTTTTATTTTTATATTTCATTTATATATGATCTGGTAACAATTATGATGTATTATATTATTCCACTTTCACATATATATGTAGAATGACAAACCTAGAGGTGAAATTTGAAAGTAAGAATTCAAGTAGGAAGACCAATGAAAGACATTGGATAGATGGCGGAGAAAAAATGTTAGTTGAATGCCTTGTTGAATTGTACCACTTAGGTAGTCACAATGGTTATTGTGGCTTTAGTAGAAGATATCTACTTATACTTGAGAAAATGTTACAATTGAAATTTCCCTTTTTTTTTTTTCTAGTATCAAGCCTTGCATTGATAATAAATTGAGGACTCTTAGAAAGAAGTGGTCAATTGTATATGACATGATTTATGGTACGCGCTCCAGCAACTTTAGACGAAATGCCACTAGAAGAGTGGTGATGGCAGAGCAAGCAGTTTGGGATGAATTTCTCAAGGTGATTATATAAAGCATTATGTTATTAAATTTGTCTTCATATTTGATCGTGTCTACTAATTAATTTAGCATGTATGCAGAGTCATAAGAACACAACCCGGTTCAAGTTCCATAATTTGAAGATTTGAATATCATGTATGGTAAAGATCGTGCTAATGGGATCGATGTCCAAAACAAGAACCGACATTATTGAGAGGATGGAAGAAGAGGATGATATGGTGGAAGAGAAAACAACGTAAATGGTATTGGTGTAGGAGAAGGTGGCTTGAATGGAATTGAGAATGTTGGGATGCTAGTAAATGATGATGATGATGATGATGATGATAGCCAATCAAGGTCCTTGGCCATATTAGAATAGTCAAACTAGGGTATCATCTTTGTGGAGAAATGTGAAGTTTAATTATGGAAATTATCAAATTAAAAAAAAAATTAGAGATATATTAAAATTTATAAATTTTCATTAAAAAATTTAGAATCAATATAATTTAAATTTAAATTTATAAATGAAATTAAAAAAAGTGAAAGACGATATATATTTTTATATTTTATATTATTATTTTAAAACTTGAATGATATTAAAGATTAAAATTTGGGTGTAAAAAGTAAAATAAGCATAGGCCCATGTGACAAATAAATTCTGTCTCAGGTCAAAATGAAATATAAAACTCAACAAAATTGGGGACTAGAAACTGAAGAAATTTCTGAAATGATCCATCCTCCGCTTCTGTAGAACCGACATTAAATTGTATGGGGACCATATTTGCTTCTCCTGCATCCCCATCACTCTCAAAACACAGAGTTGGAGAGGGAGAGAAAGCCAACGTTTTCCTCTTATCCTTCACATGTTTATCATCTCCCTTTGGTGGCAGTGACTGGTAAATTGTATTGAAAGGACCAGAAACAGCCACTTCTCATCCTCTTTCACTGCACTTTCTCCACCACACATACTTTTCGTCATCCTCCCTTTCATTTTCTCCACCACACAACAGCGTTTCATACCATGTCTTTTCCTTATCTTCTCATTTCATCTTCTTTTTTCCATTTCTCTGCAACACATTCCAACATCACCAATTCTTATTTTCATAACTCGACATGGCAACTGCAACGGGTCGGAGAAACTCCAATACTCAGCTTTTGGATGAACTGGAAGCACTTAGTCAATCCCTGTACCAATCCCACATCTCCACTACTCGAAGAACTGCTTCCCTTGCTCTTCCTCGTTCTTCTCTTCCGCCTACTGATGAGGTCCCCGAAGTTAAATTTGAAGATAATAAGCACAGTGCTAGGCCCCGAGCTCGGCGTTTGTCTTTGTCACCTTGGCGTTCCAGACCAAAAGCTGACGACCAGAATGATAACCAGGTTCAGGCCACGAGACCAAATCAGTTAGAAGCGAAAGCTGTGTCAACTGAAAAGAAAGGGATATGGAATTGGAAGCCGATTCGAGCGCTTACGCATATCGGGATGCAAAAGCTGAGCTGCTTGTTATCTGTTGAAGTTGTGACTGCACAAGGCCTTCCTGCTTCCATGAATGGCCTGCGACTTTCCGTTTGTGTTCGGAAGAAAGAAACCAAAGATGGAGCTGTTAACACCATGCCGTCACGGGTATCGCAAGGAGCTGCGGATTTTGAAGAGACTCTTTTTGTTAGGTGCCATGTATATTGCAGTTCTGGCAATGGAAAGCCTACGAAATTTGAGCCTCGTCCGTTTTGGATCTATCTGGTTGCTGTTGATGCTGAAGAGCTTGATTTTGGGAGAAACACTGTGGATGTGAGTCTCCTTATTCAGGAGTCTCTGGAGAAGAGCTACGAAGGAACTCGGGTTCGGCAATGGGACATGAGTTTCAATCTATTAGGGAAGGCGAAAGGGGGAGAACTCATTGTGAAATTGGGATTTCAGATCATGGAAAAAGATGGAGGAATTGGTATTTACAATCAAGCCTCGGGGGGATTGCAAAGCACCAAATCCAAGAATTTTTCAGCATCTTTTGCTCGTAAGCAATCGAAAACATCTTTTAGTGTTCCTAGTCCGAGGATGATGAGCCGATCAGAAGCTTGGACTCCTTCACAAACAGGGGTGACGCCTGATCTTCAAGGACTAGATGATTTGAACCTCGATGAACTGGCGACGGTTCCTTCATCCTCTGTCTCCGTTCAGAAATCAGAAGAACCGGAAAAGATGGAAGAGATTGACCTCCCAGAGTTTGATGTTGAAGACAAGGGGGTCGAAATTCAAGAGAAAGAACTCAAAGAAGCCGAGGACGAAGAACCCGAAGACAATAAATCAGTTTCAAGTGAGGTTGTCAAGGAGATGGTGAATGATCAGTTACATAAGACAAGGTTAACTGAGCTTGATTCGATTGCCCGGCAGATTAAAGCTCTTGAATCTATGATGGGGGATGAAAAGATTGTCAAGGCTGATGAAGAAACAGAATCACAAAGGCTGGATGCTGATGAAGAAACTGTAACAAGGGAATTTCTCCAGATGTTAGAGGATGAAGGAAGCAATGAATTTAAAGATATTCCACATTTTCAACTCGACAAAGCTGAGGATGATACCGCTGGTGATTCTGATTCTAAAGTTTATCTCCCCGATCTAGGAAAGGGGCTAGGCTGTGTGGTTCAAACAAGAGATGGAGGCTACTTAGCTGCTGTGAATCCATTGGATTCCTTGGTTGCTAGAAAAGACATGCCAAAATTAGCTATGCAGGTGTCGAAACCAATGGTTATCCCATCAGATAAATCATTGAATGGTTTTGAACTATTTCAGAAGATGGCAGCCGTTGGAGTTGAGAAACTCAGCTCCCAGATTTCATCTTCGATGCCCCTGGATGAAATAATGGGTAAAACTGCAGAGCAGATAGCTTTTGAAGGAATTGCTTCTTCTATTATCCAAGGGAGAAACAAGGAAGGTGCTAACTCGAGTGCAGCTCGCATCATTGCAGCTGTAAAAGTCATGGCGACTGCGATGAACACCGGCAGGAAAGAGAGGATCGCGACTGGGATTTGGAATGTGAACGAAAACCCATTGACGGCTGAGGAAATTCTAGCGTTTTCGCTGCAAAAGATTGAGGGAATGGCAGTTGAAGCCTTGAAAGTACAAGCAGAAATGGCAGAAGAAGAACCACCTTTCGATGTTTCAGCTCTCAGTGGAAAGGCAATACCACAAGATCAACCACTTGATTCTGCTATTCCACTTGAGAATTGGACTAAGGACTACGGCTTGACTTCTTCCGAAGATCAGCTGGGCGACCCGGAAACACTGACGCTAGCATTGGTCGTGCAACTACGTGACCCCTTAAGGCGATACGAGGCAGTTGGAGGCCCTGTATTAGCACTCGTTCATGCGTCAAGTGGTGACATCGAACCAAAGAAGAATGACGAAGAAAAGAGGTTCAAAGTGATGAGTTTGCATGTTGGAGGCTTGAAGGTAGGAACACCTGGAAAAAGGAACATATGGGATAGCGAAAGGCACAGGCTAACTGCGATGCAGTGGCTGGTAGCATACGGATTGGGCAAGTCTGGAAGAAAAGGTAAACAAGTAGTGTCAAAGGGACAAGATTTGTTGTGGAGCCTTTCCTCGAGAGTAATGGCCGACATGTGGCTCAAAACAATGAGAAACCCGGATGTCAAGTTTGCAAAGTAAAGTACCCGGAGGAACAAAGCACTGGAACTTGGTTGCAGCAGCATTACCTCTTATTCAAAATTTGAAGTTTAATAAAGCTTTTTTCTTAATTGAGATTGATGCACTTGTAAGTAAACTTTATTTGTAGATATATATATAATTCACATGAGTAAAATACATTTTTCTTGATCCTATTTTTGTTAAACAAGTTGATAACTTGTGAAATGCAATAATTATATTCAATTATTAGATGGAAGAGCTTCCATTTACGTGTATTCAAATTTAATAATTATCATCAACAATTTCAAGCCTCCAACATAGGCAGTACATGGAGAGCAATGGAGGCACTCTATGACTCCGGCAAGGCTAGAGCTATTGGATTTAGCAATTTCTCTTCCAATAACCTTAGAGATCTGTTGGAGGTGGCTCGCATTCCTCCTGCTGTGGTTCAATTTGAATGTCATCTATGGCAACAGCTTATTATTATGGCACATCAAGTTGTGGGTAAAGAAAAAAGTATGTAAAAAGGTATATTTGAAATTAATAGACCATTACTGCGATCTAAGTTAAGTGATTGGAAAGAGTGATAGGGAAGTGAGCATTTCTCATATACCAAATATGGAAACAGAAAATAAATAGAACACATCGTAATTGTTTATGGTTGTGAAATATATTCACTCTCTTCAATAATTACAACAAGTCTCTCCCTTACATAGATTTATATTTAATATTTGCTAACAAGAAGGTCTATCACAATCCCGTTAAAACAACAATACAATAACATGTTTACAATATAATAATAGAGAATAAACCAAACGTGGACTCTTGCCAGGTAATCTCATATAGTTTCAATCCAATCCAAATGTTCATGTTGCAAAGGATTGTCTCGAGTGTTTTAATTCGATTCAATCTTCCATGTGAGTTTCTTAATTAATATGACTTTCATTGTTGGGCTAACACCATCCTCCAAATGATCAACATGACTCATTCAAACCGTTCAATAAAATGATTACTTCCCTGAGCACTCAAAGGTCAATTTCATATTTTTCAATAATATTTATAAAATTTTTATATTAAAATCAAATTAAATGGTTTGTCCCAAGTTCAAATTTTATAATAGTATTATTTTACTAAAATATGAAAAGATAAAAATACTATTATATTAATATTTATTACATTGTAAAAGTAAGGACATTTTAATAATTTCAAAATTGAACTTATACCCAATTAACTTTAGTTACCAATTTAGTTAAATACTTAATATAAGTATAATACATTATGTTGAGGGACAAAATTACACAAGGCCTCAATTTCTTTTTCATATTTATATTTAAATATTATAAATTTGTGTTAATTGAGTCCTAGCTCAATTGATATCGACATTGTTGCTAGTGCAAGAAGACGTGGGTTCGAGTGCATTAAAATTCATTATCTTCTAATTTAAAGGTTGAGGAGGAATTATAAGTAATTTTAGGCATTGTGTAGAAAAAAAAAATATGGAGACTAGATCTCCAATTAGAATCCAATAGACTTTTAGACCAAATTATAGCCAAACCCAATTGTTTTTATTTATTAACTTATATTTCTTTTCTTATATTTATTCACTTTATTTACATTTTTTTACTTAATTCTAGAAACTTCAGATAACATGGGGCTATTATCTTAAAAGTTAAAAAAAGTATTTTAGAAGGTCTAGGTAAATAAATAAGATTTTTTTTCTTTCTATTTTTCACCTTTATTTATTTATAATACGGGAAGAACTAATGAATTAGGGCGATGACTTTAGTAAATCATCAAGTTTTGAGACGTGATTTAACATTCAATCAACAGTGTTCAACTCAACAATATTTGTATAGTCTCTTTTTCATTTTGGTATTGTAAATGGTGTAATTATTGTTGAAATTTGGAATGAACCTTTATATGCAAATGTGATATTGGGTCGGAAGTATTGAACTTGTACCAAATGGTTAATGCACAAATAGGTAGTAACATTGTGACTTGAATCGATAGAGAGTGGTATCGTGACTTCTAACTTCTGAAGTCGTAATGACACTCACTATTTTGATAAGGTTGCGACGTGACATCCATGACGATGCAGCATCGATTTGATAGTTTAAAATTTTACATTTTAGTCCTCATTTGATTATATATGTGTTAATGATGTATTGAGCTTGATATTATGTATAATGTTAGAATTAAGTGACCCTAATTCTTATTTAAATAAAATACGATGGAAAATAAAATAAAAGTAAAATCCATATAGAACTAGACTTCTTTTATTTTATTTTAGAATAAAGTTTTTTAAACCTTATTAAACTCCATCTATTTTATATTTACTAGGATAAGGTGTTTTAATCCTACTAGAATATGGCTTTACAAGCCTATAAATAGACATAGTCTATTCCTTTTGTATTGATTCAAATTTTCGACATAGTGAATTTTCTTCTCCTCTGCCCGTGGTTTTATTCCCGAAAAGGGTTTCACGCATAATTTTGTGTTCTTTATTTTTATTTTATTTTATTTTTTTTTCACAATTGGTATCCGAGCTTAGGGTTGTTCATCTCGATCACGGTAATGGCGTCTTTGAAATATGAAATTCGTTGTTGGATCGCAACACCGATTTGCGTTGTGGCGATTAAGATGCAAGCGCTTCTTGCGAGATGGATCTCGGAGGATGCCCTCGCTAGGGATAGATAAGATGCCTTCGACATTAACGGATGAAGAGAAGAAGCGTAAGGATCGAAAGGCATTAACACAATTGCATCCGCATTTGTCCAATGAAATTTTGCGAGGATGTGATGAAAGAGAAGACCGCATTTGCATTATGGAAGAGGCTAGAACAAATATGTATGTCGAAAACTCTAACAAGCAAGTTGCATATGAAGCGGCGTCTTTATGCTCATCGTTTGGAGGAAGGTGCGTCAGACACGAACACTTAACAATGTTTAAAGAAATTCTCTCAAACTTGGAGGCCATGGAGGTTCAAAGATGATAAGGAAGATCTAGGGTTGATTCTACTTTGTTCGTTGCCTCCGTCTTATTCAACCTTTAGAGACACGATTTTATATAGCCACGAGTCTCTCACGGTTGATGAGGTTTATGATTCTTTAACCTCATATGATAAGATGAAACATCTTGTGGTTAAACTCGACTCTCGTGGAGAGGGTCTCATTGTTCGTGGGAGACAAGATCGAATCACGATGATGATCGTGGTAGGACACAGAAAGAAATCATCGTGGTAAATCTAAGGGTAGATCAAGTCTTCAAATAGAGGTAAAACTTGTAACTTCAGTAAGAAGAAAGGGCACATTAAATCTGAGTGCTATAAGCTACAAAATAAGATTAAAAGGAGAGGCTGCGAATCAAAGGGGGAAAACAACCGTAAAATTCTGCGTGAAGGCGATGTTGTAGAAGACTACAAATGATGGTGAACTTCTAGTCGCTTCACAATGATTCTAAAGTAAGTGAGGAGTGGATACTTGATTCAGCCGCACCTTCCATATGAGTCCCAATCGGGATTGGTTTACAACTTACGAAACAGTGTCTGAAGGTGTTGTTTTGATGGGAAATAATGCTTCGTGTAAGATCGCAGGTGTTGGAACAATTAAAGTTAAGATGTTTGATGGAGTTGTCGAAACACTTAGTGACGTACGATATGTTCCAGAATTGAAAAGAAATTTAATTTCGTTGAGTACTCTTGATTCAAAAGGGTACAGATACACAGCTGAAAGTGGGGTTTTAAAGATTTCCAAAGGGTCCCTTGTTGTGATGAAAGGGCAAAGAAAAAGCGCCAAGTTATATGTTTTGCGGGGTTCTATCATATCGTGATGCAAATTGCCGCTTCCTCTTCCTTGTCGATGATGATATTACTAAACTTTGGCATATGCGCCTAGGGCATATGAGTGAGAATGGCATGGTAGAATTGAGCAAAAGAGGACTTCTTGATGGGCAAGGAATTTGCAAACCGAATTTCTGTGAGCAACGTGTTTTTGGGAAGCAAAGAGAGTTCGATTCATTAGAGGAATCCATAACACGAAGGAAACGTTGGAGTATATTCATTCCGATCTATGGGGACCATCCAAAGTGCCTTCGAGAGGTGGAGCTAATTATATGCTAACCTTTATTGATGATTTTTCCGTAAAAGTTTGGGCGTTCTTCCCGAAGCGAAAAGCGATGTGTTTTCCGCATTTAAGTCTTGGAAAATTATGATTGAAAAACAGACGGAAAATGATAAAATACCTCCGCACAAACAATGGCTTAGAGTTCGCTCGATGAGTTTAATAGATTGTGCAAGTCGGCGGATCGTGAGACACTTGACGATTCGTCATACTCCACAAAGAAACGGCGTTGCAGAACGAATGAACAGAACGATCATGGAGAAGGTTCGATGTATGTTGTCAAATGCCAACTTACCGAAGTCGTTTTGGGCAGAAGAAGACCTCAACTGCATGTTTTTTGATCAACCGATCTCCATCCGTTGCCATTGAGAAAAAGACTCCACAAGAGGTATGGTCCGTAATCCCGCTAATTATTCCGATTTAAAGATCTTTGGGTGTCTCTGCGATGCTCATGTTAATAATGGAAAATTGGAACCGAGATCCATTAAATGTGTTTTTCTTGGTTATAAAGTCGGTGTAAAAGGGTATAAGTTATGGTGTCCTGAAAATAGGAAAGTTGTGATTAGCAGAGATGTTGTTTTTGATGAAACTGCTATGCTTCCTAACTTATCTCTTAAAGACTGTTCCAATAAAGAAAATCAAAAGCAGGTGGAGCATCAGATTAATACAGAGTCGACTCCTCAAGTTAGTACAAAAATTGAGAATAGAGTTGCTTCTTCGCCTCAATACTCTATCGCCAAAAACAGAACTAAAAGAGAAATTAAACCTCCAAAGAAGTATGCTGAGGCTGATCTAGTTGCTTATGCTTTAAATGTGGCTGAAGATATAGATGCGAATCAAGAGCCATCAAATTATTCTCGAGGCGATTAGTGTGAAGACTCGTAAAAATGGATGTTTGCTATGCAAGAGGAGATGGAATCACTCCACAAAAACAAAACATGGGATCTTGTGAAACTTCCTAAAGGTAAGAAGACTGCTCGTTGTAAATGGGTGTTTAAAAGAAAGAAGGGACTCAGGAGTTGAAGAACCTAAATATAAAGCAAGGCTTGTTGCAAAGGGTTACAATCAAGTTCCAAGAGTGGACTTCACAGATGTGTTCTCCCAGGGCTGTGAAGCATAGTTCGATTCGAGCTTTGCTTGGTATTGTGGCCATGCATGATTTAGAGCTTGAGCAGATTAGATGTAAAAACTGCATTTTTGCATGGAGAACTTGAGGAAGATATTTACATGCAACAACCAGAGGGTTTTACATTTGAGAAAAAGAGGATTATGTTTGCTTGCTTTGAAAAAGTCCCTTTACGGTTTGAAACAATCACCAAGGCAAGTGGTACAAGAGGTTTGATTCCTTTATGACTTCTCACGATTTCAAAAGAAGTAGTTTTGATAGCTTGTATTTACTTTAAGAAAAACAATGATGGTTCTTTTGTGTATCTACTTCTTTACGTTGATGACATGTTGATAGCAAAGAAAAGACAAAGGAGAGATAAGAAAGGTCAAAGCCCAACTAAGTGAAGAATTTGAGATGAAAGATTTGGGACCAAAGAAAGAAGATACTTGGTATGGAGATTCTTAGAGATAGAAAAACAAGTAAATTGTACCTAAGTCGGAAAGGTACATTGAGAAACTTCTTTGCGGAGTTCAATATGCGAGTGCTAAGCTCATTAGTACTCCTTTAGCAACCCATTTTTTTAGACTTTCATCGGCTTTGTCTCCACAATCGATGATGAGATTGAGTACATGTCACATGTTCCATACTCTAGTGCAATGGGATCTCTCATGTATGCTATGGTTGTTCACGCCCGCATTTATCATATGCAATCGGTGCAGCTTAGCGTGATATATGGCGAATCCTGTAAAGAACACTGGAAAGCGAGTTCGATGGATTTTAAGATACTTACGAGGTACTATCGATGTTTGCTTACAGCTTGGAAGAACTCAAGATGGAGTTATTGGGTATGTTGATGCTGATTTTGCTGGAGACCTTGATAGAAGAAGATCTCTCACAGGTTACGTCTTTACAATCGGAGGTTGTGCAATAAGTTGGAAAGCCACTTTGCAAACTACAATCGCTTTGTCTACCATCAAGCCGAGTACATGGCGATTACTCGAGGCTTGTAAAGAAGCTATTTGGTTGAAGGGACTCTTTAGTGAACTAAATGAAGACCTTCAAATCAAAGCCACAAAGATTTTTTGACAATGATCAGTGCCATCTTTCTTACAAAAGATCAAATGTTTCATGAGAGAACAAAACACATTGATGTTCGGTATCATTTTGTTCGTGATATTATTGCTCGTGGTGATATTGTTGTGAGCAAAATTAGTACTCATGAAAATCCTGCAGATATGATGACCAAGTCACTTCCTATAACCAAGTTTGAGCATTGCTTAGACTTGGTTGGTGTTCATTGTTGAAGTTAAACCCTTAAGGGGTTTTATGGAAGAGGTGGAGAACTTGTTCGCAATTAAGAACTTGTTCATTGAGAATTTGTGTCAAGGTGGAGATTGTTAGAATTAAGTGACCCTAATTCTTATTTAAATAAAATACGATGGAAAATAAAATAAAAGTAAAATCCATATAGAACTAGACTTCTTTTATTTTATTTTAGAATAAAGTTTTTTAAACCTTATTAAACTCCATCTATTTTATATTTACTAGGATAAGGTGTTTTAATCCTACTAGAATATGGCTTTACAAGCCTATAAATAGACATAGTCTATTCCTTTTGTATTGATTCAAATTTTCGACATAGTGAATTTTCTTCTCCTCTGCCCGTGGTTTTATTCCCGAAAGGGTTTCCACGTAAAATTTTGTGTTCTTTATTTTTTATTTTATTTTATTTTTTTTCACATATAATTTGTTGAATTAAATTGCAGTTGAGGTCGTAATTACCCCAATCATGAATGTGACATTTCATAACTTGAACCCGATGATCGAGTCAAGTATAAGGTGTTATATGATCACAGGTTTCTTTTTTGTACACCAAATTTTTGGTGCATACAGAAACGTTGAATAATTTATGGGATGGGATGGTGAAATATGAGGAAAGGGTACATCACATTAGGGATGCTAATATAATAAAGGGTAAACTACTAAAATAGTCACTTTTGTTTGTCTCAAGTTACATTTTAGTCATTTATGTTTGAAATGTTACGTTTTAGTCACTTACATTAACGTGTTGTAACATTTTAGTTACTGAGCCATTAATTGCCATTAACTGTGTAACGGTAAGCTGACGTGGCATGCTAAAACGTACCATTTCAAACATAATTTAACCTAAAATTTTTGTTTGAAATGATGATTTAACGTATTACATCAGCTTTCACAAAAAAAAAAAAAGGTACCACGTCAGTTAATCGTTACACCGTTAACGACAATTAACAGCTCAGTGACTAAAATGTTACAACATATTAATGTAAGCGAATAAAACATAACATTTTAAATATACGTAGTTAAAATATAATCTGAAGTAAACAAAAATAACTATTTTAATAGTTTATCCCGTAATAAAATACTCTAGAATTTGGAAAAAAGCATATTTGGAATGGTGCTGCTTCATAAGTACCGAGATTCAGTGTAATTTTTTATATTTTGATTGTCGTCAACAGCTTGATATCAAATATTTATCTCCAAATGTAGTAATATTAATAAAAGATTTTTTCATCAATAAAGAGTTTTTATCATTTTTTTAAAAATTAATTTTTAATGTTACATGCATTGCATATGATTTTATATTTTTAATTTATTAACTAATATATTTTTACAATTTCAAATATATATTTATGCTAATTAAATTTAATTCATTAAATAATATATTTTTATAATTTCAAATATATATTTGAACTAAAGGTCAAAATAAATAATAAATTAATAAATAAACAACAGATTTAATACTACGTGCTTTGCATAGTAAAAATAATTTACAAAAATAAAAAAATAATATTATATTACCTCATTGTCAATTAAAATAATATTTTATCTCTCTGATGCAATTGTTGTTCGAATATTCGATATTACTTCTTTAAAGAATCATTGCTTTAATACTCCATTCATTTTTATATAATTCTAAATTATTATTGTTAACAATCTTCATTTTTTTTGCCATTATTTTTCTTATATGCTACTTGACTGAATATACCTAACTACTAAATGTTATTTATAAAGCTAAAGATAAATTTTAATTGGTATATTACTCTAATATTAATTAAGTGATAATTAAAATGCTTAAAATTCTATTTCAATTAATAACTCTAATTTTCATAAATAAAATTATCATAACCTTTTTTAAATAAAAAGTCATTTTTTATAATAATGTCAAAATTAAATTATAATTAATTTTAACTAATAATTGTAAATTAAATTATAATTATAATTATAACAAATTTTTCCTTTATTTTTGTTTAAAATTCTATTTAAGTAATAATTTTATTTTAAAATTAACAAAACTTTATTTACATCATGTTATGAATATCTTATAAAGTGGATGTCCATCAAAATTAAGATAAGTTTTGATATACTTTAAATTCTAATAGTAATTAGAAGTAGATCTCTACTTTATTTATACTTCTTATACCTATAAATAGAGACTTTGGAGAAGCATTGTAAACATTCTCATTGATCAATAAAAGACGCTCTCTTTTTTGTTCTCTTATTTTTTTTGTTATTTACTTTCTATATTTTTATTTTATAACACGTTATCAACACGATTCTCTTTTAATTGCTTTTCTCCATAAGTCACAAAAATATCCCAAAATTTACTATTGTCGATTGCCTCCTAGAGGTGCTACTATTTCAATTGAGGCCTGCGCACTATAGGTAATCATTAGAGCCTTTAATCACTCAGGTACACATAAATCTCTAAAATTTTTTATGTTATTTTATGCAAAGAAATTTATATAATCCTTACAATATTCAGAATAAGTTCTCAATTAAATTTACGTGAAAAATATTACTAATCAGAACTTGTAAGAGAGAAAACTTATGTATGAAAAATCATTGGTTATGTACCTGTTGTACACCTGGAAAATAAAATCCACTCTTAAAGTTTGCTATTAATAGATTTTAATTGAATTCAAAGTCTACTACTGGAGTTTAATTTGTTTACTTCTTGATAAAATTGTCAAGACTCAACACAGAAAAAAAAGTACCATCTTTAAATATTAAATCAACTTGATATATGGTTTAAATATTTAAGATGATCTTCTTTTTAAGTTTTGGTTACATGGGTTACATATTTTTTTAAGCATCTCATTTTTTCATGAAAATAAATATTAACTGATTTATTTATGTTGCTATAGTAGGTTTTATAATTAAATAATATATTTGATTAAAACATATCTAGTATGCAAATTTGTGTTAATAAACCAATACATTTTATGATTATTCGGATTTGATTTAGTTCAAAGAATTGTTAAAAATAGTAGTTCATACGTTTTATATTATTTCATATGCTAATTATTTAGAGAAATGACATGAACAATTGTAAATGAGAAGTTCTATGAGTATGAATGATTGGATTTTGAGTTAAATTTCATACATGTTTATGATGATGGTTATGAAAAAAAAATTCTGGTTTTTTATTATGTCATATTTTCATATTTGATATGTGACTTTTATTGATATATTTAATATAGGCTTGTTTCTATACATGACCTAGGCAATTATTCTTGATAATTAACTAATTACGCAAAACTCTTGTTAAAAGGGTTCTAAAAGTATTTTGAATTGAACTCGGGACCTCTTGCACTCGAAGCGAGAATCATACCACTAGACCAAATGCCCTACATTTGAAGATTTTGGCATATTTCTTGAAGCGAAAATTACATATAATTATTTAAAAGTTATATTTATTGACTTAGTGGCATTATAGACTTTACATTAATTTAGACATTTCCAGTAGTAAATGTCACAATAGTACTTATATGTGGATATAAAATAAAAGGAATGATAGTAAAAGTATCAATTTGGTACAATTGAAACACATATTAAGTAAACTAGAAGTTTACTAATACAAATACATTTACTACTTGGCATGACCAGTTAGACCATCCTGGATCATATATGATGCGAAAATTAATTGAGAATTCATATGAGAATTCATTAAAGAACCAAAAGATTCTTTAATTTAAAGAATACTCATTTATTGTTTGTTCTTAATGAAAATTAATTGTTAGAAACTCACTACCTAAAGTTGAGATTTAATGTCTTGCAGTTCTGAAATGAATATAGGCTCATTCATCCACCATGTGGATGGTTGTGATATTATATGATTTTGGTAAATGCATCTACAAAATAATCACATATGTGTTATCAACTTACAACATGTCGTTTGCAAGACTGCTTGTTTAAATAATTAATTTTAGATCATGCAATTAAGCTTGCTAATACTAATGAGTTTATATCTCAGTCTTTTATTGATTGAGTTCGAAATTTTTTTTTGTAAAAGTTTATTATTTATGTGCATAATGGTTTAGAGAAATTATTGATTGAACGCCTCTGGTTAATGTCTAAACCATTACTTATGCGAACTAAACTTCCTATTTCAACATGAAATTATGTTGATTTACGTGTTGTATGCATCAAGCTAATAAGTTATAAATACTCCCCATTACAATTGATTTTTGGTCAAGAGCTAAATATTTATCATTTTTGAATTTTTGTATGAGCTTATATGTTCCAATTGCTCCACCACAACAAAGATGAGTGAATATTCAAAGAAAGTTAGGAATATATATATATTAATTACGAGTCTCATATTATTATATGTTTTAAATGTATTGGAGATTCAATTATAATATGATTTATTATTATTATTTTCATTTGATAGTTTTCTCGACATTAGGGGAGGGAAATAATAACTTGTAATGAGTTAAAGGGGAGAGTAATTTGAACCAGAAGTTCAACAAGGATAACTCATTACAAGTTCTAAATATGAAAATTCTCATAAAAGATAAATAAATCTAGATGGTCATATAGTGAAGGAGGGTGCTCCAGAAGAGACTTAAGACATAACTAATAAGTAAAACTCCAGAAGAGATTCAAGTACCTGAAATTGAAGATTAAAACAATGAAAATAAGATATCTTGACAAGTTATGTCAATTCGAAAAAATGTTGAATTGATAATAAAAGTGGTTGACAATGGTTTTGTATGCAATGTTATTGTTGAAATAATAAAATAAAAGGAGGATCTTGAATAAATATATTAATAAATATAGATATGGAATAGATTATTCAAAATAGAAAGACTCAATTCAATTACAATTAAATTCGTGGAGTTTTTGGACCAGTAGTCTAAATATCTAAAGGTATAAATGTAACAACCTGTTTTCAGTGAAATCGAAACAGTGGTTTTGGGACCAAAATTCGAGTCCTGGAGAAAAATTATATTAATATTATTTCATGATCTGCATTATGATTGAAATATCGTATGAAAATTTTGTAGAGAAAATTTTATCGATTACATGATTAAATGATAAAAGGACCAAATTGCATAACATGCAAAAGTTGAATTCTAGTAGCTAAAGAGATCAAATAACTACAGAGTTCAAAATTGGAGGTCTTTATATGGCAAATAGACCAATTAGTAGAGTTAGTAGATAAGTATGATTAATCATCATTGGAAAATTCAATAAAGAAAATGATGAAATTGGAAAGTAAAAGATAAAAAGATGATAAATAATAAAATAAAACAAAATATCATCATTTTATCATCTTTCCTAAAATTTAAGACATGGAAACCCTAGCTATGGGTATTGAGCTCAAGAAAACTATTTTGGCTTAATTAGGTATTATTCTTGTCCTGTTTTTAGTAATTTTTGTATTTCTAAAATCGTAATAGCTTAATCCAGCTATCTTGGAGATTAATTTGTAAAGTTATCAAACTATTATGGTTTTTCCATGGATGAATATAGTTGAGTTATGAAGTTTTATGGTAGAAAATGAAAAGTTGTTAATAGATAAACAACTTTTGTAAAGAGAATTTTGATGAAATTGTGATTTAGGGACTAAATTGTAAAGATGGAAAATTCATGAAAAATTTGATTTTTGTGAAATACATGGACTCTTATTGTTATATGTAAATATCGGCTAGGCTTGGAATAAGGATTAAATTGCATGAATTTTATTTTTCAAGCCTAGGGACGAAATCAGAATTAATTAAAAGTATAGGACAAAATGGTAATTTTGCCTAATATGTGAATTAGATTGAAATGAGTATGAATTGTATTAAATTAATGTTAAGTTTATTCATATAGATCCGGATAGACTAAATACGGAGTTAGATCGAGGAAAAGAAAAACTGTTGGATTAGTAGATTTTGCGTACATAAACACTTGTCGAGGTAAGTTCGTGTAACTACATTGTATGTTTATATTTTTGAATTGAATATTGTGTATGTGATTGTATTATTGCCATGTATATGAAATTAATTGAATATTGTGTATGTGATTGTATTATTGCCATGTATATGAAATTAATCACATATCAGGCGATGACTGGCAAGTATTAAGTCTCGTTTGAATAAATGAAATTCGATGACTACAGGGTTCTCAAATTGGTTGTGGTCATGCATGTGTTGCGGACACACCACAGCTCAAAAGAATGTCCCATTATTGGCTTTCATGGGCTTCCTGTTATATGGTTCTTGCGAGCTTCCTGATACTTAGTTCTTTGGAGCATCCCGATTGGTTGTGATCCTGCATGTGTTGTGGACACACCGTAGCTCTTATGAGCGTCCTGATATATGGCTCTTTGGAGCTTCCCGATTAAAGGCTCTTTCATGAGCGTCTCGATTTATTTGGCTCTTCAGAGTTTCTCGATATTGGCTCGCTTGAACTTCCCGATTATGGCTCTTATGAGCTTCCCGTTATATAGCTCGAATGAGCTTTCCGTTACATGGACCACATGAGCTTCTCGTTATATGGCTCAAGAGAGAGCTTCTCGTTTATGTGCTCGTATGAGCATTCCCGAATATAAATTAACGAATTACAGATTTGTACACTTTGTGTGTACTACTCGTGTATCCATCGATGTTTTAAATGATTCAACGGGAAAAATCCTAACATGAGAAAATATATGAATTCGAAATAAATCATTATCCGTATTTACTCGAAATACACATAAATTTGATATTTGATAAGCTTATACATGTTTCTTGATATTCATGTGAAATAAATGACTAACATTTTTGATGAAGTTATGTGTTTAGGCTACTAGCCAATTTGCTTTGGATGTATTTTTGTATGCTTACCTTAAATATAAATGAATGGTAAGTTAATTTTTCGTTATACGAACCTACTAAGCATTAAATGCTTACCCTGTTTTATTTCCTCTATTTTATAGTACTTCAGAAGCTCGTTGGGTTGGAAGCTTGGCGGAGATATCTCATACTATTCATCAGCTCAGTTCGATATAGATAACAAACTAAATTTTGGGTTATAATGGCATGTATAGGCTAAATTTGGCCAATGATGGTATGTATGTGTTTGGTTGTGACTAGCCATTGGAGTGGCTTGTGTTGGACATATCTTGATAAATGTTTGGTGTGATTGAATGATGGATAGTATATAGGCATGTTGATAAATGAGTTGATATAGTATTTTTGGTATAAGTAAGCAAATATGTGTTTTGATCATTATGGTAAATTTGAATGCTAAGAGATATGTGATAATATGACTTGTTTAAAACTTGGTTTTGGATTGATTTGAATGTCTTGTATTGGCTTGTGAATGTGTTAAAGTGTTCATATAGGTGGAAGATAAATTTGGGTGAGAAATGTGGCCTTGGAAATGGCCTATTATTGTCCACACGGGTAGAGACACAGGCGTATGTTTATATTATTGCCATGTATATGAAATTAATCACATATCCGGCAATGACTGGCAAGTATTAAGTCTCGTTTGAATAAATGAAATTCAATGGCTACAGGGTTCTCAAATTGGTTGTGGTCATGCATGTGTTGTGGACACACCATAGCTCAAAAGAACGTCTCAATATTAGCTTTCATGGGCTTCCTGTTATATGGTTCTTGTGAGCTTCTTGATACTTAGCTCTTTGGAGCATCCCGATTGGTTGTGATCCTGCATGTGTTGTAGACACACCGTAGCTCTTATGAGCGTCCCGATATATAGCTCTTCGGAGCTTCCCGATTAAAGGCTCTTTCATGAGCTTCTCGATTTATTTGGCTCTTCGAAGCTTCCCGATATTGGCTCGCTTAAACTTCCCGATTATGGACTTTATGACCTTCCCATTATATAGCTCGAATGAGCTTTCCGTTACATGGATCACATGAGCCATTGATATTTTAAATGATATATGGCTCTTCGGAGCTTCTCGATTAAAGGCTCTTTCATGAGCTTCCCGATTTATTTGGCTCCCCAGACCTTTCTGATATTGGCTCGTTTGAACTTCCCGATTATGGCTCTTATGAGCTTCCTGTTATATAGCTCGAATGAGCTTTCCGTTACATGGCTCACATGAGCTTCCCGTTATATGGCTCAAGAGAGAGCTTCTCGTTTATGTGCTCGTATGAGCATTCTTGAATATGAATTGATGGATTACAGATTTGTACACTTTGTATGTACTACCCGTGTATCTATCGATATTTTAAATGATTCAACGGGAAAAATCCTAACATGAGAAAATATATGAATTCGAAATAAATCATTATCCGTATTTACTCGAAATACACGGAAATTTGATATTTGATTAGCTTATACATGTTTCTTGATATTCATGTGAAATAAATGACTAACATTTTTGATGAAGTTATGTGTTTAGGCTACTAGCCAATTTGCTTTGGATGTATTTTTGTATGCTTACCTTAAATGTAAATGAATGGTAAGTTAATTTTCCGTTATACAAACTTATTAAACATTAAATGCTTACCTTGTTTTATTTCCTCTATTTTATAGTACTTCAGAAGCTTGTTGGGTTGGAAACTTGGCGGAGATATCTCACACTATTCATCAGCTCAGTTCGGTATAAATAACAAACTAAATTTTGGATTATAATGACATGTGTAGGCTAAATTTGGCCAATGATGGTATGAATATGTTTGGTTGTGACTAGCCATTGGAATGGCTTGTGTTGGACATATCTTGATAAATGTTTAGTGTGATTGAATGATGGATAGTATATAGGCATGTTGATAAATGAGTTGATATAGTATTTTTGGTATAAGTAAGTAAATATGTGTTCTGATCATCATGATAAATTTGAATGCTAAGATATATGTGATAATATGACTTGTTTAAAACTTGGTTTTGGATTGATTTGAATGTCTTGTATTGGCTTGTGAATGTATTAAAGTGTTCATGTAGGTGGAAGATAAATTTAGGTCAGAAATGTGGCATTGGAAATGGCTTATTTTTGTCCACGCGGGTAGAGACATAGGCGTGTGTCTCAGCCGTGTGTGACACACGGCCTCATGCACGAGCGTGTGGTTTGGCCATTGTCCCCTGCATCTTTAAAATTGGAAAACAGAATATCAAAGAAATTTTCACACGTCCTAACACACAGGCGTATGGCTTGACCGTGTGACCTAAGTCAGAGAGCACCCTAATTTGGACACGGGTTAGGACACGGTCATGTGCCTTTATTTTGAATGCCCACACGGCATGAGACACAGGCGTATCTATTGACCGTGTGAGCCACATGGCCTGGCCACATGGGCGTGTGCCCTCTGCAACATGGAAAAATCTTGATATTTTGCGAAATTTTTTTGAGTTTTCGGTTTAGTCCTAACTCAATTCTAATGCGTATTATGGGCCTCAAGGGATCATATAAGGGACGATATGATTGATTATTACTAGTTTATGATATGAATGTGTAATGATATGAAATTGTTTGATCTGTAAATCTCGGTAATGCTCTGTAACACTATTCCAGCGACGAATAAAGGTTAGGGGTGTTACAATAAAGCTAGTGAGGGTACAAATGAAGTAATTTTGCAAAAGTGGAATAAAAATATGAAGTTTTTCACTAAGTCCTGGCATTGATTATGAAAAGATTATATTTTTTTTTTGTGGTGGATGCAATAACCTTTAGATATATTATTTTGACAATTTATAAAAGATTTAACTTGCGTCTAATAGTTGTTGTTACAACCTTTTATGAACCACTATATAGTAAAGTTTATATTAAAATCCTTGAAGGATTTAGGATGCTAAAAAGCATATTGAATTTCTCGAGAAATTCTTCATTTATATGAATTGGAATAATTTGAATATATGTGGTAAATAGTAATTGAAGGGGGATTATAAAATGATCTAAAATACGTATTTGTATTTTTATAGAAGAATCATGATTAAAGTTTGCTATGATTATTGTTGAAACTCCTGAAGAGATCAAAATATATTTCCCCCAAAATTTACCTCACTCATGACTTTCAAAAGAATAGTGATATAAATGCTTAGCAAATACATTCAAATAGTCATTTGAAAAACTAGTATTTAAGATTGAATATGTAGAATATGAGAAAGTGTGTGATGTTTTCATGAGGTGGAGTGAATACGCGCTGTACTCTTTTCCTTTAACCGAGTTTTTGTCCCATTAAGTTTTCCTGGTAAGGTTTTGAACAAGGCAACATATTATGCGTATTACAGATATGTACTATTTTTTCTTCACTAGGAATTTTTTTCCCATAGGGTTTTTATCTTAGTAAGGTCTTAACAAGACACATTATCTACCAATAGACATCCAAGGGAGAGTGTTATGAATATCTTATTAAGCGGATGTCCATCACGATCAAGATAAGTTTTGGTGTACTTTAGATTCTATTAGTGATCAGAAGTAGATCTCTATTTCATTTATAATTCTTATGCCTATAAATAAAGACTTTGGAGAAGCATTGTAAACATTCACATTGATAAATAAAATATGTTCTTTCTTTTGCTCTCCTATTTTTCTTTTGTTCTTTACTTTTTATCTTTTTATTTTATAACACATCAATTTTTTTAACTAATAATTGCAAATCAAATTATAATTATTTTTAAATTTGAAATTAATAATACAATAGAAATTATTGAAACCTTGTTTCATTGAAAAGGTATGTAAAATTGTATTTTTTTTTTCAAAAAATATATAAACTGTAGGTATTTTTATTACAAAACAATATTGTATCATGGATTTCGTCACCCTCACGGCTAGTAGCTGTCGACCTCAACAAAACAATAACTTTTTATTTTATTATTACCTCCTTCTTTTTAAAATAAGATGAATTGCATTATATAATTCACAAAAATAATTCAAAAATAATTTCTTTTAATACCATTTTTTTCTATGTTTTCGTCCATTTAAGATTAATCGTTTCAACAACTAAAGTTTGCTTATTTGCCTAGATCTGCAAATATTTTCGCTCATAATCTTACAGCAAAATGTCTAAAAATAGGAAAAAAAAGTTACCTGGACTTAGAAATGATGAACGACATCAGAAGGGGATCTTTGCTCCTTAGACCAAGAGAATCAGTTTGATAGCAGAAAGGGGAACATTTGGATAGAAAGAAAGGCAAAGAAATGCAAAAGATCAATTTTTTGGGAACATTTGCCTTTTAGGAATCTAGCACCAACACAAGCTTTTAGAATTTGCTTTTGCAGAGTGGGTGCCAGCTAAGTCTAGATTGGCTTTTAGTTTGTTTTCTTTTTCAATTTCGGTTTGTTTATTATTTTGGTTCTTGTTTTTAATTCTGTTTGTTTCTGCACTCCCGTAGGCCCATCTTCAATGGGTTAGTTTGTACTTTGATTTGTTTTATTATAAAATTCAGCCAGGTTCATTTAAAAAAAATTAATTTTTTCTGAAAAAAAAGTGATATTCAAATTTTTTTTAATAAAGATTAAAATCAATAATAATTTTCATAAGAAAATTAAAATTAAATGAGTGAAATATGATACGCCCACCTGGTCAACAATTTGGTCTGTCCGAACAAAATGAAATCCAAAATCCTACCGAAGTGGACGGTCCCGCAATGCAGGCCGACTTTTCACCATTGGGGGTTGGGCCCACTTGCATTTTCCACAGCAAAGCGGAACCAGTGTCCCAGTCCATCATCTCAGCAAAGCACACGTGGCGGAATATTGAAGAAACTTCTCACATGATCCCCGCTCCTTAATAACAAATTTAGGGAAGGAAATGCTTTCTGTTTTTCCATTTTAGCATTATAAAAAGCGTGGCCGACTACAAGGTGCTCTTTGTATTTTTGCTTTTCGCATTTTGCGTCCAAACCAAGCGCTTTCTCTTTGTTCCATCCAGATGGCGAATGCAATCAAGTTCTTCGAGTTGAACACCGGAGCCAAGATTCCCTCCGTAGGCTTGGGGACTTGGCAGTCTGAACCAGGCCTCGTTGGCGCCGCCGTTGCCGCCGCCGTAAAGGTATATATAGTTGGCACTATTGTTGATCGTCGCAGTTCTCGAATATTTCTGTCTTCATTGGAAATGCAGTTCGCTGGTCGTATTTATTTTGATGTTTCAAAAATAAAATAATAATTAGATGTCTGTTTGGTCGTTCTATTCAGATCGGATACCGCCATATCGACTGCGCTCAAGTGTACGGAAACGAAAAGGAGGTAAACTATGCTCTGTTTGGATTGGACATATTTTTAGAACCCATCTTTTACTTTATGTTTTAAAATTTTTGCTCGCTTTTTTTTGTTAAGAAAAGCGAAAAAAAGAAGAGCAAAAGCCGATATTTGGATGCCGAAAAAATAAAGTTAAGATTTTAGTTTGTTTAATTGAGTAGTAAGTTAATGATAATGATCAGATCGGTATGTGCATGTCTGTATATGTTTTAGATTGGTGTGGTTTTTAAGAAGCTGTTTGAAGATGGTGTGGTTAAACGTGAGGAGCTGTTTATCACCTCCAAACTCTGGTTCGTTTTTCATTCTTGTATATTCTTTTTATCCATGGATTTTCTTTTTATCGAAGATTGCTTTCTAAAACTATGTTATGCACAGGTGTACTGATCATTCACCTGAAGACGTGCCGGCTGCATTAGAGCGAACTTTACGGGATCTTCAGCTTGACTATGTTGATTTATACCTTGTATGTATTGCTTGATAACTGCTACTTTATCTGACCTTTGTCTGTGTTATTTATACTGGTGAATATGCCGATTAAATGAAGCTTCTACACAGTGTCATTGAATATTTTATGTTAACTAGAAACTATTGCCTGACATCAAGTTTTAAGAATAACATTTGGAAGATGTTGAGTTTTTTATCTTAGCGATTTTGTAGTATCCTGTATTATTGAAGGTAATTCTCAATTGTGGCTAATATGAGGATGTTTGTTTGTTTGTAAGATCCATTGGCCCGTTCGGATGAAGAAAGGATCAGCTGGCTTTAAGCCTGAAAACTTTATTCAGCCGGACATACCTAGCACGTGGCGAGCAATGGAAGCACTCTATGACTCTGGTAAAGCTCGGGCTCTTGGTGTTAGTAATTTCTCTTCAAAGAAATTGGGGGATCTGCTTGCTGTGGCACGTGTTCCTCCTGCTGTCAACCAGGTTGAGTGTCATCCTTCATGGCAGCAGACTAAGCTACGTGAATTTTGCAAATCCAAGGGAGTTCACTTATCGGTGAGCATGCAATTCTTGTTCCACTGTGTTGGATTCTTGAGTCTTGTGTTAGTGAAAAATAACGAAGTGGCATATCTTTATTTCAGGGTTATTCACCCCTGGGTTCTCCGGGCACAACATGGCTCAAGAGTGATGTTCTTAAGCACCCAATTCTAAATATGGTTGCACAGAAATTAGGCAAAACTCCTGCACAAGTTGCACTGCGCTGGGGCCTGCAAATGGGTCATAGTGTGCTTCCAAAGAGCACACATGAAGAGAGGATCAAGGAAAACTTTAATGTCTTTGATTGGTCTATTCCCGAGGACTTATTTGCCAAGTTTTCTGAAATTGAACAGGCAAGTTGCTATAACCTTTCTCAGCAAAAATGTTATTATTCTGTAGTAAGGAATTACAAGTGGCTTGATTAATTCGGATGACTCTCTTGCTCCACTATCTTATTGTCCTGAATTTATTCTCGTTTTGAATTATACAGGCACGATTGCTCAGGGGAAATTCATTTGTGCATGAGACTTTTGGTCCATACAGGACTCTTGAAGAACTTTGGGACGGTGAGATTTGAGTGACTGAATAATACAGGAGCAGTGGAGCAGAAGAAGATATATAAAAGAGGAAAAGCGAATCTGTTTGTGGTGAGGGGGAAAAAGAGTGAAAAGGGGGATGTTTTTAGTACCTTTTTTTTTTTTTTTTTTCTTCCTATTGTTTTGTTTCTATCAATATCAGTAACTAGGATGGCCGATGGATGCATTGCTCGGGTATTTTGTGCTCGACAACTATAATAATAGTTTCGAAATTGATCTTGGCATTGTTTAGTTTTCTGAAATTTGGTTTAATTGGCCATGGATGAACCTTGAAATTTGAAGGGTTGGTAGGACCCTTGGCCATTTCTTCAAGGATGCATATATCTCCACTTAAGTTTGGTCCATGAATATCTCATAATGGTACTTATTCCAAACCAGTTCCGCAGTGACTTGTATGCCTATCCTCAAAACTGCATTTTAAAAAAAAAAGAAAAAGAGAGAAGGTTTAGAAGTCAGATTTCAAAGTGTCAGTTCATCCACACTGCACCACTATCTATCTTTGGAAATTGGAATCAACACTCAAAAGTGATTGAAAATTTTATTACCCAAAGAAGAAAAAGGGAAACCCTATCATAAGGTCAGCAACAGCAATAGCAGTAAAACAGAAAACAATTACATTTTGGTTAGCCTTTCACCAAGTTCCCAACATGGCAAATTGAAATCCTTGATATTCGCAGTCTCAGCCTGATAGTTCCTTTTGACAAAACTCATTCACGTAAATAATAACGTTACATTTATATAATAATATACTAATTTCAGATTTTTTTAAAATTACAAACAATACAATCATAACTATAAAACAACATCTGAATAATTACATTTGTCAAGGCTTGCTATAATTTAGATTTCTTTTTTTAACAAAAAAACGGCCCGAAGGCCACTACCTCAAAATTAATAAGATTTGAAAATTATAAGATTATAGATATCACGAGGATAATCCATCTCAAAGTTTAAAGTACAGCAATTCAAAAGCAACCAATTACATAAAAAATCAGTCACTCTATTGCAATTACGATCCACCCATTTAACCTCTACCTATTTTTCACACCTGTTTGGGGTTGTGTAATTAATCCACACCTATTTTTCACAAAAATATGGTAGTTTATTGTTGAGGGGAGGTTGATTATTTTCAAAGAAGTTTTTGAATTCTCAGTTTAAGTTAAGATTTGGTTAGTTTTATCTCTTGTCTCTAATAAGAACTCAAATGTCAAAGAGTGCTCAAAGAGTAGGGATGTTTCATTACATTAAGTTATGTGACCACCAATCAAAGAGATGTGAGCATCGTTCATACCCACGTATCAAGGGGAACATGATAAAAGTTACCATTTATGGGGCAAGGGCAAACCTACCATGTGTGGATGCTTGCATCCCTTAATGGTGACCGTACATCACACACCGGCCGACCCAACTAGTTATTCTTGTTCCGTTAACTTGTCACTTTCAGTATTCATGCTCTCATGAAACAACACCCTGACTTGATCCAAGGACCATACCAACCCAGTCCGTTAGCTCCAAATAGTCTCCAGAAGGAATCAACTTCCACTCAACATTTATATTAAGAAAGAGGTGAGTCACAAAACTCTTTCGTTGGGGTGTTTTGTTGTTTGTAGAGTTCTTAGAAAGTTCTAACTTTGCCAGCCGTAGGATTCTAATATAAATGATTAAGATACTTTTGATATCGATGTGTACAAACCTGTTACATGTGGAATTCTGTTGACCTTCAATAACCTGTGTTGAAATTGACCAACAGTTACCGGATTAGTTGCTGAAATATCGTGATTTTCTCATTTGGTTCCTATCTTTTTCTCTTTCCAACAGAAAAAAAACCACCATATATATCATTGAAGTTGTTCCTTTTTCAATTTCAATATAGTATTAGAAGTTAAAAGCTGTGGCTGTTTGCTCGCTCAGTTTTTTATTTTTCTTATAGAGTAAAATGAAGATGAAAAGTGGACATGGACCTTTCTATTTTGAGCTGAACACGGGAGCTAAGATGCCATGTATTGGTTTAGGGACATGGAAAGCTCCTCCTGGTGTCGTTGGTGAAGCAGTCGTTGCTGCAGTCAAGGTTCTCATATTTTATTTTTATTCCCATTGATTTTGTTTCTCTTCCTGCTTTTCCTTGTATTGGATTGGAACCCAAGTCTATAAATTTTCTTTTCATCCCATGAGCGATCCCAGTTTTTTCCACTTTTATTCTTCCCAGAAAGTTGCTTCTAACTATCCCACCATAATAGATCTAGGAGGCATTTTGCAGCAGCAGAAGATTTAACTTTGCCCATATATAGTTCAGTTCGATATGAATCTTATTTTGCAAGTCTATACTGTGAGGGGACTTACTCTTAAAACTATCGAGTATTCTGATAATGCCATTGTTTCGCAGGCTGGTTATAGGCACATTGATTGTGCTCATGTTTATGATAATGAAGAGGAGGTAAAATCCCCCTCCCCCTTCTTTTCTGAAAATTTCTAAATTGATAAAGGTGATTGCTTCTTTTATCTATGGTTCATGCTATGTAGATTGGGCTTGCATTGAAGGGACTGTTTTCCTCTGGGCTGGTGGAGCGCAGTGAACTCTTCATCACATCTAAACTCTGGTATCTATTTTAGTCTCCCTTTTAGCTTTAAAGGCATGGTTTGTATGATAATGAGAAGAAGACATTAGCTTTGAAACCCATATTCAGGTTTAAAACTGTGTTATTAAGCTCTGATTGGCTAAAAATAATGTTAATGATCTGGCTGATACGTGACTTGAGTCCCTTTTTTCTGTTTTTGGAACATAAACAGGTGTTGTGACCATGCGCCTGAAGACGTCCCCCAGGCATTGGCCCGAACTTTGGAAGACCTCCAACTCGACTATATTGATCTCTATCTTGTATGTTTTATGCTCTTAAGTGGAGCTCATATTGCCCGAAATCATCAATGAAAAATCATTCCCATTTCGAAGATGAATTTGTACACAATGCTAATGCAAATTTGTCCTATGTATGTTGTAACAGATACATTGGCCATTTCGTACAAAGCCCGGTATGAGAGGATGGGATCCTGAAATCATGGCTCCCTTGTGTCTTCCAGAGACATGGAAAGCAATGGAGGACTTGCATGTGTCCGGTAAGGCTCGGGCCATCGGTGTCAGCAACTTCTCAACTAAGAAACTGCAGGATCTGCTCAAGTATGCTAAAGTTCCACCTGCTGTAAATCAGGTGGAATGCCACCCTGTTTGGCAGCAGCCTGGGCTACACTATTTGTGCAAGTCCACCGGAGTTCATCTATCGGTATGATTATGTAACTGGTTTAGTTTTTAATCATAAAAATGGACACAAATCCTTGAAATTTTGAATGATAAGATGTGAATATTCTTGCAGGCATATTCCCCACTCGGATCTCCGGGGTCTTGGATTAAAGGAGAAGTGTTGAAGGAACCAATTTTGGTTGAAATTGCAGAGAAACTTAACAAATCTCCAGCACAAGTTGCTCTACGCTGGGGTATTCAGAGTGGTCACAGTGTACTTCCAAAAAGTGTGAAGGAATCTAGGATTAAAGAGAATTTAAGCTTGTTTGATTGGTCCATACCTCCTGAGCTCTTTTCGAAATTCTCAAGCATCCACCAGGTAAAACATGGCTCATCACATGCATGCATGCATGCATGTTTGCATAATAGTAAAGAATTTCAATTGCCTGCCATTGAATAAAATCTTGTTTAATTTCTATGCAGCAACGGCTTCTCCGAGGGGAATTTGCTACACATGAAACTTGTAGTCCTTACAAGAGCCTTCAAGAACTGTGGGATGGTGAAATATGAGATGAAGTCGATGAAGACAAATCATGATTCATAGCAGTTTCATTCTGTACTGCAGTGTTCTTTTATTTTTATTTTCCATATTTTGTCAAAGTTCGTGTTAATTCAAGAACAAAGAAATTTTGGTGTTTTGAGGTAAGTGGCAATTGGAAAACAACATTTCCTTTTTCATGAATGAATCTGGTGTTACATTCAAACTTTCCAGCAATAAGAATTTCAACCTGCCATATCAATCTTTTTCACCTTAACAGCTTGCCAAAAATCCTAGATGTAATCTTAAAATCCTTATCCATGACATAATATGATAGTAAGGGTGAAAACAACTGGGGAAAAAAAAGAGTAACGCCATACGCAGTTACCTAAGCAGATCTGCAGTGCTATATTACAAGATAGAAACTAATAATAATAAGCATGAAAAAAGAAAATAAAAAAACAAATTTCTTTGCATCTCTTGAAGCAGACTATAGTTAAGTTTACTGAGTAAGATCCCTGTGGGTGTAAATAACCCCTTTGTCACCATCCACCACCTGCCCACTCCCCCTCAATATCCTGCATTTTTAACAAGTAGTTAGATAGATAGAAGCTAATGTTCGGTGCATATCCACAAAAGATTTTAGTCTAAGCAAATTGCAATCGCAGAAATCAAGATCAGAAGCATACCATTGAGTTGTTAACAGTCCTTCAACCCCGACTGGACCTCGGGCATGGATCCTGCTAGTACTTATTCCAACCTGTTAAAATTCATGCACCAAACAGTTTAGAAAATTGGACCTTTTTCTTATAACACCACCAGGAATTTTGAATTTTGAATACCTCAGCACCAAGTCCAAATCGGGCTCCATCACAAAATCGAGTGCTTGCATTATGAAATACTGCAGCACTGTAACACAAACATAGTCAAATTGCAATGTCACCAACATTATCCCGACAAGGAGGAAGAAAAATAGATGTCCATATTAAAGCATGCAGCAATGCATGAATAAATGTGGTGATAATGAGAAAAAGTCTCATTGTAGACTTAAGTGACTGTCCAAATAAAGTAGATCTTCAACTTAGAAGTAAGCCTACCTGTCAACTCCATGTAAGAAAATTTCAGCAACTTCATGATTTTCAGTAACAATGCAATCAGTGTGAGAACTGCAGAGACAGCAAGGTACTTAGAATCTAGAGGAAGGCAGCTTAACTGTTCAAAGGAAAAAATGAAGCAATAAAAAGAAAATGAGTAAGACATGCCTTCCATGTTGATGTATATGGTCAATAGCAGCCTGCACATCATCCACAATTTCAATTGTGCAGGCCATTGAACTGTACTCATGATGAAATGAATGTGTCTCAGGAATATTTAACAAGGAACTCGCTCTTGGTCCACCATAAAGGGTCACACCTGCAGTAGATAATCCCTCCAATAGTTGATATATCTCTAAAGTTTAGATAATCCCTTGGGAACTGCTATAACTTTTCCACATGCAAAACACTCGACAACATGAAGAAAAAAGGAGAGTGCATTTGCACCACTTAACAGCATAAAACTGAATCTTCTCCACATACTAAAATATGTTCAAGCCTCTAAGATTTAAAACAAAATTTCTGTACTTTCAGCCCAATCATGCATAATCTCGCCAAACCAAGTGACCATGCATTAAATTGGTTAAAAGTTTAGACCTCTTAGCTACTATCACAAAGCCACATCCTCGTGATGCATACTGTCAAATATAGCACCAGTTAAAATTGATATCTCTCCATACACTGCAATTTTGGGGAGGCATACTCGTCTATGCATATCAATAACTAGTCCACCTAATCTATGGATATCCCCACTCTAAAATTAATAATGCTGCTTGGTATTAGACAAAATTCTGCATTCAAAGTTTTCTTGCTTGGAAAAGTCAATATTGGAACAACCCTTTCAACTAGATTGCCCAAAAAGGTTTGAAGAAAAATGGTTACATGATCATGGAGAACAAAACAACGAAAACCACCAAATTCACTGAATCCAGCAAATTTAAAAACTGCAAGTGATCTATAGTTTTTAATGCACTAGGTAGTTGGAAACTCATTCATAGAAGCATACCTTCATGTTGGAGTTCCTTGGTAAGTGTATTGAGCAAACCATTACTTGACAGATCCTTGTGTACAAGAAGCGTTTCCTGTAGGAAACAAATGGTTATGAACTTCAAAACAAACAGTACAAAAGTAAGAAAGTTGTAAAGGATAAATTAGAGTATGAAACAGATTCCATGTGTAAGAATTAACAACTCAGATTTACTTATTGGAACACAGGAAATTGAAGTCAAATATCAAATGAAATTACCATAGCGTTACATGCTGCAGGATAGTCTATCTTTGCATCCAGAACAATGCGCTTGGCCGTATCCACCTTAGCTGATTTGTCAACATAAACATGACAAATTCCATCTGTACAGAAAAAAGAAAATACAAATTGAAGCTCCACTTAACGAATTCCATCTGTAGAGCATCAAAGGGCCCAATATTTTTCTTACCAGAATGACCAAGAACAGGAATTTTTGTCAATTCCTTAATTTGAGAAACCAGCTTATTGCTGCCTCTGGGGATCACAAGATCTATCACATCATCAAGCTGTGCCAAAGTAGAATAACTTAAAAACCATCACATAACCAAAAAAACTGCCATTAACTCAGAATCCGGCAACTCACCTTAAGTAAATCAGGAATATCCTCTCTTGAAGCCACAAGTCCAATTAGTTTGTTTCCAATGCTTTTTGGAATGGCCGAAGTAATGACCTGACATATAGGGGAAAAATAGTGAATAGAAAGAGAAGAAATAAGGTTTATGCTCCAGTACAAGGAACCCAGAGGATCAAACCTTGTGCAAGATTGCATTTGACCGCTTAGCTTCTTTGCCACCTTTCAGCAGGAGGCCATTCCCACTTCGAATGGCCAGTGAAGCTATCTGTCAAATCATAAAGGTAAACAAAAAATTGGTAAAATAATCAAGAAACTATTACAAACTCCAAGATAGAGCTTAAGATTAAAATGGCATAAAATAAAATGCAGCATAAAGTTTAATATTCAACGATGAAAGGACTCTTCATGCAGTAATCAAATAGACTAGTGCTTAACTTCAATATCTCATGTTCCAATAACAAGAGAAAGCAATCAAGTACACTATAGTAAGAAGGAATGTGACTCAACAGAATGTGGATATTCACGAAAAGTCAAAATGGAAAGATCATTTGTCACTGAAATAATACACAAAATAACATAGTTTAAGTCATTTTCTTCATGGACCTAGGATCATGTGGATTTCATCTTAACACGATCAACCACCAAAACTTGTTGGCTAATTATCCATTAAGAACTGATGCCCCAACCCAAGTTCTCAAGCAAACATGAATTGACATGAGAGTGTAATCCTCAAAACAGCGTGATAAGCTATATGATATCAGTTTATCTGACTAAAAGCCATTGTCTGTTACCTGAACAAGGGCATCAGGTCGAGACTCAAATACAATCAGCAGGACACCTAGAGGGCAAGACGTTTTTTCCAAGATGAGTCCATCTGCAAGCTGGGACAAGGCAGTCAAAGTAAGGGCCGAAATAGGTGATGAAGAAAGCAAGTTGACATACTCAGATACTTTTTAGGATTTTCTAACCTCTGTTCTCTTCAAAACTTGACCAATAGGCTCTTCCATCTCAGCAAGTACACGAACAGATTTTGCAAGACTAGCTATCTGTAAAATAATAATCCGTGTGAAACCTGAGGAATGTGCTTGTGCAAAAGATTTAATGGAACAGCAGCAATCATACAAAGAACTAAATTAGATTCGTTTTCAATCACATAAATCCAGGAATAAATAAATGCTTGCCTTCCCAGGCTTCAGGGCCAAACGAGCTACTAATGACTTATCATATCCAGCATCCTGGGCATCAGCAACATCTGCTTCATTTTCAACCTTAATCAAACTTTCATTGGCCTCAAGAGCATCAGCTATGTCCAGTAAAATTTTCCTCCTATCATCTGAGTGCATTGCCTGCAATTAAGACCATTTAGAAAAACATTCAAACTTAACTTCTTCAGTGAAGGAACATGGAGCCTAAGAGAGACATTTTGGTGCTACAAGAAGAAACAGTTCTTCCCACCTGAAGCCTTCTGGAACATTCCCGTGCTGCAACTGCCATCTCACGTGCACCAACTTCTTTAACTGAAGTCCATAAGTGTGCATCTTGATGAAACAGGGTACCAATACGCTTTCCTTGAAGTACCTTTATAATGCTGTCTGTGGCATATCCACTTCAAAACATAAAGAAGAAAAAAGCAAAATGAGAACTGCGACGACAAAACAGTTCATGGTGAACCAGGAAAAACATGCTTCTTACAAATACTAAAATTGAGAAATGAAACACATGCTTCAAAATATGGAGCAAAAGCAAAATTAGAAGCACAAAAGAATATATATATTGTGACGCCTGGTGCTTCATAACAATAAATACTCGATCATAGAATTATTTTCATAACAACTAGTCAACTTTCCAAAATAAATATAAAGTTTTAGAAAATAACAAATGAAGGGGGAAAGTAGAAATTTCTTGAATTGACTAGGATGCAGAGGATTGGCTAATGATTCTTTAAAATTGCAGTAGTATGAATCAGTTTCATTAAGAATTAATGAAGCTGATTAAACCGTCTGGGTTACTAATGACATGGATATATGTTGTTACTAAGTTTGTGGAGTTGGATCCAGGCCGTACCTAGTAATAACAACAGGGATACCAGCATAAGCTGCACAGACAGCAGCATTAACCTTGGCAGTCATACCCCCTCTACCAAGCCTGGACTTGTCTCCAAATGTTATTTCTCCTTGATGTTTTTCTTTTATATAGGTATGGATCAGCTTTGAATCTGGATCACTTGGTGGTCCACTATAAAGACCCTCCACATCACTTAATAAAACAAGGAGGTCAGCTTGTAGCTCCAAAGCCAAGAGACCTGCCAGGCTGTCATTATCCCAGAATATACCAGAAGAATCCTGAAATAACACTTGCAATAAATTTGTTAGAAACTAAAAAAGCAGTTCAAAGAACCAAGCAAACAGAAAAGCTTCACTTCTTGCCACTTCAGACATACAACAAAGGAAGAGCTTGAATTGTCAGTCATTAGTACGAAGGACCTCAGCTAAATGTGTTGAGCGCTCTCTAGTTCTTAGTCATTCTAGTTAATTAGTTTAAAAGCACTGTTTATATTCCAAGGAGGAAGTGAACTGATACATAAGGGAAACTTTTGAAACAGCTAAATCTCATCTGAACTCTTGTTACAACAAAATGCTGAAAGACTATTAGCAGGTGTACATAGCTAAATGACAACGAACAACAGAAGGGAATTCAGATTCAGGGGAAAGAAATTATATACCTCATAAGGTGCTCTTCGGGTGCTGACTGCATCATTCTCGTTGAAAATTGGAATAACTTTCAAAGCTAATAAGGATTTCACTGTTTCAGAGAGTTGCTTTCTGAAACTACCATTCCTAAAATCAGTATCAGTCACAAGATGTTGTGAAGAAGAAACATCAAGCTGCACAAAAATTGAGTATCATATTAAAGCAAGTAAAAAAAGAAGAAAAACTGCCAAATGCTTAATAAAAATAGCACCAGAAATAGGTTTTTTTTTTTTTTTTTTTTTTTTTTTTTCACCTGGCTAAACAAGGTGTCGTAGAGAGCCATTAAACTACTCTGCCCAACAGCAGCACAAGCCTTCCCATCAAGTTCATATTGTGGGTTTTGAAGATCAGCCAAGCTACAGAACCAAAATGAAATCGTTTCATTCAAAATTTCTCAAAATGCCATATAACTATCTACGGCAAGCACACACACACACACACACACACACACACAAAAAAAAATTAACTACCTGCTATTAACCAATTTCCTATATCTAAGCCTTTGACGACCAAGACCAACAGCACCTGAAGTGACCAAAACAATCTCATACCCTTGAGAATTCAGTTCCTTAAGCTGCAAGCAACCAATTCGTTAGAAAAATGCCAATCATTTTGTTAGGCATAATATCTCCCTTTGCTATAGATATGCTGCAGCAATGGGACATAAAAAAAAAAAATCATTGTTTCCATTGAGCCCTTCTCTGCTTTCGATATTTACCTGTTCACATAAAGCTCCAAGCCTCCCCACTGCTAATCTTCCATCAGCTCGAGTTACCACAGCTGTTCCCACCTGTTTTAATCAAAACCCATAAATCAAAATCTCAAAACCCCATTATGAAAAGAATAAAAAAAAAACAGAACAATCAATAAAAGAATCCTAGAAATTGGTTATTGAAGAAAAAAGAAAAGAAACCTTGACAATGAGACGCTTGACATTTGTCACAAAACAACGGGAAGGATCCATGGAGTTAATTTTAAAAGCGAGCGAGTGAGTCTCGCTGAGTCGGGTCGATCTACTTAAAAAGCTTTCAACTTTTATTTTTTTATGGAGTTTCAGAAGTTGTGAAGAAGATGAATGAAGTGTAGCGGTTTGCCACGTCCAAGTAATTTCAATAAATACTAAATAGTGTTCCCAAGTCCGAACAAAAAGGATAGAAATATAAATATATATATATTTTTTAAAAATAAAATTTGTTTATCGTTTTATTTTTTTTAAACTTTTTCTATGGTTATAGTTGATTTGATGTAGTTGTCGTGTAGTCTGGGTTGGTCCGTAGGGAATCGCGGCAGCAGTTGCCACATCAACAATATCACATGGGATAGCTTTCCCCTGAATACTTAGGGATACAGAAAAAGATATCATTTTCATATCCATTATGTGAATGAAAAACCTACATTCTTTTCGAAAAAAGAAAAAGGAAAATAGGCTATGTCCATTACTTCCCCCTACATTTCATCGAGATGCCTATTGGAATCTATTAAGCATCTATCTATACTATTAGGTTTTTTTTTTTATTATCTAAACAATATAAAAATTTAATTAAAAATAAATTAATTATGAGAATAACAGTAAAATTGGGTGTCCTCGTGGTTCATCAATTATATTCAAATTTAATTGTTAAATTATTATGAAACATTTGATTGAGTTTATACTCATCAACCATATTCAAATTTAATTGTGAATTTATTAAATACTTCCAAAGAAATAAATATTATTTTAAATTTATTTATATTTTTTAATATTTAATAAATTTAAAAAAATACATTCACAAATCATGAGACATGATGCTTTTTGCTATTTTAACTTTACCATTTAAATGAAAGTCATATTTGATTTTTATATGAATATTTTTATATATCTACTCACGTTGTAAATATGTCATAATCTAATATTAAGAATACTACCACATACATACGCGTGTGAAAATTACGTATATAGAACACAAATGTGTACAGAAATGGATGGTTTAGAACTAATTAATTATAATAATGCATGAAACATGCACGTTACTAAAATAAAATAAAAAAAAGTTAGATTAAATTGTGAGTAAAATAAAAATTAAACACATAAATACATCGAATTAAGAATATTAAATGCATTATAATTGTTTATTATTGTGTTGTCATGAATTGTGAGTCAGTATCGAGTTGACTTATAAAACAAACTCAATTAATAACATCATTAATATACAATCGATGATGCATAATACAATTAAAATGTAAATATTATATTAAAATAAAGTTTTAGTGTAGTAGTAAAGTTAATGTTTTATTGTTGTAAATAGTACAAATTCTGCATAATTTTTATTGATTTTTTTAAAATAAAAAGATTAAAATACGACTTTCGAATCATATAATTTGTTTTAATTTTAGAAAGATTTTTTCGTAATTTTATTAACTTAAATACTTAAATAATAGTATAGATATAGAGGAGTAATAATGGTGAAATTGTTGGAAGCCCTCAAATACATCCATGAAATTGTGTTTTACCATAATCAAGAAGAAAAATCTATGGAAAATATCATCACGTCAATTAACATGTAAACACTTGGATGTTCATTAATCCGAGGAAGCAATGATCACAAAGTTAGACAAGTGTTAATCAGTTGAGAAAAATCGGATCAAAATAAACTGATTTATCAAATTTGTTATTTAAGATTTCATATCCGTCAGAGTCTGATTTTCTTTTTAAAATATACATTCAATTATTATTTTGAAATTAATGATAACCAATATTAATATTTTAGATTTAGTTTTTTTTTTATACTATATTACAAATAACAACTTTATTCATATTAGTTAAGACATGTGTTTCAAATTTAAAATTTACCATAATATTAATTTACTGAAAACATAAAAAAAAAAAAACACTCTTATATTGATATGTATTACTTTATAATACTACTATTTTAATAATTTTCAAATCGAGTTGGTGTCCGTTTAACTCGTGACACTAATTCAGTCAAGAGCTTAATATAAATAAGTATAGACATTTATTACTTTGTGAAAAAAAAAAAGAATTTTAATAATTTTTTAATTGAGCTTGTTTTCTTTGTTAATTCGTGACACCATTCAATTTAGAGCTTATTATAAATATAGATATAAAAAAATAAGAGAATACTTTTAGGGTAAAAATACTTTTGAGATAAAAACATTGTTATATAAGATACTTTTAAGCTTTTCAAAAATACTTTTGAGATAAAAAAAATCATTTGTAAAATCACTTTTTTAAGGCAAAAAATAGAAGACACTTAAGTGACACGAGTTCAATCATTGTCCTCTTATTCTCTCTCCCAATATAATAATAATAATAATAATAATAATATATGTTTTTTTTATTTTTTGATTTTTGGTCTAATCATCTATAGTTTGGTCGATACTAATAAAAATTAAAAAAAAAACCAATAGAATGCATGTGAACTCTTATCTTTTTACGAGTAGATAAAATATTTTTTAAACCACAAATAATAATAATAATAATAAAAGAAAGTATATTTATAGAAATTAAATAAAAAAGCAAAGGGTAGTTGCAAGTTAGAAAATATAGGATTAAGTAATCCTATTTGATAAGAAATAGGTATACAATTTAAATACGTTGATCTCTTAATTAAGGAATCCAAAATCAGATTCCCCTCCATTAGTCTCTTTCCATTTTCAAAATAAGAAAATAAAGATTGGGTTGAAACACTTAAACACTTAGCTAACCTTAACGAACACACGCTTTACGTTTCTCATGAAAGTTCGTTCAGATTCCATGGCGTTCTCAGCGAAGGGACAAAGCCACATCTCCTGGAAAACTGCGTCAGATCGGCAACTGCCGCTTTTTCTGAGTTAAATTGGGTGGTTGAGGCGACTCGAAGACGATGATGGTGTTTTATTTCAGAAATCAGGTTGATTAGATCTTCGTATTTATACCCTCCAATCATTAGGGGAAGAAAACAACGCGGGCGATGGAGATATCGCCACGTACTCCTAAGCTTTTGAAATCTGCTGCGGTAAGCGACAAAGCAAGATCGCCACCAAAATCAATGCACGACTTTTAGTCACACCTGAAAGACGTGAGAAATGGTCGGCTTTTTTCATTTGTTTAGTTTGAAAGTGATTCACGTCTCTCTTGGACTTTGTTTTTCTAGTCTCGGTGTGTACCAATGTCCCACTTTAACACCCAATTGCTGATCCTATAAGGTAAAACCATGCAAGTCGTTTCGCCTAGGAGCACACCCAGGTTTCAGCAGCAGAAAAATGTCCCAGGCTATTAAAATAAAATATCTTGTGAGGACAAGTGTTTTTTGTTGAGTAAATTAAAGGTCGTGGCAGATCTCGATTCACGTGACGTGTTTGGATATTGTTGTTTGTAAAGCAAGTGACAAATTTCCATTTGATTCCTCAATATATTATACGAAAGTGAAACATTATGGTAATGATCAGGGACGATGAATCAGCCTCCACAGTGATTATAGAATTGAAAAAATAGGACTTTTATATACTAATTACTGATGTTTGTTAAGACTTGAGAGCCAATGTAGGCACTTGGTGTTGTCGTCTCTGATTGTCAAAAGACAATGCATTGGGTCTTTGGGGCTAATCATTTCACTCCCTCGTGCACCCTTTTGTACCATATCAATAATTGCAGATGTTTGATTCCATTACGCTACTGATTCTGCGCAGTTGTGGCAGAGTTTGTAAAGTAATATATATATATATATATATATATATATATATATTTCTGATTACCTGTTAACAATACTATTATTAAGTTGGTCCATGTTGGTACGATAAGTTAATCAAATACCATCAAAAAATTGAAATTTCTTTTGAGGTTTATAAGATCATACTTCAACATAAGTTGTTAATATCTTAATTTTATCATTTAATCAATATTTCATTAATTTATATATTATTTATATTTGATATATTTTCAATATATAAATTTTGATAATAATAATAAAAAAAGTTCACATGCTATAACATTTTGTTAAAAATCCTTAAAAACAAATTTTCGACTGCTGGAGCTGTCCATAATTTGGTTGAGGTGGTTCTTTGTATTTTATCGATACCATACTATGTCACTCAAGCTCATCTTCGCTCAAAATATGTGTAAATGATTAACGAAAGTTCATTTATGCCCTTCATGTTATTTTTCCTTTTTTAATAAAAAGTTCAATAAAAATGTGTAAACAATTTTTTAATATTTTTACAAAAATAAAATCTAATATTGACATAAAAATTATTATATTTTTAATTTTAATATAATATAAATAACATAATATATAAAAATAAAAAACTCAACTGATGGGCGTTGAAACAATCAACTATAAATTCTTACAATTTTTTAACACCAAATAGCAGTATAAAACAGTAAGGTCGAATCCACAGGGATTGGTTATCTAATTTCGTCTTTCTTGTAAATAGAATTATTGTCACGGCAATAGTCGTGCCCACGACGTGTGACAAACTTGCTGAAAAAAATAAAATAAATAAGGGGAGATGAAAATGTTTAGAAAATAAATAAAATGAAATAGCAACAATAAACAATTATATTAATTGAAAAAAAAATAAGAAATGGAATCAAATTTCGTAAACAGTAATATAAAGTCTTAGCCTTAGACTCAGTGAATTCCAATACTGAATTGATCATTGAAAATGAGTTTTCTCTTTGTTAGAATTAAGTGACCCGAATTCTTATTTAAATAAAATACCATGGAAAATAAAATAAAAGTAAAATCCATATAAAACTAGACTTCTTTTATTTTATTTTAGAATAAGGTTTTTTAAACCTTATTAAACTCCATCTATTTTATATTTGTTAGGATAAGGTGTTTCAATCCTACTAGAATATGGCTTTACAAGCCTATAAATAGACATAGTCTATTCCTCTTATATTGATTCAAATTTTCGACATAGTGAATTTTCTTCTCCTCTGCCCGTGGTTTTTTCTCAAAAGGGTTTCCACGTAAAATTTGTGTGTTCTTTATTTTATTTTTTTATTTTATTTTTCACAAATTGGTATCCGAGCTTCCGGGTTGTTCATCTCGATCACGGTAATGGCGTCTTTGAAATATGAAATTCCACTGTTGGATCGTAACACCAGATTTGCATTGTGGCAGATTAAGATGCAAGCAGTTCTTGCGCAGATGGATCTAGAGGATGCCCTGCTAGGGATAGATAAGATGCCTTCGACATTAACAGATGAAGAGAAGAAGCGTAAGGATCGAAAGGGGTTAACACAATCACATTTACATTTGTCTAATGAAATTTTACAGGATGTGATAAAAGAGAAGACTGCCACTACATTATGGAAGAGGCTAGAACAAATATGTATGTCGAAAACTCTAACAAGCAAGTTGCATATGAAGCAGCGTCTTTGTGCTCATCGTTTGGAGGAAGGTGCGTCTGTACACGAACACTTAACAGTGTTTGAAGAAATTCTCTCAAACTTGGAGGCCATGGAGGTTCAAAGATGATAAAGAAGATCTAGGGTTGATTCTACTTTGTTCGTTGTTGCCTGCCTTATTCAACCTTTAGAGACACGATTTTATATAGCCGCGAGTCTCTCACAGTTGATGAGGTTTATGATTCTTTGACCTCGTATGATAAGATGAAGCATCTTGTGGTTAAACACGACTCTCAGGGAGAGAGTCTTATTGCTCGTGAGAGACAAGATCAGAATGCTGATAATGATCATGGAAGGACACAAGAACGGAATCCTCGCGGTAAATCTAAGGGTAGATCGAAGTCTTCAAATAGAGGTAAAACTTGTAACTTCTACAAGAAGAAAGGGCACATTAAATCTGAGTGTTATAAGCTACAGAACAAGATTAAAAGGGAGACTGCGAATCAAAAGGGAAAACAACCAAAAAATTTCGGTGAAGCTGATGTTGTAGAAGACTACAGCAATGGTGAACTTCTAGTCGCTTCTGTCAATGATTCTAAAGTAAGCGAAGAGTGGATACTTGATTCAGGCTACACCTTCCACATGAGTCCCAATCGGGATTGGTTTACAACTTACGAAACAGTGTCTAAAGGTGTTGTTTTGATGGGAAATAATGCTTCGTGTAAAATTGCAGGTGTTGGAACAATTAAAGTTAAGATGTTTGATGGAGTTGTCAGAACACTTAGTGACGTACGTCAAGTTCCAGAATTGAAAAAAAATTTAATTTCATTGAGTACTCTTGATTCAAAAGGGTACAGATACACAGCTGAAAGTGAGGTTTTAAAGATTTCTAAAGGGTCCCTTGTTGTGATGAAAGGACAGAGAAAAATTGCCAAGTTATATGTTTTGTAGGGTTCTACTGCTACTGGTGATGCAGCTGTCGCTTCCTCTTTCTTGTCAGATAATGATATTACTAAACTTTGGCATATGTGCCTAGGGTATATGAGTGAGAATGGCATGGCAGAATTGAGCAAAAGAGGACTTCTTGATGGGCAAGGAATTTGCAAACTGAATTTCTGTGAGCACTGTGTTTTTGGAAAGCAAAAGAGAGTTCGATTCACTAAAGGAATCCATAACACGAAGGGAACTTTGGAGTATATTCATTCTGATCTGTGGGGGCCATCCAGAATGCCTTCAAGAGGTGGAGCTAATTATATGCTAACATTTATTGATGATTTTTCCAGAAAAGTTTGGGCGTTCTTCCTGAAGCAGAAAAGCGATGTGTTTTCCGCATTTAAGTCTTAAAAAATTATGATTGAAAAATAGATGGGAAAACAGATAAAATAACTCCGTACAGACAATGGCTTAGAGTTTTGTTCTGATGAGTTTAATAGATTATGCAAGACAGAAGGGATCATGAGACACTTGACAATTCGTCATACTCCACAGCAAAACGGCGTTGCAGAACGAATGAACAAAACGATCATGGAGAAGGTTCGATGTATGTTGTCAAATCCCAACTTACTGAAGTCATTTTGGGCAGAAGCAGCCTCTACTGTATTTTTTTGATCAACCGATCTCTATCCGTTGCCATTGAGAAAAAGACTCCACAAGAGGTATGGTCTGGTAATCCTGCTAATTATTCTGATTTAAAGATTTTTGGGTGTCCTGCGTATGCTCATGTTGATAATGGAAAATTGGAACCGAGATCCATTAAGTGCGTTTTTCTTGGTTATAAAGCTGGTGTAAAAGGGTATAAGTTATGGTGTCCTTAAAATAGAAAAGTTGTGATTAACAGAGATGTTGTTTTTGATGAAACTGCTATGCTACCTAACTTATCTCTTAAAGACTCTTCCAATAAAAAAAACCAAAAGTAGGTGGAGCATCAGATTAATACAGAGTCAACTCCTCAAGCCATAACAAAAATTGAGAATAGAGTTGCTTCTTCACCACAATACTCTATCGCCAAAAATAGAACTAGAAGAGAAATTAAACATCCAAAGAAGTATGCCGAAGCTGATTTAGTTACTTGTGCTTTAAATGTGGCTGAAGATATAGATGCGAATCAAGAGCCATCTAATTATTCTGAGGCAGTTAGCTGTGAAAACTTAGAAAAATGGATGTTTGCTATGCAAGAAGAGATGGAATCACTCCATAAAAATAGAACATGGGACCTTGTGAAACTTCCTAAAGGTAAAAAGGTTGTTCGTTGTAAATGGGTGTTTAAAAATAAAGAAGGGACTCCATGAGTTGAAGAACCCATATATAAAGCAAGGCTTGTTGCAAAGGGTTATAGTCAAATTCCAGGAGTGGACTTTACAAATGTGTTCTCTCTAGTTGTTAAGCATAGTTCAATTCGAGCTTTTCTTGGTATTGTGGCCATGCATGATTTGGAGCTTGAGCAATTAGATGTAAAAACTGCATTTCTACATGGAGAACTTGAGGAGGATATTTACATACAACAACCAGAGGGTTTTATAGTCTTAGAAAAAGAGGACTATGTTTGCTTGCTGAGAAAGTCCCTTTACGGTTTGAAACAGTCACCAAGGCAGTGGTACAAGAGGTTTGATTCCTTTATGACTTCTCATGATTTCAAAAGAAGTAGTTTAGACAGTTGTGTTTACTTTAAGAAAAACAGTGATGGTTCTTTTGTGTATCTACTTCTTTATGTTGATGACATGTTGATAGCAACAAAAGATAAAGGAGAGAGAAGAAAGGTCAAAGCCCAACTAAGTGAAGAATTTGAGATGAAAGATTTAGGACCAACAAAGAAGATACTTGTATGGAGATTCTCAGAGATAGAAAAGCAAGTAAATTGTACCTAAGTCAGAAGGGGTACATTGAGAAAGCTCTTTGTAGGTTCAATATGCAGAGTGCTAAGCCTGTTAGTACTCCTTTAGCAGCCCATTTTAGACTTTCATTGGTTTTGTCTCCACAATCAGATGATGAGATTGAGTACATGTCACATGTTCCATACTCTAGTGCAGTGGGATCTCTCATGTATGCTATGGTTTGGTCACATCCAAATTTATCATATGCAGTCATGCAGTTAGCAGATACATGGCAAATCCCGGTAAAGAATATTGGAAAGCAGTTCAGTGGATTTTAATATACTTACGAGGCACTACTGATGTTTGCTTACAGTTTGGAAGAACTAAAGATGGAGTCATAGGGTATGTTGATGCTAATTTTACTGGAGACCTTGATAGAAGAAGATCTCTTACAGGTTACGTCTTTACAATCAGAGGTTATGCAATTAGTTGGAAAGCCACTTTGCAAACTACAGTCGCTTTGTCTACTACTGAAGCTAAGTACATGGCGATTACTGAGGCTTGTAAAGAAGCTATTTGGTTGAAGGGACTATTTAGTGAACTCAATGAAGACCTTCAATTGAGTACAGTATTTTGTGACAGTCAGAGTGCCATCTTCCTTACAAAAGATCAAATGTTTCATGATAGATCAAAACATATTGATGTTCGGTATCATTTTGTCCGTGATATTATTGCTCGTGGTGATATTGTTGTGAGCAAAATTAGTACTCATGAAAAACCTGCAGATATGATGACTAAGTCACTTCCTATAACCAAGTTTGAGCATTGCTTAGACTTGGTTAGTGTTCATTGTTGAAGTTAAACCCTTAAGGGGTTTTATGGAAGAGGTGGAGAACTTGTTCGCGATGAAGAACTTGTTCATTGAGAATTTGTGTCAAGGTGGATATTGTTAGAATTAAGTGACCCGAATTCTTATTTAAATAAAATACGATGGAAAATAAAATAAAAGTAAAATCCTTATATAACTAAACTTCTTTTATTTTATTTTAGAATAAGGTTTTTTAAACCTTATTAAACTCCATCTATTTTATATTTATTAGGATAAGGTGTTTCAATCCTACTAGAATATGGCTTTACAAGCCTATAAATAGACATAGTCTATTCCTCTTGTATTGATTCAAATTTTTGACATAATGAATTTTCTTCTCCTCTGCCCGTGGTTTTTTCCCGAAAGGGTTTCCACGTAAAATTTGTGTGTTATTTATTTTATTTTATTTTATTTTTCACACTCTTCTAAACCATAAGCTGGTTATAGCGACCAAGAACGTCCCAACCGCCAATTCTTCCTTTCGTAGTTGATTCTGATACGACCTGCAAACCAACCCTTATCGGCTGTCTAACTGCAATACACGCATTTGCAATTCAAGACCCCGCAACCTTGTGTTCTGAAAAACCCAACTCGGATCAATAGCCTCAACTGCGTGGGTCGTTTAAATCCGATCACTATCTCCCTTGACGAAAATCCCACTAGTATAACCCCGCTAGGATAAGCTAATTTGTTTGTAGATATCCGAATACAACATGGTTCCCAACTGTATGCCAAAACGACTCCAACCCAACGTGCACTTTATGTTGAAATTGAATTAACTTTAAGGGACGAATTTGTACTATCCGATATTCCAAAGAAATGATGAATACCATTATGAAAGATTTTTAGTGCAGATTCATTTTCTCACGATTCTTGACTGGAAAGAATACCAGCCTAAAGCTAAGTAGAAGTTTAATGAAGCATGAGATAAATCATGCTAGTTTGTGTATGTAAATGGATTTAATGGAAATGGTAGAAGGTCGAAAGGGAAGGGACTTAGGAAGCAATTGAACAAATTTGTAAAGAAACAAGGAAAAAGAAACAAAATGACATAATGCTACCGACACATGAAATAGAAAGGACTAAAAATAATTTTATTCAATTTTTAGTGTATTCAAGTGTGTTTTTCAAATGCCACCACCCATCTTATTTATATACGTATCATATACTAAAATTAGCTTAACTCACCTAACAACCAATTACATGAAATCAAATTCATATCAGATTTTTTGTTCTAAATATGACTTTTACAAAATCAAATAAAATCTTATCAGTCCTAAATGTTTCAAAAGTTTTGATTCGGCCCTATTTTATTGCTTATGCTCCAATTTAGTCATTTTCTACTTGTTTTTGACTTAAAGCATTCCAATTGCATTCCTGACAAAATTTAAACATAAATTCACCAATTTAGTAGGAATTAATTCAAGAATTAATTGATTTAAACAAGTAAAACATGTAAAATAAACATGCTATCAAATCCCCCCTACTTAGCCTATGTTTGTCCTCAAGCATATTGTATGTTCCTACATTAGAAAATATCCAATAGTTTATCAAAAATCAAGCCTCTCTTCTGCAACCATGATCCATGCAAATAATTTAGGTGAAAAATGAATAAGTGTTCAAATACTCAGTTTAATCAACAAGTGTCCATAAAATTCAAACACGTAAATTTAATCATTTCACTAAATTGAAATTGAACCAAAAGTTGCAAGGTATTTATTCTCAATTAATTATGCAGTAAATTTGGGACAAAGTCAAACCATTTTATGCGAAGTGAGATAACAACCCAAGCACCTTACCCCGATTACTCAATTTGACACATCTCCAAACAAACTATTTTTCCTACTCATGATAGCTCGGTTAGCAAAGTGTTTGCAAGTTTCCGGTTTGTCACTCAAACCTTTTTATGTGAAATGAGATGACAACCCAAGCACCTCATCTCAGTTACTAAATTCGGTCACATTCCCGAAATCTTCACTCATAACTTAAGCTATCAACGGAGTAGAATTTTTTATTATTTTTCATTATTTTTTTGCCATTAGTAAATGCATTTAAAATCAAATAACTAAGAATGATATACTTACCAAGCAAATTTACAAAGAATTAATTTTCTTGAAACAATCTAATTACATATTTCAACTTTATAACAGACACGTTGAACAAATTAACACCCAATATCTAAATTGACAAAGCATATGAATTAGAGGCTCAATGCAAACAAATTAATGAATAATCCCAGCATAAGAATTAACACGTACAAAAGAGAAACAATCGTGAATACGTACTAATCCAACACCCTTTACTTAGCCCACATTGCCCTCAACGTACAATTTTAAAAGAATAAATAAGAAAGAGAAGGGTCAAGTGTATTCCCCCCGTGTATGTTTAATTCGGTAGAGGGTGTTTTGGGTAGTTAAGGTTTGTTCGGTCCTAGGTGTATGTTTCAACAAATAGCAGCACTGAAATTTCACAAGTTGTACCTGTCCTACAAAAGAAATCCGATTCTGATTTATTTTTGCATGAAAAGGGAAAGGTCAAGTGTACTCCCCGTGTATGTTTAATTCAGCAGAGGGTGGTTTGGGTAGTTCTGGTTGGTTCGATCCTAGGTAATGTTTCAACAAATGGCATCACTAAAATTTCACAAGGCGTGCCCGTGCCCAAAAAAAAATCCTATTCTAATTTATTTTTGCATGAAAAGGGATAGCCTCCACCATCGTTCCTGGAAAACAACACATTAAAATAGATTAAATTTTTATTTTCAACATAAACTAAACTGAATTCAAAATTAAATAAATTAAAATAAATAAGTAAATATGGGTTGCCTCCCAAAAGGCGCTTTTGTTTAACGTTGTTAGCTCGACGACCTGAGTGTTATTCGTTTAGTTCTTTGAGAATAAATTCTTCAATTACATGCACTTAAAATTTCTTGTAGAAAGGTTTCAACCTTTTCCCATTGTCCTTGAAGTACTTCCTGAATTCCTCATCATTGGTGGATTCTCCGTTCAGGTTTGCCTTTTGCTCTATTGGAATCCTTAAATGTTTCGGTAATGGTTTGAGCTCTAATTTAGGGGCCTTCATGTGAATGACAGCTTCATGAATTGACTTTTCCGACGTCATTAATTCCTCCAGTTTATCCATAGTATCGAGGTCAAAACTCTTGCAAAGCACAGTTTGTAACCCATCCTCTTCATGATATTCAAAATGTAACTTTGTTAGTTGCTCAATAATATCAATACTAGAGACATTCAATATTGTACTGGGTTGGCCCATCACCTCATAAATATTAAATTTGACCACTTCACCATCAAACTCCATAGTGAGCGTTCCACTTCGCACATCAATCTTTATTTGTGATAAAAGATGAGACGGATGAACACGAAAGCAGATCGTAAAGTTTGTCAAAGTCGCTGATTTAACTTAAGGCTCTAGACGTTTGGAAAGAAACTTGGATTTTGACACAAACTAAAACAAAATTGAATCCAAGTCAAATAAAACAATTAAAATAAATAAATAAATAAAATAATAAATTAAAGATTAAAGAAGCGAACAAAGAAGATAAATGGAAAGATAGAACATGGAGTGTAGAAGTCCTAAGAAGCCTTGGAAACACGAAAAATCCACAACCCCCTTCAAGCGGCTCTAATTTCCCCTCCAATATAGAAAACTTGGCAAGAAAAAGTTTGAAGATGATCCCCACAATCTAAAAAGATTGTTAAAACTTTTCTAAAAGAAACTCAAGAGAAATTCTTGAAAAGAAAAACCCAGAGATAATTTGTTAACTTAAAAGAGAAATAAAATAATACTGAATTGTATAAATTGCGTACAATGCAAAGGCCTATATATAAGTTAGCTAAATAAATTTAAATAAAACTCTTAAGTATATTAGAACTCTAATTTAATCTAAATAAGAAGTAGTTTTAAACTAAACTTTCTTATTAACATAAAACTCCTAAATAACTTAAAATATTTAATAATTATCAAAAATTTGAAATAAAATAATAAAATAATAAGATCAGATAAATACAATATTGGACTTATATATAATAAAATTAAGCATAAAACCCGAATCCAATATGATTTAAACTCGAATTAAAAGCTCGAAATTTGTAATTCCCATAATAATCCTGTTCAGAAATCATGCTCGTGCAGTCTTCATTAAAACGGTCATAACTTGAGCTCCCGAACACAAAATCGAGTGATTCAAAATGAGTTTTGAAGCTAAGAGATAGATCTTCAAACACTATGAGGACATTTCAACCCAAAAATGTCAGGATCCTATCTAAAAAGTCGTTGCAAGTTTGTTGATTTCCCAAGCTTGAAAATTGGCAGCTTTAATGATTGGAATTCAATAAATTTCACCCCATCCGTACATGTATCATTCTCCATTTCCTTAAAAAGATTTGTCCTCGAAACTTGTTTTTGATTGAATATTGATTTGATTTGCTTAGCCTTTAACATTGTTGTTGGGTCTTGAGGTAGTGTAAACCCATCATATTCATGGGTCTGAAATTGTGCCTTGAAACTCGCATCATTCTAATGATAAAGAATGAGACGGATGAATGCGGAAGTAGATCGTAAAGTTTATTAAAGTCGCAGATTTGACTTAGGGCTCCAGACGTTCGAAAAGAAACTTGGATTTTGATACAACCTAAAACGAAATTGAATCAAAGTCAGATAAAACAATTAAAATAAATAACTAAAATAAAATAATAAATCAAAGATTAGAATAATAAGGAAGCGAATAAAGAAGATAAATAGAAATGGAACGTGGCGTGTAGAAGTCCTAAGAAGCCTTCGAAACACGAAGAATCTACAACCCCCTTCAAGCAGCTCTAATTTCCCCTCAAAGATAGAAATACTGACAAGAAAAAGTTTGAATATGAACCTCACAATCTAAAAAGATTGTTAAAACTTTTCTAAAAAAAACTCAAGAGAAATTCTTGAAAAGAAAAACCTAAAGAGAATTATTAACTCAAAGGAGAAATAGAATAATAATGAATCGTATCAATTGTGTACAATGCAAAGGCCTATATATAGGCTAGCTAAATAAATTTAAATAAAACTCTTAAGTATACTAGAACTCTAATTTAATTTAAACAAGAATTAGTTTTAAACTAAACTTTCTTGTTAACATAAAACTCCTAAATAACTTAAATACATAATAAGTATCAAAAATTCGGAATAAAATAATAATAATATAATAATACCAAATAAATACAATATTTGGTTCATATATAATAAAATTAAGCTTAAAACCTGAACCCAATATGATTTAAGCTCGAATTAAAAGCCTGAAATTCGTAATTCCCGTCGTAATCCCGTTCAGAAATTCTACTCGTGCAGTCTTCACTAAAACGATCATAACTTGAGCTCCCCAGCTCAAAATCTAGTGATTCAAAATGCGTTTTGAAGCTAAGAGATAAATATTCTAACGCCATGAAGACATATCAACCCAGAAATTCCAGGATCCCATCCAAAAAGTCATCTCAATTTTGTTGATTTCTCAAGCTTGAAAATTGGCAGCTTTGATGATTGGAATTTAATAAATTTCACCCCAACCGTGCATGTATCAGTTATGCAGTATATCAGAAGAATTGACCGAGTTGTTATCCTCCATGTTGATGATGTAGAAATCTACATGAAAAATTAGTTCATTTACCTTTATAAAAACATCTTTCAGCACTCCTTCCGGATACACTACAGACCTATCTGCAAGCTGAATGATTACACCTATTTCTTTCAAAGGACTCGTGTTTAGTAGTTTATAAATAGACAAAGACATAATGTTAATAGATGCACCTTGTCGCACATGACTTTTGCATAACGTTAATAGATGCACCTAAGTCGCACATGACTTTTTTAATTCCAACACTACCTATTTTACAAGATATAGAAAACAAACATTGGTCCTTACACTTAGGTGGGATTTTCTTTTATAACAAAGAAGAAACGTTTTCTCCGACACTCACCTTTTTATTACCCAGAAGCTTCTTCTTACTTGTGCATAATTCTTTTAAGAATTTTGTATATCGTGGAATTTTCTTAATCACATCAAGAAGAGGAATGTTTATTTTTACCTTCCAAAAAGTGTCAACAATTTCCTTCTCTTCTCGCTTCTTTTTACATTGGATGAGTCTTTTAGGAAATGGAGGTGGTACTGAAAACGACTTCTGAGGAGTCAAATCCATAGTAGACTTTAAATTGGGCTTCCATTTTTCCCAGTTTGGGTTGTGGGTACGATTCGTGTCAAGAGCTGACTCCAAAATTTTTCCACTTCTTAATTTCATAACACTTGCATTATGTTGAGAATTATGTTCAGTTTGAGATGACAACTTACCTTGGGACTCCAAACGACTTACCGTAAGCATAAGTTTGCTCACTTGCTTATCTATTTCCTGCAAATGCATGTAAGTTTTTTGTTGAAAATTTTTAGTACTGTTGGCTAACCTTTCTACTATAGCTTCTAAAGATGATTTTGGAGGTGGTAACTGTTGATTTGGAAGCGGCCTTTATTGGTATGTTGATTGAATCAAGGATTCGATCCATAACTTAGATTTGGATGATCTTTCCATCCCACATTATAAGTGTTCGAATAGGGATCATATCACTTTTGGGGTGACCCTGGAAAGTGTCTGACAACATTCATTTGTTCTATCGAAACCTCGTGTAAAATAGGACAAAGTCTGTCGAGTGATGTAGCATAACACAAATTCCACACAACCGTGCTGTGCTTGTTTTATTTGTAAGAAAATTTTGAACAACTTTAGTAAGTTTATCAATTCTATCTTCTAAAGATGGAGAACTTAACCCATGAACCCGTCTCATGGGTTCTATAGCCGATTGGAATTGTTGAGAATTCGCAGCCATGGTTGAAATCAACTCTCTTGCTCTCTAACGCGTTATATTTACAAGTGCCTCTCTATTAATATCATTTATCATCTTCATTTCCATTGGAAGTAACCTCTTATAGAAATACTACAAAAGTAATTATTCAGTCAGGTCATGTTGTGGATAACTTACACACAACTTTTTGTACCGCTCCCAATAATCATAGAGTGATTCAGTCTCATTTTTTCGAATTCCTACAATGTCTTGTCTTAATTTGACTGCTTGAGCTGCTAGAAAAAATCTGTCAAGAAATAAATGAGACATATCAAACCATATATTAACTGAACCAGGAGGTAAATAAAATAATCACTCTCTAATAGAGTTGACTAACGAGAAAGGAAAAGGATGAAGTTTAATTTGATCTTCGGTCACTTCCTGAGGTTTCATGCTTGTATAAATCATGTGAAATTTTTTAAGATGGTTATTAGGATTTTCATTTTGCAATCCGGGAAGGTGGGCAATAGATGAATTAAGCCCGACTTTAACTTGAACAACGTTCCTCCCGCCGAATAAGTTATGCATAGTAGCTGTTGTCATCTAGTGTTGCTACGAGTTGGCGTATAGTTTGATTTGCCATTTTGTCTAGTTCGTCGAATGAGAAATTATCTTCGGTATAAGATCTTGTTTCAAAATCAGGTTGTGGTCGCTTGCCGCATCGAATAGCTTCTTTTTATAGTGTTCGAGCCTACTTCTCTATTTTCGGTTCAAATTTTAGAATCCTCAATTCTGACCTGGTCAAAAAGAAAACAAATAAAAAATAGAAAAAAAATATTTCCAATTCCTAGCAACGATGTCAAAATTTGATAGGCAGCAAAACCACCAAATATAAATTTCTATGACAAAATAACACTAAATAGAAGTATACAGCAGTAGGGTCGAATTTATAGAGATTGGTTATCTAATTTCACCTTTCTTGTGAATAGAATTATTATCGTGACAATAGTCGTGCCCACGACTCGTGACGAACTTGTTGAAAAAAATAAAAAAAAAAGGGGAAATGAAAATGTTTAGAAAGTAAATAAAATGAAATAACATTAATAAAAAATTATATTAATCAAAAATAAAATAAGAAAATGGAATCGAATTTCGTAAGCAGTAATATGAAATCTTAGCTTAGGCTCGGTGAATTTCGATACTGAATTGATCCTTGAAAATGAGTTTTCTCTTCTAAACCATAAGCTGGTTATAGCGACTAAAAACATCTCAACCGCCAATTCTTCCTTTCGTAGTTGATTCTGGTATGACCTACAAACCAACTCTTATCGATTGTTTAACCGCGATACATGTGTTCGCAATTCAAGACCCCGACAACCTTGCATTCTGAAAAACCCAACTCGGATCAACGACTTTGTTAGAATTAAGTGACCCGAATTCTTATTTAAATAAAATAAGATGGAAAATAAAATAAAAGTAAAATCCATATAGAACTATACTTCTTTTATTTTATTTTAGAATAAGGTTTTTTAAGCCTTATTAAACTCCATCTATTTTATATTTATTAGGATAAGGGTTTCAATCCTACAAGAATATGGCTTTACAAGCCTATAAATAGGCATAGTCTATTCCTCTTATACTAATTCAAATTTTCGACATAGTGAATTTTCTTCTCCTCTGCCCGTGGTTTTTTCCCGAAAAGGTTTCCACGTAAAATTTGTTTGTTCTTTATTTTAATTTATTTTATTTTATTTTATTTTTCACAAATTAGTATCCGAGCTTCCGGGCTGTTCATCTCAATCACAGTAATGGCGTCTTTGAAGTATGAAATTTCGCTGTTGTATCGCAACACCAGATTTGCATTGTGGCAAATTAAGATACAAGCAGTTCTTGCGCAGATGAATCTGGAGGATGCCCGGCTAGGGATACACAAGATGCCTTCGACATTAACAGATGAAGAGAAAAAGCGTAAGGATCGAAAGGCGTTAACACTATTACATTTGCATTTGTCCAATGAAATTTTGCAGGATGTGATGAAAGAGAAGACTGCCGCTGTATTATGGAAGAGGCTAGAACAAATATGTATGTCGAAAACTCTAACAAGCAAGTTGCATATGAAGTAGCGTCTTTATGCTCATCGTTTGGAGGAAGGTGCGTCTGTACACGAACACTTAACAGTGTTTAAAGAAATTCTCTCAAACTTGGAGGCCATGGAGGCTCAGTATGATAAGGAAGATCTAGGGTTGATTCTACTTTATTCGTTGCCCTCGTCTTATTCAACCTTTAGAGACATGATTTTATATAGCCGCGAGTCTCTCACAGTTGATGAGGTTTATGATTCTTTAACCTCGTATGATAAGATGAAACATCTTGTGGTCAAACTCGACTCTTAGGAAGAGGGTCTCATTGTTCGTGGGAGACAAGATTGAAATACTGATGATGATCGTGGTAGGACACAGGAATGGAATCCTCGTGGTAAATCTAAGGGTAGATCGAAGTCTTCAAATAGATGTAAAACTTGTAACTTCTACAAGAAGAAAAGGCACATTAAAACTGAGTGCTATAAGCTACAAAATAAGATTAAAAGGGAGGATGCGAATCAAAAGGGAAAACAACCAGAAAATTCAGGTGAAGCTGATGTTGTAGAAGACTACAACGATGGTGAACTTCTAGTCGCTTCTGTCAATGATTCTAAAGTAAGTGAGGAGTGGATACTTGATTCAGGTTGCACCTTCCACATGAGTCCCAATCGGGATTGGTTTACAACTTACAAAATAGTATCTGAAGGTGTTGTTTTGATGGGAAATAATACTTCGTGTAAAATCGTAGGTGTTGGAACAATTAAAGTTAAGATGTTTGATGGAGTTGTCAGAACACTTAGTGACGTACGACATGTTCCAAAATTGAAAAGAAATTTAATTTCGTTGAGTACTCTTGATTCAAAAGGGTACAGATACACAGCTAAAAGTGGGGTTTTAAAGATTTCCAAAGGGTCCTTTGTTGTGATGAAAGGGCGGAGAAAATTGCCAAGTTATATGTTTCTGCGGTTCTATCATTATCGTGATGCAAATTGCCGCTTTCTTCCTTGTCGATGATGATGATATTAAAAACTTTGGCATATATGCCTAGGGCATATAGTGAGAATGGCATGGCGAAATTGAGCAAAAGAGGACTTCTTGATGGGCAAGGAATTTGTAAACTGAATTTCTGTGAGCACTGTGTTTTTGGGAAGTAAAAGAGAGTTCGATTCACTAGAGGAATACATAACACGAAAGGAACGTTGGAGTATATTCATTATGATTTATGAGGGCCATCCAGAGTGCCTTCGAGAGGTGGAGCTAATTATATGCTAACCTTTATTGATGATTTTTCCAGAAAAGTTTGGGCGTTCTTCCCGAAGCGTGCCGCGATGTTTTTCGCATTTAAGTCTTGGAAAATTATGATTGAAAAAGCAGACGGAAAACAGATAAAATACCTCCGTACAGACAATGGCTTAGAGTTCTGTTCTGATGAGTTTAATAGATTGTGCAAGTTAGAAGGGATCATGAGACACTTGACAGTTCGTCATACTCCACAGCAAAACGTGTTGCAGAACGAATGAACAGAACGATCATGGAGAAGGTTCGATGTATGTTGTCAAATGCCAACTTACCGAAGTCATTTTGGGCGTACGACCTCTCATCGCATGTTTTTGATCAACCGATCTCCATCCGTTGCCATTGAGAAAAAGACTCCACAAGAGGTATGGTCTGGTAATCCTGCTAATTATTCTGATTTAAAGATTTTCGGGTGTCCTGCGTATGCTCATGTTGATAATGGAAAATTGGAACCGAGATCCATTAAATGCGTTTTTCTTGGTTATAAAGCTGGTGTAAAAGGGTATAAGTTATGGTGTCCTGAAAATAGAAAAGTTGTGATTAGCAGAGATGTTATTTTTGATGAAGCTGCTATGCTACCTAACTTATATCTTAAAGATTCTTCCAATAAAGAAAACCAAAAGCAGGTGGAGCATCAGATTAATACAGAGTCAACTCCTCAAGCCATAACAAAAATTGAGAATAGAGTTGCTTCTTCACCACAATACTCTATCGCCAAAAATAGAACTAGAAGAGAAATTAAACCTCCAAAGAAGTATGCCGAAGCTGATTTAGTTGCTTATGCTTTAAATGTGGCTGAAGATATAGATGCGAATTAAGAGCCATCTAATTATTCTGAGGCAGTTAGCTGTGAAGACTCAGAAAAGTGGATGTTTGCTATGCAAGAAGAGATGGAATCACTCCACAAAAATAGAACATGGGACCTTGTGAAACTTCCTAAAGGTAAAAAGGTTATTCGTTGTAAATGGGTGTTTAAAAAGAAAGAAGGGACTCTAGAAGTTGAAGAACCCATATATAAAACAAGGCTTGTTGCAAAGGGTTATAGTCAAATTCCAGGAGTGGACTTCATAGATGTGTTCTCTCCAGTTGTTAAGTATAGTTCGATTCGAGCTTTGCTTGGTATTGTGGCCATGCATGATTTGGAGCTTGAGCAGTTAGATGTAAAAACTGCATTTTTGCATGGAGAACTTGAGGAGGATATTTACATGCAACAACCAGAGGGTTTCATAGTCTTAGAAAAAGAGGACTATGTTTGCTTGCTGAGAAAGTCCCTTTTACAGTTTGAAACAGTCACCAAGATAGTAGTACAAGAGGTTTGATTCCTTTATGACCTCTCATGATTTCAAAAGAAGTAGTTTAGACAGTTGTGTTTACTTTAAGAAAAACTATGATGGTTCTTTTGTGTATCTACTTCTTTATGTTGATGACATGTTGATAGCAGCAAAAGATAAAGGAGAGGTAAGAAAGGTCAAAGCCCAACTAAGTGAAGAATTTGAGATGAAAGATTTAGGACCAGCAAAGAAGATACTTGGTATGGAGATTCTCAGAGATAGAAAAGCAAGTAAATTATACCTAAGTCAGAAGGGGTACATTGAGAAAGTTCTTTGTAGGTTCAATATGCAGAGTGCTAAGCTCATTAGTAATCCTTTAGCACCCATTTTTGACTTTCATTGGCTTTGTCTCCACAATCAGATGATAAGATTGAGTACATGTCACATGTTCCATACTCTAGTGCAGTGGGATCTCTCATGTATGCTATGGTTTGCTCACGTCCAGATTTATCATACGCAGTCAGTGCAGTTGGTATATACATGGCAAATCCCGGTAAAGAATATTGGAAAGCAGTTCAGTGGATTTTAAGATACTTACGAGGCACTACTGATGTTTGCTTACAGTTTGGAAGAACTAAAGATGGAGTCATAGGGTATGTTGATGCTGATTTTGCTGGAGACCTTGATAGAAGAAGATCTCTCACAGGTTATGTCTTTACAATCCACGGTTGTGCAATTAGTTGGAAAGCCACTTTGCAAACTATAGTCGCTTTGTCTACCACTGAAGCTAAGTACATGGCGATTACTAAGGCTTATAAAGATGCTATTTGGTTGAAGGGACTATTTAGTGAACTCAATGAAGATCTTCAAATCAGTACAGTATTTTGTGACAGTCAGAGTGCCATCTTCCTTACAAAAGATCAAATGTTTCATGAGAGAACAAAACATATTGATGTTCGGTATCATTTTGTTCGTGATATTATTGCTCGTGGTGATATTGTTGTGAGCAAAATTAGTGCTCATGAAAAACCTGCAGATATGATGACTAAGTCACTTCTTATAACCAAGTTTGAGCATTGCTTAGACTTGGTTGGTGTTCATTGTTGAAGTTAAACCCTTAAGGGGTTTTATGGAAGAGGTGGAGAACTTGTTCGCGATGAAGAACTTGTTCATTGAGAATTTGTGTCAAGGTGGATATTGTTAGAATTAAGTGACCGAATTCTTATTTAAATAAAATACGAGGGAAAATAAAATAAAAGTAAAATCCATATAGAACTAGACTTCTTTTATTTTATTTTAGAATAAGGTTTTTTAAACCTTATTAAACTCTATCTATTTTATATTTATTAGGATAAGGTGTTTCAATCCTACTAGAATATGGCTTTACAAGCCTATAAATAGACATAGTCTATTCCTCTTGTATTGATTCAAATTTTCAACATAGTGAATTTTCTTCTCCTCTGCCCGTGGTTTTTTCCCGAAAGGGTTTCCACGTAAAATTTATGTGTTCTTTATTTTATTTTATTTTTCACAGACCTCAACTGCGTAGGTCGTTTAAATCTTATCGCTATATCTTTTGACGAAAATCCCACTAGTATGACCCCGTTAGGGTATGCCAATTTGTTCGCGAAAACCCAAATACAGCATGATTCCCAACTGTATGCCAAAACGGCTCCAACCCAAAGTGCACTTTATGTTGACATTGAATTAACTTTAAGGGACGAATTTGTATTATCCCATATTCTAGAGAGATGGTGAATACCATTATGAAAGATTTTTAGTGCAGATTCTTTTTCTCACGATTCTTGACCGGAAAGAATACTGGCCTAAAACTAAGTAGAAGTTTAATGAAGCATGAGACTAATCATACTAGTTGGTGCATGTAAATGGATTTAGTGGAAATGGTAGAAATGGAAAGAGAAAAGACTTAGGAAACAATTGAACAAATTTGTAAAGAAACAAGGAAAAAGAATAAAACGGAAAAATGCTACTGACGCATGAAATAGAAAAGAATAAAAATAATTTTATTCAACTTCCAGTGTATTCAAGTGTGTTTTTCAAAGGCTACCACCCATCCAATTTATATACATATCATATACTAAAATTAGCCTAACTTACCTAACAACCAATTACATGAAATCAAATTCATATCAGATTTTTTTCTAAATATGACTTTTACAAAATAAAATAAAATCTGATCAGCCCTAAATGTTTCAAAAGTTTCGATTCGGCCCTTTTTTATTGCTTGTGCTCCAATTTAGTCATTTTCTTCTTGTTTTTGACTTAAAGCATCCCAATTGCGTTCCTGACAGAATTTAAACATAAATTCACCAAATTAGCAGGAATTGATTCAAGAATTAATTGATTTAAACACAAAAAACAAGCAAAATAAACATATCATCATCAACATATTATAAAATTGAAATTTGTGTCAATCCAAACTCGAGTCTTGAATATTAATGCCCAAGTTCGATCCATGTTTTAAACGGACCTAGTTTTTAGTCAAACTCATTTTTAGAATCTAATATTTTTATTCGTAAAAGTATCAAACTTATTTTCTTGCATGGAAAAATAGTCCAATTCTTAGGCATGTCAATTATCTGTGTATGATTGTATTAAATATAAGGTCCAATATCAAATTTAGCCCTTAATGTTTATATTTTTTACCAGCTTGTCGATATTCCTTTTTTAAGCTAAATTTGGCCCTTGAGATTTTATAAATTGCCCAATTTGACCATGAACCTTTTGAAAAAGAGTTGAATATGTTATTTAATGGAAATACTAATTAAAATATTAAAATTTAAAACATAGTAGCCTACATGGCAATCCAAGTGTATTGCATGCTAATATTTTTGAATTTTTATGAACTTATAAATTTTATAATTTTCATTTTTTATTTTTATACTTTTTAAAATTATTTTTTAATGTGACATATAAGACAAATAGTGTCACATGAATATGAAACGCATGTAGACTACCACATAGGTACCACGTCAACTTCATTAAAAAAATTAATGTTCTAGTTAATATTTCCATTAAAGAAAAGTGATTTAACATAGTCAAATTTACCTAAAAAAAAGAAAAATTATAAAATTAATAGAAAATGTAAACTTTAAAAGTTTAGCTTTATTATCATTCCTAAATATAATATAATTATCATTAAAAGCAAGCATTTAGCTACCAATTGAGTTGGTTTTTTCTTTTAGCGAAATAATCCTAGTAAGAATCTAGAAATTAAAATTTTCTAACAGTTTTGCTACGTAAGGCAATGATTCAATCTGATTTTTAAAAAGAAAAAAAAAACATGGAAATTCTTTCTAAGTAAATTTAGTTTTAGATTAATTTGAACAAGCTCAATTCATTAACACGAAACAAAACAAAAGAGAAATGATATTTTTGATAAATAGCTGATACACGGTGTCAACTATTTATTATTACTATAAGGAAGCGTGCCAACACAGTAAAGCATACAAAGACAAAGAGAAAAAGAAGTATACTTTCAAGTGATAAATCATAGATTGGCAATTGGCAAAATTCTTGTGGAACAACTGTTTGAAAAATATATGGATGGGATATTCAGCTAGCAAGATAAGGCACATTGATCCAATATTTTTCAACATTTTGGTGATGATATAGGCCCACATCCGAATCTCACCACAAATTTTAATGAATGTACAAACGTTGATAGTTATTGATGAATAGGCTACGGGGTTGTCCTAGATCAACGCCCAAGATGCATATGCCTGGTCTGGCATGTTCCTTTTGTCAACAGACAATTATTGGGATGATTTAAATAGTTGCCTTAAAACGACGTTATAGATCAATATATGATGTCGTTGTCTCAGCTTGAAACTCTGGTACTAATTCAACCGGGACAGAACAAAAACACTTTAGGAAGACGGACTGAACAGAGACCTTGGGAATATATGTAAGTTGCCAGAGGTTAGAGTTGTTGGACCAGAAACATATATGCTATTGGGCACCGAATAAAAATCTGAAGAAATGAGCTAAGAAAATATAGCGTGAGTCAAGAATAAGGGGCTTAGGGCCTATGTGTGTGCAAGTTAAGCACACATATATTGAGTTTAATAGAAGCGACAAATGGTTACGCTCAGGCAGACTTATATCAAGCTTTCTTTAAGATTTATATTTTTACGGGTTCAAATTTATATCTTTTTGAACTTGGATTCTTTTGGGTTAAAACTTTTGTTTCTTTGGGAGCAGCTTTTAAAATTGAGTAATGAACTTCTCGGACACATCTTTTTGGAGCACCCCTCAATTCAATACTCATAAAGGCCCCACTTATTGATTGTCATCCATGACTCTAACTATCACTTCCCATTCGAGATATAAAGCTCAAAATTCCTATAGAGTGGGATCCTCTCTTTTCCCCTATATGTAATACTCCAAAATTCAGTCCAAAAATTTTGATTGGATCTCGAATCTCACATTGATCGCCGAAATGATCCTAAAACAAACACTGAACAAATCTCTTAATTTCTTTTCTGAAACCACATTTGCTCTCTTTTAACAAAATTCAGTAGTAATTTATCCTACGATTACCAAACATTAGTTTAATTATCACTTAAATTAACAAAATTATCTTATGATTACATAAAATCAAAACCTTTCTTCTTACTTGAAAACTATAAACAATTACTTCAGAATGAACATTTGTTAAAGAAAATAGCATTTTGATCAGCTTAAACACATGCATGTAATTATAGTTTTTAATTCAAAACTAAAAACCCAAAACTTTACGAGTCCAAAATCCAAAACCAATACCACAATTTATAAACTTATTTACAAGTTCAAATGAACATAAAATCTTATATCTTAGGAAATGTTGGGAAATCTGTTCATATTGTAGTAAACATATAACTGTTTTTTATTTATTTGAACGATGAATAAAAAAAGCTAATTCCATATTTCATTATTATGTCTTTTGTATTCCTGTCTTTATATTTTACATGCATAGTGAAATTTTGACGAGCAAATATTAACTCATTGATTGTCTAAGTTCAAGCTGAAGATAAGTCGCATTGTAAAAACGTTTACATTACGAGAAAGATAACTTACTTCAGTAGATAATCTAAATAAGTCCGTAGTCCCGTAAAAGAATCAAAGTGAGCATTTGATTCAAATACTGAGAAGGATTATTATGCCATATACAATTTCAATTGGAAATTACTAGTCTTGGCTATCGAAGCAGTTGACTCCACGGGTAGAGACATAGATGTATTCATTGGTAGAATGATACATTAGACTAGACCCAAAATGAATTAATTCTGAATCCGTTTGTGAATTAATTCTCTTGTGACATTCATAGTATGATTTACCTAAATCCTGAGTTAGTCACTGATCATGCGTATGCAACTCATGTGCTTTGATATAAGTGGAGGCTTATACTCTAAAGATGTAACACCCCTTACCCGTATCCTACGCCGGGAAAGGGTACTAGATGTTACTGGACTTAAACACATGCATACAAACAATTTTTTGATCATAGAATTTCACTCAAATTTAAAACTTTCAAACTTCCTCTTAACGTCCCTAATATGGACCTACGAGGCCCAAAACACGCTTTGGAAACGGTTCGGGAATAAACCTAACACTTTTGAAAACTTTGAAAAATTTCAATGCAAACAGGGGCACACGCCCGTGTGTCCTTTTAACATGGCCATGTTGAAGGTCCCAGTAGCTCACACGGCCTAAACCTATTGGGACATGCCCGTGTCCCTATCCCATGTGGATTTATTTCTCATTTCGAACCTATAGGGTTTTCACATGGCCTAGCACACGCCCATGTCCATGGCCGGTGTCCCTCACACGGCCATGACACACCTGTGTCTCAGCCCGTGTATTAAAACCTTGACATTCTGTTTCTGACGTCATCAACCATTTAGGGGCACACGGCCAAGGCACACACCCGTGTGCTAGGCCGTGTGGTGAATTTAATTTCACATTTAAGGTGCAGACTTCACACGGCCTGGGCATATGCCCATGTACTATGGCCGTGTCCTCCACACGGTTGAGACACACGGCCGTGTCTCCACCCGTGTGGTTACTACTGGGCATTCTGTTTTGCAAAATTTAGGTGCAGGGGACACACGGCCTGACTACACGCCCATGGGGCAGACATACGGCCTAGACACATTCTCGTGTGTTTGCCCGTGTGGACAAAAACAAGGCTATCTGCCAAGCCTTTTTGCCACCCTTACTTGTACCAACCTACACAACATCAAACATCTCCAAAACAAACATAAACACATAACCAAAACAGCCACAACCAAACATCCACACATCGATTCTAAGCTATTTTCTATCAGATACAACATCTCCTACTTATCAATACAAACCATGCAATAACCACATCCATGAAAATCCTTATTAAATGCATTTAACAATGATAAATATTAGCCATCATCCATGGCCTTATACAAAATGAATCAATCTTCATGGCAAGCCAACATATTTGGCTAAAACAATATGACACTTAGTAAAAAGACCAAGTCCCTATACATGCCATACTCAAAATGATAAATCTAACTATACCAAATATTCTGATTGATAGTGTGATCGAGCCCCCGACGTCCTTTGATCCCTGAGTTAGCTTGGCAATGCTATAAGAAAATGGAAAGGAAAAAGAGTAAGCATAAAGTTTTGTAAGTTGCATGTAAATAAGTAATAACATCAACCATTCATCTTTAAGTGCATAGCATATTATAAACCAACACAAAATTTTTTATTTAACAATGGTAGATTTACTACATTTTTAAACATCACAAGTATAAGCCAAAGATTTTAATATCGTCCCGAAATCATTCTCATAGATAGAACTTACTTAATTTCATCCTTACCATTAAGGTATCATAACTAAGCTCATATCTCATGAGTTTCGAGTAAGAACCCGTACCACTCACAACATGATTATATCCTTTCATATATTTATCATAAGCTTAAAATAACCCGTGAAACCATTTGGAATACTAAAGGATATCCGATAAGCCTCACATAAGAGGGTAAATTACCGATGCCTTGTCCTAGACGTGGTCTTACACTGGCTCTCATAATGTGGTTGATGCCATGTCCCAAACATGATCTTACACTAGCACACATATCAACGCCGATGCCATGTCCCAGACATGGTCTTACACTAGCACACATATCACCCAAATGTCATGGCATGGATATCCAATCTATTCTTAAGGTTCAACCGGGAGTTTTTACTACATCAATTCTTATCATGCATATTGACAACAATAATCAAACATTTTATACCATATTAATTGTTCAATACATAATAACAATAAATTTGTATTATTTACGTACAACTTACCTTGGTATACAAAAAGTGGGCGACTAGATTAAATTAGTCTACTAGCTTAGTCTTCCCCTAGTCTAGGTTTGGACTCCGTTTTTCTTGATCTATAATGACAAAATTTACTTATTTAATCACTACATTAATCAAGACAATCTATAATTCATACCTGGGCAAAATTACCATTTTGCCCTAGACTTTTACATAATTACGATTTTGCACCTAGGCTCGTAAAACGATTTTAATCAAATTTCCTCCTTTAACAAGCCTAGCCAAACCTTTATTACTCTTATAGAAACTCACAATTTTCAATTATTTCACACATTTACAACTTATTTTATAAACTTCACAAAATGGTTCTTTTAAGTGTCTTCATGAAAACCCCTTTCACAAAAGTTGTTTATTTAACAACTATGATTCATTTTCTTCTATAAAAATTCAGCAAACAACATGAATAATCTCATTGCAAAACCCTATACTTTTAACCATTTTGCAATATAGTCCCCTCATTAGCTATAAAGGTTCCAAAAGCACAAAAATCAACAAAAATGACCATCAAAATCACTTACTTGCAAGGGATAGAAGTTGCTGAAATTTTTGAGCTCTCAAAACCCCCTATTTGCTGAAATCTTCGGTGGAGAAGAAAGGAAAAATGAAAAAGATGATAGCTAGCCTTTTAGGTTAATATTTTATTATCAATTAAGTTACCTGACATTTGACCATTCCATGAATTAAGGCTCCATGTCCAGCCACTAATAAATTTGTGGTCTATTTACTCACTAAGGACCTCTAATTTAATACTTCATAGCCATTTAACACTTTCATCTAGTAAAACAAATCTTTCACACTTTATGCGATTTAGTCCTTTTTTGAAATTAAGCAAGCAATTGCTAAAATTATTTCACCAAAATTTTCATGCACTCATATAATCATGCTATAACACATAAAATAATATTAAAAATAATTTCTATGGCCTCGGATTAGTGGTTCCAAAACTACTGTTCTGACTAGGCCTAAAATCGGGCTGTTACAAAAGATGATCGAGCCCATAGCCAGTATGTTGGGTACATGACTTGTGTATGGCATGGCTTTACTAGCAATAGTGGAATTCATAGCTCAATTAAAGAGTTAATGATATCCTCTCATTGGCATTGTGTGGATTGATAAATATGGAACGTGGCCATGGGTTGTTTGTTCTCGAACAAGCAATTTATCACAGTCATTTGTTGACAATGATCATATTAATCATTAAGAAGACACAATGGTGACAATGAGATAAATAGGATTGTATTGAGTGAATAGATTTAACTCAAAGGAATCAATGATATCATATGAGGGTAACACACACATGACGAAGTCATTGGACAAAATAGTTGGATGAATTGTTTTCGTAAATAGTATACAATAAGGAGTTTTCAACCATGGTACTTCTTGTGGATTGATTCCATGATTAAGTAATTGTGAATTTTTGGAACGATGCTTCTGGACATAATTGCAATTACTAGAGCCTAATTGTATATGTCTAATTGGTCCCTCTGCTAGCTCAACAAAAGCTCGGTCGGATTGCATTTGAATCAGAAGAAAATTTTACGATTTTGGAAATAATTTAGTTGAGTTGATTTATTCGATGTGGAATTAAATTAAGTGGTCGTGAGAATTGTTCAACTAGTTAATTTGATTAAACTATTTTCTTGAAAACTTAATTTGGAAAATCTAAGTAATTTTTGAGAAAATTAATTTTGATCAAGTAAAATTAAATTAATCAAATTAATTAAAATTAATATAATATTTTTGGAAATTAATTTTCAAGTTAGACAATTGGCCCAATGGAAAATTGAACCTGAAAATTGGAACTAAGATCATAAATTGGGCTTGAGAGCCCAAAAATTGAGACCAAGACCCAAAAACTGGTCGAACCAGGCCTGGTATGTGAAACCCGGCTAACAATCCAACTGGTGGCTAGACCGGATCGGTCGGGTTGTCATTGACCCAGACCGAACCAGTAATAGTTGAATCGGCTTGGGGTGTTATAAGGGTGTTGCACCTGCATCACCAGACATGACGGTGTCGACGGTGGTTGGTCTTCAGTAGTTGAGTAGTGGAAGTGTTACACTCCTATTGGGATTCTACAAGATAATTTAATTTTAGATTAACTATTTCAAAAATAATATTATTTTAATAGTTTAATATTAAATTTAATTTAATACTTATCTTAATAATATTTTATTAATTTAAAATTAAAGTGATTACCTTAATATTAAATTTAATTTAATGTTTATCTACAAGATAAACATTCTATTATTTCAATAAGATTTAATATTAAATTTAATCTAATATTGATTTTAATAAATATTATATTAATTTAATATTAAACTGATTAAGTTTAATCATAGTTAAAACTCTCTAAACTCTCTCTATATAAAGAGAGCCTTAAGTCATTATTTCATACACATTTGAATTCAAGAGAAAGTTATAGAGAGAAAATTCTCTGAAGAGATTATTTCAGAAAATTTCTAGAGATATTTTTCTAATTTACAACTTGAGCCAAAAGTTTAAAAAAAATTGTGAAATTACCCTACTGGTAATTTTTTTGAAAAATTTTCTAATTCGAAGCAAGCCAACACTCGATAGACGTGAGCTTGAGGATAGCGGAGAAAACTACTCGATTGAAGCGTTCTCCTAGACGAATAAAAAAGGTACAATTTTGATTAAGTGTTTATTACTTTAGACCTCACAACCAAGATCTTATTTTGTAAAAAAATTTAAAACTCTGGTTTTTCCCAAAATTTATTTTCCGTTGTGTTTTCCAAATCATATTTTCCAATAAGAAAAATTTATTAAATCAAACCGAGATGAGTAACCCGAGACTTTCGAATTGCTGAGTCCAAAATCCTAATTTTTTCGATTACCTAAAAAGGAAAACTAAGGGGGTGAGCTACGAAAGCTCAGTGTGATTTTAAAACAAACATAAATAAGCGGTGTCAAGCGAACATCCAAACACATGAAAATCTCGATGATTCATGATATTAAAACTATAAGGACCCGATAGTCAGGGGTGTTGGAAAGAGTATTTCCAAGACTCCGTTTTCATAAATCAAAAAATATTTACGGAATTATATTAGAGACAAATTAAATTTTGGATAGGTAATTTGCATGAATTAGGAACTATTATGATACATGGGCTAAATCGCGTAAGGGTCAAAAGTTGAATTATAGATTAAAATAAATAAAAGGGGACTAAAGTAGGAATTATACCATTAATTAAATGGTTGGTTGGTGATCGGCCATGTTTTAATGAATATGCATGTGTTTATTATATAATAATAAATAAATAAAATGAAAACCAAATGAATAAAATAAAAATGAAAGTGGAAAGTGAGAAAAGAACGCATGCAAATTAAAAAGGAAAGAAAAAATAGAAAGAAAAGAAGAGAAAGAATGCACGGCTAAGGGACCTAAGGGTTCAAATCCAATTTGCAAACTTCGTTCTAGAATCCACGAGTAAGAAGGGGAAAGACCAGGTCAGCGTCGAATAGTTCGGAATATACGGTTAGGTACTTTTTAGTTTGCCGCAGATTCAACATCCAACAATGAATCTCGGACTTAAGTGTGGTGATGTTATATTTTGTAATGGCATGTACCTAGGAGGTCCTTTGGTTGATGTTGTTTATAATGTGATGATATTTTGGTTTTCTAGTGAAATAATGGTTATTTGTATATATGGTTGTGGTTGAGGCTATGTTTGGTATGATAGCTTTGTTAAATGTTTTGGTTTGTATTTAGTTTAAAGCTTGGTAGCCTAAGTAGCTAAATGTTAGTTCAATTTTGGCAAATTTGGTATGAATGAAAGTTATGAATGGTTGATGCTTTGTCAAATTGTTTGAAGTTATAAAATGTGGAACCAATGAGGGTACATTGTTCGGCACTTAGGATGGTTGTTTTGGCTTGTTTTGAGCATGTTCAATCGTGTTTCAAATAGGCTAAATGACTGGTGAATTGGTTGCTTAGTGTCCAAGTAAGCATGAAATGGTAAACTTGAGTTTTAAGGAACATTTAGGTGCACACAGCTGTGTGACACACATAGGTGTGTGCCCTGAATGTATTGTAAAATAGTATAGGTGTAGTCCCCACACGGGCTAGGACATGGTCATGTGTCTCAGGTCAATGAGTTACACGGGCAGAGACACGGGTTGGTACAAGGTCGTGTGTCCGAACTTCAAAAGTTACACGGTCTGGGATGTTTCACATGGTCTGGCCATACCGTTGTGTGACCCCTATTTCGCAAATTTTCAAGTTTGGCCTGAAATTTTTGTTTTGATTTGAATAAGTCCTTGATTGTTCCCAAACTGTTTTTAGGGTCATTTAAGTCGAATTTAAGCCCGTAAAAGTATTTATATCATATTTAAATTATGTTATCGAAAATAAATATGTGAATTGTATGTTGGTCCACGTTGTAATGTTTAAGGTTATGTTTTGCACTATAATGCTCTGTAAGCCTAATCCGGCATTAGAGACGGATTAGGGGTGTTACAAAAACACATTGAATAAATGAATCAATACCCAAATATTAAAATCAATCGTATATGTAGTACATACTCGAATGCAAAACAAATGCAAGATAATCTCACCTATCCAACTGCTATACACCATCTCCATCCATCCAAACACACTAAATAGGGTTCACTAAACCCTTCCATCCTCTACACACCATTTTTGTGTTTTGGTGGACCCATCCAGCCAAATCACACCTTTATGTGGTCATTTTCCACTTGAATTATTGCGGATTTACCACCAAATTAAATAATGCAGTTAAACTGCCAAATCAAACTTCCTTCACTTTGTATCCAAATCCCAACCATAAATGCAAATAACAAAATCAATTTGGATATGTAGAATTGAACATAATCCTTTTTGAACTTGCATAAACAATGAACATTTTTGCAACCAATTTAGTTTAGCAGAATCAGACATGATCGTATTTGGATACAAAATAACGGAACGACAACATACACAATTTCCAATTCTCACATCTGGACATTTTCATATTCCAACTTAGTCTACCACATCAATAAGGACTCGTGCGAATGACAAATTAAATCTTGTGAATACATATTGTCGAAACCATTTTTTTGAAAGGTTGACTTTTTATTTAAAAAAATAAAAATGAAAATGGGAGTCGCCACCGATCTTTTTTTTATGAGGTGTGATTAGATCACCTCGTAATTTGATTATTTTAATAAGAGATTTGATTTATTAAAGCAATGTTTTTTAGTCTACGAAAATCCAGAAAATAGGTTCGAGAGTCGGTTATGTAAGAGGAAGGATTAGCACCCTCGTAACGCCCAAAATTGGTACCTTGTTGATTAATTAATGTCTTAGTGTCGAAAGTTGAAAACTCGGAAATAATTTTAAAATATGATCCTTTTTTTTGTATCATGTATTTTCTGATAAAATCTCTTGAATTAATGAAAACGTGTAAAAGGACATCTTATCTCGAAGTAATAAAAAGGTCGTACCCCGTAAGTTAGGATACGATATCTCGAATCCCTAAAAATAAGCTTTCCTTTTGTTTGAATCATTTAATCGAATCTCATGTATTTTAAATTTAAAAGAATATTCGATTATTTAGATTCAATGAGAAAATCGAGACCCCGTAAGTTAGGATACGACCCCTTAAATCTCTAAATACGAACATTGTCTATTTTTTAAGATTTTTCCTTTTGCAATAATAACAAATCTGAAACTTAAAACGATAGGTACTTGCCTTATTCGAGGGTATAGTATAAAAACAATTTATGGATAAATAAGTTTAAATGCGATTTTTGACGTGATTTCAACGAAATAAGATAAAATGGTGATGTAGAAAATGGAACGATGATATACGAATGAAATGTCGTGTTAATAAATGACAATAACATAAATTACTAATAAAACATCTCATGATACATATAATGGCGATAATCACATAATATATATACTATTTTAATACTAACATGAACACCCAAAATAAAATAAATAATAAAATAGATAGTAACAATAATAAGAACAATAAAATGTACAAGTAAAAAACATAAATAGTCCAACTTTTGAAAGTATATAAAAAAAGGGGTAATAAATAAATAGATGAATAAGTAATAATAAAATAGTGATAATAATAATGAAGTCATAAATAAAATAAATAATCGATGAAAGAAAATAAAAATGTTAAAAATGAAGGAATAACAAATAAACGAATGCAAGGATTAAAATAATAAATAAATGAATGAATGAATAATATATAAATAAGTAAATGAACAAATAAATGAATAAAATAAAAGGAAAAAATGAGTAAATAAACAAGTGAATAAGTGAATAAATAAAAGAATTAAAATAAAAAGGCTTAATTGTAACTTAAGCGAAATTAAAAGGACAGATTGAATAAAATAAAATAACAAAGGGGCTAATTTGAAGCTTAAATTAAACTTTAGGGGAGAAATCGGGGTAAACATAAAATAAAAGACCATATCGTGACGCGCTAATAAAAGGGAGGGACCAAATGGAAAATAATTCATGTCCTCCAAAACGCGTAGCTCCAAGGTGGACTGAAATGATGCAAAGCCAAAATTACAGTGCCAAATTAAAAAGAAAAAAACAAGAAATGGGACCGAATTAAAACATCACTAAAAAGCGGAAGCATTGAAAGGGTAAACAACCCATTTATTAAAAACATGCAAATCCTCCTTGTTTGCGGGTTGGGTTGGTTCGATCCGACTCAAAACGACGTCGTTTTGGGGCCTTTCTGACCTCTCCAAAACGGTGCCGTTTTGGCACCTTAATCAACAAAAAAAACTTAAAAAAAAATCATTTGATTCCTCATTCTAAATAATAATAAAAAATCTTTCAACTCTCTCTCAGCCCCTAGAGCTCCGATCGTCGGTCCAGCTAGCCGCCGCCACGCCGACCACCGGTCATCGGCGACGGCTCCGCCATCCACGGTGGCCGAAAATCGCCTCGAACCCATTTTGTCCCCTTTTTTGGCATAAAACCCGATTTAGAGCCCAAAATCTTCAAAATAAATTTAAAAAACTCTAAAAGGAAGAAAGCCTTTCGGCTTCCACCGTTCCCCGTCACGGACCTTGGCCGAATCCTAGAGGATTCGACGGCCTTGCGAACCGACGGTGGCCCCAGAGGCGACACCCCGATGAAACAACAGGTACAAAATAAAACTTTATTATTCTTATTTATTTTATATTTTTTCGAATCTGAAATCATCATTTTTTTTAATATGATTTTTCGTTTCTTTTTTGTATTTGATTTCTCTGTAAGGAAAATTTACATTGATTTGGTCATGGCTTTTATAGTCGAAAAGATAAAATATTTTTATGTTCTGCTGCTACTGTTTCTCTGCTCTGTTGTTGCATGTTTGTTCTTCTTTGCAGGTGATGGTGGCGCAAGGGAAGCATGCGGCTAGGGTTTCTTCTCTTCTTCTTTTTTGCTGAAAATAGTTTAGTTTTTGGGCCATTAGGGTTTTTTAATTTTTTGGTTTTTGTAATTTGTAAAATTAGACCAACATATTTTGTAATTGAACTTTTGATTTATTATTTTTTGGTTTTATTATTTTTATTTGGCTTTTGTTTCGGGCTGGACAAATTGGGCCTACTACACATGTACTTATACACATTCGAAAAGTAATACCCCCTAAATAAACCTTCCACAAATAAAATTAGTGTCTCAACCACTCTTATAAAGACTTAAACGAGTTAGGGATCACTCGGGGACCTAAACGAGACAATTTGCAAAAAGTAAAAAAAATAAAACTACAAAATGGGACCACACGACTATAAGGTCCAGACCATGTGACAGGGTACACAACTGTGTGGCAAAGGGACACGCCCGTTGTAACACCCTTAACCCGTATCCGTCGTCGGAACAGGGTTATAGAGTATTACCGGAGTTTACAGAATAATTATATACAATTCATGTTAATTACTATTCATTTCTAAAACTAGTCATATTGTCCCTTGAAATGGACCCTCGAGGCCTAATATAAATACTTGATTCTAGTTGGGACTAAATCGGGAACTTAGAGAATTTTTCACGAAATTTTAAATTTTTTTTTCTAGATGGAAGGCACACACCCCCATGTGGTCAAGGGACACGCCCGTGGGACCATAGGACACACCCTAATAAGTCACTAACTAACTAAAATTACGACAAAGGCAAGCGCACCTATCGAATAGTAGTATAGCTATGGTGAGTCGAGAATATTGTATCCACGAGGACTAAAAGTATTAATATTTACTATTTTTTTATTATTTAGCCTATAAATTGAAGAGGATTTTTTAATCTAAAATTAACTAAACTAATTAATAAGAACGCAACAGAGAATAGAATGAGAAAATACTTGAATATAACCAAAGAGAAAGACAATACCGAGGAAAGAATCCACCTAGACTTTACTTATTATTTTGAATCTGAATTAGACAATTTATTCACTTGTGCCTTGATCCGTAGAAATCCCTAAATTATGTTAATATCTCTTTCGAGGGTAATAACAACTGACTCTAGGTTGATTAATTGAAATCTCTTTCTAATTAAAACCCCTATTGTCGTATTAACTTGATCTATGGATTTCTCTATTAGATTTGACTCTAATCCGGCAGATTTATGTCGTCTTATTTCTAAGATTAGATGTAACTCTACCCAATTATGCTGGATTTACTATCAAACAAGGACTTTTGCTCTACTGAAATAAGCACATCACACTTGAATTAATATCCTGAAAATATTAAAGCAAGAAATAAGCATACATAATTGAGAACAAGAACAAGTATTTATCATATAATCTAGAAAATCAAATAATAAGATTCATCATAGGTTTCATCTTCCCTAAATATCTAAGGAATTTAGTCCATAATTTGTAAGGAAAACATTTCAAAATTAGGAAAACAACAAAACATAAAGAAACCCAAAAACTTCTAGAGAAATTGAATGGAGATTTTCAATCTTGAAGGAGATCCTGCTTCTGAGTTGAATCCGTTGGCGTTCTTCGAGTAAATTCTTCGTTCTACTTTACATGCTCCCTTAGGTCCTTTTCTTGTGTGTATTTATAGACTTTAGAATGCTCAAAAACCCTAAAAATTAGCTTTTTCCACGTAAAAGGGAAACAAGGTTCGAAATTGACATAGGCTGGCATATGGGTGTGTGGCCAGCCCGTGTGGCTCACACGGGCGTGTGCTCAACCCGTGTGGGAATGCCCAGGCCGTGTGGTTCCTAAAAATAACTCGTTTTGTCTGATTTTGGCCCCTTTTTTCACTCCTTTTGATCTCCTATGCTCACCTAAGTATAGAAAGATGAAATTAAAGGATTAGGAGCATCAAATTCACTAATTGACATAATAAATCATCCAAAAATGCATCAAGAATGGGATTAAAATATGTTACTTTTATGGCTTATCACGCTCGCATTGTAGGCTGTGTTCGACCCCGTGTAACTCTTTAACTTGTGCCACACGGCTAGCCACATGCCCATGTGCTAGGTCGTGTGGTCAATTTTATTTTCCAAAATTAAGTGCAGGTTTCACACGGCCAAGACACACGCCCGTGGCCTAGGTTGTGTATCATACACGGTTGAGACATACGTCCGTGTCTCTGTCCGTGTGTCCAATTCTGAGCATTCTGTTTCTCAAATTTTAAGATGCAGGGGAAACACGGCCAAACCACACGCCCAAGTGCCAGGCCCTGTGTCACACACAATCAAGACACATACCAGTGTGTCTACTCGTGTGGACAAAATAAAGCCATTTCCTAGCTTTATTTCTCACCCACAACTTGCCAACAACCTACACCAACACGTATTCACATATATCAACCAATTTCCAAGCATTAATCCAAGCAAACATCATTAACATGTTTTGTTATAATATCACTTATATTCTTATAGCCAAGCTTACCTTTTTGTTAAAGCATATAATTTACCTTAGTTTAATCTAACCATACCATACTCATATATATTAACATGATACAACATTGTAGTAATATACCAAATCAACATCACTAGCCATACCAATGGCTAGATTACAAACATCCATTTGCAAGCCATTATCTGGCTAAGTTAACCTATACATGCCATTATATCAAAACAAGTTTACTATTTATACCAAAACGAGATAGTGGATAGTGTGATGATGCTCCAACCGATCTCCAATCTTTGTGAGCTCTCGAGCACTATAAAACAGAGAAAATAAAACCTAGTAAGCATTTAATGCTTAGTAAGCTCGTATAACAAAAAATTAAACTTACCCATTTGCATTTATTCAAATAAGCATACAATAACATGATTCCCAACAAATTGGCAAATTTTCCTAATCATATACACTCAAACAAGTATGTTAGTCACATAATTCACATATACATCAAGTAAGCATAGATAAGCTCATCATGTTACAAACTTTCAATTATTTTGGGATCATTCGAAATATAATCCATTTAATCTCATAATTTCTTATGTCAGAAATTTATCCGTTGAATCATTGAAATTTCTATGGATACTCAAGTAGTACACACAAGGTGTACAGAACCATAAGCCGTCAATTCATAATCAGAGGTACCCATCACGGCACATAATCAAAGAGCACACTCTCGAGCCATATATCATGATCTTTAGAAGAGCCATATAATAGAACACTTATCCGGGCTAAATAGGAAACTCATGAGAGCTTTACTCAGGGAGCCCATAGAGCTTAACAGATAATTCCGAAGAGTTAATATCAGGGAGCACCGGATAAGGTAACAAAGAGTTCAAGCGAGCCATAGCAGGAAGCTCATAAGAGCTTATATCAGGATGCTCATGTAGAGCTGCGTTTTTGTCCGCATTATATGCTGGATCACAATTAATCGAATCATGTAATAGGACGCTCAACAGAGCTGCGATAGTGTGTAACACATGCAAAATTACTACCAATCAAGATGCTCACAAGAACTATTTAATAGGATGCTCGAGAGGGCTATATCAAGATTACTCGTCCGAGCTAAATCCTGTCTGCAACATATGCAGGATCACATTCAATATGGAAAATTACATATATCCATCGAATTTCATTATCCAAACAGAACTTAACATTTATTCAAGCTATATCGAGCATATAATTTATTTCATACTTTGAACATTTATAATTCATATAATCACATAACACATTCAATACAAGCATATAAATATACACAATTCGGTTACACAAACTTACCTTAATAGTTGTTCTTACAAGAAATTCTATTAATCTGAAACTTTTTCTTTTCCTCGATCTAGCTTCGAATTTGAGTTGTCTGGATCTATATATATGAATTTAATCATCAATTTAATCCATTTCATACTCAATTGAATTCAATTTACACCCTACGCAAAATTACCATTTTCTCCTAAACTTTCTATAAATTCTAATTTCGTCCCTAGGCTCGAAAAATGAAATTCATGCAATTTAATCCTTATTCCAAGCTTAACCGAAATTTTAGTATAACATTTACAGCACATTTATTCCATGAAATTCAGAATTTTTTTCAACTTTCACATCTTTACAATTTAGTCCTTAATCACAATTTCATCAAAATTTGCTTTGTAAAAGTTGTTTATCTATCAATAACCTTTCATTTTCTACCATAAATTTCAAATTTTTAGCATATTCATCCATGGGAAATTTTCTATACTTTGATAACTTTTCAAATTAATCCCCAAAATAGATAGATTAGACTATCTCGATCTCAAAAATATAAAAATTACTAAAAATGAGACAAGAAAACGTACCTAATTAAGCTTGATTAGTTTCTTTTCTCTTTCCTAGGGTTTCCATACAAATTTGGGGATGAAGATTATAATAATATGATGATATTTCTTTTTTACTAATTTATTATCTTTTAATTATTTTGATTTCCAATTTAGTCCTTAGCCTTTTTTAATTTTTCCACCAAAAATATCTATTAACTTTTCTTTAATGGTCTAATTACCATATAAGGACCTCAAATTTTGAATTCCATAGCTATTTAATCCTTCTAGCTACTAGAATTCAACTGTTGCATTTTATGCAATTTGGTCCTTTCCACAATTAAGCACATAATCAATAAAATTTTCTTATTAGAATTTTCATATGACATTCCCATCATAATGCAGATCATGCAATAATATTAAAATAAATTATCTTTCCAGTTCGGATTTTTGGTCCCGAAACCACTATTCCGATTTCACTAAAAATGGGTTGTTACACCCATGTAACCGAAGTACAAAACCGTGTAAGCATGCCATGTAACTCATTGTCAATTTCAGAAGTAGAGGAGACATGTTCATATGGCTGAAACACACTCCCGTATGGCTAAGATACACGGTCGTCTGCACAGGTCGTGTAACTCACTGACAATTTCGAAGCAGGGAAGACATGGTCGTGTGGTCAGCCCGTGTGACCCACCCTAGGCCATGTGACAAGAAATTTAACCTGATATCTTAAGCGGTACATGGCCGTGTGGACATTTCGTGTGTGGCTGCCCCTGTGATTCTAAAAACCACTCCCCAAACTATTGCAATTCATGAAATTCAACCATAAATCACCCCTAATTACAAAGGTTCAAGAACACACACCTTAAAACGTGATTCTAAGCACCAACGAATAATCAATTCACCTCTATATACCAATATAAAAACTCAACATCACATGCATACAAAGCCTATAAGGATTTAAACTTTACAGTACAACAAGAACGAAGGTATAACCGATCTAAACTCAAAAGATCACACTTACCTGTTAAAACTTGATGAACAAAAATGTGAATGAATAAATGAGACTAGAGAGACGACACCGGGTTACACGAATTTCGAGTAAGGTAATAGTGAATCAAATAAGAACGATCAAAGGAAAAAGACAAAAAGAAGATGATAGCAAAAAGATCATCCAATGGTAAAAAAGAACCAAAATTTAGAGTTAGAAGAGAGAGGGAGAGAGACGTGAGAATGTGAGGAAGTTTTTAGGAAATCTTCCTATTTCAAAAATTAAAGGAAAATAGTTAAAATAAAATTTAATAAAACTTTAACCTATAGAAATTTTTAAAAGTTGAGAGCAAAAGTAATAAAAATTAATCTCCACTAAGCACACGCAAATGTTCAAACATAAGACCTAAGGGTAAGCTAACACCTTACCACTGAACCAGTAGACTCATTCTGTGTTTAGAACACGAAAACAAACTTAAAAGTCCCATCGCACCCACTAACTCATCCTACAAACCTTGATTCTTCTAACCCCAAATTCGAGATGTGACATTATATCTTTCCCTACCTTTCCTATTCATTCTTTATATCAGCCACCTTGAGTGGAGGTTTGCCATCTTGCATCAAGTGAAGTAAATTGTCCATCCTCACCGTCAACTTTGCCTAATCCGATCAACACATCAACTTTGAATGTACTGATTTTAGTAAATGATACTACAAAATTCATTCTTTTCTCTAAAATTTTAACCTTAAAAGAAAAGAGATAAAATCACAAAATATATAGGGATTTTTTTATGGCCTGAAGTTACAATGTTTTGGTCTTCAAACAAAAGAGTAAAGTAGATTACAAAGAAAAACAACTAAAACCCCCATGCTATATTGAGCTAGATCATAAGAACAAGGTTCCAAACACCATGTTGCTAAGCACTCCAAAAGCCAACTTCCCAGCAATTGCATACATTTTCTTTTGCACCTTCCCAAAATTTCCCTACACTTGACTACCATTACTATGAGTCTGATAATTATTAACTTCATAGAATTCGCCACAGCTAGAGGGGCTTCATAGCCATGGGCATAAGGGACTCCGTAAGCATACATAACATAAGGAGGGGATGGAATCACCCCAAAGCCATAAGCATAATAAGCATCGAAAGAAGGCGGCGAAGCCAATGGTGGTGGAGCTGGTGTTTTCAAAGACCGAGGCACTAGCATCGTTGTTTCCTCCTCACATGGTACTAGAACACACCCAATGTGAAGATTGATGTAGCAAATCCCACATCTATAATGCCATAACGAGCATGAATCTTTGCAGACCATACACCTACTAGGCACCAATCATTGCAGCCTCAAAGGATGATCTGTATGCATCATATGCTGCACATATTCAAGCAATTGTGTACAAAGAGTGTACACATCGAATTCGCATAGCTTGCACCTATAGAAAATACCTTCAACAAGGTCATTACACAAGTCGCAGACACATGTTGGTGCATAAAAGAAGAGATTTCCAAATAGGAGTTGGCAAAGTAATCATAGAGATCAGAGTCACATGGTTCACATCGATACCTTATGCCGAAACCTAGTGTCCTACAACTATCGCAGAGAAACTCTGTGTTGACTGAAACTTTCATTAATTGATGGAAATGGATGAAATGTTGTATGGTTTTCTTTGATAATGGAGCCATGTCTCTCTATCTACGCAAAGGATTGCCAGTTCTTGTTAATAATCTATATTGAAAATTGAAAATTACATGTTTGAGGATGATTGAATCCGATTAATGCTTGAAAGAGCATGCAAATTGACATTTAATCAGATTGAATTAAGATACACTGCTGGAGGTTGAATGGATTTTCTTGATTTATGATGAATTTAAGTTATGCAGATGGCTATGACGTTTAGAACGAAGCTCTTGCTAAGCTTTAGATGTGTTTACTGTCAAACACGTTATTACTTGTTCACACAGTTGAAAAAGATTACTAATTTGCATTTACTATGAAAGCTTCTGATAAAAAATTTTAATTAAGGTTTACACAAGGGGGAAGCCAGAAAATTTTTTTAGGGGAGCTGAATGAAATATTTTTTTATAGTCTATATCTTTATAATTTTTAAAGGATTAAATCAAATTTTTATAATTTTAGGGGCCCAAAGTGCAATTTTACTTTTACTAATTAAAATTTTTAAAAAAAATTTAAGGGCTTAAATAACAATTTTACATTTTAGGGGGGGTCGGGGCTACTGCCAGTGCCCCTAGATTCGCCACTGGGTTTGCATGTTTTGTCAAAATGACCTTAATTAAATTTTTGAGGTTGAATTTTTGAGCTTTTGGGCCATCAACCTTAATTTTTTTTTTTCAAACTGCTTTTCTAACAGATTTGATCAAAGTACCGTTAGAAAAATTATGTGGATGATGTGAAATATTTTGAATGAGATGTAATTTATTACTTATATAATAAAATAAGATAATTACATGTAGAAAATAATAAAATAAATAAATCTTAATTTAAAGAAAATAAACGTAATTATATTATTATGAAAATATATTATAAGTATTATAAAATTATATTATAAATGTATTAATAATAAGATTTTATTAAAATTATAAAGTGAAACAATTTTTAAAAAAGTTTAATTATGAATATAAAATATTTTAAATAAAATAATTATATATGTATAAGAAATATTCAAAATAATTATTATTTAAATCTACAGACTTTAAATTTAATGATTGTATAACATATATAATGATATAATACATTAATTAATAATTTAAATATAGTAAACTTATTTTTATAATTTTCACATATTAAATTTTTTATCGTTATTAAATTTTAATTGGATTTCGGTTAATTTTACAAATTTAATTATTTAATGTTTATGGATTTGGGTTATGTATGTATTTTGGATTTTAAATAATGAGTATTATATTTATTTGGTTTTGGGCTTCCTTATAATATATTTTGGTTTTTATGCATGCATAAATATTTTTAAAATATATAAATTTAATAAAGTAACATATTTTAATTAATCTTTTCAACTAATCTAAAATTAAAATTAATTTAATTAAATGACTTAGTTTGGATGGTTAAGTTGATTTTAATCGACTTTTGCTCTACCTCTAGACTAAAGGTCTAGGATTTAAATTTTATGAATTTTAAAAAAATGTTTTCTATTATTCAAAACTTAATAATAAAAGTAAAAATTCCTTTAAAAAATAAAATAATTTAAATGCATATATGGTAATATAATAAATAATATATGATATTTTTGTTAGTTCAAAAGTTAATCGAAGAATAATTAAATTATAGTATAAAGTAGCTACTTACCCGTTAAATTATAGTATATAATATAGTATTACATAAAATAATAATATAATATAATAATTTGTATATTAAAATTTGTCACTAAACTCAATTAAATTAATATGGTGTTAAATTGTTATCCTTGCAATGTTGATATATAGATTTGTTCAAGGGTCGGGTAGTCCACCCAATTTAACTTGGACCGAGTTGGATAAGGATTTTTGTGTTTTGGATCGGCCTGACCCGACACGAATTCAATTGAAATAATAAAAAAATATTTTTAAATTAAAATTTAATTATAAAATACATAAAATATCAATTAAAAATATATATTTAAATATTTTATTAGCTTTTGAAGAGTGAAATGGCTCTTTGAACAAGTCGGGAGCCTGAGCATGAGATTCTTTTTGGAACTGAGCCTCGGCCCATGGATAGCTCTAGTGATATACATGAATTTTTTTTATAAGGTATATATATATCATTAAGCATAAATAATATTTTGTTTCTCCAAATTTAAATTTAATATATAGGTTTTTTAATTTTAAAATTAAAATTAAAATATTTAATGTATTGAAATTATGTAAAGGTTAAATAAGTAGATAAAAATTTCCAACTAAAATTTGAGAATGTTGCAGGTTAAATAAATAATTTGATTAAATTCTTTTACTTTTTAAATTACTTGCTTACGTGTGAATTAATTTATATTAAATTATTTTAAGTGTGCTATCAGTTTTATAAAATTAACCATTTTTATTATTTTAATGAAATTACAACAAATCCTCACCTAAGCTCTAATTAGAAAGATCAATAACTAAACTCAATTTAATACCCAAACCCAAACTCCTCTCTTCAAAGATTTTAAGTAGGTTAAGCTGACGTAACTCTTTTTAAAAATGAAGAATTTAATCCCTATACTTTTTATTTCATGGAATTTAGTTCTTCTAGTTGTCATATCTAATGATATTGTAGTATATCATAGCAACGAGTTAAACAAAAAAAAAAAAAAAAAGGCAACAGTGTTAAAACCTGAATTTTGTAATATAAAAAAGTAAAAAAACTAAATTCTATAAAATATAAATACAGGAAGTAAAATTTACATTCCATTAACAAAAGGTATATGAAATCCGTATTATACAATTACAAGATAAATGTAGAGAGAGAACCATAAAAGATGAGTGACTTTGGATCACGCTAAAAAAAAAAAAAGAATCCAAGGATGAAAAGGTTTGGATAAAACAAAACTTGTGGAGATGCTTGGTGATCACAAATTACTTTGACTATCAATTTTTGCAACACACAAACTTTAATCCATGCATTGTAACTAAAATATCCAAGGCAAAAGCTAACAAGGTTGCATAGACTTAAGGTACAAGTCAAGTCCTCCCATTTTTGAATGAAATACTCAAAAGAGAAATAAATGTTGACATTGAAAAACCAACAAGAGCTTTAAAGGTACTTTATGCATCATTTCAAATTTAAAAGAATTTTTAATTAAAAGCCTATAAAAGGCCATTAAAGTAAAAATTTTGTGCAAAAGAGTACCCAAAAGTATTAACAATTTTAATAATTAAGTATTGAGTGGTAAAAGCGAAGAGACGGGGGGATTTCCTAGTCGAGCGGTTAAAAAAGTGAGGCAGAGAGAAGAGGACCCTCCTGATGACGGAGGAGGGAACGAGCAAACCGAGCCTTTGGGTTCTAAACCTTTCTCGTTTAAAGATGCGGTGATGAATTCAAAGCCGTTGAATAATTCTCTGGAGAATAAATGGGAAGAGGATGATATTGATTTACTAGATGGTGATATACATAATGAGGTTATTGATGGTGATCACTCTATTGATTTTTCTAACAGAGTCTACTCAATAATTGAGGAGAGCATGTCAAAACTTGTGTTCATCAAACTTTTAGGGAGGAAGATAGGGTACAATGCCTCATGGAACAAAGTTTGTTTGTTGTGGAAACCATCTATGCACTTCCAGCTTATGGATATTGAAAATGACTATTTTCTAGCAATGTTTGAATCGTATTTGGATTATAGCAACGTTCTCTCAAATGGTTCATGGGTGATTTACGGGAAATATATGATGGTTCAACCTTGGATGAATCAGTTTTCTCCATTACAGTCGTTTCCCCATAGTGTTGTTGCATGGGTTCACATTTTGGGTTTATCAGGATCCTTGAATAAGAGAAGTATTTTCCAAGCTATCGGTGAAATGGTGGGGAATGTAATCAAAATTGATTTAAAGATAGATAAAGGAGCCAGAGGTCAATTTGCCAGATTTGCAGTTCAGGTAGGTTTGAGGAAGCCTCTTGTATCCAGAATTAGAATCGCTAGCCGGATTTACAAAGTGGAGTATGAATCCCTTCCAACGGTTTGTTTCAGTTGTGGCTCCTTTGGGCATTTGAAATGAGACTGTCCCCAGTTCCAGAAAGTGGATAATTTAGAGAATGGATCGGTTGATGCTGAGGAACCTGTTGGATTGGATCAATAAAAAAGTCCTGGATCAATACAAGAAAGGGTTGAGAATGAAAGTTTTGGTGAGTGGATGATTGTGGATCATCGGAATCTTAAACAAAGCCGAAGGACTGGAGGGTGCAAAAGGGAACAATCTTTCTGGATCTCGGTTCAGTATTCTTTCCAAAATTGGAGTTCCACAATATAATAGCAACGAGAATGGCACGAGTATATTTAATTTCGAAAAAAAAGAAGGAACAATGAGCTACATTATCTGTTGAATTATCAGGTGAAGGCCAGGAATGTGTTACAGAATTTATTATAAAAGCAACAAATGGGAGAAAGCTAAATAGGGGTATTAAAGGATGGGTCAGTAAAGGCAAAGGCCATAAAAAATGGGTTGTGGGTGTTAAAGGGCAGGGTACTAAGCAGACTATGAGTGAGCCTAAAATGGAGAAATTGGGCCAAAAGTGGGGTATGGGCTACGTAATTTTAGTGCCAATGGTAATCAAGGAATTTTTGATCAAAAATTTCATTCAGTCCATAACTTCAAAGACAATCAGAATCCGAATGCTACAGTTGGCTTTTATTCTCTAATGGAGGATGATTTGGGTATCAAAAATCTAATTCCTTATTCGACACTCCCTCCATTTTTGAAGGAAAAGAGGAGTAACAACACCCGGAGCATTAAGACTAGGGGCCACGGGGACAACCTTGGTGGCTTGAATGGCATGGTCCCTGTTCAACAAGTTATTCAAGGAATGGTGGACCGTCTGAAGGTGGAGGGGAGAGCTGCGGGTGCGTGAAAGGAAAGCACTGATCTGGTGGTGCTGGAGTAGGCCGATAATGGACAACAACTAGGTACATTGACGGGTTTGGTCCTTGGGGGCGAAAACGACGCGACACTCATGGACGATTCATCAGATGAATGATGGACTTCTTCAAGGTTTGCCTGATTTTATTTATGTTCTTTATGATGTCGAGAATTTTTGTATGGAAATGCCAAGGTGTTGGGCATCCTAATTTTGGCAGAATTATGAATAAATATTTACGTGAGTTAAATCCTCAAGTTGTTGTGTTGATGGAAACCCAAATTAGTGGCATTAAAACAGATAAAGCGATTAGAAGTATTGGTCTGCCTTAGTCACATCAAGTGGAAGCAGTGGGGTTTTCAGGTGGGATTTGGATTCTTTGGAAGCATAACATCCATGTGAAGGTTATGATTAATCATATGCAGTTCATTCACATGAAAATTAAGTTTGATGATGCTATGGATTGGATGTTCTTTACAAGTGTTTATAGGAGTCCTCACAAACCGCCTTAAGCCTATTATGTCGTCCTTTATTGCAACTAATCAAACTAGCTTTGTTGGGGGGAGATACATAATGGATAACATGATTATTGCTCAAGAGGTTATACATTTGATGCAGTACAAAAAGGGGAAGAAAGGTTGGATGGCAGTCAAATTTGACATGGAGAAGACTTATGATAGACTGAGATGGGAATTTATTAAGGATACAATCTTAGATGCCCAACTTCCTAAGAGGTTAGTTCACGTCATTATGCGGTGTGTCACTTTTTAGTTCGCGTCATTATGCAGTGTGTCACTTTTGCTTCCATGCAATTTTTGTGGAATGGGTGCTTCACAGATGAGTTTATTCCTTCAAGAGGAGTAGGACAAAGTGATCCTATTTCCCCATATCTTTTTGTTTTAACAATGGAGAAGCTTGGTCAGACAATTAATTTGGTAGTCACGGAGTCTACATGGAAGCCTGTTCGACTGGGGATGGGAGGGCTTCCTCTTTCACATCTTTTTTTTACGGATGATCTGGTTTTGTTTGGAGAAGCAAGTAAGGAAATTGTTGAGTCCATGAGGTCAGTCCTTTGACAATTCTGTTGTACTTGATTCATAGAATGAATGTAGACAAATCAAAAATCTATTTTTCAGCTAACGCTGATGAATTGGTTAGAGAGATGCTTAGTGAAGGTTTGGGTTTTCAAAAGGTGGAGGACTTGAGGATCTACTTGGGAATACCATTTTTCCACAGAAGAGTCATTAGGAGTACGTTCTAATTTGTTATAAATAAGATGCAGAAGAAGCTCAATAGGTTTGATGCTAAACTCCTGTCTATGGCTGGTAGAGTTACTTTGGCTAAGTCAGTGTTGTTGGTTATATCAAGTTACTTTATGCAATCGACCATGATTCCTTTAGGAGTGTGTGAAAAGATTGAACAAGTTGTTAGGAGCTTTGTTTGGGGCTCTACAAGAGACTCTAGGAAAGTGCATTTAGTTAATTGGGATACATACTGCCAACCTATGAAGCATGGGGGGTCTTGGTTTGAGAAGATTGGTCCCCCAAAATCTCTCTTTTTTTATGAAGGTAGATTTTCAGTTCACGACCAATGTAGATGCTCCTTGGGTTTGTTTGTTACGGTATAAGTATAAGGTAATGGACTGATGTCCTAAATCTATTTATCGACCCTGTTCTTCTTATGTATGGCGTTCTTTATCAAATATTTGGGAGCGGTTTAGGCATAATATGTCTTGGAGCATAGGCAATGGGAAAGATGTGGGTTTTCTTGATAACATTTAGATTCCTAAATTGGGGGCCATTCGTAATCACATGTTGTTCAGCTTGAATGTAAAAGATCAAGTTAAGTTAGCTGAGATGGTTAATGCAGATGGTTAATGCAGAGATGTCTTGGAATATATAGATGAGGAGGGATAATTGTGTTTGGCAACCACATAGGATTGGGAAGTTCTCTGTCAAATCGACGTATAATAGTTTAGTACAGATGGATGATCGAGCAAGGGGTAATGTTTGGAGTGGAATTTGGAAGACCAATTTGCCTCCAAGAATAAAGCATTTTCTTTGGCTAGTTTTACACAAGAAGCTCTTAACAAATTTTGAAAGAAATAGGAGGAATATGTCTCCCACAATGGGCTACACCCTGTGTGGATAATCAGGAAATAATTATTCATGTTTTGTGTGACTGCACTGTTGCGACTAAGGTATGGGAAAATGTGATATCCTTATATCCTTTGTCTCACTTCTTTAGTTTAGATCTTTTGTACTAAGTAGTTGTCAATTTGAATGGTGATTTTGGTGGAAATGATGCTCATGTGGGATTTTTTGCTATCTTGTGCTAGTTGCTGTGGAAAAATAGGAATAGTTTTAACTTCCAACAAGTAGCAAGTAGGCTTGAAGAGATTGTTTGCAGGACAGATTGCTTTGTTTCTAATATCCGCGAGCCATTAAAGAATTCTGGGTCCTTGGGAGTGAAGCAAGGTGGGAGGGTAAAATGGCGTCCATCGAGTCTGGGATGGGTTAAGGTCAATGTTGATGGGTCTTCAAGTGTGAACAGACACTGGTTGATGGTTGGTGGAGTGGTGCACGACTCCACGGGGAATTGGTTGGGAAGTTTCAGGAAATACATCGGAAGGGGCTTTGCTCTTAAGTTTTTGTTATGGGCTATTTTAGTTGGACTTGAAGTGGCTCGATTAAGGAACTATAGTAAGATTATTGTTGAAAGTGACTCTTTGGATGTAATTGAGATGATATTGGGAAATTCTGTGAATATTCCATCAAAGACAATTATACGAAGGATTAATGAGTTCAGAAGAAAGTTACAATAAGTCAAGTTACAAGAATATGGTAACAGATTGGTTTGCTAAATCAGGCTCAATTAATGATGTTGGATTTACTTTTTTTTTTTAGTTCCATAGCTTTCCTGTTAGGAAATTATTGTTAGAAGACAAACTTGGTGCATCAAATGTAAGACTTATTTGATCTAAAGGCAGTTGGTTGCCTTCTTCCATTAAAAAATAAAAAAAATAAAAAAAAAATAAAAATTAATGAAGCAGAGTTTCTTTAAAAAAAAAAAGATCTCTCATTTTATTCATCATAATCTTCTCTAATATTCCCATCAGTTTCTTAAAATGATTGTTAAAATTTCATAATTACATCAAAAAAATTATTAATTAGAATTAACATAAAAGAAAAGGGTGGTTTCCATTTTCCATGAATTGGGTTACAGTTTCATTGCATGCATTGCAGTTCTTAGGATTCACACCTCATCATATGCACCTCAGTTTTGCACGAAGAGAGACAGAGAACTTATCATCACCAGCGAAAAGAGACAGAGAACTTTTCTCTTTCGAAAAGGGACTGAGATGCACCATTCGTGCGTAATCTCAACATTGTGGGGGCATCACTAAATCATCCACTGTAATTGAAGCAAAAAATTTTGAAGCAAAAAGCAAAAAGTGTTCTATTTCTACCCTATCACAACATGTTCTATTTCTACCCTATCTCAAAAGAAACAAGTATCATGCAGCAAATGGGTACCGAAATTTACCGACTAATTGCGGAAGCGGAGAGCGACGGCGATGGGACGCAGAAGAGACGACGACGGATGGCGATGAGTAGGTGGTCGGTCGACTGAGATGCCTATGGATTTTGGGGGAAATTAAAGGATTAGGGGAAATCTATTTTGGTGTTCTGGGGGAGAAGGCTGAGACTATTGGGCATAAAAGAAGGACTTAACATTACAAATGAAAACGACGCCGTTTTGAAAAAAAAAATTCACTGTTTGCGGCGCTTATGAAAAGCGCCGCTAAAAGCAATCTATTGCGGCGTTTCCAAAGTAAAGCCGCTAATCTCCAAACAAAGCACGTTTTGTTAAGCACTAATGTTTTTTGTGGCGTTTTTTAAAAAAACGCCGCTAATCCCTATATATTCAACTAAAACGACGACGTGTACAGAAAATTTTAATTATTTTGCGGCGTTTTTTAAAGTGCCACTAATACCCTAATATACTAAAACGGCGCCGTTTTCTTTAAACTAAACTGTCTTTTGCGGCGTTTTTATAGAAAACGCCGCTAATCCCCTATATTTTCAACTAAAACGATGACGCTTCCAGTACACTTTACTTCTGTTGCGGCGTTTTTCAAAATGCCACTAATACCCTATCCAACTAAAACCACGCCGTTTTCTTTCAACTATACTGTTTTTTTGCGGTGTTTTTTTAAAAAACGCCACTAATCTGTTAATTTTTTTATTTCATTTTTATTTGTTAAAATTTGGTAGCCATAATAATTAACTTATGATAGTCAATAGTTAATAATATATCTATATTGCATGATAACTTTGAAATTTTAAGTTTAAATTTCACTTATATAAATTAAGTATAGAGGAATTAATTTGAATTGAATTCTTCGTTCAATTAACTGTTTAGATTAATGATTTTAATTATTAATACTAATGATGATAAATTTTAATATGATGATAATTAGTTATAATTTAATCCTAATATTATGAATTAAAGTTTAAAAGATTTATGATCTCTTCCTAATATATGGTACATACTAATCTTTTTTTTTTTTATATTTTATGGAAGTAGATAATTTTCAGTTTTTATCTTTTAAATATGCTTAATATTTAATCCTTATATTTTAATTTCTAATATAATTTGGTTTCTATGTGTTTATAATGTTATTAAGTAGATATAGTACCTATCCATATCAAAATTTATTACTTTTTTAATTTATTTATCAATTTTTTTAATTCTAATAATTATCAAAATTTCAAATGGTTTAGATTAAATATTTTTAAATATAAAAGCATCAATTGATTGTATAAAATTTTATCATTAATTTAACAAATTTCAAGTAAACCTTAAATCCTAAACCTTTTAATATATATAAAGTTTATAATTTTAATAATTTAAGCTATAATCATATATAATTTTAATATATTAAGATTAATATTATATATCTCTTTTACAATATATAAGAAATCGTTTAATATATAAATTAAAAAAATGATAATTAATGAAAACCCTAAACCTCTAACCCCTATTTGGCCTTAAAATCCTAAACCCTAAACTTGCATATCACAATACACACATATCTAATTAAACTCTAACCCCTAACCCCTAAACCCTTAACCCCTAACCCCTAATCCTTAACCCCTAACCCGGCCCTAATCATTAACCCCTAACACTTAAATCTTAAACTCTAACTGTTAAGCCCTAAATTAATACCTTAAACTACATAATTCATAACCCTTAAATTAGTAACTACTACACCTTAAACCCTAAAGCATATACCCTAAATCATAAATCCTAAACTATAATGATAATTAATTCAATATTTTAAAATTAATACTATCTCTTTTACAATTATATAAGAAAATATTTAATATATAAATATAAAAACAATTAGTCATATACCAAAAAAATTTAAAATTATTTTAAATAATAATATTTTAATTTTTTTCATTTTTAATAAATATTTTCCTATGTTTTTACTTTTAAAATTATTCTACGTGTCATTATTTTCTGTTAAGATTTTAAATATTCAATTAAAAATAAATTATACTTTTAGCGGCGCTTGCTAAAAACGCCACTAATACTGACTTTTAGTGGCGTTTCTATAGATCGATCTTTTGCGGCGCTTTTTTGAAAAATGCCGCTATAAGTCAGTATTAGCGGCGTTTTTAGCAAGCGCCGCTAAAGCCACTTGTAGCGACATAAAAATTTTAGCTCGGTCACTAATTGTGGCGATTTATTAAATATTTGAAAACCGACTTTCGATTTTATTAAAACAGGGAGTCGCCACCGATCTTTTTCTAGGTGTGATCGGACACCTAATAAATCATCTTTTTGATAAGAAAATTTATTCTTGAACAAAAATAAAGACCAAATTTGGGTCTGTCGTAACCATTTTTAAATCGAGTTTTTGAAAATGGGAATCGACTTTAAGAAAAACGAAAACGGGAGTCGCCACCAATCTTTTTAGGTGTGATTGGATCACCTTTAAAACATTTTGTTTTAAAATCATTAGTTTTGGTCTACGTAATAAAAAGAACGAGTTCGGAGTCGGTTCACGCATTTATGGAAGGATTAGCACCCTCATGCGCCCAAATATTGGTACCTAATTAATTATCAAATGTCTTTAAGGTCGGAAATTAAAAAATTTAAGATGCAATCCTCTTTAAAATATTTTGATTTTTGAAAATTGGGGTTCGCTTGTATCAAAATATTGATACTAAGTTAGCCTTTTTGGAAATCCCTATCTCGAAATGACAAAACGCCACATTCAGTAAGTTAGGACATAACGCTTTGAAATTCCAAGACAGCTGCTTGTATTTTGAAAATCTTAAAAACTTAGAAGGGTACTTGACTATTCGAGCTCAACGAGAAAAATTGCAACCCAATAAGTTAGGGCACTACTTTTCTCGAAGCTTCCAAACACCAACATTGCCTTTTTATTTTTGAAAACTTTGAAGTCTCGTTTTTAAAATCGATGCTTGAAGGAGCATATTAACGTATCATACGAGATAACATATTATAATAATAGTACAACAGTATAAATATTATATACTAACCAATATATATAAGAAATAAAACATAACAAAAAAGAAAGATATACATAAAACACGATATATATTTAAGAAAAATAGGTAAAAACCCATAAACATGTAATTCAACATATATTTAAGCATATAAATGATGCATGATATACAATTATGACACATATAAAATAAAAATATGCATTTGAAAGTAAATTATAAAAGTCTAAGATATTGCATAATATATAAAATACATTAATTCTAAAGTAAAAGCAAACATTGTATAATAATAAAGCATAAGTTTTTTTGAAAAAATATATATAATATAAACAATTGATAAATAGAATGAGCATATATAAAAATGTGATATTTAATAATAGATTTAAAAGTATAATATATAATAAAAATATATTTATAAGAATAATAATTACAGAAGAAATAAAATATATAGATTTAGAAAAATAATATATAAAATATCAAATGTGTAAAAAAAAATTTATATTCACAATGAAATAATTATATAATAATATGAAATAAGTAATTAATGATGAAATATACGTATTATACAAATTATAAGATTATAATATCTTCAAAATATGTAATAAAAGAATAGGAGTAAAGTAATTATTAACATATAAATAAAGATACGTATATAATACAAGTTAAAACCTTTAATGATAATAATATATAGATAAAAATAAACAATGGTATAAAAAATGACATACACTAAAAAATGAATAAATAGAACATTTAAAAATTATAAAAATATAATGCAATAGTTCAACATACATGAAATGATAATATAATATATATACATGCATAGAAAATATATATTTGAAAATAAACTATATAAAAAGGTTAAATATTGTAATATATAAAATACATAATCAAATGTATAAAAGATAGGAATAAATATATATATTTGAAAAATGAAGAAATTAAAATAAAAAGGTTTGAAAAACTAAGATAGACGAAGAATAAAATAAGAACAAACCATAGATAGAGTAAGAACGCAAGAGAGGAGAGAAATTTGAGTGAATGCTCTCAAGAATTCTTATTACTTCCCAAAACTCCAGTGTAGTCAAGTTCCTTTACAATGAGGAGAGGCCTCTATTTATAGTTGAGCCTCCCCAAATCCAACGGTACAGATCGATTACATCAACGGTTAAGATTAAAGGGTATCTACAAAATCATATCTTCTAAGATTGTATATCATATCTAAGATTGCAATCATATCTAAGATTGTATCATATCTAAGATTGCAATCATATCTAAGATTGTATCATATCTAAGATTGCAATCATATCTAAGATTTTATCATATCTAAGATTGCATATCATTGAAGATTATATTTCCATATGAGTCAAGCTTGTAGATGGACATTAAATATTTTCAAGTAATGGGCCATTCCGATCGGGCCAAATTATATTTGTAATTCTGGACTGAACTTTGGACCTTTTTTTTTTTTTGGGGTTTATTATTTTAAATCTTTGAAATGGGCCGGCAAAATTGAGTGTCTCATACCGCCTCTTTGCTCATTCTTTGTATGTGAGGAATAGAGCAAAGACTATAAAAAGACCAATTTTGCCCGGTCTCGCCGAGTCTTGAGTTCTTGATCTTCTCCCCGTCGAATGTCAAATCATCTTAAATCTATTTGAGAATGTTTGAGAGTTACATCTGCCATATTCTCGATTTATCCTTTGTAAGCACAAGGATGCTAAACCGTCTGGAGTTTGTTTGAGAACCTTTGAGAGTCATATCTGCAATGTCCTCGATTCGTTCCTTGTAGGCACAAGGATGCCAAACCATCTGGGATCTGCTTCAGCATAAACGTCTGAAGTCTAGATCTGCTATCTTTTGAGAACGTTTGAGAGTCATATCTGCAACATCCTCGATTTGTTCCTTGTGAGCACAAGGATGCCAAACCATCTGGAATCGCCCGGCAAAGATAAATGTCTCGAAGCCTAGATTCTGCAATCTTTTGAGAACGTTTGAGAGTCATATCTGCAACGTCCTCGATTTGTTCCTTGTAAGCACAAGGATGCCAAACCATCTGGGATCTGCTTCAGCATAAACGTCTGAAGTCTAGATCTGCAATCTTTTGAGAACGTTTGAGAGTCATATCTGCAACGTCCTCGATTTGTTCCTTGTAAGCACAAGGATGCCAAACCATCTGGGATCTGCTTCAGCATAAACGTCTGAAGTCTAAATCTGTAATCTTTTGAGAACGTTTGAGAGTCATATCTGCAACGTCCTCGATTTGTTCCTTGTAAGCACAAGGATGCCAAACCATCTGGGATCTGCTTCATCATAAACGTCTAGAAGTCTAGATCGCAATCTTTTGAGAACGTTTGAGAGTCATATCTGCAACGTCCTCGATTTGTTCCTTGTAAGCACAAGGATGCCAAATCATCTCGGGATCTCGCTTGAAAGATAAACGTCCGAAGTCTAGATCTGCAATCTTTTGAGAACGTTTGAGAGTCATATCTGCAACGTCCTCGATTTGTTCCTTGTAAGCACAAGGATGCCAAACCATCTGGGATCTGCTTCAGCATAAACGTCTCAAAGTCTAGATGCGCAATCTTTTGAGAACGTTTGAGAGTCATATCTGCAACGTCCTCGATTTGTTCCTTGTAAGCACAAGGATGCCAAATCATCTGGGATCTGCTTCAGCATAAACGTCCGAAGTCTAGATCTGCAATCTTTTGAGAACGTTTGAGAGTCATATCTGCAACGTCCTCGATTTGTTCCTTATAAGCACAAGGATGCCAAACCATCTGGGATCTGCTTCAGCATAAACGTCTGAAGTCTAGATCTGCTATCTTGCGATCTATTACGCCGTTTTTGATAACCTGTAAAATAATTATGCCTAGTAACTAGGATGCTATGCTCAAAGTGAGTCGAATGTCCCTAATTAAACATGTTATAATGCAAAATGTTATGAATATGACCCCTATTTCGGACGTCATCACTCATTCCCTCATCGAAGTTTTATCTTTATACTTCTTGATGTATCAATCATACTCTGCTTGTATGCTTTGAATCAACTTGGTCCTATTGTGCCATTCGCCAAATGTTGTGACCCGCTGGAGATGTTTATGAAATGATCCTTTCTTAAGATCAATATTGCTTAAAATGTCTAACCACCTTTTGGACTGAAGAAGAAATTTCCCCGAGTACATCCGACCCTCAAATATGGAAATTCTTTAAACAATTGTCTTGTTTCAGTTTCTTGTATTATCTAGAAATTTCCAGAGTAATATGAAAAACTTCGTTTGTAAAGATATTTAGTTCATCAATCATTATTTCTATGCAACATATTTTATGAATAATGGAGGACGAATAAATTGATCTTGAGGATAATGATTTATCAAAAAAAACAAAAGAGGTTAATCTAAGAATCTATCTTTGAGAAGAAAGAGAATCCAAATACAATGCATGTGATAAAAAAATCGGATGCCCCGATATCGCCGCTTGGCGTCTATACACACAGCCCATGAAGACTTTCTTGAGTTCAACGTGTGTTTAAAAGATCCAAAGTAATTCGTTGATACCTCGATATGTAACATACTTCACTTCTCGTCGAATCCGGTATAGCAAGGTCACTGCATGACTTTCCAAATTTGAGCTGCCCTTTCGGGTTTTCAACTCAAAACCCCTTTAGTCTAAAGGCGCCCTTTGCGGGTTTTCACATTGGCCTCTCCATTTTCTGTTTTCCTTTTTTCTCTTTTTTCTTTTTCTTTTATTTTTTTCTTTTTCTTTTTTTGAAATAGAAGTCCCAAAGTGCCCTTTGCGAGTTTTCACATTGGCTTCCCTTCTCCTTCAAACAAAGTACTCATTGACCGAGTCCGAATTCACTAGATCAGATAAATTCTTCCTATCCATTTCTTGTCAAAATCAGTGCATCTCTGGAGAAAGCCCTTTTCGCAACATATGGCCCTTCCCAATTCGGCATCCTTTTGCATGGGAAGGATTTCTTTCAGCACAATGTTTCCTTTATGAAATTCTTTTGGACGAACCTCCTTTATCATAAGTCTGTGTCATCCATTCTTGGTACATTTGCTTAGGATGAATACTTTCAAGTTAAGTTTACTAGAGGTATTCAATTCTTGACTCCATTAAAGCTGAGAGGAAAAATCTTAATTCATAAACCTATGAGAAAGGGATTGCCCAAAAGTGATCCTCCCGGCCGTTGTTTGTCAAACCCTAAAAAAATGGTTCAATGATTCTCATCAGACAAGAATGAAGTTGCTGACTTTATTCTTCAACCTGGAAAGTTTGAGGTACAGAGATTACTCCCTGAGCATACATCCCACCATGACTCGATGATGTTTCTGAAGCATCCCTAATCTTCATAAATTGCCCCCAATCGTGAAGTCGCCAAATGAGCGTAGCAAATATGAGCCACAACAAATATGGCTGTGGTGCTCCTTTGATACAAATAGGATAGAGAATGAACAAACTCTTGCAGATCATCAGCCGAAAACCCAGCCTGGTCTAAGAGAGCATGATAGTGGGTCTGCCTCGTGATTCCAATCATTCCAAAGATGGGTACCGGGTAAAAATCATTGTTCTTTGGATGGCATACTTTGTTGTCAATGACGAGTACCATGTAGCACATTGTCGGAGAGATCCTCATTTGAAAAACTTGGTATGATGGTTTTTCGTACAACAATAACCACAATATTTAGGGTTCCACTTCTCGTCAAAGAACTTGCAAACCTCAATAACTTGATCAAAATTTGATTGAATTGAGACTCGCTAACCCCATCCTTGAAAATAATGATTTGATCAAGTTTCCTCTTCCCTGAACTTGTATAGAAGTCTAAGAGAGCTTCATTCATGATACCGTCATCCACTTTGTCAGAAACTGGTTTTGAAGAAAGAATTTACCATTTTAAGCTTTAGAGACTGTGTACGGCCTGATGCCCCATAGCTGGAAATCAATGGCCACCGCCTGGAGCTAACCATCGCAATTATTGACGGCACATCAGACTGCTCAGGAAAGCCAATGCACCCATTCCAAGGATGATGGTTGGAACCTTTGAAACAACTGGAATTGAAGGTGTTTGCCCCAGCGTAAGCATAGAGAGTAGGCGGGAGTTTCTTATGCCAATTTTTACCAGTCTCGGTCATCTTCTGTAATTTGTTTTTTTTTCTTCTTTTTCTTTTCTTTTGGCAACCTTTGCTGCACTATGGTATGGCGCATTATCTTTGAAAAGACTGCAAACTTTTGGCATTGTGCAGTTATATATAATCTTTTCTCTTTTTTTTTTTTTTTGAAATGGATGACTTTTGACTTTGTAATATTGGCATATGAAACTATCTCCCCCTCTTAATGGAGTAGTTGACATCCACAAAGATGAGTCATTGTCAGCTTAAAACTTTTGACGAGCTCGAGCCCATAACATACATGCCCCATAAGTCTTGACTCCTTTAAATTTGGCATTCATTGTACAACTGATGCGATCCCTTTCCATGGTGGACCAATAGTGCCCCAAAACCTCATGTTTATCCTGGCAATTGCAAATCCTCCTGCATGCGTCTTTGGACCATATTTTTGAATTCCATAATAGTCTCAACAAGGTCCGGTTTTGTCTCCTCGCCTAATTCCAATTTCCTATCTTTCCTTCCTCTAAGGCTATATTTCCTACCACCACTTCATGGGGTAAAACCATTTTCAACAAATTCGAAACAAGTCACAATTTACATCACCTTCAAAGTCTTGAGATTCCTCTAAACACATATCGCACTCAAAAGGAACTCGAATCAGAGTATCGTTGCCCGTGTCATTGATATCTAGGGATCTATGATAGGCACACAAAAGAATATACAAGGAATAAATGAATTCAAGAATGTCTATTTACATGAAATGAAAATTTATAAAGAATGTCAAAGGTCAAAAGAATCAGAATGAAAGAATATTTCTCGGATAAATAATAAAAGTATGTTTTATTGAAAATAAAAATGTCTGAACATGAGCCCACTTCTCAAAAGAAATCTCATTACTCCTAGGCTTTAGAGCAACAAGAGTGTTCCTTATATTACTCCGTAAAATTCCTAAAGATTACAGGAAGTTCTTCTGCAGTCCAATTGTTTAAAGAACTTCCCGGTTCATAAGGGCGAATGCCCTCAAGGTTTCTTTGTTCAGTCCCTTCCTCATGTATGACATTGATGGGATGATTTTCATTTCCAAACACCCCCTTCTCCGGGTAAGCTATCCCTCCTGACACAAAAGTCGGGGATATGTAAGGGAACATTGTTAATTCCCATTCAACTTGTTTTTCACTTAGCCGTGACCCTCTTCTCTCTCTCTTTTTCTTTCTCTTTTTAATAACTTTAACTAATTAGGGTCTTTTTATAATTTTGAATGCAAATGATGCAATGAAATGCTATGAGATGCAAATGCATGAATGCAAAAGGTATCGATCTCGATTCAATCTCATTTAGAAAACTTTATTTAGAAAAAGAATATCTTTACATATGAATGGATTGCAAATACGCCTTCGTCCTGTGGCCTAAAGTTTTAACTCAACAAAGCTAACTCTTGACAATGATCTGACTGTATCTTGTATTTCGCGCTCAATGTATCAGCTTGTACCTTCATGATCCGTAAATGATCTACTACCATCCCGAATTTGAGCTATGGCTTCACCCACGAGATAATCCCTATGTCTATGGACACCTCTTCCAACGTCTGTAAAGTTGTTCTGATTATCTTGAAAGAAAGATTGGCAAACAAGTAGGTATTCCTGCTTAACATGCTGCCCTAAAATGATATCCAGCACCTTTAGTGTTTCTTGAGAACTGTCAAATTCCTGTCCACGCAAAATATTTTGAAATGCTTACATAGGTACCTTTTCAACATAGTTAATCTCTACTTTAAAGGTCTTTAAATGATATGAACTTCTTTAATCTCATTCTTTTGCATCCATTTTGACAGACCATCAGGGCTTGCATTTCCATTCTCTCTGATAAGTGCAACATAGTAAACTCATGCTTGTTGTTTAATCCTATAATAAATAAGCCTTTTACCATCATAAAAATAATTCTCCCCGCCCAACTCACCTTTGTAGGTCCATGCATTCTGTCAATCACTTTCCTTCCAACACTCTTACCATCGACCATCTTCCTCTGAAAGAGAAATGTTGTAATGGTGGAAATGTCCATCAATACTCTTCTTGTTCACCTTAAAATGATTGGTGAGTACATTACCTTTTGCCCTGCAGCACGCCTTGCCATAGAGTGTCGAACAATCTTCTTCGTATCCAATTCTGCTTTGATTGGAAACAACATTAAGACGCACCAGTGGCGGAAGAGGCAGGAATCCCAATACTGCCCATTTTCCTTCCTGCTCTTTCCATTTTAGCTCACTCCCTATCCCCATGACGTTCATCAACTTCCTCATAAAAGTTGGAATATGGTCAGCCTTTGAGTAAACTTAAATCATAGGACAACGCCACAAAACTAAATATTCCTCCACCACGGATACCATATCGGCTTTTCCAAACGTAAAGCAACTGTATACAAGATTCCAATACTGAGTGATGGCCCGAAACAAATTCTCGTCTATTCCCAAGTCTAGAAAGTACTGCGAGTACCAATAGTTGTTGTAAAACAACTGCTTGGCTTTGATACCCCATTGATCCCATATTTCCTTTAACTCATGCTGATTATCCTGTGTGATGCTGATACGAATGTAGTCTAACAGCTTTGACACATATCCCATGGCTAGACTATTTTCCTTTACTAACTGAGTTTGCTCTTGACCATATATGGACGTTAGCGTTGCCCTCCACTCTATCAAGAAGTCCGTTCTCCATAATAAAACTCTCTAACTTAGAAACTGACCGTGAATCGATACCATAGTAAATGCAAAATGTCATGCAAACAAAAGAAAAGAAATAGTCAGTATCACATGATATCAATAAATCTCAACAATAATTTATAAGGGTAATATCTAAAGTTTAACTCTAACTAAGTTGGGCTCTTACGGTTTTTCGTTGGTTCTAAAGTTTGAGGTACCTGAACCAGCAGATTCCTCGATCCTCACCCATTATAGGCTCATTTGAATCGAGTTCAGTTCAGGGGGACACATTTCCCTATGGCTACACGGAGATGAAAATCTCACGAAACCATAGGTACGGATGTATCCCGAAAGTGATCCACTATCCTGCACGGAGGCGAAAACCTCACGAAGGCGTAGCTTCTCACTCCCACTTAAGGGTGTGACCACAACGGTCATGCAAATGCAATGCATATTAGAATATAGCAACACATGCAATAATACAAACACATGTAATGCAAAGAGGATTAAATTTTAAAATTTTTAATTTCCGACATTAAGACAAGAGATAATCAATTACACGGCTTGACTCTCTTATTAGTCCCCAGTGGAGTCGCCAAGCTGTCGTAACCATTTTTAAATCGAGTTTTTGAAAATGGGAATCGACTTTAAGAAAAACGAAAACGGGAGTCGCCACCAATCTTTTTAGGTGTGATTGGATCACCTTTAAAACATTTTGTTTTAAAATCATTAGTTTTGGTCTACGTAATAAAAAGAACAGGTTCGGGAGTCGGTTACGTACGAGGAAGGATTAGCACCCTCGTAACGCCCAAATATTGGTACCTAATTAATTATCAAATGTCTTTAAGGTCGGAAATTAAAAAATTTAAGATGCAATCCTCTTTAAAATATTTTGATTTTTGAAAATTGGGGTTCGCTTGTATTTAAATATTGATACTAAGTTAGCCTTTTTGGAAATCCCTATCTCGAAACGACAAAACGCCACATCCAGTAAGTTAGGACATAACGCTTTGAAATTCCAAGACAGCTGCTCGTATTTTGAAAATCTTAAAAACTTAGAAGGGTACTTGACTATTCGAGCTCAACGAGAAAAATTGCAACCCAATAAGTTAGGGCACTACTTTTCTCGAAGCTTCCAAACACCAAGCATTGCCTTTTTATTTTTGAAAACTTTGAAGTCTCGTTTTTAAAATCGATGCTTGAAGGAGCATATTAACGTATCATACGAGATAACATATTATAATAATAGTACAACAATATAAATATTATATACTAACCAATATATATAAGAAATAAAACATAACAAAAAGAAAGATATACATAAAACACGATATATATTTAAGAAAAATAGGTAAAAACCCATAAACATGTAATTCAACATATATTTAAGCATATAAATGATGCATGATATACAATTTTGACACATATAAAATAAAAATATGCATTTGAAAGTAAATTATAAAAGTCTAAGATATTGCATAATATATAAAATACATTAATTCTAAAGTAAAAGCAAACATTGTATAATAATAAAGCATAAGTTTTTTTTGAAAATATATATATAATATAAACAATTGATAAATAGAATGAGCATATATAAAAATGTGATATTTAATAATAGATTTAAAAGTATAATATATAATAAAAATATATTTATAAGAATAATAATTACTGAAGAAATAAAATATATAGATTTAGAAAAATAATATATAAAATATCAAATATGTAAAAAAAAATTTATATTCACAATGAAATAATTATATAATAATATGAAATAAGTAATTAATGATGAAATATACGTATGATACAAATTATAAGATTATAATATCTTCAAAATATGTAATAAAAGAATAGGAGTAAAGTAATTATTAACATATAAATAAAGATACGTATATAATACAAGTTAAAACCTTTAATGATAATAATATATAGATAAAAATAAACAATGGTATAAAAAATGACATACACTAAAAAAATGAATAAATAGAACATTTAAAAATTATAAAAATATAATGCAATAGTTCAAAATACATGAAAACATAATATAATATATATACATGCATAGAAAATATATATTTGAAAATAAACTATATAAAAAGGTTAAATATTGTAATATATAAAATACATAATCAAATGTATAAAAGATAGGAATAAATATATATATTTGAAAAATGAAGAAATTAAAATAAAAAAGGGTTGAAAAACTAAGATAGACGAAGAATAAAATAAGAACAAACCATAGATAGAGTAAGAACGCAAGAGGGAGAGAAATTTGAGTGAATGCTCTCAAGAATTCTTATTACTTCCCAAAACTCCAGTGTAGTTAAGTTCCTTTACAATGAGGGGAGAGGCCTCTATTTATAGTTGAGCCTCCCCAAATCCAACGGTACAGATCGATTACATCAACGGTTAAGATTAAAGGGTATCTACAAAATCATATCTTCTAAGATTGTATATCATATCTAAGATTGCAATCATATCTAAGATTGTATCATATCTAAGATTGCAATCATATCTAAGATTTTATCATATCTAAGATTACATATCATTGAAGATTATATTTCCATATGAGTCAAGCTTGTAGATGGACATTAAATCTTTTCAAGTAATGGGCCATTCCGATCGGGCCAAATTATATTTGTAATTCTGGACTGAACTTTGGACCTTTTTTTTTGGGGGGTTTATTATTTTAAATACTGAAATGGGCCGGGCAAAATTGAGTGTCTACAGGGTCTATGTGAAAAACAGAGCAAAGTAGGGTTCGAGAGTCGGTTACGCGCGAGGAAGGTATTAGCACCCTCGCAACGCCCAAAGTTGGTATATTGTAAAACACTCGTTGTTTTGATTCTCAAAGATACGAGCTCAATTTAACATTTAATCATGATCTGATTGAAAAATGAGAATTTTTTTAGTTTTTGATTTTTTAGAAGGGTGTCCCGTTTTTAACACGGGCCGACGAATTTCACCCAACATAGCGATGAAATTGATGACTTGATGTTAAATCGGTACATTGCCTTATGTATTGGAATTAATTAGAAAATGAGAATAAGGTTTTCGAAACAATGCCAAGCCAATTGATATGAAATAAAAATAATTAAAAGACAGAGCTAGAAATAGATTGAAGCAAATATAAGTGTGACAATAACAATAAAGATATATGCGATATTAAACGTAATACTAAAATTAAACAGGAAATGGAAACAATGAATGTATATAATAATGATATTAAGAATATGTACGTAATATATATATATAAATAGTAATAGTATTAGAAATATACTATATATAATGTTCGCAATATATACATGATATATATAAAAATACAATATTAAAAAGGTGTATATATATATAAATGCATATACAATATAATGCTAAAATATTTACATAATATACACATACATAATAATAATGTTGAAAACATCCATTAATAATAAACATATACCTATATGTATTAAAGATATATACATAAATAATAAAACATATACTAATATTCATAATAGTAAGGATAAAATATACACGTGAAATTGTACAAAAAATATATAAATATTATGGTATTTAAAAACATATACATGAAATTGTAAAAGAAATATATAACAAATAACATAAAGATATATGTATGAAATAACATAAAAATATATGTATAGCATGATATTTACAAATATATACATAATATAATTATTTTAAAAAATAATATAAATAAATATACGAAAATAATACCATATACACAAAAATGTAAATATATACGTATAGTGAAATATATGTATTAATATTAATAATAAATATAATAGGAATAAAAATAAATATAATAATATATACTCAATATGGTATTAAAAATATGTATATATATAATAGTATTTCAGAGTATGTACATGAGACAATACAAAATATACATGGAATAATACAAGAAATATACAACTAATAACATTAAAAATCTATACATAATATAAATATAATATGTACAATATAATCATATCATAGAAAAAACTATTAACACGTATATGTATGTCTATACATATATATTAAGTGAAAATGCTAATGCTAATAATATTAATAATAAATAATATATAACATATATGCATATAATAGTAAGAAACGAAACATGAAAAATATATATATAGCTAAATATATTTCAATAATAATAATATATAAAAATAATAATGATAACAATATTATATATAACATGATTAATATTTAAAGTTGAATCAAATAGAAAAAATAATATGAAATTTAGGGTAAATATGAAAAATAGATGAAAAAGGACTGAAATTGGATTAAAATCAAATCTTTGGGGCAAATTTTAAAAGAAAGTAAAGAGGAAGGGATTTATTAGAACGCGCATTAAACTGTGGGGGGCCAAAAGAGCAATTTTCCAAAACCTTTAAAACGATGCGCATCACGGATAGGGGTGAGCAAAACTCGATTCGACTCGAAAAAATCGAAAAAAAATTCGAATTTCGAGTTAAACGAATCGAGTTATTCGAGTTAATCGAGTTATTCGAGTCAACTCGAATTTTTTTTTCGAATTTCGAGTTCGAATCGAGTTGAGTTTTCAAATTCGAATAACTCGAATAATTCGAATAATTCGAATATCAAACTATAATATTTTACATTTTTACCCCAAACTCCCAAACCTTTTTACTTTTCCCTCAAAACTTTTACTCATTCCCACTTTCCCCCCAAAACTTTTACTCTCCTTCCATCCCAACCCCCCAATCTACCCAAAATCCATTTCCCACCAAAATCTTACTCTCCCATTTACTTTTTTTTCAAAATTTTACCCCCAAAAACCCTCAAAACTTTTTATTTTCCCCTAAAATTTTTACTCCCTCCCACTTTCCCCCTAAAATTTTTACTTCCTTCCCATCCCACTTCCCATTTACCCCAAATCCACCCCCCAATTTTTTTTAATATTTTCCCTCCAAAATTTTACTCCACCTATTTACTTCCCCTCAAACTTTTATTCCCAAAACTTTTATTTTCTCCTAAACTTTTACTTCTCACCTTTCACTCTCAAATAAAAATCAAAATTATCCAAAAAAATCACTAAACATAAATAGTAATAATTTTATTTATATCTATTATTTATATTATTAAATTAAATTTCACATTTTATATTATTTATATGATTGAATTGTTTAGTCGTATTGAATATTTATATTAAAATTGAATTATTAATTATGCCATTAAATATTCATGTTAAAATTTTATATTAGTATCAATTTCACATTTTATCTTTAAAATAACTTTTATTAAAAAATCACATTTTTACATTTAATATATTTTTTAATTCCAAAATACATAGTGACAAGAATTTGAAGATAATTGAAACAACTAAGCAAACAAAGAAGCTAACTCGTATATAAAAGATTAATAAATAAATTATGAGGTGATGAAAGTTAATAAAAATTTTGATTAAGGTGGAAAAATTTTATTAAGATGGGTGACAGTGGTTACAAGGACCCAAAATTATTTTATAAAATTTAACTCGAACAAATATATTCGATTCGATTCGATTCGAATTTCATCTCACTCGACTCGATTCGAGAAAATTTCAAATAAAGTTAGGATGATAAAATAAGATTCGAAAACTCGATTAACTCAAAAATTTTTGATTCGATTCGATCGAATGCTCACCCCTAATCACGGAGGATTAATTTGAGAATCATAACAAACTTCAGGGCCAATTTATAAATAAATATAAGCCTGATTTAAAACACCAAAAATGCGGAAGGACTGATTGCGCAAATAGCCCCTAAGAGTAAAAACACGCGGATCCTAGCTGGAGCGGGTCGGATCGGGTCGGGCAGAGTGAAACGACGTCGTTTTGGGGCTTATGGGTGCCGACCAAAACGACGTCGTTTTATAACATTTATATAAGTTAATTTTTTTTTTTTGTTTTAAAGTCATTTGCTATCTGTTTTTAAAAAAAAAAATTAGGTTCTTTCTTTGTTTTCTCTGCAGGTTTTGGCTCCAGTGAAATCCCGTGTCGATCACATCGCTGACAGCTGCTTGCTGCACCGCTACATACTATGTGGTGGTAAAAAAGTCGAAGAGGTATATTTTTTTCTTTTTTCTTTTTTTTTTAGTTAAATAATATGATATATATATATATATATATATATATATATATATATATATATATATATATATATGTATATGGATATGTATTTGAATAGAAAAGAAAGGAGAAAGAAAAAAAACGAAAAGAAAAGAAACAGATTCGGTAAAAAAAAAATCACCTTTTTGCCTTCAATCTCGGTTATGGTATTCGAACAATCTATGGTACTGATCTATTCTTTTAAAATAATGTCCCCCCCTAAATTCGAATTTTTTTCCCTTTTTATACAATGAGTTTTGAAGACTTTTGTAGCCCCATTTTACATGATTTTTCCTATTCTGTTTACTATCTTTTCTTTTTTTCTGCAAACGGCACAACTTGGGCAAGTGGAGGGAGTCGGTAGCTGCTGGTCGATGTGACAGAGGCTGACAGAGGAGCGGCAGTGCAGAGGGCAGTTGGTGGAGGCAGGTGGCTGTTAGGGTTTAGTTGAGAAAAGATTAGGTTGTGGGCTAGGTTTTTCTTAATTTTGGGTTTAAGTAATATTGGGCTTCTGAATTGGGTTTGGATTATATTGGGTTGTTGGGTTAAAATTTGGACCTAAGTGTGGGTTAATGGGAATTTGGGGTTGGCTGATGGTTTGTTTTTTTTTTTTTTTTTTGATTTGGGCTTAGGGTTTTAATGGGTATTGGGTTTAGTATTTTGTAAACGGGCCAAAATTGGCCTACAACACCACTAAAGCGTTGTGTTTATTTTTTTTGCGACGTTTTCCCTAAAGCGCTGTTAATGGTCAAGCTATAGCGGCGTTTCTCATATAAGCATCGTTAATTCTCAAGATATAGCGGCGTTTCCTTATAAGCGCCGCTAATGTTCTTTTTTAGTGGCGTTTTTGTGGAAGTGCCGCTTATGCTCTTTTTTAGTGGCGTTTTTTATTAAAACGCCGCTAAAAGTCTATTTTCTTGTAGTGTGTTGATATTGCCACCACTATGGTCGAAGTATCTACTGCCATTCCGCTGATACTGAATCCTATATCTTGTAGCCGCCAGACATGGTTAGGCAATCCGAAAGGGAAACCAAAGCGACCATCAAAAAGTCATGCATAACTTTACACGTCTATGTACAATTCGTTGTTCATGTATGAAAGCAGTATTGAAATAATGTGTTTCAAGAGTTCAAACAGAGGTTTCAATAATAATAATAGTTGAAATAGAAGACTCATTCATCATTAGCCATTTTGATAAAAGGTTAAAATATGTGATAGGTATTTATAATCTTTAAAAATTTAGAATTTAGTCATTGTACTTTTATTTCCATGAATTTAGTTTCTTTATTTTTATATTTCAGAGTTTAGATCCAATTATTAATAATATTACTTTTATTTGTTCAATTTATTTGCGTGATATTTTAACATTAAAAAAATAATTACTAGATAGCAATATAACTAAAAATAGCATTATAATAAACTTCACTTTAACAAAATAATTTTAACTATGATAATAGTTAAATTTAAATTTTGAAATATGAAAAATAAAAAGATTAAATTTTAAAATAAATTTTAATTTTTACAAATCAAATAAATAGTAATTTTGCATTGCATTTTCAAACATGGATATGAATGAGCAACGAGGAACAAGCTTTATAATTTACATAACAATCAAATCAAAAAATGTTAATCTATTTTACATATAGTTTTTATATATATTTGTTGTGTTCTCCCATTGAAGTTAACCAACGAATCTTCGTTTTTTTGTCATTCTAATTACATACGTGATTTGCCTCTTTAACAGCCACCTCCTCCTCCACCACCACCGCCACCACCACCACTATCGCAACCTCCTCCACCACCACCACCACCGCCACCTCCTCCAGCGTCAAAACCTCCTCCCCAACTGCTATACCCTGCATCACCAGAACCACCGATATCTATGTTTACATGATCTTCGCCAAAGCGATGATGACCAGCAGCAGCACGGCCACCGCCAATATTACTACTCCCTACGGAAGCACATCGACTAAGAGCAGCAAACAGAAGCATCATACACAAAAATACAGAGAATATAATAACCGGAATCACCCAAGGTTCCATTGATCTTTTTTCTTTTTCCTTCTGATGTGTTGATAATGATGAACTACTTCTATATCCATCAACTCCTTTTATAGGTTATACGGTTGTCGTACGTTAGAAGCAATCTCTTATTGAATATCATACTTTTCAAACCCCTAAAAGAAGAAAGAAAGAAAGAAAAAAGTCATAAACCGCGTTAGGGTATATCGAAATTGAATGAAGCAATTATTAGGGTATAGATTAGTAACTACGAAACCATATGTTTAAAGGTAAAAGTCAAACATATATAAATATTTGAATTGATTACATCGGACTAGGCAATGGGCGGAGCTTTGACTGTTTCTGCCAGTGTAACGCGGAATTTATTAAGGATACACTCTTAGATGCAATCCTTTCCCACTTCGTAAGAGGTTAGTTCACGTCATTCTGCGATGTGTCACTTTTTAGCTCGCGTCATTATACTGTGTGTCACTTTTGCTTCCATGCAATTTTTGTGGAATGGGTGCTTCACAGATGAGTTTATACCTTCAAGAGGAGTAGGAAAAGTGATCCTATTTCCCCATATCTTTTTGTTTTAACAATGGAGAAGCTTGGTTAGACAATTAATTTGGTAGCCACGGAGTCTACATGGAAGCCTGTTCGACTGGGGATGGGAGGGCTTCCTCTTTCACATCTTTTTTTTACGGATGATCTGGTTTTGTTTGGAAAAGCAAGTAAGGAAACTGTTGAGTCCATGAGGTCAGTCCTTTGACAATTCTGTTGTACTTGGTTCATAGAATGAATGCAGAGAAATCAAAATTTTATTTTTCAGCTAACGCTGATGAATTGGTTAGAGAGATGCTTAGTAAAGGTTTGGGTTTTCAAAAGGTGGAGGACTTGGGGATCTACTTGGGAATACCATTGTTCCACAAAAGAGTCACTGGGAGTACGTTCCAATTTGTTATAAATAAAGTGCAGAAGAAGCTCAATAGGTTTGATGCTAAACTCCTGTCTATAGCTGGTAGAGTTACTTTAGCTAAGTCAGTGTTGTTGGTTATATCAAGTTACTTTATGCAATCGACCATGATTCCTTTAGAAATGTGTGAAAAGATTGAACAAATTGTTAGGAGCTTTGTTTGGGGCTCTAGAAGAGACTCTAGGAAAGTGGATTTAGTTAATTGGGATACATACTGCCAACCTATGAAGCATGGGGGTCTTGGTTTAAGAAGATTGGTCCCCCAAAATCGTTCTTTTTTTTATGAAGATAGATTTTCAGTTCACGACCAATGTAGATGCTCCTTGGTTTTGTCTGTTACTGTATAAGGTAATGGATTGATGTCCTAAATCTATTTATCGACCCTGTTGTTCTTAAGTATGGCGTTCTTTATCAAATATTTGGGAACAGTTTAGGCATAATATTTCTTGGAGCATAGGCTGTCGTAACCATTTTTTTGTAAAACGGTAGTCGACTTGGATTTTAAAAAAATGAATATGAAAAACGGAAGTCGCCACCAATCTTTTTTGATGAGGTGCGATCGGATCACCTTTGATTAATCATTTTAATAAAATTTAAGATTTACTAAAACGATAATTTTTGGTCTACGAAAAACAGAAAATGAGTTCGGGAGTCGGTTACGCACGAGGAAGGGTTAGCACCCTCGATACGCCCAAAATTGGTACCTAGTTGATTAATTAGTGTCTCAATGTTGAAAATTTGAAAACTTAAAATACTTTGAAATACTATCCTTCTCTTTGTAAAAAGTTCAAACGTTAAAGATCTTCTCGTCTCGCAATAATAAAATACCATGCCCAGTAAGTTAGGACACGATATCTCGAATTTTGAGACTGAGCTTGCCTTTTATTTAAAATTAATGTATTTTAACTTCTTTTAAAAAGATATTCGGTTGGTTAGAGTGAACGAGGGAAATCGAAACCCAGTAAGTTAGGGCACGTTTTCTCGAATTCTCAAACACTGAATATTGCCTTTATTTTAAAACAAATTCTTATTCCGAGATGACAAAATGTGATACCCAGTAAGTTAGGGCACAACACTTCGTACCTCCGCGAATAAGTATTTTTCAAGACTCATATAGCGATTTAAAAGAGTATTCCGTTATTTAGTTTAAATGAGAAAAATCGAAACCCAGTGAGTTAGGGCACGATTGTCTCGAATTACCGAACACGGAATATTACTTTTATGAAAAATTGTTATTTTTGTCTAGAAAAGGTTGATACAACATAATTTTGTAATAATAAAATAAAGGATGGATAGATGAATACAAATTTCGGTATTGACAGGTACGACAAAATGAATATAAACATGACTATGAACAATAGCGATAAAAGCAAAAATGAAATGAAACAAACAAAAGAAATAAGAGAGGAATGATGAATAAGTTAAAAGCATTTGAAAATAAAAAAAATGGTAGTAAATAAATATCGTGCAAGACTAAAAAATGATAATGATAATAGAGATAATAATATTAATGGTAATAATACGGGTAATAATTTAAAAATGTTGTATGAAAATATACGTATGTATGCGTATATATAAATAAGTAATATATAATGTGAATGAAGAATAAATAAAAAAATAAGTGTATTTAAAAATAGCAATAGGTGAAAATGTAGGAATAATAATGATATAAATAATAATATTAAAATAATGTAATAAACAAGTGAAGACATTAAGTACAATAATATATAAAAAATAATAGTACTATATAAAGAATATATATATATGTATAAAAATAGATATAACATTAATATGATATTAAAAATGTATATATTTTATATGATGTTAAAAGATGCATACATAATATATATTAGGAATAATAATAATAGTAAAGATAATGCTTACGTAAATATAGTAATACATAATATAGTTGTTAAAGATATATACGTGACATATAGAAAAACATAATTTTAAGAGGATGTATACACGATACACATATATTGCAAATGATGTTAGTAATAAAACTACTAAAAATATTACATAAATATATATACATAATATTTAAAGTATGTACATAATGTATATTTAGATATTGAAACATATATTTAGATATTGAAACATATTTACGTAATACATAAAAAGAATATATAATATTTAAAAAAGAAGAAATACACGTAATATATATATATATATATATATATATAATATTACCATACATATGTATTAATAATAATATTAAAACTATTAGTAATATTTTATAACGTATATATAAGTATTAAATGAAAATGAGATGTTAGTAAATAAAAATACAACAATAATAAAACATAATGTTATGAATAGTATTAAAATTAACCTAGAATAATGGGAAAAAGTGAAAAAGGATGGAATTGAATTAAAAATGGAATTTTGAGGCGAATTTAAAAATAAATAAAGGGGAAGGGGACTGATTTGAACACGCGAGCAAACAGGAATTGGGCTGTACATAGGCAATGGGAAAGATGTGGATTTTCTTGATAACATTTAGATTCTTGAATTGGGGGCCATTTGTAATCACATGTTATTCAGCTTGAATATAAAAGATCAAGTTAAGTTAGCTGAGATGGTTAATGCAGAGATGTCTTGGAATAAATAGACGAGGAGGGATAATTGTTTTTGGCAACCACATAGAATTGGGAAGTTCTCTGTCAAATCGATGTATAATAGTTTAGTACAGATGGATGATCGAGCAAGGGATAATGTTTGGAGTGGAATTTGGAAGACCAATTTCCCTCCAAGAATTGGGAAAGTAACATATTTTAATCTCATTCTTAACGCGTTTTGAATAATTATCTGATGTTAATTGTGAATTTTATACTCATAATCCTTTAAATTCATGTTTTAATGCTTAATAGAGCACTTGGGAGCAAAAAACGAGAAAAAATCGAAGCATCAGAGCAAGTTGAAGGAGCCACACGGGCTACACCTTTTCACACGGCTATGTGATATGCCATATCGATTTCACGGGATTGTGCACTGACCAGTAGAAAATCACAATTTTTAGTTTTTTTTTGGCTTTCTAGGACATATATAACAAAGATAAGAAGATATAAGAGAACCATTAAAGAATACTCAAGAAAACAACTCGAAAAACACCATTGAAGCAGATTTTGAAGCAAATTATCATCAAGATTGAAGATTCTCAATTTATTTATTAGAAAGTTATCATGAATTTTTTTTTATTCTTTCGAATATACTGTATATTTGATTTTTCTCTTCTCAAGTATAAACTAATTTTCTAAATACCTTAGGTAGTTGAACCCTACGATGAATTATGTCGTTTGATTTCTATTTTATGTGATAAATACTTAGTTTCTTATTCTCAATTATGTGTGCTTAATTCTTTATTTGCTATTTCTAGAGTATTAATCCATGTTTGATGTGCTTGCGTAATTTAGTGGAGTTGCATGCAATCTTAGAAATATGATAACATAAATCTACTATATTAGAGTCAAATCTAATAGAGGAACCCACAGTACGAGTTAATGTGATAATAGAGGTTTTAATTAGAAAGAAATTTGAATTAATTAACCTAAGTCAGTTGCTCTTATACTCGAAAGAGATATTAACATAATTTAAGAACTTTTATGGATCAATGTGCTAAGTAAAGAAATTGCGTTATTTATATTGATAGTGACAGATGAAATTGAGGTAGATTCTTACTTGGATATCGTTTTGTTTCTTGGTTGTTATTCGATTATTTTTGTGTTTTTTATTTGTCGCGTTCGTTAGTTAATTAAATTAGTTAATTTTAGTTTTAATGGATCATTTGAATTATTCGGTTAAATAGTAGAAAGACGGTAATTACTAATAATTGTAGTCCTCGTGAGAACGATATATTTACTTATCGTAACTATACTATTAATTAATAGGTACACTTGCCTTAATTAAAATTTTAATTAATTTCGTGGACATCATATATATATATATATATATATATAAATTAGCTTTCTTACCTATTAACTTAATCATATTAAACTATTTTTTATAAAATTTTAAGATTTCATTAATAATATAATTGTAAAATTAAAATATAATAAGCTAAAAGTTAAATTCAAAAAACATAATAATTAGAATTGGAATCAATTTAAACAAACCATATATTCATAAATAGAGAAGTAAGATGAGTCGAATAAATTAAAATTTACATTTTAAAACAAAACTCATGATCTAGATGTGCAACATTTTTTTTCTTCCACCAATTTTTTCAATCATTAATAAAAGATTTAGTGCTGAAAATAATACAAATTACTTATTAATAAGTGTAATAACTTACGTGCAATGAAGTTATTTTATCAGAAATAAGAAGGCAAAAATTGTCTAATCATTTACAGCCAGTAAAAGAAACAAAATACCAACAATCTACCTATCCAAAAACCCTTTCACAACAAATCATCATGACTACTCTTAGTGAACCCACCATTGAAATGCTTCTCAAAGGATCACCAAAACATACCAAAATTATCGAAGCATGTGCAAGATTAAACATGGAAAAACCACTCCTCCATCGCCTGAAGGCTCCAATAAATCCGACAATATTTGGTAATGCTAAAGCTCCTTAGAGCTTCCATTCTCCAAATCGAAAACTCAAAATCCACTTCTTATGATAGCATACATCACTTTCAAAAAGAAAGAAAATCATCTTACATGAGGTAGTACAAACATTCAACATGATCATCAAAAAAATTCATGACGAATGCATACGAAACGTCTCATAGAGGTCAACTGATCAAATGAGACTCATTTAATCTACTTGAACTAGTCTGATTTGTGAAACACATGGAGAAATCCATCTACTTGAAGTCTTGGTGGCCCGATGAAACAATCCAGTAAAACTAAAGTCATCAAGATAATTATTGTAAATCCTAAGGGATAAAGATGTATAGAGTTTAAATCCCTTAGAACTCTCATATTGTAGATAGGCACTAATCTCAGCCATTGATATAATTCAATCTGTAGCGTTGGATCTAGGGGAGCTCAACTATAAATAGAGGTCTTACCATCATTTGTAACCACTCAGTTTTAATCCTTCATAGTAATCAAATACTATTGAGAACATTTATTCAAACACTTGGCGTGTTTTTACTTTCTTGTTATTTTTCTGCTTTTTCGTTCTTCTTTTATCTTTGAGTTGCTTCAGCTTTGTTATCGATGTCTTGGAGAATTTCTATCGAGAATTCTCACTTTGCGAGAGTTAGGTTGACTTTGGCAGATTTAAAACACACAAAAAAAAAAGGATTGCCTAAAAATACATAGATTACGAGACTAAAATTCTAACCCTGTGACACAATATTGAACATGAAAAAACTACTCCTTCATCACCTAAAAGCTCCAATAAAACCAACAAAATTTGGTTATGCCAAAGCTCCTAAGAGCTTCCATTGTCCCAATCGAAGACTCAAAATCTTGTATATTCACATATCAAAATATTTCTTTCATTTCATAAACATAACATAGACACTTAATTTACATGTTCACATTTATCTTTATTTTCACATATTATTGCATATATACATACACTTTTATTCTCACATATCACTTTTGTTGTCCTTAATAAGTTTCAGAGGAGTTCAATAATTCCTTTACTTGTAGAGATCTAGGCTAAACACGAACTCCTGGCCTATAATAGAATTTTGATAATAGGAACTCCAAAAAAATATATAGGAATTCTAGTAAACACATTACAAAACCCAATACTCCTCTCCTAATACCCTTCAGACCCCCGTATCACTAACTTGATTCTCATTCGAATCCCTAACCCCTTTCAACTCCAAAATCATTTCATTATCATATATCATATTTCCTTTGAGTTCGCTAAGACATTTATTCACATATCACTTTCATATAACATACTTGACATATCACACATATATCACTTTGTATCATATTACTTATTCACTTTGAATCACATAAATACATTCACTACATTTTTATTTCACATATTTATTTATTCACAATTCATAAAAATATAAACATAACATATATTCACAACACTTAGTCCTTTAGATTTCAATTCACTGTCATTAAACACTTTACTTATAACACTTCACTTAAATGTTTTATTTCACTATTTTATCACACTTAATAATTTTTGAACATTTAACAATTTAGTTCTTAAATTATTGAAAATTCAATAATTATTATATCACTTTATACTTCACTACTATCACATAATACTTCATTTAAGTCTTTAATCACAATATTGGTTTCACATAACACCTTTTGTACGCTTTACAATTTAGTCCTCTTTATAGTAATTTCACTATGCTACATTTATTTACTTATCAATTTATGACAAATAAATAAATTTTCACTCTTTAAAATTTAATCCTTAGTTTAATGAAATTCACTAGTCACTAAATTATCACTTTATCATTTCTTAAATTACTAACACACCTTTTTTTTTTTTTTTGTGAAAACTAACACACCTTTAATTTCATATTAACTACTAAATTCAATATACATATTCAATAATCTTAATTATATCTTATTTAATTATTTCATATTAAAATTTAAATACTCAAATATTCAATTTAAAATAAACTAACTTGAGTTCAATTAATTACTTACCAATTTCTTCACTTGGAATTAACATTTCTCCTCACCTTCTTAAGCTTTCACTTTACTTTCATCTTCATCTAAGTTGTTTCCATGATTGAAAATATTCCGTAGCACTCTAAGATCTAAAATTAAGCTATGGTTTTAAAGAAAAACTCAAGAAAAATACATGAAAATTTTTTCCTTTTTTTTTCTTTTCTCTCCTTTCTTTCCCTTTTATTTTTGTTGCCCCAAGCTGTTGCTGTTCAATCTTCTAATTGTGAGAAAACTCTACACTTTTCTTTCTTTTTTCAATTAGTCCATTTACTCCATCATCCAATCAAATTCAATACTTCTCATCCTTAATTTCCATAAATTTTCCACCTCATCAACTATGGGATTTTAATCCCATCATTATGTCTCTAAATATCAATTAAAGATGGAAAATTTTTATTTAGGTTTAGGGATGAGCATTCGATCGAGTCGAGTAAAAAACAACGAACTCAATTTGAAATTTTTTCGAATCGAGTCAAAAAAAAATTTCGAGTCGAGTTAACAAATCCTCTTATTTATACTCAATGTTGTGTTTACATGGACCGATTATTTAACTAGTAAACGAAGTACAAGATTATTTAACTACATAAATACTATAATGGTTTTGCTTTTTAAGGTAATGGGTAAATGATTTATAATAACATAGTTTTGCCTTTTCTTATTCGAATTTTTGGATAACTCAAATTGCATAATTCATATTAAAGTTAAACCGAAAATTTTGATTTTTTTTATTCGATTTGATCTGAATAACTCGATTAACTCTAATAACTTGAACTATTTAATTCAAAATTTAAAATTTTTATTGAGTTTTTCAAATTGAATCGGATCTTGCTCACCCCAATTTAGGTTCCTCTTCCATAAAAATGGAAAAATTGCATTTTAGTCCATACACTTTCTATTTTATGCAATTTAATCCCTATATAAAATTTTCAACTCCACATATCAATACATATCCATATCACATTCATTAAAAATATTTTAAATTTTTGCCCATTTTTCTAAAATGGTATATTTACACTTTTAATCCATCTTTCACAAATTTTCAATTTAATCTTTACTAAAGTTTCACTATTCTTATTTCTCTTAATTGAACTTTGAAATACGTTTTCCTCCAAACACTGCTCCTGGTGTTGAATATATCTTGAATGTTAAATGTTTATAAATTGTTTAATATGAGTTTATTGTTGATGAGTTGATTTTATGTTTGATCGTGAATGTTAATGTTTTTGCTTATCTAACATGTAAAGCGTTTGTCATGGGAGAAAGTTGGTTTTTCCCTTTTATCTTGGTTTATTGCCTCTAAGATTCACTTTTTAATTACCATCATGTACTTACTGACTCAAAAAATATATATTTACCTAATTTAATTCATAAAAATTTATTGAATTAATTTCGCCAAGTCAAAAGTTGGGCCGAGATAGGACAAAATTTCAAACCAATATTTCAGTGTTTAAGGCCCACAGATAGGTGAGCGGTGACTTGATGATTTAAAAATTTGCTAGAGAAAATAAAGCAATATGGTATTATTATCGCAAACAAACAAGAATGGAAATCATTCACAACGTTCTTTTCTCAAGGCACCAGGTTCTACACTATCTTAGCAATAAATTCACACGCAAAAGGAACTACAAGTAATCATGAATCAAGTGTAGCTAAATCCTGTCCCAACAACTATCATTGCTTATGTAAATTCTGCACTTCTTTTTCTTCTAAAAGGAAGGGGTATTGAGTAAAAATATTCTCCAATAAGGAGTCAACACAGAAATGGTCTGCTTTACAGAAACAAATGAGGTACTGACAATTTACAACTTCTCCACTATTGCAAAGATTAGCAGCCTTCAGCCAAACAAGCTATCTTTTTAGAAACATCAACAGCACCCATCCAACCGTACAATAACATGTTGTACGAGTTTTCACATTATCACAACCTTCCTTCACTGCCTGAGGCTGAAACCAAAGAAAGCAGTAACAATAAGAATCATGAAATAAAAAACAACCTACCCTGCCTTGTGTTTAAGCCAAACCACCCATGTACAAGAGGCAGTCGACAAAGGATTAGGCATCGATGAAGATAAATGTTGATAGAATAAGTTGTAAGAGAAAGTAGCAGAGTTCAGAAATTATAAAACCAATAGTCTATACAACACCAACACCAACACCATGACAAGAAAAATTTTGAAGCAGTCCCATGATTTACTACACCAAATGTTCAAGAGCTGTTCAAATTAGGAAGTGTCTCGTCAGTCACTCAATTGACCTTTTGACATATAAACCCAAGAATTTTGCCAAATTCGATCTATGGAAAAATTTGTTTACTAATCTAAAACAAAATCAAACCTTCCCATTTGCATGCCAAATGCAAACACAATCCTTTTAAGCACTAGGCCAATTTCCTTATGTCAAATCCTAGTACCCAGGAGTGAAGCCAGAATTTTTTTTTTTTTTGGGGGGGGCGGAGAACGGTAGAATTAAATTGTATATTTTACATCTACATAATTTTTAAAGGATTAAATCAACTTTTTATTTTTGGGGGGCCAAAGTGCAATTTTACCGTTACTAATTTAAAATTTTATAAATTATAAAAGGGCCTAAATGGAAATTTTTCATCAGATGGAATAAAAAGAACTAAATGATACTTATAAATACTCAGTAACTAGTATCACTATATAGAGAAGGTTTCAAAAATAATGCATTTGTGTACATACAAGATAACACAAACAAAGCAAAGATTTTAGGAGTGATACCAATATGCCACTGTGCATATGACAGTGGAGAAGAAAACCGCAATCATGGAATACATAAAAATAGCATGTGAAATTGTGAATATACACGATAATCTAAAATCAAGAATGTGAATTTAGTAAACAGATTCACCACTGAAGACTAGAGAAGTAAAACAAAAATAACAGTTGTAAATCCCTAATCAAGGTAAAACCTTAATTTTTTTTAAAAAAGAGGGAAACTGAAATCCGATATAACATTAGACGCAGATATACTTACATGCTATAGGCTATGTGAGCTACAGCTCGCTGTAATTGCGCCAAACTGCACGGAACTCCTCACGGAAAGTGTTAAGACGAGCCTTCAGGTTAGGTGTTCTAAAACTTGCATGGAGGATAGTGGCTGAGAGAGAGAGATGAAAAATGAGATCCTAAGGGGAAAATTAGAGGTAAAAAAAAAAGCATAACAAGATGACTCACCAAGAAGTGCAATGGCAAGCGCCCAGAGCACAGTCAAGAGACCACAGGATACATACCAAAGGATGAAACTCACTGCAACCAGAATGGTAAAATTAATGGCTTCCTATACTACACAGGATGGAAAACAGATCGGTTCTCATTTATTAAGAAAGAAAACATTTCTGAAACATATCAATACCAGTTGAGAATATGAAGACAAAGACCCAACGAGGCCGACCACATATGTGAATTGTTCTTTTAGCTGACGGACGACCACGAATAACAGGCCTGACCAGAATGAAAAAGTTAATAACCAATCAAGAAAATAAGGTCTGCAAACACAAACAAAGTAATCAAAACTTACGTAAGAGGAGGCCTCATCTTAGCCGCTAAATGTGGAGAGAATTGCCTCACAGTTCTTGTCACCTTCTCACTAAAAGTACCAGCAAAGCTGTAACAAATAAATAAGTTGTTATGCACACGTGAACCAGAAACTACCCTAACCATATGTTAACCTTCAATGCTAGGTATATCCATTTCAAAGGTAACATTCAAAATAACTTCACTAACTTGATATTCAGAACACTAAACAAAGACGTCTAACATAACTTACCTATCATTCAGAAAAGCAATGCTAAGTGCTGTTAACATCCCAGCTAAAATAGCAACCGGTCTCCTCAAGAATCCCAAACCTACAAAATGAAATTAAAACACACACACACAAGGTTATTTAAGAAAAAATACATGAACTAAAATTAAACTCGAGCGCCACCGTTGATTTGTCTACTTACCAAGAATGACAACAATCATGATGAAATAATTGGTTCGGTAGCTGCAAAGAGAAAGAAATGCATAAAATTCAAGTACAAAACTAAAAGAAATGACGTATTTGGTCTAGTATATGCAAAAGCACATTCCCGATTAAGATTCAACAATTATCTTCTCTCTTTTTTTTTTTTTTTTCTCATCAAATTTTCTTTTATTTTCTCTTCTCGGCAAATAAACAGCATCGATCAAGATTCAAACTGATTCGAAAAAAAGAAGAAAATAAAATTAAAAGATTAAAGAAAAAAAATACTAGTAGAGATTGCATTTAAGGCGGCTATTCCATTTGGCATATGATCGAGGGAAGGTGAAACGAGAGAAGAATTCAGGGAGAGGTCGTGGCGGTGATGACCAGTCAACTTCACGAAGCGCGTCGATCAGATCCTCTGCGGTTACGTTTCCCCAATCCATTCGATTTGATTATGTTCGATCCCCTCGTTCCTTACTATACGAAACCCTAGGGGGAAGGAGCCGCAAAAAGGAAACTTTTACGAGGAAGTGAAGCTGAGGAAAAGAAATCGAAGTTTCGTGAGGGAAAGGGAGAGCTGATTTTTCTACGTGAAGAGCTTTACAGATTGTTCTTGGAGAGGGTTTTTTGGACAGAAAAACAAAATGGTACTTTAAAAATGAAAAATGCTTAACCGTGAAGGAATTTGGAAGGTTTGGTTTCAGTGATTGTGAAAGGCAAAACGAAAGTTGATTGTCATGTCTGAGCCCGGGTTCGAACCGGGGACCTCTAGTGTGTGAGACTAGCGTGATAACCAACTACACCACCCAGACAACCTGTGTTTGACTTTTAAATTATAATATATATAACCATGAATTATTGGCATTTGATTAAGGATGTCCATAGAGAGAAGATGAGGATCCTTTTATGAGATTGCTGCAGTAGATGAGGATCCATGGGGAGAAGAGATGTTGATGATCCAATTATCTATCGAGGGGTTGGTAATGCCTACTTCTTTGCGTGTCAAAGTTGAATGAAGAGAGAACGGAATAAACAAGGTGGTTGAGTTTTTCCATGGCTCCAACCTGATTTGGGGTGATATTCTTGAAAATCAGCTTCTTTCTTCACTTCCATATTATCCATAAGTTGCATGTAAATAATGTGCAAAAGCACCTTGAGTCTCTTTGACTTCAAGCCATTGGGCACACAAATAGGAAAACTTGATGTTGGAAAAATGTGTATGAAAAATAGTTTAATTCGCACACTTATAATTTAAAATTTACCGTAAAAATAAGATTTGGTGGTAGTATCTATAGTATTAAATTTGTCTCGATAATATACGTGTGTTTTCAAATAAAGGATATATGCCGAACATAAGATTTGGTGTTCAAAATTTTTTAACTTTCAACTAAATGATCTTTTCTACTATCCTCAAACTCTTAGATATTTAGAGAGTAAGATCTAATTCAAAGAATCAAACAAAATTAAAATTTCCGGAGAGTAGTCAACTTTCTCTTTTAGATGTATCTAAGATAAAAAAAAACTAATTTCTAAAAAAACACAATTATATTCTCACAAATTTCAAATAAGAAACACTCATGAAAAATTAAAATTTACTTAATTGAAGAAAATAATTTAAATAAAATTTTCACTAAAATTTAACGGAGTTTCCCCACTTGCTTTGATATGTTTTTCGGCAACCCTCAATCTCTATATATAAAGCGATATTCACAAGAGTTGCACTAGAATAGGAAGATGTGAAAAATATAATATTTTAATAGAAAGTTGACCTTCTAATAGAGGGCAGCACACATATTTGCAATCACATTTTAAATTAAATTAAAATAAGTTCGTATAGCACAATAATTTAATTTTCTATTTAAATATGTATTTTTCATAATTAATTAATTTAATGAATTCAATTAAATAATTTACGCAAGTCAATTTTCATCTATAATATATATAAATAAAAGCATAAGTTGGGAAAAAGTTTTCAACCAACAAGTATATCTTTTATTTTTATTTATATTACTAAATTCACATTTTAAAAAAAATTAAAAAGTAAAATAAAAGTTGCAATAATTATATATTTAAAATAATTATAATTTATTAGAAGTTGAAATTGTGACCAATTATACATTTAAAAATTATTATAATTTAATTTACAATTATTAGTTAAAAATGTTGTGCTAATTTTAAAATAGATTTATTACTTAAATAAAATCTAAGTTTAAAATATAGGAAAAACGTTAATTATAATTATGATTATAATTATTTTCAATCATATTACTAAATTCACATTTAAAAATTAAATAGTTGAAGCAAAATAAAAGTTGTGATAATTATACATTTAAAAACAATTATAATTTAATAGAAGTTGTGATAATTACATATTTAAAAATAATTTTAATTTTAATTTACAATTATTAGTTAAAAAAATTCTGCTAACTTTAAAATAGAGTTATTACTTGAATAGAACTCTAAGCACAAATTATAAGAAAAAGTTGTGATAATTACGATTACAATTACAATTACAATTATTAGTTCAAAAAATTTGATGTGAACAAGAAGTTGTGCTACTTTTATTTTTAAAAAGTTGTGATAATTTTATTAAAGCAAAATAAAGTCATTACTTGAACATAATTCTAAGTATCTTAATTATCACTTAATTAATATTAGAGTTAATTAGTTATTGTTTTGAATAATGTTATTTTGCATAAATTATATAAAGTAAAACTATATTGTATGTTGAATATGTTAAAAATATTTTAATTATTATTTAAAATATTTTTATTATGAAATTTAAATTGATAAATTAATATATTTAATTATATTCAATAATTTAAATAAAATATTATTTTACAATAATTATTATAACTAAAAATAAAATATTTTAAAAATTGAATAAATATTAAACACGTAGAAGAAAATGTGATGCTTGTGATAATAGAAATTAGTTCCATTAAAAACATGGTTTTACCGTATTGGAATTTATGCATAATTTACTTTGATTTTCCTATTAAAGTATAATAGCGATAACTAATTAATTTAATAATTCTCACTTTTGTAACAGCCCGATTTAGACCCTAATCAGAGTGATAATTTCGGAATCACAAATCCAAGTCAGAAAAATATTTAAATATTATTTTTTATGTTTACTATATGTGAATTTGCACGTGTGAAAGTTTCGTATGAAAATTTGATTGTTTGTGTGCTTAATTTAATAAAAAGACCTAGTCGCGTAAAGTGAAAAGTTAATAGTTAGATATGAAAGTTCTTAATTGAATTTGTCTTATTAAAATGAAGCACTTATAATGCAATTAGGCCATTATTAAATGAGTTGGACGGTGGTGGACAACTAATATAAAGATTTTATATTAATTTATAAAGGTTATTAAAGTAAATTATGAAATATTATGTATTATAATAAAACAAAATTTAAAAGACATGCATTTTATTCATGTTTTTGGCCGAATCTTAAGAAAGAAAAAGAAGTTAAAAGCTTTTGAACTTTCGGCACTTTGGAAACTTAATTCAAGGTTAGTTTGGTTTCGATTTTTGATAATTTTTATGTTTTTGAGATCGTTTTGAGTGTTTTGAGTTATGCGATTTTTGATAATTTTTATGTTTTTGAGATCGTTTTGAGTGTTTTGAGTTATGCCATTGATGAATATTTGTGTTTTGTGATGTTTGATGATGAAATAATAAAAATATGTTTTAGATTAATATATTTTGTATTGGAGTTTTTGATGATTTTGTGCAATTAAGACTAATTTGTAAAAGTATGAAATATCAGGGTAAAATGGTAATTTGCCCATTTATGTGTTGTTGGATTAAATTGAATGAAATTGTGTTTAAATGAGGTTAATTTGGAATTATATGGATCCAAAACAAAAGAAATCGGACTTGGATCGGGGAAAAGCAAAAATAATCGAATAGCCGATTTATAACGTTCGTCGATATCCGAGGTAAGTCTTTAAGCAATTAAACATCATTTATTTTGAATATAAAATGGTTTACTATGATGATTCAAATTTTATAGTTGTATAGTAGGGTAGCCGAATGTGGTTTAGCATTGAATTAATGTGGTTGAGTTTTATTCGACTGAGTTAAAACCTCTGAAAGCTTGTATGGACTGTTTATGGAATGATTTTATAATAGCGATATTCGGGCTTTAAGCCTAGCAAGCCTTGTGCTGGTGAATTTGATCGGGCTTTGTGCCTAGCAAGCTTAATACCGGTGAATAAATATTAGACCTTGGGTCTAGCAGGCCTTGTGCCGTGTGTGATTCAAGCTTATGCCTAGCAGGTTTTATACCAGTGATTTATTATCAAGACTATGTCTATAAGACTTCACATTGATGTGGAAATTGATCAAGTAAGTTGATCTAAATGACCTTGTATATTCGGCCACATAGGTATGTTCATATGTGATGATATAATGAACCACGTGTATTTGGCTATACAAGTAATTATGAGATGTTATATTGGATCTTGATTATTCGGTCAAATAGCTGTGTATATATGTGATATTATATTTGATTTTCTATAATCGGCCAAATGAATGATGTTGGTTTATAAAGTTGAGTTTAATTCATGAGTATATATGTTTGAAATGTTTTGATTATTCATTTGAGTTGTTTAATTTGCTTACGGCTTACTAAGCTAAGTTAGCTTACTCTGTGTGTCTTTGTTACTCTGTTTTATAGATTTTGGTTGTAATTTATGAGCTCGGGGATCGTCATCGAAGTCATCCACACTATCGTCAACCTTCGGTACTTTTAAAAGTCTATTTTCGAACTTATGGCATGTATAGGCTAATATGTATTTTGTTCGATCTTGAATATGTATAAATTGAGCCATGCAAAAATGGCTTAATCTCCATGACAATTTTGGCCATAGTTTGGTTATGGTTTGAGCTCACTTTTGGTTACGATGTTATATATTATACATGAATGGTCTATGTGATAAATATTATATGTTTGAAAATGGCTTGATGATGTTGGTAAATTTGGAAATGGTTGATGTAATGATCATTGTCTGTATACAATTTCATAGCATAATTAATTGTTTCGGCTAAGGTTTTAACTTAGGTAAATATATATGAATTGATATGAATTTTATTTCAATAATGTATTGGTACATTCGGACATAGGATGGAATTGAATAAGATGGTTAAGTTTAAATCATGATTTGATATTGCTTATATAAATACCCATGCATATGATAATTTGACTTGATTTGTTTGATACATAATATTTAATATTTCTGTTTTAAATATGTCTATAAGTGAATAACGTCTTGTTACGATAGATATAATTTTATTTAATTGATCAATATTTTTAGTTATATGTTAGAATGAGTTAAAGAATATGGTTGTTCAATGATTTAGCTATTTCTTATATATATAAATATGAATGATGTGCTTAGAAAATGCAAATTATAAAACGTATATACATGTTTCCATGTGCGGTTGTATATGTGTTTGTGATGAAATAAGTTGGAAGGGAAAATGATGATAAGTATGTGCATATTTGTTAATAAGATGAAAACTAACCAAATGAATAGTAACTTTTGTCAATTACTATTATGAAATTTTATATGTTTTATGTGATGTATAAATGTTTAACTTATTATTAAATGAATACCGAAAATGATATGATTTTTAGCAAACGATTATAAGTAGTACATTTCGTGTAATCCATTTGTGTTTGGTTATAGTATGCGACTAAAGCGTAATGAAGTTCGTTTATATGTATGTATTATGAGTTTAAACTAAAAGTATAATCAGCTATGTGGTAGTAGAGATTAAATTGACTATTGAAATTCAAGTACGTGTATGTGATCGTTTTAATTTGTATTCTTGACTGGTAATACCTCGTAACCCTAATTCGGCGACGGATACGGGTTAGGGGTGTTACATTTTATTAGTATCAGAGTTAAGGTTTATTCGATTCTAGGACTAACGTAGCGTGTGTGAGTCTAGCTATACATGCCATAATTTATACTGCGATAGTGTGATGACTTCTGACATTTAAAAATGTGCTTTCATATAATAAATGGATCCCGACAGATTTGTAGCTGATGATGTCGAGAGTGTAGCGCCTACTCTCGCGCATGGGACAACGCCAGTTGAACCTCGGCTGATCTCGAATAGTCATGAAGGGGAGGCTAAACAAGCCTTCTATCAAATAATGAATAATTGGTTTACTCAATATATTCGAACTAACCCGGCTACACAACAACCTCCACCCCCAAATAATCCATCTTCGATACTTGTGGTACTTCCGATGATTGATCCAATGAGATTTAATAGGCCTCCTGTAGATAAAATCAGAAAACACAAGGCTGAAGAGTTTAAAGCTAATGATGATGATGATGCTGAACAAGCTGAGTTGTGGCTTGATAATACTATCCGTGTGTTTGACGAGCTATCTTGTACTCCAGATGAATGTTTAAAGTGTGCCATATCTTTATTACGAGACACCACATATCACTGGTGGAATACACTAGTATCGGTGGTCCCAAAGGAGATAGTGACCTGGGAATTCTTTCAGGCTGAGTTCCGTAAGAAATACATCAACCAGAGATTTATCAACCAGAAACGCAAAGAATTTCTAGAATTGAAACAGGGTCGTATGACTTAACCGAGTACGAGCAAAAATTTATGTGTTTTAACTGAAGCTATCATGTGTAAAAGATTCGAAGACGGTTTAAATGAAGACATTAAATTGCTAGTTAGTATACTTGAAATTAAAGAGTCCGTGGTAATTGTCGAGTGAGCTTGCAAAGTCGAAGAACTCGGGAAAGAAAAAAGAAAAGCTGATTTTGAAGCTAGAGATTTCCGTAAAAGATCATTGGATAAGACTTTTCACTCAGCATCAAAGAAGTTCAAAGATGATTCTAGTCGATCTAAAGCTACTTCGGACTTTTCTAGACGAGATCGAGACCGACCTCCTGTGAGTTCACGAGCCACTTCGATAGCTAGTGTTGGCAATATACGACAGAATAGAGTCGAGTGTAAGCATTGTGGTAAATGGCATTCTGGAGATTGCAGATTACATGATGTGTCTTGTTTTAAATGTGGATCGAAGGATCATTTTATCCGAGATTGCCTGATGTTAGCCGAGTAAAACACTGTTCAGAACGTGAGACCGAGCAACATGTCAGCGCGAGGCAGACCACCCAGGCATTTGGGTAATATAGGTGGTAGTTAGAGAGGGACAAAAGATACAGTAGTCTGATCTGAGGCTCGTGCACTTGCCAGAGCATAGGCTATACGTGCTCGTGAGGACGCTTCCTCCCCAGATGTTATTATCGGTACTTTCACTCTTTATGATACTATTATTATTGCATTGATTGATCCTGGTTCGACTCATTTGTATGTGTGTGAAACATTAGTATCTAGTAAGACTTTTCTTGTTGAGTCTACTAAGTTTGTGATTCGAGTATCAAACCCCCTGGGACGGTGTGTACTGGTTGATAAAGTATGTAAAAATTGCCCGTTGATGATTCGAGATTCATGATTTCCAGCTGATTTGATGTTGTTACCTTTCGACGAGTTTGATATAATTTTGGGTATGGATTGGTTGACTTTGCATGATGCTGTTGTTAATTGTAATAGAAAGACCATTGATTTGAGATGTCAGAACAAGGAGATTATTCGGATTGAATCTAATGATCTGAATGGTTTACCAGCAGTAATATCTTCAATGTTAGCTCAGATGTATGTGAGAAAAGGTTGTGAAGCTTACCTTGCTTATGTGCTTGATAGTAAAGTAACTGAAAAGAAGATTGAATCTGTACCAGTTGTGTGCGAGTATCCGGATGTGTTTCCTGAAGAATTACCGGGTTTGCCACCTATCCGAGAGGTAGAGTTTGGTATTGAGTTAGTACTGGAGATGACTCCGATTTCGATAGCTTCATATCGGATGGCACCTACTGAATTAAAAAAGTTAAAAACACAGTTACAAGAGTTAACAAATAGAGGTTTTGCACGACCGAGTTTCTCTCCCTGGGGTGCGCCGGTACTATTTGTGAAAAAGAAAGACGGAACTATGAGAATATGTATTGATTATCGCTAGTTAAATAAAGTGACTATAAAGAATAAATACCCGCTGCCACGGATTGACGACCTGTTCGATCAGTTGAAAGGAGCTTCAGTTTTTTCGAAGATAGATTTGAGATCAGGTTAATATCAGTTGCGAGTCAGAGACTCCGACGTGACAAAAACTGCTTTTCAAACGAGGTACGAACATTACGAGTTTCTAGTTATACCGTTCAGACTTACTAATGCACCTGCTGTTTTTATGGATTTGATGAATCAGATCTTCAGGCAGTATTTAGATCGGTTTTTGGTCCTGTTCATTGATGATATACTGATCTACTCCTATAACAAAACCGAACATGCCGAGTATTTGAGACTTGTGTTACAGAATTTGCGAGAAAAATAGTTGTATGTGAAGTTTAGTAAATGTGAGTTCTGGTTACACAAAGTTAGCTTTCTGGGACATGTTGTTTCAATATCAGGCATTCGAGTTGATCCGAGCAAAATTTCAGCAATACTTGACTGGAAACCTCCGAGAAACGTTTCTAAAGTCAGAAGTTTTCTGGGACTTGCTGGTTACTATAGACGGTTTGTGAAAGGTTTCTCTATGATTGCAACCCCGATGACAAAACTACTGCAGAAAGATGTTAAGTTTGAGTGGTCAGAAAAGTGCCAAAAAAGCTTTGATCAGTTGAAAGCCCTTTTGACCGAAGCTCCAGTGTTAGTTCAGCCAGAATCGGGTAAAGAATTTGTTATATATAGTGATGCATCTTTAAATGGTTTGGGTTGTATTTTGATGCAAGAAGGCAAAGTTATAGCTTATGCCTCGAGGCAGTTAAAGCCACATAAAAAGAATTATCTGACACATGATCTAGAATTGGCAGCTATTGTATTCACGTTGAAAATATGGCGCCACTATTTGTTCGGTGAAAAATGTCATGTTTATTCCAATCATAAAAGTCTGAAGTACTTAATAACTTAGAAAGATCTGAATTTGAGACAGCGTCGATGGTTAGAGTTGTTAAAATATTACGAGCTAGTGATTGACTATCACCCGAGAAAGGCTAATGTTGTTGCTGATGCTTTAAGCTGAAAATCACTGTTTGCTTTGCGTGCAATGAATGCGCATATGGCTATGTCTAATGATGGTTCGATAATAGCTTAATTGAAAGCAAGACCATTATTTGTTCAACAAATTTGTGATGCCCAAAAAGTTGATAATGAGTTGATAGCAAAACGAGGTCAATATGATTTAAATGTTGATTCAGAGTTTCGAGTTGATGCTGATGACTACTTGAGTTATCGAAACCAAATATGTGTTCCAAGGAATTCAGAGTTGATTCAGATGATTTTGAATGAAGCTCACAACAGTCGGTTATCTGTTCACTCAGGTAGTACGAAAATGTATAATAATCTGAAACAACACTATTGGTGGCAAGGTATGAAATGAGACATTTCTGAATTTGTATCGAAATGTTTAGTCTATCAGCAAGTAAAAGCCGAGCATCAAGTACCTTCTAGATTGCTTCAGCCGATCATGATACCTGAATGGAAATGGGATAGAGTCACGATGGATTTTGTATCTGGTTTAACATTAACACCGAGCAAGAAAGATACAATCTGGGTTATTGTGGATAGATTGACTAAATCGACTCATTTTGTTCCGATACGTACAGATTACTCGCTTGATAAGTTGGCTGAATTGTATATTTCTCAAATTGTGAGGTTACATGGTGTGCCTATATCTATTGTTTCGGATAGAGATCCGAGGTTCACATCGCGGTTATGGAAGAAACTGCAAGATGCGTTAGGTACGAAATTACATTTCAGTACTGCTTTCCATTCGCAAACAGATGGTCAGTCTGAGCGAATCATTCAGATACTTAAGGATATGTTGAGATGTTGCATTCTCGAGTTTGAAGGTACGTGGGAACGATACCTACCTTTGATTGAATTTGTGATAATACTCTAGAACAACATATTTTATGCGCTAATTGCATGATTATTTTGAGTATGATCTTACTAATTTGGATTATTTTGTGGTCTTTTATCTTTTAGAGACTAAATTAGAGGCAAGAGGAAATTTAAAGGCAAAAAGTGCGAATTTGAAGATATAATGGGCCAACATGCAAAGAAAGAGAGAAGTGGTGCCAAAAATGCAAACATGGAAGACCCAAGGACTAAAATGCAAAAGAAGAGATATTATAGCACAAGACTCTATTTTAATTTTAATTATATTAGGATAATTATTAAGGATTTTTATTTAGATTTAATTTTAGGATCTAATTTCATTTATCTTTATTTATCTTTAATTATTTTTAATTATTTATTATTTATCTTTTAGAATTTCATTAGGAATAGACTAGGTTTTCTAGTACTACAAATAGGGGATGGAGTGGCACATATTGAACATCTCTTTTTCTTGTAAACACTCCCTCTCCCAAAAACTCTGTCTTTTATTCTCTCTATATTTTCTTTAATAAAAATCCTATTTATATTATATTTCTTTCTTTCCCAAAAATCATGAGTCACTAAACCAATCTAGCCGAAGGTTGTCAAAATTCCCCCAAAAAGGTTCATGAGGCTTAGAACCCGGGCTTAGCCTTCTCAACAAGATATTCATCGCTTCTCCGCATTACGGGGCTGACGCTTCCGTCCAAGTCCTTTAATAGGTGATCTTTTCAACTTGTGCAAGGAACGGCCGCTTTGTACGTTTTGGGAAGGTTGCACAGTCGGTTCGTTAGCTTTATGCATCAGAGGTTAGCAAATCCAAGAGACAAAACGGCGTAGTATTCGCCGTTGGGAAGTGATGATCTAGCAGGAGATAGTCCCACAAAAGCGATTATTGGCTAGAGTCAGGCTCCGCCAAATATTAAGTCTAAATCCTTGGAGCTGGTGCTTGTAGGCGTCCTCTTCCACTATAACTGGCTTATTCTGTTCGAGAAGGGTTACTTAAAAGCCAAGGATTGAACTCAAGGTGGAACGAGACAACCGAAGGCTGGAATCTCGCTACACAAGAAACTTTCTCTTCCCTAAACTCTGTTTATTTTTCTCATTTTAATTTCCGTAATTTATTTAATTTCACAATTTCAATTCACTTTAAATTCTATTTTTATTTTCCCAGATCGAAATTTTTAATTCAGTTTTTGTTTATTTTTCAGGAATACAATTTTTCTTAGCCAAGAAATTGTCCAAGATTTCAAGAAATGAGCATTCGCACAATCCGGTCTCTGAGGATTTGACCCTACTTCCTCTTTACTGTTATTTTTACTATTTTACAGGGAATAGAATATTTTTGGTGCTCTCAACGACGCATCAATTTGCGTACAATAATAGCTTTCAATCGAGTATCAAAATGGCACCTTACGAGGCTTTATATGGTCGTAAATATCGTACACCATTGTATTGGACTGAACTCAGTGAAAACAAGATACATGGGGTTGATTTGATCAGAGAAACTGAATAGAAAGTGAAAGTGATCCGTGAAAGTCTAAAAGCAGCAACAGATCGTTAGAAATCATATGCGGACTTAAAACGTAAAGATATAGAGTTTTAGATCGGAGATAGAGTGCTTTTGAAAGTCTCACCGTGGAATAAAATACTCAGATTCGGTCGTAAAGGCAAATTTAGTCTGAGATTTATTGGGCTCTATGAGGTTATAGAGCGGATTGGGCTGGTTGCGTATAGACTGATGTTGCCACTTGAGCTAGAAAAGATCCACAATGTATTTCATGTTTCGATGCTTCGTAGATATCGATCTGACCCTTCACATGTGATTAGTCCGTCTAAGATTGATATTAAGCCCGATATGACGTACGAGGAAGAACCGATTCGTATTCTGGCTCATGAGATTATAGAGTTACGAAATAAGAAGATTCCATTAGTTAAAGTACTATAGTGTAAACACGGAGTTGAGGAAGCAACGTGGGAGCCAGAGGATGCAACAAGAGAATGCTATCTAAATCTATTTACCGGTAAGATTTTCGGGGACGAAAATCCCGAAGAGGGGAGAGTTGTAATAGCCTGATTTCAACCCTAATCGGAACGGTGGTTTCGGGACCACGAATCTGAGTCAAAAAAATATTTATTATTTTTCGTTTTTATTATATGTCAATTTGCATGTGTGAAAGTTTCATATGAAAATTTGATTGTTTGTGTGCTTAATTTAATAAAAGGATTTAGTCGCGTAAAGTGAAAAGTTAATAGTTAAATATGAAAGTGCTTAATTGAATTTGTCTTATTAAAATGAAGCACTTATAATGCAATTAGGCCTTTATTAAATGAGTTGGATGGTGGTGGACAACTAATATAAAGATTTTATATTAATTTATAGAGGTTATTAAAGTAAATTATGAAATATTATGTATTATAATAAAACAAAATTTAAAAGACATGCATTTTATTCATGTTTTTGGCCGAATCTTAAGAAAGAAAAAGAATTTAAAAGCTTTTGAACTTTCGGCACTTTGGAAGCTTAATTCAAGGTTAGTTTGGTTTCGGTTTTTGATAATTTTTACGTTTTTGAGATTGTTGCTTCGAATACTACCCCGACCCATGCTAGAATTTCTGATCTTGATTAATGTTTTGAGTTATGCCATTGATGAATATTTGTGTTTTGTGATGTTTGATGATGAAATATTAAAAATATGTTTTAGATTAATATATTTTGTATTGGATTTTTTGATGATTTTGTGCAATTAGGACTAATTTGTAAAAGTATGAAACATCAGGGGTAAAATGGTAATTTGCCCATTTATGTGTTGTTGGATTAAATTGAATGAAATTGTGTTTAAATGAGGTTAATATGGAATTATATGGATCCAGAACAAAAGAAATCGAACTTGGATCGAGGAAAAGCAAAAGTAGTCGAATAGCCGATTTATAACGTTCGTCGATATCTGAGGTAAGTCTTTAAGCAATTAAACATCATTTATTTTGAATATAAAATGGTTTACTATGATAATTCAAATTTTATAGTTGTACAGTAGGGTAGCTGAATGTGGTTTAGCATTGAATTAATGTGGTTGAGTTTTATTCGACTGAGTTAAAACCTCTGAAAGTTTGTATGGACTGTTTATGGAATTTTTTTATAATAGCGATATTCGAGCTTTAAGCCTAGGAAGCCTTGTGCTGGTGAAATTGATCGGGCTTTGTGCCTAGCAGGCTTAATGCCGGTGAGTAAATATCAGACCTTGGGTCTAGCAGGCCTTGTGCCGGTGTGTGATTCAGGCTTATGCCTAGCATGTTTTATACCGATGATTTATTTTCAAGACTACCGATGATTTATTTTCAAGACTATGTCTATAAGACTTCACATTGATGTGGAAATTAAGCAAGTAAGTTGATCTAAATGACCTTGTATATTCTGCCACATAGGTATGTACATATGTGATGATATAATGAACCATGTGTATTTGGCTATACAAGTAAGTAATTATGAGATGTTATATTGGATCTTGATTATTCGGTCAAATAGCCTTGTATATATGTGATATTATATTTGATTTTCTATAATCGGCCAAATGAATGATGTTGGTTTGTAAAGTTGAGTTTAATTCATGAGTATATATGTTTGAAATGTTTTGATTATTCATTTGAGTTGTTTAATTTGCTTAAGGCTTACTAAGCTAAGTTAGCTTACTCTGTGTGTTTTTGTTACTCTGTTTTATAGATTTTGGTTGTAATTTACGAGTTCGGGGATCGTCATCGAAGTCATCCACACTATCGTCAACCTTCGGTGCTTTTAAAAGTCTATTTTCGAACTTATGGCATGTATAGGCTAATATGTATTTTGTTCAATCGTAAATATGTATAACTTGAGCCCTGCGAAAATGGCTTAATCTCCACGATAATTTCAGTTATACTTTGGTTATGGTTTGAGCTCACTTTTGGTTACGATGTTATATATTATACATGAATGGTCTATGTGATAAATATTATATGTTTGAAAATGGCTTGATGATGTTGGTAAATTTGGAAATGGTTGATGTAATGATCATTGTCTGTATACAATTTCATAGCATAATTAATTGTTTCGGCTAAGGTTTTAACTTAGGTAAATATATATGAATTGATATGAATTTTATTTCAATAATGTATTGGTACATTCGGACATAGGATGGAATTGAATAAGATGGTTAAGTTTAAATCATGATTTGATATTGCTTATATAAATACCCATGCATATGATAATTTGACTTGATTTGTTTGATACATAATATTTAATATTTCTGTTTTAAATATGTCTATAAGTGAATAACGTCTTGTTACGATAGATATAATTTTATTTAATTGATCAATATTTTTAGTTATATGTTAGAATGAGTTAAAGAATATGGTTGTTCAATGATTTAGCTATTTCTTATATATATAAATATGAATGATGTGCTTAGAAAATGCAAATTATAAAACGTATATACATGTTTCCATGTGCGGTTATATATGTGTTTGTGATGAAATAAGTTGGAAGGAAAAATGATGATAAGTATGTGCAGATTTGTTAACAAGATGAAAATTAACCAAATGAATAGTAACTTTTGTCAATTACTATTATGAAATTTTATATGTTTTATGTGATGTATAAATGTTTAACTTATTATTAAATGAATACCGAAAATGATATGATCTTTATCAAACGATTATAAGTAGTACATTTCGTGTAATCCATTTGTGTTTGGTTATAGTATGCGACTAAAGTGTAATGAAGTTATGTTTAGCTGTATGTATTATGAGTTTAAACTAAAAGTATAATCAGCTAGGTGGTAGTAGGGATTAAATTGACTATTGAAATTCAGGTATGTGTATGTGATCGTTTTAATTTGTATTCTTGATTGGTAATACCTCGTAACCCTAATTCGGCGACGGATACAGGTTAGGGGTGTTACAACTTTAGACTCATTTATTTATTTTATCCAATTAAATAATTCTTCAAAGAAATTAAATTAATTTCCACGTCATCTTTTGTCATCTCAAGAAAATTCATTTATTGCGAATGATAATTCATATAATCTATTTCTTATTCATCATTTTCTTCCATTTGTTAAAGAAGTTCTAATTATGCAATCTGTACAGAGTTATATTAAGTTAGCGAAGGAGCTAGTTGAAAATATATAATTAGAGTTTAAATTATTTGTAATTAAGTTTTTGACTCTATGTCTATTAATCACAAATTATTTAGTTATGGAGTCAGTCCATTAAAATACCATGATTTATCTCTCAATTATATACCATTAGAAAACATCGTAAATTATGCTTTTGTCATATGTTTGTTGTCCTCATAGAATATCTTTAATCCCTTTAGGTTAAATTCATTCACCTAATACAATCTATTTTATCTCATGGTTACCATTGTATCTTCTATAATGAAAATAGTCATTACTTTCAAATAGTAATGATTGTTATTTGTCCTAGAAAAATAGCCTGTAACAGCCTAATTTTTAGTGATGTCGGAACAGTGATTCGAGATCACTAAATCTGACAAATGAGTAGGAAATATTATTAATTTAGTGAGTATAAGTTAAATGTGAAGTTAGGAAAAATTTTGAAATAGTGAATAGTGTACTAAAAATAAATATTAAAATAATTAGAATAGAAAACGAGGTATTGAGACCTCGAGAATTTTAAATCGAGCCATAAATATTTTTATAAATATTTATGGAGTGTTAATAAGTTTGTAATAAAGTTTCGTCAAAAAATTTTAAAGTTTTGATAGCTAATTGAGCAAAAAGGACTAAATTGCATCAAATACAAAATTGTGGAAAATGATTAACTAGCTTAAATGATAAAAGAAAGAGGGTTTAAAAGACAATTTGGACGGCAAGGGCATGAAATCAGCAAGAAAATAAGGAAAATTAAGGGCAAAATTGGAAAATTGTAAAATTTACTTAATAAAGCTAGGACTAAAGTGGAATTATCTAGATTTCTCTTTATTTTTCTGCATTCTCATCAGAAAAAACGCCATTGAAGAGTTCCCTTAAGCTTATTTTTCATATTTTTACTTCAAGTAAGTTCAATTCTTGATTATTTCTTGAAATTTTTTTGTTTTTGTGACTTTTACAACTAGGTTCACTTGTTGAATTCATTAGTTTTTTTAATTCTATGAATGAAATTGAAAGTTGATATGAATATGTGCTAGAATTATATGATTATTTGGCATGGAATTATAGCTTTAAATTGTTTATATGCTGATTTTATTGAAAGAATTGAATAGAAAGTGAATGTTTGGACCTAATTGTAAAAGAGTTTGAAGTTAGAGCTTTATGTGGAAATTCTAAATTTAAATAGTTATGAAATAACTTATAATGTCTAGGAAAAGTATTAATTGAGAAAAATTAGCTTAATTTATGGGTTAATTGAGCAAGGACTGAATTGTATGAATTGTGAAATTCGGGGCAAAATGGAAATCAACATTTTGCACTAAAACTGTTTTGGACAGCAGCAGTAGTCTAACTTTGAAAAATCACTAAAAATTGTAGAAATGGAATTAGAGGATGAATAAAATATGAAATTAAAGCTTATTGAATCTAGTTTCTTATAGAATAAATGATGTAAGTAATGGAATTTTAAATCATGAGATATGATAAATTTTGTGAGACAAGGTCAGAATGATTTTGGGTTCCCCTGTTCTGACTTTGTAAAATCATCAAAAATTGGATAAAAATAATTAGGGGCTTAAATTTATATTTTTAGAATCCTGAATGAGTCTATTTTCAAGAAAAACAAATAAGAATATCATTAGAATCCTGTATGAGGAGATAATTAATTTTTAGTGAAGAAGGTTCGGAACTGTCAGACAGCAGAATAGGGGAGATTTGAATAAATAAACTGTATTAATTGGCCCAACCAAAAATTATGAAATTTTTATGGTAAGAATACATATGAGTCTAGTTTTTTTAAAAATTTATGGATATTAATTTGGAGTTCTGTAGCTCAAGATAAAAATAATTTAGTGACTATGACACGGATGAATAGCTTGAATATTCACATAAGTAAATAGTGAAAATTACGGATAATGTTACTTACAAGTGTGTTATTTATACTAAGGATGTGGATGGAGAGAAGGAGGAGGAGGAAAAATATACGTATATATGAATGACTCGTGTATAAATTGATCACATGCCTGAGTATAATCGATAAGTGTTGAATTAGAAATGATATAATATTTTATTTGGAATATTTATTATGAAATTATGATTATCGTTATAATAGAAAAATTGAACTTCTGAATTTACATGGCTAAATTTTAGTGATCATTTGTTAATTTTATGAATTTCATGATGTGTTATTTCATATGTATTGATGATAAAATCGTGAATAATGTAAAAGCATGAAAATTGAAAAAGTGATCAAATTGAGCACTTCAGTTCAGTGACAAGATGAATTGAAGGAAAAGACCATGGTTGGACCATGGCAACAAGTGATAAGTGATAGCTTCGGCTACACTTATCTAATCAAGGATAAGTGAAAGTGATAAGTGATAGCTTCGACTACACTTATCTGATCAAGGATAAGTGAAAGTGATAAGTGATAGGTTTGGCTACAATTATCTGATCAAGGACAAGTGAATGTGATAAGTGATAGCTTTGGCTACACTTATCTGATCAAGGACAAGTGAAAGTGATAAGTGATAACTTCGGCTACACTTATCTGATCAAGGACAAATGAAAGTGATAAGTGATAGCTTCGGCTACACTTATCTGATCAAGGACAAATGACAAGTAAAAAATGGTAGCTTCGGCTACCTGATCATCGGCTACTTGATCAGTGAAAAATGGTAGCTCCGGCTACCTGATCAGTGAATAGTCATAGCTTCGGCAACAAATGACAAGTGATTTCTGTGTAAGACCATATCTGAGATATGGCATCGGTGTGATATGTGTATAAGATGTAAGACCATAGCTGGGATATGGCATTTTAGTAAAAAGTGATGAATTGACGGATAAGTCCTTGGTTTCACCATGGCATAATGATAGTGAAGAGGTAAGACCATAGCTGAGCTATGACATTCTAGTGAAAAGGCCACAGCTATGCTATGGCATCAGTGATTATCAGTGAAATTCAATGCATACCGGTGCAGACCAATTCCGTAAGATGTTCACTAATTTGAAAAAGTTTGGTAAGTATTACATGGAATTATGTGACATAAGGAAATACGAGTTGATGAGACATGAGCATAATACTTGGTTGATGAATGAGTTCATTTGTGATTATATATTTCTACTCCTTGAGTGTATTATCCGTATGAATTGGTATTCCAAATAAGTTAATGAGAAAACTTCTAATATGAAATAATCTGAATTCGAAATGAAATATCATGAAAACGTACTTGAAATACATTAGTATGTCTTATATATGCTTTTTGAATTCATAAATGTGGAAAGTAAATGTATGTGGAAATATGAGATGATGATATCTGTACATGGAATTTATTGATAAATACGTACATCTAAATTTATATGATAGATTTTAGTGAACATTGAAATTGGGCTCAATAAGTGATTTGGCAATTTAAATCGTGATTGGCAGGAAGAGTTAGTGAATTGCATATTTATGAATTGTTACACGTATTTCTCTGAAATACGAGGAAGTGATGATAATTGATACATGGAAATATGAAACTATGATATATATAAAAACATAGAATATGTTTGATAAATGTGTTCATTCATAATTATGGAATTATGTACCTCATGTGTGCTATTTGCATAAAGATGATATTTCAAATACTTTGGTGAATAAAGCTTAAATATGGAATAGTATGAAATCGAGGCAAGTTGTTATGAAAATATATTTAAATTATCTGTAAGTGTTTCGTGCTTCTCGTTATTGCCTCGTACTCTATTCCGGCGACAGATACGGGTAGGGGGTGTTACATAGCCATTGATCACATTCCATTTTCATAGTCCATGCAATGTGTTAGCTTTGATTTTCTAATGTTCTGATATAAAAAATAATCCCTTAATCAAATTTGATAAATTATGTTTTAAGAAAGTATTTTCAAGTTATTTAGAAATAAATTTAAAGCTTCAAAATTATTTTTAAACAAAATTTCTAAATACTTTTGGGTGGGGCGCAATACCTATGCCAAAAGGAACTGATACCCAACTTGGAAATAAACAATTTGCCTTAAGGGTACCAAACCCTTTTGGCAAAGGAACTGATGCCCAAATTAAGAGTAAGCTTTTTGTCATATTGGTATCAGGCTCAATTCCCTGTATAGTCCAGACCCCACCTCAAGAGGTATCAAACTTCTATTGATGAGGTACTAGATCACCCTCTTCATTTTTTGTTCGATATTCACAAGCTCAATGGTCACATTTTTAAGGAAGGAACCAAACTCGAGAAACCAAGGTACTAGTACTTATTCTCCTACAACTTGCTTTACATGCTCGAATTAATGTATCCAACGACTCAATTTTCCCTTTAACCACTCCAAGCGACTTCAAATCAACGAAAGAGTATAAATAGAGATCAAGAACACTCAGAAGAAAATAAGAAACATGCTTACAAAGTATATTGTTCATAATTTCAATATTTATATTATATTTATCATATTTTCTTATACACACTTAGGTAGTTATTTCTTTTAATCTTTCAAGTGTTGTAAAACCATTTGAGTGAGTCTATTATTGTAAATCATCTTTTTAGTGGTATTCCTTGTTTTCCAATTTATTTCTTATCTTTGTGAGGGTGTACTTAAAATTTTGGGTAGAAAACCTTAAGGGGAAGTGACTCTATCTTGCCTATTGAAAAGATAGTGTTTGTAAAGGTTAAACTTTGTTCTAAAAAAGTTTCAAATTAGTGAATTTGGGAAATTCTTAGCTGTGGTAAGCTAAGGTAGTGGAGGTAGGCAATTGGGGTCAAACCACTATAAATTCTTATGTCAAATTTATTGTCATCTTTCTTCCAAAAATTTTAAATACCAATTCACTCTCTTTTGGTGTATATTGAGCTTTACATAATGCCATTGAAAGGATATCATTTACTCTTATCCAGGTTGTGAATCCCACTATTGTGAGTAAAGTCATGTCATATATAAGTCATGCACCCAATATACCAACTTTTGGCTCACTACCATGAGAGCACGTGTTTTCAATATAATAAAGTACATGAATTACATACACAAGGTCAATCATTTACTTAAGATTGAAGTAAGTCACACTATAAACATCACAAATGAATAAATCTATAAATGAATCTAGGATAAATTTTACTTAAGTTCAGTCTAATGTATAGTCAATCTAGACAATCATATCTACGTCTCCATTTCTGAAGTCAACCACTTCGATAGCTAAGACAAGCTATCTCCCCAAATCGAACTTATAGATAATATAATAGTCCATTTGAATCAACTGCTCAGTTTGATTCCTATGAATTATGGACAATTTAGATTATCTACTAGTATAAGTTATCTTCTCACATTATAATTTATTCTTTATAATGGAACTTTATATTAGTTAAACATTAGGTAATTAATGAGCTAATATTTATTTATACATTTTGCTTTTCATGTAAAAAACCATTAAGGTCAATCATACAAAGATATATAATTAATTATATGAAAATTTATTTATTCAATCAATTTTAAAATTGTAAGTAGAATGACGAAATCAATACACTAATAGCAAAAATCCCAACACTCGAACTATAAGGCTCTTACAAAATCACAATGGATAAATAGATGCTTTATGGATTCATGTTTGTGAGGCCAAAAGGGAAACAATCATCTATGTTGATATTACACTATGGCAAAATGTCCCTTTTTGGTATATAATTGTTACAAATTTTCCAAAGAAACATGATAAGCTTAAAAGGTAGTTTTAGTTTCAAGGGATATTTTAAAAGGATACTATTACCATTCTTAATGGGGTTGTTAGAGTGTTGAATGGGCCCTAGGTACATGTAAGCATTTTTTACTGAGAAGTTCCTATTGTGGTCATGACTCTAAACAAGTCTGTCTTTTCCCTTAGGAAAAGCAACATGTCTATTAGTGAGGTTTCGAATAATGGTTGGCTCAAAGTTTTGTCTAACTTTCATAGTATCCCATTCCGTCTTGCAAGAGTCAAAGTAATGTTAAGCTTTAATAATATTGTTGCATGTTTACACTTATTCCAACTGAGTGCCACTAGAATTCGAGTTGATCCAACAATCATTTCCACTCCAAATTTCAACATCTTTACCTTGATTACAAATGTCACTTCTAATGAAATTTCCTTTCCACTCCCAAAAGTTAGTAGGTTTAGTATTGACAACTTCGAAGCATGAGCACTTGTAGTACTTTGCTTTAAGGACTCTGCCAATAAAGCTATTTGGAAAAGACATGATTCTCCAAGCTAGCTTGGAAAAAATACCTCATTCATGAGTTTGGTTTAATGGATACCTAGCCAACCCTCATATAATGGGGCACATAATTTTATCCAATTATAAACATGTAATTTTATTTATCCATAGTCATGCCCCCACTAGAAAGATCTAATAATTTTGTTAATCTTATCATACACACACATAGGTGCTTTGAAAGCTGAGAGTATATAGAAAGGGATAGATGAGAGCGTTGACTTGATGAGTGTAACATACCTCCAACATAGAGACATTTCACTTTCCATGTGGAGAGTTTGTTATTAATTTTGTCGACTACTCATTGAAAAAATTCACTTTTCCTATGAGATTTTTCTATGTCAATACCAAGGTATAGACTTGAATTGTCTAATCTTTTGAAATTAAGAATGCCACTGAACTATTTTTGGGCTTATGGTTTTATTGAGGGACTAAAATAAAGTTCTAATTTGTTAAAATTGATTAAAAGGCCTTTTTTGTCCTTCTTGTTCTTGATGTTCTTAGTGTTAGTTTTTTGTCCTGGTCTAGTTAAAATTTATTAAAAGGCATTTACTTTTGCAAAAGCCCAAATATCAAAAGAACAAATAAGATATTTAGAAAACTGGAATGGCTGGTTAAAGGATGATTAAATTCCAATCCCGCTCTAGTTAGATTGGAATCAGCTGGTTCTATGGTGGGAGACATAATAATTAGGAGTGAGTAGCGACAATGGTTTGTGGAAACCGTGCCGATAGAATATATATATATAAGTTCGATTGTGAATCTAACCACGTAAAAGTATCATCAATAAGAGAGAAAGCGAATAACAGAAGACAGATAGCGTCATTGGATACTCCATTATACTTGAAAGTATCTCAAAAATAGGTAGAAATATTTTTAAGTGTTGGTTTGGATTCTCATTCATTGACCCTCGAAATTGAAGGTTTGATTTATTATCTGGATCATCACCAGTTTGGTTTCGAAGTTATTAGCATTAATCATTAGGCGATTAATGCTACCTTGAACAACATTTAGGTTGGGCATCACGTTGTCGCGCAAAGTTCGTTACTCCATAGGTAGGTGTGATAGTTCTTGTATCCTACTTGCAGATTTTCGATAGGTTGCTCTCTAGTGGAGGTAGGACATCTCTAGGGTGTTGCGCCCTCCTCGCGTGTGTGATGATACGTTCCGGTTCTGGCTCAAATGTTAATACACTGTTACCAGTTCGAGTCAGACAACATCTCCTACAAGCATAAAAAAGTAAAGAAAATTTACTAAACTTGTGACAAAATTAAAAACACAAAGAAAATAAAGTCGTTTCTATAAATCCTACTTTGGTTACTTATCTCTACTCAAAAGTGTACACTAAAAATAACTCAATCTTACACTGTCTCCCCTGTAACGGCGCCAACAACTAGACCGATATCGTACATGTGTGCATAAAACAATGAATTTATAAAACAATTTTTAAAGGTAGGTTTTACTGCAAGCTTACAAGTCAATTGTAATATTTATAGTTTTACAATGGAACAATATAGTATTCCAAAGATCGAACCCAAAGGAGATGGTAATTGTGTGATAAATGGCATACATGATAGAGTCTAAGTGGCTATTATACGATTTTATAGTACGACAATTCATAACAAGAAAATACTGCAAGAAAACTAAATATGCTAATTTAAGATTAAATTGCAAAGAGTATAAAACTAAGAAACTATTCAATAAATAACTAATGGTGGTTGGTTGATTTCGATATGGTTCATCGATCCTCGAACAAGGGAATTAAATCTCTTAAATTGCTAAGTGGCTCTATTTTATCTTTCATTCTCTATTTTACCGACTTAGACAAATTAGCTTCGATTTATCTTCCAACCTCACCAGCTAGTCTGGGACTAATGAACAGGGGCGCGATAAGATTACCTTCCGGTCTCACTTGCCTAAATAGTCCCTTAGGGGCGTCACTTCCTAAGTTTTTAGATCTATTTGATTTAGTCCAATTTGTTATGATTTAGTCATTTCGAAAATTTTAGTTTACCCACATCTCCATCAACTAACCCATTTGAGGTTTAGCTACTCATGTTGAAAGTAAAGGAAATTAACATGAAAATGGAAAACAAAGCACTTATTAGAGTAAAACTTAACAAAAATATAAATTTTGGATTTTTATGGTAGAAAACTTAAAGAATATGAAACTAAAAGCATTCAATAAGAAAATGTAAAGTAATAAACATGAAAGGAACAAAATTTGATGGATTTAAAGTAAAAGAAACTAAAATACATTAAACTAAAGCTAGAAATGTCTTACAACCAATGAACAGGGACTAAAAGTATAAATAAACCTAAGCTACAGTGATCACTAACTTGAATAAAACTAATAGCATCAGGAATAAGAAGTAAATACAGAAAAAATAAACTCTAAACTAAGGAGGAAGAAGAGAAGATGAAAACCCTAGAAAAATTGTAAAAAAATTAAGAGAAAACCTAAAGAAAACTAGACCTAAAACTAAGCTAATGTGCACCTCTCTCCTCCTTAGCCAATTTTGGCTGTTTTAAGTTTTCTTTTGATGATTTTCCTTTGTCAAAAATGCTCCTACATAAGCCTTGGGTGATTAGTGGATCGGGTGGACAAAGGCTACCCTTTTTGTCTAAGTTTGTCCCTTTGATGAAGGTGATGACATGATATCTATAAGTGGATATTGCGATACCTCGGGTAGTGTCAAGCCTTGGGGTCTTCTTTGAAGCTTGGATATCATGATACCACTGAAGGGTGTCTCCATTCTTCTAGGAGGTATTGCGATTCCAAGGGATGTATATCGTGATACCCTTTCCTCTGGTGCCATTCTCATTCGTTTTCAACCTTCAACACGTCCAAAAACGAGACATTTTCACTTATTAAGTAAAAATCTAAAAATAACAAAAACCATGCTAAAAACGCTATTTTTCTCGAGAAAAAGCTCTTTAAGTATGCCAGAAGAGCCTAATTTGCCACATTAATTTGTGGCAGATCAAAGCCTCATTGATATACTCTACTAAATACTAGGGTTGGTCGGGGATTGGAAAATTCTTTTAGACCTTCAATCCCTTAGTTTTGAATATTGTTATATGTCAATTATGCGGAATCTCACTAAGTTCTATGGAGCTAATAAATGGTTTGCTTAAGTGCAGGATAAGGTTTCCATCAGAAATCGAGTAGCGGGCAAAGCCAGATTTCGCCGACCTGAAATAAAAAAGAGTGATAGTTGTACCATGCATATAAAGGAAGCCTTCTAGAGGTTATGCCTCGAGGTTTTAGTCTAGCCATAAATTCTTCAAGTTTTACATTTAAAATTGTAAATGTTGTTGTTAAGAAATAGTTTTAAAATATGTATGAGTTAGTATAGACTATTGCGTGTTGTTGAGTTGTTGAAAACATAATTTAAATAAGGTTAGTCAGTTATTTAGAATTAGTATATCTGAGACCTAGACCCTGACTAAAGGTGTGTATGGGTCGGGCCACCCGGCCTGGCCCGAAGGCTCTCCCGAAAAATGGGAGGGTTTAGGTAAAAATATAGGCTCGAAAAATGGGCTTGGACAAAAAAACGATGCCCATTTAAAAAATGATGCCCGTTTAGAAAACGGCTAGGCCTCAGGTAAGATTTTTTTGCCCCGGGCCCGGCGCGATTTTAATATTAATTATTATTTTTTAATCTTTTTTTATTTTTAACTTTAAGTAACTTTACTCTTTTTGTTATTCACTTTCGTTTAGTTGCTGCTGTTGCCTTCCTACCTTTATTCTCATTTCTAAAACCCAAATCCCTAGCTCACCACCACCTCCACCGATCCACTGATCCATCGATCCAGTTGTCCGTCGGCCACCTCCAACTAGCCTCAAGCTCAGCTTAGCTCAACTTCTTCAATTTTGCTTCTTCATTTGCAGTCTCAGTAGCCGATCCAGTTATCTTTCAGCTTCTTCATTTACTGTCTTCTTCACGGTAAGCTTTTTCTTCTTCTTCTTTACTGCTGCCGTGTTTCTTACTGTAATTATTTTGGTGAAAATATTGAAGGAAAATAGATCAAAGGAAATAAATAATGAACAAAAAATGGGTCTTATCTAAATCTGGAACTACATAATGTTAGAGTAAAGTAAGAACAGAATAATGTTAAGTAAAAGCAAAAATATATATACATATGCTATTGCAGCTATTCAAGTTACTGGACATGCACAAAGGTAGGCAAACATGGGATTTGGTTGGTATTCTTATGTTTGCCAATTGCCACCAATGTCTCTTCTTTGGCCCCCTTTCTCTTTTTTTCTTTATGTAAATTTTTTTTCCATCTTTTATTTGATGTCTTTAAAACAAACACTTCTGGTTTAACATTAATTTCCAAGAGGATCATGACATATATTGGGTTTCATTGGACAACTTTGGGTTATCTTCAAGATAATTCAAAATATATTATCTAATTAAGAATATTTATATTTTTCAGAGAACATAAAACTATAATTAATGAAGTGTGTTTTAGATAATAATTACATAATCTTTAATCAACTACTTGTTTAAGCAATAAGTAATGATGTCCATAATCATGGCTTTGAGTCATTTGAGAACATAATGGACCAGCTCCATATGACAAGTCATTATAATTTATAAACCCCAGAAACAAATCCAAATAGAATCATCATTTTCGTTTTCTATTTTTGAATTCCATTCTTTAATGTGTTTTTTAAATCATTAAACATTGCCATTAAATTACTAATCTGAAAATTAATCACTCAGCAATTTATATGTAATGAATAAGCAAAAGTCAAACAATAAAATATGTAGGAAATAATTTTTAATAAATTAAAATAAATAAACTAATTTTTCAATTCTCATAAAATTAAAATAAAATTAAAATAAATTAAATATGCTTGTCCCTTTATGCAACTTCCGTCCTCGTTTCTCCACATCCTTGAGCTCCATAGGTGAACCACTAATTGACTCATCGCTTGAACTATGGTTATTATTATCACCTAATTCAATCACCACATAATCTTCATCACCACCATTACTGATTGGATCTTGTGGAGCTAAGATTGGTGCATTGATGGTACCACTCTAAATACTCGTTCTGTAAAGTGGGCACAATTCACATTGTTTTGAAGCCAAACATCAATGCAATCTATATGTCATGATCGGAATTATCTTGATTTGTTTTTTGGTTGGACTGAACTGATTGGTTGTGGTTTCAATGACTATTTAATTATTGCCAAACTATAGTTGATTTTGTTAGGCTTGTGGTAGATATTTAAATAAGATAAAGCCATTTGGTCTCAATTATAAATTGTATCATAATTATTAGATATTTTTAGTATGAAAATTAATAATCTTTTAGTTTATTTGGATTTCAGGACTTGAGTTTTTATGACTATGGCTAGTTCGAACAGTCCTATACATGTGGATGATGGGTTTAATGAGTATGAAAGTGCTGCCAAACGTCAAAAGTCTACCACTTCAAAGGTGTGTGTTGAAATGACAAAGCTTAAATGAGAGAACAAAAATGATTGAAGGCATAATGTAATCACTGTAAGACTATCTGATCTGCTAAGTCTTCTAGTGGAACCTCTCATTTAAGACGTCATCTAAATAGCTGTTTGAAAAAAGTTAATAAGGACATCAGTCAATACACCATAGCCACTCAACCATTAGTAGGAGGTGTTCCATTTATAAAAAACTACAAGTTTGATGCTGATGAGTGTCGTAAAGCTGTTTCTACTTTTCTTGTGTATGGCAAGCATTCATTTAGAACAGTTGAAGAACCGGGATTTAGATACATGATAAGTATTGCTAGTCCTATTTTTAAGAATATAAGTAGATATACAGCTGCTAGGGATGTCCTAATGTATTATGCAAAAGAGAGAGATCGTGTTAAAGAAAAGTTGGCTAAAGCACCTGGTTTAATTTATCTAACTTCCGATAATTGGAACTCGGAGCATACTAATGATGAATATATTTGCATTACTGCTCATTAGGTTGATGAAAATTGGAAGCTACAAAAGAGAATCATAAGGTTTAGAGCTTTATTTCCTCCGTATGATGGTTTGAACATAGCAGATGAACTTGTTTTATGTTTATCTCAATGGGGTATAAACAAGAAAATTTTTAGCATCACTTTGGATAATGCTTCTTATAATGATGTTATGGTTTCTTGTCTTAAAAATCGTTTTCGTGCAAACCGAGCTATTTTGTGTGATGGTGTTTTTTTTCAAGTAAGATGTTGTGCACATATATTGAATCTTATAGTTAAAGATAAAGATGGTTTGGAACTTGCTGATGATGTTGTTGGTAAGATTCGAAATGGAATTAAGTACATAAAAAAGTCGAGAATTCGTAGGAAAAGATTTTATGATGTGACCGACAAAAGTTTTCATTTGAATGTGACCAAAAAGTTGTGCCAAGATGTCTGTGTGAGATGGAATTCTACTTATTTGATGCTTGAATCTTCTCTTTACTATAAAGATGTGCGAGATTATTGGGGCCAATGGGATAAAGATTATCAAATATTTGCACTTTCTAACGAGGAGTGGAGAAATGTTGCTATTCTTTGCAAATTTTTGAAAGTCTTTATGATGTGACTTATGTTTTTTCTGGTTCTAATTATCCAACGGCTAATCTTTATTTTAGAGGGGTTTGGAAGGTTCACAAGGTCTTGCTTGATACAGAAAGGTCCTTATTCGTTTTTAACTCCAATGGTTAAGCAAATGCAAGAGAAATTTAATAAATATTGGGCTAAGTATTCGTTGATATTGTCATGTGCTGCAATTTTAGATCCTCGTTACAAGTTGAATTATGTGCAGTATTGCTTTACTACAATCTATGGTATTCATGCTTCAGATTTTGTTGAAACCATTCTTAGCAATCTTAGACTCTTGTTTGACGAGTATGTTAAGAAATCCAAATCCACGTCTTCCTCTTTGGTTAGGAGTTCTAATGCTTTGGATAAAAATCCTGTTGATTTTATTTTGGATGAACACAATGTTAATAGTGTTGATTTTGGGGGAGATTTTGATGAGAGTGATGATTATAAACGATATTTAAATGAATCTAGCACTAGGAGTGAAAAGTCACAGTTGGACATTTATTTGGAAGAACCGGAGCTTGAGTTGAATAGTCAAATAGATGTTTTGGATTATTGGAGCAAAAGTTCAGTTCGATATAATGAGCTTTCATTATTGGCTCGTAATCTTTTGGCAATTCTAATATCAACTGTAGCTTCCGAATCGGCTTTTAGTATGGGTAAGAAAGTTATCACACCTTTGAGGAATTCACTTAAGCAAAAAACGGTTCAAGTCGTTGTTTGCTTAGATGATTGGATGCGAGCTAAGGGATTTTCAACAGGTAATTATTATTCTCGTTTTATTATTGTAATTTTATATTATTTTTTTTATCAATTTGATTATCTAATTATTTATTCTTATTTCATGTTAAAAATTGGTTGCAAGAATGATGAGGACGATGAGGACGATGAGGATGATGTTTCTTCGATTGCTTTTTAGGTTACCTTCCTTTCTAATTGTTGACAATTTAATTTAGCTTACAATTTATATTTTGTTATAAAATTAAATATGTTGATTGGTTAATGTATAGATATTTTGGTTGGTTGATTATATTTTGCAGGTTTTTGGTGTTGTTTTGGTGGTGTTGGTGATGCTGTTTTTTGTGCTGTTTTGTTGTTGTTTGGTGATGTTTTGCTGATGTTTTGGTGTTGTTTTGCTGCTACTTTTTGTCGTGTTTTATTGTTCTTTTGCAGCTATTTATTATGTTATCTGTTGTCATTTTTAATATTATTTTGATATTGTAAAACTTTTGTTTTGTTATTAATTTGGTTATTATTTTAGTTCTAATTTGTTTCAATTTTAATATAACTGCTTTTTATTATATTTTCAATTTATGTATTATTTTAAGAATTGTTTTAGTCTTATTTTTTATTTTTTTTGTTTTAATATTTGTTTTTATGTTTTTAAATGTATTTGATTTATTATATTTTAAAGTTTTCTATTTAATAAAAAAAGCAAAAAAAAATTTAATATGGTAGAAATTTGGGCAGTAGAGACTCAGAACCTACCAATTCTTTTTCGGGCTGGGCTTGGACAAATTTTTAGGCTCATATTTTGGGCTAGGCCAGACCCGAGCCTTGAAAATGGGCCTAGAATTTTTTAAGCCCGACCGAACTCAACCCGGCCCATGCACACCTATAACCCTGACCCAAAGAACTAGTCAGGTATGGGTGTTACAGTTTAGTGGCATCAGAGCTTCGGTTCAACCAATCCTTTAGACTTAGAAAGGTGAAATATAGCTATATGAGCATGTTACAATAGGTCTCGTTGAGTTCTTCGGGTCATTATATGGTACTAACGAATAATAAAGAAGTGATTATAGTTGTACGGATTATGAAAGCTAGTATTGGGCGTATCATGGCTGAGGAAAAAAAAGGGAGACAAAGCATGAGTAGTGGGAGAAGAAGCAAAAAGAATAAATTTTCATTGAAAATCTAGAGAAATTGTTACAAAACATATGAGCATTTTAATTCTCCCCTAGAGCAGACTCTTTTGGAGAATCAAGGTTGGATACATTCATGTTTTGGTTGTAAAAGAATTTCCCAGACCCTCTCCATTCCCTATTAAATTCTTTCTAGCTCATTCCCGGAAGGCTGTAAACATTAATGACAAAGTTAGTGTTGGTAAACTGATGAATGCAATTGAAGTCTACTTGACTTAGGTCAAAGAGACCTACGACGACCTATGCATGCAACACTAGGTTAGCCCTTAACCTAGGCAGAAATCTTTAATGCCCTACTGGGTATCCGCCTTGTACTTCGCTAAGTCCTCCTCATTCTCTTTTTGGATGTGCTCCATATTAGCGAGGTATTGTTGCTCGCGGGTCTCCAACTAGTGAACCATTTCCTCCAATTCCCTTACTCTAGTTTCTAGGGATTGGTACTTGGTCTCCCAGACGGAGACAGACTTAGTGAGCTCAGCGATCTGCTGGATAGAAGCCTTATGTGATTGGAGAAGCTGGGCAAGAGATTGTTCACTAGAGAGATGGGCTCATTCTGACTCGGCTTGCCCAGCCTCAGTTTCAGCATAAGCTTGCAAGAGAGCCCAGTTCGCGAGGCCATTCTCTACTGATAACATAGAACATGAACCCACTGACTTGCAAGAGTGGGCTTATGAAAGCCAAAAGAAAGAGAGGAAGGGTAGGCTAACTCCTTTAATTTTGGAGACAAGCAAAAGGAGAAATAGGATACTGGCCTGTATGGAGATGATTTTGCCAAGGGAAGAAGTTTTGGACCACCCTAGAAGGAGGAGTATAAGTAATGGCACCAATAGGAGATGTGTGGAAAGCTAGGTTGATAACAAGTGGGTCTGCAACATTGACAAACTCAACTTGAGATTCAAAAAGAACTGAAGGTGGAAATAAAGAACGTACTGGAGAAACGAATAAAGGGAATATTGTATTAGGTATTAATAGAGGAATAGGGGATACACCTTCTGGAAAGAATGACTGCTTTCTAGGTGATCTACCATAATTTGATATGGAAAATTATGCTTTTATAGTATACTTAAGGAGCTTATTCTCAAGCAAAGTAGTGTATTTTTCATATTTTTTAGATTTTAAGTTAATAAGTGTAAATGTCTCATTTTTACTTATTTTTGTAACCCAATTTGGCCAATAATGACATTAGGGGCCCTAACATGTGGTTGAGTGGTATATAGACGTGTTGGATGTTAAAAATGAGTGAAAATGACACTAAAGGAAAGGGTATCACGATATCCAAACTTTGGAATCATGATACCTCTAAGAGACTTAAAGATTGGAGACCACCATTTAGTGGTATCATGTTATCCACTTTGGGTATCGCGATATCCACCCTCAAAGAAGACCCCCAAGTTCAAAACTGACTAGGGTATCACGATATCCTCTACTTGGGTATCGTGATACCGATATTATAAGGGGACAAAGTTGGAAAAAAATGGTAGTCTTTGTCCGCCCGATGCACCAATCACACAAGGCTTATGTAGAGGTAATTTTAGCAATGACATTTCATCAGCAATCAGTCTAAAATAGCCAATTTGGCTAAGGTGAGAGGAGACACAAATTAGTTTAGTTTTAACTTTAGTTTCTTTAAGTTTTCTCTTAGTTTTTCTGCAACTTTTCTAGGGTTTTTATTTTCTCTTCTCCTTTCCTAGTTTTAGAGTTTATTTTTTTGCACTTTCTTCTTGTTCTTAGTGTTCTTAGTGTTAGTTAAGTTAATTATTACTGTAGCTTAGGTTTATTTGCATTTTCAGTCCTTGTACCTTGGTTGTATGACATTTCTAGTTTTAGTTTAATGTATTTCAGTTTCTTTTACTTTAAATAGGCTAAAGTTTGTTCATTTTATGTTTATTGCTTTAGATTTTCTTATTGAATGCCTTTAGTTTTATGTTCTTTAAGTTTTATTGTATAAAAATCCAAACTCTTATATTTTTCTTAAGCTTTACTTTAATGGCTTCTTTCCTTTTCATTTCCATGTCCATTAGCTTTATTTTTAGCATGAGTAGTTAAACCTTAAAAAGGGTTGGTTGATGGAGATGCGGGTAAGTGAATTTTTTAGATAAGAAACTGAATCGTAATAAATTGGATTAAATCGAATAGACCTAAAAACTTAGGAATTGGTGCCCCTAAGAGAATATTAGACAAGTGAGACCGAGAGGTAATCTTGTTGTGCACCAATTCATTAGTCCAGGATTAACCGGTGAGATTGAGAGATAAACTGAATTAATTTGTCTAAGTTGGTAAAATTGAGATCGAGAGATAAAATTGAGCCACTTAGTAATTTAAGCGATTTAAGTCCCTCATTTGAAGACCGACGAACCACATCGAAATCAACCGATCATTGTTAGTCATTTATTGGTTAATCTCATAGTTTTGTACTCTTTACAATTTGGTTCTTAGATTAGTATATTTAATTTTCTTGCAAAACTCTCTTATTATGATTTTTCGTACTATAAAATCATACTAGTAGCCGCTTAGACTCTATAGTGTACGCTATTCATCACTCAATCACCATCTCATTTGAGTTTGACCCTTTGGAATATTTTGTATTCCATCAGAACTATAAATATTACAACTGACTTGTACGCTTGCGTTAAAACCACACTTTAAATTGTTTTATCAAATCATTTGTTTTACGTGCACGCGATCATTAGGTCAATGATGGGCGACCTGATGTCATTGCTCTCTGTGGCACTAGAGGACCCCTTTCAGCTCTTGACCTCTTGTAGCCGCTATTACTAGCTCAAAGAAACCACATCCATAGTTTGTTATGCATTTTCAAATAGGGTCTCAGTATCAATGACTCTTAGACGAAACAAGGGTGTTGGGGCCAAGAAATGAGTAGGACCTGTAAGGGGAATAACAAAGTCAGCAAAGTCCCTACCCAAATACTCACCCCTGAACCCTAGAGTGGAGGTAAACCAGCAGTGGGGTGGAATATTGCACATAGTATTGAAGAAATAAAGGGGCTTCCTCCGTTTTCCTACAAGAGCCTAAGCTAACTCACTATTAGCCCTAAACGACCATGCCTCTTCTATAGATTAAACTATGTTGGGGTCTATGTTGAGATAACGATCGAATGCACAACAATTGTTTGGGCTCCTTCCCTCTAAGCAATAGCAAAATACATTCATGAGGGTAATGAGTCTTCTTAACTCTAGAATCTACCCTAGACTCAGCCTATTAATTTGTTCTACAGTGATATCAATGTCTAAAGACTGAGATTGGCGGCAAGTAGATTCAGTAGGAACAGACTACCTTGTCGGAAAGTCAAAACCGTTGGGGAATCTATTTTTCACCAAAATAAATTTACTATGGTCTAAATGAAATTCTGGAGGCCAATCTTTATGAATTGGTTCGCAGCCCTAGCGAACGCTGAAGTTAACCATGCTAGTTGGAGGCCCTTGTGTCAAAACCTTTAATCGGTAAAAGCGTTGGAACACACTAAGAAGGGGCGGCTTGTTGCAGCTTCTACATTATAGGAAATACGCCATCAAAGTCCATTAGGAAAAACCAAACAATTGCCCTAGTGTACTCATACTCTTTAAGCACACCGCTAAAAAAAGGATATAAGGAGAGATGGAAGCCAACTTTTAAAAAATATAGGGGTATGATGAAGCCTTTATTGGAATTACTCAAGCGTAGGATACCACGGGTTGCCAGATGGTTTACCATATCTTTTTGAATGATAGGACACCTATACAGTGGCATCCCGAAGGAAGTACTGATTCTTGGGAGATTGGAACCGCCATCATTTATAATTATTGAATTTTTTAAGGGACCCCTATAATTTGGAGGATCAGAACCCCTGGCTCGTTCATTAGATGTCAGGGGAAACCCGAACATAACATTACGATGTAGAACTAAAGAAAAAGGGCAAAACGTCGGGATGCTAGAAGCTTAGAGATTAGACTTAGGAGAAAGGCCATGCTAGATTGCCCTCTAGAGGAAAAACCTATAAAATTTTAGAAAATTTGATTAGGTTAAAATGTTAAAATTTGTTTTCAAATAAACATTTTAAAGGTCATTGTTTAAGTTTGAAATTTGGAACGTTTGGACAAACATATTAACTCTGAAAAATGGGCTTATGTAAAAAATTAGGCAGCTTAAAATATGAGACAAACTCAAGCTTTGAATATTAAAGCTTAAGCCCTACTCGACTTGACCCATTTTCAAATTTATAATATGAATTTTATTATATATTATATAATTTATATCATATTATATTTATAAAGTAAATAAAAAAATATGGTAAATTGTTTATCTTTAGAATTAATATAAAATAAATGATAGTAAATATATAATTACTAAATATATATTAAAAAAAAAGAGAGTATGTCTAAATAAATTTGTAATAACTATTTGGAAATATTAAAGAGTTAGGATGGCTTATGCAATTAGGTATGAAATATGAAAACCTATACCCTAGTATCAAAATCAAGAGATTTTTATAATGAATATGTTTGGCTTCCTTTAATCAACAAGTAGCAAAAATAGAAGAATCCATAAATAAACCATACTAATTAACTTCTTTCATTCTATTTCCAACTTAATTCAGTTTCTTTATCACTATTGAAAAAATAGAAAGTTATGATAAAAACGAAAATTCAACCATAAAAGTTTAGATTATTATCCTTTTATAATTGGGACTCTTATTTTATTACTTTCTAGGTGAAGCATGTATGTCACTTTTTTTAAAATTCTTTTATTCTTTTAATAAATAATAAGGAGATATTTATAAGTAGAAGAAAAACAAATCGGGTCTTTCTCACATTCCTAATTCTGTACGCTTTAAGCTTGTGGTCTTACAGAAGCAATCAAAATCACCAAAGCCTAATCCCTAATCACAATTAATTAAGATCTCAACAATTGAGCATATAATAGTAATTAAACTCCAAATCTCCATTAAAAATAATAATAATAACCTCACCCTCCTCTCTTGCCTTTCCTTTTTCTTGCTCACCATAGTATCCTCACATGGCCAATCAGAAATCCTTTTAAAATACGGGTCGAATCTTCTAAACTATCCAAATTCCACTACCGGATACTCTTTATTATTTAAGCTTCATATTCCGGCGTTGGATCCTAGGGTTTTCTTTTTCTCCAGCTTCGTCTGTAATGGCTCAACCAACAGGGAGGGGAAGAGTGGTAGGGGACTATTTAGTGGGCCGGCAAATCGGGTCGGGTTCGTTCTCGATTGTCTGGCATGCGAGGCATCGGGTTCATGGAACGGAAGTGGCGATAAAGGAGATCGTAACGAGTCGATTGAATAAGAAGTTGCAGGATAGTTTGATGTCAGAGATCTTTATCTTGAAGAGAATTAATCATCCTAATATTATTCGACTGCATGATATTATTGAGGTTCGTTTTTTTTTTTAACAAATATTTCTGTTTAGTTTTCAGGAGTTGTTTGGATGCTGAGAAAGTACAGGAAGAAGTAGAGAATTAATTAATTAAGAGTAGAACTTTGAGTCTATCTGTCTATTTTGTTTGTGTTAATCTCTATTGCGTTGAGACTTCTCGATTTAAAAGACCAAAAATTGAATTCAAATTTAAATTTGGTTTCTCTTTGATCTATAGCCACTAATACTATGTCAGAAGCATTTGTGTAACTTTGGAAAACTTGCTAATTCGGCAGTGCTCTAGAAAAACTAAATTAAAAAGCTAATTTCATGTAAATGTTTGTGAAGCTCGCCAGGTCGGGGCTGTTTTTGTGTATACCTAAATCTTTTGTCTTCCTTCTGCAGCATTTAATGCTGTTACCCTTCATTCCATGGATTGCATGGAGTGGTTTAATGATTTTCATAGTTGCAATTTTGCTCTATCGATTGGTTAAGTTGAGGTCTTGTGGAAAATGTCACTCATATTATACTTTGATATGGAACCAAAGTTGTTCTGAGATAATGCTGATGTAAATGTCAGAAAATTTTTACTTCTGCTTGTTATTTGAGTAATCTTAATCTTATAATATATATCTTAATCATATCATAATTTTGGTTTGGATGCATATCTTTAGGTTCCTGGAAAGATACATCTTGTATTGGAGTACTGCAAGGGGGGTGATCTTTCTATGTATGTTACACGCTATGGAAGTGTCCCTGAGGCAACTGCAAAGCATTTCATGCAACAGCTAGGTATGCGGCAAACCATTGGTGCTTTTCTTTATCCATTGAATTTCAGTCACTCAAGACTCCAGTAACCATCTTCTTGCAGCGGCGGGCCTCCTAGTTCTCCGTGACAATAATCTTATACATCGGGATCTAAAGCCTCAGGTTCAGTTTGTTCTGTTTAGTTCAAGTTCGAATTTTGATCTAATTTTTTGGCTACTTATGTTTATGAGTAAAAAAGCATGCCTACTAAAAAGTCGTATTATTTTCTTTCTGTAATTGTAATCAAATAGGACTAAGATGTAAGGGATGTCTCCTATTTTCCCTCTTAATTGGGTTTGCTTTTGGATCAGTATTATTGAAATTGATGAAGTTCTATATGTTGGTAAATTTGCATTTAAAAGCAGGTTCATTTTGTTGAAAGACATTTATTTATATGTCAGTCTTGTCCATGCTGTAAGGTTTTCTTTGGATATTTTCTTTATAATGTTGCTTTTTGAACAGAATCTTCTTCTCTCAACAAATGACAGCAATGCAGTTTTAAAGATTGCGGACTTTGGATTTGCAAGGTAAACTATCACATTGATCCACCCACTTATAGGGTGTTTTTCCTATTCCCTCTCTCTTCCCCTTTATTTATTTATTTATTATTAAGGAATCCCTGTGAGTAAAAAGTACACTTCCATCTTTCTAGTCAAGGGCCTTATCTTTGGCTGTTTGATTTGGGTTTTGTGATGCGTTGCTAGCAATTCTTTTGGTTGTTAAGATTACATGTTGAGACTACCCATCTTCTTTAATAGTTTGTATTATGTGCTCAGCTGTAAATTGTTTGAGACTGGTTTCAATTCTCAAATTAAGAAATATAAGGTATTATCTTAGGGCATAAGCACTTTGTATATTGCTGCTTGACACAGTGAAGAATGGAGACTGAAGCTTCTGGATATTCTTTGGAATTAATAGCTGAAAGAATTATGGCTGCAATGGTCCAGCATAATTGGTTTTTAATTGCTGATATTAGTCAAGGAAGTTCTTCATTATTATTTCTACTATATTTTTCTTGTTTTTCATAATGGAATTTTTTTTGCATTTGCGACCCATTTGTGTATTTTGAAATTAGAATAAAGGTCATTTGTTTATATAGACCTTAATTATGGACAGAGGGAAAGAAGATGAAAAATATATACCTTCAGTACTAACTGTGCTATGCACATATGCTTTTCAAATGACTTTTTTCGCCCATATTCAATAGTTAGAACATACAATTCTGTTTTGTCAGATCTCTGCAACCTAGGGGGCTTGCTGAAACATTATGTGGTTCACCTCTTTACATGGCTCCAGAGATAATGCAGCTGCAGAAGTATGATGCAAAGGTGATGGTTATTTCCCACACAAGACAAGATTCCTCTTGCTCGTCTGCTTCATGCCTGAAATTACTGCCTTCTAACTTGACCTTAATATGCAGGCAGATCTTTGGAGTGTTGGTGCTATTTTGTTTCAGCTTGTTACTGGGAAAACTCCATTCACTGGAAACAATCAAATACAAGTTAAATGAACTTTTAGCTTTTTTGTTTGTCTCAAATTATCTCCTAGGGTTCTTGAATTGTTCTAACTTTAGGCTTGCAATTGATCACCTGAGTTGACCGGTGATTATTTTGGCGCCTATGCAATTTCATTAATCTCTTTATAAACATATATATATATCTGGTGTTTGCAGTTACTCCAGAACATTTTGAAATCAACTGAGTTGCATTTCCCTGTGGAAAATGATTATTTGACAGCTGATTGCAAAGATTTATGTCAAAAATTGCTGCGACGTAACCCAGGTATTCCACAGATGTAGATTAAATTGCAAACTTCCAATATACAATTGAATTGTTTGCTGACATATTAGAGACCAAAACAACCATTTTACTGTTAGACGATACTTTATTCTAGGATGATGAGGATTTCCAAATCTAGAGGTGTCTGAAAGAATAATTCCTAGGATTCAACCTCAATCTGAATTCTTTAGTTTGTAATTACCCATTCTTCTTCCTTTTCACTTACACTGATGTTATAATCACAAACGACTTCAACCAACTATTTGTTAAATGAGCTTACAAGAATCATTGTAATGTAAAGTAGTAGTCTCTTCGTGCTAGACCATGCAGATGATGCTAAGATAAAGCTTTAGCGTATGTGTCAAGACAATGAGCAAGGAGAGCCATCAGAGTCTTGTTTATTCAGCAATGCTATCAATGTATTTTTAGTGCTGAGCAAGTATTTATATTCTTGGCCTCATTCTCGCTGTTCTCTTTATCCTTGTATATGCAGTGGAACGTTTAACATTTGAAGAGTTCTTCAACCACCCATTTCTTTCTGAGGGCCAACCTGACAAATCTTTGAGGTAAATGAGGAAATGATTTTTTTATCATCTTTCTTTTATATGCGTTATCCTAAGTTCCTTAATACTGAAACTTTGAGGTATATGCAGGAGTCAGAGATTTCCAAGAGCTGGTTTTCCTCTTTCTGAAAGCGGTGCTGTGAGGAATACTGAGGAAAGCTTTCAGGAGGACTGTCTTCCTTTCTTTCTAGATGATGATTCTAGTGGTCCTGATGGTAGCCCTTCCTTTGCGAAAAAGAGGTCCTCGATGAAATCTACTTATGGATTTTCTGCTGATGCAAAAGTTGCTAGAGAAGCAACACCTAGTCCTGTGAATAGAGTAGACTTTACATCCAAATACAGTGGTGCAAGACAAAAATTGGAAGATGCTAGTTTCAGGCTTGAAAGCTGCAAGGTGTCAAGTGAAACTCTGCACGAACCTCACAAATCCATGGATCAAAGATCTGTGAATACTCGTTCAAGAGGTACCAGCAATCTCATGTTCCAATACTTTTATGATCTAGTTCCCAACTTATATTGCTAAGTGTACATTCTTCGCGCAATTTTCATCCTTGGAATAACATGTCTGGTTTAACTGTCACTCCTGCATTGCTTCCTCAGTTGCAGAGTCACTGGAGTTGATTGACCAAGATTATGTTCTTGTGTCTGGACCTCCCTTGGATGTGTCATCTTCTTCAGTTACTTCCAAGCCAAATCATATTCCATACAAATCTGAGAATCCTCCTCTAATTCCCTTTGTCAATAAAACTGCATCAACTGCCCCCATGCCAATCATTGGTCCCTCCAATGTCAAAATCTGTCATGCAGGAAGCTTGGACAGTCAGGGTTCTGCCCCTGGGACTTCTCAAGGATCCATGGATATTGGAGATGCTCTGGAACAGCCGTCATCTCATTGCTTGACTAGGATAAAGTCATTACAGCATTGTGCATCTACAATTACAGAATTAGTGCATGAAAAGGTTAGTTCATAATAAACCTGTTATCAGTGCGTTATGCAGAGTAGGGTGACAGCATACTTGGTCCAGTCTTTCCCTTTATTCTTCCCCATGCTTGCATGCTAAATATTTGCAATAGTATAATAGTATAAATGACACGACTCAATGCCACTCTCAATGTTGATTACTGTTGCTTCTGTAACATCTTGCTAGCTAGGATCTCTTAGTATTTTCCTTGCTATCACAAGGTTTATTGAGGTTATTTTGTATGATACATTATCATGGTTTGTTGATAGATTGAGGCAGGTAGGCAACTGGAAGCATTCTCAATCCAGCTTGTGATTCTTGCAATTTGGAAGCAAGCGTTGCATATTTGCCACACCCAGGCTGCATCAGGTACAGAAGGAAGTCCAAGCCGAGAGGCAAGCAGATTGGGTGCCAGCAGGAAACATGAAACATCTGATACAGAAGAATGTAAGAATGTTGTCAGCCCAGAAGGGCCAGCGGATATATCCTCAGAGATAGAAAGGGAATTTCTCCGGGAAGTTGAGCATGCTGAGGAACTTGCCAAGGTTATTGAGCCTGGTAAGCCTTTGATAATGATTACTCACTCCCTGTATTAGTATTTGTTGTTCCAATTTGAAATTGCTCGCACAATAAGAAAGCAACTAAATGCATATGAAAATTATTGCTCATGAGAAAGGAAACAAAGTAAGCCACTTGAGATCTGGTAAATTTAAGGATTCTAAATTAGCATGTTGTCATCATGGTTGCAGGAAGTACAGAGATGCCTGATGCAATGGAGACAATATTTCAAGCCGCCCTTGCCTTGGGAAGACATGGAGGAGTGAGTCTTTTCTTCTCACCTTGATAATCATTCATCTAAGTTAGTGGGCATGAAGAATGGATCAAGCGAAGATCTTATATAATATAAAATTAAGTTATTACATAGTTGATGAATGTCATAAAAGATTTCTTGAATAAAGGTGATAAAAGGTTGAAGTAAAAAGCTTATCAGCTGAGATGCTTCCTGCATGTGTGTTTTGCAGGTTGATGAGCTCATGGGGGATGTGGAAAGTGCAGCTTTATTGTATTCAAAGGCTGAGCGTTTATTAGTCTTCCTTCTAGTGGAAGCACCATCTCTCATTCTGAATCCTCCATTTTCCCTTACAAACTCAGATCGGTATAGACTCCGAACTTACATTGATTTTCTTCGAAACAGGCAAGGTTACTCGAGATCACAGATGATGGCTCGTCTCAAGTGCAAGGATCAGCCATAGAGTTTTAACCATATTTATTACTCTATTTTTAACTCCTGTTGCTGATGATTTCCATTTTCATTGTGTAAAAAAATATTTATTTGTACAGTTAATTCTTTTGAGTAACAGGGAATTAGGGTGATAACATGGGTCAACTCAATTGTATCCTGTTTGAATGTTGTAATATTCTCCCATTTCTGCCGTTAGTGAATGATAATTTGGTTCAAGTTTTCATTCATTCTCGCTTGGTTTGTTTTTAGCCTTTTCCCTCATTCTCTCATAGAACAGATGGAACCGGACTGGATTCGTGGGTTGAACTGGGAATCAGCTGATATATCAATTCGGATCTTTTTGAAACTGATTGAATTGTTTTTTGTCTTCTTCAAATTTAATGATTTTTTTAAAATAATTTATTTAAAACTGAATTGGTTGGTTGTGTCGGATTTTAATAAATATTGTTGATCCTTTTTAATGTCAACAACAAAATCTCCCACCCAATTTTTAATATCAAAGTCAGGGTCTTTTTTAATTATAAATATGTAAAATTTTTTTTATAACAAAACAAAAATATTCCAAAAGCATAAATGAGGATATTTTTACTCCCAAATTTAACAAATGTGAGGTTGAAGAATTTATTATGTCACTGACAATTTTCTCTGGAGAAAATGGAAAAAGTTTGCAATTATCATGGACAGTGGCGTTTTCATCCTTTTTGTCGGATTCTCGGTTTTCAAATCCGTCCCTCTTCCCTCATTTTATATCTTTAAATTCAGAATATTTAATCCGATTGAAGTGAGTAATAACCCTCAATAAAACAAATCCAATTTATAATGATGGGAAAATCCTCCCATTTTTGCAGTGAAATAGAAGTGTAAATTATATCAATAGTCACTTAATTTTGGGGTAGTTGACAAAACAGTCACTTAGGTTTCATTTTAGTCACTCAACTTTAGAAAAATAACAAAACAGTCACTAATATTATTAAAAAGTGACAAATCAGTCACTTATTAACATTTTCCGTTACTGTCTTAATGGAACCACTGATGTGGCCAGTTAACTTGCCACGTTGGAAACCCAATTAGCTCACATGGCAGATTGGCATGGAATTTACCCAAAATTTACCTAAAATTAGGGCCTAAAATGGGAAAAAAAATTGGGAAAATAATTTTGGCAGACGAAACTTGGAAAAGCTCCTACTACCATGAAGCTTGATTTTTTTCCATGAGAGTGAAAATTGAAAATCAACGGCGAAAATGTTGAGGCTGGCATCAAAACGGTTGCTTGGGCTAACGTCAAGGGAGATCCCATCATAGCCCGTTCATTGGCATCGGTTTGGTCGGACCTCTTGCTTGTGGCAATGTTATGAAGCTTCAATTCAAAATTGACGACAAAACAACAAAAATCATCAAAAACAAAAATACCAAATAGCAAGCATCTAAAATCAAACTAGCAAAAAGAGAACAAGAATCCCAAATTGGCCTGCATCAAAAGATAAAGGTAAAAAAAAAAAACTAAAAAAAGAAGAGAATCAAAAGAGAAGAAACCCACACCCATTTCGGGTTTTGCTGGTGGAAGAACTCAAGCCATTAGTTCGATGATTCGAGTGGTCAAGAGTCATGGTTGGTCGAAGAAAAGTTCTGATGGTGATCAGACGCTGGACTGCAAAGATCTATTGAAGCCTTGTTCGAAGCTTTAAGGTCTTAATCTTGGGATTTTGAAGGTCTATTAGGAAATCTGAAGTGAGATTAAAGAAGAGGCAAAGAGGAGCCATTTGGTGATGACGATTGGCCAAAGAAGGCTATGAACGACGGCAACTAAAGTTAAGAATAAAAAAAAAAAAAGAGAGGAGAAGAAGAGAAGAAAAAAATGGATAGAGATTCAACAGATAGCAACAAATTGAGTGGTGACTCCACCTTGGAGGAACAAAACGATCGTTAGCTAGGGTATGTCCATTTCTTCTTCTTCTTCTTTTCTACTGCCTAGCTAGGGCTATGAGGCTGTTTAAATGACAACTAACCCTCCGTTAAATGCCATGTCACTTTTTTGTTATGTTTGTAACGGAAAAGAGTTAAAATAACCGTTTTGTTATTTTTCGAAAGTTGAGTAACTGAATTGAAACCAGAGTGACTGTTTTGTCGGCTACATCAAAATTGAGTGACTGTTGGTGTAATTTATCTGAAATAGAATCATAAAACCAAATGCAACAAGTTGTGAAAATGGATAGTGAGTATTATCTTGTGGAGCTTATGCGGAATGCTTCAAATAAAAAAAGAATCAAACCAATTGATTATAAATTAATATTAACATCTTTCTTGTAAGAGGACTAATAGAGAGATTGTGATATAAATAAATAGGTTGGTATAAATTATAGATTTTTGTATCCATATAAAATGTTGTTATATATTATAAATTCTAGTAGTTGTTATAAAAATAGACATGTTGTTATATATACACTATATAAATAGATTAATTTTTTTACCAAGTTAATTTAGTTTATTAACATTATAAGTAATTTTTAAAATATTTTTATAATCATTTAAAAAATTAGAAATAGTTTGAATGTATTTAAGATTTTTTTATGTAAATACGAATTCAATGTATTTGACATGTAGATTAAAAAAAACGAATCTTTTTATCGAATTTATTTTAAAATTATTTTTTGATTTGTTAGTTTTTGAAAAGGTTTAAGTTTTACTTAAAAATTAAAAAGAAAATAAAAAATGTTATAAAATAATCAAATAAAAGAATACTTAAAGTAAACATATAATTTTCTCGTATATCTTTTTCATTTACGAAATAGTTCTATTTATAAGTAAATTGAAATTCAATGCAATACAATAAATGAAGTACAATAAATGAAGCTTATTTAAGTGCTTCATTAACACATTAAACAACTTGCATAATGAATGAGAGGTTTTACCTTATAAATGAGGGGGTTAGAATATGAACATTCACATTTATTTGTAACACTCCCCCCTTGGATGTCCACTAGAGAAAACTGTGCCTCATTAAAACCTTTATTAGGAAAAACCTTGTGGGATAAAAACCTAATGAAGGAAAAAGAGTACACAATCTATAATTACAATTTGTCTCGTTAAAAACCTTTTACCAAGAAAACCCAGTGGGACAAAACCTTGGTTAAAGGAAAAGAGTACAACGTGTTTTAGACTCCCCCTAATGGAAACATCACATTATATCTTTGAGTCGATGCATTCCAATCTTGTTTCGTAGTCTTTCAAATGTTGAAGTTGGCAATGCCTTGGTAAAAAATCTGCTAAATTATCATTAGAACGAATTTGTTGAACTTCTATGTCACCTTTCTTCTCAAGATCATGAGTGAAGAATAATTTTGGTAAAATATGTTTCGTTCTGTCACCTTTGATATAACCACCCTTTAATTGAGCTATACATGTTGTATTATATTCGTATAAGATAGTTGACATATTTTCCTGTAAAGGCAAATTACATATCTTCTGGATATGTTGGGTTAATAACCTTAGCTAAACACATTCTCGGCTTGCCTCATACATTGCAATTATTTCAGCATGATTTGAAGAGGCAGTGGCTAATGTCTGCTTTGTCGAACGCCATGATATGACAGTACCTCCACATGTAAATAAATATCCCATTTGAGATCGACCTTTATGTGGATCCGATAAATATCTAGCATTAGCATAACCAACTAATAGGGATTTTGAATCATTTGAATAAAATAACCCCATATCAATGGTCCCTCAGAGATATCTAAATACATGTTTAATTCCATTCCAATGTCTACGTGTTGGAGAAGAACTAAATCTTGCTAACAAGTTTACAGCAAAAGCTATATCAGGTCTTGTGTTGTTTGAAAGATACATCAATGCTCCTATGACACTTAGATATGGTACTTCAGGACCAAGAAACTTTTTATCATTCTCGCAAGGACGAAATTGATCTTTATTCACATCTAACGATCGTACAATCATCGAGGTACTCAATAGATGTGCTTTATCCATATAAAATTTCTTTAAGATCTTTTCGTATAAATTGACTGATGGACATGAATTCTATCTTTTAAATGCTCAATCTGTAGGCCAAGACAAAACTTTGTTTTTCCAAGATTTTTCATCTCAAATTCTTTCTTTAAATAATTTATTGCATTTTGAAGCTCTTCAAGAGTTCTAATAATATTTAGATCATCAACATAAATAGCAATTATCACAAAGTTCGATTCAGACCTTTTTATAAAAACACATGGGTAGATTGAATTGTTTTTATAACCTTCCTTTAACAAATATTCACTAAGACAATTGTACCACATACGTCCAGATTGTTTTAATCCATATAAACTTTTCTTTAATCTGATTGAGCAATTTTCCCGGGAAACTTTATATCCTTTAGGGATTTTAAATCCTTCTGGGATTTTCATATAAATTTCATTATCAAGTGTACCATACAAATAGGCTGTAACAACATCCATTAGACGCATGTCAAGTTTTTCACGTACTGCTAGACTAATAAGGTATCTAAACATGATTGCATCCACTACAGGAGAATATGTCTCTTCATAATCAATGTCGGGCCTTTGTGAAAATTCTTATGCTACAAGTCGTGCTTTATATGTTACAAGTTCATTTTTCTCATTTCGTTTTCGCACAAATATCCATTTATATCCTACCGACTGTACATATTTAGATGTTCGGACTATAGGTCCAAAAACCTCACGTTTAGAAAGTGAATTTAATTCTGCTTGAATTGCGTCTTTCCATTTTGGCCAATCTTTTCTATTTCTACATTCCTCAATAGATTTAGGCTTAGGATCCTCATTTTATTTTTCTATTTCAATAGCAACATTATAAGAAAAATTGATGTCGACAACTATATTTTTCTGGTTCCATCTTTTTCCTGAAGTAACATAACTTATTGAGATTTATTCGTTATCACCATTTTCAGGCATCTAAACCTCTTCTGGGATTTTTTGATTTGTTATATCTTTGGCCTTTTCTTGCGCACTTGCCTCCACAATATTATCATCTTCAATAATTTCTCCTTTGCTTTTACGAGGAGTTTTATCTTTGGAACTGATTGGCCTTCCATACTTCAGGCGTGGATTACTTTCTTTTGCACTAACAATTTGCCCTATTGGGATATCAATTCGTAGTGGAGCATTTTCAGCTGGTATGTGAGATTTTGTAATTCTTTTTAGGTCATTAAATGAATCTGGCAGTTGATTGGCGATGTTTTGCAAATGTATGATCCTTTGAACTTCTTGTTCACATTGACTTGTGTGAGGATCTAATTGAGATAATGATGATCTATTCCATGTAATTTCTTTTACCAGTTGTATTTTCTCCCCCCTAATGTTGGGAATGTTGTTTCATCAAAATGACAATCAATAAATCGTGTAGTAAATAAATCTCTAGTTAATGGTTAACATATTTAATTATAGAAAGAGATTCATAACCAACATATATTCCCAACCTCCTTTGAGGACCCATCTTTGTGTGTTGTGGTGGAGCAATTAGAACATATACTACACATTCAAAAAATCTAAGATGAGAAATATTTGGCTTTTGACCAAAAGCCAATTGTAATGAGAGTACTTATTATAACTTGTTGGCCTTAAGCGCACAAGTGCTGCTGCATGCAAAATAGTATGTCCCCAAGTTGTAATTGGGAGTTTTGTTTTCATAAGCAATAGTCGAGCTATTAGTTAGAGGCGTTTGATAAACAATTCAGCTAAACCATTTTGTGTGTGAACATGAGCTATAAGATGTTCAACTTTTATCCCAATTGACATACAATAATCATTAAAACTTAGGGATGTAAACTCACCAGCATTATCAAGACGAATAGTTTTGATTGCATAATCTGGAAATTGTGCTCTTAATTGAATTATTTGAGCGAGTAGTCTCTCAAATGCCAGGTTCCGAGTCGATAATAAAGACACATGTGACCACCTACTAGATGCATCTATTAATACCTTAAAATATCTGAATGGTCCACATGGTGGATGAATGGGTCCGCATATATCACCTTGAATACGTTCCAGAAATACGGGAGATTCAATCCCAACTTTAGCTGGTGATGGCCTAATAATCAATTTTCCTTGAGAACAAGCGACACAAGATAAATCTTTAAATTCAAGAATCTTTTGGTTCTTTAATGGGTGTCCAATTGAATTCTCGATGATTCTTCGCATTATAATAGATCCGGGATAGCCTAATCGGTCATGCCAATTAGTAAAAGTATGTGGTTTTACAAACTTCTGGTTTGTAGTAACATGTGATTCAATTGCACTAATATGTGTATAATATAAACCTGATGAAAAAGCAGGCAACCTTTCCAAAACATATTTCTTTCTACATTCAACATTTGTAATATATAAATATTCAATGTTTTTCTCATTCACAGTCTCAATATGATATCCATTAAGACGAATATCTTTAAAACTCAATAAATTTCTTTGAGACTTAGTGGACTATAAAACATCATCAATAACAAATTTTGTACCTTTAGGTAATAATATAATAGCTATTCCAGAGCCTTCAATAAGTTTTGAACTATTCGATACTATATTGACATGGGTATTACTCATTGTCAAATGAGAAAAATATTTTTTATCTTTGAGTATCGTATGTATTGTAGCACTATCTACAAGACACATGTCTCCATTGATTTTGGGTCCATCGAAATTTTGTTGAATATTCATATTCTTCATAAAAATAAACAAAATATAATATGAGAAACATTGCAAATATTTATTAAATATATAAATTATTCTTTATGCAAGAATAAAACATATTTAAAACAATATAAAAATGTCAAAATAACATCAATTTTTCTAATGATTCTCAAAGAAATCTGCCATATCTAGGTGAGTTATATTATTAAGGTTATTAAATTTATCACCCTTGTAGGCATGGTCAGTTTTTGTATTATAGTGAATATCTTCATCTTTTGCCTCTATTTCATCATTTTGGGATATAAAATTTGTCTCCATATGCTTTCCCTTCTTTTTAATAGATGCTTGATAAAGTTTCACTAAATGCTCAGATGTACGACAGGTACGTGACCAATGCCCCTTTATACTACATCGGTAGCATATATTCTCAACAATCTTTGAAGGATTATTTTGACCACTTCTTTCTTGTCTTTCATTGTTATTCTTTTTCTGGTGGTTAGAAATATCATTGTTATGACCACCATGATAACGATTGCTAATACGTCCTCGACCATGTCCCCCCACTATGTCCACGACCACGACCGCGACCTCTATATTTTCTATTTTCATAATTATTGTGTACTGCTACATTCATTTCAGGGAATGGTGCAGAACCAGTGGGACAAATTCCATGATTTTTCATCAATAACTCATTATTTTGTTTAGCCACCAAAAGACATGAAATCAATTCAGAATACTTTTTAAAACCCTTTTCACGGTATTGCTGCTGTAGGAGCACATTAGTAGCATGAAAGGTTGAAAATGTTTTCTCTAACAAGTCCTCATCAGTTATGTTTTCTCCACATAATTTTAGTTGAAAATTAATTTTGAAAAGTTCTGAATTGTATTCATTTACAGTATTAAAATCTTGCAACCGTAAGTGCATCCAATCATAACGAGCTTTAGAGAGTATCACCGTTTTCTGATGGTCAAATCGTTCTTTCAAATTTTTTCACAACTCAAGAGGGTCTTTCACAGTGAGATATTCCACTTTTAATCCTTCATGTAGATGATGACAAATGAAAATTATTGCTTTTGCCTTGTCTTGATTAGATGCTTCTTTATCTGCTAATATAGTATTTCCTAGACCTTTAACATCTAGGTGAATTTCAACATCTAACACCCATGACAAAAAATTCTTGCCTGAGATGTCTAAAGCCGCAAATTCAAGTTTGGCAAGATTTGACATTATAATCACTTGAATCAAAATAAAAAGAAATATTAGTAAAATAATCAGCATTCTCAATCGTAAAATAATTCAATTATATATACCAAATTTGCTAAATAATAATATGTATGTCAAATATTGGCATAGAGAGGAATAGTCATAATAATAACTTAACACAAATTACATTAACTGAAATTTCTTTTAATAAAAAAAACATGTATATATAATTATCATTATTAAATTTTAGTTGTAAAAATAAATGTGAAAATGTTACCCAAAGTAAATATTTTATCTAGAAAATAAAATAAAAGAATTATGAAAATATGTATACCGTATATAGTTTAACAAGATTTATACAGACAAATTATATAAAGTCGAAATGACATGAACTTCACTATGAACTCGTAGAAGCTCGTGCTGATAACATGTTATAAAATAATCAAATAAAAGAATACTTAAAGTAAACATATAATTTTCTCGTATCTCTTTTTCATTAACGAAAGAGTTCTATTTATAAGTAAATTGAAATTCAATGCAATACAATAAATAAAGCTTATTTAAGTGCTTCATTAACATATTAAACAACTTGCATAATGAATGTGAGGTTTTACTTTATAAATGAGGGGTTAGAATATGGACATTCACATTTATTTGTATATATTAAAAAAATTCAGGAGAAATTAATATTACTATTTTACATTTAAATAATAATTTAAGATTACTTTATACAAATTTAGTAGAGTAAAAGTGGTAGAGAGCCAAAATAGATTTTTTGGGCCAAAATTAAATTGTATATTTTATGATAGTAAAAAATGTAACTTCATCATTTTAATAGTCTATATCTTTATAATTTTAAAGGATAAATTAAATTTTTATCATTATGGGGGGCCAAAGTACAATTTTATCATTATTAATTTAAAATTTTATAAATTATAAATGGCCTAAATAAAAAAATTTCATTTTAGAGGAGCCGACCCTGTAAACTCCTGACACTGCTACTGTATGATATTATTAATTAAAATGTTTAACTGCTATTAAGGAAATATAATATTATAATTGAAGACTATTGTTACACAATAATACGATTTTTACATTATAATGGTTTAAAAAAATTAATACAATTAATTAAGATACATAAAGAGAAGTTACATTAATAGTTAAAGTTTTTTTTTTTTTTATTTAGAACATTTCAAGATTCAATTTTTCGATTAGATTCTGAAATATTTTGAAAAACTCATTTTTCACGTGAAGTTTTCCAATAAAGTAAATAAACTGATAAAACAAATCACACAAAGTAAAAAAGAAATATTAAAATATAAAAAAGTAATAAAAAATTTAATAGAAAATTTTAAAGGAAAAACCAAACCTCGTTTTGTTTATAGTAGATTCACATTCCATTGCCAATCTGAATATCATTATTTATAGATAATATGAACATTGTATTCAAGGGCAAAGCCAGAAAAAATTTTTAGGAGCCGAAATTAAATTGTAATTTTTACGATAGTAAAAATACAATTTCATCATTTTAATAGCCTCTATCTTTATAATTTTTAGAGGATTAAATCAAAATTTTATCATTTTTAAAGGGGTCAAAGTGCAATTTTATTTTTATTAATTTAAAATTTTAAAAATTTCAAAGGGCCTAAATGAAAAATTTTCCATTTTAGGGGGCTAATTGCATTTAATATTGTTATTTTCATTTATTTTATTGTAAATTTTCCACTCTTTCCACGCATTGTATGGAAAAAATCTAGATTTAATTTCCATATATAATTATTTTATTTAATTATTTTAAATATTTATGGAAATGAAAATAGAGTTATTGTACAACTAAATATGAAATTCAATACTTTAATTTATGCTTATAATTTTTATAAAATATTAAGATCAAATTGATTGAAAGACTAATATGTCGTCTATCAAGTTTAACTGGGGAGATGTCTTATCTTGGATATCAGAGCAGATGACTCCCAAAAGATAGAGACATGGATGTGACTGACTAGACTGACTGGACTGACAGTACATCGGACTGGACCTGAGAAGAATAAATCTTAAATCCGTTTATGGATTTATTCACTTGTGACGTTTATAGTGTGGCATATCTAAATCCCGAGTGGATGATGACTCATACACTTTGATGTAAGTGAAAGCCTGAGTTCGAATAAATAAGGAACCAAAAGCTAGTGCGTTGGGTGTACAAATTCTACAGCATGTAGCGTAATTCACAACAATGGAATTCACAGCCCGAGACATGGGTAATGATATCCTCTCATTGGCATTACATAGTTGATGAAAAGTAAACATGGTCATAGGCTTTTCGTCTTTGTGATGAATGACGTAATTACTATTCAATAGTAATTGAATTTTTATGAAGGAATATATAATGGTTGCCATGAGATAAAATAGAATCATATTGGAAGAACGAATTTTGTCTTAAAGAGATTAAGGACATCCTATGAGGGTAACACACTTATGATAATGTCATTTGACGAGCACTGAGTAGTTGCTTTTGTAATGGTATGCCGTGGGGGAGAGCTTAGTCACGATACTATAGTGGATTGACTTTATGACTAAATAAGTTTATAATTAATAGGTGAAAAACTAGAACTTAATTATAAATAATTTGAGCCCCAATCACACATGTCCTGTAACGGCTCAATTTCAGTGAAATCAGAATAGTAGTTTCGTGACCACAAATCCAAACTAAAAAAAAAAAAATTTATTTTAATATTATGGCATGGTCTATATTATGATAGAAAGGTGGCATGAAAATTTTGATAAGAAAATTTTATTGATTATGTGGTTAATTAAAGAAAGAACCAACTTAAAAAAAAAAAGCATTCCTGGGACTCTGTTCCGGTAAACCACATTCGTAAATATTTTTAATAAATATTTACGAAGTTAGTTGTGTAGTTAATTAGGTTTTTGTTAAGTGAATTTACTTGAATTAAAAATAATTAGGTAAAAGGATTAAATTGCAATAGAGGTAAAAGTTTAATTATAGATTAAAGAAAAGTTAAAGAGACTATATAGGCAATTATGTCATTATTATAGTTGAGGCTGTTTAATAAGGAAAAATATGAGATTTTTAGTTAAAATATATATTAATATATTAACTTAATATTTAAGTATTAGTATTATAATATAATATATTATTATTATATTATATATATAAAACATAAAGTAAAAGAAACAAATGAAAAAAAGAAAGAAAGAAACAGAATAGGTAGGACGATACAGGGAAGAAAAAGGGAGAAAGGAAAAGAAAGGAAAAATTAGGGATTTTTAATGTTCAAACTCAAATTGGTAAGTCAATTTAATTAAAAATCTTTGAGATTCTGATTTAGTCCCAATTCATTTCTAATGCATGTTTTGAGCCTCGAGGGTCCATTAAAGGGACCATAAGATTAAATATGTTCGATTTTGAATATGAATAGTAAATGACATAAGTTAACCAAAATTGTTCTGAAAATTTTGGTAATACTCCGTAACCCTATTCCGATGACGGATACGGGTTAGGGGTGTTACATGTCCAATTGGTCCCTCTACTAGCTCATTGAAATCAGAGATGAATTGCGAGTTTGAATAGAAATGAATATGCATTACTTGTTACATTAGCATCACATTCCACAATTCAACGCATACAAACTTAACTGTTTTCTGTACACTTTTATTGCACATTTATATTGCTAACACAACATCAACACTGTCATTCGACATATTTAATATGCCCATAACTAACATATTTACAAGAGCAATCACAATATATATCACGTGTCACATTATCACATCTTAATACTCAATCCACATCACACAATCACATACTTTGCAAATTAAACAAAGGGTATAAGAAAGCTTACACTCAGAACTTTAGGATAAGGGTTTAGGCTACTCCTAAGCTCCTAATTAACATTATGAATCGTTTCTACTAGCAGCGATTCTAAACACTCATCGTTCACAGTTTCGCCTAATTGCTGAAAGCTTAAACTGGCTTTTCATTGCCTTTTGCCTTGCTCATAGAAGCCTCTAACGATTCTGATGCTTTACACCTAATAACCACACAATATACACAATCAATTAGCAGCCATAGCACACCTTAAATAAACAAAAACACAGGTCTAAGGCTAGTCCCTCTTGGAACTAAAATTTTCGATTAACAAACTTGAAACTCAAATATATTAATCTTTACTCATTCACATTGCTTATAATAAATTCCAATCATCTAATTATACATCTAAGAATAATTCTCAAACTTCAAACTACTCTAAACTACACAAATTCATGGTTCTGAAATTTCGACATACAATAGCCATTTTCATGAAAACCCATTAAAACCTTAGATTCTCTTAGCGAGACCTTAGGGAGAGTTTAAAAACCTTCTAATCTCATCAAAACGAGTTGAAAAACACTTTGAAACATCAATTGCATACAAAATCCCAAATTTCACCATTAAATACCTAAATTTTGGCATTTATTCAAAACTCTTGATTCAATGGATAAAAACTCAATCTAAAAGGCTAGATATAATTAAAAACTAATAGAAAATGAAACATTACCTTCGTTGAAGGAGAATCGAACATTTGATTGAGAACACAGAAAAACTCATGTGAAGAAAAATCAATGGATTTAATGGTGTTTTTGGTGCCTTTCTTTGAATTGAAAGGGATTTTTATATTTAAAGGATAATAGAAAACAAGAGATTGGAGTAATAAGGACAAAAAATTGAAGGATGAAATTTTGTGATTTTCTTCTCTAATGGACGACATAAAGAAAAGGGATGAAGGGGTTTCTTTTTTTTTTTTTTTTTTTTCATGTCAAAAGTAGGTTTAAAAGGGGGGAAATGGGCTGATTTTAAAACTTGGTTTGTTTGCTTTAAAACCACTCTTAATTTAACCCTTTTTACAAAACATTATTCTTTTCAAAATTGAAGTTCTTTTCTACCTTATTTTTAAAAATTAATTTAATTTCTAAAAATCATAGTCGAAAATAATTTCGGGTTACTACAATTCAATATTTCCGAACCTATTCCAAGCCAAAATTCCTAATTTACCTTTGAAACTTCTAGACACAATTTCGGGGTGTGACAACTCTTCCTCTCTAAAAGGAATTTCGTCCTCAAAATTTACCTACTGACACGTCTCTTGCTTAATTACAAAATATGATATTTCTACTTTTAAACCAACTATCACACTTTTGCTGTGCAACTCTAATTCCTATCATCTGTAACTTTCTATGGCTTTTCTTGAAGATCCTATTCACTACCACAAATTGTTTTACGGTAACTTCTCTAACAATTTCCTCTATTCACTACAACACTCTCGCCTAAAGAAATCATAACTGTTGTTCCTAATTTAATAGTTTTTATCGGGATTCTCCACTTATTAGCTAATACACTCAAAACATACAAATACATTCGCATTCACATTGACATGTCTATGGGACATATTGAATCTAATCTAACATACACAAACAAAACCAAAGGTGTGAGTGGCGGGGAAATGATCCAAGTCACGTTCCTGCAATAAAACTTTAGAATTAAAGCAATGTGTTCTCGTTTTTGACCCAATTTTAGACAAATTCATGCAATTCAAATAGAGACATCTCAAACAATTCAAGTATTCAGAGAAATTTAGACACATAAGTTTTGTAACCCTAGCCCGTATATCACTAACTTAGGTCCAAATGTTAGATATACTAAGCTCTGATACCACCAAATATAACACTCTATACTCGACCCGATCGTTAAGCGCAAGTAACAGGATGCTACACCACCGTCACGACATCACATGCTACACAATGTCTCATTAGCATGCTAACATCAACAAATTTTGAACATTCATAGAGAATCCAAGTGGAGAATACCCTAGGCGAGGTTAAAATTTATTAAACATACATTAAACGATCATATCATGAAATAGAAGCATGCTTAAGGACTATTTAACAAAAAATGCCAAAAGGTTACGTAGGTATCGATACTAGCTCAATGGTATCGATATTTCTCACAGACGATATCGATATCGTTTAAAAATTTGATACCAAATCAACATTTTGTTTTCTTGCAAAATTTAAATCCAGCAAACTATAGATACAAGTAAAAAAGAATCTATATTTTTACCTCGAGTATCGATACTCAAGAAATGATAGTGATACCAAATTGAGTTACTGACTTCTTACACATTCGAAATATCATGAAGGTATCAATACTAAATACTCGATTATTGATACCTCTGCACAAAACAACAAAAATAACACCAAAACAGAGCATTTAACACAACCATACCTATATCAATTCAACATGCACCTTAACTCCGAAGTTCGACATAAAAAATACCCGAAATTACAACTCAAGCATCGTCAATGATTTAAGCTAAGCAATACCAATAAACTAATGTCAAACATCTATAAATTTAGAGAGTAACAAATCCAAGTAATCGTCCAAAACATAATGGCAATATTCATGCAACAAACCTATCACATTGCCTTATTCCCAAAGTTCAAATAATGATAATAATAACACCTACTCAAATACTAGCCTAGCTTGGATCACTCCCTTGGAAACTTTTCGCACCGCTCACATCCTATTGGCATGTCAATCATACACTAGCTAACTCATTAAGCTACTAGGCTTTGTTTTATTAATCCAGGTTATTAGAAGATTTCGTTTCAACTTAATTCAGTTTCAGTTCAGATTTCCATGACTTACATCACTATAAAAAAATTCAGTAATAGTTTCATGGCTTATGCCATTATAATAGGGTTTAACAAAAATCTCAACTTACTTTATATGTCATTATCCATTGTAGTTTTAAGTTCAGTTTCAATGACAAATTTCTCATGGCATTCGCCATTATAACATGAATTAGTAATGGTTTTATTTCTTATATTCAATTTCTAAATAAGTCCTTAATAGTGAAAGGACATATTTCATTCACATAATAGTTTTCATTTAATTATTTTAGTATTATTATACTTATCTTTCTTAGTTTTACCTTGTATAAACATTTTTCAACATAAAGTAGGAATTTGTATTTTGACATATGTTTTTCCATAATGGCCTTATCCAATCTTTTCAGATTCGACATGGTTCATACATGTCCACCAATACTTCCATGGCTGTAACACCCTATATCTAGCCTGGTTGCCAAGCCCGGATATCAGGAACCCACACCGCCGTCTCACATTATACCAATACAAAATGACTCATTATTAATGGAACATCCTCTATTTTAACATTTGCATAAGTTTTAAGTCAAACAAATCCTTAGATGTCTTTACAAATTGCTACACATACTTTAATTAAGTGTTTACTAACACTTGAGCATGCATTAGAACAACTTGGCAAAATTTCCAAGTGGCATTGTAAAGAACGTTTACATTACGAGAAAGACAACTTACTTCAGTATATAATCTAAATGAGTCTGTAATCCCGTAAAAGAATCAAAGTGAGTATTTGATTCAAATACTGGAAAGATTATTATGTCGTCTACAACTCCAATTAGGGAGATAACTAGTCTTGGCTATCGGAGCAGTTGACTCCACGAGTAGAGATATAGATGTATTCATTGGTAGAATGATACATTGGACTGGACCTAAGATGAATTAATTCTAAATCAGTTTGTGAATTAATTCACTTGTGAGTTCATGGTGTGATTTACCTAAATCCTGAGTTAGTTACTGACCATACGTTTACAACTTATGTGCTTTGATATAAGTGGAGGCTTATGCTCTAAAGATGATTGAGTCGATAACCGATATGTTGGGTACATAACTTGTGTATGTCATGACTTTAATTACTAGCAACAATAGAATTCATAGCTCAATTAAATATTTAATGATATCCTCTCATTGACATTGTGTAGATTGATAAATATGGAATGTGGCCACTGGTTGCTTGTTCTCGAATGAGCAATTTATCATAGTCATTTATTGATAGTGATCATATCAATCATTAAGAAGACATAATGGTGTCACTGAGATAAAATAGGATTGTATTGAGTGAACGGATTTAACTCAAAGGAATCAAGGATATCATATGAGGGTAACACACACATGATAAGGCCATTGGACAAAATAGTTGGATGAATTGCTTTCGTAAATAGTATACAATAAGGAGTTTTCAATTATGGTACTTCTTGTGGACTGACTCCATGATTAAGTAATTGCTAATTATCAGAATGATACTTCTGGACATAATTGCAATCACTAGAGCCTAATTGTATATACCCGATTGGTCCCTCTGCTAGCTCAACAAAAGCTCGATCAGACTGCATTTGAATCAGAAGAAAATTCTATGACTTTGAAAATAATGTAATTGAGTCGATTTATTTGATGTGGAATTAATTTAGGTGGTTGTGAGAATTGTTCAACTAGAGAATTTGATTAAAGAATTTTTTGAAAAATTAATTTGGAAAATCTAAGTGATTTTTGGAAAAATTAATTTTGATCAAGTAAAATTAAATTAATCAAATTAATTAAAATTAATATGATATTTTTGAAAGTTAATTTTTAAGTCAGACAATTGGTCAAATGTGTAATTGAATTTGAAAATTAGACCTGAGATCGTAAATTGGGCTAGGGAGCCCAAAACCAAGACCAAGACCCAAAAATTAGTTAAACCGGGTCCAGTATGTGAAACCGAGCCGACGGTCCAATTGGTGGCTAGACCGGACCAATCAAGTCGTCATTGACCTGGATCGAACCGGCTCAGGGTACCGTAAGGGTGTCTCACCTGCTATCAAATACAAAGTAAACAAGGAAAAATACTTAGCAGAATTTTTAACTGTTATCAAACTCTCTCATCCTCATCTTATTTTGACATGAATTACAGTATATATGGGTGCAGCGGTTACAGATAATTCAACAAAGCCCACTAAAACACTAAAGATGAAACTTATACATAGACTAATTACAAAATATCATCTGCAGAATATGCCAACGCTTCTTGTCATACATTTGGGGTTTGCCAACAACTCATAACAACTTGCATCTAACTTAGCAAGAAACATGAGTTGAGCTCGCACTTTTGATTGAGCTCGCAAATGTAGAGCTCGCAAACTTATTTGAGCTGGCAACTTCAAGTGAGCTCGCAACTTCGAAGGAATAGTTCACCATTGCATGAATGGCTACTTCGCAACAAAACTCTCATGGCAAAATTCTTTGGAAAGCTTTGATTTCCCTAAAGATATACTTCTTCCTAAACAACTCCTTACCAAGAGTAAGAAGTTGATTTCCAGGTTAGAAAAGGAAGAAATACTGATGGATATTTCAGTTTTTTCTTCGACAATGATAATGTCTTGAGATTGAAGTATTATGGGTCTGATACTTCAAGCTTGTATTGGCCTAATGTTGACAAACACCGTATTTCAAAATGAAAGAACGAGCTATAACAGTACCAGAATTGCATTTTTAGATGACATGGAGAGGTTTTCATCAAGTGATAGGTTGCAATTCGATGCTTCTGATATGGGTTTAGCGATCAAGAGGAGACTAATGTTATAACTTGAATTATAGAACAGGGTTGTGGAAAATCACCTGGGAAGTTATTCTACAATTGTGTAAAGTGCATGGGATTTGTCGGAGGAATGGGATCTGTGTTAATACACCAAACCTTCCAAAATGCTCTTGCTTGCCTGGATACGAGCTGGCCGACCCAAGTAACTGGAAGAAAGGTTGCAAGCCAAGGTTCAATAAAACCTTTTCAGGGTCCCAACAGCTAAAGACATTCGTGGAGATTCCTCACGTGGATTTCTGTGGGTATGATATAGATCCTTACATTAACAAAACATTGGATCAGTGCAAGAATGCGTGCATGAACGATAGCTCTTGCGAAGCACTTAACTATAATAAGATCAAAGGGGAAGGAAAATGTTTATTGAAAGCTGCGTTGTTCAATGGTTACAAGTCTCCTAATGTTCGAGTCTCCACATATTTGAAAGTACCTTTGTGTTTAGAAGCATCTCAATACATCATTCCCAATGGCACTGGTCTTACATGCAGCTCAAAAGGAAAACTGGCGACGACAGGGTTTTCTTCTATGTACGCAGCCAAGGTTAAAAAGGTGAGATGGTTTACCTATACTAGATTGCCTTTGTTATTGGTGCAATTGAAATGATTCCCATAGTGTCAGGTTCGTGGCTTCTTTTCAAGATACATGATGTTTCTGATGTGGTAAAAGAAGGCTATCGTATGATAGCTAGCCAATTCAGGAAGTTTAGCTATACTGAACTTAGGAAAGCCACCAACATCTTCAAAGAATTGGGTAAAGGAGCCTCTGGAGTTGTTTTTAAGGCTGTCTTGGCTGACGAAAGAGTGGTTGCTGTAAAGAAATTAGAAGGTGCATATAACGAAGGAAGTTTTTTGGTAGAAGTGAACATAATTCGGAGAATCAACCACATGAATCTTGTGAGAATGTGGGGATTTTGTTCCGACTCTAGACATAGACTCTTGGTTTATGAGTATGTGGAGAGTCAGTCTTTGGACAAACTTTTTTTCTCAGGAGATATTATTGGATGGAAAGAGAGGTTTAAAGTTAACTTAGGGACGGCTAAAGGTTTGGCCTATCTTCACCATGAGTACTTAGAATGGGTTATACATTGCAACGTGAAACCCGAAAATATACTTTTGGACGGAGAATTCGAGTCTAAAATTTCAGATTTTGGACTAGCAAAACTATCTCAAAGGGATCGCAAGAACACTGAATTCTCTTGTATCAGAGGAACAAAAGGTTATATGCTCCTGAGTGGGCATTAAACCTTCCAATCACAACAAAAGTTGATGTTTACAACTATGGAGTCGTGATCTTGGAGCTAGTGAAAGGCATTCGGCTATCCAATTGGGTGTTGGAGGATGGTGAGGAGCAGGAGACTGAATTGACGAAGTTTCTTAGGGATGTCAAAAGAAAATTTCATAGTGAAGAGGTGGCATGGATAGAAGATGCAATTGATACAAGATTGAATGGAGAATTCAATAGAATCTAAGCTGAGAAAATGATCGAATTTGGAATTTCATGCATGGAAGCAGATAAAAACAAGATACCAACAATGGATTCCATTGTCCAAGCTGTATTGGAATGTGAAGAGGGAGCTAGAGTCTAGAGGAATCCTGACCATCATAGAAGCACCTGAACTGCAAATTTATTTTCTACTTTCAGTCTAATGTTCAAGCTATCTAATCTGGTAATTTGTGTTTTTGTGCTTCTTCGTCGTCTTATATTTATTTAATATAATATGCTATCCAACCACAGACCCAACTGAGAGCCACTGCAGAGACGGATTCAAAATGACATCTGCAATAGTATACACAGACCCAACTGGAGGGAAGAAATGGCTATATAATGCCAATTATATCACTCGCACCCCAACATGAATCGGAAAAGACCATAAAATCCATGCTCAACAATCAGACAAGAAAAACCGCCATTTCCCCTTTCAACAAAATCGAATTAGGATGGCACTAGTGAGAATAGTTGTAGCAGTAAGATTGAGTGCTGAAACAATGAAATTAAAACCAATGATCATAAATGTTTGGATTTAAATGTAATTGTAAAGGTAAGGTGAGAATACATGATAACTATTAAATACATCAAACTAAAAATCATTTATAATAAATACATTTATTCCATTTTTAGGAAATTATTAAAAATATATTAAATTATTATTTTATTAATAAAATAATGTGCATATTTTATATTTATTTACTTGGAAATTTTATTTAAATGCACAATATGCGTATATTAGCTCATAGGCTCATAATTTTTTAATAGGCCCATTTTTAAGATTTAGCCTCCTTTTTTTTTTTTTAAATAAAAGAAAGGTTTCTCTTATGTTTTAGAAGGTGACTTTGAAGAGATGAAAGAGCGAAACCTTAAAGGAGAGGGAGAGGAAGAAATGTAGACTGTAAAAGGGAGGCAAATTAACACCAGATTTCAGCAAATAAGGTAAGTATAGGCTCAATTTTCGTAATTCTTTCAATGTTTTGAGTTATTTTCCATGAAATCTATGTATTTATTTTGGATAATTTAATAGTTTACAAATTCATATGATTTTTGGGTTGGTTTTTTGGAGACATTGTTGGTACTAAATGAAATACCTCTTCCAGATTTTTCAAATAGTAAGTGAGGCAACAAATTTGGTTGAGCTATTCATGGGTTTTTGACAGATTTAATTAGTTAACTTTGAGTTACTAAATTATGATATTACCATATGTTTAATAGTTACGGTGGTTTAAATTATTTACATAGTCTATTTTTGACAAGTATGTTTTTGGTATATACCATTAAATTATGTTTTGAGAAATTTACAATATCGTGATTGATGAATTTATTTGAGGTAAAAGTATAACAACGATTGCATTCTGGTCCTCCTACTAAAAACTAGGTAATAGTCCTTTCGTTAGATTTCTATCGTTAAAATGTTTATTTTGATATTTTATACATAAAATATAATAACTATTATAAAATAAAGAGACAAAGTAAAGAACAAAGAGTATGGGAGAGCAAAGAGAGAGCGTATTTTTTTGATCAATCGGAATCATTTACAAAACTTCTCCAAAGTCTCTATTTATAGGCATAAGAAATATAAATAAAGTAGAAATCTACTTCTAATTACTATTAGCATTTAAAGTACATCAAAACTTATCTTGATCTTAATAGACATCCACTTAATAAGATATTCATAACATTAACAAATTTATCATTATTCAATTTGATTCCTACTCTTCTATTTGGAATTAAGTAGCATCAACTTTTAATTCCACGTTGGCAATAGTTTGTCCTATATGCCAAATAATTTTTAAAATTTTAAAAAGTTCAAAATAATATAAAAAACTATAATTCCAAAATTATAAAAAAAAACTCTTAAAAAAGTGTAAAAATTTTAAAATATTAAAAAATATATAAATTTTTTAAAATTTTCAATAAATATTTATAAAAATTCAAAATAAATTATTGTTTTTAATTATGAAAAATAACCATATCTCTTTAATTTCTCTATTTAGGTCTTAGGTCTAGTTATAATCTTCCGAAAGTTTCAATATTTTCAACATTCTTTTGAAATGGTTATGATAAAAATATGAAAAATCATATCGTAACTTTTTATACAATTTTGGTTCTCAAACCAATAAGTATGACAATACTATGCATTTTCTTTGGATTTCTTGCATAATAATTCCACACAAGATTCTATCTAAGATTACGTAAAAATTAACTTGGAAATTCATCCAAATTTCTTCTAAATATCAACTTCAACTTTACTTTGATAAAACAACCCCGATGAAATCAAAGTTTCCTTCTCCAAAATTCTAAACAGTTAGACTTGTTTGAAAACATGAAAGGTAATTGTGGCGAAATTTTAAAATTTTTCATGAATTTGGGATCAATTTCGATAGTTAAGAACAATAAAACATCAATAATTTAGTATTTGGTTCTATTTTTATTTGTTTTGACAAGTTGGAGTAGTTGATTTGTGATAGAACTTGAATTGTCCCCAAGAATTGCACTCATTTATGAAAACAATCATATCTCTAGCTACAAATATGCAAATCCAATGACTCTAAAACCATTGTGAAGAGGACGTTAAGATTTATGATTTAAGCACAAGAATTGCCCCAAAAGATGGTTAGAAGGTCTTGTAAAGTCATATAATTAAATATCAATTTGATTCTAATTCTTCCAAAGGTCAACTAAGATTGGGAGGAGATAGGTTGAGCAAAGCTAGGGATGATGCAAGCAGTTGGGAAGGTGGTGGTAGAGGATGAGAAAGTAATGTGATGGGAGGAGGTTGAGAGAATAACAATGAGGGCTGGTAGAGAGTAATAAAAGGGTTATTCGACCCCATTGGTTGGGTTGAGGCAGCAGGATTTTGATTTGAAGGGGGTTTAGAGGTGATGGGGTTGACATGATTCTTCAGAACTGATGAGTTTGTTGGATTGGTGGAGTTAGTTGGGTTTGTTATGTTGAGGGGAGCATCGGCCTGAGAAGAAGCCATGGTAAAGTCTACGTTCACCACACCAATTGTTGATGAAAGGTATCAACAAGGGAGAAGATAAGAGAAGAATGTGGTAGAGCAAAGGAGGTCGGTTCACCTAAACAAGCAGAAAGTCAGAGAAGGACAAGAGGAGGAGGAAGGTTGTTGCGAAGGCTGAGAAGGCTAAATTCATAGAGTGAGTGCTCAAGGTTGCTAATGGGAAAGAATATCCGTTTTCCTTCTTCCTAGAAGGTATTTACTAGAAAAATCCCCTTGTTTGGTAGTGGTAGTATGGCAAGTCATTACAATTGGGTTGTCATCATGGAGTGCGTGAGGGACCCATTCTATTATTCCCTTTGAGGCAGTACGAGGTTATTATGCTCAGGTGGACTTTAATAGTCCCCAAAAAGAGTGTTCACACTTGGAGGAGTGTTCACAGTGAAAAACAGGTGACTTGACCATAGCAATAAGTGGCTAAACGTTGGATGCATTCCTACTATCAGTGAATGATCTCCACGGGGGTAACTCATCCGAGAGGCTAAGCGGCTATTGTTGATCTGGAGGATGAAATCTGGTGAATCGTCTGCAAGTATCTTTCCAGTGTTCTCTCGGGATGCCATGTGTCCAACCCAAGTGGGGGTAAACACTACCAATAACTATCATTAAAATTTATCTCACTGGATTTAATATAGAAAGTAATTTATACTAGATTATGGCACACTCACGATATAGATAAAAAAATATAGCAAATTTATAAAAATTTGACAAAACCAAATGTGATTTTGGTTGAAACAATAAAGTTGAAATTTTAAAAATCATTATCTATTAGGTTCAAATCATATATGTATAAATACTCTAGATTTATCAAAATATAAAAAGACACCCTCAAAATAATATTTCTTACTTTACAAAAGAAATGGGCTTTTGGTAATTTCACAAATGAGTTGGGACTTGGTTGATAAGTGACATCAACTCATTCAAGCACATTATAAAAGTACTAGATTATTGTTGTATATAATATATAATAATATTATATATTATATAAAGCATTTTAAAATAAAATATGGACTGCTAATGTTTTATATTATTTATAATATTATAACAATCATATATATACATATATAATATGTATATACATAATGGAAAAGAAAAAACTAATGTAATTGAAGAGAAGTATCCTTATGTAAATAGACATAACTATTCATAAAGCCTTTCTAAATGAAAGGTTGTGTTCTTTCAAAGAGGCACATAGGCACTTCTTGGTTCTCTATATAGAGATACCAAAATTGAGAATTAAAAAATGGAATTGAGTTCTAAAAGAATGATATTATTAAAATTATATTATTTTTTCTTGTGTGTCTCTAGAGTTTATTCTGGTTTAAAACAATTCGTAGTGCAATATGAATTACTCCATTCGAGTAAAGGCAATAGTATTTTTTGATCGTTCTGCACATGAAAAGGAAATAACTTTCTGAAGATAGTTTCTTAAAAATGCCTTGCCTTTACAAAATATTGATTTCGGATATAACCAAATTATTTTATACAATAATTAAAAACAATTATTTATCCCATACAAATTCCAAAATCACAAAAGCATAAATTATCAATACCAAGAGATTGGAGTGATTTAGCGAACTCAATTACAAGCATTGGAGTATGAATAGTCACCAAATTGCACATGTGTTGGCCACTCCAAAATCAAGTAACGTCATAAATTATTTAATGATCTGTTAAATTATTATTTGTATGGAGAGCAGTGTTACATCTATACCGATCATAAGAGTCTTAAGTATCTTCTCACCTAAAAAGAGTTTAACTTGAGGCAACAGAGGTGGTTAGAGCTATTAAAAGATTATGATTATGTAATTGAATACCATCCCGGAAAAGTTAATGTAGTAGCAGATACTCTAAGTACAAAACAGATGACTAATTTAAGAGTAATGTTCGCTAGGCTAAGCCTAGTGAATGATGGAGGCTTGCTAGCTAAACTATAAGTGAAACACACCTTAACCAATGAGATTAAAGCTAAAAAACCCTTAGATGTATCCTTATTGTCGTAGATCAAGAAGGTGGAATAAGGAAAAACTGAGAATTATGAGTTTAATGATGAAGGTCTTTTGTGCTTTCGTGGAAGGTATTGCGTGCCAAATGACAAGGAGTTAAGGTAGTTCATACTTTGAGAGGCGCATGCTAGCCCTTATGCCATGCATCCTGAAGGAATATGATGTACTGGGATGTAAATGAACTGTACTAGTGGCTTGGACTGAAGTGAGACATAACTAAATTTGTAGCTAAGTGCCTAACAAGTCAGCAAGTGAAAGTTGAACTGATCCCTTCAGGGTTGTTGCAACCTATTAAAATACCGTAGTGGAAGTGGAAGTGAATAAAGATGACATTTATTAGTGGGTTACCCTTAACACCCACTAAAATACTTTGATAGGTGCATGCTAGCCCTTATGCTATGCATCTTGGAGGAATAAGATGTACTGAGATGTAAATGAACTGTACTAGTGGCCTGGACTGAAGCGAGACATAACTGAATTTGTAGCTAAGTGCCTAACACGTCAGCAAGTGAAAGTTGAACATCAGTTTCCTTCAGGGTTGTTGCCACCTATTAAAATACCGTAGTCAAAGTGGAAGTGAATAACGATGGAATTTATTAGCGGGTTACCATTAACACCCACTAAGAAAGATTCAAATTGGGTAATAGTATACCAATTAACTAAGTTAGCACATTTCTTACCTATCTACACAGACTATTCTTTACAAAGGCTAGCTAAGTTATATATTTCAGAGATTGTGAGGTTACATAGGGTATCCATATAAAATATTTCAGATCAAGATCCCTATTTTACATCTCGATTTTGGAAAAAAGATTCAAGAGGCATTAGGTATTCGTTTGGATTTTAGTACTGCCTTCCATCCGTAAACTGGCAGACAATCCGGATAAGTTATTCAAATATTGGAATATATGTTAAGAGGTTGCATCATCGAGTTCCAAGAAAGTTAGGAGGAACATTTTCTTCTAGCAAAGTTTGCCTACAATAATAGCTTCCAGCCGAGTATACAAATGGCACCCTATGAAGTCTTATATGGGCACAAGTGTCGAACACCATTGTGTTGGACCAAATTGGGTGAAAAGAAACTTTTGGGTCCAAAAATGGTACAAGAATCTGAAGGGAAAATAAAATTGATTCAGGATAGACTAAAAGCAACTTCAGATAGGTAGAAGTCGTATGCGGATTTAAAGAGAAAAGAAATGAGTACAGTGTCGGAGATCAAGTCTTCCTAAAAGTATCCCTATAGTGAAAGGTGTTAAGGTTCGAAAGAAAAGGCAAGCTAAGTCCTAGGTTCAAGGACCTTATAGAATCTTTAAGAGAGTTGGCCTAGTTCCGTATTAGCTAGAATTACTTCCAGAATTGGATCGAACACACAAGGTCTTCCACGTCCCTATGTTGAGATGATACCGATTTGACCCTTCCCATAACATACCAATTGAAGAGATTAAGTTGAGATCGGATTTGTCCTTTGAACAGGAACCGGTGAAAATTCTAGATCGTGATGTAAATGTTCTGAAAAGAAAATAAATCCCATTTGTCAAGGTCTTATGGTGGAACCATGGAACTTAAGAGGACACGTGGGAGCCAAGAGATGCATTTCGTAAATAGTATCCTCATTTATTCAGACCAAGTAAATTTCGAGGACAAATTTCTTTAATGAGGGGAAAGTTGTCACGCCTCAAAATATAGGGGGCTAATTGAAATAATTAATCAAGAAATTACCTAGTCTTGTTGGATAAGTAGTTAGTGCACTCCCTAGAGGTTCTAGGTTTTATCCATTCCACTCATCTCCCATTTCTTTTATTTTTAATTTTAGCAAACCAAGACAAAAACCATACCAAAATAAATATTATGTGGAGTAGAAACTTAATGAGAATGGGCAACAGCTCAAATGGTTAAGCATCTACTCCTCTCATTCCCTTACAAACCAAGTTTGAGCTACCCAAATCCCCATTTTCTTTTTAATTTCGATAGCCAAGGGTAAATTACTAAACAACCCCTAAAACTTTGAAAACCCTATCTATTTAGTCCAAATTTTCCCAACTAGACAAGGATTTTGTTTTCTCTTCAAACCCCAACTAAAATTTTTCTCTTCTCTCCCTATTTCTTCTCCATTTTCTTTTTTTTTTTTTATCTTTTCTTTGCAAAATATTTTCTCTTCATTGTTGAATTTATTATTTCTTCCTAGATCAAAATATATTCTCGATTCAAGTCATTTTTCAACTAGTTTCATAACCATCAGTAGAAACGTTCTTAATCTTTGCCAAGAATTGTAAGTACAATTCAATCTCGATAATTAATCCCAAATTCTCTTAGTATTTAAATCTGATGCTAATATTTCATTCAAATTAATGAATCTTTTATGAATCTTGCGAAATTCTTGGAAATCTTGATAAATCTTAAAAAAAATGTTAACACATGTATAAATGTCATTTGAAGGACCCGATTTAGGTACCCCAAATCAAATTTGAACGTGAGAAACGTCACTTGGGCCACCGGTGAAAGATGTGTGTTCTTTTACAAGTGAATCAAGGCAAAATCGTGCCTAAAATAAGGCCATATGGTCTGCCACACGAACGTGTGGACCATACGTCCCCTCACACGACCATGTGTCACTAGAACCCTAGGCTAGTTCAAATCTCACATGGCTAAAGCCCTCTACACGGCTTGTTACATGCTTGTGTCTCCCTTGTAGCTTGATTTTACAATTTCCACACGGCCACAGTTTGTTACACGGCCTGGCCACATGGTCATATAAACCCTCTACACAATCTATAGCATCCCACACAGCCTGGCCACAGGGCCTTGTGCCCTGTTTTTCAAATTTTATAGTTTTTACCCAAATTTTAATATTTGTTTAGTTTAGTCCTTGAATGGTTTCCAAATTATTTTTAGTATTTAAGTTATCCAATTAAGCCTCTGATAGTACAAATAATGTTAGAATACATGATCAGATGATGTTATGTATATTTTCATGCATTATGACTGATATATATGTGTCTATTGTATTTGTAGTTGTGATTGTACGTACAACTTACCTTATGTTATCGTTAATCGAACACATGATAAGCATGTCTTTGGCTACTGTATTGAGCAATTATAAGCATAATGTTTTCCACTGGATTGAACTGTTAAAAACCTATTTAATGCTATTGTATTGATCTGTTTTGAGCATTTCATATTGCATTGCATAGGGTAGGATATTATAAACGGAGAAAGTATTGGTAGTTTATCTACATTATTTTATTGTGTTCCCATAGCTAGAGACTATTCCATCTATGATGATCTTGTTGTGTACCCACAGTCATAGGCAGATTCCATCTGCGACGTCTTTGTTGTGTATCCATAACCCTATGGCAACTATTACCTGCAAACATGTTGTGTATCCACAGCTAGTGGCAGATTTTACCTGCATTATTTTGCTGTGTATCCACAGCCATAGGTAGATTTCATCTGCGGTGTTTTGTCGTGTGTCCACAGCGATTGGCAGTTAATCTGTTAACAATTGGTGGTTAAACCATAATTCGGTGTGATAGTGGTTGGAGTTCAGGGGAACTCTCATTGTGGTGTGTAGTAGTGGGGTAGGATATTTTCTATTAAAATTGAAACTATATGGCATTCACAAAAACATGTACATACAAAACTTGAATTTCGGAGATGGCTTCTATATATACATGTATATTGTTGAATAATCTGAAACATCGATATACTAATATTGTCACTACAAGTTATTTCTTCGTGACATATTTCATGTTCTTAATCATTTGCATTGATTATCTTGTGATTGAACTCACACTAGGCGTCATAGATCACTCACCCATTTGTTTCCATCTTTACAGATAACCCATCAGGTTAGGACATCGACGCAATAGTCGAAGGGTCTCAGCTCAGAGTTTACTTATTAAAATATTTAGAATTATTATTTGATCTTTTAATTATTTAGAGATTGTATTATTTTATTTTGAATTGTGGCATAAGACTTAGGATTTGTTTTCTTTTAGCATACATAATATTTAATTTGATTTTAGGATATCGAAATATAAATATTAATTGGTTTTAAAATGATTATTTTCAAAACTTCGATAGCTTACCGAGTGATGGGTGTCAAAACCACCAAAAATAACTCCAACAAAAATAACTCTAAATTGTAGTAAAGAGTGGTAGTAGGGTCGAGCCCATAGGGATTGGATGTTGTAATCAACTTCTGTGTTTACTTATGAACAGAATGTTCGTTGTGTCAATGTCATGGCAAGAGTTGTGCCCACGACTCCAAACGTACCTGCAACAAAAATAAACAAGTAATCAGAGGGTTTCGAGAATGTTTAGAAAGTAAAAAATTTATTAGCGTAAATAAAAAAATTAAATAATATTAGAAATAAATTTAGTTCGGGAAATAAATTCATAATTTTGCAAATAGAAATAATAAGCCTTAGTCTTAGACTCGGTAAATCATGTATCAAGGATCGATCCTCAAAAATTAATCTTCTCCTCCAACGATAAGTTGGTTATAGCAGTTAAGAACGTCCTAACCACCAATTCTTCCTTTTGTAGCTGGTCCCTGTACGACCTGCAAACCAACCCTTACCAATTATCTAATCGAGATACACAGTTTTCAATTCAAGATTCCGGCAGCTTTGCGTTCTGAAGAACCCAACTCAAATTAACGGCCTCAACCGCCTGGGTCGTTTAAACCCAATTACTTCTTCCTTGATTTGTTCTCGGAGATTTGAATACAGCACGGCCGACTCGTTTCTCTAATTGTCAGCAAACACGACTCCAACCCAACGTGCACTTTGACTTGAAATTGAGTTTAACTTTAAGGGATGATTGGTCTATCCCGATACTTAGGAAAAAAATGAATACCGATTGGAAAGATTTTTAGCACGAATTCGTATCTCACGATTCCCGACCGGAAAGAACATCGGCCTAAGGCTAAGATGAAATTTAGTGAAGCATGAAATTATTCATGCTTTGTAAACTTTGGGAAGTGGTTTGATGATTATGGTGAAGAAAGGAACAGAAAGGACTTGGAAAGAAATTAGTCCAATTTTGTAAAAGCAAGAAAAATGCAAATGAAAGTAGCAGTATGCTCACACCAATTTGAAAGACAAAAGAGAATAATTCAATTCCAAATTGAAGTAGGAATGTAGAATTAAGTGATGCCTTTCCAAAGGACATTAAGGCCCTATTTATATACATAAAATTTGCTATTTTTGGCCTTAACTAATTTTAACATAAAATAAAAATAAAATAAAATAAAATAAGATTTTTTCTATTTTTGGCTTTTACAAAGTCAAAAATTTTGATGAGTCCTTCGCTTTTCTCCACATTTTCTATTCGGCCTCATTTTTATTGATGTGTTTCAATTTGGTCATTTTCTGCTCTTTTTTGTCTATTAGCGTCCCAATTGCATCCTTGACAAGATTAAAATATAAAAGTACTAATTTGTAGGGATAAATTTAGAAATAAACCGAATTAAACACAAAAAAAATGCAAATTAATATGTTATCACCGGGCCATTCGGTGGCTAATGTAATCTTCTAAATTCAGATTTAACATCTAGGTCGGGTTGGGAAAGTTATACGTGTTTTGTAAAATTATTTAAAGGTGCTAAACATTCCTAAATCACAATTTAAGTCATCTTTACTTCCAACCTTTTAAAAATTTAAAATTTTTTTTATTAAAATTACAAAATTAGACCCTATTATTTTTATCTAAAAAATCACCTTTAAATCAAAAATAAAATAAATTATTTAGGTATTTATAAATTTTATATTTTGAAAATAATTATAAAATTAAATGAATTTATTATTGTTAAGAGAAAATTTTATATATACATACCACACTTTAGAAAAAAAAAATGCACGGGAAAAAAGCCAGTATATTATAATATTGGGTTTTCTTATAACATTGGTTTTCCTCTTTCTTTCTTTTTTTAATAAACTTATCCAAACATATTTTTTTTCTATATTATATCTACATTATTATTAATTTTAAAATTTAAAATTTAAATAAATTTATGAAAATAGAAAATACTTTCGTGTATTGCACAAGTTTAAAACGAGCTTATAAAAAAAAATGTAAAATCCAAATATTAGTGTTTTGCTTGGTAGACATTAGGCTAAGAATCACATATTTAATATTGGGTATTTAATAAAACGTTGGGTTAATTTTTTTAAGAATGTGATATTAACAGTCATAAACCACGCAAGTAAAATATCGTGAATTATTGGAAAATGTTGCAGGGCAGTGAAAGACTAAAGTGTAAAGATGGATCGTTGAAGACTTTGGTCCTTTTAACAATTCCAATGGTATAAGTTTGATATCATAAAAGATAATGCAGGTAATTCAGCTCTTTATATAATTTATCTATTTGCTTTCCTTTGTCAATTTGTGAAGGAATGTTCTTTTATTTTCCAGTGGCCTGAAAACTGGGTCATTAATCTTTTTATTCACATCCCTTAGTTCAGCTCTTTATATAATCCATCTATTTGCTTTCCTTTGTCAATTTGTGAAGGAATGTTCTTTCATTTTCCAGTATCTTGAAGATTGGGTCATTAATCTTTTTATGCAATAATTAATTTAAGGTTCCTCAAGACAATCAACATCCATTAGTTCAGCTCTTTATATAATCAATCTATTTACTCTGTGAATTTGTGAAGGAATGTTGTCGTGAAGACTGGGTCAATTTTTGGTACTGCCAGAGTGAGACTTTGGAGACAAACAAACTCATTTACAGGCTCCATGCATGTGATAGCTTCTTTGTTCAAATCAATCAGTCATCTATATTATTTATTAAGTTTAGTTAAATGGAAATTATTTAAACAAAGTTGATAAAGACCCCCTCCCAATCTATGTCTTTTGTCAAGAGACTTTAAAATGGATTCTTGAATACGTTGGTCCTTGACAAACAGTAGTTTCAATTTTCATGTCGTAAAAGATCGTGCTTCTAACAGGTTATTCGATTATAAATTGAAGGTTGCTGAAGTTAAGCCAACCTCAGACTTTGTGAACTGCTAAAACCCAGTAGCCATGAGATCCCATATCGTAGTGTCCCTTAAATCCACTCTTTTTCTCGATGTAATTACCTCTATATGCTTTCCTTTGTTAAGTGCTTCAAACTTATTGCAGAAAGGCTCTCATCTTTCTGTCCAACATCACGATTCAGACCTATTAACGTCTCCAGACAACACGTTCAGTTGTGGCTTTATGTTGTTGGTGAAAATGCTTACTGCTTTTCAATTTGGTTTACTAACTCCAAGGAGAAAACAGTTGTTTGTATGGCTAATTATGACAAACCCGTCAATGGCAAAGGTTCGAGAGTTTCTCTGCGGCGGGATGGTGCCCTTGTCCTGACTGATGTCGATGGCTCCACTATATGGCAGAACAACACCAGCTCCACTGATGCTCAACAGGCAGGGCTTTTGAATAATGGAAATCTGGTTCTTAAGAACTCATCTGGCAAAATTCTATGGCAAAGCTTTGATTTCCCTACAGATACACTTCTTCCCCAACAACTCTTTACCAGGAGTAAAAGGTTGATTTCCAGGTTAGGAAACGGAAATTATGCTGCTGGATATTTCATTTTTTGCTTTGATAACGATTATGTCTTGAAGTTGATGTATGATGGGCTTGATACTTCAAGCTTGTATTGGCCCGATGTTGACAATACTATCTTTGGAAATGGAAGAACGAGCTATAACAGTAACAGAGTTGCATCTTTAGATGACGTGGGGAGGTTCTTGTCAAGTGATCAGTTGGAATTCATTGCTTCTGATTTGGGTTTGGGGATCAAAAGGAGGCTAACAATTGATTACGATGGAAACCTCAGGCTATATAGCTTGAATTATGTAACAGGTTTATGGACGATCACCTGGGAAGCTGTTCTACAACAGTGTCAAGTGCATGGAATTTGCGGGAGGAACGGGATCTGTGTTAATACACCGAACCCAAAATGCTCTTGCCTGCCTGGATATGAGATGACCGACCCAAGTAACTGGAACAAAGGTTGCAAGCCCAGGTTCAATAAAACCTGTTCAGCGTTCCAACAGCCGATGACATTCATGGAGATTCCTCACGTGGATTTCTACGGGTATGATATCATTTATTACATTAACAAGACATTTGATTGGTGCAAGAATGTATGCATAAATGATAACTCTTGTCAAGCATTTAGCTATAATAAGATAAAAGGGGAAGGAAAATGTTATACGAAAGCTACACTGTTAAATGGTTACAAGTCTCCTAAAGTTAGAGTCACCACATATTTGAAAGCACCTTTCTGTTTAGAAACATTTGAATACATCATTCCCAATGGCACTGGTCTTACATGCAGCACAAAAGGACCTAAACCTGTGACAAGCTTTTCTTCTCTGTACGCAACCAAAGTTAAAAGGATGAAATGGGCTTATATATATTGGTTTGCCTCTGTTATTGGTGTAATTGAAATGATTTTCATAGTGTCAGGTTCGTGGCTTCTTTTCAAGAGACATGATGTGTCTGATGTGGTAAAAGAAGGTTATCGTGTGATAGCTAGTCAATTCACGAAGTTTAACTATTCCGAACTTAAAAAAGCCACCAGCAACTTCAAAGAAGAGCTACGTAAAGGAGCCTCCGGAGCTGTGTTTAAGGGTGTCTTGGCAGACGAAAGAGTGGTTGCTGTAAAGAAATTGGGAGATGCGTATCTATCAGAGGAAGTTTTTTGGGCAGAAGTGAGCACAATTCGGAGAATCTACCACATGAACCTTGTGAGAATGTGAGGATTTTGTTCAGAGTCTAGACATAGACTCTTGGTTTATGAGTACGTAGAGAATCAGTCGTTGGACAAACATCTTTTCGTGAGAAATGTTATTGGGTGGAAAGAGAGGTTTAAAGTTGCCTTAGAGACGGCTAAAGGTTTGGCCTATCTTCACCATGAGTGCTTAGAATGGGTTATACCCTGCGACGTGAAACCTGAAAATATACTTTTGGATGGAGAATTCGAGCCCAAAATATCAGATTTTGGACCAGCAAAACTGTCTCAAAGGGATCGCAAGAACCCTGGATTCTCTCGTATCACGAGGAACGAAAGGTTATATGGCTCCTGAGTGGGCATTAAACCTTCCAGTCACTGCAAAAGTTGATGTATGGAGTCGTGATCTCGGAGCTAGTGAAAGGCATTCGGCTATCCAATTGGATGTTGGAGGATGGCGAGGAGCAGGAAACTGAATTGACGAAGTTTCTCAGGGATATCAAAAGAAAAATAGAAGATGGAGTTGATACAAGATTGAATGGAGAATTCAATAGAATCCAAGCTGAGAAAATGATCGAAATTGGAATTTCTTGCATGGAGGAAGATAAAAACAGGAGACCAACAATGGATTCCATTGTCCAAGCTCCATTGGAATGTGAGGAGGGAGGTAGAGCCCAGAGCAATCCTGACCCTCATAGCAAATTTATTTTCAAGCTATCCAAATTGGTAATTTGTGTTTTTGTATTCTTTTTATGTGATAATTTATGTTTCTAAGATATCATATATTCCGAGTGATCCATCTCATAGAATACCCACTGCGGACTTAATCAGAAATTAGCTTGACACATCCCTTTGGAGCCTGGAGGGGGTTTCCATCCCACATTTTTCACCACCATCATTACATGTTCAACTTATTCTCTAATTAACCCTTTGAATAGTCTTCCATGATAATACGTCTTCACATGGTTCAAATGATTATTGATATATTCATGCTATGCAGCTTAATCTCGCGTTTTAAACTATTACACCTATGAGATCCAGCGGTTTTAGTTGAACAGCTTCACAATTTTAATAATTTGTCAATGTAATGTTTTGAAATTTATATATGCCTTTTGAATTCAAAATTTTAGATTTTTACTCATTTGGATTTTAATTTCCACTTTTAAAATTTAGAAATTATAAATGAATGAATAAATTATAGATCTATCAAAAGGTCGAGTAGGCCGTCTGGCCCGATAGGCCCGACTCAAGTCTAGTTGGATTTGAACAGGGATTTTATACCTCGAGCTGACTCGGTCTGGTCCAAATTAATTTAAATAATAAAAATTTATTTTTTAAATTTAAATTTATTATAAAATATGTATTTCTATTTTTTTAATAATAAGACCTTTTCGGGCGCGACTAGCAATGGAATTTTTTTGAAACTGAGCCTCAGCCCGGCCCGGCTTGGCACAAATATCATTAGTCACTCAACTATTAGCGTGTTTCTATTTTGGTCACTAAACCATAAAAATTTTCTATTTCGCCATTAACGTTTTAGATCATTTATGTTTTGGTCACTACATGTTAAATAGTAAACAAAAATATAACGTGTCAATTTTCTAATTAGTATAATAATTAATTTAATCATCAATATTTACATATTATATCAATTTGATCCTCAAACACATTAGATATAAATATAATTAAATTATTATATATTATGAAAAAATACAAATATAATATTATTTATATATAAATATTATGCTTGAACCATATTATTCCTTTTTATGTTTATAAAAGAAATTTTGAACCAAAAATCCTAATGCTCCACGTTATGCATCTTTGATTCATAAATATTTTTATTTTTTTATGTACATAAATAGTTGCAATAACAATATCAACAGACCTGGACGATGTTAGAAGGTAGGTAGAGGTTTTAGCCACACCAAAATTGAAAAATTGCATTTTTAACCTTTGAAATGTATAAAATTATAGGGTAAATTATACTCATGGTCACTCTAAATTAGGATATGTTCTATTTTGGTCACTCTAATTTTTTTCTCAATTTAGTTACTCTAAGTAAGATAATTGTGTGATTTAGTCACTGATATTAAAATTTTCGGTTTCTTTTAACAAATTGCTGACGTGGCACAGTAAGTGACTGACACGTGGCAATTTTTTGTTGACTTTTAACTAAAGTTTAGGGACCTCTCTATAAAGTTGAGGGGGAAATTGTCTTGGACTAATTATAAGGAGGTCCTTAAATTTTAGTCAAAAGTCAACAAAAAATTGCCTTGTGCCAGTCACTTACTGTGCCACGTCAGCAATTAGTTAAAAGAGGAAATTTTAATGGCAATGACTAATTCGTACAATTATCTTATTTCGAGTGATTAAATTAATAAAAAAATTAGAGTAATCAAAATAGGACAGACCTTATTTTAAAGTGATAATGGTGTAATTTATGCAAAATTATATGTTAGTGTATGGTAAAATTGCACATTAACTTTCTAAAATGACAAGATTTTAAAAGAATCTTTTAAAAATTAAAAAAAAGAGTAAAATTATACTTTAATTTTTATAAAAATATAAAATTTTTCTCGCTTCTCACCTCCCAACAGAACTAGAATTCATTCGATTTTTTTTCTACATTCAGTTTCACTAAACATTTGAAAACTTTTATGAAGTTAGTTTTATTACAATAAAAAAAAAAGTAGGTGGTTGTTGATTTTCACGAGAACTCCTTGTATATATGTATATGATGAGACAAGATGTGAAGAATGAAACAGAGTGACACTATGTTGCGGTTGAGGGGGTTTAATTATTTCTTTTTTTGGATTGATAATTTAATGAAGAAAATTTTTAGATTTGTTAATGTACTATTATATTAAAGATATTATGGTTTATTTATAGAAATTAATTTTTGATTTTTGAAAATTGGATTGAATTCGAGTGAATCCATTCAACCCTTTGAATGTGGAAATTCGGTCGAGATTGAGTTGTTGATTTTGAGATCATGTAACAGCTTAATTTTCAGTAGTGTTGGGAACAGTGATTCGAGATCACTAAATTCGACTAGTGAGTTTGAAAACTTAATAAATTAATATTTATGAGTCAAGGGTGATTTTAGAAATATTTTTGAACTAGTGAATTTTATGAATTAAAAGAATTTATTAGGTAAATTGGGTTGAAAATGAGATGCCGAGACCTCGATTTCATAAACTGAGCCGTAAACATTTTTATAAATATTTACGGAGTGTTAGTGAATTAGTATTAAAGTTTCGTTAGAAAATTTTAATGTTTTGATAGTTAATTAAATAAAAAGGATTAGATTGAAAAAGACGTAAAACTTGTTAATTAAAAAAATTGTTATTAAATAGCTCAAATAATAAATAAGAAGGATTTAAAGAGCAATTGGACCTAAAATTATATGGGCCGGACAGTTGGAACAAAGAAATTAGTAAGGAAACAATGTGAACAAGGGGTAAAATTGGAAACTTTGTAAAATTAAACTTTAAAATTGAAATTTCATGAGAATTCTAGAGATTTTTCTTTTAAAACTTCAGAAAAAAACTATAGAAGGATTTCTTAAGCTGATTTACATATTTTTGCTCCAAATAAGTCCAATTCTTGATCTTTTCTTGAATTTTTTATGTGTTTGAGGCTTTTACAACTAGGTCCAACTATTGATTTCATTAGTTTTTAATTCTATGGGTAATTTTGAAAGTTACCATTGATGAGTGCTGGGTATTTATGATTAATTAACATATAATTGGAGCTTTAATTTTATTATATGATGATTTTATTAAGTGATTTTGATAGAAATTGATTTTAGGACCTAATTATGAAAAAGTTAAGAATTAAGGTTTGGTGCTAAAATTATGAATATAAAAGGCTTTATAGTAGCCTAAAATTTTTAGATAAAATGTTAATTGAGAAAAATAAGCTTAATTGATGGGTTAATTGACTAGGGACTAAATTGTAAAAATTGTAAAATTTAGGATAAATGTGTAATTTTAATAATTGAAGGGTATAAATTGTGAAGTGAATTAGGATTGAATTAGATGCTAATAAATGGAAATTTTACATTATAGACCAAGAGCTCAAAGAAAGTCGTAGAAAAGAGAAAATAGTCAATTAGTCCCTGAATTTTCAACAACTTCTGCAAACTACCTCAGATAAGTTCATATGGTTGAAATTTCATGACTATTTGTTGATTTAGGAATGATATAATGTGTTATCTCATATTTTGTTATTGAATTATGATTATTGTAAAAATAAAAAAATTGGATCGAAAGTTCCAATTAAGTGAAACGCAGGATTGAGTACGATCATTTTGTGACAAAAGACAAATTGACAGATAAGACCATGTTTGGACCATGGCAGTGTTTAAATGTAAGACCATAGCTGGGCTATGGCATTTTAGTGAAAAGACCATAATTGGATTATGGCACCGTGAACGTAAGACCATCGTTGGACCATGGTAGTAAATATACGTGTAAGACCATCATTGGGCCATGACATCCTAATGATAAGACCATAACTGGGCTATGGAACTACGAGTGTAAGACCATGGCAGGGCCATGGCAATATATGTGTAAGATCATAGTTGGACTATGGCATCAATAAAACGATGTACTCAAATCTGTAAGACGTTCTCTAATTTGACAAGTATTGGTAAGTGTCATATGAATTTGTTGTGGAAGAATCTAAAAATTTATTGATATTGAGATCAATCAAGTGAATTTATTTAATCAAAGTCGTGATTGGCAGACAACGTAGTGAAATGCTCTGTTTAATGTTTTTATTATAACTTGTTCAGTAAGATTTATTTTTAAAAGCCTATAAACTTACTAGGCTTCTATAAGCTTTTGTGTGTTTAATGTTCTTTGTAGATTAACATTTGTTCGGAGGATTGGATCAACATATTAGGCCACACTATCCAGACTTCTCCTGTAGATTTTGTTATACAACTTATGGTTTATATGGCATGTATAGAATTGGACTTGAAATAGGTTAAATTTGAAATATGGTTGAGAATGACACTTATAAATATGTTTGTATGCATAAGTTTAATAATAGTCTTTAGTAAACAATGAATGAAGTTACCTTGGTAAGTTTATGCAAATGACTTTTGTGATGATTTAATATGTTTAAAACATGATTTTTGGCTTATATTGGTTGCTTGGTTGGATTATATTGGTATATGAAAATATTGTGTGCAGGTTGATAGTAAAAATGGTGAGAAAAGTGGCCTTAAAATGACCTATTTTCGTCCACACGGGCGTGTTCTCAGCCGTGTGTGACACACGGCCATAGGCATGGGCGTGTAGTCTGGCCGTGTGTCCCTTGCATCTTAAAATTTAAAAATAAAATACTCAGAATTGAGCACACCGGTAAAGATAAGGGCGTGTGTCTCAACTGTGTGAGGCACACGGCCTAACATGTGGGCGTGTGGCATGGCCATGTGAAACCTGCACTTAAATTGTGAAAATAAAATTTACCACACGGCCTAGCACACGGGCGTGTGGCAGGCCGTGTGACACAAGTCAGAGACTTACACGGGGTCAGACACAACCTACAGCACGAACATGTCCTATGGTCACACGGGCGTGTCTCTTGACCACACGAACGTGTGTGCCTTATACCAAGGAAAAATTTTGGAATGTTGCAAATAATTCTTTAAATTACCGATTTAACCTTGATTTGTGTTTAATGGTTAAATTCGGCCTCGAGGGTCCACTCAAGGGACAGCATAATTAGTTCCGTTAAATGGATAGTAAATGATATGAATTATCTATGATTGTTCTGTAAACTCCAATAATACTTCATAACCCTATTTCAGCGTCGGATATGGGTTAGGGGTATTACAGATCATATCTTCGATTAAATGAGCTTTGAATGTTAATGATATAATAGTTATTTTCAAAGAGTTATTTTATATTCACTTAAATTCTATGTTAGCAAGTTGAAATTGATATATGCTTTGAGGCTTTTCTAGGTTATATAACAAGAGCTTATTTGAGAGCACTTTAATCTGTATTAAAGTTGTGTGACCTAAATTTTGTTAAATAAAACAAAAGATTGCTTGCAAGTCAAGTTAAACAAAATATATATTTTTTCCTAAAAGGTTTAGTATTTGTTAGTATAATATATTTAGCATAATATATTTAGCATTTATTAGCATAATTTATTTGGCCTACGAATTTATCCTATAAATAGGCTATTTTACAACTTTAGAAAACACACCCATTAAAAGATTATAACTCATAACAATTTTGGAGAATTTTGTATTTACGTTTTGAGGGTTCTTTATTTTTGGGTTTCGGGGTTTAGTTTTTATCTCCATATTTTGTACTCTTCATTCTTTTGCCATTATAGTAAAATTATTTTTGCCCGTGGTTTTTTATCCTCTTTGGAGGATTTTTCCATGTTAAATTTGTGTGTTCAATTTCTCAATTTCTTTCGCTATTTTTACTTGTTCGTTGCTTACCGGACCGATCATCAACAAGTGGTATCAAAGTAAGGTTCAATTTTTGTAGATCAATCCGTTCAGAGATGACAATAATAAGGTTTGACATTGAGAAGTTCGATGGTGTCACAAATTTCAATTTATGGCAAGTTCAGATGATGGAAATTCTAGTTCAGACTGGCCTAAAAAGGGTCGCTACCGAGAAAAAAAACCTAAGAATCTAGATCAAACAGAATGTGAAGAGCTTGATGGAAAGACCATGTTTGCAATCCAGTTGTGCCTCGTGAATAGGGTATTGTAGGAGGTATTGATGGAGAAAACCTTATCTGCCTTTTGGAATAGATTAGAAACTCTTTATGTGACCAAGTCTTTGACTAACCATTTAGTGTTGAAACAACGTCTATTTACGTTTCGCATTAACGAATGTGAGCTTCTTAGGGATCACATTAGTTAATTTATTACTCTTTTGAATTATTTAAAGAATGTTAAGGTTAAGATTGACGATAAAGATCAGGCTATGCTATTATTGTACTATTTACCCTCTTCATACAAGTCTTTCAAGGAGACCTTGATTTATGGCATAGACAAACTCTCGTTTGAGGATGTGAAAGGTTATTTGTTGAGTAAAGACAAACTCGACAATGAATTTGGTTCAGATAGCAAGGCAGATCAGCAAGCTTTCACTTTGATAACATCAAAGAAGCAAGACAAAAGATGTTGCTATTGTAAGAAGTTAAGTCACGTCAACACAGATTGTTATAAACTACGAAATAAAAAAGCTGTTAAGAGTAACGAGGAAGATGCAGTTGGTGCTAATTTGGCTGACGAAAGCGGTGATGATTTCTTGCTAGTGTCAACGAACGATAGCTCTGAGCTTATGTCTGAATGGACCCTAGATTCAAGATGTTCTTTCCACATGTGTCCCAACAGAGAATGGTTCTTTACATATAATTCGGTTGAAGGTGGAGTTGTACGCATGAGAAACGGTTCATCCAGTAAGGTAATCGGTATTGGTACTGTTAAAATTAAGATGCACGATGGGATGATTAGAACACTATCAGATGCCAGGTATATATCTTATTTATGAAAGAATCTCATCTCTTTAAGTATTTTAGACTCGAAAGGTTGCAGAATCAACATTGAGTCCAGCGACATTAAGGTGTCTCATGGAGCTCTCATTTTGTTAAAAGGTAAAAGGATCGACAATTTTTTATATTTTGGAAGGTTCTACAGTGATCGGTGAAATCGGACATCCCTCGTCTGTTACGGAGTCGATGTTAACTCGTTTGGAGCGGAGGCAACTTGGTCATAAAAAGGAAAAAGTTATGACCATTTTGTTGAATAGAGGTTCTCTTTTGGATGCAGGTTTTGAAAAGTTAGGGCACTATATTCGTGAAAATCAGACCGGGTTAGTTTTGATTTGGTAGTGCACAAGTCGAAACCTAGAAGCATTCAAGCTTCTAAGCACAAATTCAACTCGATTAATTCCCTACATAGTTCAAGATAGGCCCGTGGCAAGCTTTGGCAAAGATGGTGTTGTGAGACTTCGTGTCAATGTGGAGATTATTAAAGTTGTGTGACCCAAATTCCTGTTAAATAAAATAAGAGATTACTTGCAAGTAAAGTTAAACAAAATATATTTCCTTTCTAGAAGATGTAGTATTTATTAGTATAATATTTTTAGCATTTATTAGCATAATTTATTTGACTTACGAATTTAGCCTATAAATAGCTCTTTTACAACATTAGAAAATACACCAATTAAAAGATTAGAACTCATAACATTTTTGGAGAATTTTGTGTTTATGTTTTTAGGGTTTTTCTCTTTCGAGTTTCAGGGTTTAGTTTTTATCTCCATCTTTTGAACTCTTTGTTCTTTTTCCATCATATTATCTTTGCCAGCCGTTTTTTATCCTCTTTTGAGGAGTTTTTCCACGTTAATTTTGTGTGTTCAATTTCTCAATTTCTTTCTCTATTTTTACTTGTTCATTGCATAAGTGGGTTGATCCCCAACAATATATTCATTCAAGAACTATTTTTGTGAGATAGAGCAAACTGAATTGTAAACATTGTTGAGTGTTTATGGCCCAAGTTCTTAAGGGGAAGATTTGGAGGTAAGTGTTATAGTCTTTAAATACAAAGGTCAGATCTTTATACTTGAGGAATGATATAGAATGAATCACTTTTTATATTGTGGACTAAATATAGTAAAATTACTCAATGAGTTAGGCTCTCCAGACGTAAGGAAATTGAACTGCCTAAACAAAATTTGTGTTCTTTGTATTTTTGTTTGCACAGTTTTCGTAGTACTAAGTTGTAGTGGCTACTGCTGTGACACCCCAAACCTGGCCACGATGATCTAAACTGAATTTCAAGCAACACATTAGCCACTGAGGTGACTCTATGAAAAACTACCACAAATCACACCAATCATCCATACTCACCATACATATACAGAATATTTCATACAAGCATTTAGTCCTAAGAGCATCCTTTTCTAAATCAAACAATAAGTCATATAATAAGCGGAATAAGGTGTACCTAAATTTTGACAGGCTTTACTACCTGTAAAATGTCTCATTAGTTCATATAGGCAATATTATATAATTTAAACAACAATTTCATCCAAACAAGCAAACATGGAGATTAAAAAGTCCCAAAAATTAAACAGACCAAAAACTCAATTACAACACTTTAAAAAAATTATTTTAAAATTGTCTTAAACTATCTAAGTCTCATTCTAAGTCTCTAGCCCAAGAATGTCCCACGTTGCCATATTGAGGATCCTATAAGCTTATCGCACATACCATATAAAGAAAGTTTGTGCGATGGATCACTGAACTGTCACCCTCCTCGCTATCCCGCGAGTTGTTTATCTGGAAAGAAAAAAAAAATAAAGAGATTAGCTTGGGAAAGCTCAGTGAATAAACATGTATACAACACTAGAAAACACATCAATATTCCACATACCAAATAGATCACATACAAACAAATCATATATAACAGTTTACATATAAACAGTTTCACATATAGGTGGTTCGTATATCATCAGTTCACATATAACTAACCCAGTTTAGTTCAATGATATATTGGTAGTTCGTGAAAAGGAAGCATAATCAAATTCTATACTCATTAGATAAACAAATCTCCCAAAACATACCCTAAGACTCATAGAGTCACTCGAATCACCATATAAGTTTAGCACGAATGCTCACACTCTCTAGAAAACACACTCTTACGATCTCCGGTGAATGGAGCATTGCTCGACATTCCCTTATTTCTCCATCAAATCACTGGTTCAAAATGCCTTATCACACTATATGGGTGAGCACTCACAATCCTTAGCATGCAAACTATATCTGATGGTTCCAAAAATTTACAATGCCAACATATCACAGTAATACACATTTTAGGCACACAATTTTAACAGAGCTTGCAGTACCACAACATGTCATAATATAGTTTGCAAAGCATTAAGCTCGCATATATAGAACATCAAGCATAAAATAACAGGGTTCATATATGACATATGTTCGCATGCAATGTGGATTTTCATAATATTATAGGTATACACACAACATAATAGATTTAAAGTTCGCACACTGCATATATACATTTATATATTAAATAATACAAAACCCTTTTAATGCAAAGATATATATTATTTATAATAAAACCTATACATGCATTCATATAATACAAAATGCAAATCTATATATTATTTACAATAACCTGTGCATGCATTCATTGTATATAGCAGTACCCTTCTTACATCATGATTATATATTATATAAATTAAGTCCCATAACACTTATATAAAATATATAAGAGTGCGCATATTTATATTATATAACAAACTTTAGACACCTCTATATATAGTATAGTATCATAACACTGGCGCACCCCAATGTGATACACTCGGTCAGATAAACCCTCGATCCAACAACTCTTACAACTAGATCTTCAGCTCCTTGAGTTCTTTCGGTGCCATGCAATAAGGTTCAATAGACACCGATATGGTACCAGGATAAACCTCAATACCAAACTCAACTTCTCGATCTGGTGAAAAATCGGGTAACTCTTCTAGAAAGACGTCAGGAAAATCCTTCACAGCGCAGATATCCTAAACTCTCGAAACTTTAATCCAAGAATTAAGCACGTAAATTAAGTAAAATTCACAACCTTTACTCATCAGCTACTCAGCCTTAGTCGCGGACACCACATTAGAGAAGAATTTGGGTCACTCCCCCAAAACTACAATATCCAATCCGCCTTTGACTTCCAAAGTAAGACACTTCATCTTAAAATCAATCATTGCCCCATGTTTCGTCAACCAATCCATCCTGAGAATTACATCGAACCCACGAAACGGGAGCTTTATCAGATCCACATAAAAAGTTTATCCTTGTACTGCCAATGGACACCTTTGATAAACCTAATCAACCAAAACACTTCCTCCCAACAAACTCATCACTACCGTTCCCTGCCTAATGGTCTCTACTAGAATCCTTAAATCACTCGCCAAATCAGTCACAATTTATGAATGAGTAGAACTCAAATCTATCAACAAAAATAAAGAGAAGGATTTTAGTAGAAAGGTACTTGCTATCACATCCATCGTCGAGTGCTTCCGCAACTCCTTCATAGTATAAACAAGAGTAACTCCACCCGACTCAATTGATGAAGTTATAGTATAGGCGACTGATCTCTGACCCATCGATCTTCCATTACCTCCACAACCTCAACCTTAGCCTCTAACAAGTGTTGCAGTATAAGCCATCTCATCTCTTATCGGACAGTTATGAATCCGATGCTCCTTCGACCCGCAGAGCAGACATGCCCCAGACACCCTCCAACACACTTATGGATGCTTACATTCGTAATGTTGACATACCGGGAACTCAACCAATCCACCCGAAGCAACTACCGTTGTACTCTACGGTTTGGCCTGACTCAAACGAGAATCTCACTGATCATTCTTGTCAGACCTTCAAATCTCTTGACCTCTCTTACTTGGCCTCCCCAATGACTCTGATCGATTAGAGCCCTTCTTTCCAGTTTCAGTGGCAATCGGTCTTGGTGGCTCAGTTAGCGTCTCTTCCACAACCTTAGCCCTTTCTACCAAATCATCGAAGACCTCTGCACTATGTGCTACTAGGTATACTCGAATGTTTCAATTTAGCCTAAATCAAAACCCCTTACACCTCTTCCTTTCAAAGAACACCATCTCCGGAGCATACTAGTTGAGCCGCACAAACTCAGACTCGTACTCAGCCGCAAACATAGTTCACTGAACTAGATCCAAAAATTCTTTTGCTCATATTTAGGTATTGCTCTCCCAAGAACTTCTTTCGGAAGGACTCCAAAAAGAACTCCCAAGTCAGGTGATCAGCAATGGTCCCTTCTTTACCGTATTCTACCATTGATAAGCTTCACCGTTTAGTAAGGATATGGTGCAACCCAACTTCTCCTCATTTGAGCACCCTATCTGTTTAAGAATCCTTTCAACACTCTCCAACCAATATTCAACAATCATCGAATCAACTCCCTTAGCTCCCCGAAACTATTTACCACCCAAAGCTTGAAGTCGTTTGAGTGGCATACCTCTGGCAGTTGGGGCAGGGTTCCCACCAGCTATACTCTGAAACGCCTCAATCAGTGCTTGAACCAAGGGCTTGAAACCAGTTCTAGGTGCAGCTTGTCTCGGAAGTGGTTCCACCAATACATTCGCAACCGGACGCCCACGTCTGGGAGGCATATCTATCTATTATTTGCTTTAATTTAAATAAAATGGGAAAGTGAGAAGTGGTAAGTGATCTAAGGTAATTTTTTTCAAGAAAATATTTTCAAAGAAAGTAATGTGTTCTTGTTCCTACCCTATTTACAACTAATTTTCATACAAAATTATTTTTGTCCAAAAATGCTAAAATTATTTATTTATTTATTAAAAACCCATTTATTATTATTTTGTAAATCTAGCTCTGATATCACTAAATATGATACCCCAAACCCGACCGAGACAATCCAACCCCAATTTTGAGTGACACATTAGCCACCGAGGTGACTCTTCGAAAAACTACCACAAATCACACCAACCATCCATACTCACCACACATATACAAAATATTTCACACAAGCATTTAGTCCTAAGAGCATGCTTTTCTAAATCAAACAATAAGTCATATAATAAGCGAAATAAGACGTACCTGAATTTCAACAGGCTCTACTAGCTGCAAAATGTCCCGTTAGTTCATATACGTAGTATCATATAATTCAAACAACAATTTAATCCAAACAAGCAAACACGGAGATTAAAAAGTCCCAAAAATTAAACAGACCAAAAACTCCGATTACAACCCTTTAAAAAATTATTTTTAAATTGTCTTAAACTATCTAAGTCCCATTCTAACTCTCTAGCCTGGGAATGTCCCACATTGCCTTCTTGGGGTTCGACGCGCATACTGTAGAAAGAAAGTTTGTTCGATGGATCACTAAACTGCCACCCTCCTTGTTATACCATGAGTTGTTTATCTGGAAAGAAAAAAATAAAAAGGTGAGCTTTCAATACACATGTATACAACACTAGAAAACACATCAACATTCTACATACCAAACAGGTCACATACAAACAAATCATATATAATAGTTCGCATATAAATGATTTCACATATAGGTGGTTAGCATATCATCATTCACATATAACAAACCAAGTTCAGTTCAGTGATATATTGGCAGTTCGTGAAAAAGAAGCATAATCAAATTCTATACTCATTGGATAAACAAATTTCCCAAAACACACCCTAAGACTCATGAAGTCACTCGAATCACCTTATAAGTGTAGCACAAATGCTCACACTCTTCGAAAAACACACCCTTACGATTTTTGGTGAATGGAGCATTGCTCGACATTCCCTTATTTCTCCATTGAATCACCAGGCCACAATGCCCTATCAAACTATATGAGTGAGCACTCACAATTCTATAGTATGCCAACTATATCCAATGGTTCCAAAAATTCACAATGCCAACATATCACAGTAATACACATTTACAGATCACGTCATTTTAGGCACACAATTTTAACAGAGCTCGTAGTACCACAACATGTCATAATATAGTTTACAAAGCATTAAGCTCACATATATAGAACATCAAGCATAAAATAACAGGGTTCGCATATGACATGTTTTCATACAATGTAGGTTTTCATAATATTATAGGTACACACGCAGTGTAGTAGATTTAAGGTTCGCACACTGCATATATACATTTATATATTAAATAATACAAAACCCTTTTAATGCAAAGATATATTTATTATTTATAATAAAACCTGCGCATGCATTTATTGTATATAGCAATACCCTTCTTACATCATGATTATATATTATATAAATTGAGTCCCATAACACTTATATAATATATAGAACAATGAGCATATTTATATTATATAACAAATTTTAGACGCCTATATCTATATAGTATATATTTAACCTAACCCTAGATGCACATATATATATTTCTTCAAATCCGCACGTCTTATTGGACTTCCAGTCCTGCGTGACCTCGTTTTCAAGTGCAGTACACAGAGTACTCATCTTGTTCACCACAACATTGACTATGTAACCTTCTCCTTGCCTTTATCTTTGCTAGTCGATGCTCCTCCGAATTTTTCAACTTCGCACGAACAAATACACATCACATAATTGTTTAAAATAATTTAATTCATTCTCTACTCCACAGCAGCCCACTGTTTACATTATTTCTAACAAATTTCTACTATGTCATTATTTCCTTTTATTTTTTAACTTTTAACCCTCCTAGCTTACATATATTTGCAAATCTAAGTTGTTACAAAGAAAAGCGTAATCTTACTTAACTTTTTTCTTCCACAACCAACCACTGTTCATCGTCTTCCTCAAGAGCAAAACCATTTGGTTTATAAATTCCCTTAAAAACTTTGTTAAATCAGATCGTAAAACTTTCTAATATTATCAAATCTCATTGAAAATCATTTAAAAAAAACATTTCATAACTTCACCAACTTCGACCCACCATTTTCATGAAGCCAAGCATTTAAAAAAACAAAGATTATTTATATTTCTTATCTAAACCGTAGATACTTTAGTCAGAAGCATTTTATAACAGCCCATTTTTGAGTCAAATCGAAATAATGGTTTCGGGACCACAAATCTGAAGTCAAAATATTTATTTTATTATTTTAATAAGGTTTACTGCATGATAGAATTATTATCTGAAAGTTTCGTACAGAAATTTTACTATTTGAGTGCTTAATTCGGTAAAAAGGACTAAATCACGTAAAGCGTAAAACTTGAGTTCTAATAGTTAAAGGTATTAAATAGCTATGAATCATTAAAGTATAAGTCCTTATGTTGTAATTAGACCATAATTAAATTGAATGGACATTAATGGGCATAATTTCATGATTTTGGTGTTTTTAATTAAGGTTATTTTGGTAAAATGTTTATTAAAGTTATTATTAATAAAACAAAACAAAAATTTTTGTTATTTCATTCATCTTTAGCCGAAAATTAGAAGCAGAAGAAGCCAAAATAAGGTTCCTCATTCGACATTGATAAATTCTTCAATTAAGGAACGGTTTTTGCTCGATTTTTAATGATTTTTACGTTTTTGAGATCGTTGCTTTGTATTCTAGCTAGCCCGTACCCTTGATTTTGTAATTTTTGAAGATTTGTCATGTTTCAATTGTTTAATGTTTGAGTAATTGGATGTTTGAGGATGGATTTTAAATATTTATTAGTAGTTAAACTAGTTTTGTAAAGTGATTTTTGACAAAAATGTCAAAAATGGATTAATTTGTAAAAATGTAAAATGTGGTAGGTACTAAATTGCATGAATTTGTAATTTTATTTTATAAGGACTAAATTGTAAAAATTGAAAAGTATAGGGGTAAATGTGTAAATTTTCCAAAATATGAATTATGAACTAAATTGAATAGATTGAATGCTGAATTTATTGAATTTGTTAATATATAGATCAAGATAAGCCGAGATCGAGTTTAGATCGGGGAAAAGAAAAGATCGACGATTAGCCGATAATTTTATCCGAGCAATACGAGGTAAGTTCGTATATTTAGAATCGAACTTTAAATACTTGTAATTATTGAAATGAATGTGTATAATTGAATGACTGATATACATGAGATATGAATGTTTTATTGATATAATATATATTTGTTATTGAGCCTCGTTTAAACTGTATGAATTCATAGGATACGAGTGACTTGTCACTAGGGTTATCGATTTGGTCGAGCTCCTGCATTTGTTGCGGATTCATCACAGCTCGTATGAGCTTACCGATATATCAGCTCGTAAGAGCTTACTGTTTTTAGCTCATTGGAGCTTACCGTTTCAACTCGATGAGCTTCATCGCTCACTTTCGATAAAGCTTACCGTTTCACTCAATAGATCTTACTCGCTCATCACCAGAGGAGCTTACCGATCATGGCTCGAAAGAGCACAAATGATAATGAATTGACGGATTACTGATGTTATTCACCCGAGTATCCTTTGAATTTCTAATAGGTTCAACGGGCACAAATACTGTTTATACAGATGAGTTACAGTTTATAAATGTTACTAATGTTATATATATGATATATGAATTTGGAATGATGCAAAGTATTGTATTAATGGATGGTTTCATGTATTTTTAAATGACTAACATGTGATGAATACTTGTGATTAGGTATTTGTTAATTGAATTGGTTGCACTTTATGTATTGCTTTGATTATGTATAAATGGTAAGTTTAATTCTAAATTATACGGGCTTACTAAGCTATAAGCTTACTCTGTTTCTTTTTCTATGTTTTATAGAGGTTCGTTAGCTCGCTCGTTTCAGACAAGTCAGAGTTACACATCACACTATCAAACTTCCGATTGGTACTTTTGAATTTGTGGATATGTAAATATGGCATGTATAGGCTAGTTTAAACGTTGTTAGTTATGGTCACTTGATAATTATGCTGTTGGTATATTTTGTGTATAAGTTAAGCCATGTGATTTTGTAACAGCCTAATTTTCAGTGGTATCGGGAATAGAGGTTTGAGATCACCAAATCTGACAGGTGAGTTAAAAATTTAATAAATTAATACTTATGAGTCAAATGCGAATATAAAAGCATTTTTGAATTAGTGAATTTGGTGATTTAAAAGAATTAATTAGGTAAATTGGGTCGAGAGTGAGGTATCGAGACCTATACTTCATAAATCGAGCCATAAATATTTTTAGAAATATTTATGGAGTGTTGGTGAGGTAGTATTAAAATTTAGTCAGAAAATTTTGACGTTTGGGTGGTTAATTAAATAAAAAGGACTAAATTGAAAAGGGTGTAAAAGTTGCTAGAAGGATTAAATAGCTCAATTGTCAAATGAGGAAGGACCTAAAGTGCAAATAATCCTAAAGGAGATATCTTGGGCAGCAATAGCTGAGAAAAATCAGGAAATGGATGAAATAAAGGCAAAATTGGAAAATTGCCAAAATTGGCTAAATAAAAATGGGACTAAATTGGAATATCTAGAATTCTCTTCATTTCTCTTCATATTCATCAGCTGAAAAATAGCCATGGAGGATGGTTCAAGCTGGTTTTCATAATCTAGCTTCATGTAAGTTTAATTCTTGCTTTCTCCTTGAAATTTTTATGTTTTTGTGACTTTTACAACTAGGTCCACTTGTTGAATTCATTAGTTTTTGATTCTATGAAAGAAATTGAAAGTGTCTATGAATATGTGCTGGAAGTATATGATGATTTGGCATGGAATTAGAGCTTTGAATTATTTATATGCTGATTTTATTGAGAGAATTGAATAGAAAGTGAATGTTTGGGACCTAATTGTAAAAGAGTTTGAAGTTAGAGTTCCATATGGAAATTCTGAATTTCAATAGTTATGAAATAACTTATAATGTCTAAAAAAAGTACTAATTGAGAAAATTATCTTAATTGAGGGGTTAATTGAGCAAGGACTGAATTGTATGAATTGTGAAATTTGGGGCAAAATGGAAATCAACATTTTGCACTAAAACTGTTTTAGGCAGCAGCAGTAGTCTAACTTTAAAAAATCACCAAAAATTATATAAATCAAATTAGAGGATGAATAAAATATGAAATTAAAGCTTATTGAGTCTAGTTTCTTATAAAAGAAATTATGTAAGCAATGAAATTGTGAATCATGAGATATAATAACTTTTGTGAGACAAGGTCAGAATGATTTCGAGTTTCCCTGTTCTGACTTTGGAAAATCATAAAAAATTGGATAAAAATAATTAGGGGCTTAAATTTATATTTTTAGAATCCTGAATGAGTCTATTTTCAAGAAAAACAAACGAGGACATCATTCGAATCCTGTACAAGAAGATAATTAATTTTTAGTGAAGAAAGGTCGGAACTGTCAGACAGCAGAACAGGGGAGACTTTAATGAATAAACTGTATTAATTGGCCCAACAAAAAATTATGAAATTTTTATGGTAAGAAGGTATATGAGTCTATTTTCAGGGAAAATTAGTGGATCTTAAGTTGGAGTTCTGTAGCTCAAGATAAAAATAATTTAGTGACTATGACACAGATGGACAGCTTGAATATTCACATAAGTAGATAGTGAAAATTATGGATAATGTTACCTACAAGTGTGTTGTTTATACCAAGGATGTGGAATGGAGAGGAGGAGGAGGAAAAATATGTATGAATATTCAGCTAGCATGGCTAATTTGTATGTTTTAGGCTCAAGGACTAAATTGAATAAAAGTAAAACTTTATGGGTAATTTTGTAAAAATGTCGAAAATGACTAAATTGAAGGGAATGAATTGTTTTATTATCTAAATTAATAAATTGAATGAAATTATCAATTTAAGATTGAGTGAAATTTGGGAATATGGTAAATTACCAATATGCCCCTAAATCTTGGTATTTCTGCAAATTTAGTTAGGTAGGTTCGTATATCCTGCATGAGCATGTAAATATGAAAATTTAAGTATTGTATCGTACTTTATATGATATTTTGAATTGAATATATGAAAAGAATGTTACATGAAACATGAAAATGAATACTAAATAATATAAATTAATTGAAATTATTCTGAAAATCTCGGTAATGCCTTGTATCCTATGCCGGTCTCAGGTACGGGTATGGGGTATTACAGATTTGGCTTATTTTGGTACTATGTTTTGGTTGAATTTTAGTGTTCAATTATGGCATGTTTTGGCAAGAAATGATGGAATGAAAATATGCAATTGAGGTATTGATATATATTTTGTTAGATGAATGGATTATGTATGGTATTAAATAGGTGATTGAATATCAAGTTGAATTGGTACATATTGTATATGGAATGGTTATGAAATGTTTGCTAATTGGGTTATGAAATATGGTCATTTATGCTTGTGTTTATAGGGTGGCAAAATGGCTTTGCAAATAGCCTATTTTTGTCCACACGGGCAAGGACACGGGCGTGTGTCTCAGCCGTGTGTGACACACGGTCATGTTGCACGGCCGTGTGTCCCTTGGCGTTGAAATGAAATTGAAGTCGGTATGCTCCACATGGTCTCACACACGGGCATGTGACCGGCCATGTGGTACAAGTTAGTATACCTTCAAGTTTTGGCACAGCCTAATACACAGGCGTGTGTGGCCATTTCGAAGGGCACACAGGCTAGACACACGAGCGTGTGGTTGGCCGTGTGACCCAAGTCAGTATCCTCTCTAGATTTCACACGACCTGGCACACGGGCGTGTCTACTAGCCGTGTGAGGCACACGGCCTGTTCATACGGGCGTGTGATACTTGAAATGTTAAAAATTTTCAAAGTTCCCAAAATTTAATATGTTGCCGATTTAGTTCTGAATGCATGATTAAAGCTTTGTATGCTTGATTTAAGTACAGATTGAATGTGAATGAATGATATTGACTGAAATAAGATGATTTTAGATAAATGATTGTTCTGATTTGTGTTATAAGTCCGATAATGCCTCTTAACCTATTCCGGCGACGGTTACGGGTTAGGGGTGTTACACATTTCATGCAGATTTGATATGAAAATAAATTATTTACCTTCGATCTTGCTATCCTTTGTGACTTTTGAGTGGTCCGCTCAATAACCGAACCAAAGCTTAAGAGAAAAAATGGTGTTTTACTTGAGAACTTAAAGAAGAAAATGGTGCTTGGTTGCTAAGAAAATACCATGTGCAGAAAATTTTTGAGAGCAAACCAACTACTGGACACAACAGATTTTTGAAATGAAGAAAGTATGAAAAGAAAGAAAATAATAAAATAAAGACATTGAAAACGTGAGGAAGAAAATGAACACTGATGGCTTATATAGCCGAATTCATTTCTAAATTCGGCTTATTTATCCTTTAAATCCCTCCTATTTCTACCATTGTTTTAACAAGTCCCCCACTAACCATTAGTCCTAATTTACCCATTTAAGTTCTCTACTTTAGCTTCTATTCCTATTTAGTCTTAATTACTAATGTGTTTTCTATTTACTCTTTTTTTAATCTATAACTTAATGTCAATACTACCAACCCGATTTTCAAGATGTGACAACTATAGTCAAGCACTTCTATTGACAATTTTCATATTAAGCAAACAACAACTGTAGGTAGCAACAATATATATAATTAAATTCCATAAATATATAAAAAGAAGTTTATTTAATTTTTTATTTTAACAAAAATAAACATTAAATTTTGTCATTTTATTCTAGTAAGTCTTATAAATTTATACTTATATCTTCTTTGATTTCTATGTTATACACAAATATTTTTTTTACATAAATTAATTATATTTATATTTAATATGTGTTTGAGGATGAAATTGATAGAATTTATAAATGTTGAATGTTAAATTTATTTATTTATATATTTAGAATTAGAATCATATTTATAGAATCTGTAAGTATTGAGGCCTAAATGTGTTGTTCTACCCGTTAGAAAGAGGCCATGCCATTTCTATTAACCATTTAACGGAGAGTGATCAAAACAAAAACGATCTAAAATATTAGTGATAAAAGTGATTTTTTTATAGATTGGTAACCAAAACAGAAACATGCTAATAGTTAGATGACTAATGATATAGTTTACCCTATTTTTAAAAATATACTTTTTAATTAATATTAATTTATTATTTTTAAATTTTGAAGTGATTTAAATCCAAATCTAAATTTAATGTTTGGTTTTAGAACTTGGACTTGAGATTAATTTGACATATGCTATCATTGTTATAGTACTTTTCATTTAGGGTAAATTATAATATTAATTATTCAACTATTAGTGTGTTTCTGTTTTGATCACCCAAATATAAAAATTTTCAATTGAATCACTAATATTTTAGATCATTTTTATTTTGGCCACTCACGCTTTAGATGTTTCTATTTCGGTCACTCTATGTTAAATGGTTAATGAAAGTGATGATGTGCTATTTTTTTAACTAGTATAATAACATATTTAGTCCCCCATGCTTACACATTCTATCAATTTGATCCTAATTCTAAATATTTCAATAAATTTAATCATTCACATTAACAAATTCCATCGATTTGATCCTCAAGCACATATAATTAAATATAAATTATATATTATGAAAAAGTATAAAATATATTATTTATATATAAATAATATTATGTGTTTATATTTAATTATAATTATAAGGCTCAAATATGTATTTAGCCCCCCAAATCTGACACCTTCCAAGTTGGTACATATGCAAGTTGGTACTTGAATTTTCATTCTGCCAATACTTTTTTATAACAATGTTAAATATAAGACACATGGCACTCTTAGGTTGTGACACATGGCATTGATGATGTCATAATCTATTATTTATAATAATATTTAAAAATTTAAAAGAAAAATATAAAAAATGTATTTTTTTTTAAAAATAAAAGAAATAATAATTTTTAAAATACATGTATCTAAAAAATTTAAAATATTACAAAACTAAGAAATTTAAATTTACATCTTTTTCTAAATAATTTACAAACAAATTAGATGAAGATAAGCCTTACAATAAATTTTATGCTTAGAGATGGGTGCAAAATATTAGATGATTCATCATGTTGTCAAGAATGCAAAAGAGGATGATTTGAAAAATGTTTATAGGAATCTTTTTCTTTTTTCTTTTTATTTGTTAAATATTTGTTAGGTTTTATAGGAAAAATTGGGTTTTTCTGTTGAGGATGCTATTAGCACGATCATGAAAGAAAGTTTATAAAAATCACAAATTTACTTAGTTTTCGAGGTTATGACTTTTTGGGTTTATCAAAATCACTAATTTACATATAAATTTATCAAGATTTATTTATATGTGTTTAAATATAATTATATTTATATTTAATTATATGTGTTTTAGGATCAAATTGATAAAATTTGTAAATCTGAAGGGTTAAATTTATTGAATTATATAGAATTAAGATCAAATTGATAGATGGTGTAAATATTGAAGACTAAATGTGTTATTATACCAGTAATAAAAAGATCACATCAACATTTTTATTAACCATTTAACGGAGAGTAATCAAAATAGAAATAATCTAAAACATTAGTAACTAAATTAAAATTTTGATAATTAGGCAGCCAAAATAGAAACGTACTAATAGTTGGGTGACTAATTTTTAGTTTTTTGATCAATTTCTTTTCTGTTTTTTTTTTTTTTTTTTAAAAAGAACTTATAGAAAAATACAATTTTCAAGATTCTTTGCCATAGAAACAAAGGCCAACGGTTTGAATGGACCAAACTGGCATAATCACCTTGTTTCTATAATGGAAAGGAGATTGAGGTCTGTCATAAATAGGCCATGGAGGCAAAGGGCTAGATGGGCTATGGCTGCAATACAATCTTCATGGGCTTGTTTTTATTACTCCAAGAAGCAAAAAAAACTCATCCACTAGAGATTAGACTGTTTGAAATAGGATTTTCCCAGTACCATTTGTTTGGTTAACACTTAAAATAGAAAAAGAAAAGAATACAACGTGAGACTTCAACTCAAATGATGGAAACAGTAGAGCAACAAATGAGCCATTGATGGTGTCCTGGAGCCTACCTCGACTCAACCGCCAGCTTTCCAAATCCTCTTTTTGTATATGGAGAATTTACTTTCTCTCCCTTTTACCAACCTTTGATTAATTCCCACAAATAAAAACATGATTAGATGCCTAACCTAACTCCTGGATTTGCTAATCTGTTTCCTAATATCATCAACAGCTGCACCACAGTAACAACATATCAAAAGAAAGAAAGCTGCTTTTGATTTGATTTTTAAGCTCAAACATCAACCCCACAGCACCACCAACAGCAATGTTTTTTTTGCAAAAGGCATGCAGTGCACCAAGGCCTGCCAGTGTTGCAGTTGCACTCTTTTTGAACTTCACAGCTTTCACCAATCATCTACCAGTGGACCACAGCTTCTCCCCTGCTTTCCTCTCTCAACTTGTGTACTATCTGAATCAAAGTATACCCTTACAAAATAAGCTTTCACCTTACGGTCTCTCCCCCTCCCCCCGCCTCTTTCGGGGGGACCCCAGCGTATGAGTGGAAATCGAGGCGGCTCTCCCTTTGCCACTGCCTGCCCTCAACCTCAACCAAAACAGTACCATTATTCGAATAAATTAATATAATCAAAGACTGAAAAGACTGAAGAATTTAGAGACCACATTCACCAGTGGACAACCCTACCCACCATCCATGCAACTACATTAACCAAATTCCCAAAACTTTGTATTATTATATTACATTCCATATTCCATATTATATTTCTCCTTGAACTGGTCTAAAGCATTTTGTTTTTCACCCATTCTTTATAAACCTGAATTTCCAACTTTCTCCATCCAAAGTGCTTTAGCCCTGCCAAGCTACTTGTACTAAAGGTGCTCAGTTTAAACAGGGATAAGAAATAGTCAGTAGTATTCACTTGCCTTTGAAACGACGACAATGAATTATTATAATGGAACTCATGCATGCATATTCTAAGGCCAGACTTGATTTGACGGCCCCAAGAGTTTATATTTTTTATCATGTAAATTATAATTTTACACAAGAATTTTACACCAATAATCTTTGCCCCGGCAGACATTTTCTGAAAGAAAATATGGACTTGATTTGATGGCATAGATCTTACACTGTAAAAAGATGGCAATCAGCTTGCATTCTGGTAATCAATATTGGCTTTAATCTACTTGAAACTTCGTTAGTATAATATACTGTCCAATTAAATAATGACCAGAAAGCTTTTTTTCTCTGAAACATTTTTTCAACCTACAAAATCGTGTAAAAGTTGTCCTCCCATAACATCCCTGCCAAAATGCCGATTTTGTGATTCATAACCACCGATAACATACCCCTCACTGCTTAGGCCAAGGCCAAACCGCTGAGCTGCATTAAAAGGAAATGGCTCGGATAAGCTGATACCATTGTTCTGATGAAGACCAAGTGTTAAGGAGACACCATTACTCCCACCAGCCATGCTAACACCCATACCAACATGTGGATGGCTTGATAAGCTGTTGTACGTCAAGTTATGTGGTTCACTTCCAAGGGGTGTATCGGAAAGTGGTTCACTTCTTGTGCGCTTTGATGGGGTATCCTGAGCCCTTTGAAAGGAGGTAGATGGATTTTCGGGTGCGAGAGAGTTTGCGGAAGACAAATGGTCACTTGACTTGTTCGGATTTCTAGCCTCCTTTTGCGAATTTTTTTGAGCTTGTTCGAGCATGTGTATTTCCTCTACCATTGGCTTCCAAAGTCTCACTCTCGCATTTATAAACCAATTCGACACCTGGTTTACAACAGTATCCTTTCGAAGTTAATGTTTGCAAAATGATAATATAAAAGAACGTAAAAATGATGATAAATGGCAAACCTGGCTCCGTGATAGACCAGTTTGTTTAGCCAACATAAGCTTGTCTGTGTCAGTTGGATAACTGAAACATTGAACAAAAAAGTTTAAAAAACCAATCAATTACCAATGACAGGTTAACTTTTGCAATTCAGGTACTTACGGGTGTAGAAAGTGTTCAAATAGCCATGCTCGAAGTACAGTTACAGCACGCTCAGGAAGGCCTCGTTGAGGTCGCCAAACAGGTTGGTGCTCATGGAACCCAGCATTATGAACAGCTCGGTTATAAAGGCTTCTTTCAGTGTTTCCAAACATTGGACCTTCATCATTTCCCGGGCTTGTCTGACCATGAGGCTTATTAATGAACTGAAGCTGGTCGGTGATTGCGTTCTTCAAGCACCTGAAATGTTTAGACATGGCTTTCAAAGCCAAGTTTGCGTAAGGAGCAGCATTGCCCAGTCCGGCAACATATTCAAACGATGCAACTACAGCTTGTATCTGTTGATAATATTGTTTGTAGCTCCGGTAAACCTGATAATGAAAAAGAGTCAGAAAGTTGCAAAATGGTTAACAAGTAGCAAAGGGTGTACGATCCTGAAAATTGAAAAGCACCGATTCAGGAATTTTTAAGATCTTGGGTGGCAACATCCACTCTAAAAATTCATTTTAATCAACAATAAACACACTTCCTTACAAGAAATTAAAAAATAAGTCATTGTGAATTAAATATGGTAACAGAAATTGAACCCTTAACAATATCCAGTGGAAGAAAATACCGTGAACTACAGATCAAACCATTAAACAAACCCAAACCGAAAAGGCTGAAGCTTGATGCACCTAGTGAAGACAACAGCATAATTTTGAAAGAACAAGATACTTGTTTTGATGCTATGCTCTTTTGACATTTGGTCAACTACCCAAACAATTTCCTTATGAAGTGAAAACCAGTATGTAGGATTTACGCTAGTACATAATTTCCACCATGAAGCACCAAACCAATTGCCAAGCAAAAGACTGTATCAACATGACCCCCTTATTTTACCAGCTCGGTTCATCACATCGAACTGTTCTAGCTACTTGTAATAGGAAACGAGGGCCAGAGGGGCACCCACTTGGGGATAATAAGTTAAGAATAAACGATGCATCGTATGGAATGAAAACAGAAAGTTCAATGGTCATACATACTATTTAGATCTTTTATAAATCATTATTCAAACATTTAAAGTATATATCTTAAAACTTGTGCTTGAAAGCTTTAGAAAATATTTTAATTTATAACCCAACATATTGCCCCATGTAGAACTTATGGCATAAACCTTTTCATGGTAGACAATCAAACATTTAGAACATGCAATTACTCGTCTATTCTATGTCCTGACGGAGAGACCATCAAGGATACAGCTTGATTAGCTTCAGGAAATTGATAAAGAGTTTTATATGAAATTGAAGAAAACACATCTTAAAACCACAGACCGGATGACAGTGAACTGCAACAAGCTAAAAGCACAAAGACAAAACAGTTACCAGAACAGACAATTCTCAATCCAATAACAGGAAAGTTATCACATCTGAGAGAAATAATTCCCCCCGACTTTCAGAATACATATCACTTAGATTTATTCAACAAGCAAAAGCTAAAAGATAAGCAGTCTGAAGCCTTCTGTCATCATAACATTAAGTTTGATGAAGGCTTTTCTCTTGGGCCCAACCAAAACATGAATCACTAAACTCATGATTCAGTATTATTATTTTATGAAAGTAGCTTATCAAAACATTTAAAGCACTGCAAACGCCTGTTATTCCGGATAAAGTAGCAAATTCTAAATTTCAAGGTGTTTGGTTTGCCATTTTATTCACTACAACAAGCATTCTAAGGAACCAGTTAACTATCCCTAACTCTTAAAAACAGTACTTAGATAAAAAGTGGAGGACTAACTAAGATCAGTAATCTACATAGATACCAGTGTTATAGTAACTAAATGAAGCTATAGCCCTTGTCTTCTGTAGATCTGGAATAACCAATTATGCTTTCCACAAACCTTTTTTTTTTTTTTTGGAGTATAAATCTTTTCAAATGGATTCCTTCAATCACTTAAAAAGCACATTAAGTAGCCCCAAACATTGGTGACATTGTCACTTATTAGAACTCTTTCTATGGTTGTGAAGCATTTTTTAACACTTATCTTAGTGCATATATTCCCTACTATCACCTTTACATAAAAGGATAATTTTTTTCGGTGATCATAGAGGCCATTCATCAAATGCAAGAATCTAATTCACGTAGTATTCAATCGAGGAAAGGCTCATAAACAACAGAGGGAAGGAAACATTCATTTTTTTTTTTTTTATAAAAATGGATGAAGGTAGAGTATACTTTACTGACAATTATGCATGCAACACCCAAGATTGCATGTTGGTTCAAGCACTGACTAAACTTAAAGCCATTAAAAAGTATCTGACATTGTTTATTTTAATAATGGATGATGACTTCTACAGTGACAGAAACGCTCGAGTTTCATAAAGAGACCATCTTCAAGGAAGATTTTAAAGGGGGATAAAGACACGGATACAAATAAACTAATATACTACCGTTTTAAGACCAACTTCGCAGAACAGAAAACCAGGACTGCCAACCATGAAAACCAAAAACAAAAAAAAAAGTACATCAAAAATGAACTGCATGTCGGATCATTCATATATCAAAGCCCAAATCAGAAGATATGGAAATGAGAAGCTAACCTCGTCAAGCATTGAAATTAGCCTCGACTTCTTTCTTCTACTCTCACCACCATCTCCCCCACTGAGAGAATCATCAATAATTCCAGTACCACTCAAATTCTGCAATGAAGAGTCCATCAAAGAAGAATCAGGAGTCATTTTTTCAGCATAAAGTCCCCTACCCACATCGCAAAGCTCTTCTAATAACATCTGGGCGGGCCTCAAAAACCTGGATCCTTTCAAAATCGAAGCGTAGCCAGTGAAAGGCCCGAGAGGGAGGGAGCCCCTGGAAACCTCATTCGACGTAGAAGCGCCGCCACGAATAATGCTTGGAACCACATAACCACTGTCAGTGACCTTGTCACTATAGACAGCAGATCCGTATCTCTGTAGATTTAGCTCCAAAGGAAGATTGTTTTGGTGGGTATTATGAGAAGATAAAGAAAGAGACAAGGCCTGAGCAGTGGCACTGGACCCGTGGTTCAAGGACAAAGGTTCAGGTTTATAAACCACGACTTCACCACCACTGTTATAAGACTGGTCAAAATCTCTTATGGTTTGAAGGTTTTGCGGGGCATAAAGGAAAGGGCTGTTATTCATATCATGAATGGAGCTAGGGTTCACGGGTAAAGACGATTGTCCGTCCAAATAAGGGTGATGATGAGAAGCTGATGAAGAACCATTAACAACCCCACCAACAAAACCCATGGAATTCACACCTTTAACTCCACAAACAAGGCTACTGTTTTTACCAGAAGCCGAAGCCGAAAGCTGGTTGGCCTGGTGATGGTGAAAGTCATGGCTAGCACTAACGTTGGCAGCGCAAGTCAACAAATCGGAGGAAAGAAGAGAAGCGTCGTACAAAGGAAGTAGACCTGAGCAGCCTGAAAGTGTAACAGCCGTCGATTCAACACAAGCTGAGTGGTTTTGTGCCACAATTCTTAGCTTATCTCTTCTGCTTTGTTGTGGGACATGGTAGGGCTCGAAACCCTCCGCCATAGCCACACAAAAACAATAAATAAATAAAAAAAACCTCTCTAGCTGAAACTCTAAGAGATAGACACACAGTTTTAACTGTTTCAGTCTACAAGAAAACCCCCCAGAAAAAAAAGAAATTTATTGAAAAGGGTACAGAAAAGAGAAACAGCAACCAAAGAGAGAAAGCAAATAAGTAGAACAAGATGACTATATCCTTGATATTGTAAGGTTTTATATTAAAAAAGGATTTGATTAGAGAAAAAACAGTGAAAAAGATAAAAGGTGTGGGTTATATTTTGTAAATGATTTAATGAAAGGTTGATCATGGCAGAGAAGAGAAAGCTGGTGCAGTTAACAACTGATTCGCTCAAGAGATACAGAAATTTTGGCTCTGGGACTTAAAAAACTTCACACATCTTTCTCCTTGGTTCTTTTTTTTTTTTTCTCCTTACACAAAAAGAAATGAACTCAATGTCATGTTAGTCACTCACTCTCAAACTCAAAAAACACACACCGGCACTCGAACGAAATCTTTGCTTGTTTTTTTTTTTTTCTGTGATCTTTCTCTCTCTGACCACTTCGAACGCCTCATAGGGTTTCGAGAGACCGGAAGATGACCGGCTATTTGCGGTAATAATTGAACTAACTGTGTTGCAGATATTTCTGACAAAGGTTGGGGGAGATGTTTTGTCGTTTTATCTAATCTTTTGGTGTTTTATGCTATGGGGTTATTCTAACCAGCAAATCAAAAAAGAGGAAAAAAAAAGTAGCTTTTTTTATTGTTATATTCTATGACTGACTATTCATATCTTTATGAAAAAAATAAAACCCATTTTATTTTATTTTATTTTATTATTTTGATTTCATAAATATGAAGATGTGAAAATTTGGTTTATTGTGTAAAAAACGATCATTGCCTCTGAGGTGATGACGCACGTGAGGAGATTGATGAATGAAAGAAAGGCTGAGTTTGCCGATCTTAACACTCAATCCCATCTATCCCTCCAATGCTTTCGATTTTCGCTTTACGAGGTTTTCTTTCTTCTAATCTTTATTATTTACTTCTTGTGTTTCCTTTTTCAACTTTAACAAAAATATATCTCGTTTACTTAAATCCGCATCCAATCCAAGTCGGATTAGTAATTAAATCGATCAAATTCAATTGAATTAATTTATATCAATTCTCAATTCAATCAATTTAAAATCTTTTTCAAAATTGATATTTTGATAATTCTTGTCTCAATCAAAACGACTAACTCGATTTAATTTAGATTATCACAATATCACTTATTAATCAAATGAATCTCGATTCAATTATAAATTTATTAAAAATCATTAGTTATACAAAAATGAAAAGAAATTGGAGTCATCATTAAGAAACATTTTCTATTATGAATTCATGTTTTAAAATTAATATTTTTATTTAAATTCCCACAAATAAACCTAACATTGAACAAGTATATACACTTTATCGTATCAATGTATGTACAAAATATTATACATATATATTATTTTTCTGTTTTGAAGAGTTATATTAAGGGACTCGTAGTTGATGCTAAAGTAAGATATATGATTAACCTTTATTCCACAGGAAATTTAATGTTAGAACCTATTTTATATTTGCCTTTTTTTATATTATATGATTCTCTTGTCTCTATATCTGTATTTTTATATATAAAAGTTTTGCACCATATAATCGTGTAACCTACCAAAAATCATTTTTTTTAATTTCCTGGACAAAAGTAGAAGAAATCATTGATGTCTGGTAGATCTTTATTTAGGTGGCATATTTACAGTTGAAGTGTTTATTTTTCTTCTACCTATGATTTCATATAACGAAATCATCAACTCATTAATAATTGATTAAGTTTACATCTAACATAGCTTTCTAATTTGTTTTTATTTTTTAAATTCATAAAGAATTTCTCGAGATTAGGTCCAAACTTTAAATTTTGACCTAAGTGTTCATTTCTCTCAAAAATTATTTAAATCAAGAGATGCAAACCCTAAAAAGTCTTTACCGAAGTTTAGGCCATCGCCATCGTTCAGCTTGACATGGAAGAGGGTGGAAAGATGAAGACCAATCGAGGGAAAGATGGGTGGCAAACGACCTAGCGAACCATTATGCCAAACAAGAGCTAGGGTTTGAAAGTTTTCAGAAAAAGAAAATGAGTTTACAGTTGTGTTATTCATTATGATGTATTCTTTTACCTTATTATTTTACAAAACGTATTATGAGATAAATTGTTTGCATAAGATAAAGATATATTAAAATAATTTATTTGATAAATTATGAAGTGTGGTGTAGTGATATTTCATCCTTCAAAATCAAGGGTTCAATTTTCGTCTATGAAAATAAAATAGATTTCATAACAAATCATTTATTTTTTCATACAACACTTGTACGAGCGGATTAACCTATCCATAATTTTGACAAAAAATAATTTATTTGATAAATCTTGAACTGTTTATGAAACATTTTCAAATAAGATGTATATTGATTCCCCCGAAGCAATTTAGCTAATATATGACATGATGATTAGCAAAGGCAGACTCTTTAAGGAGCAACCTAAGGGGGCTTGTCCAAAGTATTTTTGGGATTTGTCCTTGTGTACGTGTATAAAGAGAGAGACTTTATTAGTAAAATGGTCCCTCAATCATCCTTTGATTCCTGGGTTCGCTATTAAAAGTTTTTTTTTTTCTTCCATAAATTGTCCATAAAGTTTACTTTTATTATACATTTTGACCCAAAATGTAACAACATTAAAAAAAATGTATGTGGCAATTCCAATAAATGAAATTGAGACATCACATAATTTTAATATATTATTATTGAAGTGACTTTTATATAATTCAAATGATAATAAAATATTATTTTAAATAAAATCATTTATTAAAGAAAAGCATTAATTAGTAAAATTGAAAACTGACTAAAAAGCTTTTATTTCTCAGAAAGACAAGAAAGCGGATCATTTCCCGAACCTTATACTGCCATTGAAATACATTTCAAACTCTAAAAGGTTTTGAAGCCAAGTGAATTTGCACAAACTTTTCTGAACCTTTGATACTAACCGGAAACCTTGGCAGGATAAAAAAAAAAAGCACCTTCCCAGGTCAAACAAGCTTAGACAACACCTTCCTTGGTAGAACAAGAACAATAAGCACCTCCATCACAGCGTCCAACACCTTTGTGGAAAAGAGCAGTGGAACAACAATAAGATCTAAAGTGAAGCACTCACAACTACTAAACAAAGGGAAAGAAACTGATAGACATACCAGGTGGATGTAGAGGGACGCAAACCATTTAATGCTTTGGCATTAATAAGATTACTATTAAATATAATTTAATAATATTGTTACTATAATTATTAATAAAATATGAATTAATAAAAAGCATAGCATATATAATATTATAAAAATGATATATAATCTATTTTATTATTTTTAGACTGCAATGTATATTTAATGTGTTGAAAATATTATTAGCGAAACAAATAATTTAATTATCTTTTAAACTAAAAAGCAAAATATTAGAAATAATAAATAGTTTGAGAATTATATTTTACATCCAAACATAATGTTCATGCATTAACAAAAAGTTACATATCTTCAAATAATTACTGCAAGACCAATTCTTTTACGCCAATCACTTTGTACTATTAAAGGTAGACGAGTTATTAGTACAAGATATTAAAATGTTACATATCTTCAAATCATAGTAAAATAGTCACATTTCTCCCATACTAATCTCAATAATAGTAAAACAAAATTAAAGAACTTAATTGCAACAAAACTTACAGCGATTCAATGAATAAATGAATGCACTACAGCAAAACAGATTTTTAGCGGCGTTTGAATAGAAAACGCTACTAAAAATCGAATAGATCGAGTATTAGCGGCATTTATAAAAAGCGCCGCTATAGGTCGACCTATAAAAACGCCGCTAAAAGATTAAACCGAACGACGTCGTTTATTTTGAGCTTCAGTGGCTTTCTCAAAAACGCCGCAATAGATCAAGCATTAGCAGCATTTTTAAAAAAGCGCCGCTATAGGTTGACCTATAGTGGCATTTTTTAGAAAAAACGCTGCTAAAAGATTAAGCAGATTTACTTTGAGCTTCAGTGGCATTAGCGGCACTTTGTGGCAAACGCCGCAATAGATTGAGTATTAGCGGCACTTAGATCTAAACTATTTTAAAGTTTGTGGATTATGGGTTTAGGGGTTATGGGTTTAAGGGTTGTGGTTTAGGGCTGATGGTTTATGATTTAGGGTTTAGAGTTTTGAAGATTGTAGTTAAGGGTTTAGGGTTTAGATTTATTAGTATTTTTTAATTTATATATTAAATAATCTCTTATATAGTTGTGAAAGAGATAATATTAATTTTAATATATTAAAAATAGAACAAATTATTTATTGAAAAATAAATAAAAAAGTAACAGATTGATATGAATAGGTAACTATCTATTTTGGATAGGACCAAATTATAACAAATTAAATAAGGTCTTATTTTTATTTTGATTTCGATTTTATTTTGATCATATCTGAAACCGACTTTATAAACAATATAAATTAACTACACCATTCACTTAGCTATGGGAAAGTTAATTTCATTTTAGTTACTTAATTATTAAAAGTTACAATTTGATAACTTAAGTTACCAAGCTGTTAAAATCAATGTTATGGCTTTCTCTAAAACCCTAACCCACTAAACCTTTAAATCACTAAACCTTTAAACCCTAAGTCTCAAACCATAAACCCCTAAAACTCCAAACACTAGACCCTAACCCATTAACCCTAACTCCTAACCCGTAACCCCTAAATCCATAAACTATAGACCATAAATCTCAAACCCTAAACTATAAACCTTAAACCCTAAACTCTTAAATCATAATCCCTAAAATCTTAAAGATAAATTTTAATATAATATTAATGGAGTATTACGGACTTTTTACCGACATTATTGAGTTGGATTACTATGGCAATTGGAAACTTGTCTTATTTCGGTGTGATTGGGCTGATGTTAATACTGCTCGCAGAATTAAAAAATATCAATTTGGTTTTACAATGGTTAATTTCTCTCACTTGATTCACACTGGACAACAATTGATGGACGAGCCATATGTATTTTCTTCTCAAGTGAAACAAGTTTTTTATTCAAAAGATCCAACTGATGAGGATTGGTATGTTGTACTCCGGAACACCCCTAGAGACATGTTTGACATGGGTAATGGAAGTAGAGATGACATCGTCGAAAGATCAGAAACATTGCCTTTTCCAGAACAAAACTTAGATGAAAATATCCCTAGTACTAGTGCACAACATCAATGGGTTCGACATGATGTGGATAAAGATATTTACGAATAATGATGTAGTAAGATTTTACGATTTTTTAATTATATGTAATATTATAATTTTAATCTTGGTCATGTTATATAATTTAACTATTTTATATGTACTATTATTGTTGTAATCTGTTACTAAAATTTCAACTATTTTATGTGTATTGCAGGAAAAATGCGTAGAAAAAGATTACGAGATTTAAGTATTGTCTAGAATACTCCAAATTCGAAAGAAGCAAATAGTGAACAGCAGACAGTTGTTGGATCTTCGAATGTGCCGGAGACACTTGATGAGCCTGCAGAATTTCAAAGTAATGTTAAGTTTATTTTACCTGTGTGTTGAATTTTATTATTGATTTATTTTTCAATTTTAATATAATAATATATCGTTTTTCAGCTGAAAGTAGTGGGACGCGCAGAGGTTGAGGACGTACGCTACTTAAAGATTTACACGACTTAAATCCTATCGAGCGTGTCAAAGTAAGTAGAAACAGTCATGGTCAACCTGTTGGATCTGAAGCTCGACTTTTAGCAGGCTATTTGGGCATTATAGCACGAAATGCCAATATGTTGCCCATCAACTACAAACCATGGCATCACATGCCTGATAGCAACAAAACTCAAGCTCTTGATAATATTAAGGTAACAAAACGTGAATGTAATTTATAATACTTTGGTTTAAGTTTCATTTATATTTACATTCTAAACTTGTGTTTTTTTAGGAGAGATTTGCTTTAGAGGTCTCGGATGACTATATCAAGAAGGCATTGGGTAAAAAATGGAGAGACCATAAAAGCACTTTGGAAAAATAATATTTTAAGAAAGACATAAGCCTCGAAGAAAAATTGCGAAATGTCCCGCCGAGAATGCTGAGGTACCAATGGGAAGACGCGGTTAGATTCTGAAATTCAAAGAAATGAGAGGTATTACGTACTTCCAAACTCTTATATATAGTGTTTACTATATACGTAATAATAATTTCATTATGTAGGACCGTGAGCGAATTGGAACAAGCAGCAGGCAAAAACAAAAATTTACGTACACGGCAGGGTCGAGAAGTTTTGCTTCTGTAGCTGAGGCTGAGGTATTATGAATTTATTAATTCTGTCAAACATTAATGACTTTCTAATATTAAATAATATTTTTACTACTATATTGTAGGAAGTCTCGTCTGGTCAAAAAGTTGGACGCCTTCAGCTTTTTGAGATTACGCATAGGAAGAAAGATGGATCTTCTATGACATCCGAAGCTTAAGAAATTATGGTATATTTACTTAATAAAATTTGATTTATTATAAATATTTATAATGTTTTATTATAATGGTTTAATTCATCGTTAGTAGTTTTAAATAATGTTAAGTTATGTTGCATTCCTTTTTATTATATATTTCATTTCTAACTCTTTGATTGATTTATTAGGAGAAACTAAAGGAGAAGAAGGCAGAGTGTGAAGCGATTGCTTTGACTGATAGTTCTGTTAATCTTGAGAACATTGATAACAGAATTATTACTGAAGTTTTGGATCCTGAGAGATACGGTCGGGTTCGATTTCAAGGATTTCTTGTTACCTCAACCCAATATTTTGGATCTGGCTCCTAGCAATACATGCCTTTCGAGAGTCAAGCTCAAGCTGAAGTTCAGAGGTTAAGAGACCAGATAGCTCAGATACAAGCGAGCACAGTTGAGCAAATTATCGAGGTTCAAAGAAAATATGAAGAACTCCAGCAACAACTTAAAGCGGAGGCAGCAGCGAGGGAGGTAGCGGCAGCAGCGAGGGCAGCAGAGCAGAGCAGAAAGTACGATGAGCTCCAAACTGCTTTCAAAGATATATGATGTAGATGTTTCAAATCATGCAAAGCGCCATCTTAGACATTAGTTTTCTCGTTGTAAGAATGTTTTTAACATTGTCACATTTAACATTATTATAAGAATATTTTGAGTTATACTTCATTTATTAATTTACATCATATATCTTTCGTTGAATTTGAAGTATCATTTAGATTTAATGTTTTTGGTTGTATTTTTTATGCTACATTTGCTGTTTTTGGTTAGATTTCATGCTATATTTCCTGTTTTTGGTTAGATTTAATGCAGGAAGGGTTGGATATTGGTGAAAAATATACATTGCAAATTTGCAAAAATTAGCGGCGCTAAAAGCCATGACTTTTAGCGGCATTTTTTTCACAAATGCCGCTCAAAGTCTTGATCTTTTGTGGCGTTTGTTTTCAGATAAACGCCGTAAATTTTGGCGGCGTTTCCTATAGCGGCGTTTTTTGCGTCGCTTATGAAAACACCGTAAATAGTTTTAGCGGCGCTTTAAAGGCTAAAAAAAAGGCCTCTAAAAGTCTATTTTCTTGTAGTGATGGCTCAATTGTAGGTGGATGAAGCAATCAAGTAAGCCAAAAAAGAAGAGGAAGCAATAACACACTGCCAATGAAAGATGAATAATACATATTAAGAATCTTTGCAAAGCACAAAATAGAAATTACAAATATCTTTGTAAATAAAAAACCTGAAATTCATTTCTTTATCAAATTTCATTCAACAAAACTAGCTCTTTATTTAGTAAATAATATTGTCTTGAACAAAAATTATAGTTGTTTTAAAAATTATATTTAAATATAACTAAATTACTTTAAAATGTTTCACGGCAACCAACTTAGGATCAAAAGTTAGAAATCACATATACATTCATACAAACACATAGGTACCATATACATATAGCATTCAGTTCCATGAAGCCTCAATACATAGCGGATGTAAAGTAGAAGCTAGACGATTGCATTTTCAAAAGACAATCAAATTAATGGCAATCCTCTTTTATGAAAGCCATTGATAAACCTGAAATGAGAGCTACTTGGTGGAATGAATTTTGGATTGTAAAGCAATGTCACTCTGATTATAGAAGTTTTCCTAATTCTTGCCATAGAAATTTCGAATCTCAACATGGGAAAACGTTCCAAGGTCTAAACATATGAGTGTCACTACAATCCCATCGAGGTTCGACCATGGTGTATAGAATGAAGTTATTCCACAAAACTTACAAAATGTATGTTTTGCGGTATGAGTTCCGAAAGTGTATGTAGTAATGAATTGGTCCGAATCACCCAAAAGCTCAAACCTTTGACGCGAGACAATGAAATGAGTGTTCCCTCTCATGGAATAGTCAAAACAGTTGAATTTCTGAGCAATAACACTAGTAGGTGCTTGGACTTTCCATCTTACTTTCTTACAGTGGCAATCGCCATTGTGCAGTACTAACTTGGATTCCATGCTGACAACAACCAGGACAAGTGCAAAGTTTATCCTAGAGCTAATTTGTAGTTAGCAACTCAGTTCAAATACGATAGCATCCTAACAACCATCACAAAATAAAACCATTAATCCTAAATCTTCATAGCTTAGTCATAATCTAAGTAGTAAGTAGCATCACGCAATGAACCATTAATCAGAAATCTTCAAAACTTAATTCAAATGCAGTAGCATCCTAAGTACCGTCACTACCATTAATCCCAAATCTTCAAAACTCAATTCAAATGCAGTACCATCCTAAGTACCATCACTACTATTAATCCCAAATCTTCATAACTTAGTTCAAATGCAATAGCATCTTAAGAACTATCATGTAATGAACCATTTCCACTTTTCTTTTAACCCTACAACAATATATAAATATGAACCAATGAAAAAGTGAACACAACAACACCATCAATCTTTCATCTTTAAGAGAAAAAACATTTATTTAAACACCTTACTTAGAAAAGAAAAAACCCAAAAATCAACAGCTTATAGCACTTAAAAGATAAAATAAAAAACCTGTTTCATTTGAGGAAAATCTTGATCCCAAAATAGGGAAATAAACTTGCAATTTGACATACTAATTTGCATAAGCAAAAATCAAAATAATCATCAGTTTTAGGGTTACTTATGTTGCATAAGCTCCTTTGAAAATTACTTGCTTTCGGTTTAGAAAATTTGAATCAGTACTGAGAGATTGATTAGCAATTCTATGATCTGGTGTTCTTCAATTGAGTCAAGATTTTTTTTCCTTGCTGAAGATTTTGCTCCTAATTAAGAAACTTCTACGATCTCAATTTTTATTAAGAAAAGATTAAAGAAGTTGGTGAGGGGCAATGGTGTTTTAGGGCTTTGGAAATAGAGAGAGAAATGAATGTGGAGGCTGTAGTTGAAAGTGTAGAAAGAACGATGATGAAAAAATTAGGGCAAAAATGAAAAAGTAATCTTTCAGCATTCCTACCGTGCTATGAATGGGCAATTCATAGGTTAGGGCAAAGAATGGTATTCAACCTCTATTCAAAGATTTGTGGGAATAGAGAGCTAAATAGCAACACCTGTAATAGGTATTCCACTAATAAAATCAAGATATCGTTGAGGAGTTATTTCACCAATAAAATCATGTGTATGTGTGTAAATATGTGATCAAATCAAATTGATCCTCTTAAAATAAATTTTAACATTATAAAATTTTCAATCATATATGTGTAAAATTAATTTTTCTTAGATATTCACTTATAAGGCTTTGATCAAAAGTATTAAAAAAAGACATTTTCTATCTTTTTTATCTTCTTTTCTAAATTCATGGTTTTCACCAAAACCAATAAAAAGTAGTGATAAGTTGTAATTTATACATATTTTTATCCCATGCTTAGCACATTTTTAGATGAATTATCATTAGATTTGTGGAATTTGATGCTCCTAATCCTTTAATTTCATGTCTTATACTTAGGTGAGCATAGGAGAGTAAAAAGAGCGAGAAATAGGCCAAAAACAAAAAAATGGGCCAACGTGGGAAATCAACGCAGCCTGGACTTCCTCACACGAGTATACCACATGTTCGTGTCTATTTAATAGTCTTCAACATGGTTTGAAGCACTTGCACACGGGCGTGGTACACGACCGTGTCCCTGTCGAGCCCAAGTCTAATTCTATTCAGAAAATGACAATTTTGAGGGTTTCGAAGCATTCTAAAGCCTATTTAAACACCCTAGAGAAGAATTAAAAAGGGGACACGGAGTAGGAAGTAAGGAATTACTCGAAGAAAGCCGACTGATCCATCTTAGAAGCCGGATTCTCCTTCAAGACTAAAGATCTCCCTTCAATTTCCTTTAGGGGTTTTTGGGTTTTCTTTATGTTTTGTTATTATTATTCTCCTGAGATGTTTTCCTTTACAATTATGAACTAAATCCCCTAAATACCTAAGGGGGATGAAACCTAATATGGATCTTGTTAATATTTTCTGAATTATATGATAAATACTTGATTTGTTCTTAATTATGTGTTCTTAATTCTTGTTTTAATATTTCAGGATATTGATTCAAGTATTGATGTGGTTATTCAGAGGAGCAAAAGTCCCTATCTAAGAGTAGATCTAGCATAATTAAGAGGAGTTGATTGCACCCCTAGACATAGGGCGACATAATTTTGCCGGATTAGGGTGAAACCTAATAAGGGAATCCATAGATCCAGTTAATGCAACACTAGATGTTTTAATTAGAAAGAGATTTCAATTAATCAACCTAGGGTTAGACGTTGTTAATCTTGAGAGAGATAATAATATAAATTAGGGATTTCTACGGATCAAGTCAAGTGAATAAATCGTCTAGTTCAGATTCGAATAATAAGTGAAGCTTAGGTGGATTCTTCCTTGGGTATTGTCCAAATCAATCAGCTTTCCCAAAAGTTTTTCCCCAATTTACTTTTTGTGTATTCTTAGTTTAATTAACTAGTTTAGATAAAACAAATCCCCTTATTTTTAGGCTAGATAATAAAAAGAAGGTTACTACTAGTACTTTTAGTTCCTGTGGGTTCGACATCCGGTCTTGCTATAAACTATACTACTGTTCGATAGGTGCGCTTGCCTTTATTGTAATAATAGTTAGTTTTTAAGTACGATCAATCATAAATATAAAACTTATCACGTAGACAATCAAGTAGATTATATTTTTTGATGTGAAGTTATTAAGAAGGTTGTTAGGACTACGACTGTCTAACAATGTTTGCTCAGTGACCTGATCAGTAACAGACTTAGTCAATTATAATATAAAAAAACTTGAGTATTTTTATTTAATGACCTTTTTGACATATGCATTGCTTTTAAAACAAATGGGCCACATAAAATGCAACATTCAAGCTCTCGAAAATGAACTTATCAAGAGGAGTAGTGTGTGAAGAGTTTGAAATAGAATTCGACTTGGATTATTTAAGACGTCGTCGTTGGCTAGTTTCAAGGAAGGAGTTTCTTATTGACTTAGGAATCTATTAATTGATTATAAAGCACATAGAAAGTCAAGTTTATTTAGATTTGTTGGCATTTATCATTACTGTCTAAGATGCCTACAAAAAGGCAGTACTTTGTACATTTGATGTAGTTTTTTTTGTAGAGAGTTGTGAATTGTTATTCTGGCTAATTGGTCTCTTTGTTTTTACACTTAGTCTTAAGAATTAATTGTGATTGATAAACTATAAAAGTAACATATTTTAATCCCATTATTAATACATTTTTGGATGGTTAACTATAAAAATTAGTGAATTTGATGCTCCTAATCCTTTAAATTCATGTTTTTATACTTAGAACAATATTTGTGAGCGAAAGGAGAGAAAAATGAGTCAAAATCGGACAAATAGAGTTGTTTTCACGATCCACATAGCCTTGGCATTTCCACACGACCTGGCCACATGCCCGTGTGAGCCACACGGGCTGGCCACAAGCCCATGTACCAATTGTGTCGATATCGCACCATGCTTTCCAAATACGCAAAAAAAAACTCAATTTTTAGGCTTTCTGAGCATTCTAAAATCTATAAATACCAATTAGACGAAGATTTAGGGGGGAAATTAGAGAAGATGTAAGAAAACACTCGAAGAATGCCATCGGAATCAACTCAGAGTTTTATTGAGTCTCTTTATGTCTTGTGGTTATCCTAACTTTGAGATGTTTCTATTCAGGATTATGAACTAAATTCCCTATATACCTAGGGAAGATGAAACCTATGATGAATCTTATTATTTGGTTTCTAATTTACATGATAAATACTTGATTCTTATTCTCAATTATGTATGCTTATTTCTTGTTTTAATATTTTTGGGATATTAATTCATGTTTAATGTGCTTATTTTAATAGAGCAAAAGTCCCTATTTTGATAGTAGATCTAACATAATTGAATGGAGTTGCATGTAATCCTAGAAATAGGACAACATAAAGCTACCAGATTATAGTCAAATCTAATAGGGGAATCCATAAATTGAGTTAATGTGACATTAGGGGTTTTAATTAGAAAGATATTTTAATTAATCAACCTAGAGTCAGTTGTTCTTACTCTCGAAAGAGATATTAACATAATTTAGGGATTTCTACAGATCAAGACACAAGTGAATAAATCGTTTTATTGAGATTTATAATAATAGGTGAAGCCTAGGTGGATTCTTTCCTGGGTATTGTCTATCTCATTGGTTATCTTTGACTATTTTCCTATTTCATTCTCTGTTGCATTCTTAGATAAATTAGTTTAGTAATTTTATATTAAAACACATCACCCTAATTTTTCGGCTAGATAATAAGAAAACGGTAATTACTAGTACTTTTAGTCCTCGTGGATACGATATTCCCTACTCACCATAGCTATAATATTGTTCTATTAGTGCGCTTGCCTTTATCGTATTTATAGTTAGTTTAGTGACCATCAATGATTGAATTAAACCTTTGTAAGTAAGGTTTGGGTGAGTAGTTGTAACTAGCTAGGACTAGATATTGGGGTTGCAAATACATCTTATAGAAGGGTAGTTTGGGCTTACATTAATAAGTGGTTGGATTGATTGAGGAATAAGATATCATTCGTTGAGCAAGGCTTCATAGAGTAGGATTATTTCCTAACCGCATAAACAAATGACTATGTGCAAATCTCTTTCTACTTTTGTAATTTTTATTTCTATTTTATTATTTTTTCAATTCTATGACTAAACTCGCTATTGAACAATAGAGTGATATTCACAACAAACTAATGTAGTTTTTCAAGTGATATCAGAAGCTGTTTCAAAAGTTGTTTGGAGATGATTCTGAACACTATTTGCTGTCATGAAAACTACAAGATAAGAAAACTCTACCACTCGAGCACCTCTTCTAGTTGGCTCTTCAAACTATGCCACTAAAAAGCTTGAAAAAAAACTTTCATTATGCCAGTTGTTGAATTAGCTTTGTAACAACCTGATAGTCACGGGTGACGGAAAATGCAATTCTGAGACTCTATTTTCGTAAATTAGAATGTAAATATTTATTAGAAATATTTACAAAGTTATTTGTGTGGTTAATTAGGTTTTGGTTAGGTGAATTTGCATGAATTAAGAGTAATTAGGTAAAAGAACTAAATTGTACAAATGGTGAAAGTTGAATTATAAATTAAAGAAAAATTAAAAGGACTAAAGAAGCAGCAATTATGCCATTGCTCATAAATAAAGCGGCATAAGTGTATATTATTATAAAATTTAAAGTTAAAAATATATAATATTATATTATATAATATTAAATCTTAATGTTTAAGTTTATGTATATATTATATTATAAAAAAATAAAAGAAATAGAAAAGAAAGAAAGAACAAACGAAACAGAAGGGAAAAAGAAAGAAAAGGAGAAAGACCAAAGCTAAGGGTTTCAAAGTTTCAAGCTCAATTGGTTAGTCAATTTAGTCCATTTTTCTTGTAATTTTTATGTTTTTAGAATCTCGGTATTAAATACTACCCGACCCATGTCAAAATTTTAGAAATTATTGAGTTTTTAGATGTTGTTAATGTTGAATAATTTTAGTATTAGGGACTAAATTGATATATTTTTAAGTTAGAAATGAAAAAGGATTAAATTGTAAAACAAATAGAAAATTTTGTGTAATAGGGACTAAATTGTGAAAATTTCAAAATTTAGGAATTTATGTGAAAATAATGAGTTAAATTTAGTTTAAAGTAGAATTTGTATGAAAATATAAGATTAAATGTGAAGAAACAAAATTAGTCTCGATTTAGGGACTAAATTGAAAATTAGGCAATATTTCAGTAAAAATTGAAATATTCAATATGAAATTGAATTGTGTTGTATTAATGATTTTTAGTTGTTTTAATTCTGTAGCTAATGTCATACAGGAATCCTCGACTAAAAAGGGGAAAGATAAAGTCGACGAGGAATAGCTCGGAATTTCTGGTTTGTATTTCTATAATTCGAAACTAGTTATTAACTATTGTATTTTTAATTTAATGCATATGGTAAGTGTTGAGGTGAGTATTTGGCACTTTGACATTGAATTGAATTGAATTTGATTGAATGGATTGAATTGATATATACATATATTATAAAAGTATTGATTATTGAATTCGAATGATTATATATATGTGCAAATATGATAATTGAATTTTGGTTGTATTGGAAAGTGAAATTAAACCCTATGAACTATATCGGGCTGAGTCAGATATAGATGGCATGCCATAGGATTGGATGGGTTCAGGGGCTTCTTCGACTTCGAGTTGATGAGACACTAGGTGTCAATTTATCACTTCAGATTAATTCGATGAGGCACTCGGTGCCAATTTACTTTGGTTTAACTGATGAGACACTGGCTGCCAAATTATTACTTCGAATTATCCGATAAGGTACTAGGTGCCAAACTGGGGTGTTTGGTTGGATCCCTGTATCCGTTCGAGTCCGAGTCGTGTTTGTAACAACCTGTTTTAGGGTCAAATAGGAACAGTGGTTTTGAAACCACAAATCTGAAATAGAAATATTTATTTTATTGTTTCTTTAAGGTTTACAACATGATAGAATAATTGTGTGAAAATTTCGTTAAGAAATTTTATTGATTGAGTGCTCAATTTGACTAGAAGGACTAAATTGCAATAGGCGCAAAACTTGAATTCTATAAGTTTAAGGTGTCTAATTGTTATGAACTTTTAATTAGAGGTCCTTAAATGGCAATTAGACCATTATACCTTTGGATGGACAAAAATAGACATGATTAGGTGAAATTTCAAAGTTATGCATTAAGGGTATTTTAGTAATTTGGCTAATAAGGACAAAATTAACTAAATAAAAGATGTCCATCTTCTCAATTTCATCCCCCCATAGCCAAAATTCACAAGGAGTCCATAACTGGGGTTTGGCCACTTTCAAACTTGATTGTAAGTCCATTCTTGCCTCATTTTTAATGATTTATATGTTTTTGAAGTTGTCTTAACCTAATCTAGCCTTTCCAAAAGAAAGATTAAAGTTTAAAATTTGACCTATGATGAATATGTGTGTATTTTGATGTTCGATGGTAGAAAATGCATGTTTGTTGTTTGTTAAACGACTTTTGTAAAGTGATTTTTAATATAAAAAAAAAGTCAAATAGGGACTTATCTGTAAAAGTCTATAAAATGTGTAGAAAAGTATGAATAAATGAAAAATGTGGGATTTTATGAGTATAAATAATATTCAGCTAGGCTTAGGTTGTGAAGAAATTGAAAGAAATTCATTTTACGAGCCTAGGGACTAAATTGTAAAATGTTGAAAAGTTAGGGGCAAAAATATAATTTTTCCATAATGTGTTTCTGGGCTGAATTGAATAATGTGATGATTAAATAAGTTAAATGTGATATTATAGATCAAGAAAAATGAAGTTCGGGTCTAGATCGGGGGAAAACCAAAGTAATTGACGAATATATCTCTTTGCCCTTTTTGTAACCGAGGTAAGTTCGTATGTTAAATAAGCTTTATTATAATTGTATTTTAATTGCTTTAATACTTCATGAATTGTGTAAATGACTTTAAGGACACGTTTGACGACGTTTTGGCAAGCAAGAAATACTAATCGAACCTTAAGAATAGATTAGGATACAAGTGACATGTCACTAGGGTTTTATGTTATGTGGTCCGGGTGCTGGTGTTGGTCCTGTACGTCGTACCGGTGGCTGAGTATACCGGCATATGTTGTGGTTAATTGACAGCTTGTGTGAGCAGCACCGAGTAGCTACGTCTTAACTGACAGCTTGTGTGAGCAGACCCGTTGTTTGCTTGAGAGCGAGCATATATGTGATATGAGATAGAGGTAGCAATGGCTACATATGTGGCACCTTGTGTGCAAGGTTTCTGAGTATCCGAATTTATTATTCCGAGTGGTTCATCAGGTATGTCAATGATGAGAATAAATGTGAAGCTATTACGAGATGGTACAAGTATGTACGCAAAGCTTATGTTTAGAAAATTTGTGGAATGATGATTTCAAGGTAAGTTGTGATGGATGAATTATGGTCATGAGATTTTGGTAAATTACATTACCTTATGTTAAATTACTTGCATGTTAATGTATGGTAAGGTTAGCTTATTTCTTTCATATGAGCATGCTAAGCTATATAGCTTACTGATCGTGATTTTTCGTGATAAGTTTTATAAATTTATAATTAATAATTCTTGAAACTAACTATTATCACGACGTAGGCAAGTGTAACTATCGAACAGTAGTATAGCTTTAGCAAGACCGGATTGTCGAACCCAAAGGAACTAAAAGTACTAGTAATGACTGTCTTTTTATTATCTAGCCTAAGAATAATGGGGTTTGTTTAAATTATCTAATTAACTAAACTAAGAGATCACAGAAAATAGAATTGGTGAATTATTTTTGGAAAAACGATTGAATTCAGACAATACCTAAGGAAAAATCCACTTAGACTTCACTTGTTATTTTGGCTCCGAATCGGGCGATTTATTCATTTAACTTGTTCCGTAGAAATTCCTAAGTTATGTTATTATCCCTATTCAAGACTAATAATGTCTAACCCTAGATTGAATAATTGAAATTTCTTTCTAATTAACACCTTAGGGTTGCATTAACTAGATTTATGGATCCCCTTATTAGGTTTCACCCTAATCAAGCAAAATCTTGTCACCCTATCTCTAGGCGCGCAATCAACTCCGTTTAATTGTGACAAAGTCACTCTTAGACAGGGACTATTCATCCTCCAACTAAGAGCATTAACTTGAATCAATATCCTGAAATACCGAAACAAAAATTAAGAACACGTAATTAAGAACAAGTTAAATATTTATCATACAATTCAGAAAATAATAACAAGATTCGTCTTAGGTTTCATTCCCCTTAGGTATTTAGGGGTTTTAGGTCATAACTAAATAGGAAAACATCTCAGAAGAATAATGAATACAAAACATAAAGAAAACCCAAAACTCCTGAAGGAAAATTAAGGAGAGATCTTCAATCTTGATGATGAATCCGGCTTCTGAGATGGATCAATCGGCTTTCTTAGAGAATTCCTTGCTCCCCACTCTCCGTCTCCCCTTTAGTCCTCCTCTAGGGTGTTTAAATAGGCTTTAGAATGCCTAAAATCCCTAAAAATTGCCCTTTTCTGAATAGAACTTAACTAGGGCTCAGCAGGGATACGCCCGTGTGACACGTCCGTATGCGACTACTTCAAGCCGTGGTCGAAGCTGAGAGATCAACACACCCGTGCTGAGGTTGTTTTAGGCCGTGGTCGAGCCTGTTAGTGTAACGCCCCCTTACCCGAGACCGTCGCCGGAGTCGAGCACGAGGCATTACTAAACTTATTTGAGCACATAAACAAATTCAGACAATTTATATTACCTTTTCCGGATAAGCTGTCCAACTGCATCATAGTCGCTAAAAAAATCATATCTTGAGTTACAAAACTCGAAATCCAAATCCGTAAATTTTCCCTGAATCTAGACTCATATATCTACTCACTAATTTTTTTCTAGAATTTTTGGTTGGGCCAATTAGTACAGTTTATTAGTTAGAGTCTCCCCTGTTTCAGAGTTCAACTACTCTGACCCCTGTGTACTACGAACCAAATTTCTCCCTGTACAAAATTCAAATAACTATGAAGTTTGTTTCTCTTAAAAATAGATTCAAGAAGGAATCCATAAATGTATAGTATGACTCCTAACTATTTTTTTACAATTTTTAATGATTTTTACAAATCAGAACAGGGGAGCTTGAAATCACTCTGACCTTATCTCACAAAAGTTATTGCATCTCATGATTTACAATTCCATTGCTTACATAATTTCTTTTATAAGAAACTAGACTCAATAAGCTTTAATTTCATATTTTATTCAACCCCTAATTATATTTTCATAATTTATGGTGAATTTTCAAAGTCAAACTACTGCTACTAACTAAAAACTGTTTTAGTACAAAATATTGTTAATTAGTTTATAACATCTTTACTTTAATTCATTCAAACTCTATACATGCCATATAAATCTTTAAACATAAAACAAAAGCTACCGGAATTGATCTGGATAGTGTGCCTTGTTGTGTTGATCCGATCTACCAACTTCACTTTAATTCAATCTACATAAAAATATCAAACACACACAAGTAAGCTTATGGAAGCTTAGTAAGTTCATAGGTTTAAAAGTAATGATTACCAAACATAATGTTTCCAAACAATACCAAAACATTTACTAAAGTTTCCTGCCATTCACAATTATTTGTTATAATAATTCACATAGTTGAGCTCAACAAATAACAACTACTCAATTTCTTTCATTTGGTTCACTTCTCTTGTATTTCTTATTATCAAATCGAGAAACGGCTTATGAAATTGAGTACGTCGTTGTTCAATGCCACGATTCACAACTCAAGTATGGTTTTCCTTATTGAAATACCATACCTACATTTTACAACTCGGTATGGGAAATGCCATACCTCGTTTCTTAACTCAAGATGGATAATACCATACCTACGTTTCAAAACTCGGTATGGTTAATACCATACTTACATTTCTCAACTCAAGTATGGATGATACCATACCTACGTTTCACAACCTTGCCATGGATCAACCATGGTCTTATCCATCAATTCATCACTTGTCATGATACTAACGCATTACTCAATCCTCGCGTTTTTTCCTAATTTGCATTTCCACATTTATTCTTTCATTAACAAAATTTACACAATTCCACAACAAATTCATATATAATAACACATTATATACTTCAATCATTCACAAATAAACATCTAAATTCAACCATATGAACTTACCCTACTAATTTGTAGAAGATATTGAAATTTAGGGACTATTCCGCAACTTTTTCTTTTCTCGCTCTTCTTTGGATTGTTGATCTATAATATAAATATTTCCATTCATTAGCATCAATTTGATTTCTATTTCACTTCACAATTTATGCTGTTCAACTTTCAAATTGCACTTTTACCCCAAAATTTTCAATTTTTCCAATTTAGTCCTTGCTCAATTCACCCATCAATTGAACTAATTTTTTTCTCAATTAACACTTTATTTTATCATTATAAACTATTTCAAAACCTTTAATATTCTGAATTTCAACACCAACCTTCAATTCACAACTTTTTCACAATTAGGTCCTAAATACCATTTTCTATCAAAATCACTAAATAAAACCACTTTAATATGAAATTAGAACTTAAATTTCATAATAATTCATCACAAACTTCCTTTATCCATCCATAGTAACTTCCAATTTCACCCATAAAATCAAAAACTAATGAATTCTATAAGTGGACCTAATTGTAAAAGTCATAAAAACATAAAAATTATCAAGAAAAAGCAAGAATTAAACTCACTTGATGTAAAAATATGAAAAACCAGCTTTCTCCAGACCTTCTATGGCGTTTTGGCTGAGAAAATATGAAGAGATGTCTAGACCTTTCAATTTTGTCCTTATTTTTATATGTTAAAATTGTAAAATTTCCAATTTTGCCCTTATTTCCTTATTTTCTCTGCTGACTTCTTGCCTTTGCCGTCCAGCCTACTCACTTTTAGGCTTAATTGCTCTTTAAATCCTCTTTCTTTTAACACTTGAGCTATTTAATTCTTCTAGCAAATTTTATTTTTATTACAATTTAGTCCTTTTATTTAATTGACTACCCATACGTTAAAATTTCTCAACCAAACTTTAACACTAGCTAAATGACACTCCATAAGTATTTATAAAAATATTTATAGCTCGGTTTTTCAAATTTGAGGTCTCGATACCTCAGTTTTGACCCGTTTAACCTAATAAATTCTTTTAATTCACCAAACTCACCAATTCAAAAATTCTTCCAAATTCTTACTTGACTCATAAATATTAAATTACTACCTTGTTCAATCTTACTTGTCAGATTTAGTGATCTCAAATCACTATTTCCGACACCACTGAAAATTAGGCCGTTACAGTTAGAATGGAACCGGCATGTGTTCTGCCCGTGTGAGGAAGTCCAGGCCTTGTTGTTTTCCCACTTCGGCCCATTTTCTCCTTTTCTGGCCCGTTTCTTGTTCTTTTCGCTCTCCTATGCTCACCTAAGTATAAAACATGAAATTAAAGGATTAGGAGCATCAAATTCATCAAATATAAGGAGAAATCATTCATAAATGTGTTAAGCAGGGGATAAAAATATGTATAAATTACGGTTTATCAAATACCCCCACACTTAAGCGTTTGCTTGTCCTGAAGCAAAATCCTCAATTCACAATTAAGAATTCCTTTATCTTAACTTATAATTCCTACCAATAATATCTCAAACTAATTCATAAGTAATCATACATTGAGAATTCAACTAGAAGAGCATTAAAGTTTCAAGCATTCCAAGTTGAGCATTTAATCATGAAAAATATAGGCATCTCCCATTATCTAAGTAGTTACCATCGATTTAGAATATCACAGAGTTTAACATCCTCACTAAAGATTCACTCAAATCACTCGAAGTGTTTTAGGACAATGAAATTAGCACTCATCAGTCAATATGAAAAGTTATTACCATAGGCTTGCGTGAAAATCAAATCTCCACCACTATATATTGAGGTGATACATCAATCAAAAGGTCTTTAGAGGGTTGTAATGAGGCTCGGTCAGGGGGTGTGGTCACAGGCTGAAAGAAAAGGTTAGAATGGAGATTGAATTAAAAAATTACTTAGCTAGAAAAATATTTAATCATCACTTGCGTAACACGGAGCTTCTTCTCAGAATATGGAATTTAAATACTTAAGCTCAAAAACAAAAGATCACTACTACTAATATGTATACATGTTTTTTTTTAATAACAAGTCAAATAACATAGACTAACTACTAAGAACAAGACATAGCTAAGCAATTTATTCAAATCAAATCTCGACAAAAATAGGGATCAAATTAATTGAGGGGATTTCAACAAAAATGAGGTAAGGGTTAATATTAAGGGTAATACAAGGAATGGCTTGTTATGCTCAAAGGGGTTTACTAAGGGCTAATCGTGGAGGTAAGCTTTTCATGGCATGAGTGGGTTAATCCTAAGTGCCTCTATCATCTTGATATATCAAATCAAATGGTGTGGTCTTGACATGCATAATCAAGCAAGTTCTAGAATAACAATTCGATATTGACGCACTCAAGCAATTATAAAAGTGAGCATAAAAGAAATAATAGATGGTCTTAAAGGCTCAATAATCTCACAAAAATTATGGCTTTTTGGTGTTTAAACCTGTGATTTTCAATTCAAGATAATACCTAAACTCGGGGAAACAACCTAAAATTTTAAATTCTCAAAAATCTACTTATCATGCTTAATTCTCCAATCCCTTAAAGTTTAAATAATCAATGCGTGACTGCCTATGTTTTAATTCAAGATATATCAATAAAAATCATAATTTAATCAAAATTCATCCTAAAAATGATATGATAGATTTGCAAGAGAATAAGGCAATATTCAGGGATTTTTCTGATAATGAAATGAATACCCCCCACACTTAAGATGTACATTGCCCACAATGTACAAAGATAAAGTTAGTGGCAAATAGAGATATAATATCATAAAATAGGGAGAGAGATGAAACTTCCTAAGTGTTAAATGAACGAACACCCTAGTTTAGAGTTATGTAGAGTGGAGGAGGATACTCCGGGGGTGGTAGAGGTTGGGTTCCACAAGTGCTGCGCCAAAAGAATATTATATCTCGTGATCGAGCAGGTCATGGCAGTCATAGAGAACCTTTTCCAATAAAGTTTGAAGTTCCTAGTAATTGTGAGCTATGTAGCTCTTTATAACTGTGATAAAATCAAGAACTTTTTTAGGGGATATAAGGAAGAATAATTACTCATAAAGAATTAGCTGAGATTAAAATTTGTTTATAAAACCTAAATATAAAACAGTACCAAAAAGGAAATAACATTAAAAGTTAAAAGTGAAATTAATAAAAACTTTGATAAATAAAAATAAAAATAAAGATAAGATAAAATTAAATATCATCATCGCCGGATGGTTCGCGAAGTGGTGGTGGCGATGAGATGTGGAATTGCTGACAATTTTGCTGCAAAGTAGCATCAATGTTATCAAATCGCTAAAAACACTGCTGCTCGAATCGAGTGAGGCGCTCAGAAATGTTAGCATATGAAGCTGCCGTATGAACTGGGTGATGGGAGCATGGTGGCTAAGACAATGGGTCCTCGTGCTGTGGAGGGAAATCATCAGTAATGTCCTCGGGGGCCTTCTCGGTTGATTGGGCGAGACGATATTGAGGAGGGTAAGTTCCTCGGCGCTTTTCGATCATCCTCATGCTTAGCATGTTCGGGATGCCTTGTGGAGCCTTCTGGCGAATGAGGGTAAAGAATGATTCTTGTGCCGCGGTGTTGAAGAGCTTGAAGTGTCGGGCCAGTCGAGTCACGTAAGGGCCAATGGAGATGAGCCCCTTCTGATGTCGCTCCATCTGATGGCGAATGGAAAGGGCGATGAAATAGGCGAGGCCGAAGACATGCCCGTGCGACACACACAATAAGAAATAGATGTCGTGAGTGTTGACGACATCAGTGCTCTCTCTCCTCCCTATCAAAGTATGAGCTAAGATAGAGTGTAAATACCTCAAGGAAGGAGGGAGAGCTGATCCCTTGGAGCGACTGGGGTCGTAGGTGGCCGAGCGAGGGACGAGGGACGAGGGTGTTCCAGCACTTCGAGGAAGAATAATAGATGTGACGGTTGAGGGTATCGAGGTCGTTCTCCTCCTGAAACTCCTCTGTGTAAAGAACGCTTAACTGGCGGACTAGACTGCCAAGCCAAAATTAGACTGTGCCGGGATCATCATAGTTGGTCATTACGGTCTGAAGATGGAATGTTGAGCATAGTTCTATTGTGAGCTCGAGATACGTCGGCTCGACAATCTCAAAGAAGAGATTCCATGAGTCAGTGGTGAGGAGGGCACGAATCGCATCAACCAATTGGACTTGTTCTACTGCAGCCCAGTCGATGCAGCGGCCCGCAATTAAAGGTCAGGCCTAGAGTATTAGGAAAAGTTCTTCTTGGGGTCCAATGGGGAACTGCAGGAAGGGGTGGCGAATTTCAGTAGTGAGACCCGAGGAGGATGACACTCCCTTCTTTTTCTTCAAAGCGGGGACGACGACTTTCTTTCCTCTTGAAGACGACATGGTATACCTACAAGCAAAACCATTATTTTGTCTGGATGAATGGTCAAGGTAAAACGAAAACAAATTCAAAAAAGAAAAATTCATAAATAATTTCAGCCACAACTACTAACACTAACAAATTTAACCAAACTAATCAATTTTGTGGCATTGGCATGGTAGTAGCATGAATATAAAAGTGGCAAAGAACTTTATGGAAATATAAAAAGCATGAATTTATCATAATGCATGGATTATAATGGCAAAGAATAATAAGCAAGTGAAAACTATGAATATTGACTTAGAATAGGTAAATAGGGCATGAAAAATCACAAAAATATGTCACATGGAATGAATGATAACTAATCTAAAAATGAAGTTTGAATGTAACAAAATGAACATAGTGTGAGATAAATAAAGATTATTATGATAAATAGCATTAGCAATGAGTGAAATTAAAGGGGAAAGAGTAAACAAACGCAAAAAAGAGGTGAATGAGCGTCAAAAATAGAGTTGGAAGCAGCGCACGCACGGGCGTGGCAGGGAGGGTGTGTGGACTTGCAGCGGTTAGGGTTAGGGATTTTTGGGTGAAGAAGATGATGAATAGTGAAGCCTATTTATAGATTTTGGGGCACATGGCCAGGGGACACGCCCGTCTGCACTAATTTTAGCCCGTGTGTTTCGCGTCTTTTTGAATTTCGGTGAGTCTGATATTCGCCCCATGCCATTGTACCTTGGGCGTGTTGATGCACACGGCTCAACGAGTCCTCATGGCTTAGTCTCTTCAGGTGTTTTGTTATTGATGGTTCCACCAGCTACTGCATCAATCATTTGTCATGTTGAAGGGTTTACACCATTGTAAAACGTTTGAACTTGCAGCCATAGAGGTAACCCATGATGAGGGCACCTTCGCAGTAGGTCTTTGTATCTCTCCCATGCATCGTAAAGTGTTTCTAAATCTATCTGCATAAAAGAAGAAATATCATTACGTAATTTGGTCGTCTTAGCCGGTGGAAAATACTTTAATAAAAACTTTTTGCTCATTTGTTCCCAAGTAGTGATTGACCCTCGTGGTAACGAGTTCAACCACTGTTTAGCTTTGTTCCTCAACAAAAAAGGGAATAACCGAAGACGAATGACATCGTTAGAAATGCCATTAATTTTAAATGTGTATCAAAACCTAGAAAATTTTCCAAGTGAGTGTTGGGGTCCTCATTCTGCAAACCAACAAACTGAATAAATTACTGTATCATTTGAATTGTGTTAGGTTTCAGTTCAAAATTATTTGCAGCAATAGCAGGCCTAACTATACTTGACTCAGTTCCTGTTAAATTAGGTTTAGCATAATCATACATAGTACGAGGAGCAGGATTCTGATTTACAAGAACAGCGGGTATCGCAGGTGGTAGCGGGCTTTCTTGATTTTCAGCCATCTCCTCGGTTGTAGTTGAGATATCGTCCTCTTGATCTTCCTCTGTGTATCTTAAGCTTCGCCTTATTTCTCGTTGGTTTCTACGAGCGGTGCGATCGATTTCTTCGTCAAAAAGTAATGGTCCCGACGGGTGCCTTCTAGTCATAAACTATAAGAACTTGCCAAAAGGAAGGAAAGGAAAATTTAGTAAATAAAAATAAAAACAAAAACAAAATTGAATTGCAGTAAAAGTAAAAGTAAATGGCTAAAGTAATAAAAATTAAGTGTTCCTAATATTTTAGTTCCCCGGGAACGGCGCCAAGAACTTGATCGTGATTTTCCGTGATAAGTTTTATAAATTTATAATTAATCGTTCTTGAAACTAACTATTATCACGACGTAGGCAAATGTACCTATCAAACAGTAGTATAACTTTAGCAAGACCGGATTGTCGAACCCAAAAGAACTAAAAGTATTAGTAATGACTGTCTTTTTATTATCTAACCTAAGAATAATAGGGTTTGTTTTAATTATCTAATTAACTAAACTAAGAGATCACAGAAAATAGAATTAGGGAATTACTTTTGGAAAAACGATTGAATTAAGACAATACCAAAGGAAAAATCCACCTAGACTTCACTTGTTATTTTGGCTCCGAATTGGACGATTTATTCATTTAACTTGTTCCGTAGAAATCCCTAAGTTATGTTATTATCCCTATTCAAGACTAATAACGTCTAACCTTAGATTGAATAATTGAAATTTCTTTCTAATTAACACTCTAGGGTTGTATTAACTCGATCTATGGATCTCCTTATTAGGTTTCTCCCTAATCTGGCAAAATCTTGTCACCCTATCTCTAGGCGCAAAATCAACTCCGCTTAATTATGACAAAGTCACTCTTAGACAATGACTATTTATCCTCCAACTAAGAGCATTAACTTGAATCAATATCCTGAAATACCGAAACAAGAATTAAGAACACATAATTAAGAACAAGTCAAATATTTATCATACAATTTAGAAAATAATAACAAGATTCGTCTTAGGTTTCATTCCCCTTAGAGGTTTTAGTTCATAACTAAATAGGAAAACATCTCAGAAGAATAATGAATACAAAACATAAAGAAAACCCAAAACTCCTGAAGGGAAATTGAGGAGAGATCTTCAGTCTTGATAATGAATCCGGCTTCTAAAATGGTTCAATCGGCTTTCTTGGAGTAATTCCTTACTCCCCACTCTCCGTCTCCCCTTCAGTCCTTCTCTAGGGTGTTTAAATAGGCTGTAGAATGCCTAAAAGCCCTAAAAATTGCCCTTTTTCTGAATAGAACTTAACTAGGGCTCGGTAGGGACACGCCCGTGTGCGATTACTTCAGGCCGTGGTCGAAGCTGAGAGATCAACACGCTCATACTGAGGTTGTTTTAGGCCGTAGTCGAGCCTGTTAGAATGTCACGGGCATGTGTTCTGCCTGTGTGAGGAAGTCCAGGCCGTGTTATTTTCCCACTTCGGCACATTTTCTCCGTTTTTAGCCCGTTTCTTGTTCTTTTCGCTCTCCTATGCTCACCTAAGTATAAAACATGAAATTAAAGGATTAGAAGCATCAAATTCACCAAATCTAAGGAGAAATCATTCATAAATGTGTTAAGCAAGGGATAAAAATATGTATAAATTACAGTTTATCACTTACTCCATTTTATTTTCTGTGTTTTATAGAGTCACCAAGCTAGCTCGAATTGGAGATTGTCAGAGTTCGCATCACACTATCAAACTATTATTGTGGGTACCGATGATTTTAAATATTTTGAAAATATGGCATGTATAGGGACTTGATCATTTTTTTATATGTGTCATTAAGAATTTGGCCAATTGTATTGACTTGTAATTGTCAAGGCTTGATGTGGTATTTGGCCATGAAACTTGGCTTATTTTGGTTGAATTGATTGTAAGCTTATATATATATATATATGCATGCATGTGCAATTATCTCTTGTGTGATGTGGTTTATAAATGCTTGGTAAATGGTTGAATGTGGCTTAATGGTTTTGGTTATTGAATGGCTAAGATTGGCTCATAGATGCACTAGGAAAACTAAGTAAAATTATGCATGTTTTTTGGTAGCCATATTGAAACTTGTAGAATGTGAGTTGGTATGATTTGGTTTAACAAAATATGGTGTTGTAAATAAGTTGAATGTGGATAATGAAATGACATGATTTGACCATGTTTTGTGGATGTTTGGTTGCCTAAGTATATCATGATTTTATGCCATTGAACTTGTTGTGTGTCGGTGGAAATGAAGGTGACAAATGGCTTGGTAATTAGCCTTTATTTTATCCACACGGGTAGACACACAGGCGTGTGTCTAGGCCGTGTGTGACACACGGCCTGCCCCATGGGCATGTGTTCCGACCGTGTGTCCCCTGCACCTTAATTTTGAGAAACAGAATGCTTAGAATTATACACACAGGCAGAGACACGGGCGTGTGTCTCAGTCGTGTGAGGGACATGGCCTCAAGCATGGGCGTGTGTCCTGACCGTGTGAAGTCTGCACCTATTTTATGAAAATTAAATTAACTACATGGCCTAGCACACGGGCGTGTGACTCGGCTATGTGACCTCAATTTGTTCATACTTTGCAAAACAGAAAGTTACACAGGTTAGGGACACGGACGTGTGTTACCACACGGCCTACCAACATAGGCGTGTCCCAAACACACAAGCGTGTGACCCCTGTTCATAGCAAAAATTTTCTAAATTTTGTAAAACCTTCTTAAGTGCTCGGTTTTGTCCCGAACCACTTCCAAAACATTTTTTGGGCCTCGTAGGCTCGTAGTAGGGACTTTATGATTGAATACAAACAATTTTAATTTGGATACAAATTTACGACTCGGAATTGTATGTTTGCTTGTGATGTGAGTCCGATAATGCCTCATATCCTGTTCTGACGTTGAATATGGATAAGAGGTGTTACAGTGTTAATAGGGGTAATTAATTAAAATTGCATTATGATTGATGTTAGATGATATTGTATGTGAAATGAAAATGGAGCAGTGAATTGAAATATGGATTGAGACACATGGATTGTGTATTCATGAATTGGATATGGAATGAACAAAATTATTGTTTAAATGATATGTATATTAGATTGTGAAAAGCTATTTATATAACAAATATAAGAATTGAGATATTGTGAAACAAATCAAATGTGATATGGGTGTTGTAATATTTAGATTGTATATTTGTGATTTCATATCTTTTGATATTCAGATTATAGAAATACCATTGAGTTTTACTCAGCGAATGTAACATCCCTCATTCGTATTTAACGCCAAAATTGGGTTACAGAGCATTACCGAACTTATTTCACAAATAAACATACATTTCTCATACATTTTTCATTTTCAATATAAACCATTTACAATCATACATCAAGTCCCTAATACGAGCCTACGAGGCCTAAAACATGCTTTACAAGTGGTTCGGGACTAAACCGATATCTCAGGAAATTTTAAGAAAACTTATAAAATTTTACAAAATACAGGGGACACACGCCTGAATGGCCTGACCGTGTGTCTCACACGGCCAAAAACACACCCGTGTCACGGGCTGTGTGAACATTTGAAATAGGATCACATGGCCATGTCTCAGCCCATGTCCAACCCCGTGTAACTCTTTGATTTGGATCACACGGCCAACTACACGCTCGTGTGACCAACCCGTATGCCATTCGAAATGACATCATACGCCCGTGTGCCAAGGCGTGTGCTAGGCCGCGCCAAACCTGTAGGGTATACTGACTTATGCCACACGGCCAAGTCACATACCGGTATGCTGAGCCGTTTGGAGCATACTGACTTGATTTCTAATTAAACATGTAACACCCCTTACCCGTACTCGACGCCAGAACAGGGTACAAGGCATTACTATATTTGAACGCAATCAACCACACAAAATCGGACCATAAAATTTTGTTCCAATTAAGGTCATTTAAACATATACGTAACATCTCTTATACCGGCTTACGAGGCCCAAACCATGCAACGGGAAAGATTTGAGACTAAACCGAAAACTTTCAAAAATTTTACCACAGTAAGAAAATTTTCATTTTTTAGAGAGTCACACGCCCATGTGGGTAGGCGGTGTGGTCACACAAGCCCGTGTGGCATGGGACACACCTGTGTCCTTTGCCCGTATAACTCTCTGACTATAACGTCATCAACCAAATAAGGTCACACGGCCAAGGCACCTGCCCATGTCCTTAGGCCATGTGGCAAATTAAATTCCAAAATCAGGTGCAGACTTCACACGGCCTGGGCACACGCCCATGTTCTTAGGCCGTGTCTCTCACACGATCAAGACACACAGCCGTGTCTCTACCTGTGTGTTTAGTACTGGGCATTCTATTTTGCATTTATTAGGGTGCAGGGGACACACGGCAGGATCACACGCCTATGGGGCAAGCCGTGTGTCACACACGATCTAAACACACGCCCGTGTCGGCAACTTTAAGGCTATTTTCCAAGCCAATTGTCACCCTTCTTTGTACAAACACATATATGGCTTCAATGATACCTTAACACTCATAAACATAGCTTATGCATGACAACTTCCCTTCACATTATACTTGTTTAAGACTCTCTACTATGACAAATCAAATCTTACCAACACGCATATACGAATAAGCAATATTTCTTAGACTTGAATGCATGCATTTTCATACCATCTTATACACACACATGACATTCATTAACATTCAACCATCAATAACCATAGGTCATATCATAATAGAATTGGCACATACATACATAGATGAATAAATTTACAACCCAATAATCATTATGAGCCATATCTCATGGCCATACACAAAATGAATCAACTATCATTATGAGCCAACACATTTGGCTAGACCAATATGACATATAACAAAAAAGCCAAGTCCCTATACATGCCATACTCAAAATGTTGAGACTAACTATAGCTAAAAGATTCGATTGATAGTATGAACGAGCCTCCGACGTCCTTTGATCCTCGAGCTAGCTTGGCGATACTATGAGAAAATGAAAAAGAGAGGGAATAAGCATAAAGCTTAGTAAGCTTGCATGAAATTAATAAGCAATAAAAATATGCAATTTCATACACATACATAACATAACTTAAGTCATCTCATTCTTAATAGCCATCGTAGTCATGCCCTATCTCATTCATTTTACATAAAGTTCAATGGAATTCAAGGTCATAATTCCTTCATTCTCATCTTACCAAAGTCTCATCATTTCGAAACCTCAATGACTACAAGCTTGGTGTACATATTTGTACCCTTTCAACATGATCATACCACGTCATTTCCTTGACACATCCTTGGATTACCTGTTGAACCACTTGGAATACTAATGGATACTCGGGAAACCTCATTCACATAATAAGATGCCAACGCCATATCCCAGATATGGTCTTACATGGGATCTCATATCAACGTCATATCTCAGATATGGTCTTACATGATAACACATACCGATACCAATGTCATATCCCAGATATGGTCTTATACAGGATCTCATCAACCCAAATGTCGTGATATTTGTACCCTAAGTATCCCTAAGGTTCAACCGGCTTTCAACACTTCAACTCTTTCTTGGTCAACATCAATAATATTCACAAAGAAAAATATACAGTTCATGCAACATTAAATGTTAAATTCTTAATAGAATGCTATATCAATTACACACAAACTTACCTCGGTACAAAAATATGGACAATCAATTCAATTTAGACCAAGATTTTGTTCTTTCCCCGGTCTAGGCCCGGACTCTGTTTTTCTTGATCTATAATAGAAAATTTCACTTATTTAGTTACCACATTATTCAAAACAACCCATAAAACATATTTTGACAAAATTATAGTTTTGCCCCTAAACTTTCACATAATTATAATTTAGCTCATAGGCTCTTAAAATGAAATGTGCCCATTTTCTTGGTTACCCAAGCCTAGTCAACTCATATTCCCTCTTATAATAGCCCACATTTTTCATCAAATCACATTTTAACACCTATTTTTACATGTTTTACAAACAAGTTCTTATAGGTGTTTTCATGAGAAATCACTTAGAAAAAGATGTTCATCTAACACCAAACTTTCATATTCCTCCATGAATCATCAAAATACATGCATGAAACACATGGGTAAATTTTTGAACATAAACCCTAGCTCAAAATAATGGTAAAAATAGCTATATCATGCTTCAAGGATCTCAAAAACATAAAAAAACTAACACCAAAATGACTTACATGTAGAGGGTTTATTTTGCTAAAATTTTCAAGCTTCCATGGTGGTTTTCTTCTTCAATTTTTGGCTGAGAATGAAATGAAGAAGAACATGGCCACTTGTTTTATTTTAGTAGTTTTTGCTTTTGTCATCAAATACCAACCCATACCAAATTTTGACTTTTTGACTTTTTTTTTCCATGCATATCCATTCACACATATAATGGCCTATTTACTCATTAAGGACCTCAACTCTTAAGTTCTATAGCTATTTAACACATTTAGCTAATAGAACACAAATTTAGCATTTTACGCGATTTAGTCCTTATTCACAAATTAACATTCAAACGGTAAAATTTCCTAACAAAATTTTTACACAATCATATTATCATGCTGTAGACCTCAAAAGAACACTAAAATAAATTTTATGACCTCAGATTTGTGGTCCTGAAACCACTATTCTGGCTAGGCCCAAAATCGGGATGTTACAAAGCACTAAGGGACACATGGCCGTGTCACCTGACCATGTGTCACACACGGCTGAGACACACGCCCGTGTCTCTGCCAGTGTGGACAAAAATAGGCTATTTATCGAGTCATCTTTCTTACCCAAATATGTATACACCTATACAATCAAATGGCACATAAAATGGCATAAATAAGCATTCAACCAATCTCAACCAAACATAGTTCATACCATTTCTATACCAAAAACAACAAGGCACAAATGTACCACAATATGCTATTTCATTCATCCTAATTTCACGTTCTCAAATAACTTAAATGGTTACTTTCATTTATGCATCACTTTACCTAAATCACAAGCATACCAATTCTCAATTATCAATTATATGATGCTTTAGTTACCAATTCACAAACAACTATTCACCACAAGCATTTACATAGCAATTATCAAATGCATAACAAAGGTCATTTGCACAAATATATATACATCACCAAATATATCAAAATAAGCCAACTCTCATGGCTATACACAAAACCAAATACTTAGAATTCACAATCCAACTCAAATGGCTAAATTCATTATCCAACCATAAACCAAATTGACCGTAATTCCTATACATGCCATATAACCAAAACATATACCAAAGGGATAACTTGATAGTGTGATGAGATCTCCAACGATTCCCAAACCCGAACTAGCTTCGAAATTCACTATAAAACATGAAAAAGTAAACAAAGTAAGCTATAAAGCTTAGTAAGCTCGTATAGTTAATAAGTCAAACTCACCGTTTAATCACCATTCAAGTAATATAACATAGTATACTTCAAAATCATGTAATTATAATTTTAACATATATTCAATCGCATAATTAATCAAGATCTCATAACTTTCATAGTTTCAATGCTTGTATAGTTTCCGTACATACATGTATTGGTACATATCTATTTCTCACCATTTCATATCTTCAATATACCCATTGAACCATTTGGAATACTATCGAATTCTCAGGAATCTCGCACCCTAAGTGTCAATACATAGCTGAAGCTATCTCAATCTCATATCACATATAATGCTCACTCTCAAGCTATCAACGGGTCTGCTCACACAAGCTGAGGTCATAATGTTGGTACACAGTGTTGCTCACACAAGCTGCTGAGAGTCCGCAACACATTCCAAATAACTAAGCCACCGATAGGGCGTACAGACCAGCACCCAAATCACATAACCCCTAATGACATGTCATTCGTATCCTAATCTATTCCTAAGGTTCAACCGGGATTTCTCAACGCCGAATCTTTGTCAAATCTATCGCAAGGTCGTATTTCACAAATAATTCAATATTAAGCATTTAAAACACAATTATATTAATGCTTATTAACATACGAACTTACCTCGAATGCAAAAACGATGAAATGAGTCGATTAGTCCAACACTTTGTTTTTCCCCCGATCTAAATCCGAATTTCACTTTTCTTGATCTATATGTAATCAAAATTAACTTATTTAATCATAATTATATTCAATTTATCCCAAAATGCATATTATAGCAACTTTACACTTTTCCCCTAATATTTCAACATTTTTACAATTTAGTCCTTATCTCATAAAAACACAAATTCATGCAATTAGTTCCCTACCCATGCTAGCCAAATTTCATATAGGCCCATATCAGCCCATATTTTTTATTTATTTCACAATTTAACCATAAAATTTACATATTTTATAATTTAATCCCTAAGTGGCAATTTTACCAAAAATCACGTTACAAATGTTGTTTATATAATAACAAGCACACACTTTATATCATCAAACATCAAAATATACCTATATTCATCAATGGAAAAACCCTAAACCTTTAAAAATTTTGCAAATTAGTCCCTGGGCTAGTTAGATTAAGCTGCAACGATATTAAAAACATAGAAATCATTAAAAATGGGACAAAATTCACTTACCAATTAATCTTCAAAGTGACCGAACCCTAGCAAGCTCTTATGGCTTCTTATTTTCTTGAATTTTCGGTGGGAGAGATGAATGAAAATGTGTAATAGTCTAATTTTCAGTGGTATCGGGAATAGAGATTGGAGATCACTAAACCCGACGGGTGAGTTGAAAATTTAATAAATTAATATTTATGAGTCAAATGTGAATATAAAAGCATTTTTGAATTAGTGAATTTGGTGATTTAAAAGAATTAATTAGGTAAATTAGGTCGAGAATGAGGTATCGAGACCTCACTTCATAAACCGAGCCATAAATATTTTTAGAAATATTTATGGAGTCTTTAAATGAGGTAGTATTAAAATTTAGTCAGAAAATTTTGATGTTTGGGTGGTTAATTAAATAAAAAGGAATAAATTGAAAAAGATGTAAAAGTTGCTAAAATGATTAAATAGCTCAATTGTCAAATGAGGAAGGACCTAAAGTGCAAATAAGCCCAAAGGAGATATTTTGGGCGGCAATAGCTAAGAAAAATCAGAAAATGGGTGAAATAAGGGCAAAATTGGAAAATTGCCAAAATTAACTAAATAAAAATGGGACTAAATTGGAATATCTAGAATTCTCTTCATTTCTCTTCATATTCATCAGCTGAAAAATAGCCATGGAGGAGGGTTCAAGCTGGTTTTCATACTCTAGCTTCATGTAAGTTTAATTCTTGCTTTCTCCTTGAAATTTTTATGTTTTTAGACTTTTACAATTGGATCCAACTTACTATTTCATTAGTTTCTGATTCCATGGCTAATTTTTGAAGTTTTTATGGATGAGTACTGGAAGCATATGATGAATAAACATAGAACTGAAGCTTTAATTTTGATATATGGTGATTTTATCAAGTAAAATAGATGAAAATTGGTTTAGGACCTAATTGTGAAAGAGTTTGGAATTAAGGTCTAGTGTTAAAGTTCTGGTTTTCAAGGGTTATGAAGTAGTTTAAAATGATGGAATAAAGTATTAAATGGGAAAAATTATCTCAATTGAGGAGTTAATTGAGCAAGGATTAAATTGTATGAACTATGAAATTTGGGGCTAAATGGAAATCAATATTTTTCACTAAAACTGTTTTTGGCAGCAGCAGTAGTCTAACTTTGAAAAATCACCAAAAATTGTAAAAATCGAATTAGAGGATGAAAAAAAAATGAAATTAAAGATTATTGAGTCTAGTTTCTTATAAAAGAAATTATGTAAGTAATGGAATTGTAAATCATGAGATACAATAACTTTTGTCAGACAAGGTCATAATGATTTCGGGTTCCCCTGTTCTGAATTTGGAAAATCATAAAAAATTGGATAAAAATAATTAGGGGCTTAAATTTATATGTTTAGAATCCTTAATGAGTCTATTTTCAATAGAAACAAACGAGGACATCACGAGAAGATAATTATTTTTTAGTGAAGAAGGGTCAGAACTGTCAGATAGCAGAACAGGGGAGACTTCAATGAATAAACTGTTTTAATTGGCCCAACCAAAAATTATGAAATTTTTATGGTAAGAAGAAATATGAGTCTAGTTTCTGGGAAATTTTATGGATCTTAATTTGGAGTTCTGTAGCTCAAGATAAAAATAATTTAGTAATTATGACACGGATGGACTGCTTGAATATTCACATTAGTAAATAGTGAAAATTATGGATAATGTTACTTAGAAATGTGTTATTTATACTAAAGATGTGAATAGAGAGGAGGAGGAGGAAAAAGTAAATATACATATATTTATGAATGACTTGTGTATAAATTGATCACGTGCCCGATTATAATCGATAAATGTTGAATTAGAAATGATATAAGGTTTTATTTGGAATATTTATTATGAAATTATGATTATCGCTATAATACAAAAATCGAACTTGTGATTTTATATAACTAAATTTTAGTGACCATTTGTTAATATTATTAAATTTTAATATTATTTTATGAATGGTGATTAATATTTATGTATGTTAACTGTTGAAAATAAGTAAATTATGTACAAAAGTTATGAAATTGAACTGAGTATTTCGGAGGAACGGAACGCAGGAAATGAGTACGATCTTTCAGTGAAAAAGATGAATTGACGGTAAATTACCCAAGTAAACCAAGATTCAGCATTTGTGGCAAATTCTCGTGTTTGCTTTCCGTTTAGCTCCTACGAGCTTTCGTTAACTCATATGAGTTTCAGTTAACCCTTTTGGGGTTTCAGGCTTAGCTCGATGAGCTTGATTAGCCTTCTCGGCTTCGTTTAGCACTTATGTGCTTCAATGACTTCTGGGCTTCAGATCACGGTGTACTCAAATTCGTAAGCCGTTCCTTGAATGGACAGGTTGGAAAGTCGTAAATGTAACATGTGGAAAAAGAAATGTAAGTAATGTTATCATTATTAGTATTGAGCTCAATTATGTGAATTTGTCATTTGAAATTGTGATTGACAGGAAGAAACAGTGAATTGCATGCTTATGAATGGTTACACATAATTATCTAAAAAAAAAATGATGGTTATTGATATATGGAGACACGAGACAAGTTGTCATGAAAATATATTTAAATTATTTGTAAGTGTTTCGTACTTCTTGGTAATGCCTCGTACCCTATTCCGCGAATGGATATGGGTAGGGGGTGTTATGAAATGATAGCTTTTGTTGTTTTATTATTTTACTTAACTTATTTCATAAATTACTAATTTAACCTTAACTTAAAACATTAAAATTCACTTAAATGATGTCCAAGAATGTCCATTAACATTAAAAATGGTCTAATTATAACATAAGGACTTCCACTTTAAGGTTCCATAGCTATTAGACACATTTAGCTATTAGAACACTACTTTTTCACTTTACACGATTTAGTCCTTTTTATCAAATTGACCATTCAAACGATAAAATTAACTAACGAAAATTTCACACAATCATACTATTTTGCTGTAAACATTAAAATAATAATAAAATAATTATTTCAACCTCAGATTTGTGGTCCCAAAATCACTGTTCTGATTTGACTAAAAACAGGCTATTACAGCATACGGTTTTGTTTTCCGTGCGCAGGTTAGGTACTTAATTTGATCTTCGAATCAGCATCCAACAACGACCCAACCTCAAACGTGGTAATGTTTATCCTTTTGTTTTGGCATGTACCTAAGGTGTCTAACTATAAATCATTTTTTGGATTGATTGCAAATAAGATTATAAGTTAATATTGGTTGGTTATATACATATAAATATGTGTTTATGTTTGAGGTTATATTATGGCATGTTTAATTTAATGATTAAATGAACATGAAATAGGAAAAATAGATTGAATTTGGCATGTTTACAAATTAGACTTGAATGATACTTTGATAATATGATTTGATGATATAATTGTGATACCAATGAGGGTACATTGGTTAGACACCTAGGATGTATGTTTTGATATGATTTGGATGTGTTTGGTCATGTTTTAAATTGGTTAAATGAATGATTTTTGAGTTGCTTATTGTCCAAGCTTGCAGGGAAAGGTAAACTTGTTGTTTAATGTTCATTTTGAGTCCACACGACTAGCACACAGGCGTGCGAGGCCATTTCGAAAGGGCACAAGGTTTGGCACACGGGCGTGTGGCTTGGCCGTGTGACCCAAGTCAGAGAGTTACACAGGTATAGACACATGCTGGGACACTGCCGTGTGTCTCTATTTCAAATGCCCACATGGTCTAAGGCACAAGCATGTCTCCTGGCCGTGTGACACGACCGTGTGAACCCTACAGCTTTGAAAATTTTTAATATTTTTCGAAAAATTCTTTGAATTTTTGAATTAGTCTCGATCTGTTTCTGTAACACCCCTAACTTGTATCCGTTGCCGGAATAGTGTTAAAGGTGTTACCGGACATATCGGAACATTCACATATACTTAAGCATAACATAATCAAAACATATAATAATCATTCACAATTGTCCCTTATATAGGCCTACAAGATCTTAAACATGCTTTAGAAAGGGGTCGGGACTAAACTGAGCTCATACAAAATTTTTCGAAACTTAAACATTTTTCAAAGTTACAAAGGTCACACGCCCGTGTGACAGGCCATGTGTCTCACATGGTATTAGACACGCTCGTGTGTCTAGGCCGTGGCAAAACAGGGCATACATACTGACTTGTCCACATGGCCACATGACATGCCTGTGTGCCAGGCCGTGTGAAAATTAGGGAGGCTACTGACTTGGGTCACATGGCCAGCCACACGCCCATCTGTCTAGCCCGTGCTCGAAACTGACTTGGCCACACGGCCTAGCACACGCCTGTGTGTGTGACAGTGTGGTCTGCCCAGGCTCACTTCGAAATGGCCATTGAGCAACACGACTGAGACACACGCCGTGTCCCTGCCATGTGGGCAAAAATAGGCCATTTACAAGGCCAATATTGTCACCTTTTTTGGGTCAAACCTACAAGTACCAAAACCAAGCATTTTATACCACATTCTCAACTAATTCACAATCGAAAATGTACATCCATCGTACCATATCATTATCGACTGATTCTATGCTTAATAAGCATACCAAATTGTGCCAAATCATAAGACAAAATCATACCAAAAATTATGTTTCATAACCTCAATTTAGTTCATTTAATTTCATACCATCAACTTACCAATTCCTTAAATAAGCACATACCAAAACTTACCAAAATTGACCATTTTACTTGGTCATTCAAGAGTGTATCAAAATATACCATTTTTGAACACAAAGCATATACCAACATTCATTCATAATAATAACCATAACCAAGCCATATCATATGGCTAGATACATACATTACAAAACATATTCACACACATCTAGCCTATACATGTCATACTTCAAAATATACATTTTCAAAAGATACCAAAATAGAGTTCGATAGTGTAGTAATGATCATCGACGATTCCCAAGCTCCCAGTAGCTTCGATATCTATAAAACAATGCAAACACACACAAAGTAAGCTTTTAAAAGCTTAGTAAGCCATATACAAATAAACTTAACACATAACATCAATTTATATCAATTCATTCATATAACTCATGGCATAATATATTCAAACATTTGTATATCTCATATAGCTCAATGATTCATAATTCCATTGCACATATAACACATCTTATTCTCTTAGTAGTTTTTACTTGTTTCATATGTCCATATATATATATATATATTTATATATACATACCTTTCCTTCTCAATCAACATATATATTACAAACGTACCTGAATTAAATACTTACTTACATAACCATTCATTACTCAGAATTCCCGTTGAACCGTTCAAAATCAATAAGGATACTAGGATAGCTCGGAAAGCTCATACAATGCCAACGTCCCAGACGTGGTCTTACATGTAGTCAAATATTGATGCCACTGTCCCAGACAGGGTCTTACACGAAATCAAATATGATGCCGATGTCCCAGACATGGTCTTACATGTAAATCATAAGTCAATGCCAACGTCCCAGACGTGGTCTTACACGAAAACACACATATCGGATCCTATGTCATTACATATGTATCCTAACTATTCCTATGGTTCGTACGGGGCTTTTCGAACGTCGTTACATTATAGAAACTTTCTCATATAGCCATTCATCACAATTCAATGTTATATAACATAAATAATTCAACTTAAACATGTTTATTGTATATTGACTTACCTCGTACGGATTTGAACAAACGGAGTCGACTACTCAATGACTTTCGACTTTCCCCGGTCTAATTCCATTTTCTTTGGTTCTTGATCTAAATCAATTCAAATTTAACTTATTCAATTACACATTCACTCAAATCAATCCATATATACATATTTTGGATATTTTACAAATTAGCCCTCACATTTTCACATTTTGACATTTTAGTCCCTAATTCACAAAATCACAAAATACACCAAATTTCTTTGGACATATGCTTAGCCGAATATTCCTAATGTTCATATAAGTCTACATATTTTATTTATTTCACATTTTAGTCCATAAATTTATCATTTTTACAATTTAGCCCAAATTACTCAAATTCATCAAAAATTCAAAGACAAAACATTTAGCCCAAATTACTCAAATTCATCAAAAATTCAAAGACAAAACATGTTAACCCAACTTCAAACTTCTATATACTATCATCAAACTTCATAAAACTCATAGTTTCATCAATGACATAACTCAAAATCATAAAAAAAAAAAAATCAGAAATTGAGGCATAGGCTTGATAGTTTACTAAGCAACAATCACAAAAACGTAGAAATTATCAAAAACCGAACAAAATCCATACTTAATCACCAAATTAATGTGTCGAAACCCTAAGAGCTCTTTTATTTTATTTTTTTCTTCAATTTTCGGCAAACATGGATGATAATGGCAATTTCCATGCTTTTGTTTTATTAATTAACCTTTAATTAACAATTTACTAATTTTGCCCTTAATGAAAATATTAATAAAACATTAACACATAAGGCTATAATTGTCCACTTACCATGAAAATGGCATAATAACAACATAAGGACCTCTCATTTAAAAAGACATAGCAAATAGGCACTTTAACAAATAGTAGGCAACTTTTACGTTTTATGCGATTAGGTCATTTTATCAAATTAAGCACACAAACGATTAAATTTTTATACGGAATTTTCACACATGCTAATTCACATATAATAGGCATGGAAAATAATATAAAAATATTTTTATGACTCGAATTTATGGTCCCGAAACAACTATTTCGACTAGGGTCTAAATAGGGCTGTTACAGTTTCTAACACGTATTTTGGGCCTCGAGGGCTCAAATAAGAGACAGTATGTATGAGTTTAATTGGTTTTTGACCTAAATATAATAGGATAAGAAATGTCAATAATTTATGTCTGTTTGATTGATAAGCTTCGGTAATTCTCTGAAACCTTATTCCGGCAATATATGTGGGTTAGGGGTGTTACATTTAGCTTGGAAAGCGGTCAAGGAAGAATGGAGAAAGCTTGAGGTAACAGGAACTAATAGGGCAACGAAACCGAAAAAAAAAAAGCCCCTTGGACATGTTTGATGAAGAAATTCCACAGCGAACTAAAATCCCGATGAAATTCTATACCCTAATCGACCAAAAAACTCAAGAAGAAATTATCGAAAAGCTTATTGAATTCTTAACGAAGAAAAGAGACTCCAAGAAAGAATAAAAAGTTCAAGATTCTCCTCCTATTATGTTTTTTGATGAAAATGAAGATGTGGTATCCTTTCAAAAAGAAACTATTGAAAGTGAAGAAGAAGGGCAGCAGGAAAGCGAGCATAAGGTGCTTAATGAAATGTTTGAGTTGACTAACATGGTTGATGATAAGTCTGAAAGTGAACAAGGCTCATTATAATATTAGCTTAGGTTAACTGTAATTTGATAATGTTGACATCTAAAGGACTAAACCATAAAATATGAAAAATATGATTATTATGAATAGATTCAATATATTGAATAGATGTGAATTTGTTATATGATTGAATGATATGTATATGATGATGTTACAAATTTTGAAATGATACGAAAATGGAAACAGTGCCTGTGTGAACTTAGTAAATGATTAGGATACGAATGACATGCCATTAGGGTCCAAATGAAAAAAAAAAGGAAATGGTTCAATCGATAAGAATGAAAAAGGGTGTTCGATCAAGGATTAATACGATGGCTGGAGATCTAACATATGTTTTAGACTCTCTAAAGCTAGTTTTAGCAGCATTGAACTAGCTCGTGATAGCAACCCTGCTCTGAAGCTAGTGTTAGCAGCCCGAATATGTTAACTTGTGAGAGAAAATTAGTCTTGTGGATCCAAGTTCAATTTACTAGTGTTCTCCAAGTGAATTTCATATAGACTTACTACGTATTCATTATGCTTATTCATTGTTTTCCCTATTTCCTGTAGATTGTTGATTTGAGGAATGTGTTGATTGGATCGCCTCGAAGCTCACACTATCCAGCTCTGACTCAATAGTCTTTTGATCGTTTTAAGTCAGTTATGTGGCATGTACATAGGTGTTTATATGTGTTAGCTTGGAATGTTAACTTAGTTGGACCTTACATAATGCTTGATTTTGGAAAAGCTAGTGCTCATGTGTATATGTGTTTGATTTGGTAAATTGTTGTGATTTTGAATGTCTTTCAAAGGGTATGTTTGAACTTGAAATGGTATGGTGGAGTAATGGTATTTAATGGTCAAATGCATAATTGACTTGGTTAAAATTGTATAGGTAGAATTGGTATATGTTGAATGGTTTGTTTCGGTGCCAAATTTTAGCATATTAGGTTAAATGATACAAATTGATTGAAATATGATTTTTTAGGTATTTTTTTCGATTAGTTTGTTGCAGGTATAAGTGTGCATTTATGCACTAATTGTATAAGTTGTTGTTGTCATGAAATAGGTACCAAAATTGAATATTTTTGTAAAATTAACAAGAGGTACCAATATCATGGGGTTGGGCATCGATACTTCAGAAATTTTCTTAAATTTTCAAAACATCGAACCTCAAAAAGGTATCGATACCATCATAAAGTATCGATACTTTAGAATATGTATCAATACTTGTCATTTTTTATCGATTTCCCAGAACTTTGAAGCTAAAAATAGAATTGGCCCCTATCAAGAGTATCCATACCTTTTCAAAAAATTTGAAAGTTTATAGTTTGGTCCTATATCATGCTCAAGTAAGTAAAAGAGCTCTCATAAGCTCGATTGAGACTCGAAAAAGATTGTAAATCATGTTTTGGATGAAATTTTTGAATGTTTAAATGATCTTTTTATAGTGTATTTGACAGTTGTGCTCCAGCAACAGTTGTGGCATCCTATAGCTCGGACTTAGCGATCGGGTTGGGCAAGGGGTGTTACACCTCTATCTACAATATCTCTATTTATTAAACAATGTACAAATATAATTTTTAATATTTTACAATTAGTTAATTTATAATTTTAAATTTATATCTTTTTAGAATAGTATGTTTTAATTATCTTTAATAATTTTTTTCTTATATTAATGTCATGAAATAATTTTTTATTAAATAATAAAAAAATAAACTTGTTAAAGAGCAAGATTAACAGTGGAAGAAAGTGATGGTTGGATTGGTGGTTCACTTGTAGGTTAGGCGAAGAGCCACTTAGGGCGGGTGGTTTTTTAATGGTTGAGTTGGAAGAAGAAGAAGAAGAAGATGTAGTGGAAGTGGAAGAAGTGTCTTGTGAGTTGTTGCATGGGCCCCTTTATAGTGGAGACAAGATTGTTCACGTGTTTAGAAATTACTAACATTGAGATCTGATCTGGTTTCCTAAGAGTGACAATGATGTAATGTCCTAAGATATGATGTCTTATGACAACCAGGTAATCAATGATTTTAAACTTTCCACATGCATCTTATATATACATGGGCGGAGCCATATGCATGATTGTAAGGTCAAGTGACCCCACAAAAAAAAATAAAAGAAAATTTTACTTATAATTTTTTTAAAATAAATATGTATATAATTGGTGAATTCACCCCATAAAAATTTAAAAATTATCCACCATTTTTTTAAAAAAGAATTGTTTTATATAAAAATAAATGAATATCTTTACACATTAAAATCCAAAAATCCCTAACCATTTTATTTTCTTTTAACATTCATTATCTTTCTCTCAAATTTTTCTTATTTTCTTTCACACACTATGGTATTTTTACAAGAAAGGTGATTAATTTTTCAATACTTTCAAGTGGGTCTACTTAATTGGTAACAATTCTTCATTTTCTTTTCAAGCTTTAATGATTAATCTCTAGAAAATTAGAATTGTAACTTTTCTTGTGATAGATTATGATTTTTATGCAAGAATTTATTTTTTATTGATTGAGTGATTTTGAGATATTAATTTTGTATGAGATTCCTAAAATTTTGATTGGATAATAATTTTTAAAGGTTAACTAATACAAATCCGTGAAGAAATTAGGATTGATTATATTTATAATATTGATTTTTTAATATTAACTATAAATTTAGTATTTTTATTTAGAAATCGTTAGTACTAGTGTGGTTATCGTGAATCTTGTGTTTGAAAATTGATATATTGCATTCTCATGACACCAATACACATTTAAGTGATTTTTATTTTTGTGAAAGAAAAGTACTAGTTGTATGTTGTCTTCGGTGAAAACTTTTGTGTTTAAGGCTTAAATTTAGTTTTCTAAAGTCTACTAGTGAAGTAGAAAAACAACAACAAGAAAAAAGTAAATAGTCAAAGTGAAATATAAATTAACCAATATAAAAAAAAGCCAAACTAGTCAAATTTAACCTTTAAAGCCTTCTAGCCATTCAAGGATTGAGAGCTAAGATTACAAATTATCATCTAAATGATAGAGATAATAGAAGAAGGGCATATTTACAAAGAGCACCTTGTCAACCTCGCTATCACAACTTTCCCCCAAAAATTACGAGAGTGGATCAGAAATTTTCAACTTGTTAGTATAAAGACTGTAATAGTCTTACATATAACTATATTATACATTGTTTTATCAAGGAATAATATTGTACATTAGTTTTTTATAACTTTTATAAACGTTTTAATTTTTCAAAACTTGACCTCACAATTTAAATATCGTGGCTTCGCCTCTGTGTATATATATATTCAACAAAGGTGTTTTGCTTTCTAAGGTATGCCAAGCTTAGGTTCACATATGGTAAAGAGTAGAAGGTATACTGGCTTAGTTAAGTCCGCTAGATACACATAGCTCGCTGAGAGATCAGCTTCGCTGGAGGACACGTGTTGAGATGCGCGATGTAGGCATAACAATTACTACCTCAAGTGGTATCATAACCCTAACGGGTGACCTATATACCATAGGTGAAGGGTTTAAATCCCATCAAAGGCAAGATACTCATGTTGCCTTTTGGTGGGTATTCATACATCTATATACATTCGAGGTGCCCCTTCCGTGAACTATACACAGCTCTCCGTGAAGTCGAAAGGACAATATATTCTATTATTGAGGAATCAAATTGACATCCCCAAGAACAACACTTCGAAGACTTCTTTTGGAAGAGTTCCATCTCCCCTCAACAAAGATAAAAAATAATATATATGCAAATTGGCTATGTTAAAAAATAGATTAAGATAACATAAAAAATATTATATATTAAATGCAAGTATATATGTGGGGACTAGATTATTAGTAAAATAGATGAAATTGCATGAAATTTAATAAAAAGAATGATTTGAAGAAATGATTATAATTAAGCTGTCCAAAATCAAATACCTAGATGTAGGTTATGCATAGTTTTATATGATTACTTATTGTAGGCGAAAAATGAAAAGGTTTGATTGTTTGAATTAGATTCAACTTTGATGGCAGGTCCATTAATGTTAACCTAACATAAAAAAAAGGTTGGTTGACAGAGGTCTACTCTAATTATTGTTGTACGATCGTTGGGTTGTTCTTTATGATCTTTCCCTAAATTGTAAAATCAGATTTTCGTACAATAATAACTCATTCCTTTCATTATCCGAGGTCCCATGATCCTTTATTTTTTAAATATACATAGTATTTAATTAATATAATATCTAACACAATTATCTCTACATTATTACTTCATTCAAAAATCCAACGCAACTATATCCAGTTTACATAATTATGCATATCAAAATTTAGAATTTAAACTAATTTCTTTTATATAATTAGATGTGAGTATTAGATCGAGTCGAGTTAACAAATCATATTATTTATATCCAATGTTGCATTTATATAGACCGTTTATTTAATAACTAGACAAAATATAATACTATTTAACTATATAAATAATATAATGGTTTTGACTTTTAACTTAATGGGTAAATATTTATCAAAACAACATAGTTTTACCTTTTCTTATTTGAATTTTCGGATAACTCGAATTGTGTAATTTATATTAGAGTTAAATCAATAATTTTAATTTTTTGTTCGAGTTTATCCAAATAACTTAAATTATTTAATTCAAAATTTAAAAATTTTTATCAAATTTTTTGAATCGAATTAAATTTGATTAAAGTAATGAATTTGTCAAATAGGAACATGGCCACTATCTATACGTCTATATATAAAAGTTTTTTTTTTTTTTTTTAACATAAGAATACTACGAGTGAATTTAAATATCAATCCCTCTACTTTTTAGATTATAAGAATGGTTAAATTTTAATTTGATTTTTATATATTTTTTTTAAGTTTAAGATTTAATCTATATATTTTAATTTTGATATAATTTGATACCTCAATTTTTATAATACCATTAGTTAGTCTAAATAATTTATTCTAATTAAAATGATTATATGAATTTTTAAGAATTGTTAGTGCCGGTAAAATTCTTTATTAAATTCAGGTCTATTACAAATTTTTTTGTTACATGAGTACCAAGTTTATGTTTTTTTTTTCAAAATGTAACACCAATACAAAAGAATTCTAATAATATTAATACGTAGATCTAAATTTTTAAATTCGAAAAATAGAGAGATAATTTTTGAAATAAAAATATAGAGACTAAATTCAAAATATACGAAGAGTACAAAAACTTTGAACAAATTATAATCTTTAAATTTTTACACTGTAATTTAGTCAAGAAATGAATAATTAATTCAAAACAAGCACATACTATTAAGTAGTAACTATATGTAAAAGGAACCTTTGTTGACACGTGGATAAACCTCCCTTTTTCTTTTTCTTTTTTTATTTATTATATAGCAAACTGCTTAAATATCAGTTTTAGCCGTAGGCTATACTCAAATTTAAAATTATATAATAATGGTCAAATTTTAATGTGGATCCTTGTATTCAAATTTAAGATTTAATCTTTATGTTTCAAAATTTTTATATAATTTGGTACCTCAATCTTTTACAATAACATTGATTAGTTCAAATATTTTATTTTGATTAAAATATTGATGTAACTTTTAAGAGTTGTTAACATTATTAAAATTATTTGCTAAATTCAAGTTTACTGCTGTGCCATTTTTTTATTACATAACTATTAAGTAAGTTTTTTTTAATTTTAAAATGTCACACCAGTGAATTTAACTAAAGAATTTAATGATGTTAACAATTTGATTTGAATTTTTAAATTTGAAAAAATAGAGGGACTAAATTTTTAAAAATAAAAGTAAGAAGATTGAATTTCAAATATACAAATAGTATGGGCACTTAAATTGTATTGTTGAGTATGACTCATATTTCAGTCAGATTTGAGAGGTAATCTCCCAGTTAAATTCTATTTATTTGTTTTAGTCAAACGACTCATAACGCTTTTGGAGAATTCATAACACTTTTGGAGAATTTTGTATTAACGTTTTGAGGGTTCTTTGTTTTCAGGTTTTGGGGTTTAAATTTTTTTATATTAAATTTGTATGTTCAATTTCTTAATTTCTTTTTACTATTTTTAATTGTTGGTTGCTTAATCGGGTCGATTCCCAACATTATTTTAATATTTAAATATTTATTTTATAATTTAACCCAAAAATAATTAATAATTAACCCGACACTAAACGTTAGAAAATCTAAAATAAGTTTTTTAAACTAAAGTGTCCTTCAATCATTTTAGATTGGATTAATTTCTCTTGAGAGGAAGGCATTGAAAATAAAATTATTTTGCTAATTACATTTTTTAAGATTTAAATTTATATTTGTAAGAGATTATTGCCCCTTTCGTTCAATAGTTTATTGCAATAATTTATTGAGAGCAAAGGTTGGCAAAAAGAAAGGATTAAAATATTAGGGTCATGAATTATGATGTGCAGTATGGTAGAGTCAGGCTTCGATCCTTATTTTTTGAAATAAAATATATTTTGTTAATTATTTACCTCTTTGAAAAAATATTCGTGACAAAAGGATTAATCACTACTACTTAGTAGTAGATATATTCATTAAATATTGGTACGATGTTGATAGATAGTTTAATCAAAAAGGGTGTAGATTATTGAGTTATAAAATTTAAAAAAGCTGATGGTGCATTTGCAATTTGTATAAAGTTTTCTGTTTAAATCACGAGAAAGGATTGCAATGGCGTCAACAGTTGCGTAAAGGAATGGAAGGAAAAGGAAAAGAAAGGGGGGGTATTTTTGGAGCCAAACCATCTCTATCTCTAAAATGTAAAAATGGACAAAAAGTAGCATGGTTGTAGCAAAGATAAAAACCCTTTCCTTGTTTAAATGTGTTCTCATTCATGAGATGAAAGAACAACATCTTTCTGCCAATACCATCCATAGAGACTACTTTCTTCTTCTTCGTCTTAACATCGACTGATGGTGTTGGAAAAAACGAGTTTCGGAAACGTAACGGAAAATAAATTTAGGGAAAGACTAGAATTTTAAAAAAATTTTCAAAACAAGACCTTGGTTGTAATATCTAAAGTAATAACCACTTAATCAAAATTTTACTTTTTCGATTCGTCTAGGATGAACGTTTCGACCGAATAGTCTTCTCTGCTATCTCCTCAATCTCACGTCTACTGAGTGTGGACTTACTTCGAATCAAAAAAATTTTCACAAAAATTACCAGTGGGGTAATTTTGCAATTTCTTTGAACTTTTGAATCAAGTTCTAAATCAGAAAAATATCTTCAAAAATTTTCTAGAATAATCTCTTTAGAGAATTTTCTCTCTATAACTTTATCTTGAATTTAAGTGTGTAAATAATGACATAATGCTCTATTTATATAGGGAGAGTTTAATTATGATTAAACTTAATCACTTTAATATTAAATTTAATATTAAATCTTATTAAAATAATAGAATATTTATCTACAATATAAACATTAAATTAAATTTAATATTAAGATAATCACTTTAATATTAAATTAATAAAATACTATTAAGATAAGTATTAAATTAAATCTAATATTAAACTATCAAAATAATATTAATTTTAGAATAATTAATCTGAAATCAAATTCTTTGGTAGAGTCTTAGTAGGGGTGTAACCCTTCCACTGCTCAACCACTAATGACCAATCGTCGCCGGTCACCGAGGCAGCTGTCAGCATGACCACCGATGATCATCGTGCCCAATGATGCAGGTGTGACACCCTTATGACACCCCGAGCTGGTTCGACTACTACTGGTTCAGTCTAGGTCAATGACAACCTGACTAGTCCGGTCTAGTCAATGGTCCACCGGTTGGACTGTTGACACGGTTTCATATACCGACCTTGATTTGACCATTTTTTGGGTCTTGATGTCTAATTTGGGCTCTCGGGCCCAATTTACGATCTTAGGTCCAATTTTCAAGTTCAATTGGGCTAATTGTCTGACTTGAAAATTAACTTCCAAAAATATCATATTAATTTTAATTGATTTGATTAATTTAATTTTACTTGATCAAAATTAATTTTTCCAAAAATGACTTAGATTTTTTAAATTATTTTTTCAAGAAAATTATTTAATCAAATTCTCTAGTTGAACAATTCTCACGACCACCTAATTTAATTCCACATCGAATAAGTCGAATCAATTAAATTATTCCCAAAGTCGTAAAATTTTCTTCTGATTCAAATGCAGTCCGATCAAGCTTTTGTTGAGCTAGCGGAAGGACCAATAAAACATATACAATTGGGCTCTAGTGATTGTAATTATGTCCAGAAGCACAGTTCCGATAATTCACAATTACTTAATCATGGAGTCAGTCCACAAGAAGTACCATGATTGAAAAATCATTATCGTATACTCTTTACGAAAGCAATTCATCCAACTGCTTTATCCAATGACCTCGTCATGTGTGTGTTACCCTCATATGATATATTTGATTCCTTTTAATTAAATTCGTTCACTCAATACAACCTATTTTATCTCATTGTTACCATTGTATCTTCTTAATGATTAATATGGTCACTGTCAACAAATGACTGTGATAAATTATTTGTTCGAGAACAAGCAACCCATGGCTACGTTTCATATTTATCAATTCATACAATGCTAATGAGAGGATATCATTAACTATTTAATTGAGCTATGAATTCTACTGTTGCTAGTAAAGTAATGCCATACACAAGTCATGTACCCAACATACCGGTTATGGGCTCGATCATTTTTAGAGCATAAGCCTCCACTTATATCAAAGTACATTAGTTGGATATGATGGTCAGTGACTGCTTCGATAGCCAAGACTAGCCATCTCCCCAATTGGAATTGTAGACGACATAATAATCATTCTCAGTATTTGAATTAAAAGCTCAATTTGATTCTTTTACGGGATTACAGACTCATTAAGATTATCTACTGAAGTAAATTGTCTTTCTCGCAATGTAAACGTTTTTTACAATGTCACTTATCTTCAATTTAAACTTTAAACAATCAATAAATTAATATTTACTTATCATAATTTTACTATGTATACAAAATAGAAAAACATAAATAGAAAAGATATAATAATAAAATATGAAATTAATTTTATTTATTTATTCATTGTTTAAATAAATAAAAAATAATTAAATATTTACTATAATATCAAAATATTTCCAAGAGATTGGTACTCCCTCCGCTCCTCGATGTTGATGTTCAACACTGGCTATGCCTGACCCACCCACCCCTTGTCTTCACTCTGTCACTGTGCCACCTGTTTTTCCTATTTGGTGCCCCCACACTCCAACGCTAATTATTCTTTCTTCCATTTCACCTATTACCTTATTAACACACCCTTTCTTTAGATGCTATCACATTTCGTAGGAATGAATTCGGGTAACAACTTGAATGCATGTTCTATTACCGTATGTGTGTGTACATATATATATTCAATTTAATTCCTTTCAGCAAATTCCATGATAGTAGGCAACATGGTTACATATATTAATATTTCTTTATTTGTATTCAATAAATTATTATATCACCAATTGAAATTATTAGATTTTTTTTATATTTCTGTATCTATTTTTATGATTTATGTTTGAGGTTCGTGATTTTTTCTCTAATTAATATCATTTTTAAAGTTTAAATTTGTATTCTCCCATTAAGAATATAATATGTGTTACTATCATATTTAATATTTATTGACAATTAACCTTAAAAGATTAAAGGCTAGTTTGGATGCGCGATTGGCTGCGGTGCGGTGTGTTTAGCTTACTTTTTGTCTCATGCTACAGAATTACTACAGTATCTAATCTCACCGCCACCACTGTTTTTACACTAACTGCAATCAAACGCACCGCCCATCCAAACTCACCCTATGTCTAGAAGAAGAAGAAAATTGGGTCCAAACCCTTTAAACCCAAACATGGAGGGAAACAAAGTTCAAAGACATTTGATGTGGAAGTTTCAAAATGCGTGAATGAATGAGGAAATTTGCACGTAAGTTGATAGTAATATTTTGAAGATTTGATGTCATGATCACAATAATTGGTAGTGAAATTGTAAACCATGCCTATTCTCTCCGATTATGTCCCAAAGATAATAATTAGAGCTATCTTTTCCCCACTCTTTTTTTTAATCAAAATAATTGAAGCTATCTTTATAAAGTTAAAAGTGGGCAAATTGTAAGGTTTGAGAAAAAGAATAATTTGAATACTACTCTTTGATTCGATTTTTATTTTAGGGTTTATTGAACTTATTCGAAAATAAAAATATATATATTAAAATTGATGTCAATTATATTTTTATTTATGAAAAGTGATTTTTTTTATAAAAGAGTTATTTAACCAATACCAATTAATAAAATTTGGTTTGGATCATTTAAAAAAATCAAAATATTACAACTTATTTATATATAACAGAGTAAAACTACATTATTTGTCACTAAATTATAGGTAGGTTTTCATTTTAGTCACTTAACTAAAAAATGTTATAATTTGGCCACTCAAGTTTTTGAATTTTTTTTTTTGTGACTTGAATGTTAAGTATTACTTTTTTATTTGGTATAATATCAATTTAGTCCTTAGTTTTTCTACTTTTTGTTAATTTGACCTTGATTATATAAAAATGATAAAAATTGAAATTCTTTTTTAAAATTTAGAAAATTATAAAAATAAAATAAAAGAAGATAAAATTTTAAAAATAGATAAAGGGAGAGGAAATAAGGAAATTTTGTTTTTAAACCCTCCAAATTTTCTCTGTATTACTTGTATAGAGATTTCCAATATTTATTCTTTAAAAAACATAAAAAACATTAAGAAAAATTATTGATTTCCTATTTTTTACCGATAGCTTTTTCTTTATATGAAAAGAAAAATAATTTTTCATTTTACAATTAATTTTGAGTTTTTTTTTATAATTTTGTATGTAATCAAAGTGAAATTGACAAAAAGTATGAAAATTATGGATTAAAATTGTTATTGTACCAACTAAAAATGTGCCACTAAACAATTGGGTGACAAAAAAAATCAAAATTTTAATGACCAAAATAAAAATTTACTTAGAGTCTAATGACTAATGGTGTAGTTTACCATATTTATTTATTTATTTCAAAATCTACTCCCTTTTTTTGCCAAAAAATTCAAAATCTAAGCCAAAGTATATAAAGTTTATGAAATTACATAAAAAAAAAGAAGCCAAAATCATTAATTTAATATAAAAGAATATAAGGATAATTAATTATTCCTCTGAAACTATTCTCTCAAGGGAAAAAAAATTATTCGCTATCTTCTCACATTAGGAAAAAAAAAAATAGAGCTAGCACATTTTATTGTCAGTTGTTTATCTTTTTGGATAACACCTGTAGTGAAAAGATTAATCATAGTCGCAGAAGGTGGGTATTTTGAGTATGATAAACTTTAATATAAACTATCATTAGTGTCACTTATCAACCGAATCCCAACTTAATTATAAAATTACTGAAAATTCATTACTTTTACAAATGCAAAAATATTATCTTAATGCTTTTTATATCCTTTATATTTTGATAAATTAAAAAAAACATAATCATGAAAGTTTTTATTATCTCAAATTTATCATTTTATTAAATTAAAAAAAAGTTGTACCACCTTAATTAAAATCACATTTGGATTTTATATTAATTTTTTCACCCACCCACGTCGTGTAAATTAATATATAAAAACGTTTTTTTCGTGACCATAAATTGTAGTTGCCTACAAAGCAAGATTTACTCGTTTGGCCAATATAACACAATAATTAAGACTTAGCACTGTTTTCCCATAAAAAAGCATTCCTTTTACAAATAATAATAATTATTATTACAATAAAAAGAACAAACATTGGTGCAATGTCCTGCTTCAGCTTCACCATGTTCCAATCCGCTTTAAGGAGAAAAAGATGACAGGGACTCCCAATGACCCAACCCCAACCCCATGCTTCTGTCTATTTAATACTATATATATACATAACTGGCAAACCAGAAATTTTATACGACTAACTGTACAAATCAATCTTTTTCCTTTCTTTTACTAGTAAATAAATTTGGGTTCCCCATTTAAGAATACGTTCAATATGAACCAATTTAGCTAAAAAAAAGTCATTTTAAGGGCCCGCCCACCTGAGTACTGTACTACTTGTACTGTTGCTTCTTATTCGTCATCATGCATTGTTTTTACACTTTCACAATCATTTTTATTTCCTCTTAATCGTTTCACCACATTTTCTTACTTCTTAATCGGCTCCCTAATGCTCTGAAGAAGAAGAAGAAAACCTGCCACTATTACATGCAATAATGAAACATTAAGAGAGTGATTGATCCAATTCAACTACCTGCAATGAGAGAAGGGGTATCACAAACAAAACAAAGTTACAACATGTTGTATGTCATTTAATGCCACACTATTATCAATGGAGGCAATAGAAAAAAAATTTTTGTCACATGGCCCCATTAAAAATGAGGGGTTTGGATGCGTTAGAAAGAGTAAATAATTGTCGTGCAAGCAAGCTGTGAGCACTATCATTTGAAACACAGACATTTACTCTGTGTGTTCCACTCAAAGTGTGTTGCAGTCTTCAATTATCTGATGAGAAATGAAATTGTTAAGACAAGGAATTTTTGAATGGATTTTCCTCACTCACCGACTTGTGTGACTAATTTGCCTAGAGGAAAATGCCAAGTTAACATGTGGTTCTTAATAACTAGTGTTACTTGTGAAAGATCAAAACATATGAAAAAGTTGCATCGAATTTTTGGGCTTAACATGTTTGGATTTTGATCTACTTGTAGGCGTCATGGGTACATGTGAAGTTAGCCTACTGAAAATGTAAAATGGATTGGTGTAGGGTTGAAGCCCATTTCCAATTTCATAATGAGGTAATGATGAATCTGAAAATTGGGTCTGTAAAACTTAGTAGAGTCTACAGATGATAGGATCTGAGACGGTTAAGCTCAGAGGCAAAGTCATCAACAGCATCCTTTGTCAATAGGGTGTTGACCATCTCACCAGCGTTTTTATGAATTTATGCGCGTGCATGATATAACGTAGACGGCACTGCATCACTTAAAAAAATATGGCAAATGAATTCTGAATATGCAATCTTATATGTTGGGTAACTAAGGTTCGCGTTTAGATTGATTACAGTGTTTATTGATCCATTTATAGATGAGTGAACAAAATAGAAAGAATGAAAATAGCCAATAACAAGAAATCATACTTGTTATGTTTCCTAAAAAAACCAAGAAAAACAAAACAAAATTAACCAACAACAAGAAAGCATACTTGAGATGAACACAAGGCATCACTTGAAGAAGGTAGCAAGGTAAAGCCTAGCTTGTCTTGTAACCGACAAAATGATGGAGCAAATAGGGCTTAGTAAGTATGTCTACCACTTTATCATAGCTAGGAACTTCATCAATAAATAGTTGTCCCTCTGTAACTTTCTCATCTAATTCAACACCGTTAGACTTGGAATGCATAATCGAATTCGCGGACATATCAACCGTACTAGTATTATTGCACTAGATTCTTGATTTATCATCCATAGCAACTCCTAACTCCATGAGTAAGGACTCAAGCCACATAACATCAGCTGTGGCAAAGGCTAATCTTCGATACTCAGCCTTTCCTGTGGAACAAGAGACCACTTGCTACTTCTTAGAAGACCATGATACATGATTTCCACCACAAAAGATGTAATATCTGGTGTTAGAATGTCTATAGTCCACATTAGATCCCAGATTCGCATCAGCAAACCCTTCAATAGATAGTCGCGATGCTAGCCAAAAATCAAATGATGATCAAGCATACCCTTTAATTAACGCAAAATTCTCTTCATAGAATTGAAATGCAAATCTAATAGTTGATGCAGGAACTGACATATGTGATTTACTGCAAATGCAATTTCAGGTCTGCTTATCACAATATACAACAATGCTCCCATACTCATGTACATCAACGAAAGCATCTCCCCTAGAGGTCGAAAGTGCATATGTGCTTACTGTTATGAGTATCAGTTGAGTTAGTTAAGTTTGGTGTTATTTGTTAAGGTTAGTTAGCAGCTATCTCTGTGTATTAAATAGCATGTAAACAACTAAAGAAAGAATAGAATGAAAATAGATATTTTGTACGTATCTGTTATGATGTCTAACATGGTATCAAGAGCTAGTTTCTTGTTGTAAAGAATTTTTTTTCTTCGGGGCCATGGCTACAGAAGCAGTTCCAACCATTGACACTCCTCGACATTCCTCTAATAATGGTGAAGCTATTCATTCACAAGGTTCTGGTCACTCTTCTCCCTCTTCTGTTCAGTATTTTTCCAAGCATGACACCATCAAACTTGGTGAAAACAATTTTCCATTATGGAAACATTAACTTCTGCTGATTCTTGAAGGGTATGGTTTTTAGGGTTTTGTTTTTGGTACTATTTCTACTCCTCCACCTTTTGTTTCTGGAAGTGATGGTCAACTTGTTGATAATCTTGCCTTTCTTGTTCACAATAGACAAGATAAGTTTTCGGCTTTATGGTTGTTATCCACAGTTACGGATGATATCTTTGCTCATCTCACCATAGCTAAGACCAGTCTTGAAATCTGGACTGCCATTGATAGACGATTTGATACAAAGTCTAACATCAAGATTTCTAATATGCGTCATTCCCTCTATTCGATCAAAAAAGACAGTCTTAGTGTTAAAGAATATCTGTTCAAGATTAAACAACTCAGTGATGGTTTAACTGCAGCAGGTAGTCTAGTCTCTTAACAGGAACAAGTCAGTATCATACTAGCTGGACTTCCCATTGAATATGATTCCATACGCGTTCTTGCCTCAGCAACTTCAGTTTCTCTTGACTTGCTCGTTGAAATGCTTCTTGATTGTGAAGCACGCTAGATGGTTTCTCTTACTGAAACTCCTTTACAAGCCAACCTGACTTCTCGGTCTCAACAAGATAGTACAGACAACTCGGGTCACTCTTCATCCTCTAATCGTGGCCAAAGGGGACAAGGTCGAGGCTGGTCTCGTGGACAGGCTTGTGGGGGTGGACGAAGCTGGTCCCGTTTTAGACCGCAGTGTCAATTATGTGGAAAGATGGGTCATATGGTTCAAACTTGCTATCATAGGTTCGATGAGAACTTTTCTGGAGTAGGACTTGGTAATTCGGTGCAAGTAAATTGTCATTAGCTTCATGGTCAAGGGAATCCTTCTTCTACATGTCCCTCTGCGCATCATTGTTGTGGTATTATCATCTCCAATCAATCTACTTCTCAAGGTTCACTCTCCACTCCACTTGATCAGGCCTGGTATCCTGACTCCGGGGCAACAAATCATATCATCCCTAACCTGTCCAACATCACAGCTGCTTCTCCCTATACAGGTACGACTCGTGTTTCTATGGGAAATGGTGCACTGGTTCTATAAGAAATGTTGGTTCCTCTGTTTTAAAAGCTGGTTCTCGACTCTTACGTCTCAGAAGTGTTCCACATGTTCCTAATGTCTGTAAGAATTTGATGTCAGTAGGGTAATTTGCAAAGGATAATACTGTATATTTTGAGTTTCATCCCTTCTTGTGTTTTGTGAAGGACATACAGACAGGGACCACTCTCCTAGTGGGCCACATGTATAATGGCCTCTATCGATTTGATGTTTCTCATGCTGCTCCTTCCAACAAAACTTCTACACGGCTCGTTGATGCACATAATTTTAATTCTGCTCTTCTCAATAGTGCTCAACTTACTGGTTCACCTCTATTGTGGCATTCCCGATTGGGGCACCCTTATAATAATGTCCTAAGTCATGTGGTACATACCTGTAATATCCCTCTCAAATAAAATAGTTTACCTCAAGTGTGTACTGCTTGTCAGCTAGGAAAAGCACACAAGGTCCCGTTTGATCATTCAAAAATAATGTACTTATCACCATTTGAACTAGTTGTCTCTGATGTTTGGGGCCCAGCGCATGTAACCTCAAATGGGTTTTTCTATTATGTGTCATTTATTGATATGCACAGTAGATATACATGGCTCTACTTTCTCAAGGCAAAATCTGAAGTTTTCAAATGTTTTATTCATTTCTGTCAAATAGTCAAGGTGCAATTCGGATGTTCCATTAGGATGCTTCAAAGTGACGGAGGAGGGGAGTATCGTGCTCTTTCAGGCGAGCTCTCTCATCTTGGTATCCAACATCAAATTTCGTGTCCTCACACCTCCGAACAGAATGGGGTTGCTGAACGAAAACATCGGCAGGTTGTTGATATGGGACTTACTCTCTTGGCTCAGGCATCCATTCCTTTACAGTTTTGGTCCTATGCCTTTGCCCATGCAGTTCACTTATTCAATCGCCTACCCACTCCTATACTACAACAATGCAACCCTTACGAGAAGCTCTACAACTTGAAGCCCTCGTACTCTCAGCTTAGAGTATTTGGATGTGTCTGCTATCCTTATTTGCGCCCATTTCAATAGAACAAACTCCAGTTTCGGTCAAAGCACTGTGTTTTTCTTAGTGTTGGCAGTAATCAGAAGGGCTACAAATGCCTTGATGCAGATGGCCATATTTTTATTTCAAGATATGTCGTGTTTGATGAGTCTTACTATCCCTTTGCAAATGGATTCTGTCCACGATCTTCTTTGACCTCTATCCAGTCTGACCATCAGCAGTCGCATCTCCCGAGGGTTTTACCTCCTGATTCTTGTACTCATGTTTTGTCTGCCTCTTCAGGGTCCAGTAGCTGTCCTTCTCAGGCTGAGTCTCCTCTTGGTTCGTGTGCTTCGGCCTTGCTTTCTTCTTCTTCAGGCCTGCATGGCGAATCCTTACCTACAGTTTCTACTCCTTCCTTGGTTCCTCGGTCTGCTACTATAGTTTCTGCTCCTTCCTTGGTTCCTCAATCTGCTGCTTCTTCCCAGGCACCCGTCCCTGTCAATTTTCACCCCATGCAGACGAGGTCAAAGAGTGGCATCTACAGGCCTAAGGTCTTCTCCTCTATTCTGACTGAGAAGGAACCTACAACTATTTTAGAAGCTTTTCAAAGCCCCGCTTAGACAGCAGCAGCTCAAGACGAATATAATGCCTTACTTTCTAATCATACTTGGGACCTTGTTCCTCTTCCTGAAGTCGTCGGGCGGTTGGCTGTATGTGGATCTTCTGAATCAAACGGCATGCTGATGGTTCGATTGCAAGATACAAAAGACGGCTAATGGTTAAGGGATATCTACAGGAAGTCAGTGTTGACTTTTGGGAAACTTTCAGTCCTATCATCAAGCCAACAACAATACGAGTAGTCCTTGCTCTAGCCATTTCTTTTGGCTGGACTCTCTGGCAAGTCGGCATTAACAACGCGTTTCTAGACGGTGATTTACATGAAGAAATCTATATAATGCAACCACCGGGGTTTGAACAGCAAGGTGTCTCTGGCCAGCAGCTGGTGTGTTGGCTGTGAAAGGCTTTATATGGCCTTAAACAGGCACCATGGGCCTGGTTTCATAAACTAAAAGAATTTTTGCTTGACTCCAACTTCACTGGCTCCAGAGCCGACAATTCCCTTTTTGTTTATCACTCAGGATCCACGTTGGTCTATGTGCTCGTTTACGTGGATGAGATTATTATAACTGGGAATGATAGTCAAGCCATTGATCGCTTTGTGCATGATCTGAATGCTCGTTTCTCCTTGAAGGACCTAGGCCGGCTGAACTATTTTCTTGGCATAGAGGTTACCTATGCTAAGGGTGGTGTTTTTCTCAGTCAAAAGAAGTACATATTGGAGCTTCTTCAGAAGGCCTCTATAGATCGATCAAACGACACTCCTACACCTATGACCACCACCTGCAAGTTATCAACTACTAAGGGAAGTCCTATTGCAGATGCATACCTTTACAGGAGCATAGTCGGGGCGTTACAATACGTTGTGATCACACGGCCAGAAATTACCTTCTCGGTCAATAAAGTCTGTCAATTCATGCACAGCTGTTGGATTCTCACTTTCGAGCAGTCAAACGAATTCTAAAATATCTTTAAGGAACGTTGGACTATGGTCTCCAATTTACTCCTTTTCTAAGTTTCTCCTTGAAGGGTTTTCTGATGCTAGCTGGGGATCCGATACAGATGATCGTCAGTCTACCTCTGGGTTTTGTATTTTTCTAGGAGGTAATCCTGTCTCCTGGAGCTAGAAAAAGCAACAGGTTGTATCTAGGTCTACAGCAGAAGCAGAATACAGGAGTCTTGCCCATGTTACTGCCGAAATGATTTGGATTCAGTTTTTACTGTTTGAACTTTTTGCTCCAAAGACTAAAGAGCTGGTGTGGTATGATAGTACGGCTGCAGTTGCAGTTGCCGGAAATCCAGTTATGCATGCTAAGTTTAAACACGTCGAATTAGACCTATTTTTTATGAGGGAAAAAGTTACGAGTGGAGTGCTCCAAGTAGGTCATGTGTCTAGTCAATACCAAATCGCAGACATTTTGACAAAACCGCTGTCTGAAGTAATGTTCACCAAATTTAGAACTCAGCTTCGAGTGGTAAACAAAGCTTGAAACACTCAGGAAGAAAGGAAAGATTAAGGCATGTTATGAGTATCAGTTGAGTTAGTTAAGTTTAGTGTTATTTGTTAAGGTTAGTTAGCAGCTATCTTTGTGTATTAAATAGCATGTAAACAACTAAAGAAAGAATAGAATGAAAATAGATATTTTGTACGTATCTGTTATGATGTCTAACACTTATCATAGACGTTGGTTAACCTTTAGCTTAGTCTATATGAGCTCTTTTTAACAATTCTGTAATATACTGTCTCTAACTAAGAAACAAACCATTATTAATATACTTGACTTCAATTTCTAAAAAAATAATGCAACAACCCTAAATCCTTCAGTGAAAGCATGACATTTAGATATTTCACAAAGTCTGCAATATCTACCTCATTATTCCAAGTCAGTATATTATCATCAACGTACATGAGTAAAAACATGACACCCCTGGTCGTTCTCCTTATAAACAAAGATGCATCAGATTTTGCTGAATAGAATCCAATTGACACTAAATAAATCTTGAGTTGTTTAAACCATACCCATAGAGCTTAAGACCGTAAAGAGCTTTGTTTAGTTTACATACAAGCTATTGACCATTGCTGCCATACTTTTCATAACTGGGAGGCTATTCCTTATACACTTCTTCAACTAAATAACCATTTAGAAATGCATTGTTGATGTCAAGTAGAAGCAACTTACACCCCTTCGTAATAGTAAAAGAGGGAATGACACAAATAGTAACTGGCTTCACAACAAGATTGAAGGTTTCTTGAAAATCAAAGCCAACAAATTGTGAGTAACCCTTTGCAACTAACCAAGCTTTATACCTTAAAATTGATCTATTAGGATTTCTTTTGATTTTGAACAACTATTTACACCCAATGGGAGTTTGATCTTGTGATAGAGGGACCAAAGACCAAGTCTGATTCTTTATCAAAACATTGTATTATTGTTGAATTGTATTCTTCCACTCTTCACTTGTAAAAGCTTCTTGTTGAAAGTTTCTAAGAGAGTATTTAATAAAACTGTTTTAAAATTTATCTACCTAAATAACTTTAAAGAATATCCCTAAAATATATGGGGTTTCACGTATTTTGACACCCTCCTTTAAGTTGGTGCATATATATCAACCATGCCCAATTTGCTTACAAGAAAATCAAAGCTTATCTTAGAGAGTCCCTTGGTGAGTATGTCAACAATTTGTTGTTTTGAAGGAATAAACGACATGCACACTTGGCCTTCTTCAATCTTCTCCTTGATAAAGTGTCTATTAATCTCAACATGTTTAGTTCTGTCATGTTGGACTAGGTTGTGAGCAATACTAATGACAGTTTTGCTAAAATAGTACAACTTCATTGGTGAAGTTATTGGTTTTCTCAGCTCTTCCATAATTCTCTTTAACCACATTATTTCACAAATTCCTTGAGCCATTGATCTAAACTCAGCCTCTGCACTACTTCTTGCTGCAACACTTTGTTTTTTGCTTCACTAAGTCATAAGGTTTCCCTAAACAAATGTATAGTATCCTAATGTAGATCTTCTATCTATTATTGAGCCTGCCCAATCTGCATCTGTATAAGCTTCAATTCCTCTTTGTTTCGGATTTCTTGAAGAATAAGCCCTTTCTAGGTGAACTCTTCAAGTGTCTCAGAATCCAAAGCACTACTTCTTCATGTTCCTCCATTGGGGAGTGCATAAATTGACTCACTAAGCTCACTGCAAAAGTTATGTTTGGCTTTGTATGTGATAAGTAAATTAACTTACCAATTAATCTCTAGTACTGCCCTTTATCAACTAACTGTCCTTCTTTATTTCCGAATTTTACATTTGGGTCAATTGGTGTGTCAACTGGGCGGCAATCGCTCATCCCAACCTCTTTTAAAAGATCAATCTAATATTTTTTCTGAGAGACTACAAGACCTTTCTTTGATCGAGCAACTTCCATTCCAAGAAAGTATTTTAAATGACCCAAGTCTTTGATCCAAAACTCCAATGCTAGATGCCTATTAAGATGCCATATTTTATCAACATCATCTTTTGTAAGAATGATATCATCGACATAAACTATAATAACTGTCATTCTACCTCTTTATAAGTGCCGATAGAACATTGTGTGATCAACTTGCCCTTGTGAGTAGCCTTGTTTTCTAACAACTTGAGTAAACCGTTCGAATCAAGCTCGAGGAGACTGCGTTAGACCATACAAAAAATTTCTAAGCTTACATACTCGATTTCTAAATTTTTCTTCAAAACCTAGAGAAGGATCCATGTAAACTTATTCTTTAAGTTTCTAATTTAGGAAAGCATTCTTCACATCTAGTTGCTGTAAATACCAATCAAGATTAACAACAATTGGTAAAAGAACTCTAACAGAATTTAACTTGGCTTCTGGAGCAAATGTTTCAAGATAGTTTATCATATATGTTTGAGTGTACCCTTTAGCCACCAGTCGGGCTTTGTATCTATCGAAAGATACATCCGGTTTGAATTTGGTTGTGAACACCCATTTATAGCCTACTATTTTTTTCCCTATAAGTAATTCCATTATTTTTCATATATCTATTTTTTCAAGAGCAAGCATCTCTACTAAAATAGCCTCCTTTTATTCGGGAATTATAAAGCATCTTTCATATTTTTAGGTATTTTTATAGTATCGAGACACAAAACAAAGGCTGAAAATGTAAAAAAATAATGCTTTATAGGACACAAAGTTAGACATGAGATATTTGACAACAATTCTAACTCCTTTTCTTTTAGTAATTGGAATATCTAGATCAGAATATTCGTTGGTTGGATTATGAGTTTTACCTGGACTTTTGACAAAATCTTGCGGGTCGGATTCTTGGTGATGAATCTAGTGGATTCCACTTTCTTGATTTCGGTTTCTTCTTGAGTAAACCAATAACTCCTTTGTTTGTTCTCTGTTCTCATGATCAGACTCTACACTTTCATATTCCTTTTTATTAATAACATTAACATAATTAATTTCCATGTTAATCATAAATTCGCCTTCCCCATTATTAAGATCCCTATGTTGTATATTCCTAGTCTTTTCTTGATCAATTATTAAATTTTTCTTAATATAATTCCCTCTTTGAAGATCAAAATCAAAGTAATATTCTGTTTCAACAAATGTGACATCCATGGTAACAATAATCTTCCTATCAATTGGATCATAACATTTGTAACCCTTTTTATTAAAAGCATATCCAATAAAGACACATTTTTTTGCTCTAGGATCTAATTTGCCTTGGTTATGAAGATGAACAAAACCACTACACCCCAAAAACTTAGAGGGATAAATTTGTGATCAATTTAGAGTTAGGAAAGTTATCTTTAAAAAGACTGAAAGGATTTCTATAGTTTAGAGTTTTACTGGGCATTCTATTAATAAGATATGTAGTTATTAACAAGGTTTCGCCCCAAAGATAACGTGGTACCTGACTAGTAAACATTATGGCTCTAGTTACTTTTAAAAGATGATGGTTTTTTTTTTCTGCAACCCTATTCTGTTGTGGTGTATTTGTACAAGAGCTTTGGTGGACTATTTCATGTTTGGTTAAGAAAACGCCTAATTGGTCACTAAAAAGTCCCCACCATTATCACTCTGAAATACTTTTATTTTCACACTAAATTGTGTTTTCACCATAGCATAAAAAGATTGAAATACTTTTTTAACTTCAGACTTATCTTTTAATAAAAACACCTAACAAATACAAGTATAATCATCAATAAATGTGACAAACCAACGTTTCTTGAAAAATTTGAGACTCTCGAAGGTCTCTAAACATCATTATGAATTAGCGAAAAAGATTTGGAAGCTTTATATTTTTTAGGTGGAAAGAATGACCGATGGTGTTTAGCCAATTCACAAAATTCAAAGTGATATGAAGAATGACTTTTATTTTTAAATAGATCAGGTAACAAATATTTTAAATAGTAAAAATTAGGGTGTTCAAGCCTATAATGCCAAATCATAACCTTATCAAAACTAGAAACATATTTTAAACATAGAGTAGTTGTTGGTCGATTTAGATGGTCGTCATCAAGAAAGTAAATTCCACCAGATTCTTTAGCATTGCCAATCATCCTCCCCAAGACCATGTCCTTAAATTTACACATAGAGAAGTCAAATATAGCATGAAAATTTGAAGACTGGGATAATTTACTGACCTATATGAGATTACAAGTTATATTTGGCACATATAAAATATCATGTAAAACCAAGGAAGGTGAAATTTTAAAAGTGTATTTCTTGGCTATTGCCGAGAACGACCCATTTGCTACTTTGATCTTTTTGTTTCTTGCACAAAGTAAGTTGAGAAAAGAAAATGACTACTAGTCATGTGATCATTAGCTCCAGAATCAACGATCCACATGTTTGTTTTACAAGGTTTGACACTAAAAAAAAAAAGAAAAATCAATATCTGATTGGGCAAAGGAGGAAGAAGGTTTATTGGATGACTTAGGAATAGAAGAATTCATCCGAAACTGTGGTGATTGAAAAAACTTGTGTAAATGCTCTAATTGTTCTTTAGTGAATGGAGACCCTTCCAGAGAACTTTGCTACTCATGATTTTCATTAGCTGTTTGGAAAGCTCTACTATCCCCTAATTGTGAACCACGACCGTTGTTATTCTTTTTTTCCAATTCGTCAATTTTCCATGGAACTTCCATCACGTTTCTTGAGTGTGCCAATATTTTTTGTAATGGTTGCACCAAGGTTTTTTTTCCTTCTTTCACTATCATCATTATTTTTAACAGTTACAAGAGCATAACTATCATCATTATTTTTTCATAGCTTTTGCACTATCTTTGAGACATTCCCATTCATCATTATTGTAACAACCTATTTTTCAGTGAAATTAGAACAGTGGTTTCGGGACTACAAATCTAATCCAAAAATAATGTTTATTTTTATTTTATTATATGTCCGTATTATAATAGGTATGACGTGTGAAAATGATGATACGAAAATTTTATCGATTTAGTGCTTAATTACGAGAAGGACTAAATCGCATAAAATACGAAAGTTGGATTCTAGTAGCTGTAAGGATCAAATAGTTATGGAATTAAAAAATAGAGCTCCTTATATGGTAATTAGACCATTAAGAAAAGTATGTAGATTTTTCTTTGTGATTCATCCATGGAAATATAGAAAAAGGGCAAGGACTAAACTGGAAATAACAAAATACTTAATTAATTAAAAGATGAAAATAAATATATATCATCTTATTTTCATTATCTTCGACCTAAAATTCTATGGAAACCATAGGAGAGAGAGGAGAAACTTTCAAGGCCTAATTGGGTAAGTTTTCATGTCCTGTTTTTAGTAATTTTGATATTTTTGAAACCGGTATAGCTTAATCTCTCTATTTGAGGGATTAATTTGAAAAGTTATTGATTGTCACTTGCGATAAGTTTTAAAATTTATAATTGATCGTACTTGAAACTAACTATTATCACAATGAAGGCAAGCGTACCTATCGAACAGTAGTATAGTTTTAGCAAGACCGGATGTCGAACCCAAAGGAACTAAAAGTACTAGTATTAACTTTCTTTTTATTATCTAGCCTAAGAATAATAGGGGTTGTTTTATCTAAACTAATTAACTAACCTAAGAATGCACAGAAAGTAAATTGCGAAAATACTTTTGGAAAACTGATTGATTTACACAATACCCAAGGAAGAATCCACCTAGACTTCACTTGTTATTCGACTCTGAACCAGCGATTTATTCACTTGACTTGATCCGTAGAAATCTCTAAGTTATATTATTATCCCTATTCAAGACTAATAACGTCTAACCCTAGGTTGATTAATTGAAATCTCTTTCTAATTAAAACCCCTAGTTTTGCATTAACTCGATCTATGGATTCCCTTATTAGATTTGACTCTAATCCGGCAGATTTATTTCGTCCTATCTCTAGGATTGCATGCAACTCCGCTTAATTATGAATGATCTACTCTTATACAGGGACTATTCATCCTCCGAATAAGCACATAAATACTTGAATCAGTATCTTGGAATATTTAAACAAGAGTTAAAATCATAATTAAGAACAAATCAAGTATTTATTATATAGTTCAGAAAATATTAACAAGATCCGTCTTAGGCTTCATCCCCCTTAGGTATTTAGGGGGTTTATTTCATAATGGTAAAAGAAAACATCTCAGAAGAATAATGACAAAACATAAAGAAAACCCAAAAACCCCTGAAGAAAATTGAAGGGAGATCTTCAGTCTTGAAGGTGAATCCGGCTTCTGAGATAGATCAATCGGCTTTCTTCGAGTAATTCCTTGCTTCCTACTCTGCGTGTCTCTTCAATCCTTCTTTAGGGTCTTTTAAATAGGCATTAGAATGCTTTCAAACCTTCAAATTTGCCCTTTTTTGAATAGAACTCAACTTGGGTTCGACAGGGCCACGGCCGTGTGCGATTTCTTCAAACCGTGTTCAAGGCTGTTAAATAGACATGGGCGTCTGATCTACTCGTATGAGGAAGTCCAGGCCGTGTTGATTTCTCACGTTGGCTCATTTTCTCCTTTTTTGGTACGTTTCTCGTTCTTTTTACTTTCCTATGCTCACCTAGGTATAAGACATGAATTTAAAAGATTAGGAGCATCAAATTCCACAAGTCTAATGATAATTCATCCAAAAATGTGCTAAGCATGAGATAAAAATATATATAAATTACGACTTATCAGTTATCAAGATATGAAAAATAGGTTATGAATGTATATGGTGGAAATTAGAAATTTATGGTAGAAAATGAAAGATTATTGATAGATAAACAACTTTTACAAAGTGATTTTTGATGAAAACATGATTTAGGGACTAAAATAAAAATTTGTAAAATTTGATGAAAAATTCTAAAATTTTATGAATACATGTGCTGTAAAATTTGTAATGGGGCTTTGGTTAGGCTTGAAATAAGGAGTAATTTGCACAAGTTTCATTTTCCGAGCCTAAGGACAAAATTAAAATTTATGAAAAAGTTAGGGGCAAAATGGTAATTTTGCCTAGGACGTAAATTGAGTCCATTTGAATCTGAAATGTGTGAAATTGATGTTTAAATTCATTTATATAGATTCGGATAACACTAATACAAAGTTAGATCGAGGGAAAAAAAAGTTTCGGATTAGTAGACTTTTTATGCGAACAAGTGTCGAGGTAAGTTTGTGTAACTTAATCGGGCATTTAATTATGTTAATTGAATGTTGTGTTTGTATGTAATGTGATTTATGTTGACGTGCTTTATTTGTATGCTATGATGGAAAATTGATACATGCTTGAAATGGTGATAAAAGGGTTAAGTCCCGATTGAATGTGAATTCCGATAATTATATGCATTTTCCTGAAATAAGCTCTTGCATTTGTTGCAGACGGGATTTAGCTCGGATGAGTAATCCCATTGACCTTGTTATAGAAAGGATTTAACCCGGACAGGTAATCCCTATATAATACCTCTCGAGCATACATTATGATTAGGGTTTAGCCTGGACTGGTAATCCTAATCGAGCTCCTGTGAGCATAAGGATTTAGCCTAGACTGGTAATCCTGTTATACGATAAGTGGCTCGAGAGAGTATTTCCTGTTTAAGTGCCCTAATGGGTACCCTTGAATAAGGAATTGACAGATTATTGAATCGTACACTTCGAGTGTACTACTTAAGCATCTATCAGAATTCAATGATTCAACGGACATAAATATCTTGACATGGCATGAGAACTTTGAGATGAATTTGATAATGACTTGAAAGAATATTGCATTATGAGCTCATCTATGTTACTTGATTGATATGAAGATTTTGGTGACTAACATGTTTGATTAAATAAATGTGATTAGGCAATTTAGCCAAATGGAAGGAAACATAACATTGTATGCCTAGATTTAATAAGCAAGATTGGTAAGTTTTGCTTCCGTTATACGAACTTACTAACTATGTAATGCTTACTCCTTTTTATTTTTCCCTTGTTTTATAGTGCTTGGAAACTCGTGAAGGTTGGAAGATCATTGGAGCATCGTCACACTATCAACTAGTTATTTTGGGTACATATAATGAAATCATTTTGGTATAATGGCATGTATAGGACAACTTGGCCAATAGTGGCTTGAAAATGATGTTTTGTAACCTAACCATTGGAATGGCTAGTAATGGTTTATTTTGGCATGATTAAGTAGGTTATGATGGTACATTCATATGTGATATGTTATGTATATGTGATCAAACGATGCTATTGCTTAAGTTACTTCAAGGTAAGTTTATAAACATATATGCATGTAGTGATATACCTTGTTGAATGATGAGGATTGCCCAATTTGAATGCTTGAATTGGTTGGTTTTGGATGTGTGTTTCAAGCGCAAGTCTTGGGTGACATTTTGGGCGAGAAATGAAGCTAGAAATTGCTTCATTTTGTCCACACAGGCAAACACACGAGCGTCTGTCTAGACCGTGTGTGACACACGACCTAGTAACATGGGTATGTAGTTAGGTCGTGTGTCCCCTACACCTAAATTTTAAGAGATAGAATGCTCAGAATTGGGCACACGGGTAGAGACACGGGCGTGTGTCTCAGCCGTGTGTGCCACATGGCCTAGAACACAGGCGTGTGTCTTGGTCGTGTGAAACCTGCACCTAATTTCGAATTGAATTAATTAACCACACGGCCTAGCACACGGGCATGTGGCATGGCCGTGTGTGCAAGTCAGAGAGTTACATGGGGTTGAACACAGCCTTTAGCACGGGCGTGTCCCTTAGACCACACGGGCGTGTGAGCCCTCTACCTTGGAAAAATTTTAAAAAGTTGTGAAAAATTCTTAAGGTTACCGATTAAGTCCCGATTCGATTCTAATGCTTGTATTGGGTCTCGAGGGCCCAATCAAGGGACGTTATGAATGATCTCGGTAAATGAATAGTAATTTAATTGAATTATTGTAAAATGTTTTTGAATATTTTGGTAATGCTCCGTAACCCTATTCCGGCGACGGGTACGGGTTAGGGTGTTACAATTATAACACTGATCTAGTTTTTTCCAAAAAGATATCATCTTGTTATAATAAAAAGTAACTTTCTTTCCCCATTGTCTAGCCTTCTAGATTTTTATTTTTAACTCAAAAATTTATAAAGCATTTTCTAAATCTAAATAAGTGTCTTTCACAGCGTCCAAAACATCTTTAACAGTCGGGAGAAAAAGAAAAAGTTTACCTATGGGTGCTTCCATGGAATTAATAAACCACACAATTATCATAGAATTTTCTAACCTCCACTTACTCATCTTTGGATCGCCCACCTTTGGTTGCTTGACTTCTCTAGTTAAATGACCTAGCTTGTTGCGCCCATCAATTGCTAACTTTATGGACTACGAACATTCAAGATAATTCTTGCTATTCAAATTGTAAGATGTCAGCTGAAAAGAGATGTGAGACGCCCCTGTCTCTTGAGTTATTACATTCTCTGTAGTTGTTTCAACAATAGAACTTTCTACCTCCGTTTGATTGTTAGATCTCTTATCTCTAGTGAAAGTTGTTTTAACCATGATGTTACTGGAGATTTAATCTAGCTTAGATACCATGAAAGTTTTCAAGAGAGTATTTAATAAAACTGTTCTATATTTTATTAATTGAAGAATTGAATTTAAATAGAGGAAAGAGTCATAACCCAACAGGGAAAATAATTCCCTTATTCTAATAAACTATTAAAAGATAAAATAAAATATTCCTAAAAAATCATAATTGATTTGTTCTAAGCTTTATCTACCTAAATAAGATTTATCTACCTAAATAACTTTAAAAAATATCCCCAAAAATATATGGGGTTTCACATATTTCAACACTTTGCTAACGATCTACTAGCTGAACAGCTACTACTCGAGGCTTAAAATACCTTCCTTGGATCTAGTGGTCATAAGATGAGAAGGAAGAGACACAACTTTTGATCCATTAGACATGCTTTTCTTTTTAGAACGAGAGGGGCACACTTTACGAAAACACATGTCATGACTTTGACCAATGCTAGTATGTGCCATATTCTTAGAACCAACAACTTCAACATTATCGTTAAGTGAATTAATGGGAGCCATGTTAGTGTCAACAATATCCATATGTACGACACTATCTTCAAATGGCATAGATGGGGCAAGATAGTGTCATATAAACCTTGAGGTGTCACATCATTTTGAACAACTTCAAGGCTATGTGATAAGTAAGAGTTTTGACTAGAATCCAAATTCTAATTGGTTTCCAGGCCATTGTCTGAGCCATCCAATCTAGATTCCAAACGATTATTTTCTTGGGGCATGAAATGACATGTCTCAATCATAGAATCAGAACTTGATGCACGAATCTTATCATGTGCTTTGATATCATGAAAAGAAGCATATTTGTACATTGGTTTCATTTCTATCCCTTGAAGAGATGATTTAAATAGAACAAATGGAAAACCTGATGACGTTGTTCCTTTTACAAGACGCATGGGTACTTGCTTGTAATATGCAAACAAAAACCTTGACTCATTAAAAACGTGTTAAGATATAAATATTTTACCAATCTTCATCAAGACATTTATACCCTTGAGGTGTTACATCAGTTTGAACAACTTCAAAGCTATGTGATAAGTTAGAGTTTTGACCATAAATCAAATTCCAATTGGTTTCCAGGCTATTTTTTGAGCCATCTAATCTAGATTCCAAACAACTATTTTCTAGGGGCATGAAACGACATGTCTCAGTCATAAAATAAGAACCTGATGCACGAACCTTATCACATACTTTGATATCATAAAAAGAAGCATATGTGTGATCTACCACAAATCGACATGACAAATTAGGCTTTTCCAACACACTTAAGGAGGTTTTTCTTAAGAAAAATAAAGTTTTTAGCATAATTTTTCATTATTTTCATATTTTCGGGTACTAAGTGAAAATGTTTCAACTCTGTCTAATTTTTTACCCAAATTGGCCATTAGTGCTATTTGAAGGCCTAATGTGTGTTTGAGTGTTGTAGGGACGTGTCAGAAATAAAAAAACAAGTGAGAACGACACCTAGGGTAAGGGTATCACGATATCCAACCCTTGGGATCGTGAATCCCCCGACAGTATATAAGACCAATGACTACCTTTAGTGGTATCACAATATCCACCTCCCAAGGAAGACTTCAAGTTTCAACATTGCTCGAGATGTCGCGATATCACCTTCGTTAGGGGGAAAAATTGGCACATAAGATTAGTTATCTTTATCAGATTTTCCCCAAAGTATAAAAACAAAATTAATTTTTACTTTGCACATACAAGATTCAAACACAAGACCTTTAGGTAAGCTGAAGCCGTACCACTGAAACAACAGACCCATTCTTGTCATTAATTAAGCAAAAATAATATAAAAGCTAGATACTCAAAGATAGGGGTTGGATAAAAAATAACAAAAATGCAAAGAAAATTATTCAAACTCAAAACCTTACATGCACAAGTACAACAATTAACCACTGAACCAAATCACTTCACTTGACAAAATTTTCACAATCTTAACTCAAAATCAAGACATGACCACTCTTGGTTTCATTAATCCAATTTCTACTAACCCGGTTTTTTAGGATGTGACAATGACGTCAAGTCTTGAGTTCAATGAGGCAAAGTACATCATTAGCATGTGATTGTTAGCACTATAAATAAATTCATCCTAAGATTAAATTGTTAGGTAACCCGTAATGATAAGTGAACGATGAGTAACATACTCTTAATGAACCTATAACATATATATGTTAGAGTGTTATAATTACGGGAACACTCTTGATGGGATCTACCTATGTAAGTGTGAAGTGTGGCCGTTTTTAGGAGCTTAAAGGCTTGGCTCTAACAACACTCATGAAAAAAGGATACATACACATGACCATAATAGTGTCCCTGAATACTATGCATTTACAGTTGTTGAAATCATTGTGTATGTATCCTTGGTTAATCAAATTGAATCATTGGTTCAAAGCTTAGTCTAACATGCAATTTCGATTATATTTAACATATTTTCACTAAGTGAAGGTTCAATCGTAAGACACCTTCATTTGTGCAAATTGATTTTCAAGAATATCAAAATCTAAAATATTTTGAAAATGGGGGGGGGGAGATTGTTGGAACATTTCAATAATATTTATAGTGTTCTAATAACTATAAATGAAAGGGTGTAATTAATCAAGATTTATATTTTTTGGTTATTGATAAAGAGTTATATCACTTGATTTTTGACAAAGAATTATAACTATTCAAACAATATTACTTGAATAGTTATGATATTTGTTGAATAATTATGTCTCTTTTAAAGATGCTATTATTCAGAAAAGACACCTATTGAAAATGTCTCTATAAAAAGACACGAAAATTCCTATAAATAGGAATGAGATTTTAGTTGGAAATCATATCAACAAGTTCTAAAAATTCTATCTTTCCTCCATATTCTAATATTATTATATTGTTCTATAAAGCATTACTGCAGAAATTCTTTATAGAAATTGATTTTCTTGTTATACGTTGGTCAATGCTTAGTGGACTATTTTCATCAGTGCAAAACGCAAATAGTCATCGAGCTTTGTTGTATCCTCAATGTTCATTTGCTTGAAACTCATTTGCACATCGAGTATAGGTGGGGGCGAATAAAACCTTAAAAATAGTGGCTTGATATATGCCTTGGAGCCTTGTTCTATTTCTTCGTTTTCTATTCGAATTGTTATTCGTGTTCCATTCATATGTTCAAGATTTTCTTCATTAAAATTTTGTTCTAACATATTATAGCCATTTATGTTAGGTACATGTACATAAATATGATAGTATATGCAATGTTATAATTAATTGTAAATATCCTTATTTTCATAATATATGCAATGTGCTCATGTATGTATATATGAGTAGTTGGAAAGTTGTATATTTTAATGGAATGTGGGTGTAGATTTTTGTTAAAGTGTTTATGAGTTTAATCCGCAATCACTATCTTTGAGTATTTGTTTAGTAGGTAATTAATTAATGAGATTATTGTTAAAATTATTGAATGCAATATCATTTATTATTATTAATGTTGAAATGCACTTTTTAAACACAGGTGAATAAACATTATGTAATTGCAATAAAAAAACTTTTGTAATGTTAAAATTATAAAATAATTAATTGTAAAAATTACGCGTATATTTTATCATATTTTTTTATTGTAGTATCAGCATTTTTAATTTTTCTAACGTGGTATTTAACTTTTTATTTAATCTATTATTGGCGCACCTTTTATTAACTTGTGAAGACACATGCCGGTTTCATCACAATTTCTTTCATTTGAAAATTAACCAGGTACTTGAGTTGGCGGGTTTCGAATCCTCTGGCAGTTAGTGCTTCACTATCAGCAGTTCTGTGAGAAGTTTCGACCCTTGTTTTGGACCTTCCAAGGTCGTTTCCTCTCATGTCTTTGGATGCTCGTAGTTCCTCCCTTATGTCAATGATTGAACAGAGGCTCAGTTGTTTGTTGGTGGATATGGGTTGTGATTGTGATGTTAATTTTCTTTCTACTAATGGGGATTTTGGGGTTCAAGTGTTCTTTCAACTGACGGTTTTGATGTTCTCGTAAATATCTGATTAATCACAGGTTCAAGGATTCTTAATTTTCTTTACTGTCTTTTGTTCTTCTCTCCCACTCATTATTAAAGAAAATTTGAGAAATAAAATTTTAAAAAAAGTCAACTCAGAAAATCCCAAACCATTTGAAAATAAATTGGTTGTTTTTTTGTTTGATTTGGAAAAGTTGAATATTAAGGGTTAAGAAACATTTTATTTTTTTTATTAAAAACCTCAAAGTCACTAGTACATTTTCAAATGGAAAATTTTATCTACATGTGTCATTATTAAGTGGTTCATATGTTCTGACAAGCTAGAAATTGACGATGTTAGTCAAAAGTACCACACTGATAAATAATGTAAAAGTTCAGATACCATGTTAGATTATTTTTAAATAGAGGCACCACATTAGAAGATTTGATAAAATTCAAAGACCAAATATGTCATTATCCTAATTATAAAGTTTATGAAATATTTAAATATCTAGTTTTGGAACTTAAAATTGTAGTAGAAAATTGAAAACGTGTAATTAACGAGGTGTCAATTTTTGGCCTCCAACATTTAATCAACTATTTAACTCAATTTTTTCTGAATATAATGTAGACTTTTAAAAAAATATATATATAGAAGTCTCATTGTTTTAAAAATTAATATTTTCTTAATTTCCTTAAACTAATTTTTATTTCTACAGTTAATATCCGACCATCTCATGGTTCCCTACTTGAAGACTAAATTGCAATAGGGAACACTAAACAGTAATATCGACTAATGGGCTATAATGTTAAGCCATTGATCCGAGTGTTGAGATCCTTGCAATATTCTTGTTCCTTTATCCGCAATATGTCCACAAGGTTCAAAAGCCCAAAACTACAATTAACTTAGCTGAAACCATGTTACATTAATGATGATTGAATTTCACACACGTCAGGTTTAAAGTGCAATAACAAAGGTAAAGGTATCACCACAACATGGGCTACCACTGGTATGAGTAAACACTGGGCTGCTTGTCATTAAATCCATCTATAGGATGTGAATTTTTTGAGCATTGATGAGCTGCTGCGAAATTCAGCGTTAGTCTATGGATCTTGAATTTAGAATGTGCTGGGTACTCTTTGTTTGGGACAAGGATGCTACTTTGTTGGGTTCTGTTTCGGCTGTTTTAGGCCTTTGTTGTTAGATCATGTATGGTCTTTGTTTTCACCATTTGTAGTTTTCCAAAGATTCAGGGTTAAAACTAAGAAAGGTGCTACAAGTATGCACATTTTTTTGTCTTGTCTAATCGTACAAGTATGGGTAACCAAGGTCGTGGATCCCACAGCAGGGGGAAGTTTCGACCAAAGTTGTTTCTTTGGATAACGTAAACAAGTAGGGAACGTGTGGCGCGTCAACCTTGGTTCTCTAGAAGCCCTTCCCCCGCACCTCTTCAAACACAAAAATACAGCCACCCTTCTAGATTCACAACAAATATCCTATTAATTATTAAATTAATTAAACCCCATCATTGGTTTTTCATTTTGCTTATATTCACCCCCTTCTGATTGCCTCTTCACCAATTTATATTTGCCGAAATACCTGACTCTGAACACAGGGGAAGATGAATAAGTTCCTGGCTTTCCTGCTCATGTTGTTGCTTGTAATCTCAACATCCCAGGCCGCAAGGCCACTTTCCGCTCTATCTGTTCAACAAAGTAACAATCTGTTCTCTCATCCTCATGAGCCTTATACTTATTGCTGATGGTTTCTTTTTCAGTCCACTAATGGGTTTATCTTTATGTAATTTGTAGGATATTCCAAGATCTTTGCCACTCTTGGAGTTGTTTGCAAATGTTGCGATGGAAGTGGAGGTGAATGCTCCAGTACTTGGACCCAACCCTGCTCTCAGCCTCACCTCAAGTGCCTACCTTGGAAACTACATTAGGATTTTTGCCCCAACATAACTTTTTTCTCTTTTTTCTAATCTTTTTTGTTCTATGTATATATATATATATATATATATATATATCTACACTAATGGAGTTATTGAAACTTAAGGGTTGATTTGATTTATTCTTTAAGCTTACAACATTGATAAATATGTTCTTGTGCCCAAAATCTTCACGTACACTACGATATTGACAAGGTTTGTACTCGAAAGTCCTTTTGAGTTGAGGCTTGAGCAACTGAGTTGCTAAACCAATTACAATTCCAATATTTAATGCATGTAATCTTATGCTTTTATTTTTTTTAATATAAAAAATAAACAATTACAATATTTAATACAAATTTTACATGTTGTTTTTCTAACACACGTAACTTCATGTTTTTCTTTTGTAATATAAAAATTATATACCTATTTTAGTTATTTTACATTAAATATTAATTTTTAAACATCAAATTTTAAGGGTCAGTATTTTAGAGCACTAATAAGTAATTTTAAAAAATTGTCATATACCTTATTTTTTAATATTTTACTATACCTTATAAGACACTTGTCAACTATTTAATTCTATTTGTAAAATATAAAAACTACACTCATAGTATAGCAAATACTCTTGCAAACTTTAATCCCTATAAGATCTTTACATCTGCAATTTTTTTTAAAAAAAATTATCTTTTATTTCACTATGAGAAACTTATATATTATTTATAATATTAAAATTTAATATTTTTATACTCAAAATTTTTACCGTTGTATCAAGACAATCTTTGAAAAAAGAAATTGAAATTGGACTACGGTTCAACTCCAACCCTTTACAAATTTTCTAGCTTTACCCCTAAATACCGATGCAATATTTTAATGGAAGAGTGATGAAGAAGTCGTGCATGGAGGATCTACTTCTCATTCTAGATTTTGGCCTTTCCCTATACCAGAAGGATATATTTAAAACAGAAGACTTTTGTGTAGGTCATTGACTCCGTCAATAAAAATGTCTTTAACTTACCGTTGAAAAATTTAAATTAATTAAAAATTAATATTTTCAATTAACCTGATACATATTTGATAATAATCCAATAGAATTTTGTAGAAAAAATTGTGAAAAATGAGAAGTAAATAAAAGATATTTATCATTTAATGGAAAATATTTTCAATTAATTAATTTTATTTATTTTATTTTAATATTGTATTATCTTATAAAAACTTTACTTTTAGGGGCTGTTTGGTTCGTCCAACTTAAATTATGTTTTGTAATAGGATTACAAGAATGTAAGATTACGGGTGGAATGTGAGATTACCTTATTCGGTTCATTTGGTTGGAATGTAAGATTCAAGTGTTTGGTTGACAGAATGTAAGATTACCTAGAAACACATTTTACTCAATTGTTCTTGTTATAAAATTTGTTTTTTTAACAAGTTTAGTCCCTTTAATATTTTTTAGTCTCATTCTCTATAAATTTATGATAAATTATTATTTTCACACCCCAAAATTGGGCCTAGAAGTTTTGAGGGTAAAATGGGAATTTTGTCACGGATTAGGTTCGGAAATTTTGAATTGTGGTAACCTAAAATTGTTTTCGTCTATGGCTTTTTAAAAATCAAGTCAATTTTTGAAAATAATGATGAAAAGACTTTCAAATGTTAAAATAAGGATTGTTTTGCAAAAGGATTCCATTTAGCAGTAGTTAAAAAGCAATTTTACCAAAGTTTTAAAAATATCCTATTTTTCCCCTCCATCTTAATAAAACCCACGTTAGTTTCTACTCCATATTTTTGTTGTCGTCCCTTGTTCTCCCCAAGCTTCTCCCTCTCAATTTTATTTTACAAACTTCATTCTTTTAATTTCTATCATCATCCAAGCCATAAATCTCCATAGAATTTCAAGAAAAATACCCAAAACACTATTGATTTTGTCATCTCTCAAGCTTGTGGGTTTTTCGGGTTTTCAACCAAAAGCTCATTTTTCTTCCATCGAAGGTAACAGTTCGATTCCTTATCAGCTTTTAATGTTATGTAATCTTTTAAATAGAGTTTTTGGTCATTAAATCACATGTTTCAAATAAAAGCTGAAAATTAGGTTGTTTATGGAGGATTTCAGGATTTTGGGCAAAAACGTGGTTTCAAAGTGTTTTTCAATTAGTTTTGATGTGATTAAAAGGTTTCTAAACTTACTTTGAAGTTTCATTAAAGATTTCTAAGGATTTAATGGATTTTCGTGAAAATTGTCATAACATGTCAAAATTTTTTGATACCATGAATTGGGTAGTTTTGCGTAGTTTAAAGGTTGAGAATCTGTCGTAGGTGAATAATTAGATTAATGGAATTCATTTTAGGCAAAAATATTAAGTATAGACCAAGATATTTGAATTTCAAGTTTTTTATGTCGAAGGTTTCGATTACAAGAGAATTTAGCTTAGGCTTGTGTTTTAATTGTTTGAAGTTAGTCTTTAGCTAATTGTTGATTGCGTTGTTGTGTGATTCAACTTATTGAAGCTTTGAAATCATTAGGACCTTCAACGAGTAAAGATAAAGGCAAGGAAGAACTAGTTTAAACTTTCAACGATTAGGCAAAAACGTGAACAGTGAGTGTTTAGAATTGCTACTTGTGGACACGATTCATTACGTTGATCAAAAATTTAGAAGTAGCTTAAACTCCTCCTCTAAATTCCGAGTGTATGCTTTCTCGTACTCTTGATTTAATTTGTGAAACATTTGCTAGTGTGGTTGTGAAAATGTGAACTAAGACGAGATGCTATAGCATGTTTTATGTGTTCATGATTACCGTTGTTAAAGTCTAAATGTAGGCATATTATACATGCTAAATGAAAAAGATAATATTGTGTTTATAATGTGACATTTGCAGTGAATAAGTGCAGTGAACGGTAAGTAAATGTGTGTGTTAATAACAAATATTTTGGCCTTGTGATCTTTGAGACTGTTGGATATAGTTGGCATGCCATAAGATTGTGAGTACTCACCTTTGTGTTTTTGGGCATTGAGGCCTTGGGACAGGTTGAAGAGATAAGGGAATATGAGCTAAGCTCCATTCAATGGGACATGTTTGGTGTGTTGGAGAGTGTTAGCTTTTTGCTTCACTTTTTGAGATATGTTTGACTCTATGAGTCTTTCGGTATGTTGAAGATCCGTGTATCTGATGAGTGGTGATAGAGCCCACTTTTATGTTTCATAGCTCAAGTGTAAAATTATCTTTAAATATCTTTATGCGTATTGTGATATATGCTTAAATGATATGTGATTATTATGTAAAGAAATCAATAGATAATGCATGAATAATTAACATGACACTAAGGTTGAAATGTTGTAATTGTGTTATATGGTTGTTTTGATAAATGCATGATAACATGTTTGCGTAGTAGTTATTTTGATCATTCACTGAGCTTGTAAAGCTCACCCACTCCTTTTTAAACCATTGTATATTAGTTGTGCTCCTGTGTGAGTGGTGTGGTTCCAAGGGAGTGATCCAAAAGAGACTTTTACATTATTCGTAGATGTTTATTTATTCATTCATAATTTGGGGAAATAAAGACAATAGGGTAGAAATGTTGCATGATATTGTAACACCCCTAACCCGTATTTGACGCTGAAACAGGGTTACAGAGTATTACCGAATTTATAACTTATACCATTAAACATTTCATAATAAATTATCATTCAAATCAAAAACAATTCAGAAACATTCATATGGTCCCTAATACGAGACCTCGAGGCCCAAAATAAACATTTAAAGTGGTTCGGGACTAAACCGAGTACTTAAATAATTTTTAGGAAAACATGAAAAATTTTCAAAGTGCAGGGGACATACGCTCGTATGGCCAGGCCGTGTGTCTCACATGGCCAAGGGGCACACCTGTGTCTCAGGCCGTGTGAGCATTCGAAATGGGATCACATGGTCATGTCCCAGCCTGTGTCTGACCCCGTGTAGCTCACTGACTTGGGTCACACGGCCAGATCACATGCCCGTGTGCCAGGCCGTGTACCCTTCGAAATGTCCTCACACGCCCGTGTGCCAGGCTGTGTGTTAGGCCGTGTGAAAACTGTAGGGTATACTGACTTGTGCCACATGGTCAAACCATACGCCCGTGTGCTAGGCTGTGTGAAGCTACTGACTTGCAACCATTTGAAAATTCAGGGGACACACGACCGTGTCACCTAGCCGTGTGTCACACATGGCTGAGACACACGCCTGTGTCTCTACTAGTGTGGACAAAAATAGGCCATTTCCAAGCCATATTTTTCACCAAAAATGATGCCAACCTAAGCTCAACAATGCACATACAACCATGGTATAAATAGGCATTTAAAACCAACTAATATCAAGCCTATATCATGTACTATCCACACATACAACATGATATACATAAGCACATACCAGTGATCACTTTACAACATACCAAGTATACCTCTAAAGTATACCTAAATGGTCAAACTCACTTATTAAACTTTGTGCCTAATTCAACATGCATACCACATCTCAAATTCAATCATTTGGTACTCAAACTACTAATACACAACCAAGGTATTCACCAACCAACTATAGACCACATACCAAAAGACCATTTATACATATTTACATAACCAAGTATACCAAAATAAGCCAAATCACATGGCTATATACATAACCAAAACAACATGAGACATATAGGTTACATTAGCCAAAACACCTATACATGCCATTTAACCCAAAATGTAAAGTCCAAAGTACCAAAATATAGTTTGATAGTGTGACGTAAATCTCAGACAACTTTCGAACCGAGCGAGCTTCCGAATCACTATAAACACGAAAATTAAAACTGAGTAAGCAATTAAGCTTAGTAAGTTCGTATAGATAATAAATACAACTTACCAATCATCCACAATTTAGATAAGCATAATTTAAAACATAGGTAAATTCCCATTTGGCCCAAAGGCTAACACATAATCACAATTATGTTAGTTATGTATAAATACATCAACTATGAATTTCTTTTCGTATTTCACATGAATACTTGTACTGATTCATATCAGTTTATATAACCTCATATCATCATCTGTGCTTGTTAAACCATTTGGAATACTGTCAGATACTCGGGTGTCTCACACATTAAATGCCAATACGTGGTCAAAACCACCTCTATCTCATATCTCATATGGATGCTCACTCTCGAGACATCACTAGGTCTGCTCATACAAGCTATCGATCAAGACGTAGCTATAGGGTAATGCTCACACAAGCTATAAAGTAACTGCAACACATGCTAGAAACTCAACCACCGGTAGGACATACGAGACCAGCACCCAAACATGGTAATCCCCTAATGACATGTCATTTGTATCCTATCTATTCTTAAGGTTCAATCGGAATCCATACATCGTTGAAAATTCGTCGAATATTTCCTTGGAGATGTATTATCACAATTACAATAATAAAGCATTTAAAACACATTTAAATTAATGCTTATCAACATATGAACTTATCTCGTATTTATATGGAAATAATCGACCGATCAATCCACTATTTTATCTTTGCCTCGATCTAATTTCGCACGTGGCTTTTCTTGATCTATATAATCAAATTTAACTAATTTAATAATTATTCAATTCAATTCAATCCAATTTCATGTTATGAAAAAATTACCATTTTGCTCCTAAACATTTGACTTCCTTATAATTTAGTCTCAGGGCTCTTAAAATAAAATTCATGCAAATTTCTCTACACCCAAGCCTAGCCGAAAATCATATATGCTCATATCATCCCATACATTTCACAAATTCACACAATTAACACACAATTTTCACTTTTTTTCTCAATTTAACCCCTAATTCACATTTTCATCAAAACTCACTTAACAAAAAGTGTTTAACACACAACAAGGTTTCATTTTCTTCCTTTAATCTTCAAAACTCTATTATAGTCATCAATGGAAAATCTCAAACTATTCAATAGTTTTGCAAATTAATCCCCTCATTAGATAGGTTAAACAACGATTCCAAAAACATAAAAATTAATAAAAACGAAAGTCAAATTCACTTACATGCAGAGGTTTTAAATTGCTGAAAATTTAAGCTCTTCAAAGGCTCTAAGTTGCTGAAATTTTTGGTGGAAGCATGCATGGAGAAGATGAGAATTTTGTTTTATTTTATTTTATTATCATTAATTAGCTTTTTACCATTTTACCCTTACCTAACTTTAAAATTTACTCAATTACCAATCCATGCACACCCACTAACTCATTTAATGGTCTAATTACCAAATAAGGAGCTCCACTTTAAATTTATATAGCTATTTAACACCTTTAGCTAATAGAACACCACTTTCATACTTTATGCGATTTAGTCCTTTTTCACAAATTGAGCATACAAACGATAAAATTTCTTAACGAAATTTTTATGCAATAATACTATCATGTTATAGATCACAAAATAATATTAAAATAATTTTTTTTAACTTTAGATTTGTGGTCCCGAAACTACTATTTTGATTTCACTAAAAACGAGCCGTTACAGATATTGTCATGATGTTTTGGATATTTTATAGCTTATTTGTTCCTAGGAATTATAGGCTTGGACCTTAGTATGTTGATTCTTGCTCGGACATGTTTTTGATGTTTTGAACTATTATTTGGTCGTTTTGACTTTGGTTTAAAGAGGTAAATGATATAAGTTGATTAGATATTTGTTGGAATGGATTAAATACTTAGACGTGCTATATTTTTTTGGTATGGAGAAATTGTATCGATATTAAGGTTATAAAAATGGTACCTCTGTGATATTTCACTGTGCAGAAGTCAGTATTATAATTTGGTATTGATACCTTACCACGAGTATCGATACTCGAGGTAAAATAATCGATACTTTAATAAAGATACCGATAAATTCTGGGGTTTGATTTTTGACTAGAAACAAAATATTGTTTTGGTATTGATTTTCCAATTGATATCTATGAAATCGCAGACATTGTTACAAAGTTCCTATAATGAAATCCCAGAATCATCAATGGGAAAGCATTCATCGATTTCAGCCCTCGATTTTAACTTTGGCGCATAGTCCATCCAGCAGTTGGGATTTGTTGGTAACCCAAATATCTTCACCCTGGCATGACATTCTGTGAGTGCTTTTGATTTCAACTTCCAAACAACGATGTTCTATGCCGGAAACACTTATACGGATATGCCATCAAGTTAGACCGGTGAGAAATCCATAAGTGATTTTGATTTTAATGTAAGGTATACAAAACCGGATAATATACTCCCTACAACCAGTCCCGGCGAAAGGACATCCAACCTTGGAAATGTAAATAATGTTGATAACAAAAAGAGATCAAAGAACAAAAAGAGTTTTGAATTTGATAATAATCCAATTTGGGAGTTCAGGCCGGATGATTCAGAAATTCCATTATTTTTTGAACAATAGTTGGTTCCTTCTGAATCAGAAAAGAGTGGTTCTGACAGTGAAGGTTCAGACAATGCTGAAAGAACCTATCCGAATTTTATGCCATATGCACCTCCTAACCACATGCATAATATCGACCTCCATACTAAATATGGGCGAGAATTTATAAAAATCCCTCACAGAAGATCGAGTCATGCAAATTCTTCGTTAAATGTCGATGGTTTAAAAGTTGGAATGGATTTTCCTCGAAAGATGTTTTTGTTGCTACAGTGAAGCAGTAAAACATAAAGCATAGGGTCAACTTCCATGTTACAAAATCTCAATAAAAAAAATTTAAGTCCAAGTGCGCAATGCATGACCATAGATGTTAAAGAAAAAACATGGCATCTATGAGAAAGAAGACGGGGTTCTAGACAATTAAAAAATATAACGCTCTACATACTTGTGTTGTCGCAGGAACATCACATGATCATACGAGATTAGATTCTGACCTCATCTCAGAGATTGTCTTACTTATTTTTAAATACTCATGTTGTTGTCAGTATGACACAGGATCATCCCAAATTAGATTCTGACATTATCTTACTTATGGTGAAAACAAGTCTTAGGATTCTCATGTCGATTTTGATTGACAATATCCATAGTCAGTATGATTGCACTGTGTCATACTAGAAGACATGGGTCACAAAATAGAAGGCTATGGAAAAAATGTATAACGGGCGGGATAAATCATATAATGATTTGTGGCAATGGTACCAGGTACTGAATCAGTGTGTCCCAAGTTCCATAATCGATCTGCAAAGGAGCCTGCATATTTCCATGATCATTTGGTCTAAGAGAAAGCAATTTTCCATCATTTTTTAGACATTCAAGCAATGCAACGCAACATTTCGGTACTGTAAGCAATTAGTACAAATTGATGACACATTTATGTACGTGAGATATGTGCATCGGTTGTATTTGTCTATTGCACAAGATAGTAATAGAAAAACCCTACCAATAGTTTTTGCAATAACACTAGGGGAATCCGTCGATGATTAGGATTTCTTCTTGACTAACTTGAGAAGGGATGTTGTGTTGCAACCCGATATATGCGTGATTTCCAATAGGGGACCTAAAATATAGGCCACAGTTGAACGACGTGAAAGCCTCTAGGACTGTACACACCATAAGTATTGTATACAACATATAGGGTCTAAGTACATAGGCTGATATCACTTAGGTGTTGAGCAGTAACAAGTTATTAACATGGGTATGTAGTTACTATTTTCTATATCACTCTTTAACATATACAATGCTTGCATTCATGGATATACTCTTTATTTTCTTCGACAACGTGCGATTTGGTTCAACATCTTTTCCATAAAATGTTGGAGAAATTGTGAGTTATAAACAAACTCGGTGCAGGATACCTTGATGGGATACCCAAGGAGTAGTGGACTCAATCATATGATAGAGGTCTATGATATGGGGACATGACAACAAACTTAGCGGAATCCATAAATTCTATATTGAAGGGGACGCACCATTTGTAGATAATTTCGGCAGTCAAAGAAACATATTTTTGCTTAGCAACCTTATTTCCAAAGCGAGCGAAAAAATATGTTGGATAGATAAAAGGCGGTCATGTTTGGTGAGAGGCTATCATGAAATAAATTAGAGAAAATGCAGAAAGAGGAAACTCTATGTCTGTAATATGTCACTCGTGTCCAAATCAAACATTTTGGGTTACGGAGTTCCACAGACCTGATAAAGGTATTATTGGGGGATCATACCATGTATACTTGGGATGAAAGACCTGCAACCATGGGAGATTTCAAGCACTTTGTTTTTCTTGTGCACATGTAATTTCTACATGTGTCTCGGCACATCTAAATTACATGAGCTATGTTGACGATGTGTAGAAAGTAAAACACATATATAAAGTATGAAAATCTAAATTCTCACTGGTCCCACATGAAAGTATGTGGCCGCTTGTATCGAGCACTCCATTCGAGTTGGTACTAAATATTTTGTTGCAGCTCAAGCCAAAAGGTCGGATAAATTCTACTCGGATATACGACAATATAGACATTCAAGAGACGACAGACTAGCCGAGGTTATACAATTATTGTAGGAACCCAGGGCATACTAAGCCAACATATCCACACTTGGGGGAAAATTGAGGACAAGACATAATTAACACATATTCTTTTTTTTATAGACGTACGAAAAAAGAAACAAACAAACAAATAATTTTTTTATTTTTTTCATTGCTTCTCATTTTTTGGTAAATTATAAATATTGATATATTATTGATGTAAAATGCAGTATAATATAACGTAAACAATTTTTTTCATTTTTCGTAGATTGTAAAAAAAAAAAGTATAGAATACAATAGCCCAATTTTTAAATTTTTTTCTTTGATTGTTGATAAGTATATTATTGATGTAAAATACAATCGACCAACTTTTTTTTTTATAAGTGGAATAAGTACATTATGGATGGAAAAAATGTAATAGAATACAAAGTAAAAATTAACAAAGTAAATTATTATTTACATGACGAAAACTTCCAAGGGAAAAAACCATCTGCGTCTTTGGGCTGAATATGTGCCACAACCCGATGGGTGTTGATTGTAAGGAGGATTTCTTGGTAGTTGGGTTTTTGACTCCTCATATTCTCCATCTACATCTTTACCTCGACCTCCATATTTATCTTCTTCTTGTTCCTCCATGCTTGAGTGTTGTAGCGTCCTAGGTTGCCATCGTATATCGTCTGTTCGAGTAATAGGTGGTTGCGAAGATGAGTCACCTTGGTAGAACAATGACGTCGGGGGTACTTGCGACATTATATGTGGATAATTGTATGGTGTCACATAAGCCGGTTGTGGATAAAATGTTGGAATTGTCAAAGATGGTAGATATGTTGGTGCTGTTCTTAGCATTGGTGCTCCATATGGTGCTGGGGATGGAGGTGGTGCAAAAAATGCACCTAAAGAAGGTGTTGATACATGGTACAATGGTGCATAATGTGTTGTTTATGTATAAAAAAAATAGGGTTAGTGAAAGCACCAAAATAATATAAACCATACTAATCAGGAGGTCGGTGCCACGTATAGGGTTGGAGCTAATGATGACTCCATCGAGACATGTACTCCCGACCTAAGATTCATGCAGGATTGTCTTGGCCTCCTATGACGATCTTGCCTAGTCATTTCCTCCTTTGATAGTAGATATAGCTTACTGCGATGTCTAAACCATATCTTGTAATATAGAGAGGTCACAAATTGAATACCTATGGTCCCAAAAGTAGATATATTTTTCACGGCATTTCGCCCAACTTCATCGATTCTCCCTCGCAAGTTGATCTTGTGCAGTTTTTCGATGTCCTAAGGTGATGGGAGAATACTTTGCCTAAACTTCAATTGGCGCATCACTTGATCGAATTCGTGCATCTCCACCATCGCGAAAACTATCAATGGCACCTTGACGTTCCAACTATTACGATTGGCCAAAAATTCAGTCGGGATGCATTCTTGAATTCTCGGATCAGCGTATGACATCCATTCAAACTATAATACAAAATTATAATTTTTATTATCTACCTAATATTAAATTTTAAATCATTACATAAATATTATATAATTTAAAATTTCAAAAACTAACATCGGCTTTCAATTGTTGATCTAACAATAGTTGGATATCTTCGAGCTCGTCTATTATACCCACATGACTCGCCTCATTGTTCAATCTATTCAAATAATATGTTATTTCAAAAATATAATAAAAAATATTATAATAACTATATTATCAAATAAATTTTATCTTATTACGAGTGGGAAAGAATAAGGGGCATTTACTCAGAGATGTAAAAATGATAATCGGTACCATGTCCATGATTATAGGAGTATGCAACAACCAATTTTAAGTTTTTTGTGGTTGCGTCACCTAACACATCTCTCGGTACAATGTGGCCAGCATAACTAATCCCCAACTAAGTCGCCTCACTTCTTTCAAGTCAATGAGTTGTAGTAGCCACTTTAAATGTACCAAATTTCGAGATTTATTGGGCATTAGAAGACCTCCGATTAACCTTAGGATAATGCCCAGGCATATTGTTCTCTTTCAATGGCATTCACGAAGTTGTCGATATAATTGAAATTTTCTTCCAACCATTTCATCTTTATCAGGCCACCAAAAAACTTGTCTGACACATTCCCTAATAGTTGCTCGCAAATTGCGCTCCAATCGCAAAGACCATTGCCCTCATAACGACCAACACATTCATTAGTTAACTGAGTTGTAAAGCTACATCTTCAAGTGTAATTGTACACTCACCGCACGAAAGATGGAATGCATGTGTCTCTGATCTTCATCTTTCCACCAAAGTGCTGATAAACCTAGGATCCAATTTAGTCCCCCGAGCATACAAGACACATGCAAGAATCCCGCCTCTTGCAAGTGTTGTTCAATAACATGCGGTGCTCTTGTAGTTAAATTGTGTATGTATGTCTCTAAAATCCAAACTTTGGCCTAATTATATAAACATAAAAAAATAAAATTAATAATGTTAAAAATTTAATAATGAACTTAATTAAAATTAGAAAATTTAATATTATTTTCTTACAATTTGCAATTGGACGCCGAAAATCTACTTGTCATCGAAACGAATAAGCGAAATTGCCATTATAAAAACAAAATATAAAATCAAAACAACAAGATTTTGAGAGAAATTGAATGAAAAATTGAGAACTAAAAAGTAGAAAGAATTGAGAGAATAGATGAATTAAGAGAACTTAAAGAATTTAGAGAATTAGGAGAATGAGATTTGAATGCAAAAGAAAGAAAATGGCTTGGGTTTAGATAGAAAATAAACTAGTCGTTTTCAGTCATTAGAACTTTTTACCGTTGGGAAAAGTTATCATTGACTGAAAACGTGTCCAGCAGGATGCATTTTCATTTGAGTTGGCAAGAAAGTCCGTCCTACTGAACGGATTTTCTATTTCTCTTTTCAAAATCAGTGTATTTCCCTCAATATAAAAAAAATCAGCCTAATTTTTAATTATTTACTAAACAGGGCATATATATTAAATTTACCCGAGGAAAAAATACCTTCCTCGTAACTTGTTGTCCTCTTGGTTTCACCACCTTTATCATGTTCTTGTTTCTTGTTCTTTTTGTGAAAAACTTCTGTGTAAATTCAGAGATTCCTCCGTGACTGCATTTATCACTAATACATGCTATAAATAGCATAGTAAGAAGAAAATATGATAAAATCGAGTTAATTATGTATCTTAAAGGAACATTTTAGAAATAAAAATCCATTAAATTTGTTCAAGAAGCACGTACATATTTAAATCCCTTAAAGATTTTCTTCTCTTTTTTGAATTTTGTTTTCTGCTTCTTTTTTGTTATGATGGTGAAATGGCAATTAAGTAGGGTTGATGAAGGTAGTAGCTATAGTTTAGAGAGGGGTGAAAAGTGAAGGCGGGTGTTAGACGATGAAGAGTATCAACGGTCGAGCATGAAAACGAGCAAATAGAAAAAAGAAATAAAGATAAATAAAAAAGAAGAAGAAGTAAATCTTCATGTAGCAAATAAATTAAAAAAGTGCTTTGGGATAATTAACGAAAAGTCTAGCTTTAGATAAAAGTTAAAAATACTACGTGTCAATTACTTAATAGGCTAATATGTCACGTTGGCGATTCGTCAGTAGATTAGCTGAATATTAAATAACGGTGACCAATTCGAGTAATTATCTTAATTAAAGTAATTAAATTAAGAAAAAATAGATAAACCAAAATAAGACCAACCCTATTTTAGAGTGATTATGAGTGTTATTTAGCCTAAAATTAAATGTAATAATTAATTTTTATAAAATATTTAGAACTACTCGTAACTTCTTCCCAACACCAACCGAATTAATACTCAATTATAATAATAATCAATCTAATAAATAAGGTTACCGTATTTTTCATGGATAAACAAATATTTTTCAAACTATAGGAGAGTAAATAATTTTTTTATCAGACAGTACAAAAATTAAAAAAGAGCCTAAGAAAGACTTTTTCTCCACTCGACCAGCCAATGAAAATGTCTTTCATGGAACTAACGCTATTAATCCCCTTATGTATTTCGAAATAAGCTAAATTAGAGTGTTTTCGTATTAAATAAATAAAATCAGCTTTGTAAACTTCAAATTAACAAGGACTTAAAGGACAATTATACCTCAGTATTGAGTTTTTTAATTATAGGAGGTTAAAAAGTTATGTTTTTCATTTTTTTTTACTTTTAAATATTAATTAAAAACACATTGCAACTTCTTAGTCTTTAATATTATCCAATGTAATTATTTATAATATTTGTTGCGACCTAACTTTGGATTTATTAGTTACTAAAAGGTAAAAACTTGTTGAGATTTACTAGTCTATAATCTATCTATAACATACATAAAAGGACGAGTTTTAAAAAAATTAAACTAATGTTTTTTTATATTATTACATTAACAATTAAATAAGATTTTATTTTTTAATATTAGAAAATATTATAAAAAAAACAATAGATAAAAGATGGATATAAGAATATGAGTATTTCTATTGCATTCTATATTTTTCATCATATTTACAAGTAGCGTACTTCTCTATATATAGAGAGAGATTAGACTCTTCATAATCTAATACATAAATAGAAAAATGGGTTACAAAAAGATGAAACGTTAAAGGTTAAAGAAGATGGAAGGTGGAAGGTTAAGGAAGATGAAAGGTGAAAGGTTGAACATCCACTTAATAGCATTCATAACACTCCCCATTGGATGTTCATTGTATATGCCTTATTAAAAACCTTACTGGGAAAAACCCTGTGAGACAAAAACCTAGTGAAGGAAAAAAGAGTACATAATTCTTTGATACACAGTATATCACAACCTTAAAAGAAAATGTAGTGCGAATTTACTCCCCCTCATGAAAGCATCACTTAAGATCTTTGAAATAGTGCAATCCAATGTTAAAAATTAACTTCTCAAATATAGTAGTAGGGAGCGCCTTAGTAAAAAGATCTGTCAAATTCTCACTTGGAATCATCTATTAAACATTTATATCTCCATTCTTTTATAGATCATGAGTGAAGAAAAATTTTGGTGATATATGTTTTGTTCTATCACCCTTAATTTATCCTTCTTTAAGTTGTGCAATGCAAGTTGTATTATCTTCATATATGACTTTTGAAGCTTCTTTTTCAGAGCATAAACCACAATCTTTTCGTATGTGATGAATTACAGACCTTAGCTACACACATTCACGACTAGCCTCATGGGTTGCCAAAATCTTAGCATGATTAAAAGAAGTAGCATTGTAAGGATCAGATAAGTATCCTGCATCTGCAAAACCAACCAATTCTGCTTTGGGTAGGTTAGGGAAAAACAAACTCATATCTCGTGTACCTTGAAGATAACAAAAAACATGCTTAATCTCATTCCAATATATTCGGGTTGGACAAGAGTTAAATCTTGTTAATAAGTTGACAGCAAATGATATACCAGGTCGTGTATGACTGGCAAGATACATCAATGCACTAATAGCACTTAAATATGGTACTTCAAGACTAAGAAAATCGTCATCATTTGCCTAAGGATAGAAAGGGTCTTTATTTACATCAAGTGACCTAACAACTATTGGGGTGCTCAATAGATGTGCGTTATGCATGTAAAATCTTCTTAGCACTTTTTCTATATATGTTGTTTGATACATAAGGATCTCATTCTTTAGGTGCTCAATTTGTAACCTTAGACAAAATCTTGTCTTTTCAAGATCTTTCATTTCAAATTCTTTCTTTAAGCACTCAATTGTCACTAAAATCTCTTTAGGAGTCCCAATGATATTTAAATCATCAACATACATAGTAATTATAACAAATCCTGATCCAAACCTTTTCATAAAAATGCATAGGGAAATGTGATCATTATTATAGCCTTCCCTCAATAAGTACTCACTAAGGCGATTATACCACATGCACCTAGATTGTTTCAATCTATAAAAGGATCTATTTAATTTGATTGAGTAATGTTCTCAAGAACATGAATAAGCTGCTGTTGGGAGTTTAAAACCTTCTGGGAGTTTCATGTAATGTTATTATCAAGTGGGCCATATAAATAGGTTGTAACTACATCCATTAGGCGTAAACCAAGCCCTTATCTTATTGCCAAACTAATCAAGAACCTAAAAATAGTTGCATCCACCACAGGAGAGTATGTCTCTTCATAATCAATACCACCAAGTCTTTGTGAAAATCCTTATGCAGCCAAACGTGCTTTATATCTCACAATTTCTCCTTTTTCATTTCTCTTTCTCACAAAAACCCATTTATATCCCATAGGTTTTACACCTTCAAGTGTACGAACTACATGTCTGAATACATCTTTCTTTGCAAGAGATTTTAACTCTGCCTCAATTGCTTCTTTCCATTTTGGCTAATCATATTTTTATCTATATTATTCAATTGACATTGGTTTATGATCTATTTTGTCATTCAAAATATCTAGTGCTACATTGTATACAAATATGTCTTCGACGTTGATTTGATTTCGGTTCCACTTAATTCTTAACATGACATAATTTGTTGAGATCTCTTCATTATCAAGTACTTGAGATTTTTCTTGAACTCCAGTCATGTCTAAGATCTCTTCTGGAGATCCTTTTAAAGTCATTGCTTTCTTGATTTGACCATCATTTGTTTTTGCTCTTTTTCTTTTTTGAGGACTCTTATCTCTAGAATCGACTAGTCCACCATGCTTCAAACGTGCTTTGGACTCACTAGCAAATAGATTTTATCCTTCAGGGACATCAATTTTGATTGGAGCATTTACAACTGGTATGTGTGATTTTGTCACTCTTTTTGGATTAATAAATGTGTCTGGCAATTGATTTGCTAAACTTTGTAAATGAATTATCCTCTGAACTTCCAGTTCACATTGTTGCGTACGAGGATCAATATGAGACAATGATAATTCATTCCAATTTATTTCTTTTTCTAGCTGTTTATTTTCTTCCCCTTAACGTTGGAAAAACTAACTCATTAAAATGACAGTTAATAAATCGAGCTGTAAATAAATTCCCCGTTAATGGCTCGAGATATTTAATTATTGATGGGGATTCATATCCAACATATATTCCTAACCTCTTTTGAGTACCCATCTTAGAGCATTGTGGTAGAGCAATCGAAACATATATAGCACATCCAAAAATTCTCAAATGGAAAATATTTGGTTCCTGACCAAAAACCATTTGTAATAGGGAGAACTTATGATAACTTGTTGGCCTGACTCGAATTAGTGTAGCTACTTGTAGTATGGTATGTCCCCAAGTAGAAATTGGAAGTTTTGGCTTCATAAGTAATGGTCTTGCAATTAATTTAAGACGTTTGATTAATGATCCAGTAAGACCATTTTTTGTATGGACATGTATTATAGGATGTTCAACATTTATTCCAAAAAACATACAATAATCATTCAAAGCTTAGGAAGTAAAATCACCAGCATTGTCAAGATGAATTATTTTGATAGGGAAATCTAGAAAATGTGCTCATAATTTGATCAACTGAGCAAGTAACCTTGTAAATACTAGGTTACGAGTTGATAACAAAGATGCATGCGACCATCTAGTCGAGGCATCTAGTAAAACCATAAAATATCTAAATGGTCCACACGGAGGGTGTATTGGTCCATATATATCTCATTGTATTCATTCTAGAAAAGTGATAGATTCATAATTTATCTTGGTTGGTGATGGCCGAATGATTAATTTGCCTTAAGAGCAAGCATCACATGAAAAATTATTAGCTTGAAGAATCTGTTGGCTCTTCAATGAATGCCCACATGAATTGTCAATAATTTTTCACGTCATAGTTAAACTAGGATGGCCCAACCGATCATGCCAAATAATAAAGTCATCAGTAAACTTATAATTTATTAAAGCATGTGTTTCAATTGTACTAATTCTTGTGTAGTACAAACCAGAGGAGAGTGCCAACAATTTCTCCAACATATTTTTATTTCCTTGCATTAGACTCATAATTTGAAGATATTTATCATTCCCTTTACTTATTGTCTCAATATGATATCTATTATGGTGAATATCTTTAAAACTCAACAGATTTCTTTGAGACTTAGGGGAGTATAACATATCATTAATTTGAAACTTAGTTCCTCTAGGCAACAATATATTTGCTCTTTCAAAGCATTCTATGATTTTGGTACTACCAGATATAGTACCACACTAGCTTTTTGCATTATCAAATTAGGAAAATATTTCTTATTCTTAAGTATAGTATGAGTAGTTGCACTGTTTGCTAAGCATAAGTCTTCACTATTTATCGCTAATTGAATTTGAGAGTTATTCATATTCTTCAAAGAAAACAAATAAATGTCACATAGATTTTCAAAATATATAAAATTTTCATAAATAGTTTAAAACATAATATAATAACCATGTTGTTAATAACATAACAAACTTGCATAAAATTTATTATTTAAAATTATAATAATAAAATTAAAATATTAATTATTCCCTTCAGGGGTGGTGAAAAAATCAGCAACTTCCAAATGAGTTGTACCAATGATGTCATAATCATCTTTATCATTCTCACAAACAAAATTTGTATCTAATGATTGTTGATATAGTTCCATAAAATGCTTTGATGTTCAATAGGTATGGCACCAATGGTTTTTACCTCCACAATGGTAACACAAAATTTTCACTTTCCCAATTGTATTTTTATCATTCTTTCCATCCTTATGCTCCCACTTCTATTGGGTATTCCTAAAATGACCACATCGTTCACGTCTACGTCCTCAATCGCAACCACGACCACGACTATGTCCTCGACCACGGCTGCGAGTATGACATTTATCCTTTTTGTTATATGATGTCACATTTGATTTAGGGAATGGAGTAGAGCTAGTTGGACATGACTCATGATTTTTCATTAACAGTTCATTATTTTGCTCAGCCACAAGAAGACAATATATTAACTTAGAATATTTCTTAAAACCTTTTTCACGATATTGTGTCTCCAAGAAACATTATTTGCCTGAAATGTGGAGTATGTTTTTTCTAACATATTCTCATTAGTTATGTTCTCTCCACATAATTTCAATTGAGAAGTGATTCTAAACATAATCGAGTTATATTCACTCACAGATTTAAAATCTTGTAATCTCAAATGTAGCTAATCATAGCGAGCTTTAGGAAGTATTACAGTTTTCTGATGATCATATCTTTCTTTTAAACTATTCCAAAGGACAAGTGGATCTTTAACAGCCAAATATTCAGTCTTTAGTTCCTTATAGATGTGATGGCGAAGAATATCATAGCTTTGGCCTTATCTTGACTAGATGCTTCATTTCCTTCTTTAATAGTTTCACCAAGGCCTTTTGCATCTAAATGTATTTCAGCATCTAACATCCAAGATAAATAGTTCTTTCCAGTAATGTAATATCCCTAAACCAGGTCTAGAAGTTTTGGGTATATTTTTCGGGTTCAGAGTGTGAAACTAAGAATTCATAGGGTTTTTTAGTGATTTTTAATTTAATTTAAGAGGTTAATTTCATTTAAAATCGATTAAACAATAATCTGAAAAAATAAAAATATTTTTGGAAAATTAATTTTAAAGTAATTAAATAATTATTATTGAAAATAATTAATTTGAGTCAAAAAAGAATTTGAAAATAATTTTTATTAGGGGTTAAATTCAGTTAAATTTAAATATTAATTAAATTTGATTTAATTGTAAAATAAGGGAAATTTTGAGGTATTTATTTGTCAAATTAACCTTAAAATTTGAAATTTTAGAGGGAAATGATTAAATGGTAAAACAAAGGAAATGTGGGAGTGCCCATTAGGCAAATTCCCCAATTTTTAAATTCTGGTGGGTTGTTTCAGCTTTAAAAACAATGCATCTACCCTACTTTTCACACAATTTACATCATATTAGAGAGTTATAAATTTCGTTTTCTTTGTATGGCTTTAAAGATCTATCATCAGAGAATAGATCCAAACAATATTCTTCTCAAAGTACTCTCTCTTTTCACCCGAAATTATTCTCAAAAGTAGCCAAAATATTCTAAAAATTTTCAAGATTCTTGAATCAAGATTTTCAATCAAAGGATTTAGAACGAATCAAAGGTAATTATCATTTCTAAACTTATTTTTATGATGATTAGAAACATTTTTACATGATTTGAGAGTTAATTACATGATTTTTTATCAATGTCATCTTCTTCAAAAGCTTAAGGTGCTTTAATGGTGGATATTTAATTTTGAGAGGAAATCCACAAATCAATGGATGTTCCAACTCAAAATGGATCTATTAGAATGTCTTTTTATCTTTTTTATCAAGATTAAATATGATTTGTGAGGTAATTTGAAGAAATCTGAATTTCATCATCTTCTTGAATTAATTTTCCAGATTTTTGTAAAATTGATGCTTATTTTATGTGTAATTGGTTTAGTATTGATGTTTGGAAGTGATTAAGAGGGTTGGAGAGGTCGATTTTGTGAGGAATTGAGTTTTCGACTTGATGTTACAAATTCGTAAGGTATCTTTGTGAGTGAATTTCTATTAGCATAGTTAATTAAAAATTGTGTTTAATATAGCTTTGGAAAGGTGGTAATGTCTACTTTACCTCTGTTAAAGCTCCGAATCTTGAAGAGGATTGAGATAATCGGAATCGAAGCTCAAAATTGCCTAGTTGATCACTTGTTGTGGTAGGAAAAAAATTTTGTGGTGAGTGTTTCTAAGGGCAATTTGGTAAATTAACCATTAATTATGTTTAATTAGAAGCTTAATTAATTATTGCAATTAATTAATTATGGTTGAATGGTTAATATTTGCAATATTGGTAGTAAATGTTCAATATATTGAATTTGTATGAAAAAAAAATGGTGAGTCTTTATTTTGGGTGGTGTTGTGTTAATTAATTGGTTTAATTTTAAGGATAATTTAAAGCATATGTACTGAAAATTTTTATTATGATATGTTGGTGTTACATTGGATAATTGAATATGGGAAACTGGTGTATGGATTGCTTGATTTTATTGGATGCTAAATGGCTATGTTACAAGCTATACATAATCATTTTGTCACATTAAATTGAGCATAATAATGATTGATTTGTTTGCTATGTTTGATTCGATATACTGGCAACATGCATGATGGGTCCATTGGATATAGTTGGCATCGTAGTAACCCATTTCTACCCGGCCCATGAATAAATGAAAAACAAAAATTTATTAAAGTTTATATAGTCCATGTACAAAGCCCAAAACCCGGTGTCGAAACTATTTTTAAATCGAGTTTCAGAAAATAGGAATCGACTTTAAGAAAAACGAAAACGGGAGTCGCCACCAGTCTTTTTAGGTGTGATTGGATCACCTTATAAAACGTTTTGTTTTAAAACATTAATTTTGGTCTACGAAAGTCGAGAAAATGGATTCGGGAGTAGGTTAAGTACGAGAAAGGGTTAGCACCCTTGTAACGCCCAAAAATTGGTACCTAATTGATTATCAAATGTCTTTAAGGTCGGAAATTAAAATTTTAAGATGCAATCCTCTGTAAAACATTTTGATTCTTTTGAAAATTGGGGTTCGCTTGTATCGAAATATTGATACTAAGTTAGCCTTTTTGGAAATCCCTATCTCGAAACGACAAAACGCTACATCCAGTAAGTTAGAACACAATGCTTTGAAATTCCAAGACAATTGCTCGTATTTTGAAAATCTTAAAAACTTAGAAGGGTATTTGATTATTCGAACTCAACGAGGAAAAATTGCAACCCAATAAGTTAGGGCACTATTTTTCTCGAAGCTTCCAAACACCAAGCATTGCCTTTTTATTTTTTGAAACTTTGAGGTCTCGTTTTTAAAATCGATGCATGAAGGAGCATATTAACATAACATACGAGATAAAATATTATAATAATAGCACAACAGCATAAATATTATGTGCTAATCAATACATATAAGAAATAAAACATGATAAAAAGAAAGATATACATAAAATGCAACACATACTTAAGAAGAATAGGTAAAAACCTATAAACATGTAATTCAACATATATTTAAACATATAAATGATGCAAGATATACATATATATAAAAAATATGCATTTGAAAGTAAATTATAAAAGTCTAAGATATATAAAATACATAACATAGCAATAATACATTAATTCCAAAGTAAAATCAAATATTGTATAATAATAAAAACATAAGTTTTTTTTAAAAAATGTATGTATAATATAAACAATTGATAAATAGCATGAGCATATAAAATGTGATATTTAATAATAGATCTAAAATATAGTATATAATAAAAATACATTTATAAGAATAATGGTTAAAATATATTGGTTTTAAGAAAATAATATATAAAATATCAAATATCTAAAATAGTTTATATTTATAATAAAATAATTATATAATATATATATATATATATATATATATATAAGTTTAGAATGATATGAAATAAGTAATTAATGATGAAATATACGTATTATACAAATTATTATATCATAATATCTTCAAAATGTGTAATAATAGAATATAAGTAAAATAATTATTAACATGTAAATAAAATTAAGTATATAATACAAGTTAAAACTTTTAATGATAATAATATATATAAATAAAAATATATAATAGTATAAAAATGACATAATAATATAAAATAATTATAATATATAATATAAAGTATATATGTAAAAAATAATATATATAATTAATATATAATACAAGTAAAAACATAATAATGATATAATAATGTAAAATAATAATAATTTATGAAAAATATTATACAATAAGTAATAATAATATGAATAACATATCGTAAAATAATTATACAATATATAATATAAAAATAAGGTTGAAAATAGAACAAATAACAATATCAAAAATTTATATATAATAATAATAGAAATAAATATATATAGGATTAGATTTGAAGTTCAATAAAATTACAGGGGCAAATTTAAAAATAAAGCTGAATTAAGGTCCTAATTAAAACACGCATAAAACAAAAGGGACTCATTGGGCAAATCGCCCTATTCCCAAAGCGACAGTGTTTTAATCCAGGTCTTAAAATAGCTATTGTAGGGACAAAATTAAAACTAAAACAAAATAATAGGGCCAAATCATAAATGAAATAAAGCGTAATTATAAACACAAAGAAAAGTGGAAAGACTGATTGAGTAATTAACCCAATCTTCAAAAACATGCGGATCCTCCCTGGGCAATCGGGTCAATGCGCGGATCCTGTGCCTAGAAACAACGTCGTTTTTATACTTATTGGATTAAGCCAAAACGGCGCCGTCTCATTTATGCTATATAAGTCACATTTAAAGCTTTAAAATCATTTTTTACACCGGTCTAGAAAAAAAAACTTAAAACACTCTGCAGAGGGGGAGAGAAAGAGCCCAACTCTAGCATCCGGCTACAGTGCAGTGCTTGTACACGCGCTTCACGCGCCATCGCATGCGGTGGTCTAAAGGTTCAAAAACCTTCATCCTTCCACAGGTAACCTCTTTCCTTTTAAAACGTTACTTTTTTCTTTAAAAAAAAAAACAAGAACGATTCATATCTTCGTAGAAAAGAACACAAAGTATGGAAAATAATCACCTTCTGAAATATTATTGCAGATGTTTTGTGTACAATGTTTTTGTGATGTGTTTTTCTCTGTCTTTTTTGTGTATTCTCTCTGTATCTATCTATGTGTGTTTTTTTTACAGACTTGAGAAAAGGCTTTATAGCCTTGATTTACTGCCTATTTGGAAAGAAATCGAAAGATTTCTCTATTCTAATCTATTTACTGCAGTCTCGCTTTGATTTTCTTCCTTTTCTTGCAGGTACCCCGAAGATCTTGGTGATGGAAGGGTTGCTGGCGTTGATGGAGGCCTGAAGTCTGGTGGTGAGGCACTGATTACAGAGGCAGAGCCTTGAATGGTGGCCTTGATTCGGGAGCTGGACAGACACTCCCTGAACCTTCCAGAACCTGTTGCGGCGCGAGGAGAAAGAGCTAGGGTTGGAAACCCTAGCTGGTAATTTTAGGTTTTGGGCCTCTGTGAGTTTGGGTCTGTAATGGGTAGGGGTGATTTAGATCTGTTAGGTCGGGTTAGGTATTGGGTCTGTGCATTTGGGCTATGGGACTGCTTTGGGGTTTTGGATAGTGACAGTAGGCCTGCTGGGTGTAACGGGTCTGTTGAGTTTAGGCTAAATGGGTCTATTGTTTTTTACATTTGTAAAAGGACTGTTAAAAAAACTTTTATTATTATTTATTTTTTTGATATTTTGGATTGTGCTTTGGCTTCCAATGGGCCGGGCAAAATTGAGGTATTACAGCTGCCCCTCTTTATTCATTGTTGTGTAACAGGAATAGAGCAAAGATATAAAAGAACCAATTTTGCTCGGGCTCGCCGAGTCTTGAATTATTTGATCTGCTCCCCGTTGAATACAGAGATGCCAAATCATCTTCTTCGATTTGTTCCCCGACCATACAGAGATGCCAAATCATTTTAGATTTGCTTCAGCGTAAGCATGCGAAAGTCAAATCAGCTATGTCTTCGATTTTCTCATTGTAAGCACAAAGATGCCAAATCATCTTGGATCTTATTTGAGAACATCTGAGAGTCAAATCTACTATGTCTTCGATTTGTTCCTTGTAAACATTGAATACCAAATCATCTTGGATCTATTTGAGAACATCTGAGAGTCAAATCTGCTATGTCCTTGATTTGTTCCTTGTAAACACAAGAATACCAAATCATCTTGGATCTGTTTGAGAACATCTGAGAGTCAAATCTGCTATGTCCTCGATTTGTTCCTTGTAAACACAAGAATGCCAAATCATCTTGGATCTGCTTCAGTATAAACATCTAAAGGTTAGATCTGCTATGTGTCTGCTCTCCGTCGAATATGGAGATGCCAAACTTCGATTTGTTTTCTGACAATACAGAAATGCCAAATCATCTTAGATTTGCTTTAACGTAAACACGTAAAAGTCAAATCAGCTATGTCTTCGATTTGTTCCTTGTAAACACAAGGATACCAAATCATTTTGAGAACATCTGAGAGTTAAATCTGCTATGTCCTCGATTTGTTCCTTGTAAACACAAGGATACCAAATCATTTTGGATCTACTTCAGTATGAATATCTGAAGGTGAGATCTGCCATGTATCTGCTCCCCGTCAAAATGGAGATGCCAGACTTTAATTTGTTCTCTGACTAATACAGAGATGCCAAATCATCTTAGGTTTGCTTTAATGTAAACACGTAAAAGTCAAATCAGCTATGTCTTCGATTTGTTCCTTGTAAACACAAGGTACCAAATCATTTTGAGAACATCTGAGAGTCAAATCTGCTATGTCCTCGATTTGTTCCTTGTAAACACAAGGATACCAAATCATCTTGGATCTACTTCAGTATGAATATCTGAAGGTGAGATCTGCTATGTTGTGGCCTATTACCCTACTACTTAGGGGATTAAGGCGCGTTCTCTTTGATTACATGTAGAATGATTATGCTTGATAATTAGGATGCCATGATCGAAGTGAGTCGAATGTTCCTAATTAAACATGCTATGATGCAAAAATGTTATGAATACAACCCCTATCCTAGACGTCATCACTCATTCCTTTATTTGTCCTTTCTTTTCTCAAAGTATTACTCTTGCTCAGCCTGTAGGCCTGTACCCTTCCTCAAATGCTATGATCTACTGAGGACGTCTACGAGATAATTTTCCCTAGAATTGAATCATTGGTTTTGTCCATTTTCCTTTTAGACCAGAAGAAAGAAATTCCTCGAGTTCCTTTATCCCTTACTTATGTGAATTTCCTGAACAATTGTCTTGTTTTAGTTTCTTGCATTATCTAGAAATTTTTAAAGTAATGCGCAAAACTTCGTTTATAAAGATATTTTAGTTCATCTATCATTATTTCAATGCAACATACTTAAGAAATGATGGAAAATGAATAAATCTTTAAGAATAATTGGATTTGAATGAATTGTCAAAAATACAAAGGAGATAAATATGATAGCATATCTTTGAGAAGAAATAGAATCTAAAGATAGCAAACAAGATAAAAGTTAGATGCTCCAGATATCGCCGCTTGAGCGTCTATACACCAGCTCCATGAAATCTTTCTTGAGTTCGACATGTGTTTAAAGAATCTAAAGTACTTTGTTGATGCCCCAATATATGACGTGCTTCACTCTTTGTTAAGTTAAATACATCAAGATTACTATATGACCTTCAAAATTTGAGCTGCCCTTTCGGGTTTTCAACTCAAAACCCCTTCGGTCACAAGGCGCCCTTTGCGGGTTTTCACCTTGGCCTCTCCATTTTTTTTTGTTTTTTTTTGTGAAAATTCAAGGCGCCCTTTGCGAGTTTTCACCTTGAATTCTCCTCTCCTTTAGACAAAATACTTTTTGATTGAGTCTGAATTCACTGGATTGGGTAGACTCTTCCCATCTATTTCTGTCAAAATCAATGCTCCTCCAGAGAAAGCCTTCTTCACGATGTATGGCCCCTCCCAATTTGGCATCCATTTTCCTCTAAAGTCCTTCTAAATAGGAAGGATATTCTTTAGCACCAGGTCCCCCTCATGGAATTCTCTTGGGCGAACTTTTTTGTCAGAAGCTCGCATCATGCATTTCTGGTACATTTGACCATGTCGGATGGCCCTTAACCTCTTTTACTTAATCAAGTTTAACTGGTCATATCGGGATTGAACCCATTCAGCTTCATCTAACTTTATCTCTGTCAAAATTCGAAGAGAAGGTATTTCTACTTCAATAGGCAACACTGCTTCCATCCCATAAACTAATAAGAATGGGGTTACCCCAGTCGAGGTTCTGACAGATGTTTGATAGGCTAGGAGTGCAAATGGTAACTTCTCATGCCAATCTCTATAGGTCTCAGTCATCTTTCCCACTATTTTCTTAATGTTTTTTTTGGCGGCCTCCACTGCCCCATTCATTTTTGGACAATAGGGAGAAGAATTGTGATGCTTGATCTTGAACTGGTCGCAAACCTCTACTATCGTTTTGTTGTTTAAGTTCAATGCATTGTCAGATATGATCTTCTCAGGCATTCCATACCGACAAATAATCTCTTTCTTCAAGAATCGACTTACAGCAGACTTAGTAACATTTGCGTAAGAAGAGGCCTCTACCCATTTTGTGAAGTAGTTGATTACCACGAAGATAAACCGATGTCCGTTCGAAGCTTTTAGCGATATTGGTCTAATGACATCCATACCCCACATGGAGAAGGGCCATAGAGAAGTCATAACATGTAAATGTGATGGTGGTACATGAATTTTTTCCCCACATGGAGAAGGGCCATAGTTGATATAATCCCCTTCCATGGTGGCCTAATAATAGCCGAACCACATGATTTGCCTTGCCATCGTGAACCCATTTGCATGCGTCCCACATACACCTTCATGAACTTCTTCTAAAATTAGCTTAGCTTTCACAGCATCGACACATCTCAACAGTACTTGGTCTTTCCTTCTCTTGTACCGGATATCCCAATCTATGACATAGTCACAAGCTAACCTTCTCAAAGTTAAACATCATTTTCGATAGTACTGCTCGGATATTTACGATCTCTTACATATCGCAATATATCCTGGTACCAGGGATTATCATCCTTTTCTTCCTCCTCAATATTACAACAGCTAGCTGGAGCTTCGTAGACACTCATTTGAATTGGTCTCACCTCTTCCTCTTTATTTGCTTTAATCATTGAGGCAAAGGTTGCTAAAGCATCTGCTATCTGATTTTCATCTTGTGGGAGATAATTGGAGGTAATATCATCAAACTCCTCAAGTAACCACAAAACTACCTTTCGATAATTGATCAATTTAGGGTCCCTTGTTTCCCATTCACCTCTGAGCTGATAAATTACCAACGCAGAATCTCCATATACTTCTAGGGTTTTTATACCTGGCTCTATGGCTGCTTGAAGTCCTATGATGCATGCTTCATACTTAGCCATATTATTCGTGCAATCAAAGTCCAACTTGTACGTGAATGGGTAATGATCGCCTTTGGGGGATACCAAGACTGCCCCGATTCCATTTCCAACTGCATTAGAAGCCCCATCAAAATTGAGCCTCCATGGAGAATCTTCGGTCATCGCTATACACATTAACTCCTCATTTGGAAAATTAAAGTTTAATGGCTCATAATCCTCTAGAGCTCTACTAGCCAAGAAGTCAGCTACCGCACTTCCTTTTATAGCCTTCTGACTTAGGTAGACTATATCAAACTCTGAAAGAAAAATTTTCCATCTAGCCATTCTCCCATTTAGAGCCGTTGACTCCATCATGTACTTCAATGGATCAAGCTTTGAGATGAGCCAAGTGGTATGGTATAGCATATACTGTCTTAATCTTCAAGTTTTCCAAATCAACGCACAATAGAACTTTTCAATTGGTGAATATCTCATTTCATAGTCAGTGAATTTTTTACTGAGATAATAAATTACCTTCTCCTTTTTCCCTGACTCGTCATGTTGACCAAACACACATCCCATAGAATTACTGAACACTGACAAGTACAGTATTGACGGTTTATCTGGGCTAGGGGGAGATAATACCGGAGCATTCAACAAATACTGCTTGACCTTTTCAAAAGCATTCTGGCATTCTTCATCCCAAGTACCTTGATTGTGCTTTCTGAGGAGGTGAAAGATAGGATCACATTTCTCGGTCAGTTGTGAAATGAACCCAGTGATGTAATTCAACCTTTCCAGGAATCCTCGAACTTCCTTCTGCGTACGTGGTAGAGGTAACTCCCGTATGGCTCTGACATTGTCTGAGTCGACTTCAATTCCCTTTTCACTGACTACGAAGCCTAATAACTTTTCCGATCTGGCTCCAAAGGTACACTTTGCTAGATTGAGCTTCAACTGAAATCTTCTCAACCTTAAGAACAGTCTTCTTAAGACCTCAATGTGCTCTTTTTTTGTACGCGACTTGGCAATCATATCATCAACATACACCTCAATATCCTTATGCATCATGTCGTGAAACAAGTTCACCATGGCTCGTTGGTATGTTGCCCCTGCGTTCTTCAGTCCAAACGGCATTACTTTGTAACAAAAGGTGCCCCACAAGGTTGTGAAGGTAGTTTTATCCATGTCCCCTGGATGCATCTTTATCTGATTGTATCCTGAGAAGCCATCCATGAAGGAGAACAATAAATATCCCGCTGTGTTGTCTACTAAAGTGTCAATGTATGGCAAAGGAAAATTATCCTTTGGGCTTGCTTTGTTCAGATCTCTGTAATCAACACACATTCATACCTTCCTATCCTTCTTAAGAACAGGTACAATGTTAGCTACCCATTCGGAGTACTTCACTTCTTGCAAGAATCCTACGTCAAATTGCTTCTTGACTTCATCTTTTATTTTCAGAACAATATCTGGCCTCATTCTTCGCAACTTCTGTTGGACTGGCCTACAATCCTGTCTTATCGGAAGACGATGTACTACAATATCAGTACTCAATCTGGGCATATCCTGATATGACCAGGCGAAAATATCTTTGAACTCTCGAAGTAACTCAACCAGAGCATGCCTTGTGTCATTGGTAATCAGTGTTCCAATTTTCAACTCCTTCCCTTCCTCTAGGGCTATATTCTCTATTACCTCTTTCTCATGTGGCATGATTTGTTTCTCCTCCTATGTCACCATTCTTAATAGATCGAGAGATAGGTCACAATCTTGAACATCTTCAAAATCCTAAGGTTCCTCTAAACACATGTCTTGCTCGCAAGAGAAATCATGAGCGGTAGTATCAGTGCTCATATCATTGATATCTAGGGACCTGTGGGGGTATGAAAGAATATACAAAGAATGAATGAATCTAAGAATGATTGTTTATGTGCTATGAATAAAAGAATAAGAATTGTCAAAATTTAAAGGAATATTAGTTGATAAAAAGTGAAACAATACTCATTTAAATTGATGAAAGTTATGTTTTATTTAAATAATAATAGATGAACATAAGCTTATTTTCACAAACGTAATCTTACTACTCCTAGGCTTTAGAGTAGTAGACATATTTCGAGCATTACTCTGATAAATTCCTAAATACTACAGGAAGGTCCTCCACAGTCCAATTGTTCAGAGAGCTTCCGGTTCGTAAGGGCGAATGCCCTCGAGGCTTATTTGCTCCAATCCCTCATCGTGTACAGCATTAATTTGATGACTTCCTTCTACCAGTAACCCTCCTGACCTAAAGTATTTGGATATAGATGGGAATGTCATCGGTTCCCACTCCACTTCTCCTCCATTCAAACGCGCCTTTCTTCTCGCTTGGCGCTTCTCAATTTCTTGCCTCTTGTGCCTATGGTCTGGCTTGAAGCCCAAACCGAAGCGATCCTTCTTCTCAATCAGTTTTGGGATTTGAATCCCTCCTCTTCCTAGTCCTTTCCCTAGCAATGCTCCCTTCCCAATCATCATTTGCAGGGCCATCCTTGTAGCTCTAGACATTTTGGGAACCGGCACCTCACCTCCTTCCAAAATAAAGGTTGCATTGATGATTTCCAAAGAGCAGAAAGAACACTCAATAGCCTCTTTATTTGCCTCGACGTAAGGGGCCTTGCTAGTGACTGCTGCTATAATGTCTTCCTCCGCATTGATGGTTATCAACCGTCCATCTGTCACTAACTTTAACTTTTTGGTGTAACGAGGAGCGCACCGCTCCTACCGAGTGTATCCAGGGTCTCCCCAATAAGCAATTGTAGGAGGGTTTGATATCCATCACCAAGAAATCGACTTCATATGTATTTGGCCAAATTTCCAATAGAATGTCAATTCGCCCTATCACCTTCCTTTCGGTTCCATCGAAGGCTCTTACCATATTGTGGCATGTTTTCATATGCGAGCTGTCAATAGGTAGTTTGTTCAACATAGATAATGGAAGGACGTTCAAAGCTGACCCGTTACCAATGAGTACACTATGAAGCGTGTATCCTTTGCATCGAGTAGTGATGTGCAAGGTCTTGGTTGACCCTACGCCCCCAGGTGGAATTTTATCATCATTGAAGTAGATGAAATTGTCAGCACTGATGTTATTCACCAACTGATCCAATTTGTTAACAGATATGTCATGGGTGACATATTTTTCGTTAAGTACCTTCAATAATGCATCACGATGCACCTCAGAACTCAGAAGTAAGGCTAATACTGATATACGCGCTAGCTGCTTACGCAACTACTCAACCACACTATATTCACTATGCTTAAGGAACTTCAGAAATTCCTTAGCCTCTTCCTCCCTCACCGGTTCATTGATGGGTACTTCAGTCTCTTTCTTCTTCTTGACATCAACATCCTTTGTTTCCGTGGGCTCTATTCTAATACTCCCTTATCATAACGCTTCCCACTTCTTGTATAGGAACCTTCATTTTGCACATTCTTAGATGTACTGGCTATACTCTCCCCTTTGGTTACTGTCACACTGCAGTCATAACTCCATGGCACCCTCTTCTCATCTTTGTAAGGGAAAGGAGTAGGTTTATGAATGACAACCTTGGGCCTGGTTTGTGCCCCCACGTCATTATTCCCCGGCAAGGAAATAATAATCCTTGGCCGGCTGGTTCCTTACTGTTCATCTCCCAACGCGCTTATTTCTCTTGTATAAGAGCTACCTTCAAAAACTTGTAGCTCTTTATTATCAATGAAGCCTTGCAGCAAGGCTTTGAATTCTTCACAATTTTAGGTTTCATGACCCTCTTTTCCATGGAACTCACAGTAGTTCCCCATTTCTTCTCTTCCTTTCTCAGAGGTTATCATCCCTCTCTTCACCATTTCTTTCCAAATATCCTCAAAAGCATCTTTACCTTCGCAACATTTTCCTTCATTCTTCTTTCACTAGCTTCGCCAATGGCATTCACTCCTTGGTTGTCATGGTTTGGCAAAGGGTTTTCAGTATTTGGGGTACTATCAAATTTCAAAACTCCGTTCTTGATCAACCTCTCTATGGCTTTCTTGAATCCGGTATAGTTCTCAATTGAGTGCCCTGATATTCCAGCATGGTTCTCGTATCTGGAATTTGCGTCATACCGTTTAGGATATGGAGGCTGTAATGGTTTCAAGTGGAAAGGGGCTATAGCATGCGCATCATATAAGCTTTGATAAAGCTCTCGATACGTCACAAGTATAGGCGTAAATTGCATCCTCTCATGTCTGGTGCCAGATTCCTACCTTTGAGAGCCCTGTTGCCCAACTGTGGCTACTTTGGGTTGACTAACCGTGACTGCTTTTGAGTTGAAGCTACTTGTATTGTTCACCTCATTGTCTTTCCTTCTTGAGGCCAATCTTTTAGCTGATTCCCTCTCAATTTTTCCACCCTTTATGGCATTCTCTATCATCTCTCCTACCATAACTATGTCTGCAAAACTTTTGGTAGTGCTTCCAATCATGTGAGTGATGAATGGAGCCTTCAGAGTATTGATGAACAACATGGTAGTTTCTTTCTCCAACAGTGGTGGTTGAACCTGCATTGCCACCTCCCTCCAACATTGCGCATATTGCCTAAAACTTTCATTAGGCTTTTTCTCCATATTTTGAAGCGTGTGTCATGTTAGTCACATGATTGTACTACTGCATGAAGGCTTGCTCAAGATCCCTCCATGAATTTATTCTAGCCCGGCTCAACTGATTGTACCACCTGGCTGCCGCTCCCACTAAACTGTCTTGAAAACAATAAATTAACAGTTGATCATTGTTTATATACCCGGTCATCCTTCTACAGAACATTGTGATGTGGGCCTCTGGGCAAGTAGTACTATTGTACTTCTCAAACTCTGGCATCTTGAATTTGTAAGGCAACACTAAGTTTGGGACCAAACTTAAGTCTTTGGCATCAATCCCATGATGATTGTCGGCACCTTTCAAAGTCTTAAATTTTTCTTCCAGCCATCTGCAGCGTTTATCCAACTGCCTTGCAGCTTCGGCTTTCAGATCTTCCTTTTCCACCATATCTAGATCAGGAACGAGAGGATTAGTATGGTTATCACCCAAATTGAATCCCGAGCCATTTGGGTAATTCACATGGATCCCCGCATCAACTGGCCCCTGTTGAGGCCTCACAGTGACAGATGGTCTTCTAGGAAGTGCTTCAATTTGTAGTGGCACATGGGGCAGAGTAAAACTCGGAAGACGATTCTCACCCTCCTCATCAGTAATAGCCATTGGGGCCTTCCCTTTATCAGTGGCCCTTAGAAGCTGAGCCATTTCAGCCATCATATTCCTCTAAGCTTCCAGCATTTATTCCCTCATGTCATTCTGCATCTTGGCCAACTACTCTTGCAATTGGTCTTGCATATCTTTTTGCAATTGTTTGAACCTTTGATCCATACTCTTAGTTTCAGTGCGGGTGCCGTAAGGATGTGTGATTTCCAGATTTTCTTTTCTACCTTGAGAAGTAAACTTTAACTAATTAGGGTCTTTCTATAAGTTTGAATGCATATGATGTGATGTAATGCAAATGCATGGATGCAAAAAGGCATTGATCTCGATTCAATCTCATTTAGAAAACTTTATTTAGAAAAAGAATATTTTTACATATAAATGGATTATAAATACGCCTTTGCCTTAATGCCCAAAGTTCTAACTTTGTCTAATAAAAGGGCTAACTCTTGACCTTTATCAGATGCTGACTCGTACATTATACTCAACACATCAGCTCGTAATGCTAAGTCTCGAATATATTCAGCAATCCCTCGAATCTGGGCTATAGCTTCCCCAATTATGTAATCCCTATCCATGACTTGACTTTTAACTTGATGGAGCTCTCCTTTTATACAATCTTTTTACGCCTCGAGTTGCTCAATCCGAAGTTCACCATCATGCAATACTACTTCCAAATCTTCAACCTTACTTTTTAGCTCCTCTAACCCGACTGTAGTATCATGATTTCGGTGCCAACGAAGGGATCTTCCAAGCTCATTTACCTTAGTCTTCAACCCTTTATTCTCTTTCTCTAATGCCGAATTTTGCACCCGCATCTCTTGGAACTTTCTCTCTCAATACTCGGCTCTAGCTTTTTTCCTCTTGAACTTCTTTCTGCCACTGTTCTGAAGATTTTCCTAACCCCACTCTTTTTAAAGATACTTGTGCTTTCTTATAGTCCTCTTTTAAATCATCTCGGTCTTCCTCTGCCTTCCTTTTTTCCTTCCTAACTTTTTCAACCTCCTTCTTTTGCAGGTCAACATCTAGACTCAGGTACATCTTCTCCTCCTCGAGCTTTTCTATCTTCTTTTCGAGTTCTAAATTCTTTCTATTAAATTCTTGCTTTATGATATCAAGCTTCGAGGGTATCACTTACAAGTATTCCTCCATTGGTTGAGCTTCCTTTATTTTTGTCATAGGGGCATTATCATTAATCTTTCGTCTCCTTCACTCGACATATTTCGGGGTCGTAACAAGACCAATGGCCACTCCCTTCAATCGACGGGTCTTGTTCCAAGCGCTAGAAACCTCGCTAACCTTCCTCTTGTAATCAGCTCCTCTGTATACAAATTTACTTTGAGCCAACCCATGAGTCACTGGTACAAACTGTCTCAATCCATGTTGCCTCAATACGAGTAAAGGGGCATAACCAATGGCACCCCAAATTCCCAACAGGGGAACCCAATCAAATCTACCGCATCGATAAAGTATCTCACCAGGAACTATCCATGGAGCTCTCCACTCAACATCCCCTGAATGAAGGTTCCGAAGTAAAGCTATCCAATTTTCTTCTAGCACATCCACTTTCCTAGATGATGCTACTATATCTTTTAACAGGGAGTAGTTCTCGAAGAAAACCCGACAAACAATCCCATCGATCAATCGGAAGTGACTGTAAAATGAAGCCATGAGTAACTGAGCACACCCTATAAACCTGCCTGCACTAGTCTTCCTACACGTATTTAAAGACCTGAATGTCTCTGCCAAAATCGCAGGAACGGAAGTGACCCTTTTACTGAGTTGATGAAAAAGCCCTAGGGAAAACCATCAATCCATACAAACTTAAGGCAAAAATGTCTACCTTTTTTGTCTCATCGGGGTGTGTCAAAATCAAATCTTTCAAAGCATCCCACGAAATGCACTTGCACTCACCCTTTTCTTTAATTCTGGCCGTGATCCATTGCTCGCTCATCCCCGTAATAGTCATTAATTTCTTCCAAAAGGTAGGGACACAAGCAGCTCGAGAATAGATCCTGTCGCTTTGAGACCTGAAACAACGAAGTAAGGCAGTGTACTCCTCCACGGTAGGTACCAAGTCTACTTCCCCAAACGTGAAACAACTATACGCTGGATTCCAAAACTGGGCAAGGGCTCGGAACAAGTGCTCATTTACCTGAATATCAAGCAAGTAAGGTAGATCTCCATAATTATCGTAGAATAACTGCTTGGTCTCATTGCCCCACTGATCCCAAATTTCCTTAAGCTCTTGAAGATTATTCTGTGTGACACTAATACGAGTATAATCTGACAAATCTGACACATATCCCATAGTTATGCTGTCTCCCTTTTCTAGATGAGTTTGCTCAGACCATATATGAACATCGGCATTGCCTTCCACTCTATCAAGAAGTCCGTTCTCCATAACAAAACTTCCTAACTTAGAGACTGACCGTGAATCGATACCTTTGTAAATGCAAAAATGTCATGCAAACAAAAGAAAAGAAATAGTCAGTATCACATGATATCAATAAATCTCAATGATAATAAGGGTAATATCTATGGTTTAACTCTAACTAAGTTGGGCTCTTACGGTTTTTTCTATATGAGGTTGGTTCTAAAGTTTGAGGTACCTGAACCAGCAGATTCCTCGACCCTCACCCATTATAGGCTCATTCGAATTGAGTTCAGTTCAGGGGGACACATTTCCGTATGGCTACACGGAGATGAAAATCTCATGAAACCATAGGTACGGATGTATCCTGAAAGTGATCCACTATCCTGCACGGAGGTGAAAACCTCACGAAGGCGTAGCTTCTCACTCCCACTTAAGGGTGTGACCACAACAGTCATGCAAATTCAATGCGTATTTGAATATAGCAACACATGTAATAATACAAACACATGTAATGCAGAGAGGATTAAATTTTAAAATTTTTAATTTCCAACATTAAGACAAGAGATAATTAATTACACGGCTTGACTCCCTTATTGGAGTCCCCAGTGGAGTCGCCAAGTTGTCAAAACCAATTTTAAATCGAGTTTCAGAAAATAGGAATCGACTTTAAGAAAAACGAAAACGGGAGTCGCCACCAATCTTTTTAGATGTGATTGGATCACCTTATAAAATGTTTTGTTTTAAAACATTAATTTTGGTCTATGAAAGTCGAGAAAATGGATTCGGGAGTCGGTTAAGTACGAGAAAGGGTTAGCACCCTTGTAACGCCCAAAAATTGGTACCTAATTGATTATCAAATGTTTTTAAGGTCGGAAATTAAAATTTTAAGATGCAATCCTCTGTAAAACATTTTGATTCTTTTGAAAATTGGGGTTCGCTTGTATCGAAATATTGATACTAAGTTAGCCTTTTTGGAAATCCCTATCTCGAAACGACAAAACGCTACATCCAGTAAGTTAGAACACAATGCTTTGAAATTCCAAGACAATTGCTCGTATTTTGAAAATCTTAAAACTTAGAAGGGTATTTGATTATTCGAACTCAACGAGGAAAAATTGCAACCCAATAAGTTAGGGCACTATTTTTCTCGAAGCTTCCAAACACCAAGCATTGCCTTTTTATTTTTTGAAACTTTGAGGTCTCGTTTTTAAAATCGATGCATGAAGGAGCATATTAACATAACATACGAGATAAAATATTATAATAATAGCACAACAGCATAAATATTATGTGCTAATCAATACATATAAGAAATAAAACATGATAAAAAGAAAGATATACATAAAATGCAACACATACTTAAGAAGAATAGGTAAAAATCTATAAACATGTAATTCAACATATATTTAAACATATAAATGATGCAAGATATACATATATATAAAAAATATGCATTTGAAAGTAAATTATAAAAGTCTAAGATATATAAAATACATAACATAGCAATAATACATTAATTCCAAAGTAAAATCAAATATTGTATAATAATAAAAACATAAGTTTTTTTTAAAAAATGTATGTATAATATAAACAATTGATAAATAGCATGAGCATATAAAATGTGATATTTAATAATAGATCTAAAATATAATATATAATAAAAATACATTTATAAGAATAATGGTTAAAATTTATTGGTTTTAAGAAAATAATATATAAAATATCAAATATGTAAAATAGTTTATATTTATAATAAAATAATTATATAATATATATATATATATATATATATATATATATATATATAAGTTTAGAATGATATGAAATAGGTAATTAATGATGAAATATACGTATTATACAAATTATTATATCATAATATCTTCAAAATGTGTAATAATCGAATATAAGTAAAATAATTATTAACATGTAAATAAAATTAAGTATATAATACAAGTTAAAACTTTTAATGATAATAATATATATAAATAAAAATATATAATAGTATAAAAATGACATAATAATATAAAATAATTATAATATATAATATAAAGTATATATGTAAAAATAATATATATAATTAATATATAATACAAGTAAAAACATAATAATGATATAATAATGTAAAATAATAGTAATTTATGAAAAATATTATACAATAAGTAATAATAATATGAATAACATATCGTAAAATAATTATACAATATATAATATAAAAATAAGGTTGAAAATAGAACAAATAACAATATCAAAAATTTATATATAATAATAACAGAAATAAATATATATAGGATTAGATTTGAAGTTCAATAAAATTACAGGGGCAAATTTAAAAATAAAGCTGAATTAAGGTCCTAATTAAAACACACGTAAAACGAAAGGGACTCATTGGGCAAATCGTCCTATTCCCAAAACGGCAGCGTTTTAATCCAGGTCTTAAAATAGCTATTGCAGGGACAAAATTAAAACTAAAACAAAATAATAGGGCCAAATCATAAATGAAATAAAGCGTAATTATAAACACAAAGAAAAGTGGAAGGACCGATTGAGTAATTAACCCAATCTTCAAAAACACGCGGATCCTCCCCAGGCAATTGGGTCAACGCACGGATCCTGTGCCTAGAAACGACGTCATTTTTATACTTATTAGATTAAGCCAAAACGACGCCGTCTCATTTATGCTATATAAGTCACATTTAAAGCTTTAAAATTATTTTTTACACCGGTCTAAAAAAAAAACTTAAAACACTCTGCACAGGGGGAGAGAAAGAGCCCAGCTCTGGCATCAGGCTACAGTGCAGCGCTTGCACACGTGCTTCACGCGTCGTCGCACGCGGTGGTCTGAAGGTTCAAAAACCTTCGTCCTTCCACAGGTAACCTCTTTCCTTTTAAAACGTTACTTTTTTCTTTAAAAAGAAAAACAAGAACGATTCATATCTTCGTAGAAAAGAACACAAAGTATGGAAAATAATCACCTTCTGAAATATTATTGCAGATGTTTTGTGTACAATATTTTTGTGATGTGTTTTTCTTTGTCTTTTTTGTGTATTCTCTCTGAATCTATCTATGTGTGTTTTTTTTTACAGACTTGAGAAAAGGCTTTATAGCCTTGATTTACTGCCTATTTTGGAAAGAAATCGAAAGATTTCTCTGTTCTAATCTATTTACTGCAGTCTCGCTTTGATTTCCTTCTTTTTCTTGCAGGTACCCCGAAGATCTTGGTGATGGATGGGTTGTTGGTGTTGATGGAGGCCTGAAGTCTGGTGGTGAGGCACTGATTACGGAGGCAAAGCTTTGAATGGTGGCCTCGATTCGGGAGCTGGACAGACGCTCCCTGAACCTTCCAGAACCTGTTGCGGCGCGAGGAGGTAATTTTAGGTTTTGGGCCTCTGTGAGTTTGGGTCTGTAATGGGTAAGGGTTGTTAGGTCGGATTAGGTATTGGGCTTGTGCATTTGGGCTACGGGACTATTTTGCGGTTTGGGATAGTGACAGTGGGCCTGCTGGGTGTAACGGGTCTGTTGGGTTTAGGCTAAATGGGTCTATTGTTTTTTACATTTGTAAAAGGACTGTTAAAAAAACTTTTATTATTATTTTTTTTTTGATATTTTGGATTGTGCTTTGGCTTCCAATGGGCCAGGCAAAATTAGGTATTACACCCAGTTACAACCCAATAAGACCACACTCGATTATACCATTACCCAGTACCCGTTACACCCTTAACCCAAAAACAAACGGGGTCCAAGTGACCCAACTCGTTAACAGAATATGGAAAGGCCTAGGGTTTCAGAAACCCTAGGCGCCGCAACAGGCACACCTCTTCACCTCACCAGGTAACTCCGGCCCCGAATCATGCCGTAGTCAACGCGCAAATCAACGCCAGCATCATCGTCATTAGCGCCCGATCATCATTGTTCATCGTCAGATTTTTGTCGTTACCTGCAAAAAGGAAAGAGCCACAACAGCAAGCATGGAAAGAAATCAAAGAATACTTTCCCAAAATGCAACAGAGGGTTATAAAAACCCATTTTCTTTAATTTGTAAGGACACGGTTTTTTGATATATACAAAAAAAAAATAAAAAAGATCAAGGAGTTAACTGAAGAACAGAGGTAATACTTCTTATTTTCTTTTCATTACTTATTTCTTGGATACAACGTATAGTAAAAACAATACATTATAAAGATAATAAAAAAGTTACCCTTTTGATTCGCTACGAAAATCGAAACTTTAAGAGTCCCGACCGCCGAATAGGGCGGATCTGACGGTGACGCGTGGGCGCGTGGGCACCTGGAGACGGAGGCCTGGCGGAGCCCGAACTGCTCTCTCTCTTCTTTTGTTTCAGAGAGTTTTAAAGTTTTTTTTAAAAAACTGTTTCTAAAAATGAATTTTGGGCAAAAAAACTGACTTAAATAACATAATAGAAACGGTATCGTTTTTGTTTAATCTGATAAGTATCAAAACGGCACCGTTTAGGCCAAGATTCGCATGTTGACCCGAAACCCGGGGAGGATCTGCGTGTTTTTGGAAAATGGGCTAATTGCCCAATTGGTCTCTCCGCATTTTTAATCTTTATAATTTCATTTTATTTTTATTTTAATTCGGCCTTAATCTTTTATATTTGTTTCAATTTAATACTAACGGCCATTAAAATCCATTTTGAAGAACGACGTCGTTTTGGGGATTAGGGCAAATTGCCCAGTGAGTCCCTTGTAGTTTTGAATGCTTTCCAATTAGGCCTAAATTTTTTTGTTATTTTAAAATTAGCCCTAGAACTTTAGTTTTATTTAATTTTAATCCTTTTAAATATATTTGCATAATTTATTTGTTAAATACCTTATATATTATTTATTTTTATAAATATTAGTTATATAAAATTGAATATGTTTTTTTTATTTATAATAATAATATTATTATACATTTCATTTATAAATTTTATTATACATTTTACTATATATATTATTCCTTGCATTTTTTTATATTTTATGTATTATTTTATTATTCATTAATTATGTAAAACTTAAATTATTTTAAAAATTTATTATTTAATAATAGTATATATATTATCCTTATTTATATGATAGTTTTTATATTTCATTATGTTTTATTTATATATTTGTTTATATGATAGTATTTATATCTCATCATATTTTACTTATATATTACATATCATATCTTATTATATATTATTCCTTTTAATATCTTCCTTTTATTATATATATTATTTAATAATCTATTATTTATTAGTATATAAAAATTAACATTTGTAAATTATTATAAACTAATACATATATTGTTATTATATGTCTATGTTTAAAATTTACTACAAAATTTTACTCCAATTTAACATATTATTTTATAAGTATATCAAGCTACTATATTATATAATATATTTTTTTTAAAATTTTTTTTATTATTACTTATGTATTGCTTAATATTTTTTATTTTTTTATTGTTCTATTTGGTTTTTATCCTTTTTTTTTTTTGTACTTATTAGGCATTATTTTAACACACTAATTTCATCTCATAAATGATTTATTATTTTTCATGTTATTTATTTATTGTTATATTCGCATGCAAATTGGTCATTTTATGTTATTTTAAAATATATTCACATGAAATATTATTATATATGTTTAATTTGTACTGATATATTCATTATTTTTGCCATTTTATATTTTTGCATGAAATGATAATGTGTATATTCATATTATTTGTGATTATATATGCATGAAATGCTAAAGTATTGTGTGATTTATGTCATCATTACCATTCTCTACATTATATTTGCATGAAATGTTAAAGTACGTAGTTTAATAAATCCAATATTGATATTTTGTAATAGGTTAAATGCATCATCGTTTTTAAAAAAAAAAAGTTTTCATTTAATCCAAAGGAATTTTAAAAAACAAGGCAATGTCTTTTGTATTTAGGAATTCGGGGAATAGTGCCCTAACATGCTGGGTCGCGATTTCCCGTTTGTCTAAATATCTAAATTATCCTTTTTAATAGATTTTATAAATTACAAAATGATCTTTAGTTACGAAAGTTTAAGAATATCGTGTCCAATCACGCTGGATGTGATGTTCGAATTCTTTTCGGACGAAAGAATTTCGATTTTCAACTCAAATTATTATGGTTTTATAGAGATCTTGTTGCTAAATTCTCTCAAGCTTTTGACATTAAGACAAAATTATTCAATTTGGTACCAATTTTGGGCGTTATGAGGGTGCTAATCCTTTCTCGTACGTAACTGACTCCTGAACCTATTTTCTCATAATCTTGTAGACCAAAACGTTTTATAAAGTGATCCAATCACACTTTAAAAGATTGGTGGCGACTCCCATTTGCATTTTTAAAAAAAATTATTTTTAAAGTGGTTTCAACAGCTTGGTATTTGGGTGTTATGAGGATGCTAATCCTTCCTCGTACGTAACCGACTCCCAAACCTATTTTCTCATAATCTCGTAGACCAAAACATTTTATAAAGTGATCCAATCACACTTTAAAAGATTGGTGGCGACTCCTATTTTTTTTTTTAAAATCATTTTTAAAGTGGTTTCGACAGCTTGGCGACTCTACTCGGGACATAAAGAGAGTCGAGCCAAGAAATTGATTATTTTCTGTCTTAATGTTGGAAGTTTGGAAAATTCAAAAAAAATTTTACATGTGTTTGCTGCATATATTTGTTATCCTGTTGATGTACATTGCATTTGCATGACCGTTGTGGTCGCACCCTTAGGTGGGAGTGAAAAGCTACGCTTTCGTGAGGTTTTCACCTCCGTATGAGCTAGTGGATTGCTTCCGGGATACTGTACCTATGTTTTCGTGAGATTTTCATCTTCGTATGGCCATAGAGAAATGTGTTCCCGTGAACTTAACTTGGTCTATATGAGCCTATAATGGGTGAGGACCGAGGAATCTGCTGGTTCAGGTACCCTCGCTTTAGAACTGAAACTCATATAGTGAACTTTAAGCGCTTACCCTAGGGATTATGGTGATAACTCTTAGTAAACTACCCTTATAAGCGTTGGTTTGTTATACTTTTATACGATATTAATTTATTTTGTTTTGCTATCATTGCATGACATTCAACATATAAAGGTATCGATTCACGGTTTGATTTCTGGGTTAGAAAGTTTTGTAATGGGGAACGAATATCTTGATAAAGTGGAGGACAATGCCTCTGTCTGTACCTGGTTAGAGAAAACCCAGTTAGAGAAAGGAGATAGTGTCACTGAGGGGCATATATCAGAGTTATGAGACTTCACTCGTATTAATTCGACGCAGAATGAGTTTTAGGAGTTGAGAGACATTTGGGCCCAATGGGATGACGAGGCTAAGTAGCTTTTCTATCAGAATTATGGAGACCTTCCCTATTTGCTAGACGTCGAAGTAGATAGGCACTTGTTTCGAGCTATGGTACAGTTCTGGAACCCCGCTTATTGTTGCTTTACATTTGGTAATGTTGATCTTGTACCTACTTTGGAGGAGTATACGAATTTACTGCGTTGCCCAAGGACTCAGGGTTACAAGGCTTATGTTAGGCCTGCTAGCCTTCCAACTTTTACGAAGAAGTTGGTAATGATTACTGGGATGGGTGAACAGTGGGCTGTAGCTCGTGTGCAGCAAAAGGGTGATAGTAAGTGCATTCCATGGGCCGTTTTGAGGGATTTGATATCGATACATCCAGACGTAAAGAAAAGGGTTGATGTCCTAGCTTTAAGTATTTATGGTTTAATGATCTTCCCAAATGCTTTGGGACACATAGATGAGGCGATTGCATATTTATTCGATCAACTTGGTAAACATAACACACCTGTGCCTGCAATTCTAGCTGAGATGTTTAGATCCTTGAGTGCATGTCGAAGAGCTGGTGAAGGAAGGTTCATTGGATGTGCACAGATTCTTTGTTGGTTTGGTTTCTGATCATTTTGGAAGGTTGATAAGGTTCCTTGCCGAGTGTTCTTCAAAGACTACTCTCTGTTAAAGGAGGCGATGAGACATGCCTGGAGAGATGACATTTCGGAGGAGAGGTGGATAGACATTCTTCAGAATCTTCGAGAGGAAGATGTCATGTGGAAGGCTCCTTGGTTGGTTCCCAGTGAAGTCCTTTACCGCTGTGGCAGTTTTGAGTGGGTCCCTCTACCAAGAATTTGGGGAGTTGTTGGATATGCACCATTGCTTATTCTAAGGCAATATCGAGCGAGGCAGTTCATACCGGCTACACAGGGTTTATCTCAGAGTGATTTCTCTTATAAAGGAGATCATTATAAGAAGAGGATGCGAGAGATTTCTGAGGCTTGGAAGAAGCCTTTCTGTATGAAGATCTTGACTGAAGGTTCGACGTCAACCCTTGAGTATAAAGGGTGGTTTAGTAGGAGAGTCAATGATAATGTCCCTAGGCCAATTTTGGGGGTGGCTCGATCATTAGAGGAGAGCTTACATGTGATTCCATTAGAGTTAGAGGTTATGAAGTAAGAGTTTGAGAGAAAGAATTCGGAGCTTGAAAAGAGGATTGAGAAGCTCGAGGAGGAAAAAATGTACCTAAGTTTAGACGTCGATGTTCAGAAATCGAGGTCAAAAAAGTAAGGAAAGAAAAAAAGAAGATTGAGGAAGACCGAGATGACTTGAAGACACAGTATAAGAAGACACAGTTATCATTGAAGAGAGCTGGATTAGGGAAATCTTCAGAGCAATGGCAACAAGAGGTTCAAGAAGAAAGAGCCAAAGTTGAGTATTGGGAGAAGAAGTTCCAAGAGATGCAAGCGCAGAATCAGGCCTTAGAAAAGGAGAATCAAGGATTAAAAGCTAAGGTGACAGAGCGTGGACGATCTCTTCATCATTATCAAAGTCGTAACTCTACGATCGAGTTGAAAGCAAGTCTGAACAAGATTGAAGAAATGAAGCACAATATTGGAAGGTTGGAAGCAGCACTACAGGACTGTGAACTACGGATTGAGCAGCTCGAGGCAAGAGAAGAACAGTGGAAGGGAGAACTTCACCATCTTCGGGATCAAGTGGGAGATAGGGATTATCTCATGGGAGGAGCTATAGTCCATATTCGATAAGTTGCTGATCATTTACAAGACCTAGCAGCACAAGCTAATGTATTGAGTACAAAATATAAGTTAGTGTCAGATAGAGGTCTAGAGTTAGCTTTGTTGTTAGATAGGGTTAAAACCTTGGGCCTGAGGGCAAAGGCGTATTTGTAATCCATTTTATGTAAAGATTTTGTTTCTTAAATAACGTTTTCTAAAAAGAAACTGAATTAGAATCGATATCTTTTAGCATTCGCATCATATGCATCATATGCATTCAAGTTTATAGAAAGACCTTAATTAGTTAAAATTATTAGGGAGAAAGAGAGTAAGAGAAAGAAAATCTAGAAGCAACACATCCTTACGGTACACGCACTAAGTCAAAAAATATGGATCAAAGGTTTGAGCAGATTCAGAAGGAAATGCAAGAGTAGTTGCAGGAGCAGTTGGCAAAAATCCAACAAGAGATGAAGGATCAAATGTTGGAAGCTCAGAGGAATATGATGGCTGAGATGGCTCAGCTGTTGAAGGGGGCAACAGATAAAGGAAAGGCCCCTATGACCATTACTGAAGGAGATAATGAGGATCATCTTTCGGGTTTCACCCCGCCTCATGTGCAGACTCAACCTGAGGCATATCCCCGAGGGCTGTCTGTCACAATAAGGCCTCAACAAGTTCAACCATCATTGTTGGAGAAGGAGACTACCATGTTGTTCATTAATACTCTAAAGGCTCCGTTCATCACTCACATGATTGGGAGCACCACTAAAAGCTTTGCGGATATAGTCATGGCGGGAGAGATGATCGAGAATGCCATAAGGGGTGGCAAAATCGAAAGGGAAGCGACCAAAAGATTGGCCCCAAGGAGAAAGGATAGTGAAGTGAATAACACAAGCACCTTCAACACGAAGGCAATCACAGTTGGTCAACCTAAAATAGCTACGGTTGAGCAACAGAGTTCCCAAAGGCAGGAATCGAGTACAAGACAGAATTCTGAAAGGATGCAGTTCACACCTATCTCCGTGACGTATCGTGAGCTTTATCAAAGCTTATATGATGCACTGCTTCCATCCCATAAACCAACGAGAAAGGAGTTGCCCCAGTAGAGGTTCTGACAGATATTCGATAGGCAAAGAGTGCAAACGGTAGTTTCTCATGCCAATCTCTATAAGTCTCAGTCATCTTCCCCACTATCCTCTTGATGTTCTTGTTGGCTGCTTCTACTGCCCCATTCATTTTTGGGCGATACGGAGAAGAGTTATAATGCTTAATCTTGAACTCACTGCAAACTTCTACTATCGTTCTGTTGTTCAAGTTCAATGCATTGTCTGATATGATCTTTTCAGGCATCCTATACTGACAAATAATCTCTTTCTTCAAGAATTAACTTACAGCTGACTTAGTAACATTTGCATAAGAAGCAACCTCTACCCACTTTGTGAATTAATCAATGACCACAAAAATAAAGCGATGCCCATTTGAAGCTTTTGGTGATATTGTCCCAATGACATCCATGCCTCACATGGAAAAAGGCCATGGAGAAGTCATAACATGTAGAGGTGAAGGAGAAATAGCATGTGCATCGTATAAGCTTTGATAAAGCTCATGATATGTCACCGGGATAGGTGTAAACTGTATCCTTTCAGAATTCTATCTTGTACCTCGATTCCTGCCTTTGAGAACTCTGTTGCTCAACCGCAGCTATTTTAGGTTGACCAACTGTGATTGCCTTCGTGTTGAAGGTGCTTGTGTTATTCACTTCACTATCCTTTCTCCTTGGGGCCAATCTTTTGGTCGCTTCCCCCTCGATTTTGCCACCCCTTATGGCATTTCGATCATCTCTCCCGCCATGACTATATCTGCAAATCTTTTAGTGGTGCTCCCAATCATGTGAGTGATGAATGGAGCCTTTAGAGTATTGATGAACATCATGGTAGTCTCCTTCTCCAACAACAGTGGTTGAACTTGCATTGCCACCTCTCTCCATCTCTGTGCATATTGCATAAAATTTTCATTAGGCTTTTTCTCCATGTTTTGCGGCGTGATCCTATCCGAGTCATGTCGATCCACATGATTGTACTCATCGCATGAAGGCTTGTGCAAGATCCTCCATGAACTTATTTTGGCCCGGCTCAGTTGATTATACCACTTGGCCGCTGCCCCAACCAAACTATCCTGAAAACAATGGATCAATAATTGATCATTGTTTACATAACCAGTCATCCGTCTGCAGAACATGGTAATATGGGCTTCTGGGCAAGTAGTCCCATTGTACTTCTCAAATTTCGACATTTTGAACTTATGGGGAAGCACCAAATCTGGGACTAAACTTAAGTCCTTAGCATCCATTCCCTGATGATTATCAGCATTTTCTAGTACCCTAAATTTCTCCTCTAACCATCTGCAACGTTCCTCTAATTGCCTTGATGATTCGAGTCTCACTTCTTCTCTCTCAGCTATATCTAGATCGGGGATAACCAGATTGGTAGGATTGTCTCCAGGATTGAATCCTGAACCAGTTTGAAAGTTCATGGGTATTCTAGTATCGACTTGACCCTGTTAAGGCCTTATTGTGACAAACAGCCCTCGGGGACATGCCTTAGGTCGAGGCTGCACATAATGCGGGGTGAAATCTAGAGGATGATCCTCATTATCTCCTTCAGTAATGGTCATAGGGGCCTTTCCTTTATCTCATTGCCCTTCAAAGAAATGAGCCCATCTCGATCATCATATTCCTCTGAGCTTCCAACATTTGATCCTTCATCTCTTGTTGGATTTTTGTCAGCTGCTCCTGCCACTGCTCTTGCATTTCCTTCTGAATCTGCTCAAACCTTTGATCCATATTTTTCGACTTAGCGCGTGTACCGTAAGGATGTGTTGCTTCCAGATTTTCTTTCTCTTACTCTCTTTCTCCCTAATAATTTTAACTAATTAGGGTCTTTCTATAAACTTGAATGCATATGATACTATGAGATGCAAATGCATGAATGCTAAAAGATATCGATTCTAATTCAGTTTCTTTTTAGAAAACATTATTTAAGAAACAAAATCTTTACATAAAATGGATTACAAATACGCCTTTACCCTCAGGCCAAAGGTTTTAACCCTATCCAACAACAAAGCTAACTCTAGACCTCTATCTGACACTAACTCATATTTTGTACTCAATACATTAGCTTGTGCTGCTAGGTCTTGTAAATGATTAGCAACTTCTCGAATCTGGACTATAGCTTCTCCCATGAGATAATCCCTATCTCCCACTTGATCCCAAAGATGGTGAAGTTCTCCCTTCCACTGTTCTTCTCTTGCCTCAAGCTGCTCAATCCGTAGCTCACAATCCTGTAGTGCTGCTTCTAACCTTCCAATATTGTGCTTCATTTCTTCAATCTTGTTCAGACTTGCTTTCAACTCGATCGTAGAGTTACGACTTCGATGATGATGAAGAGATCGTCCAAGCTCTGTCACCTTAGCTTTTAATCCTTGATTCTCCTACTCTAAGGCCTGATTCTGCGCTTGCATCTCTTGGAACTTCTTCTCCCAATACTCAACTTTGGCTCTTTCTTCTTGAACCTCTTGTTGCCATTACTCTGAAGATTTCCCTAATCCAGCTCCCTTCAATGATAACTGTGTCTTCTTATACTGTGTCTTCAAGTTATCTCGGTCTTCCTCAATCTTCCTTTTTTCTTTTCTTACTTTTTTGACCTCGATTTCTGAACATCGACATCTAAAATTAGGTATTTTTTTCCTCCCCGAGCTTCTCAATCCTCTTTTCAAGCTTTGAATTCTTTCTCTCGAACTCTTACTTCATAACCTCTAACTCTAATGGAATCACATGTAAGCTCTCCTCTAATGATAGAGCCACCACCAAAATTGGCCTAGGGACATTATCATTGACTCTCCTACTAAACCACCCTTTATACTCAAGGGTTGACGTCGAACCTTCAGTCAAGATCTTCATACAGAAAGGCTTCTTCCAAGCCTCAGAAATCTCTCGCATCCTCTTCTTATAATGATCTCCTTTATAAGAGAAATCACTCTGAGATAAACCCTCTGTAGCCGGTATGAATTGCCTCGCTCGATATTGCCTTAGAATATGCAATGGTGCATATCCAACAACTCCCCAAATTCTTGGTAGAGGGACCAATCAAAACTGCCACAGCGGTAAAGGACTTCACTGGGAACCAACCAAGGAGCCTTCAACATGACATCTTCCTCTCGAAGATTCTGAAGAATGTCTATCCACCTCTCCTCTGAAATGTCATCTCTCCTAGGCATGTCTACTTCTTCCTTTAACGGAGAGTAGTCTTTGAAGAACACTCGGCAAGGAACCTTATCAACCCTCCAAAAATGACTGTAAAACCAAACCAACAGCAACTGTGCACATCCAATGAACCTTCCTTCACCAGCTCTTCGACATGCGCTCAAGGATCTAAACATCTCAGCTAGGATTGCAGGCACAAGTGTGTTATGTTTACCAAGTCGATCGAATAGATACGCAATCGCCTCATCTATGTGTCCCAAAGTATTTGGGAAGATCATTAAACCATAAATACTTAAAGCTAGGACATCAACCCTTTTCTTTACGTCTGGATGTATCGATATCAAATCCCTCAAAACGGCCTATGGAACGTACTTACTATCAGCCTTTTACTGCACACGAGCTACAGCCCACTGTTCACTCATCCCAGTAATCATTACCAACTTCTTCGTAAAAGTTGGAAGGCTAGCAGGCCTAACATAAGCCTTGTAACCCTGAGTTCTTGGGCAACGCAGTAAATTCGTATACTCCTCCAAAATAGGTACAAGATCAACATTACCAAATGTAAAGCAACAATAAGCGGGGTTCTAGAACTGTACCATAGCTCGGAACAAGTGCCTATCTACTTCGACGTCTAGCAAATAGGGAAGGTCTCCATAATTCTGATAGAAAAGCTGCTTAGCCTCGTCATCCCATTGGGCCCAAATGTCTCTCAACTCTTGAAACTCATTCTGCATCGAATTAATACGAGTAAAGTCTCATAACTCTGATATATGCCCCTTAGTGACACTATCTCCTTTCTCTAACTGGGTTTTCTCTAACCAGGTACAGACAGAGGCATTGTCCTCCACTTTATCAAGATATTCGTTCCCCATTACAAAACTTTCTAACCCAGAAATCAAACCGTGAATCGATACCTTTATATGTTGAATGTCATGCAATGATAGCAAAACAAAATAAATTAGTATCGTATAAAAGTATAACAAACCAACGCTTATAAGGGTAGTTTACTAAGAGTTATCACCATAATCCTTAGGGTAAGCGCTTAAAGTTCACTATATGAGTTTCAGTTCTAAAGCGAGGGTACCTGAACCAGCAGATTCCTCGGTCCTTACCCATTATAGGCTCATATAGACCAAGTTCAGTTCAGGGGGACACATTTCTCTATGGCCATGCGAAGATGAAAATCTCACGAAAACATAGGTACAGTATCCCGGAAGCAATCCACTAGCTCATACGGAGGTGAAAACCTCACGAAAGCGTAGCTTTTCACTCCCACCTAAGGGTGCGACCACAACAGTCATGCAAATGCAATGTACATCAACAGGATAACAAACATATGCAGCAAACACATGTAAAAAAATTAAATTAAATTTTCCAAACTTCCGACATTAAGACAGAAAATAATCAATTTCTTGGCTCGACTCTCTTTATGTCCCTAGTGGAGTCGCCAAGCTGTCGAAACCACTTTAAAAACTATTTTTAAAAAAAAAACAAAAATAGGAGTCGCCCCCAATCTTTTAAAGTGTGATTGGATCACTTTATAAAACGTTTTGGTGTACGAGATTATGAGAAAATAGGTTCGGGAGTTGGTTACGTACGAGGAAGGATTAGCACCCTCTTAACGCCCAAAATTGGTACCAAATTGAATAATTTTGTCTTAATGTCAAAAGCTTGAGAGAATTTAGCAACAAGATCTCTTTAAAACCGTAATAATTTGAGTTGAAAATCAAAATTCTTTCGTCCTAAAAGAATGCGAACATCACATCCAGCGTGATTGGACACGATATTCTTAAACTTTCGTAACTAAAGACCATTTCGTAATTTATAAAATCTATTAAAAAGGATACTTTGGATATTTAGACAAACAGGAAATCGCGACCCAGTATATTAGGGCACTGCTCCCCGAATTCCTAAATACAAAAGACATTGCCTTGTTTTTTAAAATTCCTTTGGATTAAATGAAAACTTGTTTTTTAAAAAATGATGATGCATTTAACCTATTACAAAATATCAATATTGGTTAATTAAACTACATACTATAACATTTCATGCAAATATATTGTAGAGAATGGTAATTACGACATAAATCACACAATACTTTAACATTTCATGCATATATAATTACAAATAATATGAATATACACATTATCATTTCATGCAAAAATATAAAATGGAAAAAATAATGAATATGTCAGTACAAATTAAACATATATAATAATATTTCATGTGAATATATTTTAAAATAACAAAAAATGACCAATTTGCATGCGAATATAACAATAAATAAATAACATGAAAAATAATAAATAATTTATGAGATGAAATTAGTGTGTTAAAACAATGCCTAATAAATACAAAAAAAAGGATAAAAACCAAATAGAACAATAAAAAATAAAAAAAATATTAAGCAATACATAAGTAATAATAATAAAAAATTTAAAAATATATTATATAATATAGTAGCTTGATATACTTATAAAATAATATGTTAAATTGGAGTAAAATTTTGTAGTAAATTTTAAACATAGACATATAATAACAATATATGTATTAGTTTATAATAATTTACAAATGTTAATTTTTATATACTAATAAATAATAGATTATGAAATAATATATATAATAAAAGGAAGATATTATAAGGAATAATATATAATAAGATATGATATGTAATATATAAGTAAAATATGATGAGATATAAATACTATCATATAAACAAATATATAAATAAAACATAATGAAATATAAATACTATCATATAAATAAGGATAATATATATACTATTATTAAATAATAAATTTTTTAAAATAATTTAAGTTTTACATAATTAATGAATAATAAAATAATACTTAAAATATAAAAAAATGCAAGGAATAATATATATAGTAAAATGTATAATAAAATTTATAAATGAAATGTATAATGATAATAATATTATAAATAAAAAACATATTCAATTTTATATAACTAATATTTATAAAAATAAATAATATATAAGGTATTTAACAAATAAATTATGCAAAGATATTTAAAAGGATTAAAATTAAATAAAACTAAAGTTCTAGGGCTAATTTTAAAATAACAAAAAAAATTTAGGCCTAATTGGAAAGCATTCAAAACTACAAGGGACTCACTGGGCAATTTGCCCTAATCCCCAAAACGACGTCGTTCTTCAAAATGGATTTTAATGGCCGTTAGTATTAAATTGAAACAAATATAAAAGATTAGGGCCGAATTAAAATAAAAATAAACTGAAATTATAAAGATTAAAAATGTGGAGGGACCAATTGGAGAATTAGCCCATTTTCCAAAAACACGCGGATCCTCCCCGGGTTTTGGGTCAACGCGCAGATCTTGGCCTAAACGGCGTTTTGATACATATCAGATTAAGCAAAAACGACACCGTTTCTATTGTGTTATTTAAGTCAGTTTTTTTGCCCAAAATTTATTTTTAGAAACAGTTTTTTAAAAAAAACTTTAAAACTCTCTAAAACAGAAGAAGAGAGGGAGCAGTTCGGGCTCCGTCAGGCCTCCGTCTCCCGGTGCCCAAGCGCCACCGTCAGATCCGCCCTATTCGGCGATCGGGACTCTTAAAGTTTCGATTTTCGCAGCGAATCAAAAGGGTAACCTTTTTATTATCTTTATAATGTATTGTTTTTACTATACGTTGTATCCAGGAAATAAGTAATGAAAAGAAAATAAGAAGTATTACCTCTGTTCTTCAGTTAACTCCTTGATCTTTTTTTTTTTTTGTATATATCAAAAAACCGTGTCCTTACAAATTAAAGAAAAGGGGTTTTTATAACCTTCTATTACATTTTGGGAAAATATTCTTTGAGTTCTTTCCATGCTTGCTGTTGTGGCTCTTTCCTTTTTGCAGGTAACGACGAAAATCCGGCGATGAATAATGATGATAAGTGCTGATGACGATGATACTGGCGCTGATTTGCGCGTTGACTACGATGCGATTCGGGGCCAGAGTTACGGGGTAAGGTGAAGAGGCGTGCCTGTTGCGGCGCCTAGGGTTTCTGAAACCCTAGGCTTTTCCATCTTCTGTTAACGAGTTGGGTCACTTGGGCCCCGTTTGTTTTTGGGTTAAGGGTGCAACGGGTACTGGGTAATGGTATAATCACGTGTGGTCTTATTGGGTTGTAACTGGGTTTTGGGCTTTGTACATGGACTGTATAAACTTTAATAAATTTTTGCTTTTCATTTATCATGGGCCGGGCAGAAATGGGCTACTACAGGCATGTCATAGGATTTGTGTGTGCTCACTATATTGATATGTTATTTGTGAGCAATGAGGCTCTAAGTAGACTGATTTGTTGGAGTAGATAAGGGAGTGTTGAGCATGAGTCTCTACTCAATGGGTTATTTGAGTCACTATAAGGGAGCGTGTGCTTTGACCCGCTCAACTTGGTGGACTATATTTGATATTTGTGGGAGTTCGGAGATCTGTTTATCCGATGTACGATCACTCGATTAAGCCATGAGAAATGAATGCCAATATATACTTTTGTGTGATTGTTGCTATATCAATTGATGATTGAAAGCCATCAATAATTAATTTTTTATATTAAAAATGTTTATGAAAATTAAATTGACATGTTTAATTATTTTGGCTGACAATTGGTGAATGATTGGTTGTGAATTAAGCATGAATTGGATGTTAATTTACTTGTTTCTTTTATTAACATTCTTTGATCCTTTTAAAGCCCACACCCTCACATTCGTGCATATATTCGTCGGGATTGAGGAGCTGAAGAGCCAAGCAAGAGAATTCCAAGAGATTTAGGCTTGGTAGAGACTTTATTACGCATTTTAGAGACTGTAGTTGGGCATTGTGGTACTCTTGGGAATTAGTTCGATTTTGGTTGTAAATGAACTTTGGACATTGAACATTTATTTTGAATGGTTTTATAATAATTTTGTGGCATGTTTGAGTTTAATTAATGATTTTTTTACGATGCATTGTTGCTTGATAAAATGGTGATTGATAACACGGTGTGTAGAGCATGAAATTTATACTAATGATTGTTTAAATGAAGCTTCCATGGAGTGGTTTACTAGCGACTAAGGTAAGCCACTTGTCTGAGTTATTCAATATTTGATGTGCATGAAATTAATTGCTTAATTCTATTTAATTGAGGCTTAATTGATGTCAATCAATTCAACTGAAGTTGTGTGTATATATATGTTAATTAATCGTAGTTAAATTGGGTTTAATTGGTCATTAAAGTACTCAAAATCAGATTTAAAATTGAATTTTTCGCAAAAAAAAAAAAAAGAAAGAAAGAAAGAAAACTGCAGTGGACTGTTGGGGGTTTGAATTCTTGTCTTTTTAAATTAGTTCTCTAGTCCGTTTAAATTACAAATTAGTCCTATAACTTGATAAGTCCAATTAGAGCCTTAAATGATAAGGAAACTTGATAATATTTTAGGATTATACTTTTAATTGATACAATTTGTTATAAACACACTCAATTTAATATTCAGGTATAGTACTAATAGTTTGCATTTGTTACAATTTAGTCCATAATAGTAAAACTTGAATTAGACATAGCAAACGAGCTCAATTTAAGCTGAAATTCTTAGGCTTGCATAAATTTGAATAAAATAAGATTGGTAAACATTTAGATCTAAAATTGGGTTAGTTTTACCATAGGTGGTAAAATGACAAAAATACCCTTAGGTTAAATTATCTAGGAAAAGTTTAAAATTGGCTCATATTTTGCTTTCACATTAATAAATAGCTAATAATCAGATAAGATTGAGATGTTATAAGGTCGGGGTGTGACTTGGGTGGTCGTTAGCTGGAGAGTCACTTAGGTAGCTAATGTAACAGTTCGAATTCGAGCCGGTCCGTCTCGGTCAGGTTTGGGGTGTCACAAGTAATATCAAGAGCTACAAATTCAAGTTTTGCAAGGTTCAACATTAATGATATAGCTACAATATAAATTTAATATTTACATAAGTAGTTCCTTAACAAACATTCAGGCAAACATAAGTAATACCTTAACAAAACTTTCAAGAATAACATAAAAAAAAATTCAAATAATTACAACAATTTAGTCATAAAATAAAGTACAAGTAATTTGACTACGTTAGAAGTTTTTAAAAAATAACAATATTAGTGGAACCCTTAAAAAAATGAAACAAATTATAAACATAAGTAATTTTATTATTATGGACATCATGATAAAATGTATTACATACCTTGATCCAAACTAACAAAAAATGCAAGGCTCTTGGATTAATTTAAGCGCTCGTTCTGATAACGTATTATAAACAAAACTAATAGATAAAAGATGGATATGAGAATATGAGAATTTCTATTGCATTTTATATTTTTCATTCATATTTACAAGTAGCATACTTCTCTCTATATATAGGAAAATTAGACTCTTCATATTCTAATACATAAATAGGAAAATGGGTTACAAGAATATGAAAGGTTAAAGGTTAAAGAAGATGAAAGGTGGAAGCTTAAGGGAGATGAAAGGTGAAAAGTTGAACATCCACTTAATAGCATTCAAAATAGAAAAAAGTTTTTTAAAAAAATTGATAATACCTTTGTATTCATATAGATAATTGTAAAATAAAATTAAGAAATTTTAATTAAATTGGTAAATCAAATATGTGAATGCTTAACCTAAGCCTCAGTACACTCTGAACTTGAATCTATCCTTGAAAGTGGATTTTTCTTTCCAACATAAATCGGTTATAGCGATCAAGGACGCATCAACCGCCAACTCTTCCTTGTGTAGTTGGTTCTGGAACGACCTGTAAAGCAACCTTTTCCGGTCATCTAAACACATAACACGCGTCCGCAATTTAAGATCTCAATAGCCATGCGATATAGAAGAACCCAACTCAAATTAATGGCCTCAACCGTGTAGATTGTTTAAATTCGATCACTATCTCCCTTGATAGAATCCAACTAGCTTTTTCCAACTGGACATGCCAATTTGTTCGCGGGAACTCGAATACGACAGACCACCTACTCGTTTTCCCAACTGTACGCCAAAACAACTTCCTCCCAATGTGCACTTTGAGCTGAAATTGGATTAACTTTGAGGGACGAATGTAACTATCCCATATACAAGAGAGATAATGAATATCATGTTGTAAGATTTTAGCGCGGGTTCTTATCTCACGATTTTTTAATGGTGATAGGTGAAAAAAAGAAAACACTTAAAGAGCAATTGAACTAAAAATAAGGAAATGAAATGGCAAAATGCTTTTGCCAAGCTATAGACGCATGAAAAAGGAAAATAAAAATTGTTTTCAATTCAATTTCAAGTGTGTCTTTCCATGCCACATTTACAAGGTATTTATACACTTCTCATATACTAATTTTAGCATGATTCCCTTCTAATCAAACAATTAAAAATCTTTTTTTTTTCTAATTATAGAGTTTGACAAAATCAAAATCTAATTTTTATAAGCCACCAATTCTGTAACTTTTCAATTTGACCCATTTTATTGCTTCTCGTTCCAATTTAGCTCAATTTGTTTTTTTTTAACTCTGACATTCCAATTGTGTCCTGATAAATTAAACAAAAAATAATAAGCTTAGTAGCATTCTATTCAAAATTTGACCAAAAATAAGTACATTAAACACACAAATTTAGCTTATTATCAATAAATTACCACTACTTTCTGACAGAATAATGATGTAAGAAAGATGTGCAAATAGCTTAACTGGTGCTCTCTCTATATAGAGAAAAGTACAACTATTCGGAGTGAATAACTACTAAACAAATAATAATATTTTAATAGAAAATACACTCCTACTCTAATAGTAGGAGAGAGGGGCGACAACACACCCCTAGCTATACTAGGGTTTGCCGCCCCTTGTCATACATAAGGTCATATTGGGTCTTTCATATATTGGGTTTAATTATATATGCTTCTTAGAATTTTAACCCAATATTTTATAATTTAATCAATTAATTTAATTTAACCCAATATAATTAATTAATTAATTTAACCCAATATATAATTTAATCAACACTTTTAACCCAATATATTTTTTTTTCTATTACCTAAAATAAATATTATTTAGTCAATTAATTTAATTAATTTCTAGATTAAATAATTTTTTAATCCAATTCTAATTCTATTGAAGTCATAGCAATTTTACCATAATAGAATCTATAAGGAATTCAACACATTTATAATAAATAATTAATTTAATTTCATCTTGTAATTTCTAATAATTATATAATAATTTAAAAAACCTTAAATTAATTCTCAAGTCATTTCTTGTACTTAGCTAGAAAACGCATTCACTACAAATAGTGATAAATGCGATCTATTTGTCTTATTTTATCGTTTACATTCATTCTTATTCAATGGTTCTACATGCAATTTATTTTTGGGTATCCCAAACTAACGGAGGGATTGATTGAACATATATAATTAGGGCTCAATTAATTTATAATTAATTTTCGGCTTTTCATCTATTAATTATAACATTATTTAGTCATGAAGTCATTCGACAAAGTATAGTGATTGAGCTCTCCCTTTTTATATATCATTATGAAAGCTACTTAATAAGTGCTCATCCAATGACCTTGTCATAAGTGTGTTACCCTCATAGGGTATTCTTAACCTCTTTGGGAAAAATTTGTTCTCCCAATATGATCCTATTTTATCTCATGGTAACTATTACATATTCCTTCATAAAAAATCAATTACTATCAAATAATAATTAAATATTTATCATAAAGACAAATGACTTATGACCATGTTTATTTTGCACTTATCATGTAACATCGATGAGAGGATATCATTTACACTTCTTTAGGCTATAAATTTCACTGTTGTGGAATTATGCTACAAACTACAAAGTTCGTATAGCCAACGTACAAATTTTCAGTTCCTTATCTATTTGAACTCAAACTTTCATTTACATTAAAGTATATGTAACGACCTGAAAGTTAGTGGTGTCAAAAATTACGATTCTAAAATACTATTTTTGTAAACCATGTTCGTAAATATCTAGTATAAAAATATATTAAATTTTGGTCTAGTAATTTTGTTTAATTGATAGTTAATTAAGGTACAAGTGTAATGATCCTAAAGTTAGTGGTATTGGAAAATTCAGTTTTAGGATCTCGTTTCCATAAACCGAACCCGTAAATATTTTTATTACATATGTACGGAGTTATTGAGTAGGTGAATTGAATGTTGGATAGTTAATTTTATCAAAATGGTTACTAATTAAGGTATAAGGATTAAATTGTAAAAGTGGTAAAAGTTCATTTACTATAGAATTTCTTAATTAGAAAATGATTTAAGGCCTAAAGTAACAATTTTACCACTTTAGGCATGTTGTTTGGATGGTGGCTTAGTGATATATAGGAATTATGTTATAAAACTTAATTAATTTATATTATATATAATTAAAAATAAAATAAATTGTATGTTAAGTTTAATAGGAGGAAAGAGAAAACAATTCTCTCATCTTCTCCATGTAGACGAACAACCATAAGAGAACTTGAAGCATTCGGCTTTCAAGGGTTTTAAATTTTGAAGCCTAATTCGCTAACGCAAATCCAGATTCCTTAAAAAGGAAGGGAAAGAATAAAGTCATATAGCTCGAAGTTTACGATTTGTATTTCTATAACCCAAACCTTTTCAATTGTTGCATTTATGAACTTTGTTGCATGATAAGATCATAAGGTAAGTTGAAAATGATATAACAAGTTGATTTGAATTGATTTAGATTTATTGTTAGCGATACGGACTAAATTGAATAGTTTTAAAAATATTATATATTGCTGTAAATGTACAATTGAATCTATTTTGTGCTGAAATAAGCTGTTACATATGTGAAGTTGAAAATTTTATTATAAATGAAATTGAAATAAGGGTGAATAGTGGATATTAGATTATAAGTCCGGAAATGTGAATTTGATATTGCACGACTTAATCAATTTGATTGATATATGGAAAAATGTATATTCTGCGGCTATGATAGCTCGATTTAAGATAAGCAAAATGAATTATATAATCAAGTGATGAATTAGGACTTGTAGATTGACATTTTAACTTGCATTTTAATTTTTGGTTTATTGGTTCATTGTATTATATGATTTATATTATGTTATAATGTTCAAATATAGAAATACCACTAAGTTATACTCAGTGTACGGTTTTGTTTTTCGTACGCATGTTAGGTTTTTGAATGTGTACGCCTATCGATATCAGCATTCAATTGTAATCCCTGACTCAACAAGTTAGTGATGTTTCTTGTAGTTTAATGGCATGTACCTAACAGAGTCATTTGTTTATCTCCTACTAAGCTTGGAGGATGAATTGGTGTTTGATGCATTTTGTATATGTTTAGTGTAATCTTGATAGTGGTATAAATCATATGTATACATAATGAAGTTCTTGAAGTGTGAATTAGGTAAGTATTCATAATGGCTTGAATGGTTGATGGTTAAAAAGTTAATGGTATCTTATGTAAATTTGGATATATGTGAATTGTTAGATGGTATGCTATGAATAGGTAAGTCAGTATGAATATATGTGATAATAGTTATTACCTTGATAATGTAAGTATTATTTCAGTAATGGTTGGAAAGTTTATTAAGGGTATGCAAGTTAGTATTGAAGCATGTATGTATTGTTGATGTTTATATTAAAATGGTATGGTTGAATATGTTGTGTCATGCCATAGAAGGTTTGAATATTATTTGAATTGGTAAATGCTAGAGAATGAATGTGAATCATCTATGTATGCTTGAATAGTGTGTTGAAGTGTCTACTACAAGTAATTCATGTTTAACTTAAGCATGAAATAAGAAATTGAATGTTGGGATAACATTGAGTGCATTTTAGTACATTTTTGGTCAAATAAATAGACAATATCGTGACGTCGTTCGAATGTCGTCAAAATAAGGCAACCACATTGCGACGCCGTCTTAGGTCATCGAGACGAAACTGGACAGTGAGTTACGTCGTGACGAGGAACTCCATCACATCATGACGTCGACCCTGCATTTTGAATCTTTTCATTTTAGTCTTTTTTCGAATGTGAATTAGCTTTAGAGCTTTTATAAGCTCGTACTAAGCCTGAAAATGATTGTATTTCACTTTGATTATATAATTTTTTAATTTATTATTAATAAATTGCATATTTTAAACATGATTTGTGTAACGCCCTCCTAAATTTATTATTGTTTCTGTAAAATCTAACGTATGTGTGTATCTACTTCAGTGGTTAAGTGTTTTGGGTGTGTGTGAGAGATCTTGGGTTCAAGTCTCATCTTTGCCAATTTTGTTATTTTTCTAATCCTAGCCTTACTCTTGTTGAGTGGGCTTTTATAAAATTGTTTATTAATCCATTTCAGAATGAGCTTGCTGGTTTGAGTGGTAAGGGGGTGTGTTGTGTTGGAGGTCCTATGTTCGAATGCCTGTGCGAGCGTAGGATTTAATTTTTGCTCGGATGTTGGTTAAAGTTTAAGTTTAGCAAAACTTCTGAGTGGTTAATAGGTTTGTGGAAGAGTGAATTTAGGGATATATGGGAATTTTCTTGATCTTATTTTATTTTGTTGTTATCTAATTTTTCTCTCACCTCTAAGAAATTCCCAACCAAGAAAATTTGACGTTTCTTTCCTGTTAACTGGCTAAGTCCCCTTTTTCCCTTACTTTTTGTTTTCTGTTGCGATTTTGGTCACTCCTACTCTAATAGTTTTGGTGTTTTGGTTTTCTTTCGGTGTTGCGGGACTGCTTGGTAAGTGTAAGGTGTAGTTTTTTGTTCGTAAAGGTTAAAGAGTTGTTTCTCCTCTTTTTAATTGTTCTAATTCACTTCAACTCTTTTCTGTTGGTGATGTGTTTTGGGTTGTTGGGAGAGGATCGTGAGGAACAGATTTCTTCACTTGCAAAATCGTAGTTGGCTTAGTTCGACAAGTTGGGTAAGTATTGATCACTTGATTTCTTCGTGGTCGCTTGTCATTGGGTTGGTTTAATTAAGGATTAATACTATTTTTGGGGAACGATTATGTTGATTTTAGGTTCTGGAGGTCTCGAGAGAGTTTATGTGTCGAAACCATACCAGGTGTGTACCCGAAACGCAGAAAAACGAGTTTCGACAAAAGCTGAAAACCTATTCTGTCGACGCCAAATGGGTGTGTGGTCACCCGTGTGGTTGGTCATGTGGTCGAGGAAGGCATGGCCGTGCGCGAGACACAGCCATGTGGTGGCTAGAGTTTGGCCGTGTAGGCCACACGGGCTAGGCCAAGTTAGGCATGTGGATTCTGGGCCAAGCCATGTGGGCCACACGGACAGGGCCAATCTGGACTTGTCGACCACACGGACATGTGGGCCCATATTTCTAAAATTTTCCCTAGGGTCACACGAGTCGTTTCGATCGACTGTGAGCCTACCATAGGGTCAGTAATGGCTAACCAAACCCTAAAACTATAGATCTGATAGTTTGATATTCTATTCTGAGAATGATAATGCTATGCATTTATGATTATTCTGTAATTTGTATATAAGCATGTTGATCATGTTTAATCTGTTATTTTTGTATCAATTTTCTGTATCTGTTTTGGGGTGAGATTAGTATATGTGGAGGAAGTATTTTGTATGGTGATCATCGCCTATATTCTGGCAGTTTGGCTGCACATTATTTGATATATATCATAATGGCATGATATGGTGTGTAAGGTTGAGTGGGTGTTTTTAACCCCACATGATGAGATGGGATTGTAACACTCCTAACCCGTATCCGTCGCCGGAATAGGGTCATAAGACATTACAGAATAATAACACAATTCCGAATAGTTATATAAATATGAATAAATTCCGAAGATCAGTCAAATTTATTTCATAAACTAACACAACTCTTAAAATTTGAAAACATTTCACATCTCATGTTTATGCAGTTATATCACTTATAAGCAATAAAATATAATATATCATCAAAAATATTTAGCATATGCCGATTTTAACAAGGGTAAAATATAAACTCTAATGAACATCCAATTAATATAATGCATGAGTATATATATTGGCTATTAAATTAACACTTAAAATCAAATACCTATATATTATACAAATTACTATCTTTATAAATATATACAAGTAACTAATAAAATTATTACATAATATCTATTCGAAGAACAACCACATGAGTCACATATTTTTTTTTCCAATATTTATACATGCTATAATCATATAGTGGCTCATTCATAAAACTAATCTCTATGACTTTAATGAATGTTATGTCATGGTGACCGAATATAATTACAACAAAGTACCTATTTATAATATCTTTCAATCAATATAAGTTATACTAGGTTTACCATTCATCTCAACTCAATCATTTATCTTGCAAGCATTTAATTTAAATAATATATATCAAACCAACCCAATTATCATATCTATTTTCTCCATCACTAAAGGAAATTAATTTATGCATTTCCACTACCGTACAACCAGGCCACGTAGACATATATATATATATATATATATATATATATACACTATATCCAAATCAACTAGTATGTCAATGAACATGAACATGTCTTGTACCTTGACTGATATGTCACAAACCTGGATGTATGCATAAGCAATATACGAAGCACCAACAAATTCCTAAACACACATCACATGATGGTACTAGTCAAATACTTTATTCGCAAGCATTATACTCATATATAACCTTAGTCAAACTATGCACAAATATTTTTAGTAGTCATTATCCACTTCAAGCATATATGTTATTTACCACAACTACCATGCAAATATAGAACGTAGCATCATAACTAAGGTGTACTTAAATCTTAAGCAAAATATATAAATGCAAACATTAAATTAAGTCATTTTCGCATGGCTTTTATACAACCATATTTCTAAAATAACCAACTCCAAAACAAGCCTATAATGCCATAATTCGAGTTTAGCTTATTAGGTACCAAAGTAGTAGATAGTGTAATAAACTTGGCTGACAGTCCCCGAGCTCGTAACTTGAATCCAAAATCTGACATTTAACTCGTTTTACAAATCCGACTACTATTTACCTTTGCCCGATGAACCATTCGGAATTGGATAGGACACTCGGATAATCACATAAATCATACAATGCTAACGTTCCAGACGTGGTCTTACATGTAACCCCATATCAATGCCACTATCCTAGACAAGGTCTTACTCGTCAACACATATCGAAATCATAAATCGATGCCATGGACTTACTCGCATACATATATCGGAATCCTATATCATGACATATGCATCCTAGCTATTCCTAAGGTTCATACGGGGCTTTCAGGCGTCGTATCTCGGTCGAATCGAACTTGGAAATGTAGTAGCCACATTTAATCATATTCGGCCATAGTATATTTAAACTCCAACATTTCATAACAACATATAAATATAACATTAAATTACCAATAAACATGTCTATTTGCTTATAAACTTACCTCGGATGGTACAAAACGGAATCGGGTAGCTAGTCGACAACTTTCGTTTTTCCCCGGTCCAAATCCGATTTCTTTGGTTCTTGATCTTGATTGAGCTTCAAATTGGCCGAACCCTAGCTTGGTTTTTCTTTTCTTTTTCTTTGTTTATATTCAGCAATGGTGGATTAAAAGTATGAGCACTTTGTTTTATGATATATTTTATAATATTCTAAGTTATATTATTAGTTTACTAATTTAAACTTATTAAAATTATAACAAATTCACATAATATATGCCCATTTCCGTCCATTCAATATGTCAATGGGCTATTTAGCACTTAAATCCTTCATTTTTAAAAGCCACTAACAATTTGACACTTTATATATTAAGCTACCAAATTTTCAATTTACGCGATTTAAGTCCTTTTATTTAATCGGACACCCAAACGACAAAATTAAATCACGAAAATTTCATAGACATAAGTTCACACAAAATAAACATAGAAAATAATTTAAAAATATTTTTCTAACTCGGATTCATGGTCCCAAAACCACCGTTCCAATTAGGGTCTAAATCGAGCTATTACAACTCTTCCCCCATTGGGGATTTTTGTCCCCGAAAATCTTACCGGTGAATAGTCTCGGATAACGTTCTCTCATTGTATCCTCTGGCTCCCATGTTGCTTCCTCAACTCCATGCTTATGCCATAATACCTTAACTAACGGAATCTTCTTATTCTGCAACTCTTTAACCTAACGAGTCAAAAAACGAATCGATTCTTCTTCGTAGATCATGTTAGGCTAAATTTTGATCTCAGACAAAGAAATCACATGTGAAGGATTAGATCGATACCTCCGAAGCATCAAAACATGGAATACATTGTGTATCTTTTCTAACTCAGGTGGCAATAATAGTCTGTAAGCAACCGGCCCGATACGTTCTATAACCTCATACGGTCCAATAAACCTCGGACTCAATTTGTCTTTACGACAGAATCTGAGTATTTTCTTCCACGGTGAGACTTTCAAGAAGACTTTATCTCCAATCTGAAACTCTATATCTTTACATTTCAAGTCTGCATAAGATTTCTGTCGATCTGACGCTGCTTTCAAACTTTTACGGATCACTTTCACTTTCTGTTCAGTTTCTCTGATCAAATCGATCTCGTGTATCTTATTTTCACTGAGCTCAGTCTAATACAATGGCGTACGGCATGTACAACCATACAAAGCCTCATAAGGTGCCATTTTGATACTCGATTGATAGCTGTTATTATACATAAATTCAATCAGAGGTAGGTATCGTTCCCACGTACCTTCAAACTCGAGAATTCAACATCTCAACATATCCTCAAGTATCTGAATAATTCGCTCAAACTGGCCATTTGTTTGCGAATGGAAAGCAGTACTGAAATGTAATTTCGTACCTAGTACATCTTACAGTTTCTTCCAAAACTGCGATGTAAACCTCGGATCTCTATCCAAAACAATAGATATAGGCACACCATGTAATCTCACAATCTGAGAAACATACAATTCAACCAACTTATCGAGTGAGAAGTCTGTATGTATCGAAATAAAATGAGCCGATTTGGTTAATCTATCAATGACAACTCAGATTACATCTTTCTTGCTCGGTGTCAACGGTAAACCAGATACAAAATCCATCGTGACTCTATCCCATTTCCACTCAGGTGTCATGATAGGCTGAAGTAATCCTGAAGGCACCTGATGCTCAGCTTTTACTTGTTGACAGACTAAACATCTAGCAACAAAGTCAGAAATGTCTCGTTTCATACCATGTCACCAGTAAAGCTATTTCAGATCATTATACATTTTTGTACTACCTGGGTGAACAGATAATCGACTACTGTAAGCTTCATTCAAAATCATCTGAATCAACTCTGGCTTCCTTGGAACGCATATTCGGTCTCTGAATCTCAAACAGTCATCAGCATCAACTCAAAACTCTGAATCAGTATCTGACTCACACTGAGCTCGTTTTGAAATCAATTCATTATCAACCTTCTGGGCATCACATATTTGTTGAACAAATAATGGTCTTGCTTTCAATTCAACCACTATCGAACCATCATCAGACATGGTCATATGCGTATTCATTGCTCGTAAAGCAAACAGTGATTTTTGACTTAAAGCATCAGTAATAACATTAGCCATTGCTCGTAAAGCAAACAGTGATTTTCGGCTTAAAGCATCAGCAACAACATTAGCCTTTCCTGGGTGATAGTCGATCACAAGCTCGTAATCTTTTAGTAATTCTAACCATCGACGTTGTCTCAAGTTCAGATCTTTCTGAGTCATCAAATATGTGACAGCCCTAATTTGACCCTAGTCGGAAAGTGGTTTCAGAACCACAAAACCGAGTCGCGAAAATAATTAGATGTTATATTTTGTGCTTATTGTATATGGAATTTGTATGTGTGAATATTCCGTGCCTTGATTTTATCAATTAGGTGTTAATTTATAAGAAAGGACTCATGTGATAAGACTTGAAAATGTGATAGATGAATTTTAAAGTGGCCAAATAATGCACGAATTATTGACATGGGGGACTTGCATGTCAAATGGACCACTTTTAATATAGTGGCCGGCCATAATGATGGTTGATAGATAATATATTCATTTTATTTTAGCATTATAATAGTTAATGGATTTATATTATGACATAAAGAATAATTAAAATAAGAAAAGAGTGATAAAAACAATGTATGTTCATCTTTCTTTTCCCCATTGCCGTAACTAGTGAATGAAAAATAGAAGAAGAAGCCAAGGCATTCGGCCATGGTTATTTCATAAATCAAAGGTATGTTAATATGATTTTTATGTAATTGTTTATGAAATTAAATTGATAAGTGCATTGTATAGTTAACCCATGGTTTAAATTCATGAATTATTGAACATATGTGCATTCAGCAATTTGTTAAATTGTGATAATTTGATAGCTTTTGGAAGGTGTTTTTTAGATGTTAAATTTGCTTATATGATGGTCGAATGAGTGTAATGTTAATATATGATTAAGTTGAATTCATTGTTGAGAGGTCTGAAGTTGAAGTTGCCGTATATATATGCTTTTGGGAAAGGAAATTTGCTTTTATTTAAATTAAGCATGTTCTTATTAAATTGAGCTTTGAATTGATGTAATTAAGTGGAAAATGAATTGATGGAGTTGTGAGTGTATAAATTTCCTTAGTTGGGGCAAAGCATGTATTCGGCCATGTGGGTAAAATGTTAGATTTCGAACGTTTGAAGTTTTAAATTATAAATGGTTATTAGATGTGCCCTAAGCTTGTTAATCCTTGTTTGTGAAGTTGTCAATTGATATCTTAATTAGGGAATTGAATATTGTTTATAATTTGAGGTTATTGAAAGTCAAATTAGATGATAAATAACAATCGGCTATTGTGTTTATGTGAATATATATATGCTGAATGTAGTCTTGGATAAGTAAATTTTGATGTATTAGATTGGTAACATGGTTATGCTAATTGTGAAAATGTGATAAAGGTGCCAAGAAATAATTTAGTTGTTGGTGTTTTAAAGTGAATTGAAATGAAGTTTTGTCGAATGTGTTTATTGGTATGTGAAAATTTGAATTGTAACGTTAAATCGTTAGTCTGTGTTCTATGATTTCCGAATGTGAATTAAGGTAAATAATGTGGAGAAGGATGAGTTGAGTTGTAAAATTTATGTATATGAATTAGTGGTTAATGGACAATAGGTCAAAGTGGTTAGTATGCATTTGTATATGTTATAATGGCCGCTTGTAATCAAGAATAAAGATGTGAATGAATGGTTGTTAATGAGTTGTCATATGTTTCTTATTAAGAAAAAAATTGTTAATGTTTGAATCTAAATAAATTAGTTAAGTAATTAAACAAACCGATTTATTTTACCTAGCTCAAGAGCAAAAGGAACTTAACTCGGAAAAGGGAAAAGCGAAACAAATGGAATAGTCAATTCGTAGTTGTCCGACAACATTTAAGGTAAGTTCTTAAGTGTTTAATTTGATTTCATATACTTATTGATTAAATGAAAATAGCTAAGAGGATGCCGAGTGAGAATGAATTAATATTATAAACCAAAGATAGTTAGTATAGCTAAGTTGAATTGGATATGGAATTATAACATGTTAAATGAGATTTATGCTAAATATACCATGTTGCATGGGTGATGAAAGAGGTTTCACCATTTATGATTATTAGAACCTAAGGGTAACCATGTTTAGAAGTGATATTATTATTAATGATGTATGATTGCCGAATGTAATTGAGGTATGGAATTAGAGTATAATACCTTATATCAAACGTGTACTTTATTCGAATGATGAAAGCCTTTGTACAAATGTATATGTGTTTCGGCCATAATTGAAGTTGAAGCATAAGTTGTGAAAGTATGAAAGAACATGTGAATTGATTTTTTTTTGTAATGTGACATTCGGGCTTTGAGCCTAGCAGGCTATAATGCTGGTGAGATGATATCGGGCTTCGAGCCTAGTAGGCTATAATGCCGGTGAGATGATATCGGGCTTCGAGCCTAGTAGGCTATAATATCGATAAGATGATATCGGGCTTCGAGCCTAGCAGGTAAAACGCCGGTGAATGAGTTCAGACTTAAAGTCTAGCAGGCTTTGTACCGGTGATGAATTCAGGTTTAAAACCTAGCAGGCTTAATGCCGGTGATTTGATAAAAGTCTACGACTATGATACTGTGTGTTAGAACGACAATTGAATACATTCAATATATATTAAGTTGGCCAGGTACGTATCATGTACTTATATATGAGTTTGATTTGAATTGTATCATAAGTGTATAATGTGATGCATATTTGAATAAGTGTTATGACTATATCTATGATCATGATACTTTTGGCCAAGTGTGAAGCTATGTGAAAATATTTGATTTACTTATGTTATATGAATTCAGATTTAAGTGAAGTTAATATGCTAAATATGCGTTAAATGTTTGTATATATTTGGCCAAATGGCAATATACCTAAGAAATGTCACTTGAGAATTTGATTAATTGATTTATAATTGAATTTAATTGTTTTCATTGCTTAAAACTTACTAAGCTTATGGAAGCTTACTCATTTTGTTATGTTTCTCTGTTTTTAGATCGTTGACTCCAGCCACTTGCTTGGGGATCGTCAGCAACTCGTCATACTATCTATCTTTTTGGTACGATTATGTTTTGGAATTCGTATGGCATGTATAGAATAGACTTAAGTGAATGATATTTTGAGATGTTGTTGTATATAAGCCATGTGAATATGGTAACTTTTGAATGTCGGTATAAGTCTGAATTTCGATATTTGATTTTGTTTGGCTATGCATATAATTGCTAGTGAATTTATGTAAATGTGAATGTACAAATGTAGTGTTTTGGATTGATAACTCTTCATAACCCACTCCGGCAAAGGATATGGGTTATAGGGGTGTTACAAAATATTTCAGGCTTTTATGATTAGAATAAACATGACATTTCTCACCAAACAGATAGTGACGCCAAATTTTCAATGCAAACACAATGGCTGCCAGTTCCAAGTCGTGTGTCAGATAATTCCTTTCATGCGGCTTCAATTGTCTCAAAGCATAAGCTATAACTTTGCCTTCCCGCATCAGAATATAGCCCAAACCATTCAAAGATGCATCACTATAAATAATAAATTCTTTACCCGATTCTAGTTGAACTAGCACTAGAGCTTCGGTCAAAAAGGCTTTCAACTGATCAAAGCTTTTCTGGCACTTCTCTAACAGCTCGAACTTAACATCTTTCCGCAGTAGCTTTGTCATCAAAGCTGCAATCATAGAGAAACCTTTCACGAACCATCTATAATAACCAGCAAGTCCCAGAAAGCTTCGGACTTCAGAAACATTCTTCGGAGGTTTCCAATCAAGTATGGCTAAAATTTTACTCGGATCAACTCGAATACCTGATACTGATACCACATGACCCAGAAAACTGACTTCACTTAACCAGAACTCACATTTACTGAATTTTGCATACAACTGCTTATGTCGCAAGGTTTGCAACATAAGTCTCAAATGTTCGGCATGTTCAGCTTCATCACGAGAGTAGATCAAAATGTCATCTATAAACACAACCACAAATCGGTCTAGATACGGTCTGAAGATCCGATTCACCAAATCCATGAAAACAGCAGGTGCATTAGTGAGTCTGAAAGGTATAACCAAAAACTCATAGTGTCCGTACCTCGTTCTGAAAGCAGTCTTTGGCATATCTGAATCTTTAACTCACAACTGATAGTAGCCTGATCTCAAATCTATCTTTGAAAATACTGTAGCCCCTTTCAGTTGGTCAAACATATCATAAATCCGTGGTAATGGATACTTATTCTTTATAGTCACTTTATTAAGCTGTCTGTAATCGATGCACATTCTCATAGTTCCATCTTTATTTTTCACAAACAACATAGGTGCACCCCACGGAGAGAAACTCGGTCGTGCAAAACCTCTATCTGTCAATTCTTGCAACTGAGCTTTCAATTCTTTTAATTCTGTAGGTGTCATTCTGTACGGAGCTATGGATATCGGAGTCGTCCCAGGCATTAACTCAATACCAAAATCTACTTCCCGAATAGGTGGCAAACCCGTTAATTCTTCTAGAAACACATCCGAATACTCACATACAACAGGTACTGATTCAATGTTTCTTTCCGCCACTTTACTGTCAAGCACGTAGGGAAAATAAGCTTCACACTCTTTTCTTACATATTTCTGAGCCAACATTGAAGAAATTACTGCTGGTAAACTATACAAATCACTAGATTCAATCTGAATAACCTCATCATTTTGACTCCGTAGATCAATGGTCTTTCGCTTGCAGTTCACAACAGCATCATGTAAAGTCAACCATTCCATCCCCAGACTTATGTCGAACTCATCAAATGGCAGCAACATCAAGTCATCCGAAAAGCACAGATCTCGAACCATCAAGGGACAATTCTTACACATTTTGTCAACCATAACACACCGGCCCAAGGGGTTTGACACTCTAATCACAAACTCAGTAGACTCAACAGGTAGAGTCTTGTTGAATACTAATGTCTCACACACATAAGAATGAGTAGAACTAGGATCAATCAATACAATTACATTAGTATCATAAAGAGTAAATGTACCAATAATGACATCTGGGGATGAAGCCTCCTCTCGTGTGCGTATAGCATAGGCTCTGACAGGTGCACGAGCTTCAAATCTATTTGTTGTATTTTTAATTCCTCTCTGACTGCCACTCGCGTTACTCGCATTTCTAGGTGGTCTTCCCCAAGTTACAGTATTACCCAATCTCGTGTTCTGCACTGTATTCTCTTCAACTAACCCTGGGCAATCTCGAATGAAATGATCTGTCGATCCACATTTAAAACAGGCCCGATCATGCAATCTGCAACTGCTGGGATGTCATTTACGACAATACTCACACTCAGGTAGATTAGATCTAACATTAGCCACACTGGCTACCGAGGTTGCTTTTGAACTAGTAGGTGGTCTATTCTGATCCCATCTGGAGTAACCCAAAGTGGCTCTAGAATGACTGAAATCATCTCGGGACTTCTTTGGTGCCGACTGGAATGACTTACTGGATGTTCTTTTGCGTGTATCTCTAGCTTCAAAGCCAGTCGTTCTTTTTTCTTTCCCGAGCTCTTCAGCTTTGTAGGCTCGCTCCACAAGTACCACAAACTCTTTTATCTGAAGTATGCCAACTAACAGTTTAATATCTTCATTCATCCTATCTTCAAATCTTTTACACATTATGGCTTTAGTGGAAACACACTCTCGGGCATACTGACTGAGTCTCACGAATTTCTGCTCATACTCTGTCACTGTCATCCGACCCTGTTTCAAATCCAGAAATTCTTTAAGCTTCTGATCCATAAATCTCTGACTAATATATTTCTTACGAAACTCAGTCTGAAAGAATTCTCAGGTTACCTGCTCTCTCGGAACTACTGATACTAGGGTATTCCACCAGTGGTATGCTGTGTCTCGAAGCAAGGATATAGCACATTTTAAACATTCATCAGGAGTACAGGACATCTCATTAAACACACAGATGGTATTATGAAGTCAGAACTCAGCCCGCTCAGCATCATCATCATCAGTGGCTTTAAACTCTTCAGCTCCATGTTTTTTGATTTTATCAACAGGTGGTCTATTCAATCGCAATGGATCACTTACTTGAGGTACAGCAGGCATGAAAGATGGATTAATCGGGGGTGGAGGTTGTTGTGCAACCGAGTTAGTCCGAATATATTGAGTGAGCCAGTCATTCATCATTTGATAGAAGGCTTGTTTAGCCTCACTTTCTTGATTACTCGAAGTCGATCGAGAATCGGCCTGCGCTTTCCCTTGCGCGGGAGCAGGCACTACACTCTCAACATCATCAGCTACAGCTCTATCGGGATCCATTTACTATAAGAAAACACATTTCAAATGTCAGAAGTCATCACGCTATCACAGTATATAATTATGGCATGTATAGCTAAACTCACACACGCTACGTTAGTCCTAGAACCGACTAAATTGTAGCTCTGATACCAATAAAATGTAACACTCCTAACCCGTATCTATCGCCGGAATAGGGTCATAAGACATTACAGAATGATAACACAGTTCCGAACAGTTATATATATATGAATAAATTCTGAAGATCAGTCAAATTTATTTCACAAACTAACACAACTCTTAAAATTTGAAAACATTTCACATCTCATGTTTATGCAGTTATATCACTTATAAGCAATAAAATATAATATATCATCGAAAATATTTAGCATATGCTGATTTTAACAAGGGTAAAATATAAACTCTAATGAACATCCAATTAATATAATGCATGAGTATATATATTGGCTATTAAATTAACACTTAAAAATCAAATATCTATATATTATACAAATTACTATCTTTATAAATATATACAAGTAACTAATAAAATTATTACATAATATCTATTCGAAGAACAACCACATGAGTTACATTTTTTTTCCAATATTTATACATGCTATAATCATATAATGGCTAATTCATAAAACTAATCTCTATGGCTTTAATGAATGTTATGTCATGGTGACCGAATATATTTACAACAAAGTACCTATTTATAATATCTATCAATCAATATAAGTTATACTCGGTTTATCATTCATCTCAACTCAATCATTTATCTTGCAATCATTTAATTTAAATAATATATATCAAACCAACATAATTATCATACCTATTTTCTCCATCACTAAAGGAAATTAATTTATGCATTTCCACTTCCGTACAACCAGGCCATGTAGACCAACATTCATTCTATTACAAATATATATATATATATATATATATATATATATATATATATATATATATACATACTATATCCAAATCGACTAGTATGTCAATGAACATGAACATGACTTGTACCTTGACTGATATGTCACAAACCTGGATGTATGCATAAGCAATATACGAAGCACCAACAAATTCCTAAACACACATCACATGATGGTACTAGTCAAATACTTTATTCGCAAGCATTATACTCATATATAACCTTAGTCAAACTATGCACAAATATTTTTAGTAGTAATTGCCTCGTGATAAGTTTTATATTTATGATTGATCGTACTTGAAAACTAACTATTATCACGATAATGGCAAGCGTGCCTATTGAACAGTAGTATAGTTTATAGCAAGACCGGATGTCGAACCCACAGGAACTAAAAGTACTAGTAATAACCTTCTTTTTATTATCTAGCCTAAAAATAAGGGGATTTGTTTTATCTAAACTAATTAATTAAACTAAGAATGCACAAAAAGTAAATTGGGGAAATACTTTTGGGAAAACTGATTGATTTAGATAATAACCAAGGAAGAATCCACCTAGACTTCATTTGTTATTCGACTCTGAACTAAACGATTTATTCACTTGACTTGATCCGTAGAAATCCCTAATTTATATTATTATTTCTCTCGAGACTAACAACGTCTAACCCTAGGTTGATTAATTGAAATCTCTTTCTAATTAAAACCCCTAGTGTTGCATTAACTCAATTTATGGATTCCCTTATTAGGTTTCACCCTAATCCGGCAAAATTATGTCGCCCTATGTCTAGGGGTGCAATCAACACCGCTTAATTATGCTAGATCTACTCTTAGACAGGGACTTTTGCTCCTCTGAATAAGCAAATCAATACTTGAATCAATATCCTGGAATATTAAAACAAGAATTAAGAACACATAATTAAGAACAAATCAAGTGTTTCTCATATAATTTAGAAAATATTAATAATATCCGTCTTAGGTTTCATCCCTCTTAGCTATTTAGGGGATTTAGTTCATAATTGTAAAACAAAACATCTCAAAAGAATAGTAATATCAAAACATAAAGAAAACCCAAAAACCCCTGAAGGAAATTGAAGGGAGATCCTCAGTCTCTAAGGAGAATCCGGCTTCTGAGATGGATCAATTGGCTTTCTTCGAGTAATTCCTTGCTTCCTACACTGTTTGTATCCTTTATCCTCCTTTAGGATGTTTTAAATAGGCGTCAGAATGCTTCTAAACCCTCAAAATTTCCCTTTTCCGAATAGAATTAGACTTGGGCTCGACAGGGACACGGTCGTGTGCCACACCCAATTTCTCCGTTTTTGGCCTGTTTCTCACTCTTTTTACTTTCTTATGCTCACCTAAGTATAAGATATGAAATTAAAGGATTAGGAGCATCAAATTCCACAAATTTAATGATGATTCATCCAAAAATGTGCTAAGCATAGGATAAAAATATGTATAAATTACGACTTATCAAATACCCCTACACTTAACCGTTTGCTTGTCCTCAAACAAAATCCTCAATTCACAATTAAGAAATCATTTTTTCTCAACTTATAATTCTTATCAATAATATCTCAAAATAAACCATAAGTAATCATGTAACACCCCTATCCCGTAACCGACGTCGGAATAGGTAAGGGGAGTCACCGGATAGACAAAGCATTACAGAACAACACAGATTCACCGATATCATATAACATTAGTACATTTGCATTCATCCACAATTCATCCATTAAGATAGTCTAAGAGACCTAAAACATACATTTAGGGAAGGTCAGAACTAAACCGCACCCATTCAAGATTTTCAGAACTAACCAAACTTTTCAAAACTGACAAAGTCACACACCCGTGTGACTAGGCCATGTGACTCACACGAGCAAAAGACACGCCTATGTGGTCCAATCGTGCCAAAAATAGGTCCTATACTAACTTTTTAACATGGCCAACATACACGGCCGTGTGCCATAACCGTGCAAAATTTAGCTAGCTACTGACTTTTTCACACAGCCACAAGGCATGCCTGTGTTCCCTGACTATGTGGCACAATGCAGGCTTGGTTTAAGCCAATTTGCCACCCATTAAGGGTCCAATCTGACAAGCATTATTTAGCAACAATTACCCAACATTTCTAGCCAATTCCATGCTCAAAGATGACAAAAACACCTTAGAATATAACACAATTCAAAACATACATCAAAATTATGTACAAACATATCATTTGTTAGCCAAATTCAAATGGCATAACTTTTACATACATATCAACTAACCCATTCTAGCCTATACATCCCATACTTAAGAATATGTACATTTCCAAAAGTACCAAAAAAAGTTCGATGGTGTGATGACAATCCTCGACTATCCCGAGCCTTCAGTAGCAATGATAACTGTATAACAAACAGAAATAAAACAGAGTAAGCTACTAAGATCTTAGTAAGCCAAACACAATTGGTCTAATTACTAAAGCATATATATATAGTACAGAACAATAATAAGAATTCATAGCCATTTCACAAAGTTGTTCATAAACTTAACCGTACTCATTTGCTTGTATGCATACCATTTTCATTTCCATGATTCCGAACCTACTTCGCATTCGCTATTTCGCAAAACTGAGTCTTTCATGTTCAGAAATTAAGTACGATACAAACGTACCTATATAGATTATGCATTTCCCATATTCATTTTCATAACTCATACCTTGTCATCAGATGGTTCAGAAACGATACAGATATTCATAAACAAGTACAATGCCAACGTCCCAGACGTGGTCTTACATGTAATTCAGTATTGATGCCTCTGTCCCAGACAGGGTCTTATACGAAATCAGATACGATGCCGATGTCCCGGACATGGTCTTACATGTAAATTTCAAATCGAAGCCTGTGTCCCAAACACGGTCTTACACGATAATTTAGATTAATACCAACGTTCTTTTATCAGGCTCTCAAGGCCGTCCAATGCAGATAACAGTTTATAAACACAGAAGTTAATCAACTTAACACATAACTGTAGTTTGACTTACCTCGGACGGATTTCGGATAAAACGAGTCGACTATTCAACTATTTTGGACTTCCCTCGATCTAAGTCTGATTTTTTTTGTTCTTGATCTAATACAATACAAATTCAACCATTCAATCATTCATTTCATTCAAGTTAATCCATATACATATATTTTAGGCACTTTTCACTTTAGCCCTTATAATTTCACACTTTGACAACTTAGTCCATTTTTCACCAAATCACAATTATGCGAAATTCACCAAAACTATAGCTTGACCAATTATACATGGCTTCCATACAAGTCCAATTAGCACATTAAATTCACAATTTAGTCCTTCAAAACCCCATTTTCACAAATTAGCCCAAATAGCTCATTTCATCAAAATTCAAGAACAAAACATGATAATCTAACATATATCTTTCATAACCCATATAAGAGCACTACCAAGCTCATGTAATCATCAATGGCACATTTCATAATGTTGAACAAAAATAGAAATTTAGACATGGGTTTTGAAGAACACAAAACAACGATCGCAGAAACACAGAATTATCAAAAACCGAGCAAAATGGACTAACCTATTTACTCATGCAAGGGCCGAAAGTTTTGAAGCTTCAATGGCTTCTTCTTTTTCCCAATTTCGGCTGAACAAGGTGAAAGTACATCCACTTTCATGTTTTCATTTTATTATTATAACTTAAATAATCATTTTTCCCATTTTGCCCTTTGTTATATAATTATCCATTCACCTAATACATGTCCAACATTGTCCATTTAATATAGCAATGGTCTATTTGCATCTTAAGGACCTTGATTATAAAAGCCAAGCCAAAAAGGTGCCTTATCATCTAACACTCAACTTTTACACTTTTCGCGATTTAATCCTTTTTCATAATTAAGCACAGAAACAGACAAATTAAATCACAAAAATTTCACAAATGTAAATTCACATATCACAGACACAGAAAATAATATTAAAATATTTTTTACACTCGAATTTGTGGTCTTGAAACCACTATTTTGACTAGGGTCAAAACTAGACTGTTACAATTCTCCCCCTTAGGGATTTTTGTCCCCAAAAATCTTACCGTTAAACAGATTCGGATATTGTTGTTTCATTGCATTCTCAGGCTCCCACGTAGCCCCTTCTACTCCGTGTCTATGCCACAGTACTTTAACTAACGAAATTCTCTTATTACGTAATTCTTTAATCTCACGAGATAGAATTCGAATTGGCTTTTCTTCATAAGTCATATCTGAATGAATTTCAATATCAGACGGAGAAATTACATGCGAAGGATCAGATCTATATCGTCGAAGCATCGATACATGAAATACATTTTGAATCTTTTCTAACTCAAATGGTAGTCTCAATCTATAAGCAACCGGCCCAACTCTTTCAATGATTTCATACGGTCCGATGAATCTCAGGCTCAACTTGCCTTTTTTACCAAATCGAAACAGTTTCTTCCACTGAGATACCTTCAAAAATACTTTATCACCGATCTCATATTCGATATCATTTCGTTTTAAATTCGCATAAGATTTCTGACGATCAGAAGTAGCTTTCAAACTATCTCGGATTATTCTCACTTTATGTTCTGTTTCTTTTATCAGATCAACACCGTAAATCTTATTCTCACTGAGCTCAGACCAGTATAACAGATTTCTACACTTTCTACCATATAAGGCTTCATACAGTGCCATTTTAATGCTGGATTGAAGGCTATTATTATAAGCAAATTTAATCAAAGGTAGATATTGTTCCCACGTACCTTCGAACTCAAGAATGCAACATCTCAACATATCCTCGAGTATCTGAATAATCTGCTCAGATTGACCATCTATTTGCGGATGAAAAGCAGTACTGAAATGCAATTTAGTACCTAAAGCATCTTGCAAACTCTTCCAGAATCGCGATGTAAATCTCGGATCTCTGTCTAACACAATAAACAATGGTACACCATGTAGTCTAACAATATCAGAAATATAAAGCTCAGCTAACTTATCAAGTGAGAAATCAGATCGTACCGGAATAAAGTGAGCTGATTTCGTTAATATGTCAACTACAACCCAAATCAAATCTTTCTTTCTCGGAGACAGGGGCAAACCCGAAACAAAATCCATAGTCACACGATCCTATTTCCACTCCGAAATCATAATCGGTTGCAACAGACCTGATGGTACTTGATGTTCAGCTTTAATTTACTGACAGACCAAACATTTAGAAACAAAATTAGAAATATCTCTTTTCATTCCCGGCCACTAGTATAGTTGTTTCAAGTCATTATACATTTTTGTGCTCCCTAGATGTACTGAAAATTTACTACTGTGAGCCTCACTCAAAATCATCTGAATTAACCCTGGATTCCTCGAAACACAAAGTCTATTCCTGAATCTCAAACAATCATTATTATCAACCCGGAATTCAGAATCATATAGAGTTTATTTTGCTATCAATTTATTATCAGATTTCTGAGCCTCGCAGATTTGTTGTATAAACAAGGGTTTTGCTTTCAGATCGGCACAAACCAGCATATTATCAGACAATGCTAAATTAGCATTCATCGCACGTAATGCAGATAAAGATTTTCGACTCAAAGCATCCGCTACTACATTTGCTTTGCCCGGATGAAAATCAATAACTAGTTCGTAGTATTTTAACAATTCTAACCATCTTCTCTACCTCAGATTCAAATCTTTTTGCGTCATTAAAAACTTCAGACTTTTATGATCAGAAAACACATGACATTTCTCACCAAACAGGTAGTGACGCCAGATTTTCAAGGCAAACACAATAGCAGCCAACTCAAGATCGTGTGTCGAATAGTTCTTTTCATGTGGCTTCAGCTGTCTCAAAGCATAAGCAATGACTTTACCTTCTTGCATCAGAACACGTCCCAGACTAAGCAACGAAGCATCACTGTAAATCACAAATTCTTTTCCCGATTTAGGTTGTACTAATACCGGAGCTTCGATCAAAAAAGCTTTCAACTGATCGAAACTGTTCTGACACTTTTCTGACCACTCAAACTTCACATCTTTCTGAAGTAACTTTGTCAACAGAGTCGCAATCATCGAGAAACCTTTTACAAACCTTCTATAGTAACCAAAGAAATCGTAAAACTATGGACTTGGATACACATTCTGAGGTTTCCAATCCATAATAGATGAAATTTTGCTCGGATCAACTCGGATTCCAGAGGCTGACACAATATGGCCCAAAAAACCAACTTCTCGCAACTAGAAATCACACTTACTGAACTTGGCATACAACTGTTTATCTCGTAATGTCTGTAACACTATTCTCAAATGCTCGGCATGTTCAGATTCATCTCGTGAATAAATCAATATGTCATCAATAAATAAAACAACAAATTGATCTAAATACGGTCTGAAAATTCTATTCATTAAATCCATAAAAATAGCAGGTGCATTCGTTAATCCAAAAGGCATAACTAAAAATTCATAATGCCCGTACCTTGTTCTAAAAGCAGTTTTCGGAATGGCAGAGTCTTTTACTTGCAACTGATAGTATTCGATCTCAAAGCTATCTTTGAAAATACAGTAGCACCTTTCAACTGATCGAATAAGTCATCGATCCTAGGCAGAGGGTATTCGTTCTTTACGGTTACTTTGTTAAACTGGCGGTAATCAATACACATTCTCATTGTGCCATTTTTCTTTTTCACAAACAGAACAGGAGCAGCCCATGGTGAAAAACTCGGTCTAGCAAATCCCTTATCTGTCAATTCTTGCAACTGAGATTTCAATTCTTTTAGTCGAATGAGCCATTCATGCATTTTGAGCTATCGATATCGGAGTAGTACCAGGTACCAATTCAATACCAAACTCGACTTCTCGAATCGAAGGCAAACCAGATAGTTCTTCAGGAAACACATTAGAAAATTCACAGGCAACAGGCACTAATTCAATTTTCTTATCACCCATTTTCGAGTCTAACACATAAGCTAAATAGGCTTCACAACCTTTCTTTACATAGTTCTGTGCTTTCATTACAGATATCACAGCAGGTAGTCCATTCAGATCACTAGACTCAATTCGAATTATCTCATCATTCTTACACCTTAAGTCAATGACTTTTTGCTTGCAGTTCACAATAGCATCGTGCAAAGTTAACTAGTCCATTCTCAGAATTATATCAAATTCGTTGAAAGGAAATAGCATCAGATCAGCAGGAAAATAGATATCTCGAATCAATAACGGGCAGTTCTTGCAGACTTTATCAACTAAATCACTTTTCCCTAAAGGGTTCGATACTTTAACTACAAATTCAGTAGACTCTACAGGCAAAGTCTTATTGTGCACTAAATTCATACAGATATAAGAATGCGTTGATCCAGAGTCTATCAATGCAATCACAGAAGTATCATAAAGACTAAAAATACCAGTAATCACGTCTGGAAACGAAGCTTCCTCACGAGCTCGGATAGCATAGGCTCTGGCCTCAAATCTAACAGCAGTGTCTCTAGTAGTTCTTTGAGCACTACTTGTATTTCTCGTGTTTCTGGAAGATCTACCTCTAGCTGAGGTGTTACTCGGTCTCAGATTCTGCACATTCTCTTACTCAGCAGGTTCAGAACAATCTCTTATAAAATGATCCAGGGATCCACATCGAAAACAGGCTCGATCATTCAATCTACAATTTTCCAGATGTCTTTTACCACAGTGTTTACATTCAGGTCTCTCAGATCGGACATTTCCAACACTTGCAACAGAAGTAACAGGAGCTTTGGTGTTTGAATACGATCTAGCTCGATCTCGGTTCGAATGTCCTACGTTAGTATTTGAACAGTTTTGATCATCTCGGAATTTCTTTGACCCAGACTGAAATGATTTACTCAAAGATCTCTTTCTAGCATCTCGCGCTTCAAAATTAGCTTTTCTTTTCTCTTTACTTAATTCTTCAACCTTACAAGCTCTCTCAACGAGCACCACCATTTCTTTAATCTCTAAAATCCCAACTAGTAGACGAATATCTTCATTTTGTCCATCCTCAAACCTTTTACACATTATTACTTCATTAGATACACATTCCCGAGCAGATTGACTCAATCTCATAAATTCCCGTTCATATTCAGTAACAGACATACGACCATGTTTAAGCTCAAGAAACTCTTTACGTTTCTGATCAACAAATCTCTGACTAATGTATTTCTTCCGAAATTCAGCTTGGAAGAAATCCCAAGTAACCCGTTCACTCAGAACCACAGCTATTAAAGTTTTCCACCAATGGTACGCTGTATCTCTCAGAAGTGAAATGGCGCATTTAACACATTCTTCTAGATTCAGAGACATTTCATCAAATACCCGTATAGTATTTTCTAACCATAATTTGGCTCTTTCAGCATCATCATTCTTTGTAGCTCGGAACTCTTCAGCCCCATACTTTCTAATCTTATCAACTGGTGGTCTACTTAACTGAACTGGATTCACAGAAGTCAAGAAAGGAATTTGAGAAGGATTAATCGGGGGTGGAGGTTGTTGAGCAGCCGGATTGGTTCTAATATATTGGGTGAACCAATCATTCATCATCTGATAAAAGGCTTGCTTAGCCTCTCTATCACGGCTACTCGTAGCCAGTCGAGAATCATCTTGCACCGTCCCTTGCGCGAAAGCAGGCGCATTACTCTCAATATCGTCAGCTACGGCTCTATTAGGATCCATTGCTATATAAAAGCATATTTCAAATGTCAGGATTCATCACACTATCACAGTTTCAGACATATGGCATGTATAGCTAGACTCACACACGCTATGGTAGCCCTAGAACCGACTAAACCATAGCTCTGATACCAATTTAAATGTAACACCCCTATCCCATAACCGACGTCGGAATAGGTAAGAGGAGTCACCGGACAGACAAAGCATTACAGAACAACACAGATTCACCGATATCATATAACATTAGTACATTTGCATTCATCCATAATTCATCCATTAAGATAGTCTACGAGACCTAAAACATACATTTAGGGAAGGTCGGAACTAAATCGAACCCATTCAAGATTTTTAGAACTCAACCAAACTTTTGAAAACTGACAAAGTCACATGCTCGTGTGACTAGGCCGTGTGACTCACATGAGTAAAAGACACGCCCATGTGGTCCAACCGTGCCAAAAATAGGTCCTATACTGACTTTTTAACACGGCCAACAGATATGGCCGTGTGCCATGACCGTGCAAAATTTAGCTAGCTACTGACTTTTTCACACGGCCACAAGGCACGCCCATGTTCCTTGACCGTGTGGCACAATGCAAGCTTGGTTTAAGCCAATTTGCCACCCATTAAGGGTCCAATCTCACAAGCATTATTAAGCAACAATTACACCAACATTTCTAGCCAATTCCATGCTCAAACATGACCAAAACACCTCAGAATATAACACATTTCAAAATATATATCAAAACTATGCACAAACATATCATTTGTTAGCCAAATTCAAATGGCATAACTTTTACATACATATCAACTAACCCATTCTAGCCTATACATGCCATACTTAAGAATATGTACATTTCCAAAAGTACCAAAAAGAGTTCGATGGTGTGATGACAATCCTCGACTATCTCGAGCCTTCAGTAGCAACGATAACTGTAAAACAGACAGAAATCATACAAAGTAAGCTACTAAGAGCTTAGTAAGTCGAACAAAATTGGTCTAATTACTAAAGCATATATATATAGTACAGAACAACAATAAGAATTCATAGCCATTTCACAAAGTTGTTCATAAACTTAATCGTACTCATTTACTTGTATGCATATCATTTTCATTTCCATGATTCCGAACCTACTTCACATTTGCTATTTCGCAGAACTGAGTCTTTCATATTCAGAAATTAAATACGATACAAACGTACCTATATAGATTATGCATTTCACATATTCATTTTCATAACTCATACCTTGTCATCAGATGGTTCAGAAACGATACAGATATTCATAAACAAGTACAATGCCAACATCCCGGACGTGGTCTTACATGTAATTCAGTATTGATGCCTCTGTCCCAGATAGGGTCTTAGACAAAATCAAATACGATGATGATGTCCCGAAAATATGGTCTTATACGTAAATTTCAAATCGAGGCATGTATCCCAGACACAGTCTTACACGATAATTTAGATCAATGCCAACGTTCTGTTATCAGGCTCTCAAGGCCGTCCAATGTAGATAACAGTTTATAAACACAGAAGTTAATCAACTTAACACATAAGTGTAGTTTGACTTACCTCGGAAGGATTTCGGATAAAACGAGTCGACTATTCAACTATTTTGGACTTCCCCCGATCTAAGTTCGATTTCCTTTGTTCTTGATTTAATACAATACAAATTCAACCATTCAATCATTCATTTCATTCAAGTTAATCCATATACATATATTTTGGGCACTTTTCACTTTAGCCCTTACATTTTCACACTTTAACAACTTAGTCTATTTTTCACCAAATCACAATTATGCGAAATTCACCAAAACTATAGCTTGACCAATTATACATGGCTTCCATACAAGTCCAATTAACACATTAAATTCACAATTTAGTCCTTCAAAACCCCATTTTCACAAATTAGCCCAAATAGCTCATTTCATCAAAATTCAAGAACAAAACATGATAATCTAACATATATCTTTCATAACCCATATAAGAGCACTACCAAGCTTATGTAATCATCAATGGCACATTTCATAATCTTTAACAAAAATAGAAATTTAGACATGGGTTTTGAAGAACACAAAGCAACGATAACAGAAACCCAGAAATTATCAAAAACCGAGCAAAATGGACTAACCTATTTACTCATGCAAGGGCCGAAAGTTTTGAAGCTTCAATGGCTTCTTCTTTCTCCCAATTTCAGCTGAACAAGGTGAAAGTACATCCACTTTCATGTTTTCATTTTATTATTATAACTTAAATAATCATTTTTCCCATTTTGCCCTTAGTTATATAATTATCCATTCACCTAATACATGTCCAACATTGTCCATTTAATATAGCAATGGTCTATTTGCATCTTAAGGACCTTGATTATAAAAGCCAAGCCAAAAAGGTACTTTATCATCTAGCACTCAACTTTTACACTTTTCGCGATTTAATCCTTTTTCGTAATTAAGCACAGAAACAAACAAATTAATTCACAGAAATTTCACAGATGTAAATTCACATATCACAGACACAGAAAATAATATTAAAATATTTTTCACACTCGAATTTTTGGTCCCGAAACCACTATTCTGACTAGGGTCAAAACCGGACTGTTAAAAATCATACATTGAGAATTCAACTAGAAGAACATTAAAGTTTCAAACATTCCAAGTTGAACATTTTATCACAAAAAACATAGGTGTCTCCCCTCATCTAAGTAATCACCTTTGATTCAAAATATCACAAAGTTTAACATCCTCACTAAAGATTCACTCAAATCACTCGAGGTGTTTAAGGACAACAAATTTAGCACTCAACAGTCAATATGAAAAGTTATTACCATAGGCTTGCATGAAAATCAAATCTCCACCACTATATATTGAGATGATACATCAATCAAAAGGTCTTTAAAGGGTCGTAACATGGCTTTGGTTAGGGGGTGTGGTCACAAGCTGTAAGAGAAGGTTAGAATCGAGATTGAATTGAAAAATTACCTAACTAGAAAAATCCTAAACTGACAAATTACATTCCTAATTAGAAAACTTAGAATTGAGCTTTTCTTCATGGATAACATTGTTTTAACCCAAGCATTACATAATTTCATAATATGCTAGACGACAAATCTCAATTACATCAACTTTTTTTTTAAGAACAAATCAAGTAACATAGAACTTTTCTAACTATCAAAAATAAAATATAGCTAAGCAATTTATTCAAATCAAATCTTGACAAAAATAGGGATCAAATTAATTTAGGGGATTTCAACAATAATGGGCTATGGGTTAATATTGGGGGTAAATCAATGAATGGATTGTTAGGGTAGATTATAAGGGTAGATTTTTATGGAGTGAGTGGGTTAAGCCTAAGTGCCTTTATCATCTTGACATATTAAATCAATGATGTGGTCTTAACATGCATAGTCGAAGCAAGTTCTAGAATAACAGATCAACATTGACTTACTCATAGCAACAATAAAATTGAGCATGAAAGAAATAATATATGCTTTAAAGGCTCAAGATATCACAAAAATTATGGCTTTTTTATGTTAACCCTGTGAATTTCAACTCCAAGATAATACCTAAACTCGGGGAAATAACCTAAAAATTTTAATACTCAAAAATCAACTTATCATGCTTGATTCTCTAATTACTTAAAGTTTAAACCATCGGTGCATAAATACCTATGTTTTAATTCAAGACATATCAATAAAAATCATTAATTAATCAAAATTCATTCTAATAGTGATATGAGTGAGTCACGTGAGAATAAAACAAAGTTCAGGGATTTTTCTGATAGTGATATAAATAACCCCCCACACTTAAGATGTACATTGTCCTCAATGTACAAATATAGATTTATTGGAAAATATAGATATAAGATCATAAGATAGGGAGAGAAGTGAAACTTCCTGAATGTTAAATGGAATCCTTGAATTGGAGGTATGGAAAGTAATCGGCTAAGGCAAGGGTGAGATTGGAGGAGGATATTTCGGTGGTGATAGAGGTTGGGTTCCACAACTACAATGTCCAGCGAAGAAGTTATCGTGGTGGTCAGGCAAGACATGGCAGTCGTGGAGGACTTTTTCCAGTGGAGTTGCAAATTCCTAAGTAATAGTGAGCTTTGGAGCTCTTTATAACTCCGATAGAATTAATAACTCATTAGGAAATATGGAGAAGCATGATTACTCACAAAGAAATGGACGAAAACATAAATTACTTAATATAAATTGTAAATCCTAAAGACGAAATAAAGATAGTCTTAAAGAGAAATAAAAGTAAAATTAATTTAAAGAGATAAATAAAGATAAAAGTAACAATAATAAATAAAAAGTCTTTAAGAAAAAGGAATAAGAAAGGAGAGCTAGGGGTGGCCGGTCGGTGGGGGAGAGAGATTGCGGCGGCTAGGATTAGGGCATTGGGGAAGGGGATGATGAATAGTGGGGGTTTATATATATATTGGGGCACACAGCCGTGGAACATGCCCGTCTGCCCTTATTTCAGCCTGTGTTTTTCGTGATTTTCAAAATTTAACGTGTCGGTGCATACTGCCGTGTCGCACGGTCATGTCCTGCTTCGTTCGCTTCTCCCACACCCGTGTATATATGTGCACGCCCGTGTTATTTTGACAGTTTTGACCACGGGTGGTGGGCATGGGCGTGTCGCATGCCCGTGTTAATTTCTCAGTTTCTACCACGGCTTATAGACACGGGCGTGTTGCACGCCCATGTTGATTTGTTAGGATTGCCCACGGCCATGTCGCATGGTTGTCGCAATGTATCAAACCTCGTGTTTTGGGAAAAATTTTGCTCTATTTTCACACGGCCGTATCGCACGGGCGTATCGTCGCCCGTGGTATAAGCACGGCCTAAGGCACGCCTGTATGCCTTACCGTGTGGATTTGGAAAACCTGTGTTCAAGGACTCAGTTAGTGATTTAGATGTTAAAAACTAAAATTTAAAGAAATCAACACCGTTAGTGCTCGGGTTACCTCCCGAAAAGTGCTTATTTATAGTTTAAGCTCGACTTTACCTTGTGGGTATATTTAAGGAAGTTCGTGGAGCCGTAGCTCCTCTCCAACGTCTTTAAAATTCTCACCATTATAAAGTTTGAGACGATGTCCATTTACCTTGAAAGTACCTTGTGATGGGTGACTTACCTCTATTGTGCCATATGGGAAAACAGTTTAAACTTTGAAAGGACCTGGCTATCGTGATTAAAGCTTCCCAGGAAACAATTTGAGCCTCGAGTTATATAACAGGACAAGATCTCCAACTTCAAATTGCTTGCGTTGCTTTAAATGAGCATCGTGGTGGCGCTTTGTTGCTTTCTTGTATAGGCGTGAGTTCTCATATGCAATGGTTCGCCACTCATCTAACTCGTTCAACTGCATCAACCTATGTTCACCTGCAAGTTTGGGATCAAAGTTTAGAAATTTAATTCCCCAGAATGCCTTGTGTTCTAGCTCGAATGGTAGGTGATAAATTTTTCCATAAACAAGTTTGTAAGGTGATGTTCCTATGGGAGTCTTAAAAGCAGTTCTATTAGCCCATAAAGCATCATCTACTTTCATCGCCCAATCCTTCCTATTTGATTCTACTGTCTTTTCTAGGATCCATTTAAGCTCTCGATTTGCCACTTCAACTTTGGTAAGGGGTGGCTGATCTGTGGTGAACTCCGTATTTCTTAAGGGTCTTATCAAATTGAACATTATAAAAATGAGTACCCCTATCACTAATAATTACTCTAGGTGTTCCGAATCGAGAGAAGAGTTTCTTAAGGAATCGTACTACCTCTCTAGCATCATTAGTAGGTAAAGCTTGGGCTTCCACCCATTTGGACATATAATTGACGACTACTAAGATGCATTTATTCCCAAATGAACTAGGGAATGGACCCATGAGGTTGATACCCCAAACGTCAAATATTTCACATGAAAGCATATATGTTTGAGGCATTTCATCACGTTTGGAGATATTACCTGTCCGTTGGCATTTGTCGCAGGAAGTAACATACCTGTTGGCGTCTTTGAATAGCGTGGGCCAATAAAAACCTGATTCAAGCATTTTATGTGTGGTATTAGTTCCACTGTAGTGTCCTCCAGTCGATCCTGAGTGGCAATGTTCCAAGATCTTTAATGCTTCTGACCTTGTAACGCATCTCCTAATGACTTGATCTGCACATATACGAAAAAGAAAAGGGTCTTCCCAAAAGTAGTTTTTCACATCATTAAAGAATTGCTTCTTTTACTGGTGTGTCAACCCTTTTAGGATAATGTTAGCGGCTAAAAAATTCGTAATGTCTGCAAACCAAGGTACCTCAGAATCAGATATAGCAAAGAATTGTTCTTCAGGGAACAAATCGTTTATTTCAACTTCATCTAGCTCTTTGGTATTTGAGTTTTCAAGCCTGAAAAGATGATCAATCGCGAGATTTTCAGCTCCTTTCTTATCCTGAATCTTGAAGTCAAATTCCTACAATAACAGAATCCATCGAATGAGTCGAGGTTTTGCATCAATCTTAGTTAAAAGGTAGCGAAGGACAGAATAGTCAGTATAAACGACAAATCTAGTAATATTAGATATGGCCTAAATTTATCGAATGAAAAAACCACAGATAGCAACTCTTTCTCCGTGGTATTGTAGTTTTCTTGTGCGGTTGTCAAAGTTTTGCTAGCATAATAGATAGGTTGAAAGTGCTTGTCTCTTCGCTGTCCCAAAACTGCACCTACTACAAAATCACTCGCATCGCACATTAGTTCAAAAGGCAAATTCCAATCAGGTGCAATTATAATTGGAACATTAATCAATTTATCCTTTAAAGTATTAAATGCTTCTAGACATTCCTGATCGAATTTAAAGGGAACATCTTTTTCTAGTAATTTAGTCAAAGGCTTAGCTACTTTAGAAATGTCTTTAATAAATCTTCTATAAAACCCAGCATGTTCTAAAAAACTTCTAATCGCCTTAACCGAACTAGAGGGAGGTAATTTTTTGATAGTTTCAATTTTAGATTTGTCAACCTTAATCCCTTTACTAGAAATTTTATGTCCTAACACGATACCTTCTTGAACCATAAAGTGACATTTTTCCCAGTTAAGCACAAGGTTCGTTTCCTCACATCTTATTAAAACCCGTTTTAAATTTTTAAAGCAAAGATGGAAAGAGTTACCGAATACCAAGAAATCATCCATAAATACCTTCATGATGTCTTCTACGAGTTCGTCAAAAATAGACATCATGCAGTCCTGAAAAGTAGCAGGAGCATTACATAATCCAAAAGGCATTCTACGATAAGCAAACGTACCATATGGACATGTAAATATCGTCTTTTCTTAATCTTCACGAGCTATTGGGATTTGAAAATAACCAGAGAGTCTGTCTAGAAAGCAGCAGTACATGTACCCTGATAATCTTTCCAACATTTGGTCAATGAATGGCAGGGGAAAGTAATCTTTTCTCGTGGCATCATTCAGCTTCCTGTAGTCAATACAAACTCTCCAACCTGTGACTGTTCTTGTCGGGATTAATTCATTCTTCTCGTTAGCTACAACAGTCATGCCTCCTTTATTAGGAACAACCTGCACTAGACTTACCCAAGAACTGTCAGAAATAGGATAAATAATTCCAACTTCTAGAAGTTTAATTACCTCAGCTTTAACAACTTCTTTCATGTTGGGGTTCAGTCATATTTGAGCTTGCACACATGGATTATATTCATCTTCCATTAAAATTTTGTGGGTGCAAAAAGAAGGGCTGATCCCTTTAATGTCAGAAATTTTCCAAGCTATGGCCCTTTTATGTTCTCTTAATACTTTGAGTAATTCATCTTTCTCCTTGGGTTGCAAGTTAGAAGAAATAATCAATGGTAATGTAGAATTAGTTCCAAGGAATGCGTATTCAATGTGATTTGGCAATTGTTTAAGTTCCATTTTGGGAGGTTCTTCAATAGAGGGTTTTTTCTTAAGTTCATCGTTTACCTTAATACCCTCATATTCTACTTGTCTTGATAAGGGTTCATTGGAGCTCAATTCAATTCTTACCTTATCTATCTCAGAATCATCATCATCTACCTCCTCTCCTTGGGTAAGACACAGTTCCAACGTGTCCTTATGTACGATTTCCTGAAAAGAACCTTGAGCAGCATGATCAATAGAGTCAATAAAATAGCATAAGTCATCCTGTTCCCTAGAAAATCTCATGGCATCATAGATTTTAAAAATAATCTCTTCGTCACCTACTCTAAGCACAAGTTTACCATCTCCCACATCAATAACAGCCCTAGTAGTGGCTAAAAATGGACGTCCCAAGATTAAAGGCACTTCAACATCCTCATCCATGTCAAGCACAACAAAATCAACAGGGAATATAAATTTATCTACTTTTACAAGTATGTCCTCTATGATACCCCTAGGATATTTAACAGATCTATCAGCTAATTGAATACTCATCCTAGTGGGTTTAGGTTCCCCAGGACTAAGTTGTTTAAACATCTTATATGGCATCAAATTAATGCTAGCTCCAAAATCAGCTAATGCCTTCTCAACATTCAAACTTCCAATTAAACAGAGAATAGTAAAACCTCCTGGGTCTTTTAGTTTGGTTGGCGGTTTATTTTGGAGTATGGCCGAGCACTCCTCGTTGAGTTCCACTGTAGATAAGTCATCAAACTTCCTTTTATTTGTTAGAAGCTCCTTTAAAAATTTTACGTATGTAGGCATCTGCGAGATAGCTTCAACAAAAGGTTAGTTGATATGTAATTACTTAAAAAGTTTAAGAAATTTACCGAATTGTGCATCCATACAGTCTTTCTTCAACTTTGTTGGATATGGGACTGGTGGTTTATATTCCTTTGGCACTGGTTTGTCATTGTTTTCGGGTTTTACCTCCTCCCCTTCATTTCTGTCAGCTTTTTGTGGTGGCTTCCTTTCAGAATCAGCTAACACTTTCTCACTCCTTAGTCTAACTGCTTTCACATGCTCTTTTGGATTGGGTTCGGTGTTACTAGGTACACTTCCTGGTGGTCTCTCTGAAATCATCTTAGCCAGCTATCCAATTTGATTCTTGAACCCTTGAATTGATGCTTGCTGATTTTTTAGTGCAGTTTCAGTGTTCTGAAAGTGGGTTTCTGCTACTGAAATAAAGTTTGTCATCATCTCCTCAAGGTTTGGCTTTTTGTCTTGCTGGTAAGGTTGTTGTTGGAAGCTTGGAGGGGGTGGTGGTCTTTGATTTCCTTGGCCTCCCCATGAGAAATTTGGGTGGTTCCTCCAACCTGCATTGTAAGTGTTACTATAATGATTATTTTGAGGTGTAGAGTTGTTACCCATGTAATTCAATTGTTCGTTCTCTATGTTGTGGCCATAGGCTTGATATTCTGGATTGTTCATTCCACCTCCACTTGCATGGCACTACATTACTGGATGTACCTGCGTGGAACCAAGTAAACCATCAATCTTTTTATTCAAGAGTTCTACCTGATTTGACAGTATAGTAACCGAGTCGACATTATAAATGCCTACAGCTTTGGTCGGCTTAGTCCTCATGGCTTGCTCTTCAATAAATTCGTAAGCCTCTTCAAGTGTTTTGATGTTTAAAGTTCCACCTGCGGCTGCGTCAATCATTTGTCTAGTCGAAGGATTCAAACCATTGCGGAATTTCTAAACCTGCAAAGGGTAATCCATGGTGAGGGCACCTTCTCAATAGATCCTTGTACCTCTCCCATGCATCGTAGAGTGTTCTAAATCCATCTGCATAAAAGAAGAAATGTCATTCTTTAGTTTAGCCGGTAGGAAATATTTAAGCAAAAAATTTTCGGTCATTTGTTCCCAAGTAGTGATTAACCCTCGTGGTAATGAGTTCAACCACTGTTTAGCATTATTCCTTAATGAAAAGGGAAATAACTGACGGCGAATGGCATCATCAGAAACGCCATTGACCTTAAATGTGTCGCAGAGCTCTAGAAAATTCGCCAAATGAGTGTTTGGATCCTAGTCCTGCAAACCATCAAACTGAACAAACTTTTGTATCATTTGAATCGTGTTAGGTTTCAGTTCAAAATTCTTTGCTGCAACAGCTGGCCTAACTATACCTTTTTCAGTTCCTGTTAAAGTAGGTTTAGCATAATCATACATAGTTCGTGGAGCAGGATCCTGATTTACTGGATCAGCAGCAATCGCAGAAGGTAGCAGATTTTCCTGATTTTCAGTCATCTCCTCGGTTGTGGTGTGAATATCGTCCTCTCGCTCTTCCTATATGTATCTTAGGCTTCGCTTTATTTCTTTTTGGTTTCTGCGAGCTGATATTTCAATTTCACTATCAAAAAGTAATGGTCCCGACGGGTTTCTTCTAGTCATAAACTATAAAAACCTGCCAAAAGAAAATAAAAGAAAATTTAGTAATATAAACAAAATTGAAATAAAATTAAATTGCAATAAAATAAATAGCTAAAGTAATAAAACTTAAGTGCTCCTAATATCTTAGTTCCCCGGCAACGGTGCCAAAAACTTGATTGTATCGTGATAAGTTTTATATTTTTGATTGATCGAACTTGAAAACTAACTATTATCACAATAAAGGCAAGCGTACCTATCGAACAGTAGTATAGTTTATAGCAAGACCGGATGTTGATAAACTGTAATTTATACATATTTATACCCCATGCTTAACGCATTTTATGAATGATTTTTTCCTTAGAATTAGTGAATTCGATGCTCCTAATGTCTTAATTTCATGTTTTATCCTTAGGTAAGTATCGGAGAGCGAAAGGAATGAGAACGGGATAAAAACGGAGAAAATGGGCCAAGGTATGGAATCAACACGGCCTGGACCTCTTCACACAGGCAGCTCACACGGCCGTGTCAATTTGGCAGAATTGAAGCACGACTCACACGGGTAGAACAAACGCCCGTGCCAATCTAACAGGCTCGAACACGGCCTAAAGTTATCGCACACGGGCGTGTCCCTACCGAACCAAAGTTGAGTCTAATCTAGAAAAGGCCACTTTTGAGGGGTCTAAGGCATTCCAAAGCCTATAAATACACCCCAGAAGAGGAAGAAAAGGGGGACAGAGAATAGGGAGTAAGAAAATACTCCAAGGAAGCCGATTGATCCATCTCAGAAGCCGGATCCACTATCAAGACTAAAGATCTCTCCTCAATTTCCCCTTCAGGAGTTTGGGTTTTCTTTATGTTTTGTATTTATTATTGTTCTGAGATGTTTTCTTGTTTAGTTATGAACTAAACCCCTAAATACCTAAAGGGGATGCAACCTATGACGAAATCTTGTTATTATTTTTGAATCGTATGATAAATATTTGTCTTGTTCTTAATTATGTGTTCTTAATTCTTGTTTTGGTATTTCAAGATATCACTTCAAGTTACTACTCTTAGTTGGAGGAGGAATAGACCCTGACTAAGAGTAACTTTGTCATAATTAAGTGAAGTTGATTGCACGCCTAGAGATAGGGTGAAAAAATTTTGCCGGATTAGGATGAAACCTAATAAGGGAATTCATAGATCGAGTTAATGCAACCCTAGGGTGTTAATTAGAGAAAAGTCTCGGTTATTCAACCTAGGGATTAGACGTTATTAGTCTTGAATAGGGATAATAACATAACTTAGGGATTTCTACAGAACAAGTTAAATGAATAAATCGTCCGGTTCGGAGCCAGAATAACAAGTACAAGTCTAGGTGGATTTTTTCTTAGGTATTGTCCCAATCAATCGTTTTCCCCAAAAGTAATTTCCCAATTCTATTTTCTGCAAGTTCTTAGTTTATTAGTTAGTTAAAACAAACCTTTTTTCTTCCGCTGGATAATAAAAAGACTTTTATTTTGTGCTAATTTAACTTTTATTTTGTGCTAATTTACTAATTTTCTATTTCTTTCTCCTGGCAAGTTTTTATAGTTTATAACTAGAAGAAACCCGACAGGACCACTGCTTTTTTACGAAAAAATTGACCGTACAACTCGTCAAAACTGATGAGAAATCAGACGCAGCTTAAGATACACAGAGGAAGAGCAAGAGGACGATATCTCAACTACAACTGAGGAGATGGCTGAAAATCAAGACAATCAGCTACCTCCAGCCATACCCGCTGAGTTAGCAAATCAGAATCCTGCCCCTCGTACTATGTATGATTATGCTAAACCTAATTTTACAGGAACTGAGTCAAGTATACTTAGGCTGCTATTGCTTTGCAAATAATTTTGAATCAAAACCTAACACGATTCGGATGATACAAAAGAATTTGTTCAGTTTGATGGTTTTCAGGATGAGAACCCCAACACTCACTTGGCGAATTTCCTAGAACTGTGCGACACTTTCAAAATTAATGGTATTTCTGATGATGTCATTCACCTTCGGTTATTCCCTTTTTCACTAAGGAACAAAGCTAAACAGTGGTTGAACTCGTTACCATGAGGGTCCATCACTACTTGGGAATAAATGACCGAAAAATTTTTATTAAAATATTTTCCGCTGGCAAAAACAGCTAAGTTACGTAATGATATCTTTTCTTTTGTTGAGATGGACTTAGAAACACTTTATGATGCATGGGAGAGATACAAGGACCTACTGCGAAGGTGCCCTCACCACGGGCTACCTCTATGGCTGCAAGTTTAAACATTCTACAATGGTGTGAATCCCTCGACAAGACAGATGATTGACACAACTGCTGGTGGAACCATCAACAACAAAACACCTGAAGAGGCTTCTAAATTTATTGAGGAGATGTCACTGAATAACTATCAGTGGCAAGTCATGAGGACTAAGCCAACGAAAATGGTAGGCGTTTATAACATTGACTCGGTTACTATGTTGACAAATCAGGTAGAACTTTTGAATAAAAAAATTGATGGTTTACTTGGTTCTACGCAGGTAAATCCAATGATGAGGTGTGATCCAAGTGGAGGAGGTGTGCATACAGAATACCAACCGTTCAATCCTACAACCGAAGAGGAACAAGTCAACTATATGGGTAATAATAATTTTAGATCTCAAAATAACTCATATAGTAACACTTATAATACAGGTTGGAAGAACCACCCAAATTTCTCTTAGGGTGGTCAAGGAAATCAAAGGCCACAAAATCCTCAGGGTTTTCAGCAGCCACCTTATCAACAGGAAAAGAAACCAAACCTTGAAGCGATGCTATCCAAATTCATCTCTCGTATCGAAACTCGCTTTTGAATCACCGAGACGATGTTTCTAAAAATCAACAAGCATTTATCTAGGGGCTCGAGACCCAGATAGGTCAGCTGTCCAAGTTAATATCCGAACAACCACAAGGTAGCCTGCCAAGCAATACTGAACCTAACCCAAGGGAATAGCTCAATGCAATTACTGTTCAAGATAAAGAAGGATTCGTTGAACCTGAGCCAGAATTGATGCAAGAAACTGTGGTGAGTAAGGGTAAAGGTGAGGTAAGTCATAATGAACACAAAACGGTAAATGTATAATACAAACCTCGTGTCTCATACCCAAACGCGATAACGAAAGACCGCTCAGACGAACAATTGGGTAAATTCCTTAAACTTTTAAAAAAATTACATATTAACTTATCGTTTATTGAAGCTCTGTCGCAGACGCCAAATGCAATGAAATTTTTAAAAGAGCTTTTAGCAAATAAGCGGAGGTTGGATGAGGCATCGCATGAAGAGCTAAATGCAATGTGCTCAGCTATTCTTCAGAATAAGCTACCCTACAAATCGAAAGATCCAAGGAGTTTTATAATTCCTTACTTAATCGGTAGTTTAGATGTGAATCATGCATTAGCTGATTTAGGGGCTAGTATTAACGTCATGCCTTACAAAATGTTTAAGCAACTAAGTCTTGTGAAACCTAAACAAACTAGGATGAGCATTTAATTGGCAGATAAAACTATAAGATTTCCTAGGGGTATTATTGAAGATGTAATAGTAAAAATAGATAAGTTCATATTTCCCGTTGATTTCGTTGTTCTATATATAGAGGAGGATAACAACACCCCTTTGATTTTAGGAAGGCCCTTTTTAGCAACTTCTAAAACAATTATTGATATTGGCACAGGTGAGCTCACCCTTCGTGTGGGAAACGAGATGATCACCCTTCAAGCTTGTAATTCTGACAACACATCGAATATTAAAGGTAATTGTCCACACCAGTCTACTGAAACTGACAATATGACGCAACCTGCTTTGCAGAAATTAAGTTTGAAAGAAGTTCACAAGCCATGTTCCGGTAACAACAGATGACCCATTCATAAAGAACGAGAGCTACAGATAGAGGAGCTAGATGAATGGCAAGCCCATAGAACACACGATAAACCAAAACTACGCCGAATGAGCTCGATACCTCCCCAAATTTACTTAAGGTTGGAGATAAAGTCTTACTAGATGCCGCAAACCCTCACATTATCACTACCAACCCAAATGAAGAAATCCCTCTTACGGTACTTAGTATTTTCCCATTCGGTACAGTAGAGGTAAGCCATCCCAAGTTCGGCACTTTTAAGGTAAACAACACCTATCTAAAATCTTATTTTGATAAGATTGATAGCAGAAATGAGGAGTATAAACTCCTTAAACCACCATGATCATCCAACGGAGAGGTAAGTCAAGCTTAGACTATAAATAAGCCCTTCTCGGGAGGCAACCCAAGCACTAATTATATTAACATCTTTAAAGTTTAGTGTTTAAACACCTAACCTACTAACGGAGCTCTTAAAAACAGGTACACCACAGAGACACGACCAACACACGGGCGTGCTTAGGACCGTGTGGAAACAGGGCAAAGATTTCCCCAAAACATGGGCTGCGATAAATCGCCACGGCCGTACGACATGGTCGTGGGCAAACCTATCAAAATAACACGGATGTACGATACCCTCGTGCCTTAGAATCGTCGTTAAAACTGAAAAACTAGCACGGACGTACGACACGCCCGTGTCTAACACCCGTGGTCGAACCTGTCAAATTAACACGGACGTGGGGCTTGCATACATGGGCGTGGGAGAAGCGAACGAAGCAAGACACGGTCGTACGACACGGCCGTGTGCATCAATACGCCCGAGGTACACGGGCGTGTGTCAAATTTTAGTCTCGCCAAAAATAGGAAAAACACGAAACACACAGGCTGAAATTGGGACACACGGGCGTGTCCCCTGGCCGTGTGCCCCAAAATCTATAAATAGACTGTACTATTCATTGTCTTCCCCACTCAAAAACCCTAACCCTAGCCGCAGCGAGTCCACATGGCCTCCTCTCCATGCCCGTGCGCCGCCTCCAACTTCATTTTTGACAGATTTTATCCTCTTCCTAGCATTTGTTTACTTCTTCCTTTTCTATTTTACTGATTTCAAGTGCTATTTATTATGATAATATGTAAGTTTTTGATTTTATCTTTACATTTTTATCATTTAAATGTCATAATCTAGAATACCCATCATCATTTTTTCTTTTTCATATTAAAATTCTTACCCATTGCATGATTTCTTTACTCCATTTGATTAGTTAGAAGCAAATATGCATGATTAAGGGTAGTTGAAATTTTCATTCCTTCTGTGTGCCATTCTCTCATATATATAATAGGCTGCATTCTAATCCTTGTCATTTTTGCTCACACCACAATGTTCATGCTACAAAAATATGCTATTGAGCTTAGCAATTCTGGTAATTGTGGCTGAACATATTTATGGTTTTTCCTTTTTGATTTTTGATGCATTCTACCTTGTCCACTCTTTGAGATGACTTAATGGTTCAAATTTCAGGTTCACTATGTCTTCTTCACGAGGGAAGAAAATCGTCGTCCCAGCTTCCAAGAAAAGGAAAGGAGCATTATCTTTTTAGGGCCCAACCGTGGAAATTTGCCATCTTTTCCTACAGTTCCCCAACGGGCCCCAAGAAGAGCACTTTCAAATACTACGGGCCCGACCTTTAACAGCGGAACGATACATCGACTGGGCTTCTTTCGAACAATTGGCTAATGCAATCTAAGCCCTCCTTACCACCGATCTGTGGGAATTATTCTTTGGATTCGTCGAGCCAACATATTTAGAGCTGACGATGGAACTATGCTCCACGTTCCATCTTCAAACGGTAATGACGAGCTACGATGATCCTGACACAGTCCAGTTTCACTTAGGTGGATTAGTCTGCCAATTAAGCATCCCAGAATTCAGTACTGCGTTGGGTTTACATACCAAGGAGTTTAGAGAGGAGAATGACTTACATGCTCTCGACCGCCACATTCATCGTTCTCCCTCACGATGCTGGGATACCCTCACCCCACATTCGGCCAACTACGACCTCAGTCGCACCAAGGCATCATCTCTCCCTTCGTCCTTAAGGTATCTCCATTCTATTCTATCTCACACTTTAACAAGGCGGAGAGAGAGCACCGGCGTCGTCACTACCCACGACGTCTATTATTTATGGTGTATGTCAAACGGGCACGTCATCGACCTCGCCTACTTTATCGTCCTTGCCATACGCCACCAGACGGAGCGACATCGGAGGGGGGCATCTCCATTGGCCCCTACGTGACTCGACTGGCACGACACTTCAGACTTCTCAACATCGCGGACCAAGAATATCTCTAACCCTTATTGGCCAGATGTCTCCACAAGGCATCTCGAGCATGCTTAGCATGAGGATGATCGAGAGGCACCGAGGAACCTACCTTCCCCAATATTGTCTCACCCAATCCACTGAGGAAGAGGCTCCAGAGGACATTACTGATGATGTCCTTACCCAACATGAGGACCCACCTTTCCAGCCACCACTACCACCTTCTCGGTCAGTTCATGCGGCAACTTCATATGCTGACATCTCTGAGTGTCTTAACAGATTCGAGTAGTAGTGTTTTCAAAGATTTGACAACATTGATGCTACTCTACAGCAGATTTGTCAGCACCTCCACATCTCATTGCCAGTCCCACCTCGCGAACCATCCAGCGATGAAGATGTTTAGAAACTTTTACTTATTATTTTATGTTTCTATTTTTATTTTCATTTAAAACCACTTTTTATTTTTCTTTCATCTTATTTTTATTAGGATTTATAATTTTTATCTAACAATTTTTAATCTTGGCTATTCCTTTACGAGTAATTATTCTTCCTAATATTCTCTAAACAGTTTCTGCTTTTATCACAGTTATAAAGAGCTCCAAACCTCACAATCACTTAGGAACTTCAAACTCCATTGGAAAAGGTTCCCCACGACTGCCATGCCCTGCTCAATGAGGAGATATAATATTCTTTTGGCACAGCACTTGTGGTACCCAACCTCTACCACCACTAGAGTATCCTCCTCAACCTCCATAACTCCAGACTAGGACATTCATTCAGTACTCAGGAAGTTTCAATCCTCTCCCTATCTTATGATTTTCTAATTTTTTTCCATATATCTATCCTTGTACATTGAGGGCAACGTACATCTTAAGTGTGGGGGGGTAATCATATTCATTATCCGAAAAACCTCTGAATACTGCTTTGTTCTCTTGTAAACCTCTCATATCATTTTTAAGATGAATTTTGATTGACTGATAATTTTGATTGATATATCTTGAATTAAAACATAGGCATTTATGCATTGATTGTTAAACTTTAAGGCGTTAGAGAATCAATCATGATAAGTTGATTTTTAAGAATTTAAAATTTTAGGTTGCTTCCCCAAGTCTAGGTATCATCTTGAATTAAATCCCACAAGTTTAAACATCAAAAAGTCATAATTTTTGTGAGATTTTTTAGCCTTTTGAGCATCTATTAATTCTTTCATGCTCACTTTTATTATTGCTTTGAGTGTGTCAATATTGAAATAAATTTTAGAACTTGCCTGATTATGCATGTCAAGACCACACCATTTGATTTGATATATCAAGATGATAGAGGCACTTAGGATTAACCCACTCATGCCATGAAAAGCCTACCTCCACGATTAACACTTAGTAAACCCCTTTGAGCCTAACAAGCCATTCCTTGTATTACCCTTAATATTAACCCTTAACCCATTATTGTTTAAATCCCCTCAATTAATTTAACCCATATTTTTGTCGAGATTTGATTTGAATAAATTGCTTAGCTATGTCTTGTTCTTAATAGTTAGTTTACGATTATTTAACTTGTTCGTAAAAAAAATGTATACATATTAGTAGTGATCTTTTGTTTGTAAACTTCAGTTTTCAAATTCTATTAGTCAGAGAAGAAGCTTTGTTGTACGTAAGTAATGATTAAATATTTTTCTAGTTAAGTAATTTTTCAAGTCAATCTCGATTCTAACCTTTTTCTTTCAGCTTGTGACCACACCCCCTAACCAAGCCTCGTTACAACCCTTTAAAGACCTTTTGATTGATGTATCATCTCGATTTATAGTGGTGGAGATTTGATTTTCATGCAAGCCTATGGTAATAAATTTTCATATTGACTAATGAGTGCTAATTTCATTGTCCTTAAACACTTCGGGTGATTTGAGTGAATCTTTAGTGAGGATGGTAAACTCTGTGAGATTCTGAATCAATGATAACTACTTAGATGAAGGGAGGTGCCTAAGTTTTTCATGATTAAATACTCAATTTGGAATGTTTGAAGCTTTAATGTTCTTTTAGTTGAATTCTCAAGGTATGATTACTTATGAGATGGTTTGAGATAATATTGATAGGAATTATAAGTTGAGAAAAAGGAATTTTTAATTATGATTTGAGGATTTTGCTTGAGGACAAGCAAACGCTTAAGTGTGGGGGTATTTGATAAACCATAATTTATACATATTTATACCCCATGCTTAACGTATTTTATGAATTATTTTTTCCTTAGAATTAGTGAATTCGATTTTCCTAATGCCTTAATTTCATGTTTTATCCTTAGGTAAGCATAGGAGAGCGAAAGAAACGAGAACGGGCCAAAAACAGAAAAAATGGGCCAAGGTATGGAATCAACACGGCCTAGACCTCTTCACATGGGCAGCTCACACGGCTGTGTCAATTTGACAGAATTGAAGCACGACTCACACGGGTAGAACACACGCCCGTGCCAATCTAACAGGCTCGAACACGGCCTAAAGTTATCGCACACGGGCGTGTTACAAAGGCGTGTCCCTGCCAAACCAAAGTTGGGTCTAATTCAGAAAAGGCCTTTTTTGAGGGTTCTAAGGCATTCCAAAGCCTATAAATACACCCCAGAAGAGGAAAAAAAAGGAGACGGAGAATAGGGAGAAAGGAAATACTCCAAGGAAGCCGATTGATCCATCTCAGAAGTCGGATCCACTATCAAGACTAAAGATCTTTCCTCAATTTCCCCTTCAGGAGTTTTGGGTTTTCTTTATGTTTTGTATTTATAATTGTTCTGAGATGTTTTCTTGTTTAGTTATGAACTAAACCCCTAAATACCTAAGGGGGATGAAACCTATGACGAAATCTTGTTATTATTTTTGAATCGTATGATAAATATTTGACTTGTTCTTAATTATTTATTCTTAATTCTTATTTTGGTATCTTAGGATATCACTTCAAGTTACTACTCTTAGTTGGAGGAGGAATAGACCCTGACTAAGAGTAACTTTGTCATAATTAAGCGGAGTTGATTGCGCGCCTAGAGATAGGGTGACAAGATTTTGCCGGATTAGAGTGAAACCTAATAAGGGAATCCATAGATCAAGTTAATGCAACCCTAGGGTGTTAATTAGAGAAAAGTCTTGGTTATTCAACCTAGAGATTAGACGTTATTAGTCTTGAATAGGGATAATAACATAACTTAGGGATTTCTACAGAACAAGTTAAATGAATAAATCGTCCGGTTCAGAGCCAAAATAACAAGTACAAGTTTAGGTGGATTTTTCCTTAGATATTGCCTCAATCAATCGTTTTCCCCAAAAGTAATTTCCCAATTCTATTTTCTGCAAGTTCTTAGTTTAATTAGTTAGTTAAAACAAACCTCTTTTCTTCGGCTAGATAATAAAAAGACAGTCATTACTAGTACTCCTAGTCCTTTGGGTTCGACAATCCGGTCTTGCTAAAGCTATACTACTGTTCGATAGGTACACTTGCCTACATCGTGATAATAGTTAGTTTCAAGAACGATTCATTATAAATTTATAAAACTTATCACGAAAAATCACAATCAGATGTCGAACCCACAGGAACTAAAAGTAATAGTAATAACCATCTTTTTATTATCTAGCCTAAAAATAAGGGGATTTGTTTTATCTAAATTAATTAATTAAACTAAGAATGCACAGAAAGTAAATTAGGGAAATACTTTTGGGAAAACTGATTGATTTAGACAATACCCAAGGAAGAATCCACCTAGACTTCACTTGTCATTCGACTCTAAACTAGACGATTTATTCACTTGACTTGATCCGTAGAAATCCCTAATTTATATTATTATCTCTCTCGAGACTAACAACGTCTAACCCTAGGTTGATTAATTGAAATCTCTTTCTAATTAAAACCCCTAGTGTTGCATTAACTCGATCTATGGATTCCCTCATTGGATTTCACCCTAATTCGGCAAAATTATGTCGCCCTATGTCTAGGGGTGCAATAAACTTCGCTTAATTATGCTAGATCTACTCTTAGACAGGGACTTTTGCTCCTCTAGATAAGCACATCAATACTTGAATCAATATCTTGGAATATTAAAACAAGAATTAAGAACACATAATTAAGAACAAATCAAGTATTTATCATATAATTCAGAAAATATTAACAAGATCCATCTTAGGTTTCATCCCTCTTAGGTATTTAGGGGATTTAGTTCATAATTATAAAAGGAAACATCTCAAAAGAATTGTAATAGCAAAACATAAAGAAAACCTAAAAACCCCTGAAGGAAATTGAAAGGAGATCTTCAGTCTTAAAGGAGAATCTGACTTCTGAGATGGATTAATCGGATTTTTTCGAGTAATTCCTTGCTTCCTACTCTTTGTGTGTCCTTTATCCTCCTTTAAGGTGTTTTAAATAGGCTTTAGAATGCTTCCAAACCCTTAAAATTGCCCTTTTCCGAATAAAATTAGACTTGGGCTCAACAGGGACACTGTCGTGTGCCATGCCCATGTGAGAGTGCTTAAAACCGTGTTCAAAACTGTTAAATAGACACGGGCATGTGGTATACCCGTGTGAGGAAGTCCAGGCCGTGTTGATTTTCTACGTAGACCCATTTTTTCTATTTTTGGCCCGTTTCTCGCTCTTTTTACTTCCTATGCTCAGTTTAAGTATAAGATATGAAATTAAAGGATTAGGAGCATCAAATTCCACAAATTTAATGATGATTCATCCAAAAATGTGCTAAGCATGGGATAAAAATATATATAAATTACGACTTATCAAGTAGTCATTATCCACTTCAAGCATATATGTTATTTACCACAACTACCATGCAAATATAGAACGTAGCATTATAACTAAGGTGTACTTAATTCTTAAGCAAAATATATAAATGCAAACATTAAATTAAGCCATTTTCGCATGGCTTTTATTCAACCATATTTCTAAAATAACCAACTCCAAAACAAGCCTATACATGCCATATTTCGATTTTAGCTTATTAGGTACCAAAGTAATATATAGTGTGATGAACTTGGCTGACAGTCCCCGAGCTCGTAGCTTGAATCCAAAATCTGACATTTAATTCGTTTTACAAATCCGGTCACGATTCACCTTTGCCTGATGAACCATTCGAAATTGGATAGGACACTCGGATAATCACATAAATCGTACAATGCCAACGTCCCAGACGTGGTCTTACATGTAACCCCATATCGATGCCACTGTCCCAGACAGGGTCTTACTCGTCAACACATATCAGAATCACAAATCGATGCCATGGACTTACTCGCACACATATATCAGAATCATATGTCATGACATACGTATCCTAGCTATTCCTAAGGTTCATACAGGGGTTTCGGGCGTCGTATCTCGATCGAGTCGAACTCGGAAGTGTAGTAGCCACTTTAATCATATTCGGCCATAGTATATTTAAACTCCAACATTTCATAACAACATATAAATATAACATTAAATTACCAATAAACACGCCTATTTGCTTATAAACTTACCTCAGACGGCACAAAACGGAATCGGGCAGCTAGTCGACAACTTTCGTTTTTCCTCGATCTAAATCCAATTTCTTTGGTTCTTGATCTTGATTGAGCTTCAAATTGGCCGAACCCTAGCTTGGTCTTTCTTTTATTTTTCTTTGTTTATATTCGGCAATAGTGGATTAAAAGTATGAGCACTTTGTTTTATGATATATTTTATAATATTCTAAGTTATATTATTAGTTTACTAATTTAACCTTATTAAAATTATAACAAATTCACATAATATATGCCCATTGCCGTCCATTCAATATGTCAATGGGCTATTTAGCACTTAAATCTTTCATTTTTAAAACCCACTAACAATTTGACACTTTATATATTAAGCTACCAAATTTTTAATTTACGCGATTAAGTCATTTTATTTAATCGGACACCTAAACGACAAAATTAAATCATGAAAATTTCACAGACATAAATTCACACAAAATAAAAACAAAAAATAATTTAAAAATATTTTTCTGACTCGGATTCATGGTCACAAAACCACCGTTCCGATTAGGGTCTAAATCGGGCTGTTACAGGGATAGTCGGAGTTGGTGTGTAAAGGATGGAGGTAGGATTCTGATTATCTGATCTATATATCTGACTCTGTTATCTGTATCTGAAATGGGCACGAGCTCGAATCTGTATCTGGCTGTATGTGAGTTTTCTACATATTTGCATGTCAATTTTCGTTGGGTTACACACTGATTTTACGTAAACTCACCTCTGTTTGTCTGTTCTGTTCAGTTAATCTACAAACTTAGACTGATTGGTGTGGTAGAGTCTTGCGGTGACCACTAGTTTACGAATTGAATTTCATTAAAGGTTTTATTTACTTACAGGATATTTCTAGGAGTTTTGTATTAATTGGACTCCCCGGACTGTTGAGTAAATTTTTGGGATTTGGATTTTTGTTTAATATTTTGTTTGGATAACTCGCTAGAAACACGATTTTTATTCAAACAAAGGTTTTCTAAAATAAGAACTACCTTCTTAAAATACAACGATTTTCGTAAGCTTCGGCTATAAAACACGTTTTAAGGCAAATTAATTAATTGAATATGCATTTTGACAATGGATAAAAGCAAATAAGAGTTGAAAAACTGAAATGGTTTTATTGTATAGACTTCGTTATCAAAACCCATTTTTTGTGACACATCTAGATTCAACCATAACGTGTAGGCTGGGTTTGGGTGTTACAATTTGATTTATGGTTGCTCTGGCAATGAATGTGACATCCCTTTGCTTAGATCTGACGACCAAGTCGGGTAGCAGGTTGTCACAGTATACGAATTAAACATACATAGTCCATCATCCACTCAGGATTAAGGTATGTCACTCTATGAATGCAACAAGTGAATAGATCCATAAACGGATCTAGGATCTAGGATCTAGGATCTATACTACTTAGATCATGTTTGATGTACTGTTAGTCTAATCAGTCATATCTATGTCTCTGTATTTTGGGAGTCATCAGCTCTAATACCCAAAACAAGACATCTCCTCAATTAGACTTTATAAGCAAATATTAGTCTTTCAATCGATTTGCTCATTTTCAATTAGACTAAGGACATGTTTAGATTATCTACTAATATAAGTTGTCTTTTCGTATTACGATCCAACCATGTAGTATCGTTTAGAATTAGTTAAATGTTAGATAATTAGCGAACCAATATTTACCTCTATTTTGTTTTACGTGCAAAAACATTGAGGACAATATACAAAAGATATTAATGTAATTAAATGGATATTTTATTAAACCAATTTGTTCAAAAAATACAAGTATAGATAGACGACAATACTACACTGAGGGCACTAGATCCTAACATTTTCTCCCATTATTCTCCTTTTGCCCACCTTTTTTCCTTTCCTCTTCTTTTCATTATCTTTGGTTGGTATAATAACTTGGCCTTCCATCTCTACCATTGGTTTCTCAATGGTCTTTCCACGATTTCTGTCTAGGATCTTGTCTCCTTTTATTTGGTCAAAAACCTAATATTCCTCATTTTTGTTCGTTCCAACAAGAATGTTTCATAGGGAGGAGCATCATTGACAATTGGCCTTGGAGGCTTGTATATGGTAATGTCAATCGAGCTCATCCAAGTCTTTGGTTTAGGATGATAGTGCCCTCCCAAAGGATTGGGATTTACAATAGTTGGTGACCCTGACATGCTCCACGATGTCAATGGGGATTCTTTTGGACTCTTCTTGGTCTTGGCTTCTCTTTGGTAGTAGACTTGTGGGTTGGAAGTACGATAATTTCATCAAGATTGGGGTTCTCGTTTCCTCTTCTCATCCCATTGTAGCTACTAGCGGCAAAATAGAAGTGGTGCGATTAGGGTTCGTCTCCTTTTGAATTGTACTAGGTCATTTTAACCCTTGTACTTTGGCGTTCTTTTAATGAAATTGTTTTATAAAAAATAAATCTAAGTATTTGATCGATGGTGAACAGTGGACGGTGGCAACAACCTTTATGGTCAACGACCAAAAACTTAAAATAATATATAATAATTTTTGGGTTTTAGTGAGGGAGACATCAGAAAGAAAGAGATGTTTAGAGGGAGGAGAAGTGTGAGAGGGGAAGTGAAAATAAAATTATTAAAAAATTATAAATTGGTTGTTTATTTCCATAAAATAATACATAATTATTTGTCTTATATTTAAATATTAATTTTTTAATAATATTTAAATATTAATATTAATTATACTATAATTATTTAAAATATTAATTTATAGAAATTAAATAAATTTTTATCACTAGAATTAAATAATTGTAATGTAACCAATACTTACATATTAATGATTGTGTTTGCAAATTTAGAATTTTAATTAGGAAATAAAATTGCTTAGTTTGTAACGAGAGTCTACTACTCTAGCATGATATTGTCTGCTTTCCTTGTACATTTAGGTTTCTTATGGTTTTAGGTTATTTGTTTTTACCCTTTGTCGTTTTGTGCTTCCTGGCAGTGATGGAAAGGGATTTAGCATATTTGTCACTTGAACATGAAGAAAATGAAATTCTATTGGTTCAAATCGATAGTGGCCCTCAACAGGTGGTGTAGAACTTCTGTTTGGTGGGGTGCTTTCTCATGGCAAGTATTGTTCATTTTCTAGCAATGAATAATACATTGGAAAATTTGTGGCATCCTGTGAAAAGAGTTCAGATCTCAGATCTAGAAGGAAAAAGATTCTTGTTTAATTCTTTTCATAAAAAGGATCTGCATCAGGTTGTTAATGGGGCTCCTTGGATTTTTAATAATCATCTTTTGGGGTTTCATAAACTACATATAGGGGAAGATCCAGTTAAAGTACCATTATCGTTCTCTACTTTTTGGGTGCAAGTACATAATCTACCGATGGGTCTGTTCTACGAGTCTATTGCTAAGCAATTGGATGATTTCGTTGGGGAATTTTTGGAGTATGATTCTAAAAGTTTGAATAAGGGATTATGAAGTTTTATGCAGATTCGAGTTTTTTTGGATGTGAGAAGACCTTTGAAACGAAGAAAAAGTATCATGTGTATGTCAGGTTCTTGTCGTTTTGTGTCTTGTAAGCATGAATGGTTGACTTTGTTTTGTTTTTATTGTGGGCCATTAAGGCATAGTGATTCTTGTTGCCAAATTAGAATGTCAAGAGAATAAGAATTTATGGAAATGAGATGGGACCTACGAGCACAATCGAGGAGAGCGGCGATGATGAGTAGCTTTTGGTTAAGAGAAAATGGTGAATAGGGGACCCAAGGATATAACATGAAAAGAGGAAACGGGGAGAGTGGAAGGCAGGGATCGGGTTTGAAAATAGATCCTATTTTAGAAGTTAATCTAGACGGGGATGGTAGTGATAATTTTGGCATGGTTGATAACATGTTCAAGATTGGAGGACGGGTTGATATGAATCATGATGGTGAAGAGAACCCAATTGAGGGAGGGGAGGGGAAGAAACGCCCAAAGAATGATACTGAGAATTACAAGGTTGCTAAAGTGATAGATTCATTGGTACCTAGGTAGGATCGTCCAGTGGGAAAGACTCTTTTTATATCAGCGATTACCAAGGGGCATGCCGACCAGTCACAATGAAAATATTTTGTTGGAATATCCGCGGTTTGGGGAGGCCACGGGCTGTACAGAAACTTTGGCATTTGCTAAAGATGTATAGTCCTCAAATTGTATTCTTTATGGAGACTAAATTAAGTTCAAGAAGAATGGAGAATGTTCATCGAAGATGCGGTTTTTTGAATGGATTTAATGTCGAAGCTGAAGGATCTAGAAGGGGTTTGAGTTTAGCTTGGCGAGGTGATTATACGATTACTTTAAGGAGCTTTTCGAAACAACATATTGATACTGAAGTTAGGGAGGGTAGTATAGAGGGGAGTATTTAGAGATTTATGGCATTTTATGGGCCCTAGATTCGCAGAGTAAAGAGGAGACTTGGAATTTGCAAAGGCTTTTAGGTTAATAACAGAATATTCCTTAGATTGTGGAGGTGATTTCAATTAAATTTTGCACTCTTTTGAAAAGAAAGGGGGTGCCAAGTGAGGAAAGGAGAATGGGGGCTTTTAGAGAGGTTCCTTCTGATTGTCAACTTGTGGATGTGGGATATTAGGGTTGTGGTTTCCTTGAGAAAGGGGTAACCTTTCGGAAACAAATATCAGAGAAAGGTTAAAAAGGGGTAGCGAATGAAAGATGGATGACTATGTTTCCTAATACGGTGGTACGTCATCTCCCACATTCTTATTCTAATCATTGTCCTCTTTTTATACCGTCTGAGTTTGATTCCTATGATCCTCGATCTAAACATTTTCAGTTTGAGGCTTGGTGGGTGATGGAGGAGGTGCAATGTCTTTGGGAGGAGGAAGATGATGATATTCTATCTAAGTTAAAACACATTCAGATTAGCTTGCGGAGGTAGGTAGCGGTGGTATGAAGGAGGAAGGTAGGGATTAAAAAAAAAATTGAAAAGAAAGCTTGAGGATTTACTAATGGGGGAAAGAGATGACAATCTTTCAGAACTAATTGACACCAAGATTTAGTTGAATTTAGAGATCGATAAGGATAAACGATCTTGGGAGTAAAAAGCTAGGGTGAATTAGTTATGGTTGGAGGATAAAAAAGTGGCTTTTTTCTATAATTTTGCGTCACAGAGAAGAAGAATAAACAAGATTATCGATCTGCAAGATGGGGATGGTTGTATTACGAGAGATGAGGCTGAGATAGAGGGTATTGCTCATAATTATTTCCAATCCCTTTTTTTAGTCAAAGGGGATTGGAGATATAGATCATATATTGTCTGGGGTAAGAAGATGTATCTCTAATGAGGCAAATGAGGCAAATAGTATGTTGACAGAAGAGTGCATGGCGAAAAAAGTATTGGAGGCGTTGAATGGTATGGGTCCAACAAAGGCTTCGGGGATGATGGTTTTTCAGCTCTTTTTATCAAAGGTGTTGGCCTATTGCTAGGAAGGACATTACTTTTTTTCTGCTAGGAGGTCCTAAATGAAGGTAAATTTATAGTTCCATTAAATGTTACAAATATTGTGCTTATTCCAAAAATTTCTTGCCCGATGATTCTAGCAAATTTTAGGCCAATAAGTTTATGTGCGATTCTTTACAAGGTGGTTGGTAAGATGGTAACTAATCGATTCGAAAGAGAGTTGGAGGATTGCATTGATGGGGCTAAAGTGCCTTTGTGCCGGGTAGATTGATATCTGATAATGTTTTATTGGCCTATGAGATTTTGCATTCTTTTCAACAAAAAAAGGTGGGAAAGAGGGGATTTATGGCACTTAAACTTGACATGAGCAAAGCTTGTGATCGAGTGGAATAGGGGTTTCTTGAAATTTATGATGGAACAAATGGGTTTTGCTAGTAGATGGTTGGAAACAATTATGAGATGTATTTCATTAGTTTCATATTTGATGGTTTTAAATGGGAAAGTAGGGGAGAGGTTTTAGCCGAGTAAGGGACTTCAACAAGGTGACCCTTTAAGCCCGTTTCTTTTTTTTATTTGAAGCGAAGGCATATCTATGCTTATCAGACTGGCTTTAGATGAAGAGAGCCAAGGCTAGTAGAAGGGGTCTGCAGATAATGTATTTTTTATTTACAGATGATCGTGTGTTTTTTGGGGAAGCTATTGATATAGGGGCAAATGCATTGAAATGAATTTTGCAGGAGAATGAAGTATGTTCAGGGAAATACATTAATTATGATAAATTTATTGTGTGTTATAGCCCGAATATTCACAAGAGGATCAGACTCAGGTTTCTAGTTTTTGGGGGGTTCAACAATCAAATGAAATAGAAAGGTATCTGGGGCTTTGAAATATGGTGGGTTGAAGAAAGAGAGTTACGTTTCAAGCCTTAAAAGATCACATTCGACAGAAAATTGATAACTGGAGTACACAACTTTTGTCGCAAGCTGGTAAGGAGGTTCTCATCAAAGCAGTACTACAAAATATCTCAGCTTATGCAATATATTGTTTTTTGTTGCCTAAGCTTTTGTGTCGTGAGTTAGAAAATATAATAGCAAGGTTTTGGTGGCAAAAAAAATCATGGCAAGAAAGGTATTCATTGGTGCCAATGGTTTAGTTTGAGTGAGCTTAAAGAGAATGACGGTTTGGGATTTCGATGTTTGACTTCTTTTAATGTTGCTTTGCTTACCAAACAGGGTTGGCGTATTATTACTAATTCGAACTCATTATTAAGTCGCATCCTAAAAGCTAAATACTATCCGCATTGTGACTTTTTGCAAGTATGATTAGGTAATTTACCTTATTTTACTTGGCAAACCATTTGGTCAGCAAAGTGTCTGCTGCAAGATGGTCTTGGTTGGAAGGTTGGTAAAGGAGACCGAATCTCTATTCGTGAGGATGCTTGGTTGGCAGGGCCTGAAAATTTCAGAATATATGGTAATATTAGAAACAATAATATCGAAAAGGTTTATGATTTGATTAACCATTCTCAAAGAAAATGGAAGGTTCGATTGATAAGGAATACCTTTAACGATAGTGTTGTGGACAAAATTTTAAGAATCCCCTTAGCCAGGTTAGAGCATGAGGATATAGTAGTGTGGAGAGGCGAACCTTCAAGTGTTTTCTTGATGAAAAGTGCTTATAAGTATAGTGGTCGCGATAATCAACTTACAGACATACAGAATACCATGAAGGGGTTTTACAAGAAATTGTGGGGATTAAATTTAAATTTAAAACAGAAAATTACAACTTGGAAAATTTCCTTAAATTTTCTGCCTACACTAGCTTATCTCTATAACAGACGAATTTGAGTCAACATAGCTTGCCCAAGATACGGAGGGAGTTAAGAAATCGTTGACCATGTTTTTAGGAATTTTCCTGTCACAGTGGAAATGTGGAATGAGGTTGAATCTTGGTTGGTTACTATCTCAACCACTACTAATTATAAGGGAGTGGCTAACCTGGGTTTTTCTTAGTGGTTCAATTGATAGTTGTAGAAAGATTTGTTGGGTGATGTAGGTAACCCAGAATGAGAGAAACAAAACATTATATGGGGGATCAAGAAATTATGGTCAATGGGGAGCAGAAAGCATTGGAAAATACATTAAGGAACTAGATGAAGTGGGAGAACGAATGCTTACCAGGAATTGCACAGTTCCAGAGTGAGTTCCTCTGAGAGACCCATTTGTCTGTTTTAATTTTGATGCCACTTACGATTCAAAAGAGTTCATATCAAGGTCAGAACTAGTTGCCAGAAACATTAGAGGAGAGATTTTAAAATAGTTCAAAAGAGTTCTACGCTGCATGTGGGAGTAGCGTCCCGTTTGCGTCGGAAGCTCTCGTGTTTGTTCAAGCAGTGGCATTGTGTAACAGCACGGTTTTAGCTAAATCAGAATGGTGGTTTCAGAACCACAAATATGAGTTCGTAAAATTATTTTAATATTATTTTTGGTATTTATAGTATATGAATATGTGTGTGTGAAAATTTCGTAAGCTAATTTTATCATTTAATAGCTCAATTTGAGAAAAAGGACTTAATCGCATAAAATGCAAAAGTAGCATACTATAAGTTAAAAGTGCTAAATTGTCATGGTTGATTAAATAGGAGGTCCTTATGATGAAATTAGACCATATATAATGTTAATGGACATTAATGGACATCCATTAATTGATTTTATATGTTTATAACCAAGGGTAATATAGTAAATTGGTAATTAAGTTATATTAATTAAAACAAAAACAAAATGGTGGCCATTTGTTCATCTTTTTGCACCGAAAAGCAAAGGAAGAAACACCATTTGAAGCTTTAGGTATTCGGCCATTGTCCATCTTGATTGAGGTATGAAATTTGTTCTGTTTTTGATGATTTCTACGTTTTTGTGATCATTGCTTTGAGTACTAGCTAGCCCTGTTTTAATTTTTGAATTTGTTGATGATTTTTTGAAATTTCATTGTTGAATGCTTAAGCTTTGTGATAGTTGATGATGAATTATGGAAGTTAAATGATAGATTATTAAGTTTTGTTAAGTGATTTTGAGTGAAAATGCCTAAATAGGATTAAATTGTGAAAAGTGTAAATTGAAGGGTTAAATTGTGAAATAAATGTAAAATTTGGGCTGCTAGGGACCAATAGAGAATTTGGCCAAGCATGGGTCTTATTGAATTTTGATTAAATTATGTTTTTATGAAATAGAGACTAAATTGTTAAAATGTGAAAGTTTAGGGCCAAAGTGTAAATTGGTTAAAATTATGTGTTTGTGGATTAAATTGAATGAATTGGTGATTAAATGGTTAATTTTGAATACATATAGATCAAGAAAGAAAGAATTCGGATTTAGATCGGGAAAAATCAAATGTTATTGAGTAATCGATCTGATTCGTCAATTCCAAGTACGAGGTAAGTTCGTACGTGATAAACATTGTTACAATTATGTTTCAAATGATTTAATATCACATAAATTGTATATATGAGAGTATGGTTGAGTATAATGACAAATTAACTATGTTTAGCACTTAGTGTGCGTTTTGAGATAGCTTCTGCTATATATATAGCACTTAGTGTGAGAATTGGAATAGCTTCGGCTATATGTGGTGCTAAGTGTGCGATACTGAGATAGCTTCGGTGTAATGTGATGGCACTAAGTGTATAATATCGTTATAGCTTCAGCTAATCATTTTTGCACTAAGTGTGCAAATTCCTTAAGTATTGAAAGAATTCCGGATGGAGTAACGTATTGAACAAAAAGGTGAAAATGTAATAAATAAATACGGGAGAGTACAGGTATGTACGATACCTATGTGGTAGTTGATACTATGTGTATGAAGCTTTATGGATTTGTATATATATGATAAATGGTCATGGGTTAGAATTGAGTGATGATATGAGACTTATTAAGTGTTTATTAATTGATGATCTGAATATTATGAACTGTCGATTTTATTTAGTACGAACTTACTAAGTTATGAAGCTTACTGTATGTTATTTGTCTATGTTTTATAGAGAATCAAAGCTAGCTTGGACTTGGGGATCATTTGGAACATCATCGCACTATCAAACACCTAAGTTGGTACTTTTGAGATATGTATATATGGTATATGGTATATGGCATGTATAGGCTGGTTAAAGTACTTTGGTTGTGAATATGGTCATGAGATTTGGCTTATAAATGTTTATGTTTGGAATGGTGTGTATAATCATGAATGATGGCTTATTTTGATATATTTTGGTATAAATGTGGCCAAAGTTTCATAGTTGAAAAATGGTTATGTTTTGTGGTTGATAAATTATCTTTATGGTATAATTGAAGTAAAGAAATTGAGAAGTTATGTGCTTTTGAATAGATGTTTATGATATAAGTTTTGGATAGTTATTTGGTATTGATCGAGTATTGAATTTGATTTAATTGCATATTGTATAAATAATGCAATGAAAGATGCTTTTGGGTTGTTTTATTTTATGATGAAATGGTATCATTTGGTTGATAGGTGTACATGAGAAAAGGGTGGCAAATTTGCTTTACAAATGGCCTATTTTTGTCCATATGGGCAGAGACACGAGCGTGTGTCTCAGCCGTGTGTGTCACACGGTTATATTACATGGTCGTGTGTCCCCTGGGGTGCCCTTTCGAATTAAGTCAGTATACCCTACAGTTTTGACACGGCCTAGACACACGGGTGTGTCTATTGGTCGTGTGAGACACACAGCCTTGGCACATGAGTGTGTGTGGCCATTTCAAAAGGTACACGGGTTTGACACACGGGCGTGTGGTTGACTGTGTGGTCAAGTCAGTAATCTCCCTAATTTTCACACGGCCTGGCACACGGGCGTGTCCTCGGCCGTGTGGTGCAAGTCAGTATGTTTGCTCTGTTTTCGCACGGCCAGTGACATGGGCGTGTCTGGTAGTCGTGTGAGGCACACGGCCTGTTCACGCGGGCGTGTGACCCTTAAATGTTTGAAAATTTTCTAAGCTTCCCGAAGTTTGCATATGTTATCGATTTAGTCTCGAACCACTTCTAAGCATGTTTTAAAGTCTCGTAGAACCTTATAAGGGACGATATGATTGAGATGAATGGGCTTTGATTATGATTGCATAAATGTATATGAATGATGTGTATTATCCGGAGATGCCTCGTAAACCTATTCCGGCGACGGATACGGGTTAGGGGTGTTACATATTGGGTAGAAGTATGGGCGTTGACATGGTTGAAATAGAAGGGGATTCATTATCAATTATTAAAAAATGTAAAGCAAAAGAGCAAGATAAATCTGAGGTTGGGGCTTTAATTAGATATTCAGCAAATCAAAAGATGTTTCAAGGAAATACATTTTAGATTTCTACCCAGAACAACAAACCGAATGGCTCATACAATCGCAATTGAAAGTTTGAAGAGGGGAGTCGAAATGTACCTAGTTGGAAGCGTTCCGGACTTCGTAAGGTCGCTGGGCACGAGGACTCAACAAGAACGAGAACCAAACTAAGTTGAGGCGTTTTTGTTTCTTGAATTGACTAGGAGTGCAAAAATGATGTTCGAAAGGTAGTAAAATGTACTCTGTGGGGATTGGAATCGTGAAGGCAAAGAAGGAGCATTCTAAACGGATGGTTTCAAATCAGGAAGGATGGATTTAATGTTTTTTGTTTTTTTTTTTAGATTTTATTTATTTTCTTTTCTCTTTTTTTTTACATTTTTTTGTTCTCGATTTTCATGGTTTGGACCAAACTGTTACCTATGGGCCAATTTTGTTTTTGTTTTGTTTTATAAGTTAAAAAAATGTCCAGCCCGATAATCTTCAAAAAAAATACGTACGTATTAAAATTATATATTAATTCTTTTGTAAATATATTTTTAGAAAATGCTTTTTAAAATAATATATATTATTAAATTTATTTTTTAAAATAATATTTTTTAAAATATTTTATTAGTTTTTAAAAAATTATATAGATTATTGCTATTTGTTTTATTTTAAATTTAAAAAAAAAAAGGTATTTTACATCTATTACTAAACTATTCCAAAACATCATTCTTATCAATTGAACAATAATTTATTATTCTTTGTCTATTACATTAAATTAACTTAATATCTTAATACATATTATTTCTATATTCCATTTCCACTTAATAGTTATTCTATTACAATAAACCAAATATATCGTTAGGGTCCTTAAAATTGAAGTTACAAAATAATGTAGGAACATTATCCCTCCTAGCAAGAAAATCTTACAATCGAAAGAAGATATTTTTAATATGATATAAGGTTTGTTTAGTAGTGCTTAAAAAAATACTTTTAGAAAAAAAATTGTGCTAAATAAGCTGTTTTTGATTAAAATTTTTAGTTTTTCAAAAACACCTTTGAGAAGGATAAGCTAAAGTTTTTAGTTTTTCCTCTCCTAAAAGCACTTTTAATACTTAATTACTTTTTCGCCCCTCCAACAACATAATACTTTCTATTCTTTCTTTTTTTTCCTCAGTGTTTAATTACAAATGTGTTAAAATTCATTAATTAAAAATAAAAAAATGTTTTTAAAATAATACAAATATGTTAATATCTAATTACAAATATTTAATGGTTATATTTAAATATTTAAAATATAGTTTATATATTCTAATTAAATTTTAAAAATAATTAATATTTATTGCTTAAAAATATTTAAAATTTATATTTCATATATTAAAATATTAACAACAATTAATATTTTTTATATTCTTACTAAAATATAATAATTTTAACTAATTTTAATATTATTTAAATACATATTTATTACTTGATAATATCATGTCTAAAATGAATATTTTATTTCTTAAAATCACTTTTTGACAGAAATACTAAACACTTAAATCTGAAACTAAAATTTTTAAAAATAATCTTAAACAAAAACATTATTAAACTAACCCATACTATTTTGCTACGTTGCACCCCAAGAAAATTGGGCCTAAAATAACGTTGTCTAGTGCAAGCATGGGCGGCACATGCAAGATTCATGTTTAAAACCCTCATCGACATGGGCACTTTGTACATCGCTTTCATGCTCTTAACGTGTTCAACTTTTGTTTTGGGTCTATTGATCTTATCTGCTGATTAAGCTTTGGAGTTTTTAGCTGCTTGTTTTTTAATTGTGCTACTCTTCTATCACTTCCAATGCCATACTTTTGTATAAGTGTTTCACTTTCATTTCACCCACATCATTTCCCCTTACAAAACACATTTATTAGTAATCATAACTTCATAATCTTATCATAACCCACACCGATTTTGAATTTGTCAAACATTGCTTTTCCTACCTCATGTTTATCTTCAAGTCATGGTTTCTTTTCTCCACTTTCCGTTTTCAAAAATATTTCTTTCTATTTATTAGTTTTAGATTATAAAATTGTTCAACTCAATTTTAGTCATACTTAAATATAAGTATTATAAAATTTTTTATATTAAAAATTGGATTACATTTTGATCATTTTATTTAAAAAATAAGTAAATTAGTTCTTCTACATTAGATCAAAGAGTAATTTGGTCCTTCAATTAAAAATTTCATTCATTTTTGCTTATAAAAATCGGTCTTTATATGTCAGTATAATGCAACGTGTCACTTTTAATTATTCTATCAACCACATTAGATTTTAACAGTAAAATCGGATGAAATTTTTAACAGAAATAATCAATTTGCTCTTTGATCTAATATATAGATACTAATTTACTTATTTTTCAAATAAATGAAACAAAATATAATCTAATTTCTAATTCATAATACTTTTTGGAAGTGATATAGAGAGTATGGATACGACCCAACCTCCTCTCAAAATAGATTGTTATATTATCAAAGTGTTTTTCTCCACCCTGTGGTGGCATGACATAAGAATCATTCTCTTTTTCACTCATCATCATTCAAGTTGAGAAACCAAATTCCATCATTGTTAATTGAACTTCAAAGTCCAAATGAAATAATCAATCTATCTAATATCGATTTGAAAAGTTTATCCAAAACATTGGATAACATAACACTTTAGTTCTCTCTCTCAAATCATAACGGGAGGGGACCCTGACCGGTTCAGATTTCTCTCTACATTGTGTTATTCTATTGGTTTCTCCATTTCATTTTTTTTATATATAAAAAGTTGAATGAAGGTAGTTATGTTAGTTTTCCTTTTAAAGTTGTGAGTGATGAATAAGACCCCAGTCGAGGGGGTTGGTCCAATAGGACAAAACAAAAAGATAAGCTCATAAGGGGGCGGTTAATGGATGGTTAGGACTTAGGTAAGGTCTAGTGACCATATCTTGCTCATCTTAATATCTTCTACCTATTATTTAAATGTGATGCAATAACAGAGAGAATGTAAATTTAAGTGCATTTAAATATGCGTTGCCTAATGTTGGGGATCGACCTGATTAAACAACAAACAAGTAAAAACAACGAAAGAAATTGAGAAATTGAACATACAAATTTAACGTGGAAAAACTCCTCCAAAGAGGATAAAAAATCAAAGGCAAAGATAGTTTTACTATAATGGAAAAAGAACGAAGAGTACAAAAGATGGAGATAAAAACCAAACCCCGAAAACTTGAAAACAAAGAACCCAAAAAACGTAAACACAAAATTCTCTAAAAGTGTTATGAGTTCTAATCTCTAATGGTGAATTTTCTAAGGTTGTAAAAGAGCCTATTTATAGGCTAAATTCATACGTCAAATAATAATAAAATAATCTAGACTAATCAGAGTTTGATTGAAACAAATAAATATAGTTTAATTGGAAGATTATTTCTCAAATTTAACTGAAATAAGAGTCATACTTAAGAAATCTCCACCTTGACTCATATTTCCACAACGCCATCTTTGCCAAAGCCCGCCACGGGCCTATCTTGAACTATGCAAAGAATTAATCGAGTCGAATCTGTGGTTAGAAACTGGAAGATTTCTAGCCTTCAACTTGTACATTACCAAATCAAAATTGGCTCGGGTCTGATTTTCACAAACACAGTACCCTAACTTTCTAAAACCTGCATCCAAATGAGAACCTCTCTTCAAAGAAATGGTCATACATTTTTTCCTCCTATGACCAAGTTGCCTCTGCTCCAAACGAGTTGACTTCAACTCCGTAACGAACAAGGGACGTTCGATTTCACCGGTCGTTGTAGAACCTTCTAGAATATAAAGACTGTCAATTCTTTTACCTTTTAAAAAAACAAGAGCCCTACGAGATACTTTAATGTTGCTCGACTCGATGTTGATTCTGCATCCTTTTAAGTCTAAAATACTCAAAGAGATGAGATTTTTTCATAAATCAGGTACATACCTGACATCTGAGAATGTCCTAATCGTTCCATCATGCATCCTAATTTTAACAGTACCAATACCAATTACCTTACTGGATGAATCGTTTCCCATGCGTATAACTCCACCTTCAATCAAACTATATGTGGAGAACCATTCTCTATTGGGACACATGTGGAAAGAACATTTCGAATCTAGGATCCACTTGGACGTAAGCTTGGAGTTATCCCTCGTTGACATTAACAAAAAATCATCACTGCTTTCATCAGCCAAACTAGCACTAGCTATATCTTCCTCGTTACTCTCAGCAGCCATTTTATTTCACAGTTTATAACAATCTGCTTTGACGTGACCTAACTTTTTACAATAGCGATACATTTTGTCTCGCTTCTTTAATTCTACCAAAATAGAAGCTTGCTTATCTACCTTACTATCCGAACCAAACTCATTTTCGAGTTTATCTCTACTCAATAAATGACCCTTCACATCTTCGAATGAGAGTTTATCTCTACCATAAATTAGGGTTTCCCTAAAAGACTTGTATGAATGGGTAAATAGCACAATAATAGCAGAGCCTGATCTTCATCATCAATCTGAATCTCAACATTCTTTAAATCATTTAAAAGAGTAATGAACTGATTGATGTGATCTCTAAGAAGCTCACATCCGTTCATGCGAAACGTAAATAGACGTTATTTCAACACTAAATGATTAGTCAGAGACTTAGTCGCATAAAGAGTTTCTAACCTTTTCCACAAGGCGGATGAGGTCTTCTCCATCAATACCTCCTGCAATACCGTATTTGCAAGGCACAACTGAATTGCAAACAAAGCCTTTTCATCAAGCTCTTCCCATTCTGTTTGATTTAGATTCTCAGGCTTTTTTCCTGGTAACAACCTTTTTCAGACCGGTTTGAACTAAAATTGCCATCATCCGAACTTGCTACAAATTGAAATTTGTGACACCATCGAACTTCTCAATTTCAAACCTTGTTGTTATCATCTCTGAATAGGCTAATCTACAAAAACTAAACTAGCTCTGATACCATTTGTTAGGGATCGACCCGATTAAACAACAAACAAGTAGAAATCACAAGAGAAATTGAACACACAAAATTAACGTGGAAAAACCCCTCTAAAGAGGATAAAAATCACGAGTAAAGATAATTTTACTATAATAGCAAAAGAATGAAGAGTACAAAAGATGGAGATAAAAACTAAACCCCGAAAACCTAAAAACAAAGAACCCTTAAAATGTAAACACAAATTTCTCTAAAAGTGTTATGAGTTCTAATCTCTAATGGGTTTATTTTCTAAGGTTGTAAAAGAGCCTATTTATAGGCTAAATTCATAGGTCAAATAATAATAAAATAATCTAGACTAATCAGAGTTTGATTGAAACAAATAAATAGAGTTTAATTGAAAGATTATTTCTCAAATTTGACTGAAATAAGAGTCATACTTAACACCTAATTTATAGGTCAAGGTTATGAATAGTTTATACATATAATTTATTGTACTTTTATTAAGAAACCATACAATTTAGAGAGTGAGAGAAAAATAGTAAACACTCGTCATAGACAGTGAAGGACAAGCTCTGTTAACATAACAAAGGCTTTAGCCTCAGCATCAATAGAACATTATGACATGTTGACAATTAGCTTTGTCACAACTTAAGCACGACATATTTGGAATAATTGCAAGCACTTAATACGAGAAGGAAATCAACCCCGGATGGTCCAAAGCAGTGAGCAAAAATCGATAAAAGAATCGAGCATTCACCAAACTAGAGAGGATAAAAACAAAATCATCCCTAAAATCACTGGTAAAACTAAGATCACTTGCATAAGCAAGACTAAAAAACATGTTACAATAGCAAAAAAAATTCTAAAACTAAAAACTTATTAAATAATGGAAAATCAAACAAAAATATATAAAACTTAAGACAACACGGGTCTAAATCGACACGTGAAATCATTTATTATTTTGAAATATTCTCAAAAAAGAAACAGATTAAGAAGTTGATAAAGAGCCACCCGCTTTTCAATAAAAACTACTGGTGGCCGGTAGAGTTTTAGCAAATGACAAGCACTGTCATCTGTCCATCACAACTTGTAAAGACAACAAAGATACCCACAAAATAGATATTGTAACAGCCCATTTTCAGTGGTTTCGAGACCACAATTTCAACGAGTGAATTATTATTTTATTATTTATTTAATGTCTACGGGATTATATTAAGGTCGTATTAAAGTTTCATTGAGAAATTTTGATGTTTAAATTATTAATTAGGTAAAAATGACTAAATCGTAAAAGGTAAAAATCCTAAATGGACCAAATGGCTATAAAATTTTAAACTAATAGACTAAGATAGTAATTATACCATTTAATGAGTTAGTGGATAGTTATGGATAAGGTTTTATTGAAATTTTTTATTAGTAATAAAGGTAAAATGGTAAAATGGTAAATAAAATTAAAATCAAATAGGCTAAAATCTTCTTCTTCTTCATATTTGTTTCTTCATAATTGATTCATCCATGGAAGAATATCTAGGGTTCGGCTAAGCATTGTTCTCACTTGCATGGTATGTATTCAAGCCCCGTTTTTAATGATTTTTATATTTTTGAGTTCGTTTTAGCTTAATCTAGCTAGCCCGGAGGTTAATTTGCAAAATTGCTAAAGTTATAAGGGACTTTCCATTGATGTTTTTGAATGTGTTTTGATGTTAGTTGATAAATTATTAATCTTTATTGTAAAATAAACATGTTTTGTTAAGTATTTTTTTATGAATTTTGGAAATAGGGATTAAATTGTTAAAAGTATAAATTCATGGGTTTTGTTGTGAAATTTTGGTAATAATGGATTGTTTCAAGGTCCCTTGTAACATTGGTTAAGTTAGATTTAGGCTAACATGAGTTATATTCAAGTTATGAGCTTAATGACTAAATTGTGAAAAGTCAAAAGTATTAGAGAAAATTTTGTAATTTTGTATATATATGAATTATGGATTAAATTGAATTCTAGAAGTACTTAATTGAATGAAATTGTCTATTTAGATCAAGATAAACCACAATCGGACTTAAATCGAGGAAAAACTAAAGCTTCAGATTAGTGTTCGATTCTACTTCTACGCCCTAGTTATCGAGGTAAGTTTGTATAAACTGTGATTGTTTTAATGTTAGCTAAATTGAATGTTTACTATGTTGTTTTAGTATAAATGAATCTGTATATATAAATGAATCCATGCTGTGATGAATTGACGGATACAAATGACATGTCATTAGAGATTTCATGTTTCGGATGCTAGTCTTAAATGTCCTACCGATGACTGAGATCCTATATTTGTTGCGGATTCTCCACAGCTCATGTGAGCATTGATGTAAAGGAAAGGTTACGATTATATGTAAAGGCACACTATGTGTGAGCTTTCCCGAGTATCCGATATAATTCTAGATGATTCAACGGGTAAGAAAAGGAAATGAAAGAGGTAAGTATGCAAATGGAATGAATCATGGTCTTATGAAAGAATTTATGAGCTAAATGATATATTTACATATGAAAATCTACTTATCTTATGGTTGAATTCATTTGTATCATGAATAAGTGTACTAACTTGTGAGTTTGATTATGTTTTATAGGCTTATACTAAGTTTATGGCATTGGTAATGTTTTATGCTTAATCTATGAATTGTATTGATGAAATTGTAAGTTATATTTAAGTTTATACTAGCTTACTAAGCACCCGTTGCTTACGTAGTTACTTTCTTTTATTTTATAGATTATCGGGAGCTTGACCGGTTGGAAGCTCATCGAAGACCAATCACACTATCCAGCAATTATTTCGATAGATTTTGTGTATTTTGGCCAAGGTTAATAATGGTATGTATAGCATCTTTGTAAAGTATGTTTTGGTATGTTTAAGCTTTTGAGATTATGTTAGTTTGGTGCACTTTAATGCCTTACCAAGATATGTCATATTGGTCACTTTTAAGTGCTTGTAAATAAAGTTCTTTTGGTATGTTTGATGGCTTGCAAATGGTCATGTATGGTAGTTAATTGAACTAGTTTATTATGCTTGGGAATATGCAATATTAACTTACTTTTGATAAGTAATTCTTTGATGCAATTGTGGTGCCTTTGAATGGCATATTGGTTAGGTGATTTAGGATGTTTGGAATGGCATGTTTATGTGTGTTTGAATGATGTTTGAATCCCTTGAATGCGTGCCCAAATGGTTTGAATGGTTAGGTATGAATTGGACTTGAAATAGCTTGATTTTAGGTAAGTTTTTGGGTTCACACGGCCTGGGACACGAGCTGTCACACGGCCTGGGACACGAGCTGTCACACGGCTATGTGACACACACGGCCTGGCGACACGGCCGTATGTCATTTGTAAAATTTTAACGTTTTAAGTCAGTGAGTTGCATGGCTTAGCACACGAGCGTGTGTGGCAACTCAAAGAATTACACAACTTGGCACACGGCCTGCGACATGGCTGTATGACCCTACTCAGTGAGTTACACAGATGAGGACACGACCGTGTGTCCTTAGTTTGGTTGTTACACGGCCTGGGCTATGTCACGCGGCCGTGTGACCTCTGTTTTTACATTTTTGCATCTTTTTCTTAAAACTTCTATTTTGTTTCGATTTAGTCCCAAATCGCTTCTAAGCTATTTTTTAGGGCCTCGAAGGCTCAATTTAGGGACAAAATGTACATGATTGAATGGTTTATAATATGTTTAATTTATTTAAATGTTATGATGTTAAATGTTTTATGATTGTACGGAAATACTTTGTAACCCTAATCTAGCGACGGAGACGGATTAGGGTGTTACAGATCTCCAAACTGAAAAGAAAGAAGACGTGTATAGTGAATGAGAAGAATAAAGAAAGAAAAGGTTGATGGGAAAAAAAAAAGGTGGGCAATAGCCAGCCTAAAGGCTGATATCGCCGCTGAGCAAAACAAAAGATAAGAAGCAAACGGTTTGGTAAATTGCAAAATTAAAGGTTGAATTAAGTTATAAAATATGTTTGGTATTTTTTTTTTTGTACAAATATGTTTGGTATAGAGAAAGGATTGTATGAAACTATGATTCCACATAATCCCTATCTCTTTCCGATAGGATGATGGCAAATCAGATTTTTCCTCTTGATTTTTAGCATTTTTAATTTGATTTGAATTTTTTTCAGGATGAAAAAGCTGAAAATCAGGAGGAAAAATCTAATTTTTCATTTTCCTATCGGAAAGAGATAGGGATGACGTGGAATCATAATTTCATTCAATCCCTTCTCGTTTGGTATATTACTTAAAGTAAAATATAAGTATAATTAGATTGTTTGGTAAATGATAATATAATCTTAAATCAAATAGAATAAAATAAAAATTAATTAAATTTATTCTCTATTAAGTGAAAAGTCCCGATCTACTTAACTTTTTTTCACATTTTAAAAAAAAAATTCTATCTAATAAATTTCCTTCTGAATTATCAAACTTTAACTTGTTGAAAATATTAATTTTCAATTTATTAATATTTTCTAACATTGTATCAAACAGGATCTAAATAACATTTATATGGTAATTATAGTAACTATGCACTCAATTATACGTGTATAACGTCAATCTCAATTAGTGTGAAAATATGAACATAATAACATTATACATATATTCAATTGAGATTGATTAAAGATTTTAAATATAGAAAAAGATTTATTTACACCGATATAAAATTAAAATTATTTTATATTATTTTATAATTTTTATACGATTAATATTTTAACAATTTAATTATTAAATTTATTAAGATATTTGTATTTATCATACATGTAAGTGTTTTAATCAATATGATATTCTGTTATATTACTTTAAAATATTATTTATATTAGTATATATTTAACCGTTGAAATTTTTTACATAAAATAAATAGTTAAAAATATAGTTCTGGATTGTTAAAGTATTAGTCGTATAAAAAATACAGAATAATGTAAAACCATTCTAGCTTTATTTTATTGTAAGTGGATCCCTCCCCCTTAAATATTTTTTTTATCAATTAAATTTATTAAATATTCTTTTAAAAAATTAAAAAATTAATGTAATATCTTAAGGGATTTTTCTTTAATATCTTAAGATATTGAAATAAAATTTAAAACATTTATTTGGTAAGTAGAGTTTTAATTTTTGTCAACTATCTTTGTTAGATAAATTTGATTCTAATGGTTTTAATTATGTGAAAATAATTATATCATCATTCACGCGTGGCAATAAATGGTTGGACCGTGGATCTTGAGCCCGCTTAAAGTCTCTTTCATTCCACATGCCAGAAATCTATAGGATGAAAAAACAAACGAAATATACCATTTTAAGGTAAAAGTCGGGTTGTCCACGCCTAAAATTTTTTTTCCTTCTAATTTCGCATAACTACTTTTTCAACCCTTCAACATTAACCAAAAAAAAATTATTTTAACTCTTCATTTAATTTATTTTTTGTTTTTTTTAGCATTTAAACTCATTTTTTTTGTTAAATAGATAGAAAATTTAACATTTATTAACTTTACTAACATGGCATATATAGGGATTGCCATGTGGATAATATGTCAGTATTTAATTAATTTTTAAAATTTTAAAAATATTTAAAAAAAATATTTAAAATTTTTTTTACTTTTGAAATAATTTTAATGATTTTTATTTTTAAAAATAAATTTTATTTTGAAATTTTAAAAATTTTAAAAAATTAATTAAATATTGACATGTCATTCATATGGAAAATCCTTTGTATGTCACATCAAAGAAGTTTAGAAAATTTTAATTTTTCATCTGTTTTGAGGTGATTTGATAAAAAAACGCAAGTTTAAAAAAAAGACAAAATTAAATGAAAAATTAAAATGACTTTTTTGCAAAGTTAGAGGACCAAATAGGTCATCATATCTTTTAATTCCAACACTTTAAAATTATTTAATTTATTTTTCATTTTTTTCATTCAATTTATACAAATATTTAAACATAATTAGTTTTTAATATAAGGCTTAGCTTAAAAATTGGTACCTAAACTATTTTTTTTTTTTGGTACCTAAACTTTATTTTGGTCACAAATAGTATCTAAATTACTTTTTTCCCCATTTTGGAGTCTTCATTAGTCAAATAGTTAAATCTATCTTTTTAAAAAGGCTTAACCCATTAACCATTACCTAAACTATACATTTTTTCTCATTTTAGTACCTAAACATTTTTTTATCACAAGTGATACCTAAAACTATTGTTCTGTTACCTATTTTATACAAAAATGTTCTATCTATTAAAGGAAATTTTAGTCAATAATAATCTATCACATCATATAAAATTAAAAAATATATATTTAATTCATTTTTTTCTGTTATATTATTTCTCTCTTTATTACTTTTTTTCTTTTTTTTTTTTTTTTTTTTTTTTTGTCTTTGCTCTTCTTTTATAGTGTATGACAAGACCTGCAATGCTTGAAATTTGTCCCCGTATGGTTGGTGCTAGCAATTAATTTGTTTCCAAACTTCATCATTTGTCCTACTAAGGTTGAGTGCTAGCAATTAATTTGTTTTCAAACTTCATTGTTTGCTTGCTCGACCTAACGAGATTGAAAAAGTTATTTCATCGATCAAAATAAATGTTTTCAAAACCATATCGACATGACCGGTTGGATCGGTCTGATTGAACCAAGATAAAAAAAATAATTGAACCGATTTTATCTACTTTGTAAATATTTTTTATTTTTATGATTTTTTAATAATTTATTTGATTGAACCGGAAGAAATAATCAAACCCAGAACTAGTGACTTGAACTGCCATCAATTTGATTCTAAAGAAAGAAAAAAGAACAAAAAATAAAACAGTATATATAAAAATAATATTTTTTTGCCATATTTCAATTTTTAATTGGTTATCTTTTTTAGAAAATAATAATGAGATCCAAACATTTTTAGAAATTTTAACTATTAATTAAACGAAAATATCCAAACATTTGTCACTTATGTTTGAAATATTACATTTTAGTTATTTACGTCATCGTGTTGTAACATTTTAGTCACTGAGCGGTTAATTGCCGTTAACGGTGTAACGGTAAGCTGATGTGGCACGTTAAATCATCATTTCAAACAAAAATTTTAGGTTAATTTATACAATTGGTCCCCATTTTTTTGTCATTTTGAGCAATTTAATTATTTTCTTTTATGTTTTTTTAAGTTTTCTATTTTTTTCTTTATTTTCCATTCTCTTCTACTTCTCTCTTTGTTTTCATCCCTTTTCTATTTCTTTTAACATAGTTTTTCGATGTTATCCATTTGTTAAAAGTAGTCCCCATACTTTTATTTTTTTGATCAATTTAATTTTTTTTGAGTGAGGCAAACTTTTGGACTAGTTTTAACAAATGAAAATATAGAAAAACTACGTTAAAAGAAATGAAGAATGAAGGAAAATAGAGAGAGAAGTAAAAGAGAATGGAAAATAAATAAATAAATAAATAAAGTTAAAAGAACATAAAAGAAAAAAATTAAATTGCTCAAAATGAAAAAATATAAGGACCAATTGTAGAATTTAACCTAAAATTTTCCTTTGAAATGATGATTTAACGTGCCACGTCAGCTTACCGTTACACCGTTGATGGCAATTAACGGCTCAATGACTAAAATGTTACAACACGATAACGTAAGTGACTAAAATGTAACATGAGGCAAACAAAAGTGACTATTTTGGTAGTTTACCCATTTTAAAAATAATAATTTTAAATAATATTATTCACATATTATTGAAAATATTCAATATTAATATTTTAAAAATAAATATTTATTAAAATTATAAATATGTTAATAATAAATGTTTTGTAGTATAAAGGTTAAAATATGTCATAAATCTATGTACTTTTCACAAATTTACAATTTAGTTTTTGTACTTTTTTTTTAAGAATTTAATCTCTTTACTTTTCAGATTTGAAAATCAAGTCCAATTGTTGGCATTCTTAAATTTTTTTTGTCAATTTTTTTGATATAACATTTTTAAATAAAAAAATACTCACTTGGTAGTCATGTAACTAAAAAATGGCATTATAATGAACCTGAATTTAACAAAATACTTTTAATATATGTAAAAACAATGTAAAATATAAATTCATAAATATAAAATAAACTCAATTAAACAATGAAAAGATAAGAAAATCTCAAATGTATATTTGTTTCATTAAAATCAGCTTTTATGAAATATTTTTAAGAAATTTGTCAAACAGTAAAAAATATTTTACACAGATTCATTCAAATACCAGAAGATATTTATTTTTCCAGAAAAGTAAGTCATTTTCTAAAAATCATGTTACGAAAATCATTTTTAATGAAACAAACAAACCCTAAGTCCCTCCACGAAAAGCACACCCAATTAAAACACATGTTTTTATGTATGCTAGATTTCAATATCATATGCATTGCGAGTGATTTCACATTTTTAATGTTTTAATTTATTTTTAATAATGTATTTTTAATTAATTTAAATAGTTTTTATATATGATCGGAGTTAAATTATATATTTTTATAATAGTAAAAATGTAAATTCATCATTTTAATAGTTTATATCTTTATAATTTTTAAAAAATTAAATCAAATTTTTATCATCTTGAGGGGCCAAAATACAATTTTATCATTACTAATTTAAAAGTTTATAAATTATAAAGAGCTTGAATGAAAAATTTTATCATTTACCAATCCCCTGATTGAATGGTTGAACATAATTAAAATATATTAACTAATTATAAAATTTTAATAATAAAAATTCAAATAGAATTAAAACACTAAAGCATTTGTACGAAACTATAAAGAATTTATATAGAGTAAATTAAACTCTTTACAATTTTTTTTTTATTTTTTCTTGTTCTTAATAGTAAATAAATTGATTATAATAGTTGGTAAATAATATTTAATTATCTTAAATACATTAGATTAGATTAGATTATATATATTATTTATAAAATTTTGTATAGGAAATATAAACTCACTTATTTTAAAAATAATTAAAATTTTCTGTTTAAAACTAAAGTATTTTTTTGTGTTTTGTTTTTTTAACGAAAACACAATAATTTAAACAATTCAATATAAAATTTAACTTTTTATTTATTATATAAATTAATTTTCAGGAAATTATTTAACATACTGACAAGTAGAATCATGGAGTTCACATGTTAGAAGCGTAATTAGGGGTTGGCAATGGCCCCAACCCCCCTAAAATAGAATTTTTTTATTATTTAAATTTATATTAGTAAAAGTAAATTTATACTTTGGTCCCTCTAAAAATGAATTGATTTAATCTTGTAAAAGTTGAATGTCGATAATGACAATATAGAAAGATCGCAAAGTAATAAGAAAGAAAAATAAAACACATAGATTGTGCGTGGAAACCCTTTCGAGAAAAAACCACGGGCAGAGGAAAATAAAATTCACTAATGTTGAAAATCGAATGATAAAAGAGGAGTTTCGACTACATTTATTTAAAAGTTTTAAAAATCTTATTCTAATCAAAATTAAATAGAGAAAGTGTAGTTCTATACGGATTCCCTAGTTTTACCACTTTATTATTTCTTTAACAGGAATTTGGATCACACAACCCTAACAAATCTTTTAAAAATTATAAAGATATAGACTATTAAAATAATGCAATTACATTTTTTATTATCGTAAAAATTACAATTTAATTTCGACCTCTTTTAAAAAAATATGATTTACCCTAGACAAGTGTATAGTAAATTTTTTAAAAAAATAAATATTAATTTTTCAAAATTGATTGTGGAATTAAACAAATATACTATTAATGTACCAAATATTTACCTTTGATTTAATAAAAAAATTAATAGAATTATAATTACTATTTATCAAGTAAAATTATTTAAATAAATATTTTAATATTATAGATATCACAAATCTTCAAAAATATTTAAATTGACGATTAAGATTACATTAGAAAATTGCTTTTTTATATATTATAGAAAAAATCTATTTAGATAACGACGGTTTCAAAGTTCAAATTCAACACGTGTCTTTGTCTAACTATGGTTAAAATATATCATAAATCCTTGCACTACTCAAAAATTTGGATTTTAGTCATTTTAATTTTTAGATTTCAATTGTTTAACCCACTAATTTTTTGTTTGTTAAATTCAAGTTAATCACAATGTCATTTTTTAATTACATGTTTATCATGTGATTATTTTTTCTATTTCAAAATGTCACACTTATAAATTTAATAGTGTTAACAATTGAACCTACATTTTGAAATTTAAAAACTAAATGGACTAAACTCTTGAAAATAAAGTATACAGGCTAAATTCAAAATTTTGGAAAACGTATAAGGGCTTATGCATATATTAACCTTTAATTATTTGTTCTCCTTTACTGTTTCCTTCTATTTATTTTCATTTATTATTTTCCTACTTCTATTGTATTTCCGTTTCCGTTTCTTTCGCTTGAGCTGTTTATTTTCAAACTTCCATCTCTATATAAAAGCCTCTTGCTTTGTTGTATGCTGAACCAAGATTGTTGTAACTCACAAGATTTGTTAAGAGAAAAAAAAGAAAGAAAGAAAGAAAAGAGAATTCTAGTTTGGTAAGTGAAATGGAGGCAGGGAAAGGAACGGGGTCATCTCCTCCTTCCATAACTACTCAACTCTTTGGCTCTAGAGAGCCACCTTCATCTTCTAATGAGGTTTTAAGGGCTCTATTATCTCCTCAATCTAAGGTATTTTCCTTTATCATATTCAAAAGTTATATCTTTATGGGGTTTGATTTCTCTTTCATTTCTTTGGACTTCAATTCTTTTTGTTAATGGAGTTTCTGGTCACATAAAGCTTCAAAGGTTGAATCCTTTCTTCTTTCAATCGGGTTATTTGATGCTGAATAAAAGATTTTTGTTCTTCTTCTTCTTTTTTTTTTTTTTACGAGTGGAAGTTTTTTTTTAATCTTCTCTAAACGTTATTGATGCTTAAGGAAACAAAGACTTGACATTGTTTCTTAGTATTGGTCTTGTTCTGTTGTTTTTTAACGTATTTTGTATAGTTCTTTGCCAGTGTTATCTCATATGTAAGTTCTCTTTTCAGCCCAATTTTCTGTTTCTGCTTTTCTTTTTTGTTTCGATCGTTGAAGTTTTAGTTTTTGTTAATTACACCATGTTGGTGATGGTTTAGGTGTCAGGAGGAAGGTATTTTCGTCCTGGTATGGTGGCTTTACCACAGGATTCCCTGAATGTGCCCCAGAATGCAAAGCCTACAACCAATGGTTTGTACATCATTTGTAGCCTTTTCAGGATTTTATTAAAATCATTCGTATATTTATGGACAAGAATTTGCTCAAGTTGTTCTCTTGCTAGAGTCTTTATAACTCTGGTATTTGATTTAACACTATTTGGTAACTTAAGAGATAGTGGTAGAAATTAGATTATACTCTTTGCTCGTGTTTTGAATACACTTATTTTATGTCGTTCAATGACTTGATGCACTGCACTAGTTCTTGAATCCTTGTTTTTGTGTTTGAAAACTCTCTAAATAATCAATCCAAACTTGTCAGGTAATTCTAAAGGGCATGCAGGTGAAGTTCGAAGTGCAGAAAATGGAAGAGTGGGTTCCATCTATCAGGAGCAAATAGAACCATGTCATCTAAGTTCATCGATCTACTATGGTGGCCAAGACATATACATTCGGTCCCGCAGTGACCAGGACTCTGGATTGGTGAGTACCTCAAAAGACCTCTGGAGTATTCCTTCTGCATTTAAAATTTGATTTACCAATCTACTAACATGTTTTTCATAACTTTCTAGAACGATGATAGTGAAGGAGATGAATCGGGGTATGCATCAAGAGGAAATTGGTGGCAAGGTGTGGTTGTCTAATGGGGTCTTTATATTATGAGAAGCATAGCATATAACTTTTTTAACTCAGGTTGATATCTTTGTTTTTTGTTTTTCTTCTTTTTCTGCAGGATCTGTCTATTATTGAGAGTTCACTTGCCAATCTACGTGCATATCAAGGTTAGATATTCACTGGAATAGCCAATCAATATGCTTATATATGGTCTTGTTGTTGGTACTGCATTAAACCCATTTCTCTATTAATCATCACTTAATAGGTAAGACCTTTAAAACCTGAGCCAACTCTTCGACAACTGGTAGTTAAGAGTGTTGACCCTGCTTGGTCTAACCACCATTACTACTAAACTGATATTTAACTGTATTGTTTAACCTTGAAGTAAAGTAATTTGAAGGTGTATAAGCATTCTTAATGCGCTTCATGCGCAATTCTGTTTCTCTCTTCATTTTTTCTTTAGATACAAATGGTTGGCGAGTAACTGTATTTTCATTGTTTTTCTGATACACTTGCATATTCTTCCTTAACAGGTACATAAGGAAAGATACAGATAGCAGTTCGATCTGTTTCTAGCTATATTCATGGAACTGGACTACCGTAATCAGACATTGCGGACAGCACTATAGTTGTTTGGCTCCCTTCTTCGACTTGAAGGATGAGACTTGTTCTTTTCTTTTCTTTCTTTTAATTCTGTTAAGCATATCTACTTAAAGTGATTTCTTGATATACTATGATGAATTAGAACTTGTGCTTGTATGTCTGATTTCTCGGCCATAATCAAATAAGATTTTAATTCTTGCATTAATCAGCTTCTTTTGAACCGATCATATGTACACCCCTAGAAAAACTCCCAAGTTTTCTCCTTAAACAAGCCACGGAAAAAGAAACTGGCAGGACATTTTTTTCCTTTGAAACTTTCAAAAAAATTACATTCGTCTTTTGAGATACTTGAAAGCACCACTGTCGCACTTCATGACTTTGCCTCTTAAGGATGCCACGCAGCATAAAAAGTTAAAAGCCAACCTTCAATTGTGTGTGGCCCATCATCTCCCACAATTATCTTTCATTCTGTCCTTTCCTATTTACTTATCTGAACAGTTTTAAGGTTCCCCAATCAAACGTTGCAGCCCACAGATTAAAGCTGTCTTTATCTATCTATCAGTCGGTGTGGGCAAACCGCAAATGCCTTTTAATTGGTCGTTATAGATGATTGTAAGGGTTAGGACAAATATTCTGCAACCGCACAACCTTTTGTGTGAAAGTTGATTAGGATTTTGATGTTACATTTATCAATGGTCGTCTTCATGATGGTTGAAACGTTGTTTTAGCTTTGTTAACAATTGTCAAACGAATCATACCTATAAAATCCAGGTTTGTCGATTGTCTACTGGCTTGCTCAACAAAGCTACAAAGAATAATGTAATAACATCATATAAAAAAAGCTCTTCTATTGGGACAACTGGTTGAATTACATTCATCAACATTGGTTTCATTGAGGATACAAAACAAATAACAGGGTGACTACCGTTCATCATTCTCAAACATCTTCCTATTTCTACCAAATTTTGTAAAAAAAAAAAAAAAAAAAACTATAATTATAGAAAGAGGTGAAAGATCGTCGTCTCAAGGAAATGGTTCATGGTGTGCAACATCAGGGTTCATTCTCTGAGCCTGGCTCGGGCTTTGGTAGGCTCACAGCCTCGTTTAGACCCTCAAACGATACCCTCGATTCTCTAGCTATGCTTGAAGTTGAACCTGATTCAGTTCCTTCATTTGGACCACTGTGTTCCTTATCTCTTAAATCAATACTAAGATAGTCTGTCAACAAGACCTTTTTCATACCCATCCCATGGCGTGGGATTTTGTTGCTTGAGAATAATGGTGAACTTTCTCCCTTGACGGGGCTAACTAGATGTGCTGGTGAAAAGTTTGGAGTTGTAAATGCAGTTCTATAAGGAGTGCTCGAGAAGGGCACCGAGTAAGGAATCGAAAGACTCTTCCGACCAATTACACCAACTCTGGTCGGTGAAGAGAATTGGTCTGAATGCTTGGTCAAATCATCAACATAAAGCAGATCATCGATACGCGCCACAATGTTAAATGCCAGGCTCTCTAAAACTCTAGAGTAGCTTTCCAAAATGGATTTCCCAATATCCTAAGTAGCACCACAACATTCAATTATTAGCATGGCTATTTAGAAAGCCTTCTTAAGAACAAATATGGAAGTGGAATCTGTGACACAAACCTTGTTGTACTGAATCTTGTTCATATCTAAAGTGGTCTGGGGAAGATCAGGGTACCGCTGCTTCAAGCAAAGCAAGAGGCTTTCGGCTCTATCTGCAAGTATTTCTCTCTTTTCAGCATCAACCATTAGATCCTTAACCATGTCCCATGACGACTTTGAACTAGAGCGGGATGTGTTGTTCACAGGTTTGGGATTGGTCTTTCTGCGCCACAGATATATTGAGGCCTCCACTCGGTTGGCGATCTCTATAGCTTGATGCTCGGAGGACAAATCAAGGCAATCAAGAAGACATTCGGGAGTAAACAGATCGGATGAAACATAGCGATAAATGAGATCTCCTAAGCTTGCTCGGCCATTCTGAAACAAATTCTAGCAGAAGTTAACAACCAGCACTTCCTAGAACACGTACACAGTACATCTAATTACCATCCACTTTCTTTTACCTTTGGAAGAGACTCAAAATATGATTCAGGGACTTCCATATCAGCAAGAGTAATGTTGTTGATAGCCATGGCAGCTTTTAGGATCTGGTTCGCACAGTCACGTCTATGCTGCAATTGCTTCCTTGAATTTTCATCGAGGCCTCCTGCGGGCACTCGAGGCACTGGAAGCCACCATTTTTCCTCTTGACGCTGAAGGGCTTTTCGAAATGGGGTTGATCCAGCAGCCTCCTGAGCTAGAATCCCATGGTCAACATACCAGAACTCTGTATCAACAAAACTATCTAATATCTCCTGCAAAAACAATTCTACATTAAAAATGAACTCTACAACAGAACCATGTTTCCATATTGCAATAAAAGTCGGTGGATCTTACAAGAAGCATGTTGTCCAATTTTCTTAAAGCTGGTAGATTAACATAAAGATCCGACCGGGGCCTGCACGTCATGACCTGAAATCACAGCAAGGGCCATTGAAATTTAAACTACAAATCCACCATTAGATACAAATTGTTCACTAGATTTTAGAACTGCCCTAATGTCACGTTTTAAATCAAAGCTTCACCTCAAGCTTGCTACCATCTGGGAATGTCTGCCACGACGGTATCAACTCAACAATGTGATCACTAACAGAAAGAAACCATTCCATCTCTCTTCGCCACATTGCTTTCTTCTCAAGCGGTACTGGTTCTAGCCTCCATATTTGCCCAAATAAGGTGGCTGCGTGGTTAAGGCAAAGTGAATGAGAAACAAATGCCACATGGAGAAATCAAACAGATAAAAGAAACTATGTTTAAAGAAAAATAGTCAACATACCACAAAGATTGGTGATGGCATTTGAAATAGCCAAGGCAGTGCAAACACCATTTCCACACCCAGACATATCTTCACCAAGCAACAATTTTGCAAATCTTTCCCTCATCAACTCAATCTCTGCAACCCCATTACGAAATACATCAATAAAATGAATCAAACAAGGAAAATAAGAGACATTTTCTTATAGTAGTCATAATACCTGAAACCGTGGAACCTTGTTTCTCCAATTTCCTATCATCCATGGGGGGTTTCTTTCTATCTTCACTAAAACTACTACAGAGGCTGCTGTCTTCTGTTTCAGCAATTTCGTGCCCATGCCAATCCAATGAAGGTGGTGAATATAAATCTTCCTCAGAACTACTGTGATTGTGTTCCTCCTCATGCACTGTTGTTTCTGATGTGAAAAGATCAGAACTTGAACTACTTTCACGACCCTTGTCTTCAAGTAACACAGCAAAGGTCCCAATTTGAACCCCATTTTCACCAAAGCTTTTAATCTTCTCTTCAAACCTTTCTTTCTTCTCAACCAAACCCTCCATGTCAGCTCTCTTTTCTTCAAGAACACCAGGTGAATCAGGAACAGCAGAGTTGTTAACTATTGTACCACTATAATCTAATCTCTCTAAGCAACACACATTTGGCTCTATAGCTCTGTAGCACAAGCTTTTAACAGATTTTGGAACCCAAAAGCTACTAGCTTTTAGCTTTGGTACAGGCAAACAAAGCTTGAACTGGTGATCTTGTTGTTGGGTTGAGCCTATTTGCTCTCGGTGGATGAAAGGTCCATCCATAAGGCTAAAACCATGCCTGCTTTGAGGCAGAATGGAAGTAAAAAAAAAAAAAAAAAAGACCGAGAAATTTGATATGGGTTTTTCCTTAATTTTTTCTTAATGTATGAGAGAAAAAAGTGTGAAGCTTTGTGATCTTATATTATGGAGTAAAGCTGGTAATAACTATCTGAAGAGAATCCCCAGTTTTCCTTTTTGTTATTTTTCCTAAGTTGTCATGTTCTTAAGCAGACAAGAAAAGGGCTTGACAATGTCTAGGCTTTGTTTGAAAATTAAAAGTAGGGTGGTGATGGGAGGATCTATCCATTCAAATCCATGACGTCTATCCTTTCAATTTATGTTGCTTTAAGATCCTAATAAGATGCACAATGGCTTTAGTTTCAAAATTTACCAGTTATTGAAGTTGTTTTTGGTGTAAAGGAAAAGTTGTTCTTCACTTTTAATGATGCTGCTTAAGCGCTCCGCATTGTCTGTGTCAGGTTTTCTTATCTTGGAACTTTTATCATTTCTTCTTTACTTTGAATTGTAAATGAAATTCAACAGGATGATATACAACTTTTATTCTTTTATTTGAATTCAATGCCAATTTTGCTTTTATAAATCACATTTCAGTTTTACTCATAAATTTATTGCTATTAATTTTTTAAAATACTAGCTTTCTTTTAGCTTGTGTTTACAACCTACCTTCTTTTTCTAATTGGAAACAATTATTTACTTTCATTGAAATCTAATTTTCCTTTGAAAGTTAAGACTGATTTAATCGTAACTTCTTCTTTTTTGCATAATTTACGCTGATTGAAAATTTTATCGGAATGATTTTTGAGAATGAATAAATGATTGACAATTCATTTAAAAGTAGAAGAGATAAAATAAGTGATGAATCAAATTTCAGAGTGGGTATGTTTTATATTTAAGTAAATTATGTTAGATTGATGTAAAATTTAAAAAAATTAAATTTTAATATTAAATATTTGTTAATTTTTGAAGGCCCCAATGTAAAAGTGTTTAGATTATAATAAAATTATGGGAAGGGTTAAAACATTTTTTCTTTTAATTTGGAAACCGAGTAATTAAGATGTGAAAGCGACATAGAAGATGTGGTATTTTCATTTATTTTTTAAATATTAATTAAGAATATTTTGAGGATTTCAAAAGTATCAAATAATTATAATTATATAAAAATTAACATTTCCACATCCTTTGGTTAATGTGGCAGGGAGTTTTGTTTGTCTGTTATCACTAAACTGTTTTAGGGTTTTAGAAAGGGTATGCTTTGATTGTTTGCAATCTCTCAATTTTTGAATTGAATAAAGGAAACCCCTTTATTTTTATGGTTGAATATTTTTGGTTTTAGGAGCGTGTGATGTGATGCAGCATCCACATTTCGATGAAATAAGTTTAAATGGTAGGTTTTTGAAATTTGAATCCAAAGTACTCCCCTTCTTTTCTTTTTCCTTTTTCAGCCAACAATGTATGTATATGTATTTAAGACTATTTTTAAAATCAAGGGATATTATATTTTTTGGTCCTTAAATTTTGCAACTAGATTCTACTTTAGTATTCATAATTTTACTCTCTTTTTTTTTTAAAAAAAATTTGGTACCTGACAATTAGATCCATTTTGGTTATTAAACATTATATGTAACACTCTAAAATTGTACCACAACATCATCACCTGAAAATTCATATAAATTTTTTAATATTTTTTTAGTTTAAGGATCAAATCGAATCTAATTATTAAATTTAGAATAAAAAATATAAATACTAAACGTAATTACAAAATTCAAGAGACCAAATTTATTTTCTCTCTTAAAAGTAATATGAAATAAAGTTGTTGATTTGAGGGTTTTTTTTTTCAGTGATGATTGATTATTGAATAAAAATTTTAGTCACGAGAAGGATGGAGTTTCAATGTAGGATTGATGCTCATATAATTGATTGCATGAAAAACAATATAATTCCTTTTACATTAATAAATTGAAAGAATGTAATAATTCACAACCGATAATTATCCAAAATAATGGGTTTTTCTTTTTTAACAAATCACATTCTTGAAATAAATAAATAAAAACTTGGGTTTGTGATTGACCCAAAAATAGTTAGGCTAACAAATGTCCAATCCATGAGCCCATTTTCTCAGTAAAAGCCCCATGTATGATTGGCAGCATAAAGGCCATTAAAGAACCTACAAAACAGCTCCAGGTTGTGGATATGGATTATGGAATCTGGTTTCAGCAAAGCTTATACCTCGTTATCTATGAAGTTTTTGAATGTAGGAGATCTGTATTGGTTTCTGAATGTTTCCTTTGTGTTTAATGTAGTGCATGCCTCCAGTGTGGAAAGCTGTTTTGGGCACCGGGACAAGGCCATGGAAGAAGTGAGAAAGTGTCTGAAAACACTTGACAGTGTACTCAAGGGCAAGAAATTCTTTGGGGGAGACACCACAGGACTACTTAACATTCAACAAGATTCAGGACTAGATTTTTTGACAGCAGATGAGTGCCCTGTGTTGATCAAATGCTGTGAAGAGTTTGTAGACTGCAACGTTGTTAAGCGACACTTGCCCCCTATACATAAACTAATCGCCTTTCTAAAGAATTGGCTATCTGGCAATGGATGGACCGATTAATCCTATTCCCTCATGATTTTGTGCGTAGTAGCTCAAAGGCAACTTGTGTCTTTGCATCTAATGTTGTGCTATTTCCAGATAATGCATCATCTTTACCTCAGGGAATCGTGTTTTTCTTATTGGATTTCTCTCTGGAATTGGTTTACTTTGACTTGGTTAATTTAGTATTACAAAACTGAGCTTTCTCCCATGCTTATTGCTTCGTCTCCTTTCTGACTGTCCATTATGTATATGTTAATAATTAACTTAAACATCTTAACCACTTCCGTCTCCCTTAGACCGTCACTGATTAAGTAAAGATGATGAAAGCCAACCTATCTTCTTCCCCAAGAAAACTAGGAACTCCTCCCTCTATTAATAGCTTCAAACCATAGTATTCCCTCCAAGAGTTGAAATAAAAAAAAAAAAAAAAAATGGGTGAAGAAGTGAAGGTTTTTGGAACATGGGCAAGCCCTTTTAGCCGGAGGGTAGAGCTAGCTTTGCGATTGAAAGGTGTTCCGTACGAATATATAGAAGAGGATATCTATAAAAATAAGAGCTCTTTGCTTTTGAAATACAATCCAGTTCATAAGAAAGTTCCTGTTCTTCTCCATAATGGAAAACCAATAGCAGAATCACTTGTTATACTTGAATACATAGAGGAAACATGGAAAAACAATCCAATTTTGCCACAAGATCCTTATGAGAAAGCTATGGCTCGATTCTGGGCTAAGTTCATTGATGACAAGGTATAAACTTCTTTTTCCGATCCATCTTTTTCAAGTCTATATGGCCTAAAAAGCAATTGTTACAAGTAAAAATTCAAATAAACATGTTTGGTTGGGTTTATTAATTTATTGTTTTTATTTTTTTAATGTAAACTTATGTTATAATATGATACTTTTAGTTATATTTTTATTATATAAAATCAATATTTGATATTGCTAGCACATTAATTTGTCATATAAAATCAATGTTTACAGATAACTTAATACAGAAATATGATATAATCCTCAAAAGCAATATATCATATTATATCATCTTATTTAAAATATGATTTTTTTAAAAATAATTATATCATTTTTTTTTTCCGAAATAATCATGTTTAGAAGCGAATCTCCATCGGAGCTAAAGGGGTTTTGGCAGCTCAGATTTAAGCACTGTTTTTTAATCAAAAACGAATTGTTGAAAGTGTAGCGTCGGTGTTAAGTTTGTGTGTAATGTAGTGTTGGCCTGCGATACGGAAAGCAGAGTGGAGCCCAGAGAGTGAGCGAGAAAACGCGATGGAAGAAGCTTGTGAATGCCTAAAAGCTCTTGAAAGTGCGCTCAATGGAAACAAATTCTATGGGGGACATACAATTGGACTCGTTGACATTGCTGCCAACTTTATTGGCTTCTGGCTTAGCATCGTTCAAGAAGCTACAGGGCGCGAGTTGCTGTCAGCTCACAAATTCCCCCTCTTGTTCAATTGGAGCCACGACTTCGTAGATTGCGGCATCGTTCAGGAATGCCTGCCTCCCAAAGACAAGGTATTGGCCATCTTCAAAGCTCGTGTTGCAGCACCCTCAAACTAATAATTAATGCTTTCTTCCTATCACCGAGTTTTTATCTGAATCTTTGTTTATTTTCCAAGTGTTGTAAAGAATGTAATGTGCCGTGTCCAGTTTCATCCTTTAATAAACAACCCATGTGTCCTTCAAGACTAAATAAACAAATCAACCAACCAAATGGTTCCTATCTCAGCCGTACAAAATATTTGATAAATATCTAGATCTTTCTATCATCAACCCCATGTGAAAATGGAAAGAAAACAATAAACAAAGTGTCACGGTTTTTGAAAACGACTTCATAACATTGATGGCATACTCTTCCGCATCATGAAAGGCTATGATTTTCGACAAAGCAACATTATTGTCATTATTATAATCGTCTCCATAACAGTGCATTAACTCACAAAGTACCATATATCTTTAAGATTCAGTAAACAAACGTAAAACTGGGTAAGCTACTTGGTAAAACATGATCAAGCAACATACACTCGTCCATCAAATTATTGATTGGGAAATCAAACTAGAAAATATCATGTAAACTTCTCAGTGCTTGCTGGAGCTTGATTGTTCCTTGACGATGGTAACAGGGCAAGTAGCATGCGTCACAACATAGTTGCTCACACTCCCCAATATAATTCTGCAAAAAAAAAAAAAAAAAAAAGTTTTTCATCCAAATTCAAAACCCACCCAAATCAAAACAAAAGGAAATTGACTCTCTTTTCCATGACATTGTACTTTTAGTACCTTCGAACAGTTCCAAGCCCACGGCTTCCCATAACCAAAGAATCAAGCTTTAGATCTTCAATGGCATCAAGAATTTTTTCTCTGGCATCTCCTCCCCAGTAGATTTTTGAAACAACGTTTATCTGTAATAAGATGAACATCAGTTCCAAATAAGCCTATATCGATGACCTTTTACAGGGTAAAAAAAAATAACAAAGGATTACCTCTTTTTGTCTAGAAGCAGTGTCGAGCATGTCAAGAACTTCAATATCAGTTTCAACATCATACTTCTTCATAATCTCCGGAACTCTAAACTCGGTCAAAGGTATAAGAGCTGCGACAATGGAGAAAGAAACAAACCCAAGATTAGATCCGATGAGCAAACGGAAGAAAAATGGGATCTTTTAAGCTTTTGGTGTGAAGAAAAACTTACGAGAACCCGATTTGGCCCAGAGAGCATTGCGAGACTCATCGAGAGAGTTGTTGTTGATGTGGATAATGTAAAGGGTGTCCCCTTTGTCAGCCAAGTTGTCTATAGCCCATTTAAGAGCGTTCTTGCTGCTAGCGGAGAAATCCATAGCCACCCCTATGCTTCTAGCTCCCGGCATTTTCGCTTCTTTGCAAAGTAGAATCAACAAGTTTCGTGTCCCAACCTTCAAGATAAAAGCTAAAAGTAAAACAACTTGTCTAATGCTAAAGCTAAAGGACGGTTTCAAGAATAAGCATACGGCAAGCCCATGGGTTTATATATGTGTGTGGCAGCAAATAACAAATGAGTAAAGCCGTTCAATCAATCTGAAACGTACACGCGTTCAACAAACCGTGTGATTGATTGAGTGACGTCCATCCGATGGTCGCGTGAAGATTGATATTTATTCCTTTCTTTGGAATTTGGATAATAAATGTTGAATATTTGCACGCCAATCCACCCCTATGATTGATGGGACAGAAATTAATTAAAATCAACCACAAGTCCCTGTAAGTTTCGAAAATTGAGAATTTAGTCTCTAAGTTTCTATTTCATCATACTTATTTAGTTTTTATATTTTTAAAATTTTAACATTTAGGTCTAACTGCTAGTTGTATTATAATTTTTTTTAATTCAAGCTTTTCAATTAATTGGTTAGTAATTGAGTATTGTTTTTATTTCAAGAATGTTACAACAATAAATTTAACAATATTAATAGTGAGACTTAAATTTTAAAATTTAAAAAAATATAAAAAAACTATTCTTAAATTTTAAAAAATACATGGCATATTAAAAAAAAAAAAAAAAAGGAGAGTGGGACATGATGATCCTTCTTTTCCCCTAGGTTTCCATGTGATTTAAGAAAATAATGAATAGAAACATTCCCTACTTTTTATCTGTCCTCTGGCTTTTTCTCTAGTTGTATTAATTGTCAACTTTGTTGAGTAATACAAATAATATTTAAACACTACGATTGAGGCCATTGATTAAAGAAATTGCAAGCCGCAGTTGGAATCTTTTTGTTCAAAGTAATCCGGTTGGATAAGGGCAAGCCGAGGACAAAGGGGATGGTAGAATTGTTGTTGTAAGGTTGATATTTGTTTAAAAGAATATTGTGGTACAAATGTACAAAATTTGGCCCCTTTCCCATTATTGCAAACAAGATGATTAAGTTTTGGAAGGGTAGGAAGCTGCTTGGAACCTTCCCTTGTCAAAGCTAGCTGTCATTGTCAATGCCCTATGTCTATGTGTGAACATATGTATTGCATACCTTAGAAAATGATGCAAAATCTTTTTTTTTTCCTTAATAGTGATATATAACGATGGGGATGATTTAAATCAAGAATTGGTGGAAGAAGATAGGGTAAAAGAAAGGGATAGAAAATTTTCAAATTGCAAGTAAGATAAGGAGATGTAAGTTGGTTTTAAGGGTTTTTACTAGAATAATATAAAATAAAATAAAATACAAAAATGGGTTGTTGTTAAAATTAAGTACTAAAATGGTACATTTAGATGGGTGGAGGGTGGTGCATAGGCGGTACCACCCTCATTTTCTGACACTTTATAATAAAAAAAATATCATTTTAGTAGTGGAGGGTGTCAGATAGGCGGCACCAGTGGAGGGTGTCAAATAGGCGGCACCAATTGTGCCTATTTGACAGGCGGCACTGGTGGTGCCTATCTGATATGCGGCACACCTAGTATATTTTCTCCTCCCCATTCCCCCATCTAGCTCATATCAGTTTTGAAAAAAAATTAGCAAAACAAGAGAGAGAGAAGAGAAGAAATAAAGAAAAGAAAATAAAGAAAAGAAAATGTAATTTTTTATTGTTATTTTTAAATATAATAGATTATGTTAAGAAAAAATATTTTATTAGTATTATATAGTTTGTTTAGTGTTATTTTTATGTTTTATTATAAAGTTATTTTGTTTATTATGATTTGTTACTAAGTTTTGTGTTCAGATTGTTAAGAATGTTATCTTTTAAAAAATTTTAATATATTTGATATTATTAGAAAATGACAATAAATTTGATATTGTTAGAAATGGACTATTATCATTCATTAAATTTTTTATGTAAGTATTTTTATGCCGTTCGAAATTGTTTTGAGATTTTTTTGTTAATTTTTTAACAGATTAAGTATTGAAGATGGATAATCAGTTTTTCGTATGCGTTTATTTCGATGGAATCATCTTCACAACAACCGTTGGATGTATATTTGAATGTCAGCAACAAATAGCAATGAGATTTAATAGAAATGTCTCGTTGGATGATATGAAGGGAATGATTAATGCAAAAATTATTAGACGTTGTGGGAGAAGGGGATGTTATCGTTGAGAGCACTAAAAATATCCTATCCCTATAAAATATTGAAAATAATAAAAATAATAGTATAAGGGAAGTAGGGTCAAATCCTCAGAGACAGGATTTGCATAATTACTTGTTCCTTGAAATCTTGGACAAAATCGTGCCCAAGAAAACCTACGTACCTGGAAAAAAATAAAAAAATAAAAAACAAAATTAAAAGTTTGGATTGGATTGAAATTACGAAAATTAAAATTGAAATAGTATAAATAAATAGAGTTGAGGAAAAAGGAGTTTTTATGGAGAGATTCCAACCTCTGGTTGCCTCGATTCGCCTTGAGTTCAACCCTCAGCTTTTAGGTGATCATTCTCAAACAGAATAAGCCAATTATAATGGAAGAGAATGCCTACGACCACCAGCTCCAAGAATTTAGACTTACAATTTAGCGGAACCTAACTCTAGCCAATAATCGCTTCTGTGGGATCATCTTATGCTAGATCATCATTTCTCAATGGTGAATCCCACACCATTTTGTCTCTTGGGCTCACCAACCTCTGGCGCAGTAAGCTAACAAACTGACTGTACAACCTTCCCAAAACATACAAAGCGGCCCCCTTTGCACACATTGAAAAGATCACCTTTTAAGGTATATGGACGGAAACGTCAACCCCGTAATGCAGAGAAACGATGAATACTCGTCGAGAAGGCTAAGTATGAATTCTAAGCCTCATGAATCCTTTTTAGGGAACTTTGACAACCTTCGACTAGATAGATTTAGTAGCTCATGATTTTTGGGGAAAAAGAAATAAATATAATGGAAATGAAATTTTTATTGAAAAAAAATATGGAAAGAACAAAAAGGCTAAACTTATGGGGGAGAAAGTGTTTACAGAAAAAGATTAGTCAAATTTGTGTCACTCTTTCCCCTATTTATAGTACTAGAAAACCTAGTCTATTCCTAATTAAATTCTAAAAGATAAATACAAACAATTAAAGATAATTAAAGATAAATAATGATAAATAAAGATAAAAGCTAAAATTAAATCTAAAAAATAATCATTAATAATTATCCTAATATAATTGAAATTAAAATAGAGTCTTGTGTTATAAAGTCTCTTCTTTTGTATTTTTGCTCCCAAAATCTTCCACACTTTGCATTTTTGGCGCCACTTCTCTCCTACTTCGCGTGTTGGCCCAATTCAACCTTAAATTCATGCTTTTAGCCCTCAAATTTCATTTTGCCTCCAATTTAATCCCTATAAGGTAAAAAACCATAAAAAGCTCAAATTAATAGGATCATACTCAAAATAAACATATAATTAATACATAAAAATATGTCATTTTAGAGTATTATCAGGAGGATCTCGAAATTTTTCTACAAGTTTCCAGTTTCGACAGATCCCATCAAATTTACTGAAATAGAACTTGTAGACGATGAAGACGTAAAGACAATGATCGCTCTTTACTGTGGGAATCGGAGTGACAAAAATGCACCGATTCACTTATTTGTTAAGTTAGTTGATATGGAGCAAAATAAAGATTTCACTGCATATGGTGAAGAACATGGCGCTCAAGAACTATGCATGGTGGCTCCAATGTCGTACGTTGATAGTGAATTGACTATACGCGAGATTGATATCGATCTTAATGTTACACCCGATATTGATGTGATTGGTGATGATGGATATGATAGTAGTGATCCTTAAGATCAAGAGGTCGATAGTGATAGTGATCCCGATGTAGACGAGGTCCCCGATGATATTGACGACGAAGACATGAATGACGGTAGAAACATTAATGCATCTTCAGTCGGGAACCAGATTCGACGTATTGTGATACACAATAATCCTAGGCCACACATGTCGCTTATAGACCCCGATGCGGTGCACGTAGCTGAGTTTCCGGAGTACCCTAAAATACTTCCTGCTGACCTGCTGGCCGTAAATTCTGATTCTGAGGAATTGTTCGTAGGCCAGTGTAACACCCCTAACACGTATCCGTCGTCAAAATAGGGTTTCAGAGTATTACCAAAATATTCAGAACATTTTTCAGATAATTCCTATAAATTACTATTCATTTACCAATATCATTCAAAACATCTCTTAATTAGAGCCTCAAGGCCCAATACGAGCATTAGAATCAACTCAGGACTTAATCGAAAACTCATAAAATTTTTCGCAACATTTCAAAAATTTTCCAATGTTGCAGGGCTCACACACCCGTGTGGTCTAGGGATATGCCCGTGTGATCGAGCCGTATGACTACACACGCCCGTGTCCCTAACCCGTGTAACTTTCTAACTTATAAGGCATAAAGAAATTGAAGTCACACGCCTATGTGCTAGGCCGTGTAGCGAATTTTATTTTCAAAATTTAGGTGCAGTTTTTACACGGCCATGTCAACCACACAGCTGAGACACACGCCCGTGTCTCTGCCCGTGTGCCTAATTCTGAGTATTCTGTTTCTCATTTTTAAAATGCAGGGGACACACGACCGGACCACATGCCCATGGAACAAGCCGTGTGTCACACACGGCTAAGACACACGTCCATGTGTCTACTTTTGTGGACAAAATAAAACCATTTCCTCATTTGTCACCCAAAACTTACCATTTTCCCGCACCAAAACTCACAAGTATATATCCACCTATCCAACATCATATTCACATAAAATTTGCTATCAATCATGTGGTATTATCTCATGCATCAAAGGATCTAAACTTACTCTTAACATAAACTTATATGCTAACATAATTCCAACAAACTAACACATAATAAGCACTTATGTGATTAGCAAAATATTACTTCAAAAATAGCCAAACTTAGACCATCACTAGCCACCCCAATGGCTAGATTACAAAACAACAATTACAAGCCATCATTGGCCAAATAAGCTTATACATGCCATTATACCAAAACGAGATTTCTATTTTTACCAAAATGAGATAGTGGATAAAGTGATAACTGCTCCGACCGACTTCTAACCTTCGCAAGTTTTGAGCACTACAAAACAGGGAAAATTAAACTGAGTAAGCATTTTATGCTTAGTAAGTTCGTATAACAGAAAATAAACTTACCATTCATATTTATCAATACAAGCATATATAGTCATACTTTCCATAAATTTTGGATGAGATTACCTAAACACAAACACTTAATCAAACAAGTTAATTACATAACCTCATATAAGAATCAAGTAAACATAAATGAGCTCATCACATTACAAGCTTACATTAATTTCACTTTTCCACACTTTAAGGGTCTTTCCTGTCGAACTATTGAAATCTCGATGGATGTTCAGGTAATATACACATGTGTAAAAGTACCCATTAGGGTACATAATAAAAAGGCACACTCTTGAGCCGTACATTTTACAGCAGGATTACCAGTCCAAGCTAAATCCTATCCGTAGCATATGCTCTAGATAGCTTAATTTGGATTACCCGTCCGAGCTAAATCCAATTTATAACCTAAGCTCAAGAGGGCTTACATTAGAATTACCCGTCTAGGCTAAATTCTATCTGCAACATATGCAATATTATTCTTAATCCATCGAAATTCAACATTCAACCAGAACATGATAATTTGTTCATTTTTTACAACTTAAGACTACTTCATTATGTATATATCATCTCACACATATCGACACAATCATACAATTCAATTCAAGCATATTAATATACATATTTAAGTTACACGAACTTACCTTGAAAATGGTTCGTATTTGAATTTCAACTAATCCGAAACATTTTGCTTTCCTCGATCTAGTTCTATAGTTGGTCTTTCCAGATCTATATGGGTAAATTTAACTATTAATCTATCACATTTCATATACATTTACATCCTATTACATCCTAGACAAAATTATCATTTTGCCCCTATCTTTTTCAAAAATTCTGATTTCATCCCTAGCTCGGAAAATGAAATTCATGAAATTTAACCCTCTTTCCAAGCCTAGCCGAAATTTATATATTACATTTACAGCACATACATTTCACAAATTTTAGAATTTTCCATGGGTTTTACCACTTTTTCATTTTAGTCCCTAAATCAAGTTTTCATCAAAAATTACTTTGTAAAAGTTGTTTATCTATGAATAACTTTTCATTTTCTACCATAAATTTCTAATTTTCAGCATATTCATTTATGACTCAAATTTCATACATTGATAACTTTTCAAATAAATCCCCTAAATAGAAAGATTAGGCTATCTCGATTCCAAAAATATAGAAATTACTAAAAACAAGACTTGATTTCATACCTTATTAAGCTTTGAAAAGTTTTCTTCCTCTCTCTTAGGGTTTCCATAGAACAATTGGAGAAGATGATGTGAAAATAAATGTTTTTTTCTTTTTAATTAATTATCATCTATTAATTTTATTGATTTCTAATTCAATCCCTACTTTTTTTTATTTTTTCCATGGATGAGTCATTAAAATATCTACTAACTACTCTTCAATGGTCTAATTACCATATAAGGACTTTAAGTTTTGAATCCCATAGCTATTTGATACCTATAGCTACTAGAACTCAACTTTTGCATTTTATACAATTTAGTCATTTCCCTAATTAAACACACAATCGGTAAAATTTTCGTACCAAAACTTTCATGTGACCTTCCTATCATGACACCAACCATAAAATAAAATAAAATAAAATAATTTTTTTATTTTTGGCTCGAATTTGTGGTCCTAAAATTACTGTTTCGATCTCACCGAAAATGAGTTGTTACAGCCAGAGATTCGAAAGTAAGGAAGAGTGCATATTTGCTATTAAGCGGTATACCATAAATATATCAGTGGACTACAAAGTCAAAATGTCTAAACCGACATTATATATTGGGGAGTGTTGGAAGTCAGCGAAAGGCTGCAATTAGTGGGTATGAGCTGCATTTATTCAAAATTCGCAGATGTAAAAGATACGAAAATTTATTGGGCCTCACATATACACATCAACACGTATGACAGAGTATCATTAAAAACTTGATTCCAAAACTATCTATACGTGTATCATGCCAATGGTGAAGGACATGCCGACCATTAAAGTTTGAGTACTGATTTCTGAAATGCAGGCACGATTCCAGTATCGAGTGTCATATTGAAAGGCGTGGATAGCTAAACAGATGACAATGGAGCAATTGTACAAGGATTTTGATGCGTCGTATAATGAGCTAAAAGGATGGATATTCGCTATGCGGGAGTACGTACCGGGGATTGTCATTGAGTTATAGACACGACCTTATTACGGCTCAGATGACCAACTACAATCGAGAAAAAGAATTTTTCATTGGATGTTTTGGACGTTTGATCCATGTATGCGCGCATTTCTCCATTGCAAGCCCTTTGTGCAAGTGGATGAGACCTAACTATATGGAAAATATACACAGATCCTACTTCTTACGGTTGCTCAAGACGACAACAGGAACATGCTCCCGATAACATTTGTCATCGTAGATAAGGAGAACATGAAATTATGGGAATTCTTCCTTACCAACCTGCGGAGGTATGTTATTAGCAACGATAATATTTGAATCATCTCCGATAGAGGAAAATGATTAATTGTCGCCATTAAGCGTTTCGGTGTGCCATGAAGATCCGTTTACTGCATCTAGTACATTGCGACTAACTTCGATCGAGATTATAAGAATGCAGACTGGTAGAGACAAGTTGTGAGAAAGGGTAAATGATAACCTTATCTTTTCAATATCAGTTTTAATGTTCTAGTGTAATATTGTAACTTATCTTTCCTTAATACATATACAGCGCACGAGCTAGAGCCAAATATTTTCCGCCAAAGAATGATAGACTTGAGATTGACATGGAGGGTCAAACGAACACATCTTTTCGACAGTGGTTGGGTACCATGGAAGCGTGGTAATGGGCTCAAAGTTTTAATGAGGGCTTTCGTTATGTTCAAATGACCACAAACTTAGTGGATGGGATCAATGTTGTGTTGTTGAAAACACGACATCTTCCGATTTCATCTATTTTCTCGGCAACATTCTACAAGTTGGCTACCTTGATGCCAAGAATGGGTCAGCAACAAGTCAACCAAATAGAGGCGGGACACATGTTTGTTGTAGATGTCAGGAATGGTGTAACACCCTTAACCCGTATCTGCTACCAGAATAGGGTTTCGGAGCATTACTACCATTTACAGATCACTAAAAAAAAATTCACTTAAATACTTACCAATTCAATGCATCAATAAATATATTACCATTCAATCAATGGCTTGGCACTTGCCTAAGCATCATCAACAACACTTGTTAGTGTACTTACACATATTTCATATAAATTCTTATTTTCTTAATATGACATATTTGAATTTAATTACTCGTCTTAACTTACATATTTTCCCTATGTTAACATATAAAAGATAATCTCATATGTACATGTCATGATACATATCATTCTCTTACCGTTTCTTTAATAACATATATCATTTATTTTATTATATCAACATTTCATGCACCATCATTTCCTTATATCTTAGGTATATTTATTTCGGTAATAGTTCGTATTAAACTTAACATAATTTAAATTCCATGTACCTATACTTATTTCATTTATCTATCTTATTAAATATTTCATACAACTATTTTGTACATTTATTTCCATATGACCAATTCTGTAAACATTTCACATTACCATTTTGTATAACCAATTCATTTAACCATTTGTTATATTACCCGAATATTAGTTGTTCAATGAGATATCTTGGCGTTTCTCTTCCACGATCTTATTTATCTTCGACATGATGCCATAGTGTCTTTCAACTATGGTCTTACTCATTTTCTCATCATGTTGCCATGGTATCATTCAACCATGGTCTTATTCATTTCCCGTCGCGTTGGCATGGTATCTTTCAACCATGGTCTTACACATTTCATGTCACGTTGCCATGGTATTTTTCAACCATGGTCTTACATATTTCATATCAGGTTGCCATGGTATCTTTCAACCATGGTCTTACACATTTCATATCGAGAGCACACTCCGCGAACCTCATCCTTACAAAGTGGGATTACCATCCAGGCTAAATCCTCAGAATATAAACTCATAGAGTATTGTCGGGATTACCACCAGGCTAAATCCCTCGCAACGACAATTACTCTAATGAGCTTGATCTCAATTACCACCCAGCTAAATTCAGACCCTAATTCGGATTACCCGTCCGGGCTAAATCCATTTTCCACATATTCTTCGGGAGGGCTATATCAGGATAGGATCACCCGTCCGGGCTAGATCCTTTTTTACCGTTAATTCCTTTTCAGAGATCCATCGAATTTTCCTTTCATTCAACCGAGATTTTCTTCCCATTTTATCAAATATATCAATGTTTCATGAATTTCCATACAATGAACATTCAAATCATATTCACATCAATTACATACAATCTCAAGCATTTAAGAATATAATTCAAGTTACACGAACTTACCTCATTTCTTGTTTGTGTTTATAATTTCATTAATCCAATATCTTTTTCTTTTTCACGATCGAGTCTCATATTTGAGTCGCCTGGATCTCTTTTAAATAAATTTATCATCATTTTCATTCATTTCATATTCTAATGCATTTCATTAATGCTCTAAGCAAAATTACTATTTTGCCCCTAAACTTTTAATTAATGACGATTTCATCCTTGGGGTTAGGAAAATAAAATTCTTGCAATTTAATCCTTATTTCCAACTATTATTCTCATATATATTGATAACAGTCCATGAATTCTATAAAATATCAAAATTTTCCATAATTTCAACACTTTTCAATTTAATCCCTAAAACATGTTTTCCCCCGATCTTGAACTAAATTGATAATTTCGTTAAATTTTGTAATTTAAATAATAAAATAATCTATTTCATGCAATTTAGTCTTTTTTGACATTTTTACAAAATTGCCCATAAAGTTTTACTTTTATTCAATTTAGTCCCTGAGCCTAAAACATGCAAATTAGCCATGCTAGATGAACATTCATACATATTTTCCTCCTCCTCCTCTCCATTCCACATCCTTAAATTTATATAATATGCTTATAAGTAACATTATCAATAATTTCACTATTTACTTATATGTATATTCAAAGCTGTCCATTTGAGTCATAGTCACTAAATTATTTATTTCTTGAGTTACAGAACTCCAAATTAAGATCTGTAAACTTTAACTGAAACTAGACTCACATATATTCTTACCATAAAATTTTCATAATTTTTGGTTTAGCCAATTAGTACAGTTTATTCATTAAAGTCACCCCTGTTCTGCTGTCTGACAGTTCTGACCCTTCTTCACTAAAAATTTATTATCTCCTTGTACAGAATTTAAATATATTATAGTTTGTTTCTATTAAAACTAGACTCATTCAAGATTCTATACATATAAATTTAAGCCCCTAATTATTTTTATTCATTTTTTTATGATTTTTCAAAGTCTGAACAGGGGAACCCAAATTCATTCTGACATTGTCTCACAAAATTCATTATATCTCAAAATTTACAAATCCATTGCTTACACTGTTTCTTCTATGAGAAACTAGACTCAATAATATTTAATTCCATATTTTTTTCATCTTCTAATTCGATTTCTACAATTTATGGTGATTTTTCAAAGTTAGACTACTGCTGCTGTCCATAACTTTTTTAGTGCAAGATATTAATTACCATGTTATAACACCCTTATTTTCTTTTTCTACACCATTTCTCATCACTTTCTCTTATTTTCTCTTCACTAACATATCAAGAACATAGGACCTCATGTAAGAAAACTCTACTATAACATTATTTCCATGCTTTATCAACAATAACAAACTTAAAAACATATTGAAATCTTGATGTACTTACCTTGTTCTCTTGATACCAATCTTTAACTTGATTTTCTCTCTCCTCCAGCTTCTATTTCTTGAATCCAACTTGATATTCTAACTCCCCATGCTCTCCTTAACATTTTTCTCTCTTGGTAGTTATGGAAATTCATTTGATTTTTGGGTGAAAATGGTGAATTTTTGGTAAAGGACTAAATTGTAAAGAAAGTAAAACTTTCTTTCTTCCTCTCTCTTTCTCTCACGTTACTGCATGGGAAAATATGGATGAGAATTTCTCATCTTTCTTTTTTATACTAATAAAATAATAATAAAATATCTTATTAAAATATTAATAAAATAATATTTATCTAATTAAATAATTATAAAATATCAAAATATCTCTAGCATCATTATTACTTTCTAGATTTCTCTCTCTTCCAATTGACCATTTTGCCCTTCATTATCTTTTAAAATTCCATCCTTGAGTCATCATTTAATTTGGTAAAATTGCAATTTAGTCCCTCATAGTTCTTCATCTATTCAATTTGGTCCTAATTCATCCATTTTCCTTAGTTTCTAGATCATTCCACTCCTAAAATATTTACACTATTGGTCCTTCAAATTTTTCATATTTACACTTTAATCCTTTAAATTTTGAGTATTTACTCTTGGGCCATCATAATATACTTCTCAACATTGACATAACTCAAAATTTCTCTTTTTGTCACTTTATTTCCTTATTTTACTATATTACTTATAATATTTTACTGTAAAAATTTTGGGGTATTACAAATGGAATGGTTGCAAACCATCGAATATCGAGGTCGATGAATGTAGAAATATATTCACGACGTCTTGAAACATTTCGAGTTACGGATACCATCGGTCGTTGACCAGTATACCACCTAAGTCTTATGGAGTTGATCTTCAGAACAGACAGTGTGATTGTAGAAGGTTTTAAACACTTTATTATCCTTGTGCGCATATCATGGCAACTTGTGCTAAAGTCTCGCTTAATGTTGAACAATTTGTCGATAATATGTACACAGTCGAGCACACGTTGCGTGTCTGAGAGAATGAGTCCCCTGTCCTGCCTGACCTGTCTACGTGGGAGGTGTCTCTGACGACTTTCGAGCTTATCCCAGACAGAGGGTTGCGTAGGAATCCGATAGGTCTTCCGCAATCATCCAGAATTCGTAATGAAATGTACATTAGGGAGAGATTCAACGGTAAGCGTTGTGGATTATACAGATTAGCTGGTCATAATCAGAGCAAATGCCCGCAGCGAAACAATCATGTTGGACAATCGTCACGATCGGGTAGGAATTAAGCTTATGTAATTTATATAAAAAAATTATATTGCAAATTTTGTTCCAATTAGATTAATGTTATAATGTATTTAATTTATAAAACAAAATTTATATTACAAAGTTTGTTCCAATTAGATTATGGTTGTAATGTATTTAATTTATATAACATAATTTATATGACAAAGCTTATTCCAATTAGATTATGGTTGTAATGTATTAATTTATATAACATAATTTATATTACAAAAAATTTGTTACAAGTTTTAGTGTTTTCATATTGTAACGTTGCAATTAATCTAATTGATGACCATAAATTTTGTTCCAATTTTTAAAGTTCCAATTATATTAATTAAATATATACAAATATTGTCTTTTTCTTGATTTATATTTTTTTAGAATAAAAAAGTACAAACTTTGTAATATCAAAACTGCAAGAAACCCCTAAAATTGATAGTTTGATGTTGTGGTCCTAGAGGTATATTTCTGCGGGGGTCGACGTTCACGTTGTGGGTGATAGTGGCGATCAACATCATCTTCAGTCACAGGTGGGGGTGTGCGAAACATGGAAGAAAAATCATATGCCCCGAACGCCATCGATGAACTTGAGCCGGGAGGAATACCATACTGCGATGGATACGACCCAGGAGAAACGGAGTACTGTGGTGGATACGGGCCGGAAAGAGTGCTGTACTACGGTGGATTCAGGCCGAGAGGAGTGTTGTACTGCGGTGGATACTACCCAAAGATATCAAACCCAGAATGGTATCCATGTCCTGACGAGCCCGGGAAATAGTCATTGACAGGCAAATTCGGATAATAAGAACTATCAGCCTAATATGTATGTAACCGCTAGAATTCGGCCTCCAGCTGTGGCTCGAGCTCGGGCTCGGGCTCGAGCTTAGGCTCGGGATCTTGCTTTAGCTTTGGCCCGGCCTTTACATCAGCCACTGGCTCGTATGCCCCAGGTCGCTTCATGTGGGAGGGGACTACAGTCGACTACAATGGTACTTTAATGATGGTTGCAAATCGGAAGAAATATCCATCTGAGGTCTCTGCACCATCCGATTATCCCACACTGCAATATATTTTTGGTGCACAACCCTCCAATTATTTTCATGTTTTCCTCTCTTGGTGATCAAGTGAATCTTTCCCACCTGCATATACTGGATGCAACCAAACTGTCGGAGTACTCGATCCCCGTTATACCACTTGACTGTTTAGAAATTGACAATTGGTGCATTAATAAATCACAAGTGAGAATGAATGTGGGTAGACGAAGGTATAACAGCCACAATTTCTGGTCTCTGATACGGTATCCAAATAAACTGCACGATCAATAATATGGTTGAAATTTAAAACTGTTCGAGTAAGATATACAAAGTAATTATATGTCACGAATATTGGAATAACTTACCCGTTCCTCAGCATGTTGTTCAATCATCAAACGATATATCGAAAAAGTGTACGACCTTTCGATACTCGGATAAAAACTCCATCTACGAAAACAAATTTCAAGTAAATATAGTATCGTTAGAATAGTATCATTATAAAGAAATTGTCAATTAATAACAAGTTAAATTTTATCACATGTTCACTAGTGGAAATACGTATGGTTGGTGCCTAACCGATGCCAAGAATAACATCCGATAAAGAGCCCATAACTGCAGCAATACAAGGCATCCGCCTATGTCTACATAACCAGAACTGCGGAACCCCAACTATACGAGCGAACATTCTGCAAATCAGCTAATAGGGGTAAATACATCAAATAAACCCTGTTGTTGTTCGCATCAGGCATCAGTACACCCTTATAATATGCATAATGTACGCTTGAGCTGCGCACATCACCTCATGCTTAGTGGCATTAACTGATAAATGTTCAAAATTGGCTTTCAACTATGAAAATTTCAAATTCGTAAAATTGGACTCATCATCGGCGGGTGAGACTTCTAGTAGGCTATAACAAAGGGCAGCCGGCTCAACTATCGCACTTACACCTGTTACGGCACTCCCATCAATTAGGAGCCCAAGTTGCAATGCAACATCCTCCAGAGTGACAGTGCACTTCCCACAAGGCAAATGGAAAGTGTGGGTCTCCGGGCGCCAACGCTCGACCAATGCAGATTATTAAATTATACCACAAATCAAACGTTTGGATCAATGCTTCTAACCCGAATCCAGCTAACTCCAAGTATGGCATCAATCGTGCATCCAGAGAATATCCTAAACCATTCACTCGACCTCTTAATGTGCAGTACGGGCCCTAACAGTGATAAATTATAGAAAATAGTTATAATAACATAATTTATTTCTGCAAATTACGTAGATCTTTTTTTAAGGGAACCCGTGATTAACAAATAATAATATATTACCATATTATTAACTGTGTTTGATATGTGACCATCGTTTTTAATCAATGGAGTCATTACGATACCTGCAATTTCAAAACAAATTTAGGTTATTAATTTCAAAGTTTGATGAATTTTAAATATTTTTCAAAATACTTAAATTTTATGTTTTACTTTTAATTACAAAAAAAAAATACCAAACAATTTTTTTCACATCATATTTTTTGCTATACTACATTAACAAACTAAATATATCTTATAAATTTCAATTCAAACTCCAACTCAATGGTCTCATTCAAAAATTTCATCCCAATGGTTTAATCTTTTACCTACATAAAAAACAAAAAAATTATATTAAAATACTAAAAATAATATGCCAATAAAAAAATATAAAAAAACATAATATAAACGATACATAATAAATACGAATATTTTTATTATTATTTTTAAAATGATAATAAGTAAATTTTTATATTAAAATACTAAAAATAGCATGCCAATAACAAAAACATAACATAAACGATACATAATAAATACAAATATTTTTATTATTATTTTAAAATGAGAATAAGTAGACATTTTTTGTTTAAAATATAATATATATAATAACACGCCGACTTAATAATTGTCAAAAAATATACTTTTTCTTTCATAGAAGTTCAAAATAAATTTCATTTTTATTATTTATAAAAACATAAAATCTTAAAAAAATTAAAACATACAAACTAATTCCTAATTTTTCTCATAAATTCCAAATTTCATATCAATGGTCTCATCTTTTACCTACATAAAAATAAAAAAATAATTAAAAAATAATTAAAAAATAACATGCCAAATAAATTTCATAAAAAATATATCTAATCAACCTAAAACACACATAACAAATAAATTACATAAAATAATAAAATATTCTTTGTACATAACATAAATAAGCTTTTTTACTTCAATAAACATTAAAAAAAATTATGAATGAATAAAATTATAAAATAAATACAAACATACCTTAATAGCTCTTTTTAACCAAATAATACCTTACAAAATCACATTTAAAAATTAAATCTGAATTAAATCAACAATAATAACAAAAAAAAAATTAAATTAATATTAATCCATTAATTTATACCTTTTCTTTTCTATTTTTTTTTTCCTTCTCTTTCTCCTTCCCTCTTTGTATTCTCCTTCTCTTTTTTTCTTTCTTTTTCCCTTCCCTTCCTTCCCTACCCGCCCTCTCATTCTTCTTCTTCTTCTTCTCTTCTTTTCTTCCCCTTCACTCACTGCCGAAAATGAAACTTAGGGACCATTATAAGGTCCCTAAACACACAAAAATACAAAGGAACTCAGCATGCAGCCGTCCCATCCTGCTTCCGCCTGTGCCAGACCCTCCACCCATGTCCTATCCCATTTTTTTTTTATGTAAAGTGTTAGAAAATGAGGGTGGTGCCGCCTATGCACCACCCTCCACCCATCCAAATGTACCATTTTGGTATTTAATCTTAGCAACAACCCATTTTTATTTTTATTTTATATTATTCTGGGGTTTTTTACCTTAATATTATAAAAAAAATTTTATACACCAAAATAGGTTGTCAGCTAGATTAATTACGAAAATGGTATTTTTTTTAGGTCGTGCCTACCTGACAGGCACAACCAATTTTTTTAATATTAAATTTTTTTCGTTTAAAAAATTATTATTATATTATTTTTTTAATATTTATATTAATATATATGAAAAAATACGAATTTTATACGGGTAAAAAATACCCGAAACGGGTCGAGCCTGTAAGGTAGGCACCACTAGTCGTGCACTGATGTGGTAGGCACAACACCCTCGCCGCTTTTTCCTCACTGCATGTCGCCATTTTTTCTCATGCATGAGTCTTATCACTCATGGAAAAAAAAAATTATGGGGGACCTTATAAGCATGGTCCCCCCCATATTGAAGCACCGGCTGTGAGAAAGAAAGGAGAAGGAGAAGAAGAAGAAAGAAGAAAGAAGAAGAAGAAGAAGAAAAAAAGGGTAATGTATTATTTTAGTAATTTATTATAAAATTATGGTGTTTTGTGAGTTTTTAGTAATGTAAATTTTTTTAAAAAAATTGTATAATTATTTTGTTAGTAGTTTATGATTAGGTTATAAATTATTAGTTTTTTTTGTATTTTGTTATAGTTATTTGTTTTGTTAATAATTTATGGGATTAGGTTACAAATTGTTAGTGTTTAGTGTATTAGTGTATTGTGATTTTTTTAGTAATAATATATTTTTTTAAAAAAATAATTTTATAGTTGATTTGGTTATATAAATTGTTAGTGTTTAGTAGTTTAGTATATTAGTGTATTGTGATTTTTTTAGTAATATATTTTAAGAAAAATAATTTTATAGCTATTTTATTAGTAATTTAAGATTAGGTTATATAAATTGTTAGTGTTTAGTGGTTTAGTATATTAGCGTATTGTAATTTTTTAGTAATATATTTTAAAAAAATATTTTTATAGCTATTTTATTAGTAATTTAAGATTAGGTTATATAAATTGTTAGTGTTTAGTGGTTTATTGTATTAGTGTATTGCGATTTTTTTAGTAATATATTTTAAAAAAATATTTTTATAGCTATTTTATTAGTAATTTAATATTAGGTTATATATTGTTAGTGTTTAGTGGTTTAGTGTGTATTAGTGTATTGTGATTTTTTTTTTAGTAATGTATTTTAAAAAATAATTTTATAGTTATTTTGTGTTTGTATATGATTATAAATTGTTAGTGTTTATAGTTTAGATTATAAATTGTTAGTGTTTATAGTTTAGTGTTTTGTGATTTTTTAATGTAATTTTTATATAATGTAATTTTATATTATTATATATTTATTTGATAATTTTTATTGATTTATTAAAATGTTGATTAAATTTGTTGTTACATAATTTTATAGGTTATTTGGAAGTTCTTCTAATTAGGTATGTTTCTAGTTCTTTTTTTTTTAATTCGTATGTTTTTTATATTTAGATAATTTATATGTTTTTAATTATATTATTATTGTTATCTAACATAAAAAAAATTGTAGGTAAAAAATGAGAAATTATGAGATATTTACTGTGTTTATTTCTAAAATTTAAAAAAATTTATTGTATCTTTTGAAATAAGAAAAAATGAATTCAATTTTTTTTAATTGCAGATTTGTAACAAATGGGTTCTTTAATTGATAATACAAATCACATATCAAGTACCATTAAGGAGATGGTAATACAATTTTTATTTCATAGTCGTGTTATTTGTTGAATTAAATTATATTGTATTAATTATTTCGCTAATATAATAATGTCAGGAGTCGTACCGCGTATTGAGAGGCCGTGTCAATAGTATAGGGTTTCAGCCAGATGAATGCCTAATACCGTTCTTGGAGTTAGTCGGGTTCAGATCAGCAGCATTGATTCGGACTTTTGATCTGCGATATGACTTGATTTCCGCTTTAGTCGAGCGATGGCATTCGGAGACCCACACATTTCATTTGCCCTGCGGGGAGTGCACCATCACTCTAGAAGATGTTGCGATGATGGCTCGAGCTCCCCATCGACGGAACGCGATCACGCGGGCGTCGATTCGATCTCCAGTGGCAACCCTTTGCTATGAATTACTTGGACGCTAGCCAAGTGAGGGGAAATTTTCCAGTTTGAGGTTGTCATGGCTAAAGGCCAATTTTGAGTATTTTCCGAGTACTGCCAATGAATGGGAGGTGATGCAGGCCGTTCGAGCTTACATTATGCACCTTATAGGGGGTGTACTTATGACGGAATCAAACGGCAGTACTGTTCACTTGATGTACTTACCCCTATTATCTAATTTGCATAACACTCGTTCATACAGTTGGGGGTCCGCAGTGTTAGCCATGTTGTATCGAGAACTTTGTCGGACGACAGATCCTTCTGCGATGGACATAGGCAGATGCCTCATACTGCTGCAGTCGTGGGCACTTTATCGGATGCAATTCTTGGCATCAATTAGTCACCAATCATATATATTTCCACTTGTTAATAGGTGATGAATTTTTATGCGTTGTAACAATTAATTGACTTATTTTTCGGATTATGTTGTTTTAACAATTTTTTTCTTAGATGGAGCACAAATCCGAGTATCGGAAGGTCATACACGGTTCTGATATACCGCCTGATGATCGAGAATCATTCTGGAGAGGGGGTAAGTTTTTCCAATATCAATTTTATTTAATTATTTTATTTCGCTCGACCTACGTTAATATAAAAAATATGATTAACTGTGCAGTTCATTTGGATGCCGTATTCTGTTCTAGAAATTATTGCGGTTATTCCCTCATCTGCCCGCGTCCACTCAAACTTATGGTGCATTAGAACACCCGTTATTAATTTTCAGATAGTAGAGTGGTATCATAGCGATCGAGTACTTCGGCAATTCGGTTGCATTCAATATATCCCGAGTCCACCAGTACGATTGAGGGATATCCATGGGATGACCAGGAGGGGGAGGCATGGGCTTGATTGGGGAGATGAGCATGATGAATATGTTATGATGTGGAACAACCGGTTTGAGAAGGTACCTCAGATGGATCGTGGCTTGAATCTTCAGCCCTCGTTACAGTACCTACAGTGGTACTGTGAGATAGGGAAACCATTTTTGTTTGGTGGGCGGTCGATGGTAGTCACCCCGCATACGACACGAATTGGGCAACATCTTCCAGATCCGCATCATCCACCAGAGTCGGAGCCACAGCAGGAGCCAGAGCCGGAACTACACTCTGGAGGTAGTTCTTATCATCCAGATTTAGGGGGCGATAACTATTTCTCGGGCTCTTCAAGCCACGAATATCATTTAGAGTTTGATATATTCAGCCAACTACCACATCAGTACTTCAATCATCCCAGCTCATATTTATCTCAGTACTCTACTCCTTCCGGCCCGCATCTACCCATGTACTCAACTCCTCCAGAGTCGTATTCACCGCCGTACTCTACTCCTCCCGGCCCATATCCACCTCCATATTCTACTCTTCTCGACTCAAGTTCATCGATGGCGTTTGAGATATATGATTTTTCGTCTATGTTTCACACACCCCCGCATACAGATGAAGAGAACGTTGATCGTCGTAGTCGTCCGCAACGTGAACGTCGGGCTCCACAAAAATATACCCCTAGAACCACACCATCAAACATCAATTTTAGGGGGTTTTGTAATATAAATAACTTCCTTTTTTATGTAATAAATTTTTTGGCATTTTATTTATCAATTTAATTTATTTTTGGCAAATTATGTAATGACTATTTATGTAATGAGTTTTTTATCATTTAGTTACAAAGGATAGTCATAATTCCCCCGGTTGAAGAACGTTATTATAATAGTAAATGAAATAAATAATAAATCCAAGTTAATTATGTATGAACACAAATAGTCATGCTTCACCCGGAGTAAGTATGTAAATTGTATATAAATATGTGCTTCGAAGGCGAATTTTGGATTTGCTTGGGTTGAAATACATAATTGCAAAAAAAAAAGGAATATTAAAAACAATCAATTTTAAAATTCTTAAAAAATCCATTTAATGCTACTCGGCGGGACTTTTTTTTCCAACATGTAATTAACAAAATATTAATTTCTATTTGATCGCGACGATTGTCCAATATGGTAGTTTCGGAGCGGGCATTTATTCCGATTATGACCTGGTAATCTGCATACTCTACACAACTTCCCATCGGATTTCTCTCTAATGTCCATTTCGTTACAAATTCTAGATGATTGCGGACGACCTTTTGGGTTCCTACGCAACCTTTTGTCTGGGATAAGCTCGAATGTCGTCGGAGGAACCTCCTAAGTAGATAGGTCAAGAAGTACGGGAAACTCATTCTCCCATACACGCAACGTGCGTTCGAGGGTATACACTTCATCGATAGATTGATCTACATTGAGCGAGACTTTAGCACAAGCTGCTACAACATGTGCACAAGGATAATGAAGTGTCGGAACCTCCTACAATCGCTGACCGCCTATTTCGAGATCAACTCCGTAGGACCTAGGTGGTATATCGGGTCGACGACCGATGGTCTCTGTAACGCCGAAACGTTTCATTACGTCGTGAATATACTTCTACATTCATCGACCTCGCCATCCGATGGTTTGCAACCATTGCATCCCTGACATATTCGACAAACACGTGTCCTTCCTCCATCTGGTTGACTTGTTGCTGACCCATTCTTGGCATCAAGGTAGCCAACCTGTAGAATGTAGCTGAGAAGACAGATGAAATCGGAAGATGTCGTATTTTCAATAATACAGCGTTGATGCCCTCCACCAAGTTTGTGGTCATTTGACCGTAACGAAAGCCCTCGTCAAAACTTTGAGCCCATTGCCACGGCTCCATGGTACCCAACCATTGTCGGAAAGATGTGTTCGTTTGACCTTCCATGTCATTCTCAAGTCGAGTCATCCTTTGTCGAAAAATGTGTGGCTCAAGCTCGTACGCTATGTATGTATTAAGAAAATATATGTTACAGTCTCATCACAAAACATTAGGTTATATATTGAAAGGATAAGGTTATTCTTTACCCATTTTCACAACGTGTCTCTTCCAGTCTGCATTCTTATAATCTCGATGAAAGTTAGACGCAATGTGCCGTATGCAGTAAATAGATCTCCATGGCACACCGGAACGCCTAATGGCGGCAATTAATCTTTTCCCTCTATCGGAGATGATGCAAATACTATCATTACTAAAAACATACCTCCGCAGGTTTGTAAGGAAGAATTCCCATGACTCCATATTCTCTTTATCTACGATGGCAAACGCAATCGGGAGCACGTTATTGTTCCCGTCCTGAGCAATCACAAGAAGTAAGATCTGTGTATATTTACCGTATAGCCATGTCCCATCTACTTGCAAAAACGGCTTGCAGTAGGGAAATGAACGTACAAATGGATCAAACGTCCAGAACATCTGTTGGAAAATTCTTTTTCTCGGTTGCAGTTGCTCATCCGGACCGTAATAAGGTCGTGTCTGCAACAAAATGGCAGTTCCTAGTACGTACTCCCTCATAGCGGCAATCCATCCCTGCAACTCATTATATGATGCATCAAAATCTCCGTACAATTGCTCCATTGCCATATGTTTAGCTATCCATGCCTTCCGGTATGACACTCGATACTGGAATCGTGCCTGTATTTCGACAATCAGTACCGAAACCTTAATGGTCGGCATGTCTTCAACCATTGGCATGATGCACGTACAGATAGTTTTGGAATCAAATTTTCGATGATCTTCTTTCGTACGTGATGAAGTGCATATGTGAGGCCCAACAAATTTTCGTATCTCCCACATCTGCGACTTTTGGATAAATGCAGCTCATAACCGCCAATTGCAGCCTTCCGCTGACTTCCAACACTCTCCAATATATAATGTCGGTTTAGACACGACGACTTTATAGTCTACTGATATATTCATACTATACCCTTTAATGGCAAATACGCATTCTTCCTTATTTTCGAATCTCTGTCCACGAACAACTCCTTAGGATCAGAATATACAGCCATCCGATTAGCAGATTGTATTTCAGAGTACTCTGAGAATTCGGCTATATGCGCCGCATCGAGGTCTATCCGAGACATGTGTGCCCCAGGATTATTATGTATCACAATACGATGAATCTGGTTCCTGACTGAAGACGCATTAACATTTACTTCCTCATTCACGCCTTCATCGTCAATATCATCTGGGACCTCATCCACGTCGGGATCACTTTCACTATCGACTTCATGATCAGAAGGATGACTACTATGGTATGCATTATCACCAACCACAGCAGTCTTGGGTGCAGCATTAAGATTAATGTCGATCCCATGTATAGTTGATTGACTACCAACGTATGATACCGGAACCACCATACACGGTTCTTGAGCTCCATCTTCTTCACCTAATGGAGTGGCATCTTCAGTTTCCTCTACACCAGCTAACTCAGCAAATAACTGAATCGGTGCATTTTGGTTGCTCCAAGTCCCACAATAAAGAGCGACCATTGTCTCCACGTCTTCATTGTCTACAAGTTCCATTTCGGTGAATTTTATGGGATCCGTCGAAACTGGAAACTTGTAGAAAAGTTTCGAGATCCTTCTCCCACAACGTTTATAAATTTTTTCACTAATTTTTTCCTTCATATCGTCAAAAGAGATATTTCTATTGAATCTCATTGCTACTTGTTTGCGACATTCAAATATACATCCTACGCTTGTTGTCAAAATTTCTCCATCAAAATAAACGCATACGAAAAACTGATTCTCCATATTCAATACTAGATCTGTTAAAAAAATTTCAAAATTCTCAAAATAGTTTTGAATAACAAAAAAGTTCCATAAAATTTTTAATGCAAAATTTTTCATTCAGAAGCTAACAAAATTATTAATCTAACAAACTTTTAAATAATAAAATTTCTAACAAAATTCTACATTCTATTTAAAAATAAATAAATTAAAATACCTTATCCTTCTTCTTGCTTTCCTTTCTTTCCTTCTTCTCACTCTCTTCTTACTTCTATTTTACTACTAAATTTTCTGTATGTTCTTCATCTGATTTTCAGGGGAATATATAGAGGAAAAATTAAGCATGTGGGCCCCACCAGTTGTGCCTACCAAGAAGGCACAACTAGTCGTGCCTGTCAGATAGGCTCAACTAGTTGAGCCTGTCAGGTAGGCACAACATGTATGTATGCTTCCATATACACGGGTTGTATACTAACCCCAAAAAATATATATATATAATAATAATTTTTTAAACGAAAAAAAATTTAATATTAAAAAAATCGGTTGTGCCTGTCAGGTAGACACGACCTAAAAAAAATACCATTTTCGTAATTAATCTGGTTAACAACCTATTTTGATGTATAAATTTTTTTTTTATAATATTGAGATAAAAAACCCATTATTCTAATAAAAAAACCCTGGTTCTAAGCTACAGTGGGCCGCCAAACCAAGCAAGCACAGAAGAAATGACCGACAATGACCTCATCCAACGCCGACTCATATTTGTTTTGGAGGCCTACTTAACTGAAATCTGAGTTACTCACCTTAGGCATATTGCCAAATGTTGGGCCTACTAAGCAGATGTTGGTGTGATAAGCAAGTTCAGCCCACAATCCGAAACTGGCCTTCCAAATACCATTTTGGGTCTAAACTGATCATCTTGGACTTGCATATTTTTATCAATTTTCTCCCTTCATTGGACGTGAGAAAGGTGGCTGTTTTGGGTTTTAGCTTCTTTTTTTTTTTTTTTTTTATCAATATTCATGTGGTTAAAGTGACATACATTTTATAAATCTAGTTGTTCCCTTTTTCTTTTTCAAACTAAATCTGTGTATGTAATAATTTTATTTTAAAAATATTAAATCAATCATTAACATCATTAATATATCACTTCAAAAATTGACAACGTGACATGTCGGTAAAGCTACCTTAGTATAAGATGACATATTTTAATTAAAAATGCTGCCTCGATATTGGATTAAAATTTTAAAATAAAAAATTATTTTTTAACATTTTAATTGTTTAGGGTTAAATCACAAATTTAGTAAAATATAGAGTTTGATTTTTTGAAACAAAAAATATTTATAGTTTTAAATTATAATTTTTATTAAAACAGTGATGTAATGAACATAAATTATAAAATGAAAATTATTCCTTAAATTAAATCCTAATTATGAAGAACATATTGATAGCAAATGGTTGATAAAAATCTAAATGAGTAGAAGTTAAAAACAAGAAAAGCCTCCGATATAAGTAGTAATTAAGGGTGGGTACGTAAGAGTAATGCATTTGTCATCATCAACATCTGCAGTAGAAGTGGAAGAGAGAGAGAGAGAGCATAATCCATATTTGTTGACATTAGTTACTAATTTCCAATGATTGTACTAAGGTTTGGTAACCAATTTTGCATCATTTTAAATGTAAAAAAGCCTTAGCTTTCTAATTGACAAATAAGCAGCTGGATTCTGCTTCTGTTTTCCACTTAATCAGCAAATCTGGGGTGTTGTTTATTGGGTCAGACAAAGTGCATAATGGCGGGAGACAAATGGTCAAAGTTTTGACCTAAAAAACCAATCCCTCCCCCCAAAGAGGTGAATATGGACAATGCCACACTTCCCACCATAAAAGAGAGAGAGAGAGCATTAAGCACGAAACCCCGTTCTTGCCCGCTAATCAAGGTGACATGTTTCTCTCCACATTCCTTCTCTTTTTTTAAGCTGTAATATTGAATGATTGATTATCAGTAACAACGAAACATGTTTAGGGTTATAGTTTTTACAGCTGGTCTCCTACACCACGCGCCTGTCATTGCGCTTAAACCGCCCCTTTTTCCTTTTCGTTTAACAACCCTTTTGTTTTTATTTGATGGTTAACATTTTTCCACAATCTCTGCCCACCCGAATCCCAAGTGCTCACTGCTCAACAACATACATACCTCTTTTTAAAATTCAACTCTTTTCTGGATTTACTCTACGGTCTTTAATCTTTTACAAATGTGTCTTCAACAACTTTTAGACCTTGAATAAAAGGCTCCAATTGTCATGCACCCACCTTCATACTACAATATCTGTAACAAATACATCCATCTTCCATTTTTCTTTTTCGAAGGTTTTACAACCACGATGTAAATACACATCCCAATACTCACCAAATAAAAAATTATGTAAACAGAACAATAAATTCATGGTGCTTTGGCCGGTGAAATTGTTGATTGCCATGTTCTCTGTTTTTTTCCCCCTTCCCACATGCGCATGTGTGAGCTACCAAAAGGATAATGAGTGATAAGATCAAGTGGATTACCATAAATATAAAGGGAAAGAAGGCCAAGTATAATTGATAATGGAAGATCTCCATGTGCAAATCAGAGCACCTAAAGGACCCAATTTTAAAGTGAAACACATCATCTTTTATTTTTTTCTATTGTTTGGTTTGATCAATGTTTTGTTAATGGCGTTTGTTGAGATTGACCACACCATGATTAAGGTTAAAATTATGAACTCTTATCTAATTTGACTTGCAGTGTTTGGGGTCCATAGTCATGCTAGGATTGAAATGAACTGCGGCTCATTATTTTGCTTCCTATCCTCAAATTGCATTAATTCTCTCCAAGCATGTCATGTGAAGGATTTGGGGGACCTACCAATATATGTCAATGATTTTGACTAATCAACTTTTTTTACTATTAAAAAAAAAACATATTCATAAATATAAACTTCCTAGATATATTGCTGTTAAAATATTGTATTAATTATGGAACACCATATATATTATCATTATAGCGAAACAAAATAGAATGAAATAGTCTCATTCGTAGACTTGTAGCACCAAAAGAAAAGGAATTACTATAAATTTGTATATCTCGATTTTAAGGTCACAGTGAAAAATCTTTACCGAATTAAAGAGTAATTATTTTTAATATTTAATGTAAATTATTAAAATTAAATCTTTATTCGATATTACTCTAAAAAAATAAAATTGTAGATATATCTAAAATAAAAATATATTATTCACAACTTAATTTTTCAAACCATAAAAGATTAAATTTCTTCATTTTTATCTAATCTAACAACATGGCACTTGCGTCCCCATCGTTGAACACAAAAAGCAGAGCAAGGATTCAAGGAATAATGAGAGCAAGCTTAAGGATTACTCAACAAAAAATAATTAGTCTAATTGGAAATTGGTTAAATTCAGTTGATTTTTATAATTTTTTTTAATATATATATATATATATATATATTACTTCTTTCAAAAGATTCTAATAATTTATTCCGTCTACTTTGTTTGGACTTATCGAATTGGTTAGATTTAAAATCAATACTTTGATCCACTATTATTTAAATTGGATTAAACAGGTCAATCAAGTGATTGGGTTAAAAATTGACTGGGGTATCGATCCAAAAAGTGATTTTAAATTGGTACGAACTAATAAATAAATTAATTGAACTGACGGTTAAACCAATTAAATTGAATAAAAATCAATTGAACTGATGATTAAATTGAATTTTTTTATAATTTTATTATTTTTAATTGAATTGATCCAATCGGTACTGGTTCACAAGGGCTGAGCATTCAATCGAATCGAGCGAAGATATTTTGAGTTAATCGAGCTCACGAGTCCAATTTTATCATCCTAACTCAATTTAAACTTTTTTCGAATTGAGTCGAGTGAAATTGTTCAAGTTAAATTAAAAAAATTAAATATGTCAAATAAAAATATTGTTACTGTATAACTAATTTCATGTTAGAGCACGATTGACCTTTTTTTTTAAAGCAAAATAATAATAATAATAAAATAAGATACTTGAGTATGATAAATTTAAATCATTAATTAGGTCACAAAAATATTATTTTAGAAAATTTCTAAATTTTTAAATTTTTAATTTTTTTAAATTTAAAATTTATTTTAATTATTTTTTTATTTTTTGTTCAGAGATATATCAATTTGTTTATTTTCAAAGTTTACAGAGAACAAGAAAGTATTTACACTAATATATTATTCGAGTTATAAAATTCAAATTGACTAACTTGAAATTTAATTTCTTTTAATTTTTTTTAAATAAAAACGAATTTTACTCACGTTAAATTTAATTACTGATATGATTTAAAGAATTAATTTGATGAATGGAGCAACCAGCCTATATAAAAAAATATTAAATAATTTAGATAGGATCCAACGACAGGTCTTACTTTTGATTGCCAGGAAATGGAGGCAGGCCCCAAAGCCCCCACCTCCCAACCTGGCTGGACTCCACTCACTCACGGCTTCAATTATACATTATGTGTCATAAATTATTAATGTGTATGTTACAAATACGATTGACATTCTGCTTTTCTACACTAAACCCATAATGTTATTTCACAGCCGCTACGTGCACACAACTAAGTATAGCATTCACGTCTTTAATATCAACTTGAAGATGGGAAGAAAGAGATTTGTAAAGCATAAGTACTGGTCTAGCATTAACCCCACAAACATGCCATAAGTGTGTCACCATTTATGAGGGATGCCATGAAAAAAGAGTTGGACAACACCACCTAAGATTATTTATTCCCTGCTGTCCTTCCAACACCATAATAAATGTTTTTGAACCTAATACATTTTGTGTTTTGGGAATTATAATTTGCAAGCCCCACTTCTAGATATTTTTTCTTTCAGATTTCGAATATTTTATTTTCAAATTACATCAATTAAAAATTAAAAATTCAGGTTTTTTTATAAATAAATAATTACAGGAATTCTACTGTTTTTAAATTAATTATGAAAATAAGAAGTTTAATCTTTTGATTGAAAAGGTTTAATAATGCTACTCACTCCCACTATTTTCTCAATTTTAATAAAGTATAAGAAATAAATTCTTAACAATTTAATGTGAATGGACTAATTTTTTAAATTTTAAAGTAGATGTAAGAATTTCAAAATTAAACTTTTAATAAATGAATTTTTTTTTTGAAAAAGTAAAGAAAACCCGAATAACATTTTAGGATTAGGGTAATATTTGATTGAATCAAGTTAAAAAAAATTTGAGTTAGTCAAGTTGATAAGGTTTATTTGAACAAACTAACTCAATTTGAAAAGATTACGATTGGAGTCAAAGTGAAATAAAATTTGAATCAAATTGAGTCAAATAAATTTATTTAAATTAAATTAAAAGAATTTTAACATGTCAGATTAAAACCTTGACGACAACATGACTAAATTTCGGACTAAAATGCATAAATTTAGCACCATACATATTTGAAAGCTTGTTTTAAACGAAAACTAATGAAATACAATAAATTTTAGGGTTAAATATAAGACTGGTACCCGAATTTGTCCATTTCTCTCAGATTGGTACTTATGATTTTTTTTGTCCCAAATTAATACCCAAACTTTTTTTCCATCCACTAGTTTGATATCTGTGACTAAGGGCTAGTTTGGCAACGCTTTTGAAAAGTGCTGTGGAAATTTGTTGTGGAAAAGTACTTTTGAAAAGTTTGGTTTAAAATTTGAGTGTTTAGCATTGTTGTCAAAAAAATACTTTTGAGAAATAAAATATCCATCTCAGACATGTTATTATCAAGTAACAAATATGCATTTAAATAATATTTAAATTAGTTAATATTATTATATTTTAGTAAAAATATAAAGAAATTTTATTATAACTTGTTGTTAATATTTTAATATATGAAATAAAAATTTTAAATATTTTTAAGCAATAAATATTAATTATTTATAAAATTTAATTAGAGTATATAAACTATATTTTAAATATAACCATCAAATATTTGTAATTAGTATTTTAAAAAATATTTTTTATTTTTAATTAATAATTTTAACACATTTGTAATTAAGCACCAAGAAAAAAAAAAGGGAAAAGTATTATGTTATTAGAGGGGTAAAAAAGTAATTAAGCACTAAAAGTGCTTTTGGGAGAGGAAAAGCTAAAAAAATTAGTTTTTCCTTTTCAGGAGTGCTTTTGAAATTTCTGAAAAGTACTTCTGAAAAGCTAAAATTTTCAGTTAAAAGCAGCTTGTTTAGCACAATTTTTATTCTAAAAGTGCTTTTGGAGCTAAAAGTGTTTTTTTTAAGCACTGTAGAAGAGACCCTAACCACGTTACTTTTTTGCTAACGTGACAGCACTAACCAATCACGCACCACCACGTGTCATCCTATTTGGCAATTGAAACTCTCAAATTTCTTTCTCACTTTTCTTTCCCCTGTTCTCTTCCTTCTTTCTCTCTTTTTTTCTCCGTTTCTCCTTTTTTCTCCTTTTTGTTTCACGATATTTTTTCCTTTCACCAAAGTTTCCTTTAAAACTCCCTTAAAAAAATTGCCCTTGATTTTTTTCCTTTCACCATATTTCTAAAATTTTCATTGCTTTCTACCTATTCCGTGTTCTATCTTTTTCTTTTGTTCATCCTTTTCATTAACATGGTCTTAAGAATTCTCTTAGCTCATTTGATAAAAGACAACATTGCAAAGGTGATGATTCAAAATAATACATAAAACCAAGAAAAGAAATCTATCAATTTTCTTAGCTCTGTTTATTTATTGGTAAATTAATTACAAGTAGAGAAGTAACATTTCCTGGAAAAGCAATGGAAATGAATGCATAAACGGGATGAGGAAACAAAAGATCGGAAAGAAAGTTGGAAGAAAAAAGTGATTGTATTATTTTTTCATAGATAAACAAGCAAAACCTAGAAACAAGATGTTGAAGTTTTTGCCAAAGCAGCTTTATCGATGATTCACACCAATCCAATGATTCAAATGCCCTAGTTAGCAGAAATCAAACTCAAATATCAAATCCATCAAACCCAATAAGAATCAAACAACAACCAATATTAAAAAAAAAAGAAAAAGAATAGAGAAGCAAAGAAGAAGAAAAAAGGTAAAAGAGACCATCTTTTTCACCTTCATCTCAAACACCAAAAACCACGAAAGCTTCATCTTCATCTTCGATGCTAGGTTTCAAATACAGTCAAATTGAACTTCTATTGGTGTCGAAATGAGGTAGAACAGGAAGTGACAGAAGGCGAATGGGAACTTGGCCGCGATTCGACAATGCCGAAAATGATAGGAGAACCAGACTTTTATCCGCGTCGAGAAGAAAAAAAAACGTGAAAGAGAAAAACATTGGAGAGTTTCTATTGCCAAATAGGATGACACGTGGCAGTGCACAATTGGTCAGCGTTACCACATTAACAAAAAATTAACGTCATTAGTCACAGGTACGAAACTAGTGGACGGAAAAAAAATCGGGTATTACTCTGGGACAATAAAACCATAAATACCAATCTGGGAGAAATGAACAAGTCCGAGTACCAATCTTATATTTAACCCTAAATTTTAATACGATAAAGTAATTTGTTTATAGCATGGAGAAAAATAAAATAAAATTCAACTTTTTTTAAAAAATATTTTTGAAAGATTATTTTGAAATTTCTGTATACCAATATATTAATGAAGATTTGAAATTATCGGAAATATAAAAAATGATTTGAGTTGAATATTAAAATTGCTAAAATCGATTAATTCAAAATTTAAATTATATTTGGAATTTTCAAATGAAATAGAAAGAAATTTGTTGACCCCTAGTTAGGACTTAGTGGACGTGCTATGAACGTGGTAACATGAATTGTGCAGGCCATTTTGTTTTTTTTGAACGGTGATGGATCTGAAAATAAGTAGGCAATGGAGTTGAGGGAAGGGGTGTTGCATCCACAAGAGGAGGTCCGTTCAACGTCGGCGAAGAGTGAAAATGGAATAGCACACCCCGTTATGATGTTTACTGATAACCACCAACGTTATAAACAAACTAAAGATAAAATGTTTAGCCAAACCACAGCTCACTGACTTATAATTAAGGAAAAAAATTACGCTTAATTTTATTTTGATTGTTGGGTTTGGATAAACGGTACAATGCAGTATGTTTAGCGTATTTTTTGTTTGGGTAAATGTACCATTTATTTAAATCCACCATTAGGTAAATGTACTTTTTGTTTAGTCTAACAACATCTCATTCTCATCACTGTTTTTACATTAACTACAATTAAATGTACTGTTTATCCAAATCCACCATTGCCTCACCCTATTTATTTTCTCTTCTCGTTCAAAATTCTTAATTTATTTTTATTAAATTGCATTAATTTTTTACAAAATAGAGATTTGATTCATATTAAAATTAGAAACCCAAATTCAATAAATATCATTTTCAAAAGTAATTATCAAATAAATCATTAAAAACAATAAGGTAGTGTTTGTAAAGCCACTTGGTAATTGAATTTGGGTAGAGTTGCTTGTAATTACACAATGGTAGTATGTTTAGGTAACAATTGTAATTGATAATCTTGTCAAATTGGGTGTAATTAGAACACTTCAATTAAACTTTCGAATTCTTAGAGATAAGAATTTAAATAATTATGCAAATAATTATGTAAAAATCTAATTTTTAAATTTTTTTACACAATTTATAATTATTATATTATAAGAATGAACACATGTGAGTGTTTGAAACAAAAAAATTATTATATTATAAATTCTAAAAAATTATATTAGAAAAATAATTTGTGTGTTTTATAAAGTTATAACCAAAAAAATTGTTTAAATCCTAAAAGATTTTAAAGGTATGATAAAAAAGTTAATTATAAAAAATAGTTTACATGTTATAAAGGTGTTATAACATATTTATTTATAAAAATTTATGACCAAAAAGTAAGAATATAACTTATTTATGTATTCATGCTATATAATAAAAATAATATATTTATTGCAAAAAATATATATTATTCATAAGAAATATTATGAAAGTTATTAAACAATTTATAAATTTCTTTTATAAAGATTATATATTATAAATTTTATATTATTTTTTACTTAATTTACGTATTATAAAGAGAGATATAATCTAATATAAGTCTTTCTTCAAAATAAATTTATTTAAGTTTTTATAATTAAAACTATAGGCGATTTGAAGTGTGAACTCAAATATTATAAGGTAATACTAATTATGTAAATATAAAATATTTTATTACACCATATCATGGAGGTATGATTTTATTTGAGAGAATAGTGCCACGAACACTTTAATTTAAAATATTTAAGGTTTTAAAATACGATTGAGAAGACATTTGATGTTCTAAGAAAATATTTATTATATTAACAACGTCACCTTAATATAACATTAAAAAATAAAGTTAGATCATACTAATATATTACATTTTTCATAACTTCAATCCTAAGTGAAATAACTCAACAAATATACACTAAAATAATTAGGTAAAATTACATATGACACTTATTATTTTTATTAATAATCGTATTATGAGCTACTTTTTTTAGACTACCATAACATAATACAGATGATGATTTTATTTTATTTTTTACTATCATAATAATTTCTTATAATAATTAAGATTTTTTAAAAAGTTTAAATTGTGTAAGTATATAATTATAAAAAATATAATAAACAAAAATTAAATATAGATGGTGAACCGTGAGTGACTCCCTGGACTGCCAAGTGGAAAGCATAGCCCCTGGGTTCAAGGCATTGAATTTAAAAAAAAAAAAAATGAAAATTTGGATTTTGTTTTGCATCTAATTAGGCAATTTAGCCTTAAAAAACGGCTTGATGGAATTAAAAATAGAAAAAGAAAATGGTGGCCCTGTCACATGCTGGTTCAAGTGCTTCCTATATTTTGAATTGGCCCCACTTACCTGGATGCAGGCCTGCAGCTCCCTCCATGGACCCTACAATATAGTAGGAGCGTGTTACAACCTTCCTATATCAGCGAGTGGGAAACTCAGCCCCGCTTTTTCTGTAATCTTCTCTTTCATTGCTTTTTCTCACTGAAAATCCCCCCATTTCTTACCTCTTTCTCCCCACCTCTCCACTTTTTGCTCAGTTGTGAATAGGCATTTTCTTAAAAATATATATATTTTTGGTGGGCCCCAAACTCTGCCATGGCCACCAAAACAGAGATGCAACTGCTTATTATTAAATCTTAACCAAGCAGCAATCATCCATTACTCTCTACTCATCAATTTCTTCCCTTTTGGGGTCCTTTCTCTGATATCTCCATTGTTTAGCTTTGCTTTTCTTTCTCATGGCGCAGGTTTTAGACGACGCTGAGTTTTGGCTTCCACCTCAGTTTTTAACCGACGACGACTTGGTCATGGACAATAGTAAGGCTAAGAGCAATCCCAAGTATGTTGATGGTAGTTTTGGATTAGAGCTTGACGGTTCTAAGTCTTTGTTTCCCTACGAGTTCCCTTATGGGTTTGGGTCTTTGGGTTTCTCTTCGGATCCAAGTTCTCCGGTTGAGTCAGTGGTGGGTTCTACTGAGACAGAGAGTGACGAAGAAGATTATCTTGCTGGGTTAACTCGTCAAATGGCTCACTCTACGCTCGAAGACGGTATTCGCAGAAACGACCGTGCCTTTGCTTCTGGAAACCCTAAGGTCTATTGAAGAACTTAACACTCAACTTCTCCACTAAGTTATTTGATTCAAGGACGTTTTCTTATTTTAGTTTTATTTTTATTTTTGCTTTTTTAAGGGTCGGGTCATGTCCAGTTCGCCGCAATCAACCTTATGTGTGTCAAGGAGCGGGTGCGGTTGCATGCAAGGGTCTAGCCGTGGAAGCCCTACTTGCCAATCCCGAGTTACGTCACCGCCGGGAACATGGGATTTGCTGTATGCGGCGGCAGAGGAAGTTGCAAGGATGCGAATGAGTGAAGACTCATACGGTAGGCTCAACAACAGAGGCCTCTTAGGTTCTTCGGCAAGGAAGTTCCCACCGAACGCCGATGTTACTGGCTTTTACCTGCCTACCCAGTCTCTTGCTCACCAGAAACTACTGGCCGCACAAGTAAAAAACCTTAAACCAGACCTAGAAATGTTTTACTTGGATTGTTTTTTTCCCTCTTCAGTATATAAAATTGGTCGTTTTCTGTTATGTCTCAGTTTCAGATGCTGAAGCAACAGTTGCTAATGAAACAACAAAATGCATCGGTTTGGGCAGGACAAAAGCAGCAGCTGCATTCGCACCACCATAACCATGTGGTCCAAAGCAGAGTGAGGAGTAATAATAGTAGCAATAGGCCTATGAGTTTGTCCCAATCTGCATGGCCCCCTCTGCAGCAGCAAACCCAGACGCCAAACGGGTCGGGTATGAGGGCAGTTTTCTTGGGCAATCTAACTGGAAAACGGGAATGTGCTGGAACTGGCGTTTTCTTGCCTCGCCGTATTGGTGCACCTTCTGAACCCCGCAAGAAGCCAGGTCCTTACCCATTCTCCTTTTGCAATTAAAATGCATTTCTCTCTTGGGTTTCTTTGACTGGATCTTATTTTGTTTTTATTATATTGGCAGCTTGTCCTACTGTTCTGCTTCCAGCTAGAGTGGTTCAGGCCTTGAACTTAAATCTTGATGAGCTCGGTGCTCAACCCCAGCTTAATCCTCGGTTGAACGCTAATTTCACCGCCGAAATTGGTAAAAAGCCAATCTAATTAGGCATTCTACTTTATGAATCACTTTGTAGTTATACGACTGATTTAGTCGTTATCTATATTTGTAGATGCTGCTTTGAAACTTGGAAGTGGTGGGAACCAGAAGCAGCGCAATTTCAGGCAACATCAAGGAATAAACCATGAGGTTGCGTTGCCTCAGGAATGGACATATTGAGCAGCTGTCGGTGGTTGGGTTTTCATGATCACTTTTTGGGTAGTTGTAGGAGAAAAAGATGTTAGTTTACTATAGTGAAATGAAATTGTAGTATAGAAGTATAGGGTTAAGAAGATGAAATGAAATGGTTATTTGGGTGAAAATAAGAAGGAAGAATGTGTAGGTAGTAAGCAGCAGGTTTTGTTGAATGTGGGTGGGGGCTGAGAAAGGGTTATTTTGTTTTGTAAATCTGGGAATTGGGTCAATAAATATTTGGCAGAAGATGAGCCCTACTATTCTAACCACATAGGTGGTCTTGTTTCTCTACTAAACTATTATTGTTTCACTTCACTGAGCTTGTAGACATTTATTTACTCAACCGAAATAGTTGGAATTATAATAATAATAAAGTAGTAGATTTGCACTGGTATGTTTTAAGGTAGTCTTAATGAGTTTGTTAATTGTCTGGAAATCTACTTATGTCTCTGGAACCTGGAATTTTGACTATTACGCTGTGCCCACACCATTTTTAAAAAATATAATTCAATAATATGCCCAATTTTTAATTAACATTAATGGATTTCATTTTTTTTTTTTTTGCTATTATAACGTCTTTTCAATTTAGTCACTTTTTTCTACTTATCATTTTATTACTCTAATAATAAATTTAACCTTTTATTATTTATACAATTTTTAAAAATTAATCAATTTGACCAAATTAAGTCTTTTTAACACTTTAGATTGACATTATAATTTAGTATTTTTAGGCCACGAACTGTTTAAAATCAAATGTTTAACTTACCAAATTGCATCAAAATTAAAAAATTTAAAATAATTCAAGAGTAATGATTAAATTCACCACTTGTGTAGAGTATAAGGATATTGAGCTTTACTTGGGAAGGAAGCAAGCATTGTGCATACACGAAATTGGCGAGCGTGAGGTTACCTGTACACGTGTCAAAATCTTTTGTGATCTTTCCATCTCTCATTTAAGAGAGAGCAGATGTTGTTTTGACCTTTTGGTTAAAGCAGTCAAAACAGGGGGTGAATCTGCTGGAATGGATTTATGGTACGCTAACAATCTGTTTCCACATTTTTGGTGTCTCTATTTTCTTTTTTGTGTGGTTGATGCGTTGATTTAGGGATCTTACCAGATTTTGATTGCTAAAACCCGACACCACATCTTTCCCTTTTATCATTAAATTTATGGGAAAAAAACTGCCTGTAAGTGAATACCACCGTATCGAATCTGGGTATTACTTTGAGTACATCTCCTCCTCTCCCTCCCATTAATTTTAAATTTCAGATCATCTATCTTATCTCTACCTTAAAAGCAAAGATATTAGTATTGCGGATCCTTTTCCAGAATAAAAATTTAATGAATTTGTTTTTTAATAAAATCATTTTAATTTTGTAAGAAAATTTTAAATTGCGGTTAACGATTTGAGATGATAATAATGCATTTACTCCCTCAAAATCAAACATTCTGATTTATTGAGACTCATTTGATTTCATGAGTAAACTAACATTAAAAAACCACTTTAAGTATATTTACTCTAGATCTGATTATGAGTTAAGTAACTCGTTCAGGTTTAAAAGTCTACCTAGAAAGGACGAGGATTCGAAAAAATATAGACCCGAAAAATAAGTTAAAAAAAGAAGAAGGCATGTTTAGGAAACGGGTTGAGCTTCCGACAATTTTTTGGCTTGAGCTCGACTCGATTTTGATAAAAAAATTTATGTTGCGGTTTGTTGTTGCTTACTATTGTTATTTTGCTACCATTTCGTAATTATATTGCTATTATTTTGTTGTTATTGTTTGGATATTGTATACTTTTTTTATTATTAATTTTGTTATTATTTTAGAGGCATTTGATTTGTAAGTTGCAACTATATTAGTGTTATTTAAGTATAAAGACTTTTTTAATATGTATTTTTAATTTTTTGAGAAATATTTATTTTAATGTTTTTATACTCCCGATAAGTTCTTAATTTGAATTAGAGGATATTTTATAATTGATTGTTTTATCACATTGTGATATTTTACATTGTTGAATGAGCCCATGTGAAAACAATTAGATGATGACAAAATTATCAAATATTGATATTCCTTTTTTTTGTTCAAGAGCCTATGAATAGTTCCGTGATTTTGGCTAAACGATTGTTAAATCCTTGTGTTGGAATAAAATGGATTTTTATTGGTACAATCTAACCTATTATCAGAAATCAATTTTGAACTTGACAGATCATTTCTTTTTCTGATATAAAAAATATGAGATTTTACTAAATTGATTCTTAAGAAATCTCGAATTAGACTATTTGTACTTACATCAACAAAGGAAACACAGACCTCTTCGACGGAAGAACTTTTGTTGTCTTGGTCCCAACTCAACACTAAACAAGTCCGAACTAGTTGAGTACTTGTGTCAGAAATTCTTTGAGTCGTTTTGCCATTTCCATAAAGGATATAATTGATAACTCGAAGTTGCATATTATCTTTTTCCCGAAACGAATCCTCGGAGAAGAATGTTGCTAAATTTAGACTGTTCAGTATTTCATATGGGTTATAGGTCGAACCAAAACAAAATACTTTTTCTTGGTAGGTGTTTTGATATATTATATTTTTTAAATTTATTTTTATATAAAAAAAATACAGGCAGGCCGAACTCAGATTTAACATTTTTTTTATCCAGATTGAACTTAAACAAAATTTTAGACTTATTTTTTGAACTGCATCAAACCTAAAAACGAATTTAATTTTTTACACTGGCTCGACCAAACCCGACCAAAAATACAATGACTAAATTTTAAAATTTAGAGGAATATAAGGGCTTATGACATATTTTATTTATTTGATGTCTGACTTTGATCAACTGAGAATTCAATACTCTATCCGATACACCACATGGTTGTTGGGTATTTAATTTAATTTTTTGATATTCTTTATGTTGGTTTTACGATCCATGTTTGGGGTTCGTGACTGCTTCTTCCAACAATGTCATCTCCAAAGTTTAAACTTGGATTCTCCCCTTAGAAATACAATGTGCCTTACCATTACAGTCAACCACTTATTGGTTTGGATATTTAAGTTTAAACTTATCCAAATCTAAGATAAAGTGAAATAAATTTAGTGCAAAGGCAATTGTGGTGTGAGTATGCAATCACAAGGCATAAAACAATCCAAGGGGAACCTAAATTTCTTTGCTAGCTCTACTATTCAATCTTTCACAGCTTTCCATACTAACTTAGGCAAACAAACCAGTGACCACTGCATGCTTAGCTTCACTTTTTTCACAAAATTCCTTAGTTCGTCTGGGAAGCCACCAACCTTTAATTCTAAGATAACACTAAAAATCCATTTAACTATGCCTTTCCCACTTCTAATATTTAAATGTATGAGCTAAAACTTAAAGTCTAATGCGTATTTAAATTCGAAGGTCCAATTAACAAAAGGGTAAATTACATATTAAGTCACTAAATTATAGTAAGTTTATGTTTTGATCACTCAATTTCAAAAGTTACAAAATGGTTACTGAACCATTCGAAAGTTTTCATTTAAGTCAATAGAATGTTAAAATTGTTACCTTATCTGTTTGTATTGCCTACACTAATTGAAAGCACTCATTCTCCTTGTTTTTTACGGTTTGGTTTTTTTCATGAAACAATTTCGAACGTTACAAATTTGCGAATCAAAATTCAAATAGTTTTTTCTTCGATCTTCAACACTGATAGTCAAATCGACTTGGATTTAAGATATGTTCTTTTACTTGTTGATGGGTACTAATCCATGGTTCTAATTGTTAAATTATCTCTTAGAGCTCATTAGTTGTACTTAAAGAAAACCTTAACAACCCAGTTTAGTGACTTAAATGAAAACTTTTGAATAGTTTCATGACCATTTTGAGACATTTTGAAGTTGAATGAATAAAATGTAAATTTACTAATAGTTTAGTAACATTTGGTATAATTTACCCCAGAAAAATATAAAAGCTAAATTCCTAAAATTTAAAGCAAGAGTACTAAATTTCGAAACTCCTAAGACTACAGGAACCAGAGACAGAATTAGACCATAAAAATATATAAAAAACAGTTTAGGCCTAAGGCAGTAAATTTAACCCATAACTCTCCTTGGTATATAATATACTCAGCCTAACTCGACCAGTTCAGCCATTAAAATTTTTTTTTTAAATAACTCTAAAAATTAATTAATTATGAAAATGATTAGGAGAAAATTATATACGAAAATGATCCATCTATTAAAGTTATCGTCAGTATCTCCTGACACATCGACGGCACCACTCTCTTTTTCCTCTCAATCATCAGATTTTAAAAAATAATATTTTTTTGTGCCACTATTATGTTAGACAACACCTGTATATATTTTTTGAAAAATACGGATATTCACAGTGCAACAAAAATGAAAAACATATGTTTATAATTTTTTTAAAAAAATTGTATCAATTACAATAAATTGAGAAAAAAAGAGAGAAAGAAACAATTTAATATTTTGTTGTCTTTCTTCCGTCTGGCGTGTAGCTTTCTCATGGCTCTTAAAGCCAAATTAGCTTTTGGCCTTTATTTGTTCCACTTCCCAATCTCTGCAGTTTACCTTGGGTGATTTGTGCAGTTTACCTAGTTTTACGCCAATGAAGGTGACCAACGTCAATATTGGGCACATCTCACTTTTGCTTAGTTTTGTTGAACTTTGCTTTCTCGTGCAACTTCACTCCTCCCAAGCTTTAAATGTGGTAGGTCACGAGGGTGGTTTTGTTGAGTTTGGGTCGAGTTTAAGTATGATATTAATATATTTTATATTTGTCTAAGTTTGATTTAACTCGAAATATTGAATTAAATTTTTGTTCAAACCCGCTTATATTTGTAAAATATTAACTCAATCCTATTTTAGGTCCATCCATATTATTTTAAATTTTTTAGAAATTTTTTATATTATATTAATTTAATATTTAGTAATTTAATATATTTTTTATTTGTTGAAAATTTTTATATAGTTATTTTAACATTATTTTAATGTTTATATTATAGTAGTATTGTATATTTAGTATAAATTTATTTTTTAATGTGTTATAAATTACATAATATATAAAAACACATAATATAAAGTATTATAAACTTAAAAATGGGTTGATCTGGGCTAGGCTCGGGCCTTGAATGTTCAAGACCGAGCCCAACTTATATTATAAATGAGCTGAATTTTTTGCCCAAACCCATTTTTCACGCATAATATTTTTACCTAAACCCTCCCAAATTTTGGGCGGGTAGCTCGACCCATGAACAAGTCTATGACTAACCTATCAATCATATTTTTTTGCATTAAAGTAGTGTCGCCGAGCTGTCAGGAGACACCCATAAATTTTTTTTCATATTCTTTAAATTATTTTAATTGATACAATTTTTTTCATTGGTGTCGCCTGATACATTGGAGGCAACATTTAGAAAAAAAATATTTTTTTATTTTTAATCTATCTTTTTAATTAAAAACTCTTTTATTTATAAAATCAAAAAATAAATATGTAATTATAAAATAAAAAAAATTAACTAAAGGAGCTAATGTATTAAAAAATTAACTAAAAATAGAAAAAAGCTTAAAATAATGCAAAACAAAAAACAAAAATGTGAGTAAGAGAGGTTTCGAACCCAAGGCTCAAGTACAAATCCACTAACATTTTGCAGAGACATTTCAAGGATTTACTATGACCTTACATATCACAGTTTAAAGCCAACGGATTAAACTAAAAACCGTAACCTTCTTCATTTTTCTTAAACTTACGAATATAAAAAGGTTAGTAAGCTTACCAGCTTCATAAATTCTCAGTTATGCACAAACTTTAGTTTCCTCCCTCCATGCAGATCACTCCTTTATCCTTATCTTTACAAATAGATCGAGGAGAATAAGATGGAAGAAAAATGAAAAACAGAGATGAGAGAATTCCCCTTAGAAAAATGACACTCCATCTATATATATTCTCCCTCATACATATATCAAAATTCCTTTATTCAATCTCATTTTATTGTTTATAATCATGTTGTCTCCCACTAAGAGTTTCCCAATTCTAAAGGAACTGAACCGGATTTGAAAACCAACTATTTACCAATCAGCCCATTAATCTTTCTAATTTATACTAGAGCCTGCATATGGAAAATTCTTTCCAAAATAATAACCCAAAGTTACCATTGTATCGAACCTTAATTTTTTCGGGTGTGACATATTTCTTGAAAAAAATTATATTGTAACAACTCGATTTTCAATGGTGCCAAAAACAGTAAATGCGAAACCCTATTCTCCGATGATTTTGTTCGTAAATATTATTAAATAATACTTACGAGTTAATTATAATTTTATATTGAATTTTGGTTAGATAATTTTTTTGAATTAATGGTTAATTAAGGTATAAAAACTAAGTCGTAAAAACTGTAAAAGTTAATTGTTATGAACCTTAGTTACTTAAAGCTTAAAATGATATTAAAGTGGGCTTGAAATGGCAATTTAGCCATTACAAAACATGGTGGATAGTTGGTAAAGGTTTTTTCATTTTTTAATGTTAAAATATTATTAAATAATAATAAAATTTAAAAGTTGAAAAAGATGAACATTGTTCATCTTCCTTCTCAATTCTGTCAAAACTAAGGCAAAAATAAAAGGGAGAAGTCATTTTTAACTCCAAATAATTAGTCTCTTTAATGATAAGCTTTTTAAAGTTTGTTTTTCGTAATTTTTATGTTTTTGAGATTGTTGTAACTAGGTTTAGCTAACTCGTACCTCCATTCTCGAAACTGCTAAAGATTTAAAATATTTTCATTGATTAGTTTTGAAGTTTTTGGTGTTTTTATATTAGCTTTTAAGCTTGGAAATGAAATAGAGACTAAATTGTAAAGTTAAATGTTGGTTTTTGAGTATAGGGACTAAAATGAAAATATTATAAAATTGTCATGAGATTTTGATAGAAATTAATAATAGAGAATTGTATAAGGGTATAATTGATATTGGATTGAAAATTGAAGTTTAATTGTGAAAGTTATAATTGTTTCGATTTAAGGACTAAATTGAATAAAATATAAAACCTTAGAAAATCTGTGAAAAATGAAATTAGGTTTTCATATATATAGAAGAAGATGTTTTAAGGTAATTGGAATTGATAAATTGTAATGAACTATTATAGATTGGATTTTGCTCAATCGATAGATAATCAAGAAAAAAGAGAAATTACAGATTAGTCCCTGACACTTTATTTGTTGTTGTTTTCCAGGTAGGTTCATATGGAACTTACTGTATTTTCTTATTATGCTTTAATTGTGCATATATATATATATATATATATTAATTATATATATAATTGTAAATTTAATAAATTTTGGTATCAAATGGATTAAATCGTAAAATATGAAATACTTGATAAGTTCGAACAAATACGTGACATTAAATGATGTAAACTGTTATATGAAAGAATTAAATTGTAAAGAAATATTGATGCACCTGATTGCACTCGGTGTCCTTGATTGCACTTTCTTGCCCTTGATTGCATTCAGGTGCCTCTGATTGCACTTTCATGTCCCTGTTTACACTTCGGTGCCCATATATGAACTTCGATGCCTTTGCTCGACACTACAATGCTCCTTGGTGAGGTGAAATTACCTAGGTATACGAAATTATTTAGTAATGTTCATTCGACTATTAGATTAATAGAAAAAAAATGTCTATTAGTGTAATAACCAATTTTTCAGTGAAATCGGAATAGTGGTTTTGGGACTACAAATCTGACCCAAAAATAAATTTTTTTTATTTGATAGTCCGTATTGTGATAGACATGTTGTGTGAAAATTTTGATCCGAAAATTTTATCGATTAAGTGTTTAATTACGAGAAGGACTAAATCGCATAAAATGTGAAAGTTGAATTCTAGTAGCTATAAGGATTAAGTAGCTATGAAATTCAAAGTTAGAGGTCCTTATATGGTAATTAGACCATTAAATAAAAATCTATAGATTTTTGGTGACTTATCCATGGAAAAATTAGAAAAAAGTAGGAACTAAATTGGAAATTGAAATAATTAATTAATTAAAAGATTATAAAAAGAAAATATCATCTTATTTTCTCATCTTCTTCAACTTAAAATACATGGAAACCCTAGGAGAGAGAGAAGAAACTTTCAAGGCTTTTCCCTTGTCCCGTTTTTAGTAATTTTGATATTTTTGAAACCTAGATAGCTTAAACTATCTATTTGGGGGATTAATTTAAAAAGTTATCAAAGTATGGAAAATGGGTCATGGATGTATATGCTGAAAATTAGAAATTTATGGTAGAAAATGAAAGGTTGTTGATAGATAAACAACTTTTACAAAGTGATTTTTGATGAAAACATGATTTAGAGACTAAAATCTAAACTTGTGAAATTGAAGAAAAATTCTGGATTTTTATGAATACATGTGCTGTAAATTTTGTAATAGGATTTTGGTTAGGCTTGGAATAGAGAGTAAATTGCACAAGTTTCATTTTTCGAGCCTAGGGACAAAATTAGAATTTATGAAAAAGTTAGGGGCAAAATGATAATTTTGCCTAAGATGTAAATTGAGTCCAAATAAATATGAAATATGTGAAATTGATGATTAAAACTATTTATATAGATCCGGGCAACATAAATTCGAGGTTAGATCGAGTAAAAGAAAATGTTTCTGATTAGTAGATTTTATACGCGAACGAGCGTCGAGGTAAGTTTGTGTAACTTAATCGGGTATGTAAATATGTTTAATTGAATGTTGTGTTGTATGGAATGTGACTTATATTGATGTACATTACTTGAATGCTATAATGAGAAATTTAATATATGCTTGATATTGTGAAAAATGGTTAAGTCCTGATTGAAGATTGAATTTCGATAAATACATGCGCTTTCCCGAAACGAATAAGGTCCTGCATTTGTTGCAGACGGGATTTAGCTTGGACGAGTAATCCTATTGACCTTGTTATAGAAAGGATTTAGCCCGAATGGGTAATCCTGATATAATACCTCTCGAATATACGCTATGATTAGGGTTTAGCCTAGACTGGTAATCCTAATTGAGCTCTTCTGAGCATACATTACATAAAGGATTTAGCTGGACTGGTAATCCTGTTATACGATATGTGGCTCAAGAGTGTGTTGGTTAAGTGCCCTAATGGGTACCTTTGAATAAGAATTGATAGGTTATTGAATCGTACACCTCGAGTATACTACTTGAGCATCCATTGAAATTTCAATGATTCAACGGACATAAAAATCTTGACATGGCATGAGAATTATGAGATGAAATGATAATGATTTGAAAGAATATTGCATGACGAGCTCATCTATATTTACTTGATTGATAAGAAGATTTTGGTGACTAGAATTTTTGATTGAATGTATGTATTTAGGCAATTTGGCCAAATGGATGGAAAATGTAACACCCCTAACCCGTATTCGTAGCCGGAATAGGGTTACGAGGCATTACCGATCAATCACAACATAATTTTTATATATATGCATTCATAATCAAAATATATTCAAACCATTCACATTGTCTCTTATAAGTCTCTACGAGACCTTAAAACATGCTTAGAAGTGGTTTCGGACTTAACCAATAACATTTGCAAACTTTGAGAAAATTAGAAAATTTTCCAACATTTAAGTGTCACACGCCCGTCTGAGTAGGCCGTTTGCATCACACGGCTACCAAACACGCCCGTGTCATAGACCGTGTGAAAATAGGGCATACATACTGACTTGTACCACACGGCCGAGGACACGTCCGTGTGCCAGACCGTGTGAAATCTAAAGGGGTTACTGACTTGGGTCGCACGGCCGACTACACGCCCATGTGCCAGCTCGTGTGCCACACACGGCTAGAAGACACACCCGTGTGTCTAGGCCATTTCAAAACTGTAAGGTATACTGACTTTAATTCGAAAGGGTACCCTAGGGGACACACGGCCGTGTAACATGACCGTGTGTCGCACACGGCTGAGACACACGCCCGTGTAGAAAAAAATAGGCCATTTGCAAAGCCAAATTGCCACCATTTCCTCATGTTCACCTAGCCATCAAAATGTTATCAATTCATCACATATATGGGCAGCCAAAACATACCAAATCACATAAAATTCATGTCATTTCCTAATCAACCATTTCACTACTTAAATTCTCACAATTATACCAAATCAGTCAAACTTGCATAACTTCTAAATACATTTCATCATCATCATCTTATCACCTATTTCAAATCGCAAATTTTAACATCCCATAATCAAGCCATCACATAAGCATTATATACATCATATAACTTACTTATCAAACATATCATTTTGACCAACTTAAATGACCAAATACATACCAACAATTACAACCAAAAGTAAGCCAAATCTCATGGCTTAAATCATAATTCAAAACATATCATCAACTTACTAGCCTATACATGCCATATACCATATTTACAAGCATCCAAAAGTACCACCAAGATGATCGATAGTGTGATGAAGTATTCCCGACAATCCCTGAGTCCGAGTTAGCTTCGATAATCTATAAAACAAATACAAATAGCACACAGTAAGCTTCATAGCTTATTAAGTTTGTACCAACAATACTCAACAGTTCATAAAATACAAATCATCAATTAATAAACACTTAGTAGATTTCATATCATCATTCAATTCTAATTCATGACCATTTATCGTGAATATACAAATTCATCAGCTTCATTCACATAGTATCAATTACCACATAAGTATAGTACGTACCTATACTTTTTCGTATTTATTTATCTCATTCTCACCTCTTTGTTCAATACATTAAATCGTTCAAAAATCTTTCAACGTTTTAAGAACTCGCACACTTAGTGCATAAATGTTTAGCCGAAGCTATAATGATATCGCACACTTAGTGCCATTACATTAAACCAAAACTATCTCGATATTGTACACTTAGTGTCACGTATAGCTGAAGCTATTCCAATTCGCACACTAAGTGCTGCATATAGCCGAAGCTATCTCGAAACGCACATTAAGTGCCAAATATAGTCGATTTGTCATCGTACGCATTCGTAGTCACATATATACAATTTATGCATTATTAAAGCATTAAAAACATAATTGTAACAATGTTTATCACGTACGAAATTACCTCGTACTCAAAACTGACGAATCAGATCGATTACTCAATAACCTTCGATTTTCCTCGATCTAAATCCGAGTTCTTTCTTTCTTGATCTATATATATGAAAAATTAACCCATTTAATCACCAATTCATTCAATTTAATCCACAAACACATATTTAAATATTTTTTTTACTTTAGCCCCTAAAGTTCGACAGTTATTCAATTTAGTCCTTAATTCACAAAAACACAAATTACACAAAATTTAATTACATCCAAGCCTAACCGAATTTCCTAGGGACTCCTAGCAGCCTAAAACTTTCATTTATTTCACAATTTCACCCTTCAATTTACACTTTTCTCAATTTAATCCCTAATATGCATTTTTACTCAAAATCAATTTGCAAAACATGTATATCAAGCACCAGGCTTTCATAATTCATCATAAAACATCGTAAAACACATGATTTCATCAATAGAAACTTTCAAAATCATCAACACTTTCAAAAATTAAGGCATGGACTAGCTAGTACTCAAAGCAACGATCACAAAAACACAGAAATCATTAAAAACAGATCAAAACAATATCTTAATTGCTTGAATATACAAGGCCGAATGAAGAACCCTAGTTCTTATTCTTCCTTTAAAATTCGGCTACCAAGATGATAATGAGACCATATTTTGATTTTGTTTTACTTAATAATTCATTATTATGTAATTTACCAATTTAACCTTGCTTTAAACATTGATATAACACATAAACCATGTCCATTAATGTCAAATTACACTATAAAAGGTCTAATATCAACATAAGGACCTTTCATTTAATAAGTCATAGCAAATAGGCACCTTTATCATATGGAATGCAACTTTTGCATTTTATGCGATTTTGTCTTTTTTCTCAAATTGAGATATTAAACGATAAAATTAGCTCAGGAAATTTTCACACATACATACTCACATGCTATAAACATAAAAAATAATATTAAAATAATTTTACAATCTCGAATTTGTGGCCCCGAAACTACTGTTCTGATTTAGTTAAAACCGGGCTGTTACAGAAAACATGATATTGTATGCTTAGATTTAATAAACGAGATTGGTAAGTTTAGTTTCTGTTATACGAACTTACTAAGCATGTAATGCTTACTCCGTTTTATTTATCCTCTGTTTTATAGTGCTCGAAAGCTCGAGAACGTTGGAGATCATTGGAGTATCGTTACACTATCGACTATTTAATTTCGGTATACTTAGTAAAATCATTTTGGTATAATGACATGTAACAACCCATATTTCATGGGCACCAGAAAAGTAAATTTAGGGCCTCCGTCTTAGGAAAACGAGTCCGTAAATATTTATTAAAAATATTTATGAAGTTAGTTATGGGTTGAATTAGATTTTAAGTAGGTGAATTTATTTTAATTAGAAGTAATTAGTAAGAAAGGACTAAATTGAATAGAGCATAAAAATTAATCATAGAATAGAGAAAGGATAAATGATTAAATTAGTAAGTAAACCAAATTAGTGACATGTGTAAGATAGAGAATAAATATTTGTGTATTTAATTTATCAGTAGAAATGTATGTTATATATATATATTTACTTATATATTAAGTAAAAGATATTTATTTATTTATTATAATTATTATATTTTATCAAATAATTGAGATAATGACAAATGTGTGGTGATGAAATATTACATGTGTACATGCATGTATAAATACACATGTATTATTTTTATTCGTTATTATATAGATATTTTATAATTAAATATTAATTAAGTAAATAAAGAAACAAAAGAAAAAGAGAAATAGTTACAAAGAAGAAACGAAATAGAAAGAAAGAACGAAGAAAAGAAAAGAAAAAGGAGAAATTAGGGTTTGAAAGCTTGTAAGTTAAATTGGTAAGTCAATTAAGTCCCTTTCTTAGTGATTTTGATGTTTTTGAAGTCCTAGAGTTGAATACTTTTGAGTTTATGTGGAAATATTGAAAATTAATAGATTTTTTGAAAAGGGTTTATGTTGAGCAAATGATGAAATTATGGATTTAATTGATAGAATCATTGAGTAGAATTGATTAGAGGACTAATTGTAAACTAGGCTATAAGTTTTGAGTTTATGGGCTAAATTGAAAGAAGTTTGAAATTATGGTAAAATGATGGAAATTTGATGGTTATATTGAAGTTTTGATGGAAATTGAATAAGAAAATGATGTGAATTGTAAAAAGGAAGAAGATGAAAATGGTTAGGACAAATTTGGGATTTAGGTAAAAGCTGCATGAAAAGTTATTATTTTATATAAAATATGTGTGTTATTAATTAATTGTACTTATGCTAATTTTTGTAGCAAACAAGGAATCCGAGACGTCGAATACGAAGGGAAAGGAAGAAGTGATAGAGGAATAGCTCGAGAAAAATATCGATTTGTATTATCATATTTCAAGTTATTTCTTATTAAATGTTTAATTTTAATATATGTGTATGGAATTTGAATGTGAGGTAAATATTGATATTTAAGTTGAATGTGAATTAGATTTATTTGATGAATAAATATATGTATGTGAAGTTGAATTGTATGATTGAATTGAGTAATGTTGGTATGTATATGAATTTGAAATTGAGATTGAACTGTTAATATGATTGAATGGAATTTGAATGATTGTGATCAATTGAAAGTAGAAATGAAGTGAAAATATGTGATTATGTGAATTTGAAATAAATTATGATTGAATTGAGAAATATGTGATAAAATGTGGTCAAGGTGCAATTGATGTGAATTGACTAAAATAGAGGAAGTAATCTGATACCCCATTAACTAGTCGGGCTTAGTGGATATAGTGGACATGCCATAGGATAAGAAGAGTTCGGGGATTCTTCGACCTCGAGTTGATGAGACACTTGGTGTGTTATATTTGCTTCAGATAGATTCGAAGAGGTGTTGGTTGCCACTTTGCTTCGGCTTAGCCGATGAGACGTTGGTCGTCACTTATTTGCTTCGAACTATTTGATGAGGCGTTGGTCGCCATTCTGGTGTGTTTGGTTGGATCCGTGTATCCGCCAAAGTCCGAATCATGTTAATAGGGGAAAATAAGTGAAATGATAAAATCAAATGAATTGGATTAACTGAGTTATTGAATGAAATGAAAAAAGTGATATTGTAAGATGGAATGTGAGATGAAATTTGTAAAGAGATTGAAGGCATGAACCAAAGGTTCATGAAGTGTTCATAATTGAAATGTGAATTGAATAATTATATGTGGTTGAGAGATGAATCAAAGGTTCATGAGTTATTTGAAATCTCATTGATGATTTATTGGATCTATCATTGGAAATTATATAATGGAAATATGATAGTTTGGTTTGAATTTATATGTATGATTTGTGTGTATGATTTGCTAATTATCTATGTATGTTATGATATTTTATTGTTGCTATAATTTGAATTATGATAATACCACTGAGTATTTCCAATACTCAGCGTACGGTTGTTTCCCGTGCACAGGATAGGTAAAGTTGAAGTTCAGTCAAGCATCCAAGTTAATCCCGACCTCAGCTCAATTTTGGTGATGCATCTATCTTTTAGTATTGTGGCATGTACTAGGTTTGGTGTTTGTCACTTGTAAATGTTTTATATTTTGAATGTAAATGTGGTGCATAATCCTTAAGAGGTAATGAAATGAATGAATGAATATTCGCTAAGTTTGAAAGGTTTGATGAATGTTATCTAATCACGATTTGTAAGTAAATGTTTTGGGCATGAATTAGGTGTGTTTAGTATGTGAAAATAGCTCAAAAATGGTGAAAAATCATGTTTTCACACGGCCAAGTCACATGGGCGTGTGCCCAAGCCGTGTGGCAAAGTTAGAATTGCCCACAGGTTAGTCCCACGGCCGGGTGAATAGGTCAGATCTGCCTATGGGCTGGCCCCACGGGCAGGCCACACGGGCGTTTGCCCCTATCTTCAAGGTAAAGTTTCCAAAGTTCTCAGTTTAGTCCCAAAACATTTCCTAAGTATATTTTGGACTTCGTTGGTCCATATTAGGGTCTTAAAGGTGGAATTTGAGAAAATTTTAAATTGAAATATAGATTTATAATTCGCTATTGTTTGTTATTAGCGTTTAATTCTAGTAATGCCTCGTAACCCTGTTCCGGCAACAGGTAGGGGTGTTACATGGCATGTATAGGACAACTTGACCAATAGTAGCTTGAAAATGATGTTTTGTAACCTAGCCATTGGAATGGCTAGTAATGGTTTATTTTGGTGTGATTAAGTCGGTTATTATGATATATCACATGTGTTATATTAAATATATGTGATCAAATGTTGTTAATGCCTAAGTTAAACCAATGTAAGTTTAAAAACACATATGCATGCAGTGAAATGCCTTGTTGAATGATGAAGTTCGCTTAATTAAAATGCTTGAAATGGTTGGTATTGGATGTGAGTTCTAAGTGCAGGTCATTGGTGTGATTTTGGGTGAGAAATGAAGCTAGAAATGGCTTTATTTTGTCCACACTGGCAGACACACGAGCGTGTTTAGACCGTGTGTGATGCACGACCGAGTTCATTAGACGTGTAGTTAGGCCGTGTGTTCCCTGCACCTTAATTTTGAGAAAAATAATGCTCAGAATTGAGCACATGGGTAGAGACACGAGTGTGTGTCTCAGTCGTGTGTGCTACACGGCCTAGAACACAGGCGTGTGTCTTGGCCTTGTGAAACCTGCACCTAATTTCGAATTAAATTAATTAACTACACGGCCTAGCACACGAGCGTGTAGCATGACCGTGTGTACAAGTCAAAGAGTTACATGGGTTCGAACACGGCCTGTAGCACGGGTGTGTCCTAGGGTCACACAGGCGTGTCCCTTGGACCACACTGGCGTGTAAGCCCTGCACCTTAGAAATTTTGTAATTTCGTGAAAAATTCTTAGAGTTCTTGTTTAAGTTTTGACTAGATTCTAATGCTCGTATTGGGCCTCGAGGGTCCAATTAAGGGACGTTTTGTATGATCTCAATTAATGAATAGTAATTTACATAAATTATTATAAAATGTTTTAAAGGTTTCGATAATACTCCGAAACCCTATTCTGATGATGGATATGAGTTAGGGGCATTACAGTTAGATTATTATGAGAATACATTCAAATGATATAAGATAAATAAATGATATGAATGGTTCTGAATTGATATAAAAAATGTGGTTGGTAATTTATTGAATGATGTATATATATATATTACTTGATACAATGTTATATGCACACTCAATTATATATGACATTTACTTTATTACCGTGAAATGCTATATCAGGTTAAAGATAACATGTGTTTTGAATGGATACATACATTATGTGTATAGAATGATATAAATGATATATTATTGATGACTCCATTGTATGATACTAGATCAGCATAACAAGTATATGTTTGATTTATATGTGATTAGAATGAACAATGAATTCACCTTGATAATGTGAAACGTTGTGGCAGGTAGTTGAGTTTAATTAATTATTTCAATATTTTTAACTATGAATTATGGTAAGTTTACTCTTTTAAATCCTATGAATTTACTAAGCATTTAAAATGCTTACCCATTGTCTTCCATTTCCTTATAGATTGACGGTTGCAGAATGCGTCAGGTGGATCATCACTAAGCTTGCACTATCCTATCGGCAATTCGGTAGTCTTTTGAATGCTTGAACTTGGTTATATGTGGCATGTACATAAGAGTGTCAAAGGGTGGTAATACTAAGTATGTTTGTGATATATTGAGGTTGAACACTTGTGGCAACTTTTGAAATGTGATAAAATGTTAATTGCTCATGTTCATAGTTGGTATTATGTTGGCATAAATGGATGGGCAATTATTTGAGTTATGTGATTATAAATTAACTTATGGCATGTTTATAAGTTTTGCTAAGTGTTTATGTTCATTTGAATGGTGATATTATGATTCTAGCTTGTAGTTAGCATTTGAATGATATTTACATTGTGATCAATGGTATGAAAGGTGTAAGTATGGATATCAATTGACTACCAAATGAGGTACAATTGTAGGTTAACAGATATGGTATATGTAACGCCCTCAACCCGACTCGATTCATCGGCTCCGGATCTTGAGTTTACTACACATATCACTTAACCATTTATTAAACAATTTACAAAATTCCATTTCTCTAATTGTTTTTATATAAAATTTTCATTGAAAAATTTAGCATATGAAAACAAAAGAATAATTATACAATAACTTGTTACATTGAATTTGATATAGATCTTTAGAATCTAGAAATTTATTAAAATCAGACTCGAAAGGCATATTACTAGACTATGCCATAATTCCACTATCTGCATAATAACATACTTTGTCGAAACTTAGGTGCGCTCTTGACATCATCCCTTTGCAAAAACTCTTCCCAAATTCCTAAGACACATCAACAAACCTTGTAAACACAAGAGTACAAAGTGAGCTTTACTACAAAAATGCCTTGATGAATACTTTGTGTTCTTGTAAGAGCCCTTATGCCCAACCATTCTTCTAAACCATTTATTAAGACTGCTACTACTATAGTTTTCTCCACACATGTACGCCATATATCATACTTTTAAAATACCAATTCTAACTTATTTGGCTATTGAAGATTCTTTAACACATTACTTGATTTTCCTTGTTGCTTAAGTACTACTGTACAAAATATCCCTTCAAAATCCATTTCATATGTACTAGATTTTAATAATTACGCTTTGCTGTAACCAATTTTTCCCAGACATGTTTGACAGGCAATTATGACACATTTTACGATTAATTACCCGTAAATGATAACCACAAACTCTTATTCAAATGATTCCTTAGTTCACTATCACACAAATCCAGCTTATTATATATTATATGTAACAACCCATTTTTCAGTAAAATCGAAACAGTGGTTTCGGGACCACAAATCCGACCAAAAAACATAATTTATTTTTATTTCATTGTATGGTTCGGATTATAATAAGCATGTCATGTGAAAATTTTGAAATGAAAATTTTATCGATTAAGTGCTTCATTACAAGAAGGACTAAATCGTATAAAATGCGAAAGTTAAATTCTAGTAGCTATAAGGATCAAATAGTTATGGAATTCAAAAATTAAGGTCCTTATATGGTAATTATACCATTAAGAAAAGTATGTAGATTTTCTTAATGACTCATCCATGGAATTATAGAAAAAGGGCAAGGACTAAATTGAAAATACCAAAATACTTAATTAATTAAAAGATGAAAAGAAATATATCATCTTATTTTCATCATCTTAAACCTAAAATTTTATGGAAACCCTAAGAGAGAGAGGGGACTTTCAAGGCTTAATTGGGTAAGTTCTCTTGTCCCGTTTTTAGTAATTTTAGTAGTTTTGAAATCGGGATAACTTAATCTCTCTATTTGAGGGATTAATTTGAAAGTTATCAAGGTATGAAAATGGTTTATGGATGTATTATGATGGAAATTAGAAATTTATGGTAGAAAATGAAAGATTATTGATAGATAAACAACTTTTTATGGATATATGTGCTGGAAAATTTGTAATGGGGCTTTGGTTACGCTTAGAATAGGTAGTAATTTGTACAAGTTTCATTTTCTGGGCCTAGGGACAAAATCAGAATTTATGGAAAAGTTAGGGGTAAAATGATAATTTTGCTTAGGATGTAAATTATGTCCATTTAAATGTTTAATGTATGAAATTGATGGTTAAATTCATTTATATAGATTTTAACAACACTAATTCGACGTTATATCGAGAAAAAGAAAAGATTTTGGATTAGTAGACTTCTACGCGAACAAGTGTCGAGGTAAGTTCGTCTAACTTAATCCGGCATGTAATTATGTTAATTGAATGTTGTGTTTGTATGTAATGTGATTTATGTTGATGTAAATTACATGAATGCTATCATGAGAAATTTGATTCATGCTTGAAAATGGTGAATAAAGGTTGAGTCCCAATTGAATGTTGAATTCTGATGATTATATGCCCTTTCCTGAAACTAATAAGGTCCTGCATTTGCTGCGAACGGGATTTAGCTCGAACGAGTAATCCCATTGACCTTGTTATAGAAAGGGTTTAGCCTGGACGGATAATTCCGATATAATACCTCTCGATAATACGTTATGATTAGGGTTTAACCTGGACTGGTAATCCTAATCTAGCTCCTCTGTGCATACGTTATATTAAGGATTTAGCCTGGATTGGTAATCCTGTTATACGATATGTGGCTCGAGAGAGTGTTTCTTGGGTAAGTGCCCTAATGGGTACCCTTGAATAGGAAATTGACGGGTTATCGAATCGTACACTTTGAGTGTACTACTTGTGCATCTATCGGGATTCAATGATTCAACGGACATAAAACTCTTGACATGGCATGAGAACTTTGAGATGAATTGGTTATGTCTTGAAAGAGTATTGCATCATGAGCTCATTTATGTGACTTGATTGATATGAATATTTTGGTGACTAACATGTTTGATGGAATGTATGTGATTAGGCAATTTAGCCAAATGGATGGAAATATAACATTGTATGCCTAGATTTTAATAAATAAGATTGGTAAGTTTAGTTTCCGTTATACGAACTTACTAAGCATGTAATGCTTACTCCATTTTATTTTTCCCTTATTTTATAGTGCTTAGAAGCTCGTGAAGGTTGGAAGATCATCGGAGCATCGTCACACTATCAACTAGCATTTTGGGTACATATAGTGAAATCATTTTGGTATAATGGCATGCATAGGACAACTTGACCATTGGTGGCCTGATAATGTTATTTTGTAACCTAGCCATTGAAATGGCTAGTAATGGTTCATTTTGGTATTACTAAGTAGATTATTATGATATATACTCACACATGAGTTATGTTAAGAATATGTGATCAATGTTGTGTATGCTTAAGGTGAACTAAGGTAAGGTTGTGATGATGTTTGCTTGTAGTGATATGCCTTGTGAATAATGAAATTTGCTCAAATTGAATGCTTGGATTGGTTGATATTGGATGTGTGTTTCAAGTGTAGGTCTTGAGTGAAATTTTGGGTAAGAAATGAAGCTAGAAATGGCTTCATTTTGTCCACACGGGCAGACACACGAGCTTGTGTCTAGACCGTGTGTGACACACGGCCTGGTAATATGGGCATGTGATTAGGCCGTGTGTCCCCTACACCTTAATTTTGAGAAACAGAATGCTTTAAATTGAGTACACGGGCAGAGATACGGGCGTGTGTCTTAGCCGTGTGATCCACACGGCCTAGAATACCGGTGTGTGTCTTGGCCGTGTGAAACCTTCACCTATTTTCAAATTGAATTAATTGACCATACGGCCTAGCACACGGGCATGTGGCATGGCCGTGTGTGCAAGTTAGCGAGTTACATGGGGTCGAACAAGGCCTCCAACATGGGCGTGTCCCTTGGACCATACGGTTGTGTGAGCCCTACACCTTGGAAAAATTTTATAATTTCGAGAAAAATTTTTAGAAGTCCCGATTAAGTCTCGATTCAATTCTAATGCTCGTATTGGACTTCGAGGGCGCAATCAAGGGATGTTATGAATGATCTCGGTAAATGAATAGTAATTTATAAGAATTATTGTAAAAGGTTCTAAATGTTATGGTAATGCTCTGAAGCCCTATTTTGACGACGGATACGGGTTAAGAGTGTTACATTTAGTGGTATCAGAGCTACGGTTTAGCCAATTCTTAGATTTGACGTAGCGAACATGTGTTTAGCTATACATGCCATTGTATAAATTAGTGTGATGACTCCTGATCATTGAGATGTGTTTTTTCATATAATAATGTCATCCAACTGAGTTAGAGCTGAATCCGAAGAAGCTAAGAGTAATGCTTTATCTCCAGTATAAAGAGTTACATCTGTGTCTGGTAGTGAAAGGCCCGTGTCTGAGGGCCGAAGTGAGGAGGAAAAACAAGCCTTCTTTCAAATGATGAATGAATGGTTTACCCAGTACTTGAGAACAAACCCTGCTGTACAACGACCTCCCCTACTTGCTCCCCAACTGATTCTTGAGGTACCACAGGGTGCCGAACCTGTTAGAATTGATAAGCCTCCAATATATAAAATACGTAAACATGGGGCAGAAGAATTTAGAGCTACCGCAGATGATGATCCAGAAAGGGCCGAGTTTTGGCTAGAGAATACTATCCAGGTTTTTGATGAACTATCCTGCAGACCTGTCGAATGTCTAAAATGTGCAGTATCCCTACTGGAAGATATAGCTTATTATTGGTGGAATACCATAACTTTAGTAGTACCGATGGAGAATGTCAACTGGGAATTTTTCCAAGCTGAATTCAGAAAGAAGTATGTGAGTCAGAGATATATGGATCAGAAAAAGAAAGAATTTCTAGAGCTTAAACAAGGAAACATGACCATATCTGAAAATCAATGAGAATTTGTTCGGTTGAGTAAGTATGCTAGAGAATGAGTTTTAACCGAGGCTAAAATGTGTAAACGCTTTGAAGATGGCCTAAATGAAGACATCAAATTATTGATTGGAATTCTCGAAATAAGGGAATTTGAGGTGCTAGCTGACCGAGCACACAAAGCAGAGGAACTGAGTAAAGAAAAGAAATAAGCCAAAAGAGAGGCTCGGGTTTCTGAAAAAATAACTATAAGTAAGTCACAATCATTTACCTTTAAGAAATTCAAGAAGTATTATGATAGTGTGACCACCTTCACGGGATATTCTAGAAGAGAGCGGGGTTCTCAACGTTCTAACCCGAGGTCTTCATCTCTATTTGTGACTAGTGTGGGTTGTATCGGTAATTCTAAATCAAAATGTAAACATTGTAACAAATTCCATCATGGGGAACGTCGGTCTAGGGGAGCTTGTTTCGGATGTGGTTCACTCGACCATTTTCTCAGAGATTGTCCAGAAAGAGTTGAAAAAAAGATAGAACCAGATCTAAAGCCTAGTAATCCTGTCTCGAGAGGCAGACCACCCCGTTATCCTGACAATGTTAGTGGTAGTCGAGGTACTATCAAGGATACTACAGTTAGATCAGAGGCACGAGCACCTGCAAGGACATATGCTATTCGTGCTAGAGAAGATGCCTCTGCACTAGACGTCATTACTAGTACATTTTCTCTACTTGACACTGATATTACTGCATTGATTGATCCTAGTTCTACCCATTCATACATATGCACGAACCTAGTGTCTATTAAAAATTTATCTGTTGAATTCACTGAAATTGTGGTTAAAGTTTCAAACCCCCTGGGCTAGTGTGTTCTGGTGGATAAAGTTTGTAAGAATTGTCCATTGATGGTAAAAGGTTATTGCTTTTCAGCTGACTTGATGTTATTGCCATTTGATGAATTTGATGTGATCTTGGGAATAGATTGGTTAACCCGATATGATGCAGTGGTAAATTGTAAACAAAAATATATTGTATTGAAATGTGAAAATGGTGAATTGCTTCGTGTTGAATCTGATAAACTAGATGGACTACCTAATGTGATTTCAGCAATATCAACACATAAATATATCCGAAAGGGTTATGATGCTTACCTTGCATATATGCTGGATACTAAAGTATTTGAGTCAAAGATTCAGTCAGTGGCGGTAGTATGTGAATTTTTCGATGTATTCCCAGAAGAATTACCTGGTTTACTATCGGATAGAGAAGTGGAATTCTATATAGATCTTGTTCTGGTACAACACCTATATCCATAGCACCTTACAGAATGTCTCCTACTGAATTGAAAGAGCTGAAAGTATAGTTGCAAGAGTTGATTAACAGAGGTTTTGCTCGACCTAGTTTCTCACCTTGGGGTGTGCTGGTTCTATTTGTAAAGAAGAATGATGGAACGTTGAGGCTGTGCATTGATTACAGACAGCTCAACAAAGTTACAATAAAGAACAAGTATCCATTGCCTCAGATCAATGGATTGTTTGACCAGTTAAAGTGTGCTACTGTATTTTCGAAGATTGATCTTCGTTCTGGTTACTATCAACTACGGGCAAAAGAATTGGATGTGCCAAAGACAACTTTTAGAACCAGGTATGGACACTATGAATTTCTTGTGATAGCATTCAGCTTGACAAATGCACTTGTAGTGTTTATGAATTTGATGAACAGAATTTTCACCCCGTATTAAGACAAGTTTGTGGTGGTATTTATAGATGATATTTTAGTTTATTCCCGAGATGAAAATGGACATGCTAAGCACTTGAGAATAGTGTTGCAAACCCTACGAGAGAAACAATTGGACGCCAAATTCGGTAAATGTGAATTTTGGCTACGAGAAGTTAGTTTTCTTGGGCATATTGTGTTTACTGAAGGTATTAGAGTAGACTCGAATAAAATTTCAGCCATTGTTAATTGGAAGCCACCGAAGAATGTGTCTGAAGTCCAAAGTTTTCTAGGACTAGCTGGTTATTATTGGAGATATGTAAAAAGTTTTTCAATGATAGCTTCTCCGATGACTCGTTTATTACAGAAAGATGTAAAATTTGAATGGAATGAGAAATGCAAGTAGATCTTTTACAGATTAAAGGCTTATTGACAGAAGCACCTGTGTTAGTCCAGCTTGAATCGGGTAAGGAATTTACAGTTTACAGTGATGCGTCATTGAATGGTGTAAGCTGTGTTTTGGTGAAAGATGGTAAGGTAGTAGCCTATTCTTCACGATAGCTAAAGCCACATGAAAAGAACTACCCAACACATGATCTTGAATTGGCAGCCATAGTGTTTGCACAGAAAATCTGGCGGCATTATTTGTTTGGTGAAAAATGTCACATATTCACTAATAATAAAAGTCTGAAATAATTAATGTCACAGGAAGATTTGAATTTGAGACAGCACAGATGGCTTGAGTTATTAAAAGATTATGATCTTGTTATTTACTACCATCCGAGAAAAGCCAATATAACATCCCAATTTTGGTGAGATCGGAAGTGTGTTCTTGGGACCACAAATTCGAGTCGAAAAATAAAATTTATTTTTATTTTATTACTTATTTCGTAATATGATAGAAATGTCATGTGAAAATTTTGATAAGAAAATTTTATCGATTTTGTGTTTAATTACGAGAAGGACCAAATAGTATAAAATGCAAAAGTTAAATTCTAGTAGCTATAAGGATTAAATGACTATGGTATTCAAAACTTAAGGTCCTTATATGATAATTAGACCATTAATAAAAAGTGTGTAGATATTTTGGTGACTCATCCATGTAAAAATAAAAAAAGGCTAAGGACTAAATTGGAAAGATGAAAAGTTATTAAATGACAATTTAATTAAATGAAAAAGAAAACAATTTCATATCATCTTCCTCAAATATTTTCATGGAAACCCTAAGAGAGAGGAAGAAGACTTATCAAGCTTATTTGGGTAAGTAATCAAAGTATGGGAAATGAGACATGGATGTATATGCTGAAAATTAGAAATTTATGGTAGAAAATGAAAAGTTGTTGATAGATAAACAACTTTTACAAAGTGATTTTTGATGAAAACATGATTTAAGAACTAAAATGTAAAGTTGTTAAATTTGATGAAAAATTCTGAAATCATGTGCTGTAAATTTTGTAATGGGATTTTGCTTAGGCTTGGAATGGGGAGTAAATTGCACAAGTTTCATTTTCCGAGCCTAGGGACGAAATGAGAATTTATGGAAAAGTTAGGGGTAAAATGGTAATTTTTCCTAGGATAAAAATTGAGTCCACTTGAATATAAAATATGATAAATTGATGTCAAATTTACTCGTTAGATCTAGATAGACCAAGTTAGGAGCTAGAACGAGGAAAAGAGGAAAAAGACGGATTAGTAGATTTTTTATACACGAACAATTGTCGAGGTAAGTTCGTTTAACGAAATTGTATATGTTCTTATGCTTGAATTAAATGTTGTGTTTGTGAATTGTATAAACGCCATAAATAGGTCAAATGATCACATACTCGTTAAAGCCTGATAAACGGAAGTGCCCGAACAATTATAATGCCCGACAAATAATAAATAATAAAAATGTTAAATTTTATGCTTGAGTTGAATGTGAACATTTGAATTGCATAAATGCATAAATATATGAGATTGACTACATGCTTGATAATGCTTGAAAGATGCTAAATTCCGTTTGAATAAATGGAAAAATCGATGGATATGTAATTTCCTGAAATGAATGAGGTCCTGCATTTGTTGCAGACTGGATTTAGCTCGGACGAGTAATCCTATTGACCTCATGATAGAAAGGATTTAGCCAGGACGGGTAATCCTGATATAAGTCCTCTCGAGCATAGGTTATGGATTGGATTTAACCCGGACGGGTAATCCAGATTAAGCTCCATATGTTATAAAAAGGATTTAGCCTGGATTGGTAATCCTGTTGTATATATGTGTGGCTTGAGAGTGTATTGTAACGACCCAAAAGTCAATGGAGTCGAAAATAGTGGTTTTGGAATGTTGTTTTCCAAAGATAGAATTAGTGAATATTATTTATTCATAGTTACGAAGGTATTGTAGTATTATATTGAGGTTGATCTAATAATTTTAATTATTAAAAAGTTAGACCAGGTACAAGTGTATTAGACAAGGTACAAGTGTATCGGTTTTAAAGTCGTTGGTTTTGGAAATTGAGGTATCGGGACCTCATTTCCCTAAACCAGACTCGTAAATATTTTATTAAATATTTACATATATTAGAAGTGAATTAAATTTTGGTTAAATACTTTTGAAGCAAAAGTGTTTAATGAAAATAGAGGGACTAAATCAATTAAGTGATAAAAGTAAGAATTAATACTAAATTATAAGGTGAATCTATATTGAAAGACTTATTAAATAGATAGGCCATTGTTTTTATAGATTTTGATAATGTATATTTATTAGGATATTATATATATTATATATATAATTATTAAAGTAACAATTAGTAAATTAAGTTAGTAAATTAAATTAAAAAAAATGAAATGGCACGTTACAAGAAAAAAAAATAAAAAAAATAAAACCATTCAATTAAAAACCATTTGCAAAACGAGGTAAAAAGAAAGAAAATAAAACCAAAAAAAGAACCAGAGAGAAACCCAACAGTTTCCTTGTATGACAGCCACAAAATCCTCCAATCTAGATGCGTTTCTCCGCTTGAACCAACCGAATGAAGAAATTTTAAACAATCACTGCTCTTAATCCAAAATGCAACAAATCACAATACCTCCACTCATCTAGCAATACCTTTAAAGCTCATCGCCTCCTTCACACATTGCATGTCGCGTCTCCGAAGAAACCCATCCTTGGCGAGCAGCTAAGGGAGAAGCTAGAAGCAGCAATAAGAAAGGGAAAGGCACGGCTTCAGAGTAGTTTCAGTTGGATTTTCTGGTGAGATTCTCACACCCTTGTTCTTTTCTCTTCTTTTCTTGTTTTTTTGTCAAATGGTGAAATTGGTAAGGCTGGAAGGAGATGGAAGTTGAACGGTTGTTGTATGTAGATAGCATGCATGCTAATAGTGTTTTTATTTTCTACTTAACATCTTATTGATTATGAGTTAACATGAATGTTCAGTTGAACATATACCTTGAATTATGTTCAAAAATTTTAATTGATTAGTTGTACTCTTCTTTCTGCTTTTGAATATTCGAAATATTGAAGGTGAAAAGCTGGAAAATTTCATGTTGAAATGTTGTCCAAATGCTGGAAATTTAGCATGCATATTCTTTTATTTAAATGCTTTGACCGGCTGTTGTAAATGAAGAAAAGTGTGATTGTGGATTATTAAAATTGACTATTGATTGGAAGTGTTTAATGCTGACCAAATGCTGAAAATATAACATATAAATCCATTTGATTTAAATGCAATTAACTGCTATTTTAAATGAAGGGAACTTCGGTTCAATGTTGTCATTTTTTTTATTCGGCTACTCATTGTAAGGGTTAAATGTTGACCGGATGTTGGAAAAAAAAAATGAGCTGTTGTTTATTGATTTTAAGACTATGCATTGTTACTATTTGTTGTTATCTAAATTAAGGCTCCGTTTGTTTGCCAGTAAAATATTTTCTGGAAAATTATTTCTGGATTTCTGGAAATGATTTACTTTTCTGGTATTTGGATGAATCTATGTAAAATATTTTCCGTTGTTTGGTAGATTTCCTGAAAATATTTTATAAAAGCTGTTTTAAATTAAACAAATATATATTTAAGAATTTATTATCTTTTCATTGTTTATTTGAGTTTATTATATATATATATATTAATAAATTTATATTTTAAATTGTTTTTACATATATTGCAATGATTTTAAGTATATCTATTAATACATACTTCATCCGGCTAAATTATACAGTTTTCACTCAAATGCATAATTTAGCAGGATGAAGTATGTATTAACAGAATATGGTGAGAGTGGAGCAAGATTTTTCGGAAAATGTCTTACCGATTAAAAATCTATAAGACATTTTCCCTAAAATCCCTTCTCATTTTCCCGTGTTTCTGAAAATGTTTTACCAATGTAAGTTATTTTCAAGCAAACAAACATTGGAAAACTAGGAAAACATTTTCCGGACCCTAAAGGGAAATTTATGATTTAAATGCTATAAGTTGCTGCTGTTTCTACTGTTAAATGTTGGATTTTGATTGTTCGAATGTTAGATTTTCAACATTTCATCTCGGGATTAATGTTTAACATTTAAGCTATTAATGTGCCTTAATCTCTTGCATTATCAATGCATTTAAGTTGTTCAAATACATATATATTAATTATAATTTCTTGCATATTAAGTGCTTGCATGCTTGATGTAATAACCTGTCCAATTTGATCTTATACATAATACTGTTGTATAAACAAGGCAATCCTTTTTATGCAAAATGGGGTGGTCTGAATAAATGTATTAAAATGTTGTTAAAAAAAATTTGCATGTTTAATTATTATCTGAAAATAAATATTAAATCTGCTATTTTTAAGTATAAATATTAAGTTGTTGTTTAGAAGTGTGTAACTAAGAAACTACCAAATTAATGCATTAAATAGTTAATCGAATTATATCCTTGGTTGTTGTCTGAATTGATGTCTTAACGGTTAGAATGTGTGTTTATATATATACATATATATATGAAATGTGACATTATGAGATGAATCAATAAGTGATTAGAATTTAAATTGATAGTATGGAAATGTTATATATGGAGATATATAGTCGAATGATGAGATTGAAGTTGAATAATGTTGGTTAATATATGGAGTTAAATAGAATCTCGTGTTTACATGTTAGATAAGTTCGTTCGGTTTAATTTTAGTTTATATTTAAGTGTTTATATGTAAGACCATAGTTGGGTTATGGCATTCTGATGATAAGACCATAATTGGGTTATGACACTATGGATGTAAGATTATGGTTGGACCATGGCAGTGTTTATATGTAAGACCATAGCTGGACTATGGCATTCTGATGATAAGACCATAACTGGGTTATGGCACTATGGATGTAAGATAATGGTTGGACCATGGCAGTGTTTATATGTAAGACCATAGCTGGGCTATGGCATTCTGATGACAAGACCGTAACTGGGTTATGGCACTACGAATGTAAGACCATGGCAGGGCCATTGTAATGCATATGTAAGACCATAGTTGGACTTTGGCACAAAGGAAACATGTACCGAGGTTTCAATCGTCTTCACAGTATTCATCGATTATAAAAAAAAGGATGGTTTCGACCATCGTTTAACACACTTTGTGTGAGCTCCGGTAATGGTTTCGATTGACTTCACTACAACAAATATGGAAAGGTATGATGTGCCAATGATTAAAGTATGAATATTCATGAATATGAAAGGTATGATTTAAGAGATGCTATGTTTATGTACTATATCTTACCATGTGATGATATCAATAAGTTATGTGTTTAATCATTAGCTTGTGGCTATGGTAAGTGTTTAATATGCACCAAGACATGTGTGTATAAAATTTATTGAAATAGTGATACATAGAAAACATGATATATTCTTGAGTTAGATTATTAAAGTTGAGAAATAAACTCAAATGCTTTAGATATACTTGTGTTTATTCAAATAAGTGATGTTGTTTAATGTGGATTGGTTTGTGCCATTATATAAGTAAATTATGGATTGATCTATGCAAAGCTATTCATATAGCAAGTGATGTAAATTGAGATATATGCTCAAAACAAGTAAAGGTGAATACTTGTGAAAATTAAGTATATTATGAAATAAAGGGAAGAAAGGCATGAAATTGAAATGGTGATATCTTGTAGTTGTATGTTTAGATAGTAGTATGATGATATAATTCAATTTGAGTATTCATGTATCATATCATGTCTTAAAATATTTGGATTATAGAAATATCACTATGTTTTACTCAGCGTACGATTTTGTTTTTCCTGCACAGGTTAGGTACTCTCTTTTGATCGTCGACTCAGCATCCAACAACAACAATCTCGATCTCAAGTTTGGTGATGTTTAATTTTGTAATGGCATGTACCTAGGATGTCTTTGGTTGTTACTTGTTTTGTGAATGTGATGTAAATTGAGTTATAAGTATATGTTTATGTTTGAAGCTAGTATGCGTTTTAACCAAAGGCTTGATATGTGTATGAAACTTAAAGCTTAGCATCTTTAGTAGCTTTATGTTAGGCTAAATCGAGTGATTTTGGCACATTTTAGATCTACACGGCTAGACACATGGGCGTGTGAGACACACGGCTAGCACACGTACATGTGAGGCCATTTCGAAAGGTACACGGCCTGGCACACGGGCGTGTGGCTTGGCCGTGTGACCCAAGTCAGTGAATTACACAGTTATGGACATGGGCTGGGACATGGCTGTGTGTCCCCCCTCCGAATGCTCACTTAATTTCTATTAGTCCCAAAATGTTTTTAAGGGAACTTTAAAGCTCGATTTAGGGATAATTCGCATTTTAATGATTGAATTAGAATATATTTATGACTACTTATGAATTGGTTGTTAAATGTTTTGATTGGTTGGTAATATTCTGTAGCCCTACTCCGGTGACGGATACGGGTTTGGGGTGTTACATTTACTCTCTGAAATAGTACCTTATAGGTACCATTGAACATGAATTAATGGATTCTGATTTGCACACCTTGGGTGTACTAAATGTGTATCTATCGATGTTCCGAACAAATTCAATGGGTAAAAATCTTGACATGAAAGGACATGAATAAGAAATGAGTTATTACACGTACTTGTCTGAAATTCATGAGAATGATGTTACATGATAATTGACATATGAAAACATGAGATGATGATATTTGTACATGGGATTCTTTTGATGAATATGTTCATCCTTGGTTATAGACTTGAACACTTAGAGTGTACAACTACTTGTGTGACATTGGTATTTCAAGTAAAACGTGTAAAATGTTGATATGAAATAATCTGAACTCGAGATGTGTTATATGAAAATATACTTGAGATATAGCAATGTGAATTATACATGTTGTGGAAAGCATAAGTGCATTGGAACTTGATTGTTATTGAGCCCCTACATATTTTTCATGTTATTATGGAATATATGACTAACAAGGGCAATGAGGAGATGTGTAGGGCTTGAGGTCAAAATAGAATGAATGGTAAGTTAAGTACTATGTTATCCGAACTTACTAAGTATTTTATGCTTACTTAGTTTTATTTCTCTGTTTTAGAGTAAATTGGAAGATTGTTGGATTGGAAGTTGGGCAGAGATCACTTACACTATCCATCGGCCATGTCGGTACAATATGGTAAATCAAGTATGGTTGTAATGGCATGTATAGAATATATTGGCCATATTAGCATGTAAATTTAAATGATGCTTGTAATCTAGCCATTGGAATGGCTAGTAATGAGTTGTTTTGATATACTTGTAATGTCAAACTATGATAGCTACATATATGTTAAGTAGTTGATCAAAATATGTTTAACACATGGATTGAACCAAGGTAACATGGTAAATATGTATGCATACAATGATATGCCATGTTGAATGATAGAAATGACCTAATTTGAATGCTTGGAATGGTTGGATTGTACTTGGTATGTTTTGGTGCAAGAAAATTGTGAATTTGGGTGACAAATGAGGCAGGGAAATGACCTTATTTTTATCCACATGGGTAGACACACGGGCATTTGTCTAGGCCGTGTGTAACACATGACTGAGTACATGGGAGTGTAATTAGGCCTGTGTCCCCTGCACCTTAAATTTGAGAAACATAATGATCAGAATTGAGCACACGGGCAGAGACATGGGCGTGTGTGCTACTGGTCTAGAATACGGGCGTGTGTCTTGGCCGGGTGAAACCTGCACCTAATTTTGAATTGAATTAATTAACCATACGGCCTAGCACACCGGCATGTGGCACAGCCGTGTGCACAAGTCAGAGAGTTACACAGGGTCGAACACTGCCTCTAGCACAAGCGTGTCCTAGGGTCACACGGCCGTGTGCCTTGGACCACACGGGTATGTGAGCCCTGCACATTGGAAAAATTTTGGAATTTTTGCGAAAAATTCTTAAAGGTCCCAATTAAGTCCCGACTTGATTCTAATGCTCGTATTGGACCTCGAGCGTCCAATTAAGGGACGTTTTAATGATCTTGGTAAATGAATAGTGAATAATATGAAATGCCTGTAAATGTTCTAAAAATCAGCGGTAACACTTTGTAACCTTATTCAGACGACAGATATAGGTTAGAGGTGTTACATTTAGTGGTACTAGGGCTACGGTTTAGTCGGTTCTCAGACTGAATGTAGCGTATGTGGAGTCTAGAAATACATGCCATTATTTAACCTGTGATAGTGTGATATCTCCTGTCTCTGACGAAAAATTGTTTGGCAAATAGACAGAGATGCTTTCCAACTGAGCTAATTCCGATAATGCTGAAAGTGATACTCCTAATGTTCGAGTAAAAATGTTGCGTATGATAAAATGAGACTTATAAAGGTATGAAATAAATATTTTATAGTGGACATGTTAATGATAAATTTTAAGTGATATGTGTGTATTTATGAAAGTTGAATTTTAAGGCTTACAATCTCCACCCCTTTACCAGTATAATGTTATACAATGAAATTCACAAGATTTATATGGATTAAGCTCATAAATGTAGAACTAAAGATGATATTAAAAGAGTTCAAAGGCTGAATGATTAATGATGTAGTCAGAATGAGAATGGGTTAGTAAGTAAAGACGATATTAAAAGAGATATCAGATTTTTTCTGAGGATTATTCTGAATATGTGATGTCATTGTTAAGGAAGAAGTTATTCATGAGTAAAGGACTTATCTAGATATGATATGTACAGAATGGATTAACCGAAAATTCTTCCGAATTAACTCTTTCAGTGAACTAAATAATGTAAGATTATTGGTAACTTTATTAGTCAGTGGAATAATAATGAAATTGCAAAGATATGTGAATATAAATGTTATAATTGAGTATATTACAACAATCTCTTCTGGGTATTCAATATGTTCTGTTATTTCAAAGGCATATGAAATTGTGCATGTACAGATGCAATATTTATCGTATTGAAAGGCTAGTAAATTATAATAGATGGAATTACTGAAAGTCTGGTTGATTCATGAGCGGTATTGCCCTATTTTTCTTGGGTTTTCTAATTTGTCATGATTGATATAAGATTTGATGATAAGGTTCATGTGATATCATCTTCTACTTCTACTGATTGAAGCCCTGAATTGCGAGTGTGTAAGTTATATTGTCTTTATCACAGTTGTTTCTACTAAGAGTGCGTGATATTACCCTTTTGAGTTTTCTCTGAGATTATCATCAATCTCTTTATTATTCAAACATGGTTTATCTGTGAAAGACATTAATTGGTTGGAGGCAATTACGTTTATTGCCATTATAAATATTGGCTCGATCATGAAATTTGGTGATAGAGATCATAGATCATAGAAACTGTGTTACTGCATTGGTTATTATTGGGGCCACTTTTGGTTTTCCGTCTTTTAAGTTGAGGTGCACTATTGATGTTGAAGTGTTGCTTTATCTATATAGCTGAAATGTTAGTCATATTATTGCACAATGGTTTAAAATCTATCTGATGGTTGTGGCTTTGGAAAAACTCAAAGCTTCAATGTTAATAATTGAAATAGCTACATTGATGACCCAGTTATTACACAAAAGAGGTAAGATTTGAATGGACCGATAAATATAGGTAAAGTTTTGACCAGTTAGAAGCTTTGTTGACTAAAGTATTAATTCTGGTTCAGCCTAAATCGGGTAAGGATTTTGTTATTACAAATATGTATTATTGAATGAGATTATATTATGTTTTGATGAAGTAAGGCAAGGTAATAGCCTATACTTTCAGACAGTTAAAAACCATGTGGAAAGAATTACTTGATATATGATAAAAAATTGACAGCTATTATTTTTGTGTTGAAATCTGACAACATTGCTTGTTTGGTGAAAAATGTCATATATTCACCGATTATAAAAAGTTGAAGTATCTGATGTTGCAAAAAGATTTGACCTTGAGATTGCGTATATGGCTTGAATTGTTGAAAGATTGTAATTTGATAATTGAATATCATTCAGAAAGAACGAATGTGGTTGCAGATATTCTGAGTAGAAATTTATGTTTGCTTTGTAAGCCATGAATACCGATTGTAATTGTTTGATAATAACCTAATTTTAGCTGAGTATAGAGCTTAACCGATGTTTCTACAACAGAATAGTGAAACTTAGAAAAGTGATAATAAGTTGTAAGTTAAACGGGTATAGAATGAAATAATTATCGAATCAGGATAAAAGATTTGAATTTGATGATTGTCTGTTATTCCGAGACAGAGTCTATTTACTGAAGATTTTGGAGCTTGTACAAAAAATTATACATGAATGATCACAGTAGTACTATGTCTGTTTATCTGGGAAATGATAAAATGCACAATGATTTGAAAAAGATGTTTTAGTAGCCGGAATGAAATGTGGTATTTCTGAAATTGTTTATAAATGTTGGATATATCAGGAAGACAAAGATGATACTTATAGGATGGTTATAGCCAACGACGATACCTAAATGAAAATGGAACAAAGTTACTACGAATTTTATGTCGGGATTATCCCTGTCTATGAAAAAGAAAGATACCATTTGAGTAATTGTTGATTGTTTGATAAAGCCTGTACATTTTATTTTGGCGTAAATGGATTTCTCACTTGATAGATTTCCCGAATTATCTATTTTTGAGATTGTCAGATTCTATGAGGTGCTAGTTTTTGTTATTTCTGATAGAGATCTATAGTTTAAATTCTGATTTTGAAACAAGTTACAAGAAACTCTGGGTATATGGTTACATTTTAGTACTATATTTCATTTTCAGACGGAGGATAAATCTGAACATATGATATAGAATTTGGGAGATGTGCTTCGATGTTGTGTACTTGAATTTGAAGGTAACTGGAAAAAGTATTTACCTCTGGTTGAATTTTTTTATTATAACAGTTGGCAGTTAAGTATAAAATTTTTACTATATGAGGTTTTATATGGTAAAAAATGTAAAACTTTGGTGTTTTGGACTGAGTTCCGTGAGAAAAGATACATGTAGTTGGTTTGATTCTTTGAAATCGAAGAAAGATGAAAAATGATCTGAGACAATTTAAAGGAAGTATTTGATTGTCAGAAATCCGATATGGATCTAAAATGAAAAGAAATAGAGTTTCAGATTGGCGACAAAATATTGTTGAAAGTTTTGCCCTAGAAGGAAGTTCCTTGATTTGACCGTAAAGGCAAATTAAGTCTGTGATTTATCGGGTCAGATGAGATTATTGAAAAGAATTTGGACCTGTTGCGTATTGATTGATATTATTATTAGAGTTCTACAGAGTTCCTAATGTTTTTTATGAGTATATGTGTTAGGACAGTATCAATAAGACCCATCATCTGTTATTGCTTTGATAAAATATTAAATTCAGCTTGACATGGCTTACAGTGAGGGACTGATTGAAATTCTGGCATATAAAGTGAAAGAAACGAAAAATATAAAGGTAGCTTTAGTGAAAGTTCTTTGACAATGATGTGATATAGAGAAAGTTATATGGGAACCGGATAGAAACATGAGAAAATAATGTCTGAATTCCTTCATTGGTAAAATTTTCGAGGACAAAAATTTCTTAAGGGGGGAGAGTTGTAACAGCCCAATTGCGGTGAAATCGGAACAGCGGTCTCAGGACCACAAATCCGAGCCGAAAAATAAAATTTAGATTTATTTTATTAGATGATCCGTAATATGATAGAAATGTCATGTGAAAATTTTGATAAGAAAATTTTACCGATTTTGTGTTTAATTACGAGAAGGACCAAATCGCATAAAATGCAAAAGTTGAGTTCTAGTAGTTATAAGGATTAAATAGCTATGAAATTCAAAACTTAAGGTCCTTATGTGGTAATTAGACCATTAAGAAAAAGTATGTAGATATTTTGGCGATTCATCCATGTAAAAATAAAAAAGGCTAGGGACTAAATTGGAAAGATGAAAAGTTATTAAATGACAATTTAATTAAATGAAAAAGAAAATAATTTCATATCATCTTCCCCAAATATTTCCATAGAAATCCTAGGAGAGAGGAAGAAGACTTATCAAGCTTATTTGGGTAAGTAATCAAGCCCCGTTTTTAGTAATTTTGATATTTTTGAAACTGGGATAGTCTACTCTATCTATTTGGGGGATTAATTTGAAAAGTTATCAAAGTATGGAAAATGGTTCATAGATGTATATGCTGAAAATTAGAAATTTATGGTAGAAAATAAAATATTGTTGATAGATAAACAACTTTTACAAAGTAATTTTTGATGAAAACATGATTTAGGGACTAAAATGTAAAGTTGTGAAATATGATAAAAAATTCTGAAATTTTGTGAATACATGTGCTGTAAATTTTGTAATGGGATTTTTGTTAGGCTTGGAATAGGGAGTGAATTGCACAAGTTTCATTTTCCAACCCTAAGGACGAAATGAGATTTTATGGAAAAGTCAGGGGCAAAATGGTAATTTTTCCTAGGATAAAAATTGAGTCCACTTGAATATAAAATATGATAAATTGATGTCAAACTTACTCATATAGATCTGGATAGACCAAATTCGGAGCTAGAACGAGGAAAAGAGAAAAAAGACGGATTAGTAAATTTTTTGTACACGAACAATTGTCGAGGTAAGTTCGTGTAACTAAATTGTATATGCTCTTATGCTTGAATTAAATGTTGTGTTTGTGAATTGTATAAATGCCATAAATATGTGAAATGATCACATACTCGTTAAAGCCCGATAAATGAAAGTGCCCGAACAATTATAATGCCCAACAAATGATAAATAATAAAAATGTTAAATTTTATGCTTGAGTTGAATGTGAACATTTGGATTGCATAAATGCATAAATATATAAGATTGACTACATGCTTGATAATACTTGAAAAATGCTAAATTCTGTTTGAATAAATGGAAAATTCGATGGATATGTAATTTCCCGAAATGAATGAGGTCCTGCATTTGTTGCAGACAGGATTTACCTCAGACGAGTAATCCTATTGGCCTCATGATAGAAAAGATTTAGCCCGAATGGGTAATCTTGATATAAGTCCTCTCGAGCATAGGTTATGGATTGGATTTAGCCCAGACGGATAATCCAGATCAAGCGCCATATGTCATAAAAAAGATTTAGCCTGGACTGGTAATCCTGTTGTATATATGTGTGGCTCGAGAGTGTACGCTCTGAAATAGTACCTTATAGGTATCTTGTTGTATTTTGTAATTTCGCAAAAAATTCTTAAAGGTCTCGATTGAGTCTTGACTCGATTCTAATGCTCGTATTGGACCTCAAGGGTCCAATTAAGGGACATTTTGAATGATCTCGGTAAATAAATAGTGAATAACATTAAATGCCTGTAAATGTTCCAAAAATCTCTGGTAACGCTCCGTAACTCTGTTCTGACGGCGGATACGGGTTAGGGGTGTTACAGCCAATGTAGTGGCAGATGCTTTGAGCAGAAAATCCCTGTATACTTTGCAAGCAATGAATACCCGATTATCGTTGTCTGATGATGGTTCAATCCTAACTGAGTTAAAAGTTAGACCAATGTATTTGCAACAGATCTCTGAAGCTTAGAAAAATGATAGTAAGTTGAAAGCAAAATAGGTACAGAGTGAATCGACTCCTGGCTCAAAATTTCAGATAGGGACCGATGATTGTTTGTTATTCAGAGGCAGAGTATGTGTACCGAAAGGCTTAGAACTAGTACAGAAGATTTTGAATGAAGCTCACAATGGTAACATGTCTATACATCCTGGTAGTAAGAAAATGTACATTGATTTGAAAAAGATGTACTGGTGGCTGGGAATAAAACGAGATATTTCTAAGTTCGTATATAAGTGTTTGACATGTCAGCAAGTAAAAGCTAAACATCAGTTGCCTTCTGGGCTATTACAGCCGGTTACGATACCGGAATGGAAATGAGAAAGAATTACCATGGACTTTGTAATGGGATTACCCCTATCTTCAAGAAAGAAAGATGTTATTTGGGAAATTGTTGATCTATTGACATAGTCGGCACACTTTATTTTGGTACGTATGGATTATTCCTTGGATAGATTGGTTGAATTTTATGTTTCTGAGATTGTCAGATTGCATGGAGTGCCTATCTCCATTATTTCAGATAAAGATCCTCTGTTTACATCTCTATTTTGGAGCAAATTGCAAGAGGGTCCAGGAACCCAGATACATTTTAGCACTGCATTTCATCCCCAGACAGATGGTCAATCTGAACAGGTAATACAAATCTTGGAAGATATGCTTCGGTGTTGTATACTTGAGTTTGAAGGTAACTAGGAAAGGTATTTGCCTTTGGTTGAATTTGCTTATAATAACAGTTATCAGTCTAGTATTAAAATGACACCGTATGAAGCCTTGTATGGACACAAATGTAGAACTCCATTGTATTGGATAGAACTCGTTGAGAAAAAGTTACACAGAGTTGACTTGGTCTGTGAGACTGCAGAAAAAGTGAAGGTAATTCGAGACAGCGTGGAATCAACCTCTGATCGTGAAAACTCTTATGCTGATTTGATGCAAAAAGAAATAGATTTTTAAGTTGGTGACAAAGAATTCTTGAAAGTGTCGCCTTGGAAGAAAGTTCTCCAGTTTGGACGCAAAGGAAAAATGAGTCTATGGTTCATTGGACCTTATGAGATTACAGAAAGGATTGGGCTGGTTGCGTACCGATTAGCTTTACCACAAGAGCTTGATTGGATTCATAATGTTTTTCATGTGTCTATGCTACGGCGGTATCGATCCAATCCTTCACATGTTATCTCTCCGATAGAGGTAGAAATCCAGCCTGATATGACATATGGTGAAGAACCAATCAAAATCTTAGCTCGGGAAACAAAAGAGTTAAGAAATAAAAAGGTAGCTTTAGTAAAAGTTCTGTGGCAACGACACGGTATTGAAGAGGCTACCTAGGAGCTGATGAGGAAGCAATACCCAAATCTTTTTACTCGTAAGATTTTCGAGGACGAAAATCCCTAAAGGGGGGAGAGTTGTAACAACCAATTTTCAGTAAAATTAGAACAGTGGTTTCGGGACCACAAATTCGACCCAAAAATATAATTTATTTTTATTTCATTATATGGTCCGCATTATAATAAGCATGTCATGTGAAAATTTTGAAACGAAAATTTTATCGATTAAGTGCTTAATTATAAGAAGGACTAAATCGCATAAAATGTAAAAGTTGAATTCTAGTAGCGATAAGGATCAAATAGCTATGGAATTCAAGAATTAAGGACCTTATATGGTAATTAGACCATTAAGAACAATATGTAGATTTTTCTTGGTGACACATCCATGAAATTATAGAAAAAGGGTAAGGATGAAATTGAAAATACCAAAATACTTAATTAATTAAAAGATGAAATGCAATATATCATCTTATTTTCATCATCTTCAACCTAAAATTTTATAGAAACCCTAGGAGAGAGAGGGAAACTTTCAAGGCTTAATTGGGTAAGTTCTCTTGTCCCGTTTTTAGTAATTTTGGTGTTTTTGAAACCGAGATAGCTTAATCTCTCTATTTGAGGGATTAATTTGAAAAATTATCAAGGTATGAAAATGGGTCATGGACATATTATGCTGGAAATTGGAAATTTATGGTAGAAAATGAAAGATTATTGATAGATAAATAACTTTTACAAAGTGATTTTTGATGAAAACATGATTTAGGGACTAAAATGAAAAGTTATAAAATTTGATGAAAAATTCTAAAATTTTACGAATACATGTGCTGAAAAATTTGTAATGGGGCTTTGGTTAGGATTGGACTAGGGAGTAATTTGCACAAGTTTCATTTTTCGGACCTAGGGACAAAATTAGAATTTATGAAAAAGTTAGGGGCAAAATGGTAATTTTTCCTAGGACGTAAATTGATTCCATTTAAATATGAAATGTATGAAATTGATTGTTGAATTCATTTATATAGATTCAGACAACACTAATTTGAGGTTAGATCGAGGAGAAGAAAAGATTTCGGATTAGTAGACTTTTACGCGAACAAGTGTCGAGGTAAGCTTGTGTAACTTAATCCAGCATGTAGTTATGTCAATTGAATGTTGTGTTTGTATGTAATGTGATTTATCTTGATGTAAATTACATGAATGCTATCATGAGAAATTTGATTCATGCTTGAAAATGGTGAATAAGGGTTGAGTCCCGATTGAATGTTGAATTTCGATGATTATATGCGCTTTCCTGAAACTAATAAGGTCTTGCATTTTTTGTGAACGGGATTTAGGTCGGACGAGTAATCCCATTGACCTTGTTATAGAAAGGATTTAGCCCGGACGGGAAATCCCGATATAATACCTCTCGAGCATACGTTATGATTAGGGTTTAGCCTGGACTGGTAATCCTAATCGAGCTCCTCTATGCATACGTTATATAAAGGATTTAACCTGGATTGGTAATCCTGTTATACGATATGTGGCTCGAGAGAGTGTTTATTGGTTAAGTGCCCTAATGGGTACCCTTGAATAAGAAATTGACGGATTATCGAATCATAATGGCTAAGTATATACATCACAAAACATACTTCCACAACTAGTAGCCTATACATGCCATACTTCAATATATATATATATATATATTCAAAAGTACCAAAATGAGGTTCGATAGTATGGTGACGATCCTTGACGATCCCCAAGCTTGCAGTAGCTTCAATATCTATAAAATAATGTAAACACACACAAAGTAAGCTTTCAAAAGCTTAGTAAGCTCGTACCAAAAACATCAAGAATATAAAAGAAGAAACATCAACACATAAATACTTATAATTTCTCAACTCATCCATCAAGTCCATGCCAACACTAACTATATGTTTATACAAATTCAATAAACTTTTATGCATTTTACCACCTACCACATAGGTATTATACTTACTAGAACATTTTCATATTCATTCGTTTTCAATCTCACCTCTTGTTCGAATACTTTAAGACTTTCTGAAAATCACCAACGCTTTAAACATCTACACACTTAGTACTTAAAGGTTAGACGAAGCTAGAACGATTTTGCACACTTAGTGCCATCTCAATTAACTGAAACTAAGTCGGTATCGCACATTTAATGCCTCAAGTAGCTGAAGCTAGTTTAAATCGCACACTTAGTGCCAAATACCGTTGATTTATCATAGTATTCATCTGAACTAAATAAATGTACAATCCATGTATAATAAAGGCATCAAAACCTACTTATGACATCATATTTTGCGTACGAACTTACCTCGTACTCGAAATTTGTCGACTCAAACTGTTTACTCCACAATCTTCGATCTCTCTCAGTCTAAGTCTGAATTCCTCTTTTCTTGATCTATAGGTATTCCAAATTAACCCTTTTATTTACCAAATCATTCAAAACAATCCATATACACACAATTAGGGTATTTTGCAAAATAACCCTCAAATTTTCACATTTCGACACTTTAGTCCCTAATTCACAAAATCGCAAAATACACAAAATTTGAATATACTCATGCTTGGCTGAATTCTCCTAGTTCTCATACAAATCCATACATTTCATTTATTTCACATTTTAGTCCCTCAAAATAACATTTTTATACATTAACCCAAATTACTTAATTTCATCAAAAATTCAAAAACAAAACATTTAAACCCAACATCAAGCTTCCATAATTCATCAAATAATATCACAAAGTTCATAGTTTCATCAATGGCACATTTCAAAATCATCACCAAAGTCAGAAATTGAGGCACGAGTTCAATAGTATACGAAGCAACGATTATAAAAACGTCGAAATTATCAAAAATCAAACAAAATTCATACCTTAATTAAGCCTTGTATGTGCCGAAACTTAAAGCTCTCTAAACATAGGTTTTCTTTTCTATTTTCGGTGGATGAACATACATAATGGCCTTATTTCATGTTTTATTACTTATTATTAACTTAATAAGCAAATTCCAATTTTGCCCTTGCTAAATAAACATATATCTCATATTCATTAAGGCCATATATGTCTATTAACCATATAAATGGCATAATAACCACATAAGAAACTCTCATTTTTAAAGCCAAGTCAAATAGGAACTTTTAACATCTAGCACACAACTTTTACATTTTACACGATTAGGTCCTTTTTGCAAATTAAGCACACAAACAATTAAATTTTCACACGAGACTTTCACACATGTCAATTCACTTATAAATAGCACAGAAAATAATATAAAAATATTTTTCTGTCTCGGATATGTGGTCCATAAACCACTATTTCGACTAGGGTCAAAATCAGACTGTTACAACGTGACTAACTAAAAATATGACAAATGCAAGCGCACCTATCGATAAATAGTATAGCTACGTTGAGAAGAGATATCGTATCCACGAGGACTAAAATTACTAGTAATTACTGTTTTCCTACTATTTAGCCGACAATTTGGAGTTATTGTTTTAAACTAAAATTACTAAATTAATCTAACTAAAGAACTTAACAGAGAATAAATCGGGAAAAGAATCGAATAACAACCAATGAGAGAAATAATACCCAGAAAAGAATTCACCTAGACTTCATCTATTATGATGGATCTGATTTAAATGATTTTCACTTGGTATCTTGATCCATAGAAATCCCTAAATTATACTAATATATCTTTCAAGAGTAAAAGCAACTGACTCTAGGTTGATTAATTGAAATTTCTTTCTAATTAAAACCCCTATTATCGAATTAACTTGATCTACGGGTTCCCTTATTAGATTTAACTCTAATCCAATAGATTTATGTCATCCTATATCTAGGATTGCATGCAACTCCACTCAATTATGCTAGATCTACTCTTAAATAGGGACTTTTTCTCCTTTGATTAAGCACATTAAACATGAATTAATATCCCAAAAATATTAAAACAAGTGATAAGCACGCATAAATGAGGATAAGAATAAAGTATTTATCGCATAAAATAGAAATTAAACAGAAAAATTCATCATAGGGTTCATCCTCCCCTAGGTATCTGGGGAATTAGTTCATAATTGTGAATAAAAACATCTTAAAGACAGAATAACCATAAGAAATAAAAGAACTCATAAAAACTTCAAGAGAAATTAAAAGGAGGTCTTCAATCTTGATAGAAATCTGCTTTAGAGTTGGCTACAATGGTGTTCTTCGAGTTGTTTTCTTCAAAATTCTCTAATGGCCTCCTTCTCTCTTCTTCTATTTGGTATTTAAAGACTTTAGAATGACCAGAAAGCCTAAAAATTGTGTTTTTCCACGTGTTTGGAATGCAAGTCACAAAATCAACACGGTATGGCACATAGTCGTGTGTTCAACCCGTATGGCTCACATGACCGTGTGTCCAGGCCGTATGGGAAGGCTCAGCCCATGTGGCTCTTAAAATCTGCTCTTTTTGTCTGATTTTAGCTTATTTTTTGCTACAAAATGCTCTTCTAAGTATAGAAACATGAATTTAAAATATTAAGAGCATAAAATTCACTAATTTGTATAAATAATCATCCAAAAACTTATTAAGAATGAGATTAAAATATGTTACTTTTATCACTTATCAGAAGTTGTCTTAGTGATTGTTATATTGGTAGAATAAATGATTAATTCGGGTTGCTTTTCTAATTCTAAACTAATTTGAGAACAGATCCTAAAAGTCTCTCTCTCTGTAGAAATAGAGTGTGGGTAGCTTGTAACCTACTAGGCTTTTTGAAAGAGAAAACGAACCAAAAAGGAAGTGCTTCTATGTGTATCATATCAAATAATGTGTAGAAGGGAATGCTATCTTTGTTTATGCAGTATTTCTTGATAATGTGCTCATATTGTCTCTTCATTGGACATTATTTTTTCTTTTTCTTTCTTCTCTAGTATGTGGAAACTGATAACCCATTAATACTGAAATTTCTATCTGCATTCATCCTTTTTGTTATTGGTACATTTTGCAATTCAAATGGATTTGCCTTACATTTTAAAATTTCTTTGTTATTTTTGTGATAAAGTTCCACAAAGAGGTTTCAAATGTACAGGAGGATTAACGGCCTCAGAAGTAATCTCTCTTTTTCGAAGTTTCTATGAACAGGGGAATCTTAATGGTATGTAATTTCTGCTTCAATGCATTGTGGAATTTCTAGTCTATTAAGAAATAAATATAAACAAAGAGATATCTAGGAATGCTAGGTTAGTAAGAATATTCCAAGCTCACATCAAACATTTTCCAGAGTTCAAGATCTCAATAATAGTGGAGTTGTAATCTAGGGGCTAAAGCTTGATGCAATTGTTATCTAGGGAGTAAAGCTTGATGCAATCTTGGATATCATCATAGCATATCTGCTTTAATCCATATCCTTGTGAAACAGTACTCTTGAATCTGTTAACTATACAATTCAAGTGAAAATATGTTGAAATTGGGTACAAATAATCAAATCATGTATAAGGTAAATATTTTGGAACAAATAAATTCAGATTTTGGTTTTTAATTAAGGATGTCTAATATTTTAAATAAATTAGTTGAAACAAAATGCCGCCAAAGTGACCTCTTTTGTGTAGATTAGTTTATTTGAAATATTAAGATGGTTATATGTTTTTGTGATTCATGATTTTATTGATTGACCCAAAGGTAAGTTAATATTTGGCAGAATTACAACGACATATGTGGTGATAAATGTGTGACATTTATAAGGTATTTTATGTAAGCAATAAGTTAGTCCAAAGATTAATTCATTGCTTGACATAGTTTGTTGTCAATGTTTGATTGCTACAACAAGAGTACCGTTTACTATTAATATTACTGTCCAAAGACTTGATATTAATGTAGTGTTTGGTATCTTGAGATGGGATTAGCCATTATATTGAATTTATTGTTTACTTATTAATATTGATTTAAGATTGTTTTTGTTCTCTATTCAGCTAATTCATCTTCTGCTACTACAATATCTGCTAATATCAATTCTATACTCATGCTTAATGGAACTAATTTTAAGGAATGAAAAAGACACTTACTTATAGTGCTTGGCTGTATGGACATAGACCTTGCACTAAGGGAAGAACAACCTGCACCTCTCATTGCGGAAAGCACCCCTGATATAAAGAGGGACTTTGAGAGGTGGGATCATTCAAATCGCATAAGTCTAATGATCATGAAACACAGCATTCCAGAAGCCTTTAGGGGCACAGAATCTGAAGAGATTACTCAAGCCAAAGGTTTCCTTGATGAAATTGAGAAACGTTTTGCTAAAAACGATAAGGTTGAGATGACATCACTTCTGACTTCTTTGATGTCTATGAAGTATAAAGGTCAAGGAAACGTAAGAGAGTACATTATGGAGATGTTCAATACTGCTTCAAGACTTAAGGCACTTAAGATCGAACTTTCTGAGGAATTGCTTGTTCTTATGGTTTTGGTATCACTTCCTGCATAGTTTAACCAATTTAAAATTAGTTATAACTGTTAAAAGGAGAAATGGACCCTAGATGAGCTCATTTCTCATTGTGTGCAAGAGGAAGAAAGGTTGAAGCGTGATAAGTATGAAAGTGCTCATTTGGCCAATGCCCTTAAGGACAAGGGCAAGAAAAGAAAATATCAGAATGAAGTTGCTAAGGGTCCAGCTCAAAAGAAACAACAACAAGCTACAGAGAGTTGTTTCTTTTGTAATAAGTCTGGACACGTAAAGAAAGATTGTACCAAATATCATGCTTGGCGTGTAAAGAAAGGTATAATTTTTAATTTGGTCTGTTTTGAGATTAATTTAGCTTCAGTACCTAGAAACACTTGGTGGATAGATTCTGGTGCTACTACTCACATAAGTGTTTCTATGCAGGGTTGCCTGAGTTACCGAAAGCCAAGTGATGGTGAAAGACACATCTTTATGGGCGATGGAAAATCGGTAGAAGTGGAAGCAATTGGGCATTTTAGGTTGCTATTGGGAACTGGTTTTTATTTGGAATTAAAAGACACTTTTGTTGTACCGTCATTTAGACGGAATTTAGTTTCTGTTTCTACGTTGGACAAATTTGGATATTATTGTTTATTCGAAAACAATCAATTTAATTTGTCTTTAAATTCAAATGTTATTGGAACTAGTTATTTAAATACTTATGACAACCTTTATTTGCTAGAAACAGTTGTATCCTATAATGAAACCTTGCATGTGGAATCACGTGGTATTAAACGCAAATTAAATAAGGAAAATTCAGCATCATTATGCAATAGGCGCTTAGGTCATATCTCAAAAGTTAGAATTGAACGCCTTGTGTCTGATGGAATTTTAAAGTCCCTTGACTTCACAAACTTTGATGTTTGTGTCGATTGCATCAAGGGAAAACAGACCAAAACCAAGAGATTGGGTGCCAACAGATCTTCAGACGTCTTAGAATTAATTCATACAAATATATGTGGGCCATTCCCTACGGCTTCATGGAATGGTCAACAATATTTCATAACATTTATAGACGATTACTCACGTTATGGGTACCTATATCTAATTCATGATAAATCTCAGTCTTTGGACGTGTTCAAAACTTATAAAGCTGAAGTTGAGAATCAACTCAACAGAAGGATTAAAAACGTTAGATCTGATCGTGGTGGTGAGTACTACGGTAGATATGATGGCTCAGGTAAACAATGTCCAGGACCATTTACGAAATTCCTAGAGGAATGTGGTATTGTCCCACAATACACCATGCCAGGATCACTTAGTATGAATGGTGTAGTTGAAAGACGAAACAGAACTCTTAAAGATATGGTAAGGAGCATGATTGCTCATTCTATCTTACCTGAGTCCCTCTGGGGAGAAGCATTAAAGACAGCAGCTTACATTCTGAATAGAGTACCCAATAAAGCAGTTGCAAAAACACCTTATGAGCTTTGGATAGGTCAAAAGCCTAGTCTAAAGCACTTTCACATTTGGGGATGTCCAGCTGAGGCAAGGCCTTATAGGCCTCATGAAAAGAAATTGGGCTCCAAAACAATAAGCAACTACTTTATTGGCTATTCTGAGCGATCTAAGGGCTATAAATTTTATGATCCCATAATAAAGAATATTTTTGAGACAGGAACTGCAACATTTTTTGAGGATGTTGAGTTTGGGGGGAGAAATAAGGTTAGAGACATTGCTTTTGAGGAGGAATTGGATTCTAACTCAATTCCTACTATCACTTTTGATGATGTTCAGGTTCTTATACCTATAATTGATCAAGAAGTGAATCCAGAACCTCTACAAGACAATGTTGAACAACTCCCTATTCAAAATGAGGTAATTGTTCCAGAAGAACAAACTCAACAACCTCAAGAACAAGTGCCATTAAGGAGGTCCACAAGAGAAAGGAGAAATGCTATTCCAGATGATTATATTGTATTTCTCCAAGAACATGAGGATGATAATGGAATGATGGAAGATGATCCAATCAACTTTCATCAAGCCATGAAAAGTTCTAATTATCAAAAGTGGATTGATGCCATGAAAGATGAGTATAAATCTATGCAAGACAATAAAGTTTGGGAACTTGTCCCATTACCTGAAGGTGCAAAACCAATTGGTTGTAAATGGATATTTAAAACCAAGAGGGATGCCAATGGTAATGTAGAAAGGTATAAGGCACGTCTTGTAGCTAAAGGATATACTCAGAAAGAAGGCATTGATTTTACAGAGACCTTCTCTCCATTTTCATCGAAAGACTCCTTCAGGATAATCATGGCACTTATTGCTCATTTTGATCTTGAGTTACATCAGATGGATGTTAAGACTGCTTTTCTTAATGGCGACATTGAAGAAAACAATTTATATGGTGCAACCAGAAAATTTTGAGTCAAAAGACTCAAAGAATATGGTTTGCAAATTGACAAAATCCATCTATGGACTCAAACAAGCTTCCCGTCAATGGTACCACAAGTTTCATCAAATAATTATTTCGTTCGGTTTTAAGATAAATGTTGTTGATGATTATGTGTATCACAAATTCAATAGGAGTAAGTACATATTTTTGGTTCTATATGTTGATGACATTTTGCTTGCCACTAATGATATAGGCTTATTGCACGAAACCAAGAGATTTTTATCCAAGCATTTTGAGATGAAAGATCTTGGGGACGCCTCTTTTGTTTTAGGAATTCAGATATATCGAGATCGATCTCGAGGTATTCTTGGATTATCACAAAAGAGCTATATCGATAAAGTACTCAAAAGGTTTGGCATGCAGAATTGTAGACTAGGTGACACCCCTGTCGCTAAAGGAGACAAATTTAGTCTGACTCAATGCCCTAAAAGTAACCTTGAAATTCAGGAAATGCAAAAGATTCCCTATGCATCAGCTGTTGGGAGTTTAATGTATGCTCAAGTATGTACGCGTCCGGATATTGCGTACATTGTTGGGATGTTAGGCAGATATTTAAGCAACCCTAGTACAGACCATTGGATAGCAGCCAAAAGGGTTATGAGATATCTTCAGAGAACAAAAGATTACATGCTTACTTATAAGAAATCAGATCTTTTGGAGGTCATAGGGTATTCTGATTCTGATTTCACTGGATGCCAAGATAGTAGAAAATCTACATCAGGCTATATTTACCTGTTAGCCGGAGGAGCTATATCTTGGAAAAGTGTCAAACAGACACTTGTTGTAATATCCCGAATTAGGGCCTAATTGGAGTAGCGGTTACGTGACCACAAATCTGAGATAGAGATAATTGTTTTATAATTATTTTGATGTTTATGATATGATTGCATGATTGTGTGAAAATTTCGTGATGAAATCCTATGCCTAAAGTGCTTAGATTGAAATTAGGGACTAAATCAAATAATTTGTAAAACTTGCATTCTAGGAGTTTTTAGTATGAAATTGTTTTGGAATATTAATGAGGAGGTCTTAAATATCAATTTGACTAATTTCTAAGTCTATGGACAAAAATTGGACATGGATGGAATTTTTGGAAAGTTTAGTAGTAAGGGCATTTTGGTCATTTAGTTATTAAACTGAATTAAAAACAAAATTAAAAGCCAATTTTTGTCCATCTTCTTCATTAGGCTAAAATTTCAAGGGTTCTCCATATCTAGTGTTTGTTTCAAGCTTCCAAGCTCCATAGTAAGTGATTCCAAGCCCCGTTTTTAATGTTCTTTACGTTTTTGAAATCCCGGTAGCTCGATTAAGCTTATGCTAGCAATAATTCAACCTAGGGTTCATATTTAGAAAAATACCCATAGGTGAAATTTGTGTATTTTGTTGTTTTATGATAGAAAATGAGGTTTTAAATTATGTTAGACAACTTGTACTACTCGGTTTTAAGCGAAAACGAGTAAAAGGGCCTAATCGGTAAAAATACCTAATAGTCATAAGTACATGTTAGAGTGTGAATTTGATGTTACCATAGAAGGTAAAAATGATCAGCATGTCATAAAACATAAGAATAAGGGATGAAGTTTAATTCCCGAGCCTAGGGGCAAAAGTGTAATTATGCAAAGTTTAGGGGCAAAAATGTAATTTTGCCAAAGTTTGTATTAAATGCTGTTTTGATGAATGTATGTATTAAATAAGATTAATTTGGCATTATAGATCAAGAGAAACGAGATTCAAGTCGCGATTGAGGGAAAAACAAAGTTTACGAAGAATAGGCTCGATTGCTAATAATTTTTATGCCGAGAGTAAGTTCATGTGTAAATGTAGTAACATAATTTTCATTTTAATTAACTTAATGATATTTATATGATATGATGATTATTATTATGAAATATTATGCTTTGTGGTTATTGTTGAGTAATATGCAAATTATGTTTATTACTTGTTAAATATGAATTGCTACCGAGTATCGGTTTCGATATTCCATGGAAGACGGCAAAGATATGTGATCGAGGAAAAAGCCCGTTTGAACCTTGGGAATAGATTAGAATACAAGTGACATGTCACTAGGATGGCTGAGTTCCGAACTCGTTGAGTTGAGTCTGAGTTCGTGAGATGTAACTAGGCATCCGAGCTCGTTGAGTTGAGTCCGAGTTCACTTATGGATGCGAACGCCCGAGCCCGTTGAGTTGAGTCCGAGTTCACTTATGGGAGGGTTACATGGTAGCTTGGCTATATAAGTTCCGCAGGCTATTGAGTTTGTCTAGCTGCGGGTATGGCTCTTATGTTCATGAGATCCGCGTATTCGGATTATATTCCGATGTGTTCAATGGGTGAATCTTAAGTGAATAAAAAGAAGGCCTAAAATGAAGGTGACATATTGGTAAGTGTGGTAAATGAGAAAATTTGACAGGTATGTGCTTAAACCCTCGGGTTGAGAACTTGGTATGATGAAATCGTAGAAAGATATTAAATACAAATGAAACATGAAAGTCTTGGTGTTGTTTATGCAAATAATGTTTTTGTGGGATTGTGTGATTATGTTACTTGCTATTTGCATGTGAACTTACTAAGCATTTGTGCTTACTCCCTCTTTTTCTTTCATTGTAGTTTTGACAAGCTGGCTTGAGAATCGGGATAGGTCGAAGACTCGTTCACACTATCCGAAGGCCTAAATTGGTAAAATGGCTTGTGTGTTTTGAATGTGGCATGTATGGCAAAATACTCACTTTGTGTAAATGATCTTATGATATGGCTAAGGTTTGGAAAGAAAAGGGTTTGTAAATGATTAGCCATTGGAATGGCCAATCTAAGTCATATTTGATGTTATGTATGTTTAAAATGATATTTAGTCCATGAAAATCCTTAGTAAAGTGAAATTTGCCATAAAACAGAATCTGGCAGCAGCAGTGATGTAAATTTGAAAAATCACTAAAAATAGTAGAAATGGAATTAAATGATGAGTAAGATATGAAATTGAATATTTATGAGTCTATTGTCATATGGATTGAACAAAACAGGTATATGAATTATATTTTATGAGATATTTGAATTTTTGTGAAACAGGGCCAGAGTGATTTCTAGATCCCCTGTTCTGACTTTAAAAATTCATAATAAATTGTAAAAAAATAATTAGAAGTCATTATTTATATGTAAAGATTTCTTACTGAGTCTAGTTTTAAGAGAAACAAACATCATAGACATTGAAATTCTGTACAGAGAGATATCTGATTCGAAATACACAGAGGTCAGATCAGTCGAACCTTGAAACAGGGGAGACTTTAACTAATAAACTGTACTAATTGGCTTGACCAAAAATTCTAGAAAAAAAAATATTAAATAGATATATGAGTCTAGTTTCAGGTAAAATTTACAGAATTGGATTTCGAGTTTCGAAACTCGAGATATGAATTTTTAAGCGAATATGATGCAGATTGCTAGCTTGACTGAAAATTTAAAAAAAAAATAAATTGTTTGAGCGGTTTAAGTAATGAATTAAGTCTGTTAACACCTCGTGTTCAAATCTGGAAAAGGTCTCGGGTATGGGGCGTTTCACTTGTAGCTTCGTCCACTATGGCAGCAGAGTTTGTAGCGTGCTATGAGGCATCAAACCATGGAATATGGTTGCGGAACTTTGTCACAGGGCTGCGCATTTTGGAGAATGTAAAAAGACCACTCAAATTATTTTGTGACAATAAGTCAGCAGTGTTGTATTCCAATAACAACAGGAGTTCATCTAAGTCAAAGCATATTGACATAAAGTTCCTAGTTGTAAAAGAAAGAGTGAAAAATGGTCAAATATCCATAGAGCACATTGGGACAAATTCCATGAAAGCAGATCCGCTCACAAAAGGTTTACCACCCAAGGTCTTTCATGAGCACACTGCTCATATGGGTGTTACATTGTTTGAGGATATCATGATTTAGTGGGAGTTTATATTTCAGACTTTTATGTATTTGGTTATTTTCTGATCAGAAATGAAGTATTCAGTTTATTCACTCAGTTTATTATTTTGAAATTGACCTCACTTAAGTTTAAGGAGGATCAGTTGGAAATAGACATGTTTAGATCATATTGCATGTAATTTCCATGCTACACATCCATACTTGATCTATGTCATTTGGTTGTGTTAATATACGTGATCATGGATGGATTTAGTTACGATATTTGTAACGAAAGTCGCCTTGGTTCTATGTTAACATAATTAATGGACGAGATTGTACGGAATGGATATGATAATAAAAAAATTTGAGCTCATAAGGTTATATAATGACATGTAATTATAAAGTAATTAGTATATATATGTGGTCCAAGTGGGAGATTGTTGGAAAATTTGGACATCACATATATAATAAGGATAATTGCATGTTATTATTTACTATCATGATAGGTTAGCCCAAATTAAAAGTGATCTAATTTGGTTAGAATTTTATTGGGCTTTTAATTATTAAATAAATAAAGAATGGGTCAAATATGTGTAGATACTCTTCTAATCAAATTCTAATTAATAATGGGCTAATTAGAATTTGATTAGAACTAATACGCTAAGGTTATAAATATTAGGGTTATGGTCCCCAAATTACACACATGATATCTTTTCTAATATCCCATCCTTAGGAAAGAGAGAGCAAATATTCTCTGAATTTCTTGTGTGCTAATTTGGAAGATCAAATCCCCAAGATCCAGAAAATTTCAAGGAATCCATGGATTCAGGTACGCTTCCGCATCTAGTTATGTTCTTAATTTATTCTTAATGATTTGACATGACAGATCCTGGTTTACAGTTCTAATTTTACATTAAATATTATTTAAAATTCTAACATATGGTTCAGCTCCAAAGTCTCATAGGCCTCTGGTTCAAAAGAAAGTTGAGTGATAAATATAGGTTGGTATTTTCTTTTCTAAGTGATCAAAATACTTTACTCTTGCCTAGTTTCTTGAGTGATGTTTTCTTTGTTTCTAATTTCTTGTAAGGGTTTTGGTGGTTTAAGGTGATTTAGAGCTGATCAAATGTTGGCGATAGAACTGTGAAGGGAAAAGCAAATAACAAGTCAAGGAAAAGCTGGTTGGAGTTTGATAATGATAATGGCATCTTGTTCTAGTGTTCTGTCGCATGTCAGCGTCGGAAGTCATATTTATAATCTTCAGGGGCTACTTATAAAATTTTTGATAGGATAGGTAGCTTGAACATCCTTGAAGAACAAGTATCATATTGATAAATTTGTTATAACAAATTTGGGCTTTAAGAGTTCCTATTAAGTTTTTCTTCGACGTGGTTTTTTACATATAATTCCAATGTAAGGCTTTGGTACAACTGATTTCAAGTTATTTTGATATTCTTAAGGAACTTATAATTTTAACAATTTATATTTTTCAAATATATATTAAATTGAAATTTAGGTATGCATTTCATCTTACAATTTATATAGAAAATGAAATATAAATCCAAGTTTCCAAACGTAACATAAATGGTTTTTTTGGGACGTTCATTAGGGTTTATAAATCTTAAATAAAAATTCTACATAATTCAAGCTTAATAGAAATTGTTATGTCTTGAATAAAATATTAGAAAACTTTGAAGCTACATCTTATCTAATATTTGGTCTGGGAATCTAATAGACATTCTATTGGAATTTTGGTTCTTTAGGTGACATAATGACTTCCACTTTTATTTGCAACAATTAGTTTTGACTATATATAATTGTAAATTGAGACTATGGATAAAAAGGGTCTTTCATTGCTTTTTGAAATTTACCTTATACCTTTCATTTTCTTTGATTTAGATTTGTCAAAATTTTAATTTTATGTCAAATTTTGAAAAAAAAAAAAACAATATTAAGTTCACAGAGTTTTGTAATAAATTTCATTTATTCACGATTGTGTACCTTTTCCATTTCAGGGTTTTGTTTAAAATTGATTTTTAATTTAAATATGCCTTTTTTGAGTTTCACATTAGTTTATGTTGATACGCATTTGAATTGGTATTGCTTTGTAGGGATTTACCAAAATTGAATGGTTGCTTGGGATAATTGGGGAAGAGGAAGGGAGTTGTTTGGAATTCATCCTAAGCTTTCTTAACTACTATAATATTTTTGTCACTGGATCAAGAGTTTGTTAAACTTTGCATAATATTTTTAATCATTAAAAATTATGTTTGGTATTATTACAAATTTCAACATTTGGTATTTTACCAATAGTTTTATTCATTTTATCATTTTGTTGTCAATTTGACATTCACAATTAACCATCTTCTTCAAAGACATGCTGCTATGCTAAATCAAAGAATAGAAAAAAAAATTAAGACCAACTATATATGTTTCAATTAAAATATTTTATTATATTTATCAATGTAAATTTTATATGTAAATTTTATAAAAGATTAACTAATTTCTGTATTAAAACAATTATAAAAGAATAGGCCGAATTTAAAAAAAAAAAAAACCCATAAACTTAGGCTTACTATAAAAAGTGTAATTGAATTTTTTTTTTTTAGACTTTCACCAATTTGTGTCTTTTTATAATAGTTCGATTTTCAATGGTATCGGAAACAACGATTTTGAAATCTCATTTTCGATATTCGACTCTGTAAATATTATTATTATTTACTATTTGTGAGGTTAGTATAAAAATATATTAAAGTTTGGCTATTTAATTTTAATGAATTGATAGTCAATTATGGTATAAGGATTAAATTGTAAAAAATTATCTCTATAAATTTGTAATTGACCAAAGGTTTAAGGACTTATATAGAAATTAAACTAACGTATAAAATCAAAATAAATCATTTTAGACTTGTAGTGGAAGGTTAGGTGTGTTATTATATATATAAATAATATTAAAATTATAATTAAACTAACATATGTATAAACTATAAATAATAAAACAAATAAAAAAGAAAGAAACATTTCATCTTCTTTGTTGTCCCTTCTCCACCGAATACCAAAAAAAAAAAAAAAAAAAAAAAAAAAAATAGGGTTTTGAATTTCAAAGTTTTGGTATCAATTTTTTATTTGTAATTTTTATATTTTTGAGGTCATGGGAGTTTGATTTAGTTAGTTCATGTACTAATTTACAAAATTGTTAGTTTCCAAAAGTTTCCATTGATGAATGCTTGAAAAAATTGGTACAAAATATTAGAGTTTAAGCTTAGAAGCGAAAAAGGGTTAGTTTGTAAAACTTAATTGCTAGTTTTTGAACATAAAGACTGAAATGTATAAAATTTAAAATTGGTGTAAACTTTCTGTAATTATGGACAGTAGAGAGTCTTAAAAGAATGTAATTGAGATCTGTTTCAAAATTGAAACTCAAATTTGAAAGTTATGGCAAATTCGATTTTAAGGACTAAATTGAATAATATGAAAAACTTTAGTCTAAATTAGAATAAGGAAATTGAACTCATCGATGCATATAATAGGATGATATAAGATGTTTGGAATTGATAAATTGAACTGAATTATTTTTTAGATTGAAAATTGAACCAAACCGGGGATAATCGGGGAAAAGACAAAATTACTGATTAGTCCTTGAAGATTTGGGTATTTTTTTTGTCAGGTAAGTTCATATGGTATGATTGTATTTAAATTTATATGAATTTAAATTATGAATTTGGATATGTTTGATTGTAATTTAAATAGTTTGCGGTTTCGTACAAAAGGTGAGATATGAACTAAATTGTAAATAAATGATTATATGTGTTAAATATGCCCGAGTGAACGTAATTAAGGATAGGATATGGTTCACATGCCAATAGGGTTATTTGCACACTAGCACGGGCTATATGTGATGATATAGAGACTACTATAGATTATATCGGAATCCAACATTTGTTGCAGATCACCAAGTTTTATATGTCTATACAGAGACCCTGGTATTATAACACCCCTTATCCATTTCCGACGTCGGAACAAGGTACGAGGCATTATCGGACTTAAACATACACATTCACGCAAAAATCAGGCCATAAAATCTCTTGTAATTCAAAACCTTTCAAACACATGCATGTCGTCCCTTATTTGGATCTACGAAGCCCAAAATATTCATTGGAATTGATTCGGAACTAAACCAAGAACTTTGAAAAGTTTCAGGAAAACTTAGAAAATTTTCCCATGAAACAGGGTCATATGCCTGTGTGGACATAGGGACACGCCTGTCCTCAGGCCATGTAACTCTCTGTTTATGACATTAGCATGCACATCGAACCACATGGCCGGGCCACACGCTTGTGTCTCAGGCCGTGTTCCTCACACGGTTGAGACACATGGCCGTGTATCAGCCCGTGTGGCCAACACTTAAGCTATTTTCCAAGCCTTCATGTTACTCATAATCTCTTACAGCCTTATGCACATCAAAATCGCAAATCATGGCATCATTTTAGTGATTAAACACTTTTTATTAAGACATATTCTTAACATTAACATGTCCTCTTTCAAGTAATGCATCTACTCATGCAATACCAAGTCTAGATTCCTTATTTCACATTCATAAGACTTGTCATTTTGATGACCACTTTTACCATTATACTATGGTTACCAACTTATCCATCAAGCACTCATGTTCAATCATTACCACATTGTGTTTATAACGTGCAATTACTACATGGCTATGACCACCTCAATTGGTCATAGAGCATTCATCCAACACACATGTCATATACTAACCATGCATGACAAACAAGCATAGTCACATTATAAACATTAGACATGACATGAATAGCTAGGCTTACAAGCCATAATCAATATGAGTCACATCTCATGGCCATATACATATAACTCAATATAAGCCAACACATTTGGCCAAAGTAAAATAATACATGTCAATCAACTAGATCCCTATACATGCCACTCACTTGAAATTTCTAATATATACCTCATTATTCCAAAGGTAGCGACTTGATAGTGTGATGCTGCCTCCAACGATCTCCAACTCTGAGCTAATCTGAAAACACTAAAGGAAAGGAAAGGAAGGGAGTAAGCTTTATAGCTTAGTAAGACTGTATGAAAATAATAAGCAATTTATCAACTTGCTTCTCATGGTAATACAACCCTATTTGCATTTTTACTCACTAGTCAAGCTATTTTATCGAGTCACAGTCACTAATTTATTTATATCTAGATCTAAAAAACTCCAAATTAAGTTTTGATAATTTTCCCTGAAACTAGACTCACATATATTCTTACCATAAAATTTTCAGAATTTTTGGTTCTACCAATTAGTACAATTTATTCCCTAAAGTTACCCCTTTTTCTCTGTCTAAAATTTCTGACCCCTCTTCACTAAAAATTTATTATCTCATAATACGGAACTCGGATGATGTTCCCGTCTATTTTTATTGAAAATAGACTCATTAATAATTCTAAGCATATAAATTATAACCCATAAATATTTTTGTACAATTTTCAATGATTTTATCAAATCAGAACAGCGGATTTTAAAGTCATTCTGACTCTATCTCACAATATTTCATAATTTGGAACTGTTTTGCTTACACCGTTTCTTATATGTGAAACTAGACTCATTGGGATTTAATTTCATATTTTATTCAGCATCTAACTCAATTTCCACAATTTTTGGTGGATTTACAAAGTTGGACTATGGCTGCTGTCCAAAACTGTTTTAGTGTAAATTAACGATACTAAGTTTATCACACCATATTAATTCATTTTCACCACATTGGTAAGGTTACATATTCATACATCATAAGTATAGACCTATAATCACAAGGTCATCATAAAATCATTCTCATAAGCTTGCATTACCTATTTACATCTTCACTAAATGTGCATCATAAACTGAAATAATTTCTCATGAGCTTAGCATACATACCTGTGTTACTCAACATGCTCATATTCATTCCTTACTAATCATATAACATGAATTGAATTCACATCCCATCAATTTCATGTAAGTACCTGTACCACTCATAATATGGTCATAACCTTTCTCATTTAGCTTAAACCGTAACTCTCACGTTGAACCATTCGAAAAGCTATCGGATATTTACTAAGCCTCAAACATAGGGTATAATGCCGATGCCATGTCCCAGACATGGTCTTACACTGACTATCGAAATTGAGGCCGACGCCATGTCCCAGACATGGTCTTACACTAGCTCTCACATATCGTGCCGATGCTATGTCCAAGACATGGTCTTACACTGACACATCTTAAGGCCGATGCATGTCCCAGACGTGTCTTACACTAGTTCTCGTCTCAATGCCGATGCCATGTCCTAGACATGGTCTTAGATTGGCTCTCATAATGTGGCCAATGCATGTCCCAGACATGTCTTACACCGGCACACAAATAACTCGAATGTCATGGCATGAATATCCGAATTGTTTCTTAAGGTTCGACAGAGAATTCTACTATCTCAATATTCATCAAACATAATCATTTCCACAACCAAGCAATTCATGCTATATCAATTTAAACACATATAATAACAATGTAGTTGTATTATTTACATGCAACTTACTCGTTTCAATGGAATATCATATTCCATCAAATCCCCAAGCATTCAATCAACACATAAATGTTATTTACATTTGACATCACCTTCTCATATACAATATCATCAACCTAAACTTCAATACAATCATAGCAAGATAGATTTTCAAGTATAATAATAATGGCATAAATATCACGCTCACTTAATCATACGGACTTACCTCAAATGCAATTTCGGCTAATTATTCTCTTTTTGTCTTTAACCACGCACTTTCTCGATTTAAGCCCAAATCTTGATTTTCTTGATCTAACATGATGAAATTTACTCATTTAATCACTAAATAAATTTGGACAATTAAAACTCACATTTTTGGAAAAATGACCATTTTGCCTCTAGACTTTCACAAAATGACCATTTTACCCTTAGGCCCAGAAATCTATTTTTATCGAATTTCCATATCAGCCAAGACTAACCGACCAACTATTACTCTTATGACAACCCCAAATTTCTACTATTTTACACAATTACAACCTATTTTATAACTTTTACAAAATGACCCTTTTAGGTATTTTCCATGAAAATCCTTTCACAAAAGTTGTTTATTACACAACCAATACTCATTTTCTTCCATAAAAATTTAGCAAACAACATAAATCCTTTCATGGCAAATCCCTAGACTATCAACCATTTCACAAAATTGTCCCTCCATTAGCTAATTCATGCTACAAGGGTTCCAAAAGTACAAAAATTATCAAAAATAGGCATCTAAACCACTTACTTGTAAGGGATATAAGTTGCTGAAATTTTTGATCTTTCAAAACCCTGTCTTTTCTGGTATTTTTGGTGGGGAAGAAGGAAGATGAAAAGATGACAACAATTTTTTTCTTTTTGTTTTATTTTATTACTTAATAAGTCACCTAATACACACCAACTTTGACTTTTCAACCCTTTTTTGTCTCCTTGATCAGCCACTAACATATTTACAGTCTATTTACTCAATAAAGACCATAATTTAATATTCTATAGCTATTTGACACCTTTAGCTAGCAAAACAAAACTTTTGCCCTTTACGCGATTTAGTCCTTTTTCGCAATTAAGCATGAAATCGCTAAAATTATTTCACCAAAACTTTCATGCACTCATATAATCATGCTATAACACATAAAATATCATTCAAAATAATTTCTTCGACCCCAGAATAGTGGTTTCGAAGCCACTGTTCTGACTAGGCCCAAAATCGGCCTGTTACAGGTATGGTGGAGGGCCATATTAATATACGATTATACATATGATTTCCTACAAACTTTGCAGTTCAGTGCCTTGGTGTGGTGTAATTATTGCTTGGACTAGCAACTTAGTTTGGTGTAGTTACCTGTGTATCCAAATCTGTTCACTTGAGTTTATCGGGCTAAAAATGTTATTGAATAATGAAAATGGCAAGAAAATGATATAAGTTTGATGATGAATTGATTAAATGTTGACTGAGTATGAGATTGGCATTGAGTTGTTGATTATAAGTGAAATGAATTATTATTTGTTTGAATTACTATATGATACGATTATGTTGATCTTACTTTGTTGATATTTGGTTGCCATGTTTAGGAAAACTTTTCAAGCTAAGTAACTTGTTTTAAATTGTAAATTGAGGGAAGTTATTGTTTAATTTCTATGAACTTACTAAGCATTTGAAATGCTTACCTTGTTGTTTTTCCCTTTCCCTGTAGATTGCCAACTTGCGAATCGTGTTGAACAAATCCACGAGAAGTTTGGTATGATTCTTATTGGAACTCTTAAAGAGGTAAAAATATATTTCCCCAAAATTTCCCCTCACTCATGAATTTCAAAAGAATGATGATATAGATGTTAGCGAATACGTTCAAGTGATCATTTGAAAAGCTAGCATTCAATATTGGATACGTAGAATTTGAGGTATTCTATGATGTTGTCATGAGGAGGACTAAATATGCACTGTATTCTTTTTCCCTTAATCGAGGTTTTGTCCCCCTAGATTATCCTGGTAAGGTTTTTAATGAGGCAGCATGTTATCTATATTATAAATATGTTGTAGACAAAGAAAATTTCAGACCAATTAGAAAGTGGCACATGTTGAGCCAAAATTATTGTGAGTCAAACTTAAAATTACCATGGTGAAAATGATGACATTATATATTGTGTCATAATTACTTTTCTATAATTAATTTAATTTAATTTAAGATATAAATATTAAAATTTTATATTATCACTAATTAAAAATAAAATAATTAAATGATGATATCAATGATTATTTTATCTTTAATTAATAAATTAATAATAGATAAATAATAAATAAAAAAATTTAAATCCATGTAGAACAATTAAATGGAGCAGTTAAATTCTACAAGAACTTTTTTTTTATTTAAATAATTGTCATTATAAAAAAGGGTCACCGCAATCCATTCTACAGATTCACAAGTTCAAGAAGCTTAGAAAGCTTTACAGAATTCTCAAAAAAATCCCAAGAACTTGAAGAAATTCCGAAGAACGCCGTATTAGTTTTAAAGAAAAGTCACTTTTCGGTCCAGTTCAACCATGGAGAAAAAGTCAAATTTCATTTATGAAGAAAGCTGCCTTTCGATCCATTTTAACTAAAGAAAAAAGGTCCAAACTTGTTTCAAGATCAAGTCAACACAACACTTGAAGTAATCCACATCCATATAAGATCAAGTCAGATGACCCTTGGATCAAAGTCAAATCAAAGAGAAGAATCAAAGGATATATATATATATATATATATTTTTTTTTTTTTGCATTTGAGAAATTTTCAGAGATTGTAACTTTCTTACAAAGTTATCAGTAAATTTAACTTCAAACTTTCAAGTTAACTTTCGACTCAAAATTTGTGTGTACAAATTTCCGGCATGCCTAGTGGGACAATATGTGCCTTTCATATCTTTTCTCGAAAAGTCAAAGTTCAAAGTTGTGATGGCCTAAAAAAAGATCATCATCAACAAGTCCGTTCAATCTAATCTTCCAGCATGTTCGACTTCATCATGAAGCACCAATGCCTCTGGTCATTCAAAGTTAGTGAATGTGAAATGCCTAAGTCATGTGCTCCAAAGTCAATACTTGTGTGATATTTTCTCAAGGGACGTCTCTTTTATTTCTTGCTTATGTTTGTGTTGCTTGAGGGCAAGCAATGACTCAAATGTGAGGGAGTTTGATATTCCATAATTCGGTGTTGTAGATTAAACTAATTTCCACACTTTAGGAGCTTAAAGACAAGCATTTTTATTAAGTTTAATTATGTTTCCTTAAATTTTCATTAAGTTAATAAAATGTGCAAAGTGAGTCTTTTATTGACCTTAGCGGTCGAATGAGGCCTAAAGGTGAGCTAATGAATTTTATAAGTGTGCCGGAGACCATTAGAAGGCATACCAAATAAACACTGGTCAGTACGTCATAACACGAAAGGTTCGATGTTCCAACATAGGGAATAGAATAGAGAAATCACAATATTGCCTTTGATGTCGAGACACAGCCTAAGGGTGTCACGAAATACCCCTGAAGATACCACAAGAAGAGCATATTGACTCTTATGTCCAAAATAAGTCCTTGTGTGTCTCGACATCGACTCTAGACAAAATTAAAACACAAATCAGGGGGCGTTTTGGTCTACACAATCAAACTTAATGCTTGGGAACGTCAGCTAACCTAGGGTTATGGACGACGACCACCTGAGATCTATAAATAGGCTCATTTGTCACATGAAAAAGGACCAATTCACTTAGCCTAGAATTAGTCTTTTAATTTCAGTTTAGTTTTCTCTTTCTTAGGTTAGATTTATTCATTCTTGTTCTATTTTGAGAGATTTGTATTGTGGAGACAATCAAACCTTGTGGATTCGCAATCAATCTTAATACAATCAGGCTCTTTCTTAAACTCTATATCGTTGATTTATTTATCATCTTTTCTCTTTATATCAATTCTATATTGTCTATAGAGACCATGAGGAACTAATCCCACTATGGAGGATTAGCGAGTGGATGTATGATATGTTAACTATTTTGTAGGGATACTCAATCGATCAACTGTTTCGGAAAGGAAGAACATAAAACAAACCCTATGCCTGAAAACCTTGAGAAGTCATTAATGTGAGAATTAATCCAAAATTTGTATGACCCATCCGTAAACACCTTCACCCTAAACCAGTCTAGACTGTGAGGTTGGAAGATAAATAGTTCTAGCCAACTTGTTATTGGAGTAGAAGATTGGAAGATCCTGTTGGATAACGACTAGTTGATTGACGAGGAACTCGAAGCGACAATTGATAGGGATTACCAAAGCGAGCTAATCACCCATAATTAGATTTGATTATTTCTAATTTCAATCTCTCAAAGTTTAGTTCTTTACATTATCTTATTATTATTATAAAAACGCTAGAAACTCATTTTATTTTACCTTCGTACTGTAACTAAACTAAAGTACTAATTAGATTTTTCAGTGTTTAGGTTAAAATTGATCTAGCACTCGTCTCTTTTGGGTATGATTCTCGGAGTACTCACCTACTCCATTGTAACTATATTACAACTAGACCCGTATACTTACGAATACTACCTCATTAATATATATTTTACTACAACATTCACACTCTAGACGTTAGTACGTCTGGAGGCGGTCAGATACCACCAAATGTAACACCTTATACCTGGCTCGATCGCCGAGCCCAACTAACAGGACGCTACACCATCGTCTCATCAACAACAAAGCATAAAACATTTCATTACCATGCGATAAACATAAAATTTCAGTAAATTATTTATAGAGATTCTAAGTCATGAATACTTTGAGAAACATTAAATTATGCTAAACATACATTCGACGAGCTTGCAACATGATTTAAACATGCTTTTAAACCTTTTAACAAAAATTCTAAGTAAACACATAGGTATCGATGCCACCCAGAATATCGGTACCAAATTAGCATTCTGTTTCTCTCCTAAAATAAAAATCCTAAGAAATTATCGGTACATTTCAAAAAGTATCGATTTTAATACCTCGAGTAGCGATACTTGTGACATGGTGTCGATACCAAATTGAATTATTGACTTCCTACACATTTAAAACATCAAGAAGGTATCGATTTTAAAACTCAAATATCTATACCTCTACTCCAAACAAAGAAAAATAGCATATTAAAACATTTAGTCCATTCAAAATTGTATCAATTCAATATGCATCCATTATGTTATCAAACAAGTGTTAAAACAACTATAATGGCAGTTTAAAACATTGTAAATAAGTTCGAACAAGCAACCAATATACCCAGTTCGATGTCCATAAATCCTAAGAGCAATAAAATCATTTAAATATCCAATCATCATGACAATAATTAGCTAAAATTCTACCACATTTCCTTATTCCCATAATTCAAAATAATAACTATAATTCACCTACTCAAACGCTAAAATTACTTGGATTAATCCTTTGGAATTTTCTGCATCGCTCAACTTCACACGCATTTTATAAAGAGATCAGTGAATAAATAGAATATCCACCAAATAGACATGCATTTACACGTTAACCAAAACAATCAAAGCTCAACTTCGTAGGCATTTTATAAAGAGATCATACCAACATATTCGTGTAATGTTAATCAAGTCATTTAGCTTATTATTCCACATGTTCTTGCATACATCACATGTCATCTAATTAAATCTATAAAGTCACAATTAAACAATAATTTGGCACTTGAGGGTGTAGTAGCACATTTCTGCCCGGGCCTGTAAAATAAATAAACAAAGTTTGCCGAAACTAAAACAAAAAAACAGTCCATTAAATAAGGCCCTTTAAACAGTCCATTTACAGCCAAAACTCGGTTATCCCAAAAGCCCTATGCCCGGTTACATCCAAGACTCAATTAGCCTAAACCCTTGGCCCAAAATCTATTAACCCAATACACCCTTAACCCAAAACATACAGGGCCCAAATGGCCCAAATTGTTAACAAAACACGGAAAGGCCTAGCGTTTCTGAAACCCTAGGCGCCGCAGGAACACCAAAAGTCACGACCTTTCGTTTTGGCGCCATTCTAGTGACTTTTCATCATCCTCCATCGATGACGTGACTCCAGCCTTGTACGACGCCGCAATCAGTACATGAATCAACAATAGTGCAATCACCGCCGTGATATTCTCACCGTATCCGCAAAAATGGAAAGAACGACGCAATGAAAAATAGGAGCAAAATATGGAAAGAAATCAAAGATTTTTTTCCAAAAATGTAATGATTTACAAAGGGCTATAAAAGCCTTTCTTTTTCAATCTGTAAGGACGGTTTTTTTTTCACGGAGATTCAATAAAAACAGAACGTGTTTTACACTAAAAGAAATCAACAGTCGACCGGAGAATACATAGGTGATTACTATATTTCTTTTTCTCTCTAAATACATATTTAAAGCACAAAAATAGAACAAAGGGACGTACCGTTTCGATTTGCGGTGAAACAGGAAGTTTTCCAGCTTCCGGCCGCCGTACATAGCGTCGTTGACGATGGCACATGGGCGCGTGCAAACCTTTGGCCAGAGGTTCAAGAGAACTCCGGGAACCCTCCCTCAGCCCTCCTTCAGAGGGTTTTCTTTGTTTTTTTTTAAAATCCGATTTTAAAATGATTTCAAAATTGAAATTTGGCTTATATAGCCCTAACAAAACGGTGCCGTTTTGCTTAAAAAATAAGCTTCAAAATGACATCGTATTAATGCTGAGGATCCGCGTGTTGACCCGTGACCCAGGGAGGATCCGCGTGTTTTGGAAAATGGGATAATTGCCCAATGGGTCCTTTCGCATTTTTAATCTTTGTAATTTCATTTTATTTTTATTTTAATTCAGCCCTAATCTTTTATAGTTGTTTCAATTTAATCCTAACTGCCATTAAAATTCATTCTGAAGAACGATGTCGTTTTGGGATTAGGGCAAATTGCCCAATGAGTCCCTTGTAGTTTTGAATGCATTCCAATTAGGCCTAATTTTTTGTTGTTATTTTAAAATTAGCCCTAGAACTTTAGTTTTATTTAATTTTAACCTTTTAAATACTTTTGCATAATTTATTTGTTAAATACCTTATATATTAGTTATTTTTTATAAATATTAGTTATATAAAATAGTATATATATTTTTTATTTATATATTATCCATTATATTATTTTTATTATTGTACATTTTATTTATAAATTTTATTATACATTATATTTTACTATATATTATTCCTTGCATTTTATTTTTTTTATAAATTATATATTATTTTATTATTCATTAATTATGTAAAATTTTAATTTTTAAAATTTTTTTCATTAAATAATAGTACATATATATTTTATCCTTATTTTTATAATATTTATCATATTATTTATATTTCATTATATTTTATTTATATATTACATATCATATATTATTATATATTATTCCTATATTATCTCCTTTTATTATATATGTTATTTATTATTTATTAGTATATAAAAATTAAATTTGTAAATTATTATAAACTAATACATATATTGTTATTATATATATTTAATGTCTATATTTAAAATTCACTACAAAATTTTGTTCTAATTTAACATCCCTTTTTTATATATATATCAAGCTACTATATTAAATGATATGTATTTTTTTATTTACTTATATTGATTAAAATTTTTTGTTTTCATTTTGTTTTTTATTAGATATTGTCTTAACACGCTAATTTCAGCTTTTAAATTATTTGTTATTTATCATGTTATTTATTTATTGTTATGTATTCGTGTGCAAATTGATCATTTTATGTTATTATCTTAAAAATATATTCGCATGAAGTATTATTATATGTTTAATATTCATTATTCTTGCTGCTTGGCACTTTTGTACGAAATGATAATGTGTATATTCATGTTATTTGTGATTATGTATGTATGAAATGCTAAAGTATATTGTGTGATTTATGTCATATTTACCATTTTCAACATTATATTTGTATGAAATGTTAAAATAAGTAGCTTAATTAATCCAACATTGATCTTTAGTAATAGGTTAAATGCATCATCGTTTTCTTATTTCATTTAATCAAAAGGAATTTTAAAAAATAAGGCAATGTCTTTTGTATTTAGGAATTCGAGAAATAGTACCCTAACATGTTGGGTTGCGATTTCCCGTTTGTCTAAATATCTAAAGTATCATTTTAATAGATTTTACAAATCACGAGATTTTTTTGTTACGAAAGTTTATGAATATCGTGTCCAATCGCACTGGATGTGATGTTCGCATTCTTTTGGAACGAAAGAATTTTGACTTTCAACTCAAATTATTATGGTTTTAAAAGAGATCTTATTGCTAAAATTTTTTCAAGCTTTTGACATTAAGATGAAAATATTCAATTTGGTACCAATTTTGGGCGTTACGAGGGTGCTAATCCTTCTCGTGTGTAACTGACTCCCGAACCTATTTTCTCGTAATTTCGTAGACCAAAATGTTTTATAAAGTGATCCAATCACACTTTAAAAGGTTGGTGGTGACTCCCATTTTCAAAATACCCTCTCCATTTTTTAAAGAGGTTCCGACAGCTTGGCGACTCCGTTGGGGAATTAAGAGAGTCGAGCCAAGAAATTGATTATTTTTTGTCTTAATGTCGGAAGTTTGGAAAATTTAAAATTTGATCCTTTTTACATGTGTTTGCTGCATATGTTTGTTATCCTATTACCGTACATTGCATTTGCATGACCGTTGTGGTCGCACCCTTAAGTGGGAGTGGGAAGCTACGCTTTCGTGAGGTTTTCACCTTCGTATGAGCTAATGGATTGCTTTCGGGATACTGTATCTATGTCTTCGTGAGATTTTCATCTCCGTATGGCCATAGAGAAATGTGTCCCCCTGAACTGAACTTGGTCTATATGAGCCTAAAATGGGTGAGAACCAAGGAATCTGCTGGTTCAGGTACTCTTGCTTTAGAACTGAAACTCATATAGTGAACTTTAAGCGATTACCCTAAGGATTATGGTGATAACTCTTAGTAAACTACCCTTATAAGTGTTTGTTATACTTTTATACGATACTAATTTATTTTGTTTTGCTATAATTGCATGACATTCAACATTCAAAGGTATCGATTCACGGTTCGATTTCTGGGTTAGAAAGTTTTGTAATAGGGAACGAATATCTTGATAAAGTGGAGGACAATGCCTCTATCTGTACTTGGTCAAAGAAAACCCAGTTAGAGAAAGGAGATAGTGTCACTGAGGGGTATACATCAGAGTTATGGGACTTCACCTATATTAATTCGACGCAGAATGAGTTTCAGGAGTTGAGAGACATTTGGGCCCAATGGGATGACGAGGCTAAGCAGCTTTTCTATTAGAATTATGGAGATCTGCCCTATTTGCTAGATATCAAGGTGGATAAGCATTTGTTTCGAGCTATGGTACAGTTTTGGAACCCTGCTTATAGTTGGTTTACATATGGAGAGGTAGACTTAGTGCCTACTTTGGAGGAGTATACATCTTTGCTTCGTTGTCCGAAGATTCAAGGTAACAAGGCTTATGTTAGGCTTGCTAGCCTTCCAACTTTTACGAAGAAGTTGGTAATGATTACTGGGATGAGCGAGCAGTGGGCTGTAGCTTGTGTACAGCAAAAGGGTGATAGTAAGTGCGTTCCATGGGCCGTTTTGAGGGATTTGATATCGACACGTCCAGACATAAAGAAAAGGGTTGATGTCCTGGCTTTAAGTATTTATGGTTTAGTGATCTTCCCAAAGGCTTTGGGACTCATAGATGAGGTAGTTGCAGATTTATTCGATCGACTTGGTAAACAGAACACACCTGTGCCTGCAATCCTAGCTGAGACGTTTAGATCCTTGAGGCATGTCGAATAGCTGGTGAAGGAAGGTTCATTGGATATGCACAGTTGCTGTTGGTTTGGTTTCACAGTCATTTTTGGAAGGTTGATAAGTTTCCTTGCCAAGTGTTCTTCAAAGACTACTCTCCGCTAAAGGAAGCAGTAGACATGCCTAGGAGATATGACATTTCAAAGGAGAGGTGGATAGATATTCTTCAGAATCTTCGAGAGGAAGATGTTATGTGGAAGGCTCCTTAGTTGGTTCCTAGTGAAGTCCTTTACCGCTGTGGCAGTTTTGATTGGGTCCCTCTGCCTGGAATTTAGGGAGTTGTTGGATATGCACCATTGCTTGTTCAAAGGCAATATCGAGCGAGGTAGTTCATACCGGCTACATAGGGTTTAGCTCAGAGTGATTTCTCTTATAGGGAAGATCACTATAAGAAGAGGATGCGAGAGATTTCTAAGGCTTGTAAGGAGCCTTTCTGTATGAAGATCTTGACCGAAGGCTCGAGTCAACCCTTGAGTATAAAGGGTGGTTTAGTATGAGAGTTAACGATAATGTCCCTAGGCCAATTTTGGGGGTGGCTCGATCATTAGAGGATAGGTTACGAGTGATTCCATCAGAGTTGGAGGTTATGAAGTAGGAGTTCGAGAGAAAGAATTTGGAGCTTGAAAAGAGGATTGAAAAGCTCGAAGAGGAAAAAATGTACTTGAGTCTTGACATCGATGTTCAAAAGATGGAAGTCGAGAAGGTGAAAAAGGAAAAGACAAAGATCAAGTAAGATCGAGATGATTTGAAGACGCATTACAAGAAGGCCCAGGTAACGTTGAAAAGAGTTGGATTAGAGAGATCTTCAAAGCAGTGGCAGCAAGAGATCCAAGAGGAAATGATCAAAATCGAGTATTGGGAGAAAAAGTTCCAAGAGATGCAGTCGCGTAATCAGGCCCTAGAAATGGAAAATCAAGGATTAAAAACTAAGATGGCTGAGCTTGGACGATCTTTTCATCATCACCGAAGTCTAACTCTACAATCGAGTTAAAGGCAAGCTTGGATAAGATCGAGGAAATGAAGCAAAATATTGGAGGGTTGGAAGCAGCACTACAGGAATGTGAGCTACGGATTGAGCAGCTCGAGGCAAGAGAAGAACAGTGGAAGGGAGAACTTCACCATCTTTGGGATCAAGTGGGAGATAAAGATTATCTCATGGGAGAAGCCATAGTCTAGATTAGAGAGATTGCTGACCATCTACAAGATATGGCAATGCAAGCCAATGTATTAAGCACAAAGTATGAGTCGGTGTCAGATAAAGGTCAAGAGTTAGCTTTGTTATTAGATAGGGTTAAAACTCTAAGCCTGAGGGCAAAGGCGTATTTGTAGTCCGTTTTGTATAAAGATTTTTGTTTCTTAAATAACGTTTTTTTTAAAAGAAATTGAATCAGAATCGATAACTTTTGTATTCATGCATTTACATCTCATTGCATCATATGCATTCAAATTTATAGAAAAACCCTAATTAGTTAAAATTATTAGGGAGAAAGAGAGAGTAAGAGAAAGAAAACCTGGAAGCAACACATCCTTACGATACACGTGCTAAGTCAAAGAATATGGATCAAAGACTTGAGCAGATTTAGAAAGAAATACAAGAGCAGTTGCAGGAGCAACTGGAAAAAATCCAACAAGAGATGAAGGATCAAATGTTGGAGGCTCAGAGGAATATGATGACTGAGATGGCTCAGTTGCTTAAGGGGGCAACGGATAAAGGAAAGGCCCCTATGACCATTACTGAAGGAGATAATGAGGATCATCCTTCGGGTTTTACCCCACCTCATGTGTAGACCCAACCTGAGGCATATCCCCGAGGGCCGTCTGTCACAATAAGGCCTCAACAGGGTCAAGTCGACACTGGAATACCCATAAACTTTCAAAATGGTTCGGGATTCAATCTTGGAGACAATCTTGCCAACCCAGTTATCTCCGATCTAGATGTCGAGAGGGAAGAAATGAGACTCGAATCATCAAGGCAATTAGAGGAACGTTGCAGATGGTTAGAGGAGAAATTTAGGGCACTGGAAAACGCTAATAATCGTCAGGGAATAGATGCTAAAGACTTAAGTTTAGTCCTAGATTTGGTACTTCCCCATAAGTTCAAAATGTCAGAATTCGAGAAGTATAATGGGACTACTTGCCCGGAAGCCCATATTACCATGTTCTGCAGACGGATGACTGGTTATGTAAGCAATGATCAATTATTGATCCATTGTTTTCAGGATAGTTTGGTTGGGGTAGCGGCCAAGTGGTATAATCAACTGAGCCAGGCCAAAATAAGTTCATGGAGGGATGTTGCACAAGCCTTCATGCAGCAGTACAATCATGTGACTGACATGACTCCAGATAGGATCACGCTGCAAAACATGGAGAAAAAGCCTAATGAAAATTTTAGGCAATATACACAGAGATAGAGAGAGGTGGCAATGCAAGTTCAACCACCGTTGTTGGAGAAGGAGACTACCATGTTGTTGATCAACACTCTAAAGGATCCATTCATCACTCACATGATTAGGAGCACCACTAAAAGCTTTGCAGATATAGTGATGGCGGGAGAGATGATCGAGAATGCCATAAGGGGTGACAAAATCGAGGGAGAAGCGACCAAAAGATTGGCCCCAAAGAGAAAGGATAGTGAAGTGAATAACACAAGCACCTTCAACACGAGGGCAATCACAATTGGTCAACCTAAAACAGCTGCGGTTGAGCAACAGAGTTCTCAAAGGCAGGAGTCGGGTACAAGGTAGAATTCTGAAAGGATGCAATTCACACCTATCCCCGTGACGTATCATGAGCTTTATCAAAGCTTATACGATGCACATACTATTTCTCCTTTTCAATTGAAACCACTGCAGCCCCCATATCCAAAATGGTATGACGCAAACGCCAGATACGAATACCATGCTAGAATACCGGGGCATTTGATTAAAAACTGTACCGGTTTTAAGAAGGCCGTAGAGAGGCTTATTAAGATGGGGGTAGTGAAGTTCGACAATACCCTTAATACTGAAAACCCGCTGCCAAATCATAGCGATCAAGGAGTGAATGCCATTGGCGAAGCCAGTGAGAGGAGAATGAAGGAAGATGTTACTGAGGTGATGATGCCTATGAAGGTGATTTGGAAGGAGATGATGAAGAGAGGTATGTTAACCTCTAAAAACGAGCGAAGAGAAACAAGGAACTATGGTGAGTTCCATGAGAAAGAAGGACATGAAGTTCAAGATTGTGAAAAATTCAAGGTCTTGGTGTAAGGTTTTATAGACAACAAAGAGCTACAAAATTTTGAAGGTAGCTCTTGTGAAAAAAAGTATGTATGCTGGAGGATGAACAGAAAGGAACTAGCCGGCCAAGGATTTTTATTTCCCTACTGGAGAATAATGAAGTGGGGGCACAAACGGTGCCTAAGGTCATTATCCATAAGCCTACCATTTTCCCTTATAAGGATAGCAAGAGGGTACTATGGCGTTATGACTGCAGTGTGACAATGCCGGAGGAGGAGAGTATAGCCAATACGTCTAAGGATGTACAAGTTGAGGGTTCCCATACACGGAGTGGGAAGTGGTATGATACGGTGGGCGTCAGAGAGGAGCCCATAAAAGCAAAAACTGTTAGTGCGGAGAAGGAGAAAGAGGCTAAAGTGCCTGTCAAGGAGCCAGTAAAGGAGGAGGAGGCTAAGGAATTTCTAAAGTTCCTTAAGTATAGCGAGTATATCGTGGTTGAGCAGTTGCGTAGGCAGCTAGCTCGCATATCAGTATTGGCTCTACTTCTGAGTTCTAAGAGGCATCAGGATGCATTGATGAAAGTGCTTAACAAAACATATGTCACTCATGACATATCCGTTAACAAGCTGGACCGGTTGGTGAATAACATAAGTGCAGATAATTTCATTTACTTTAATGATGATGAAATCCCACCGAGGGGCAGGGGGTCAACTAAGGCCTTGCACATCACCACTCGATGCAAGGGGTACACACTTCCAAGCGTGCTCGTCGATAATGGATCAGCCTTGAATGTTCTACCGTTGTCTACATTGAACAGATTACCCATTGACGATTCTTACATAAAGATATGTCAAAATGTGGTAAGAGCCTTCGACGGTACAGAAAGGAAGGTGATGGGAAGGATTGACATCCTCTTGGAAATTGGGCCGAGTATATACGAAATAGACTTCTTGGTGATGGATATCAAGCCCTCCTACAATTGCTTATTAGGGAGGCCATGGATACACTCAGCAGGAGCGTTGCCCTCATCGTTACACCAGAAATTAAAGTTAGTGACAGATGGACGGTTAGTAACCATCAATATAGAGGAGGACATTATAGTCGCAGTCACTAGCAAGGCCCCTTATGTCGAGACGAATGAAGAGTCTATTAAGTGTTCTTTTCGATCTTTAGAATTTGTGAATGCAACCTTCATTTCAGAAGGGAGTGAGCTACCAGTGCCAAAGATAGCAAGAGCTATGAGGATGGCTCTACAAATGATTATGGAAAAGGGAGTCTTACCTGGAAGAGGGTTAGGAAAATACCTGCAAGGAGGGACTCAAATCCCAGAACTGAAAGAGAAGAGAGATCGCTTTGGTCTGGGCTTCAAGCCAGACTATAAGTAAAGGAGGAAGGAAGTTGAAAAGCGCCAAGAGGGAAGAAGGGCGCGCCTTAATGGAAGAGAAGTGGAGTGGGAGCCGATGACATTCCCTTCAATATCCTAAACCTTTATATCGGGAGGGTTACTTATAGAAGAAATTCATCAGATTAATGCTATACACGACGAAGGATCAGAGTAAGGAAACCTTGAGGGCATTCGCCTTTACGAACCGGAAAGCTCTCTGAACAATTGGACTGTGAAGGAAATTCCTGTAGTCTTTAGGAATTTTTTAAAGTAATTCTCGAAACATTCTTGTTACTCTAGAGCCTAGGAGTAATAGGATTACATTTATGAAATGGGCTTACAATCATCTATTATTTTTTAATAAAACATAACTTTTATCAATTTGAACGAGTATTGTTTCATTTTTATCAACCAATATTCCGTTAAACTTTTGCAAATCTTATTCTTTCATTCATAGCACATAAATAATCATTCTTAAATTCATTCATTCTTTGTATATTCTTTATACTTCACAAGTCCTTAGATATCAATGACATGAGCACTGATATTACAAATCTTGATTTTTCTCGCGAGCAAGACATGTGTTTAGAGGAATCTCAAGATTTTAGAGATGTCTAGGATTGTGATGTGTCTCTAGATCTGTTGAGGATGGTAAAACAGGAGGAGAAACAAATCATGCCCCATGAAAAAGAGGCAATAGAGAATGTAGCCCTAGAGGAAGGGAAAGAGGTGAAAATTGGCACGCATATTACAAAGAATACAAGGCAATGACTGATTGAGTTGCTACGTGAGTTCAAGGATATCTTCGCATGGTCCTATCAAGATATGCCAGGGTTAAATATTGATATTGTGGTGCATTGTCTTCCAATAAGACAGGATTGTAAGCCAGTCCAATAGAAGTTGCGAAGAATGAGGCCAGATATCGTATTGAAAATAAAGGACGAAGTCAAGAAGCAGTTCGATGCAGGATTCTTACAAGAGGTGAAGTACTCTGAATGGGTAGCTAACATTGCACCAATCCCTAAGAAGGATGGGAAGGTACGAATGTGCGTTGATTACAGAGATTTGAACAAAGCTAGCTCAAAAGATAATTTCCCTCTACTACACATAGACACTTTGGTAGACAACACAACGGGATATTCGTTGTTCTCCTTTATGGATGGTTTCTCAGGGTACAATCAGATAAAGATGCATCCTGAGGACATGGATAAAACCACCTTTATAACATTGTGGGGCACTTTTTGTTACAAGGTAATGCCTTTCGAGTTAAAGAATGCAGGGGCAACATACCAAAGGGCTATGGAAACTTTATTCCACGATATGATGCACAAAGAAATTAAGGTGTATGTTAACGACATGATTGCTAAATCTCGAATAGAGAAGGAACATATTAAAGTTTTGAGGAAGTTGTTCCTGAGATTAAGGAAATTTTAGTTGAAGCTTAATCCGGCAAAGTGCATCTTCAGAGCTAGGTCGGGGAAGTTATTAGGCTTTGTGGTCAGCGAAAAGGGAATAGAAGTTGACTCAGACAAAGTTAGAGCCATACGAGAATTGCCTTCACTACGTACTCAGAAGGCAGTTTGGGGTTTTCTTAGAAGATTGAATTATATTGCTCGGTTTATTTCACAATTAACCGAGAAATGTGATCCTATATTTCGTCTCCTTAGAAAACACAACCAAGGTACTTCGGATGAGGAATGCCAGAATGTTTTTGATAAGGTTAAGCAATACTTGTTAAATGCTCCAGTGTTATCTCCGCCTAGTCCAGATAGACCATTAATTTTGTACTTATCAGTGTTTAGTAATTCTATGGGATGTGTGCTTGGCCAACATGACGAGTCGGGAAGAAAGGAAAAGGCGATATACTACCTCAGTAAGAAATTCACGGAGTGTGAGATGAGATATTCGCCAATTGAGAAATTGTGTTGTGGTTTAATCTAGACGACTCGAAGGTTAAGACAGTACATGCTATATCATACTACTTGGCTTATTTCAAAACTTGATCCTTTGAAGTATATGATGGAGTCAACAGCTTTGAATGGGAGAATGACGAGGTGAAAAATTCTGCTTTTAGAGTTTGACATAATCTATGTGAGCCAGAAGGCTATAAAAGGAAGCGCGATAGCGGAATTTCTGGCTAGTAGAGCTACAGAGGACTATGAGCCGTTGAATTTTGATTTCTCAAATAAGGAGTTGATGTGCGTAGCAATTACAGAGAATTATCCTTGGAAGTTGAGCTTTGATGGGGCATCCAATGCGGTGGGAAATGGAATTGGGGCAGTCCTGGTGTCCCCAAATGGCGATTATTATCCATTCACATGCAAGTTGAATTTTGATTGCACAAACAATATGGCCGAGTATGAAGCTTTCATCATGGGACTCCAAGCGGCTATAGAGCGAGGAATAAGAACCTTGGAAGTATATGGAGACTCTGCATTGGTAATTTACCAGCTTAAAGGTGAATGGGAGACAAGGGATCCTAAATTGATCAATTATCGAAAGGTAGTTTTGGGGTTACTTGAGGAGTTCGATGACATCACTTTCAATTATATCCCACGAGACGAAAACCAGATGGTAGATGCTCTAGTAACCTTGGCTTCAATGATTAAAGCAAATAAAGAGGAGGAGATGAGACCCATTCAGATGAGTATCTTTGAGGCTCCAGCTCGCTGTTGTAACATTGAGGAAGAAGAAAAGGATGATAACCCATTCAGACAATGCATTGAACTTGAACAACAGAACGATAGTAGAAGTTTGCAGTCAGTTCAAGATTAAACATCATAACTCTTCTCCGTATCGCCTAAAAATGAATGGGGCAGTAGAAGCAGCCAACAAGAACATCAAGAGGATAGTGGGGAAGATGACTAAGACTTATAGAGATTGGCATGAGAAACTACCATTTGCACTCTTTGCCTATCGAATATCTGTCTGAACCTCTACTAGGGCAACTCCTTTCTCGTTGGTTTATGGGATAGAAGCAGTGTTACCCATTGAAGTGGAAATACCGTCTCTCCGAGTCTTGTCAGAAATAAAGTTGGATGAAGCTGAATGGATACAATCGCGATATGATCAGTTGAACTTGATTGAGGAAAAGAGGTTAAGGGCCATTCGTCATGGTCAGATGTATCAGAAGCGAATGATGCGAGCTTATGATAAGAAAGTGCGACCAAGAGAATTCCACGAGGGGGATCTTGTGCTAAAAAAGATCCTTCCCATTCAGAAGGACTTTAGAGGAAAATGGATGCCAAATTGGGAAGGGCCGTATGTCGTGAAGAAGGCTTTCTCTGGGGGTGCATTGATCTTAACGGAAATGGATGGGAAGAGTTTACCCAATCCAATGAATTCAGGCTCAGTCAAAAAGTACTTTGTCTAAAGGAGAGGAGAATCCAGGGTGAAAACCCGCAAATGGCGCCTTGAGTTTTCGGAAAAAAAATAGAGAGGCCAAGGTGAAAACCCGCAAAGGGCACCTTGTGACCAAAGGGGTTTTGAGTTGAAAACCTGAAAGGGCAGCTCAAATTTTGAAGAGCACACGGTAATCTTGCTATATCAGATTCAACAAAGAGCGAAGCGCGTTGCATATCGGTGCATCAACAAAGTACTTTAGATCTTTTAAACACATGTTGAACTCAAGAAAGTCTTCATGGAGTTGGTGTATAAACGCTCAAGCGGCGATATCTAGGGCATCTAACTTTTGTCCTGTTTGCTATCTTTAGATTCTCTTTCTTCTCAAAGATAGGCTATCAGATTAATTTCCTTTGTATTTTTGACAAGTTCATTCAAATCTAATTATTCTCAAGATTAAATTCATCTTTCATTATTCTTAAAGTATGTTGCATTAAAATAATGATAGATGAACTAAATAATTTTCACAAATGAAGTTTTGCTCATTACTCTAGAAATTTCTAGATAATACAAGAAACTAAAACAGAACAATTGTTCAAGGAATTCACGTAAGTAAAGTTTTGAGGAAATTCTTTCTTTAGTCCAAATGATAATTGGACAAATCAAACGATTTGATCCTAGGAGAGGATCATCTTACAGACATTTTCGGTGGGCCATAGCATTTGAAGAATGGTACAATCCCGCAGGCTGAGTAGGAATGATACTTCAAGATAAACTTCGACGAAGGAATGAGTGGTGATGTCTGGCATAGGGGTCATATTCATAAACATTTTGTATTATAACAGGTTTAATTTGACTCACTTCAATCATAGCATCCTAATCATTAGGCATGAACTCATACACATTATACAGGTTATGCCTTTCAAGGGTAACAGGCTAAAGCATAGCAGATCTAACCTCTGGATATTTTCACATCGAAGTAGATCCAAGATGATTTGGCATCCTTGCGTTTACAAGGAGCAAATCGAAGACATAGTAGATTTGGCTTTCACGTGTTTACGCTAAAGCGAGATCTAAGATGATTTGGCATCTCTCAGATTGTCGAGAACAACAAATCAAAGAAACAGATTTGATATCCCCATATTCGACGGAGAGCAGATCGAAGACACAGTAGATCTAACCTTCGGATGTTTTTGCATCGAAGCAGATCTAAGATGATTTGGCATCCTTGCGTTTACAAGGAGCAGATCGAAGACATAGCAGATTTGGCTTTTACGTGTATACGCTGAAGCGAATCTAAGATGATTTGGCGTCTCTGTATTGTCAGAGAGCAGATCGAAGTTAGCAGATTTAGCGTCTCTGTATTGTCAGAGAGCAGATTGAAGTTAGCAGATTTGGCGTCTCTGTATTGTCAGAGAGCAGATCGAAGATAGCAGATTTGGCGTCTCTGTATCGTCAGAGAGCAGATCGAAGATAGCAGATTTGGCGTCTCTGTATTGTCAGAGAGTATATGGAAGATGGCAGATTTGGTGTCTCTGTATTGCCGCAGAGCAGATCGAAGATAATAGATTTGGCATCTCTGTATTGTCAGAGAGCAGATCGAAAATAGCAGATTTGGCGTCTCTGTATTGTCAGAGAGCAGATCGAAGTTAGCAGATTTGGCGTCTCTGTATTGTTAGAGAGCAGATCGAAGATGGCAGATTTGGCGTCTCTGTATTGTCAGAGAGTTGATTGAAGATAGCAGATTTGGCGTCTCTGTATTATCAGGGAGCAGATCGAAGATATCAACATAGCGTCCCTGAGGTTGTAGGGAGCAGGTTGAAGATAGCAGATATTGCCTTCCTGAAGTTACGAGTAAAGCAAATTGAAGCTATCATATTTATGGTCCAATACCTCTGAAGTTGCAGATAGGTTGTAGACCATTCGAAGAAAAGATCTCAAGGCTAGGCCAGACCGGGCAAAATGGGTCCTTTTATAGTCTTTGCTCTATTATCGTTACACAACAATGAGCAAAGTGGGGCAGCTGTAGTAACCCATTTCTGCCTGGGCCTGTAAAATAAATAAACAAAGTTTGCCGAAACTAAAACAAAAAACAGTCCATTAAATAAGGCGCTTTAAACAGTCCATTTACAGCCAAAACTCGGTTAGCCCAAAAGCCCTATGCCCGGTTACATCCAAGACCCGATTAGCCTAAACCTTTGGCCCAAAATCTATTAACCAATACACCATTAACCCAAAACATACAGGGCCCAAATGGCCCAAATTGTTAACAGAACACGGAAAGGCCTAGGATTTCTGAAACCCTAGGCGCCGCAGGAACACCAAAAGTCACGACCTTTCGTTTAGGCGTCGTTCCAGTGACTTTTCATCATCCTCCATCGACGACGTGACTCCAGCCTTGTACCATACCGTAATCAGTACATGAATCAGCGATAGTACAATCACCGCCGTGATATTCTCGCTGGTATCTGCAAAATGGAAAGAACGACAGCAGAAAATAGGAGCAAAATATGGAAAGAAATCAAAGATTTCTTTCCCAAAATGTAATGATTTACAAAGGGCTATAAAAGCCTTTCTTTTTTAATCTGTAAGGACGGTTTTTTTTCACGGAGATTCAATAAAAACAAAACGTGTTTTACACTAAAAGAAATCAACAGTCGACCGGAGAATACATAAGTGATTATTATATTTCTTTTTCTCTCTAAATACATATTTAAAGCACAAAAATAGAACAAAGGGACGTACCGTTTCGATTTGCGGTGAAACAGGAATCTTTCCAGCTTCCGGCCGCCGTACATAGTGCCGTTGACGGTGGCACGTGGGCGCGTGCAAACCTCTAGCCAGAGGTTCAAGAGAACTCCGGGAACCCTCCCTCAGCCCTCCTTCAGAGGGTTTTCTTTGTTTTTTTTTTTTAAAATCAGATTTTAAAATGATTTCAAAACTGAAATTTGGCTTATATAGCCCTAACAAAACGGTGTCGTTTTGCTTAAAACAATAAGCTTCAAAACGACGTCGTATTAATGCTGAGGATCCGCGTGTTGACCCGTGACCCGGAGAGGATCTGCGTGTTTTGGAAAATGGGATAATTGCCCAATGGGTCCTTTCGCATTTTTAATCTTTGTAATTTCATTTTATTTTTATTTTAATTCGGCCCTAATCTTTTATAGTTGTTTCAATTTAATCCTAACTGCCATTAAAATTCATTCTGAAGAATGATGTCATTTTGGGATTAGGGCAAATTGCCCAATGAGTCCCTTGTAGTTTTGAATGCATTCCAATTAGGCCTAATTTTTTGTTGTTATTTTAAAATTAGCCTTAGAACTTTAGTCTTATTTAATTTTAACCTTTTAAATATTTTTGCATAATTTATTTGTTAAATACCTTATATATTATTTATTTTTTATAAATATTAGTTATATAAAATAGTATATATATTTTTTATTTATATATTATCCATTATATTATTTTTATTATTGTACAATTTATTTATAAATTTTATTATACATTATATTTTACTATATATTATTCCTTGCATTTTATTTTTTTATAAATTATATATTATTTTATTATTCATTAATTATGTAAAATTTTAATTTTTAAAATTTTTTCATTAAATAATAGTACATATATATTTTATCCTTATTTTTATAATATTTATCATATTATTTATATTTCATTATATTTTATTTATATATTACATATCATATATTATTCCCTATATTATCTATCTTTTATTATATATGTTATTTATTATTTATTAGTATATAAAAATTAAATTTGTAAATTATTATAAACTAATACATATATTGTTATTATATATATTTAATGTCTATATTTAAAATTCACTACAAAATTTTGTTCTAATTTAACATCTCTTTTTTATATATATATATCAGGCTACGATATTAAATGATATAAATTTTTTTTTATTTACTTATATTGATTAAAATTTTTTGTTTCCATTTTGTTTTTTATTAGATATTGTCTTAACAAGCTAATTTCATCTTTTAAATTATTTGTTATTTATCATGTTATTTATTTATTGTTATGTATTCGTGTGCAAATTGATCATTTTATGTTATTATCTTAAAAATATATCCGCATGAAGTATTATTATATGTTTAATATTCATTATTCTTGCTGGTTAGCACTTTTGTACGAAATGATAATGTGTATATTCATGTTATTTATGATTATGTATGCATGAAATGCTAAAGTATATTGTGTGATTTATGTCATATTTACCATTTTCAACATTATATTTGTATGAAATGTTAAAATAGGTAGCTTAATTAATCCAACGTTGATCTTTTGTAATAGGTTAAATGCATCATCGTTTTCTTATTTCATTTAATCAAAAGGAATTTTAAAAAACAAGGCAATGTCTTTTGCATTTAGGAATTAGAGAAATAGTACCCTAACATATTGGGTTGCGATTTCCCGTTTGTCTAAATATCTAAAGTATCTTTTTAATAGATTTTACAAATCACGAGATTTTTTTGTTATGAAAGTTTATGAATATCGTGTCCAGTCACGCTGGATGTGATGTTCGCATTCTTTTGGAACGAAAGAATTTTGACTTTCAACTCAAATTATTATGGTTTTAAAAGAGTTCTTATTGCTAAATTTTTTTCAAGCTTTTGACATTAAGATGAAAATATTCAATTTGGTACCAATTTTGGGCGTTACGAGGGTGCTAATCCTTCCTCGTGCATAACTAACTCCCGTACCTGTTTTCTCGTAATTTCGTAGACCAAAATGTTTTATAAAGTGATCCAATCACACTTTAAAAGGTTGGTGGCGACTCCCGTTTTCAAAATACCCTCTCCATTTTTTAAAGAGATTTCGACTGAGGCTATGAAACATATAAGTGGACTCTACCACCACATATCGAATACATAGATCTCCAACGCACGGAATGACTCATAGTCAAACGTATCCCAAAAGCGTAGCATATAGCTAACACTCCAACACACCAACATATCCCGGTGAATGGAGCTTAGCTCACATTTCCTTATCCTTCCAAAATTGTTTTGGGCCCTAACACCCTAAAAACACAACAAAGAGATAAGTACTCATAATCCTATAGCATGCTAACTATATCCGATGGTCTTAAATATCACAAGGCCAAAATATCCGTAATTAAACACACATTTCACTTATCGTTTTCTGCACTTTTCCACTGTACATTCACATTGAAAACACAACATAACCACTGCCATTTGGCACATATACATGCCCACAATCAACACTATCAGAATAACCATCATAAGCTTATTTCACATATCATAGTATCACATCATAATTCACAATACCACAACACATAATCACATGTTTCACAATTTAAACAAGAGTATGATAAAGCTTACAATTGCAATTTAGAGTAGGGGTTTAGGCTACTCTTAAGTTCCTAATTAACTTAATGAACTCTATCTACAAGTAGCGATTCTAAACACTCACTGTTTGCACTTTCACCTAGTCATTGAATGCTCAAACTAGTTTTTCCTTACCTTTCTCTTTACTCATAGAAAGTCTTGATCGTCGATTTTCCGTGTGATAAGTTTTATATATTTATAACGACTCGTTCTTGAAACTAACTATGATCACGACGTAGGCAAGTGTACCTATCGAACAGTAGTATAGCTTTAGCAAGACCGGATTGTCGAACTCAAAGGACTATGAGTACTAGTAATGACTGTCTTTTTATTATCTAGCAGAATAAAAGAGGATTGTTTTGACTAACTAATTAAACTAAGAGGTTGCAGAAAATAGAAATTGGGTAATTACTGTTTGGGAAAACAATTGATTGAGACAATACCTAAGGAAAAATCCACCTAGACTCTTACTTTTTATTCTGGCTCCGAACCGGACGATTTATTCATTCAACTTGTTCCGTAGAAATCCCTAATGTATATTATTATCACTTTTGAGACTAACAACGTCTAATCCCTAGGTTGAATAACCGAGAGTTATCTCTAATTAACACCCTAAGGTTGCATTAATTCGATCTATGGATTCTCTTATTAGGTTTCACCCTAATCCGACAAAATCTTGTCACCCTATCTCTAGGCGCGCAATCAACTCTGCTTAATTACGACAATGTTACTCTTAGTCAGGGTCTATTCCTCTTCCAACTAAGAGTAGTAACTTGAAGTGATATTCTGAAATACCAAAACAAGAATTAAGAGCACGTAGTTAAGAACAAGTTAAATATTTATCATATGATTCAGAAATAATAACAAGGTTTAGTCATAGGTTTCATCCCCCTTAGGTATTTAGGGGTTTAGTTCATAACAAAACAAGAACACATCTCAGAATAATAAAAATTACAAAACATAAAGAAAACACAAAACTCCTGAAGGGGAGGTTGAGGAGAGATCTTCATTCTTGATGGTGGCTCCGGCTTCTGAGATGGATCAATCGGCTTCCTCGGAGTAATTCCTTACTCTCTATTCTCCGTCTCCCTTTTCTTCCTCCTTTAGGGTGTATTTATAGGCTTTGGAATGCCTAAGAAGCCCTAAAATTTGGCCTTTTTCGAATGAAGCTTAACTAGGGTTCGGCAGGGACACGCCCGTGTGGTACGACCGTGTGCGATTACTTCAGGCTGTGTTCGAGCCTGTTAATTGGCACGGGCGTGTGAGCTGCCCATGTGAATCGTGCTTCAATTCTGCCAGATTGACACGACCGTGTGATCTGCCTGTGTGAGGAGGTCCAGGCCATGTTAATTTCATGCTTTGGCCCATTCTCTCCGTTTTTGGCCCGTTTCTCGTTCCTTTCGCTCTCCTATGCTTACCTAAGGATGAAACATGAAATTAAGGCATTAGGAGCATCAAATTCACCAAATCTAAGGGGAAATCATTCATAAAATACGTTAAGCATGGGTTATAAATATGTATAAATTACGGTTTATCAGGTCCTAATGAAATCGAAGCTTCAACAAGTAAATCACACAAAAAATAAAATCAACATTTAGCCAAAGACTCTCCTGAATCAATAAAAAACACAAGCCTAAGCTAGATTCTCTTGGAATCGAAACTTTCTACATAGCAAATTTGAAACACAAATATCTCGGTCTCTATTTATTCTTTTTGTCTAAAATTTGTTCCATTCATCTACTTATTCATCTATGACTAGATCTCAACCTTCAAACTCCACAAAATTATACAAATTATTTAGCGAAACTTTAAGGAATGTTTAGAGACCCTCTAATCACATCAAAACTAATGGAAAAACACTTTAAAACCTTATTTTCATTAAAAAATCTTGAAATCCACCATTAACGACCCAAGTTTCAACTTTTATTGAAAACGTTCACTTCATTGGGTAAAAAATGTATTGAAAAGACTAGATAGCATTAAAAACTAATAAGAAATTGAATCGTTATCTTTGATGGAAGAAAAAAAGATATTTGGTTGAAAATTTTAAAAACCCATAGGCTTGAGAGATGAGAAAATCCATGGTGTTTTTTGTGTTTTTCTTGAAGTTCTATGGAGGTTTTTTGATTGGGTGAGGATAGAAATCAAAGGGATAAAGTTTGGGAATCAAAATTAAAGGATTTGTGCTAAGAAAACTCAAGGGATGTCAATAAAATAATAAGGAGAAGAAATTATTGTGGGTTTGCTATAGGTGAAGGGAAATATTAGGTTGATTTTAAAGTTTTGGTATATTTGCTTTATAACTACTCCTAAATTGAACCCTTTCTCAAAACAGTCCTTGTTTTAAAATGAAAGATATTTTTCATATTATTTTCAAAAATTGTTTTGATTTTCTAAATGCCATGGACGAAGACATTTTCGATTTACCATGCTACGAAATTTCAAACACATATGAGTTAAAATTCTAATTTTACCCTTGAAACTCTTAGGCCCAATTTTGGGGGGTGACATTTCTCTTTGTACATCTTCGCATTTTCATATGCCAAAAATTGAAATTCTTCAAACTCATGTAGCTGAAATAGACGTGCTTCCCTGGCTAAGCTAGGGTGTGAGTTTAGTTCCTTAATAGCCCAATACACACCATACCCCATGTTTAATGTCCTAGTGGACTCTCTATGTTGCCCTAGCTGAACTATGGAGTTACACATCATACCACATATTTGATATCCTAGTGGGCTCTCTATGCTACCATAACCAAACTATGGTCTTAAAAATCATATCCCATGTTAATGTCCTCACGGACTATCTATATTACTATAATCGAGCTATGGTCTTACACATCATACCCTATATTTAATGTCCTCATGGACTCTATTAGTTGCTATAGCAGAGCTATGGTTTTACACATTAAACCCCATTACAACCCATCCATTCTACCTTACTTCTAACCTTGATGCTCCAACTCTTTAGTGTCCCCTCAGCAAGGCCTAAAGCTTCGTACATCATAGTTTCACCCAACAATTTTGGATTGCGGTAAACGGAAATTCCACCATTAGCCTAATCCTCCACATCTTCAAATCCTAACTCCATCTAACCCATCAAGAATTGTTCCCTTCATACTCCACCATTGTAAAAATGCAATACATGTATTTCATAAATAGATTATCATGGAGTACACTACTTTTTAGGCATAAAATCATAACCATTTCATGTATACCAGAATACATTCGTGAATATTCATATACCTACACAATCTTATACATGCATAGCATTCTCAATCATTAGAGATCATACATCATCACAGAACTCTCATAGATTTGTGCTAGCCATACAACATCTCAAGAATGGAGTATAGAAACTCACTTGATGCTTCTTTGCCTACTTAGCTTAGCTTTTTCGAATGTTAAAGCTTCTATTCTCCTGGTAGTTAAGCATTACAACCAAAGCCATAAGTTAAACTCAGCATTCCAGTTGAAAAACTCTATTTCGAGAAACATGCAAAACCCCCTTTAAAGGTTCTAAAAATTTTTAACTCTATTTCTCAAATTTACGAACACCGAAAGACTTAGAAGCTTAGCAGTCTCCTTACTTATCTATCTTCTTAACACAATCGTTATAAATATTGCTCCATACAGAGCTTTCTTATCTTTTTCTTTTCCAGAGTAACTGAAGAAGATGATAGGGAAAATAAAATAGGGTTGAGAATAATTCACCCCGGGAATTCATTTTCCTAGTATTTATAGCCCTACACACCTAGTTATCAACTGTATAAAAATTGTCTATTGGTAATTATTTCATATCCCACTAAGGAACCTGTTGGTCTTAATCCTACCAAACTAGAATTAGAACTCAACTATGTCCAAATCAGTTACTAAATTTTCCTAATTTTCAGTAGAAGTCATCAATTTACGGCTTATTTCAATTTAACCTCAATTATTCCTAAATTTCATACTTAAAAAAAACATATGTGACAGATCCTATAGACAAGTAGTACAATTGCAAGTTCAGACGAACTTAATGAGTTTATTTCAATAGTAATTATAAAAGACTCTAATTTTTCAGAGAATAATAGTAAATACGAAGGATTTAAAACTCCTTGAGTATCTCAAAAGATTCATTGGTTTATCTGGCATAGATAGCACCCATATGTTCTCCTCAAATGAACAGTCGACGAATTATTCTGACTGATTTAATTGCGATTTTACTTTTATCGACGACCCCTTTTCTGATACTTGAGCTTGTTTAGATTCATTTTAGACTATCATTTTCCCTTTCCTGGCATGTCTCATAAATGGTAGCTACATATACGAATACCCATATTGGTGACTACTATTGGTGGACTATCAGACATCTCGCCAAAATTGCATATTCCTTACCATGATCCCCTCATTTCACACTGAGCTCAGTATAAGCCTACTGGATTGTCCCCAGCAATGGACTTCTTATGACGTGGCACATGCATAAATCCTTTTTTAAAGGAAGACCCATCTACTGATATTCCCACTTGCTGTCTTAAATATGAGATTTGGCTGATACACAATATCCTGTTCTTTACAGACTTGTACTCAAAAAGTAGTTCCATAAGATTTCCCCTCTTTAAACCATTCTATTAAGATACACTTGAACTGATAGTTTTCGACGATTATCTCTTTCCTAGATTTTTTTTGTCGGGCTTCCACATTTGATAGTCCTAACGGACTTCTCCGCGCTATATAGTCCTGGTGGACTTTTGCTTCTTCTGTTATTTCCTGACGGACTTTCCACCCAAGTTAGTCCTTGGCGGGCTTCCCTCTTATTTCTAGCAACCCTCTTTTCCCATGATTATTTAGGATTAAAGATATTCAGAATCATCTCATCTTATCATAGCCAATCCTGGTTTACTTGTCAATCTTTGGCGTTTACTTATTTACAAATTCCTCTAAGGGAATACCCCTTTCTTTCACATATGTTACATTTAAAACGCTTTTACCTATTCCCCTTAACTTCACATTTTTGCGAATCCTCTCTTATTGTAACATCCCGATTTTCGGATTTATTTGTGGGTTTTTATATTTTGGTTAAGTTTTAAAATTTTTGTATTTGAATGAGAAATTAATATTCTAAGTATGGGAATGGGCTTATGGAAGGCCCATGTGTTGGCCAAAACCCGGTTGGATTTTTGAAGTTTTGGATTTAAGAGTCAGGGGTTCTGGCTAGGTGGCCCTTATATAGGGTGATGGGTAATTTGCATCACAAAAAGAGCTGTGGTAAAGTGGCAAGGGTGACGCCACTAAGCTCCTAAAAATGTGGCGTGTGGAGCAGTGGGGGAAGGCATGGGATCGATTCCCCATGCTGGCAAATAGGTGCAATTATTTTTAGGTGCAGAAAGGGTAAGTGTTGAAGTCCAAGGGGATTCTGCTAGAGGAGTGTCTGATCAGTTCAAATGCTTGAATTAAGGAGTGATAAGGGAGAGATTTAAGGGATTGGGTGAGAGCTTAGAGTTGACCGAATCTAGGGAAGTGAAGAGGAGAATTCGGCAAAGGGGGATATATTCGGCACTTAGGGCTTTTGTGGTGCCGTTTCCTTCTACTCAGTCTCTGAAAGATTTTCTTTTCTTTCTTTGTGCCTCCCTAACCAAACCCTCCTCTCTAATATTCTTTTTCTCCACTTTCTTTTCCAAAGCTATTCCCCAAGCCTGTTGTTCATCACGCCTTTGCCGAAAACACAAAAAGCCGAAATCCTGTGATCATTGCTTGTGCCGATTTCTTCAAGTCAGGTTTTCTTCTATGTTCTTTTGTGTTATTTAATCTACAATCAGCTTTTCTTAATTCTAAACACCTAACGGTAAATCTACTTCAAGGGCATCGTCATACAAAGATTATTATTTTCTTCATCACCCAAAAGCCAAAATATCATTGGTGTAGGGGCTTATAGCCGAATCTTCAAAAGACTCGTGGGTTCGACTCTGCATTTGTTTTAGAAGTTAAATCTGCATCAGATTACGTAGAAATCAAAGAGTGGTAAGTGGGTAAGTGCTTATCATCTTAGTTTTGGTTTTATTTTTCGATATTAGGAAAAGCCGAAATCCCTAAAAATAGGAGGTCATCGATTTGAGCATAAGGCTCTAGGAGTTGTGATTAACGGTTTCTTTCGATGATTAGAGTCTTCCTAAGCGTTGGATCGAAGGTGTAAATCGTTGGAGCAATCGGATTGGAGCAAGCTATCGGTTTTGGCAGGAAGGTAAGATTTAAAGGCTTCCTAGGGATATGGCTCGATTTTTGGTTAAGCAATTTTTGAGGGTTAGTGATTGAAGGTTGTAAATAAAAACTATGCTAAACGATTGTAGGACATCGTAAGGGATCTCGGTAGCAGTCGTCGCAAACAGGTGTGTACTGAACACCCTTTATTTGTTCAAATCGGCAAAAGCCGAAAAATCAAAAACATGGTATTTTATGGACTTGTGAGTATGCGAATGTTCTCAAGTCATGGACTAATGGTTAGACTCGACATCGCAAAGTGGTAAGTTGGCCTCGTGCGAAAATACGTGAACATCGATAAGTGGGCCTCGATGGGCCAACACTGGGCCCAATGGGCTTACGGACCAATATGGGTAAGAGATGGGCAAATCGGCCTGTTAGTTAGTTGGTAGACTCGAAATTGCCTTTAAACTGTAAATGTTACTGAAATAACCTGTGTAGATATGTAGTTTACGATTTTACCCCGAAGGGTAAAAATTACCGATATACCCCTAGGGTTTGTATGGACTTATATGTATGATTGAAAAATACTGTGTTCTGCATGATATATTTTCACTGATGTATGTTGCATAGGTTTGGGAATATTGATGGAGGAAGTGCTAAAAGTGGTACATCCACGTACTGGAGGCTACGCCTCACCTTACTGATAGAGGCTTTGCCTCACTTTATCGATAAGCGAGCAAAGAATGCCGCAACCGTGGAGTGTAGGGTTGGGTGGGTTGAGATATTCCCACATGGAGTGTAGAGTCTGATGCGGGGAAGTGTAGCGGTTGGTGGGTTGAGTAGTCTCCCAAACGGGATTGCATTCATTGTTATTACTGTTACATGTATTACTGAATTGGGCCGATGGGCCACACTGTTCTGAAAAAGGGCTAAGGCATTGTTATCAGATTCAAAAGGGCTTGGTCCACTGTGTACCGTTATCCGAATAGGGCTTAGGCCCAATGGGCTCTGGAGCTAGTTTGGGCTTTGGATGGGTTTCGGTATGCACGGAGTTTCCCCAAACTCACCCCTTTTCTTTCCATCCTTGCAGTGAGCCCTAATTGGTGGACTTGGAGTCAAGGGATTGAGTGGCCATGAAGAACAATTATGGTTTTTTTTAATTTTTAGATCGTACTTCTTTTATTTCTAATTATTTTATATTAAGGTTGTAATAAGGCCGCTCATTAAATTATTTCAACTATGGATCATTGAACTGGTTAGCACTAGGATGCATTTTATAAAAACTATATGTTTTCAAAATATCTCGGTGACGTGTAAAGCTTCCGCAAGATAATCGTTTTCAAAGAAACTGAAAACCTAAACCTGACTCAAACATGATTTATTTTTCGTAAACACATAACATACTTTAAGTGTGGCAACGGATGTGTGCATGTCTAGGATTGGATCTGGGAAGAGCTTGGTACTTAAGCAGTCCAACAGACTCACCTCCTCCTCTCTGGCTTCCTACCTGGTGCACAGTTTTCATTCACTTAAACGTATAACATTAACGTTTTAAAACCCTAAGAAAGAGATTTTTAATAAAACGAATCGCAACTTTTTCGTGTGGCATGCTAAATTCGGCCATAACGTCTGGGCCGGGTTTAGGGTGTTACATTTAGTGGTATCAGAGCCAGGTTGCAACAACTCGGCTGTGGATTGGGTCTGAAAATCTTTTCAAAAACTTAGGCCTAAGAAGGGTATTTTTGGAATGGTATGTTTTTTTTGAAGATGCTCAAGTTTTTCTATTTTTAACTGGGTTAAATAAATAGTTTTAAAATAAAGGTGTTTTCAAATCAAATTTTTTTTTAATTTTCGATAAACAAAAACATGGGTTTTGAAATGGTAAAGGGACTGATAAGGAAATGGCACACTGAATCCCCGGCACCAAGTCTGTAAGTGTTCTTTTTCTGTTTTAAATATTTGTATGAACTGAAAATAACACTGTAGATAGTACTGAGCCTTAGAGATAGTACTATGGATAATATGGTAATAAGGCTACAAAATTGAGACCGTAGCTAAACTGCGATTGCACGAAAATCACTCTGAAACTCTATCTGTTCATAAGATATTCTGTAATAAACAGTGGAAACAGTAAACTAATGTCATAAAATTCGTAATTAGATAAATCGATATGAGTGCAAGGGGAATGCGTGGGCGAGGCCGCGGACGTGGACGTGGTCGTGGAAGAGTGTACGCTGAATCTTCCTCCTCAGGGCATAGGCCAGCTGAGGAGACATTTGTGCCTCAGACAACTGAGACTGGGTCGTATGATCGGGCCGCAAGGGACGACGCTTTGTCTCAGGCCATGTTGAGGATCTTGGAAAGGGTAGCCGGAGCTAATGTTGGGCACATGAATAGGGGGTCCATTTCCGAACGACTTCGGGCTAACGGAGCTGAGGTTTTTAGGGGCGTATCTGGAGTAGCCCCAAATGTGGCTGAGTACTGGTTGGAAGCCACAGAGCGGATTATGGATGACTTGGACTGCTCAGTGGAACAGAAGTTGAAAGGGGCGGTGTCATTACTGCGGGATGAAGCGTATCAGTGGCGGATTACCGTGAGAGAGGGTACCCCAGCTGAGAGGGTATCATGGGAGCTATTCAAGCAGACATTTAAGGCGAAATATGTTGGAGCTAGCTATGTGGATGCACGCAGAAAAGAGTTCCTGAATCTGACCCAGGGAAATAAGACTGTTGCGGAATATGAGGCAGAGTTTCTACGATTAAGCCGGTATGCTGGGGGCATCGTTTCCACTGAATATGAGCGCAGTGTCCGGTTTGAGGGTTGTGTTAGGGATGAACTGAGGGTACTCATAGCTCCACAGAGAGAACGGGATTTTGCCGCATTAGTGGAGAAGGCGAAGATAGCTGAGGAGGTGAAACAAGCTGAACAGAAAAATCGCGATAGGGACCGAAATCGGTTCAGGAGAGATGCTGGACCAGCTGGTGCTGCAAATCGTAATGTTAAGAGAGCTAGGATGGAGGAACCGGTTCAAACAGATTCCGTGAACACAAACTAGACCGCAAGCTTGTGGAGATTGTGGTAGAATGCATCAAGGAGAGTCTTTGAAACGTCTTCGGGCTTGTGTCTTCGCTGTTGTGGTCTAAGGAGCATAGGATTAAGGATTGTCCTAAAAGGACCGCTCAGGCTCAAGAGGGTGAACAAAGGGCTATGCGACCGGCTCAACCAGTAAGGGATGGACCGCCGCCGCCAAGAGGTCGTGGACAAGGTCGCGGTGGTAATGGTCGTGGACGTGGCGCACCTGGCAGGGGTAATGGCAACGCTGATGCACGTCAGCCAGCTTTGGTGTATGCTGCTCGTCGTCGCGAGGAAGGAGACGCACCTGATGTCATAACTGGTACGTTTCTGATCTATGGTGTGCCTTATACTGCTCTGATTGATGTGGGATCAACTCATTCATATGTGGCATATAGCATTTCTGGGGCTGGGTGTACACCTCGAGGAGACTGTATGTGGGGTGTCTGTGGTAAGTCCTTTAGGTCATTCGGTTATGGTAGAGAAACTCTTCAGGGAGGTACCGTTAGAGATTCAAGGTAGGGTTTTCTGCGGAGATTTGATGGAGTTACCGTTTGAAGAGTTCGATCTGATTTTAGGGATGGATTGGTTGACCAAGCATAAGGCAACTCTGGATTGCGCAGCTAAGAGGATGGTGTTAAGGACTGTAAATGATGAGGAGGTAATGATTATTGGAGAACGTAGGGATTACTTGTCCAATATAGTATCGGCCTTAAGGGCTAAGAAGTGGATGCGCAAGGGATGCGAGGCATATTTGGCTTTGGTGAGCCAAGCTAGGACTGAGGATTCGACTGTGGATGCCATCAGAACTGTTAAGGAATTTGGGGATGTCTTTCTGGAAGAGCTTCCTGGACTACCCCCAAATCGAGAAGTTGAGTTTGGAATTGATTTATTGCCTGGAACAGCTCCAGTATCCATTGCACCTTATAGAATGGCACCAAAGGAGTTGGTGGAACTGAAAGCTCAAATCCAAGAGTTGTTGGATAGAGGCTTCATTAGACCTAGTGTGTCTTCTTGGGGAGCACCGGTCCTGTTCGTGAAGAAAAAGGATGGAACAATGCGCATGTGCATAGATTATCGCCAGTTGAACAAACTGACGATTAAGAATAAGTATCCATCGCCCGAGATTGATGATCTGCTCGATCGGCTTAGAGGGGCTTCGTGATTCTCCAAAATCGATCTTCGCTCGGATACCATCAACTAAGGGTAAAAGAAGGGGATATTCATAAGACAGTATTTCGAACTCGATATGGACATTATGAGTTCTTGGTCATGCCATTTGATCGATTTAATGCACTGCAGCTTTTATGGATCTAATGAATCGAGTATTCCAACCTTACTTGGATCGGTTCATGGTTGTATTTATCGATGATATCCTGGTATACTCTGAAACGGAGACGAAACATGATGAGCATCTCCGTATTGTGTTGCAAGTGTTGAGGGAAAAGGAACTCTATGCAAAATTCAGCAAGTGTGAATTCTGGTTGAGGGAGGTAACTTTCCTAGGGCATGTGGTCTCTGCCGAGGGGATTAAGGTGGACCCTCGTAAGATTGAAGCGGTGTTAGAATGGAAGCCACCTAGGTCGGTATCGGAAATTCAAAGTTTTCTTGGGTTAGCAGGTTATTACCGAAGGTTTGTGGAGGGTTTCTCGGTGTTGGCAGCACTTTTGACCAAACTCATAAGGAAAGGAGTACCGTTTGTATGGACCGAGAAACAGCAAGAAGCTTTTGACCAGTTAAAAAGGGTATTGACTGAAGCACCAGTGTTGATTCAACCGGTGTCTGGAAAGGACTTTACGATGATCTGATGCGTCGCGCATGTGGGGTTAGGTTGCGTACTGATGCAAGAGGGTAAGGTGGTCGCTTATGCGTCGCGACAGCTTAAGACTCATGAGGTGAATTACCCTACGCATGATCTGGAACTAGCGGCGGTAATCTTTGCGTTAAAGATTTGGAGGCATTACTTATACGGGGAAAAGTGCATCATATATACAGATCATAAGAGCCTAAAGTATTTGTTGACTCAGAAGGAGTTGAACCTTAGGCAACGAAGATGGGTGGAGTTGCTTAAGGATTACGATTGTTCGATTGAGTACCACCCAGGAAAGGCTAATGTGGTAGCTGATGCGTTGAGTCGAAGGGTTGTTACTGATTTGAGAGCCTTATTCGCACGATTAAGCTCAGTATGACGATGGAAGTTTGTTGGCCGAACGCAAGTAAGGCCTACTTGACCGAAAGCGAGTTAAAGAAAAACAGTTGAAAGACGACTCGTTAGCTCTTCGATTCCAGCAAGTTAGGGATGGTGAAAATGAGGATTTTGGACTGAACACTGAGGGAGTTCTGTGCTTTCGTGGAAGAGTTTGTATTCCTAAGGACTCTGAATTGAGGCAGTCAATCCTAAAAGAGGCTCATGGTGGACTCTGTGCCATGCATCCTGGAGGAAATAAGTTATATCGAGACTTGCGAGAGGTGTACTGGTGGCCTGGATTAAAACGAGAGGTGACTGAATTTGTGGGGAAATGTCTGACGTGCCAGCAGGTTAAAGCTGAGCATCAATTGCCTTCTGGGTTACTGCAACCGGTAAAGATTCCGCTATGGAAGTGGGAAAGAGTAACAATGGATTTTGTGAGTGGGTTACCTTTGACACCCACCAAGAAAGATTCGGTGTGGGTGGTTGTGGATAGGTTAACAAAATCTGCTCACTTCATACACATTGCTCGCACCGATTACTCACTGCAAAAGTTGGCGAAGCTATACGTGGCAGAGATAGTGCGATTACATGGGGTACCAGTGTCGATAATTTCTGATCGAGACCCTAGGTTTACATCTCGGTTTTGGCAAAAGTTGCAAGAAGCGTTGGGGACACGATTGGATTTTAGCGCTGCTTTTCACCCACAGACAGATGGACAATCGGAAAGGGTTATTCAAGTTCTAGAGGATATGTTGAGAGGGTGTATCATCGATTTTCGTGGTAGTTGGGAGGACTACTTGCCATTGGCAGAGTTTGCGTACAATAACAGCTATCAAGCAAGTATTCAGATGGCTCCATATGAAGCGCTCTATGGGCGAAGATGTCGTACGCCGACGTGTTGGACGGAGTTGGGGGAACGACGAGTGCTTGGACCGGAATTGGTGGCAGACACTGAAAGCAAGGTTAGACTGATAAGGGATCGATTAAAGGAGGCATCCGGCGCATGTAAGTCGTATACGGATCTCAAGCGCAAGGAGATTGAGTTCATTTGTTGGGGACATGGTGTTTTTGAAAGTTTCGCCTTGGAAGAAGATACTGAGATTTGGTAGGAAGGGTAAGCTAAGCCCACGATTTATTGGGCCTTATCGAGTTGATAAACGAGTTGGACCAGTGGCTTATCAGCTAGAGCTACCACCGAAACTGCATCGTATCCACAATGTTTTTCACGTGTCCATGTTGAGGCGGTATCGATCTGGCCCAACTCATGTCATACTAGTCGTAGAAATCGAGGTACAGTCAGATTTGACTTTCGAAGAGGAACCTGTGCAGATACTTGATCGTGACGTCAAGGTGTTGAGAAGGAAGTCAGTTCCACTGGTGAAAGTGCTTTGGAGGAATCATGGCAGGGAAGAAGCTACTTGGGAGACCGAGGAGGCAATGCGTCAACAGTACCCTCAACTGTTCTAATAAGGTAAAATTTCGAGGTCGAAATTTCTTTAAGGAGTTGTAACATCCCGATTTTCAGATTTATTTGTGGGTTTTTATATTTTGGTTAAGTTTTAAAATTTTTGTATTTGAATGAGAAATTAATATTCTAAGTATGGGAATGGGCTTATGGAAGGCCCATGTGTTGGCCAAAACCCGGTTGGATTTTTGAAGTTTTGGATTTAAGAGTCGGGGTTACAGCTAGGTGGCCCTTATATAGGGTGATGGGTAATTTGCATCACAAAAGAGCTGTGTAAGTAAAGTGGCAAGGGTGACGCCACTAAGCTCCTAAAAATGTGGCGTGTGGAGCGGTGGGGAAGGCATGGGATCGATTCCCCATGCTTTGGCAAATAGGTGCAATTATTTTTAGGTGCAGAAAGGGTAAGTGTTGAAGTCCAAGGGGATTCTGCTAGAGGAGTGTCTGATCAGTTCAAATGCTTGAATTAAGGAGTGATTTAAGGGATTGGGTGAGAGCTTAGAGTTGGCCGAATCTAGGGAAGTGAAGAGGGAGAATTCGGCAAAGGGGGGGATATATTCGGCACTTAGGGCTTTTGTGGTGCCGTTTCCTTCTACTCAGTCTCTACAGAAGATTTTCTTTTTCTTTCTTTGTGCCTCCCTAACCGAAACCCTCCTCTCTAATATTCTTTTTCTCCACTTTCTTTTCCAAAGCTATTCCCCAAGCCTGTTGTTCATCACGCCTTTGCCGAAAACACAAAAAGCCGAAATCCTATGATCATTGCTTGTGCCGATTTCTTCAAGTCAGGTTTTCTTCTATGTTCTTTTGTGTTATTTAATCTACAATCAGCTTTTCTTAATTCTAAACACCTAACGGTAAATCTACTTCAAGGGCATCGTCATACAGCATTATTTTCTTCATCACCCAAAAGCCGAAAATATCATTGGTGTAGGGGCTTATAGCCGAATCTTCAAAAGACTCGTGGGTTCGACTCTGCCGCTGTTTAGAAGTTAAATCTGCATCAGATTACATAGAAATCAAAGAGTGGTAAGTGGGTAAGTGCTTATCATCTTAGTTTTGGTTTTATTTTTCGATATTAGAAAAAGCCGAAATCCCTAAAAATAGGGAGGCTGTCGATTTGAGCATAAGGCTCTAGGAGTTGTGATTAACGGTTTCTTTCGATGATTAGAGTCTTCCTAAGCGTTGGATCGAAGGTGTAAATCGTTGGAGCAATCGGATTGGAGCAAGCTATCGGTTTTGGCAGGAAGGTAAGATTTAAAGGCTTCCTAGGGATATGGCTCGATTTTTGGTTAAGCAATTTTTGAGGGTTAGTGATTGAAGGTTGTAAATAAAAACTATGCTAAACGATTGTAGGACATCGTAAGGGATCTCGGTAGCAGTCGTCGCAAACAGGTGTGTACTGAACACCCTTTCTTTGTTCAAATCGGCAAAAGCCGAAAAATCAAAAACGTGGTATTTTATGGACTTGTGAGTATGCGAATGTTCTCAAGTCATGGACTAATGGTTAGACTCGACATCGCAAAGTGGTAAGTTGGCCTCGTGCGAAAATACGTGAACATCGGTAAGTGGGCCTGGATGGGCCAACACTGGGCCCAATGGGCTTACGGACCAATATGGGTAAGAGATGGGCAAATCGGCCTGTTAGTTAGTTGGTAGACTCGAAATTGCCTTTAAACTGTAAATGTTACTGAAATAACCTGTGTAGATATGTAGTTTACGATTTTACCCAGAAGGGCAAAAATTACCGATATACCCCTAGGGTTTGTATGGACTTATATGTATGATTGAAAAATACTGTGCTCTGCATGATATATTTTCACTGATGTATGTTGCATAGGTTTGGGAATATTGATGGAGGAAGTGCTAAAAGTGGTACATCCACGTACTGGAGGCTACGCCTCACCTTACTGATAGAGGCTTTGCCTCACTTTATCGATAACGAGCAAAAGAATGCCGCAACCGTGGAGTGTAGGGTTGGGTGGGTTGAGATATTCCCCACATGGAGTGTAGGGCTGAGTGCGGGGAAGTGTAGCGGTTGGTGGGTTGAGTAGTCTCCCCAAAACGGGATTGCATTCATTGTTATTATTGTTACATGTATTCTTCAATTGGGCCGATGGGCCACACTGCTCAAAAAGGGCTAAGGCCTTGTTATTTGTGATACGAAAAGGGCTTGGTCCACTTTGTGTCTCGTTATCTCGAATAGGGCTTAGGCCCAATGGGCTCGAGCTGGTTTGGGCTTTGGATGGGTTTCTGTATGCACTGAGTTTCCCCAAAACTCACCCCTTTTCTTTCCATCCTTGCAGGTGAGCCCTAATTGGTGGACTTGGAGCTGGGCGGGATTCAGAGTGGCCATGAAGAACAATTCTGGTTTTTTTTAATTTTTAGATCGTACTTCTTTTATTTCTAATTATTTTATATTAAGGTTGTAATAAGGCCGCTCATTAAATTATTTCAACTATGGATCATTGAACTGGTTAGCACTAGGATGCATTTTATAAAAACTATATGTTTTCAAAATATCTCGGTGACGTGTAAAGCTTCCGCAAGATAATCGTTTTCAAAGAAACTGAAAACCTAAACCTGACTCAAACATGATTTATTTTTCGTAAACACATAACATACTTTAAGTATGGCAATGGATGTGTGCATGTCTAGGATTGGATCCGGGAAGAGCTTGGTACTTAAGCAGTCCAACAGACTCACCTCCTCCTCTCTGGCTTCCTACCTGGTGCACAGCTTTCATTCACTTAAACGTATAACATTAATGTTTTAAAACCCTAAGAAAGAGATTTTTAATAAAACGAATCGCAACTTTTTCGTGTGGCATGCTAAATTCGGCCATAACGTCTGGGCCGGGTTTAGGGTGTTACACTTATCATGTTTTCCTCCATTATCATATGCGCCATGATCATCCTATTAGACTACTCATCATGCATGTCATACAGTGATTTCCTTTTTTTATGCCCTGTCAGGTTTCCTTGTTCACTATCCTGACGATGTAACAACCAATTTTTATAAAATAGGAATAGTAGTTTCGGGACCACAAATCTAATGAGTAAATATTTATTTTATTATTATTGTAATATCTACGGTATGTTAGTATGGTCTTATAAAAATTTCGTTAAAAGATTTTGACGTTTGCATGCTTAATTAAGTGAAAATGACTAAATCGTAAAATGTGTAAAAGTGGAGTACTAGTAGCTAAAAGTATCAAATAGCTATGAAACTTTAATGTGAAAAGAGTTAGATGGTAATTAGTCCATTATTATTGTTAGTGGACAAATATGGGCAAGGAATTAATGTTTTAATTAGTTTTAGTAAAAGGTTAATAAAGTAATTTACATCATCTTCTTTAGTGAGATGCTTCATCGAAATTAGGAAGAAAAACCCTCCATTGTTGCACCTTGAACATTCGGTTGGCTCTCTCTTGCATCGAAGTGTAATTTTTTCCCGTTTTTAATGATGTTTATGTTTTTAGGATCATTGTAGCTTAATTTGTCTAGCCCAAGGACTAATTTTCAGCATGTTTGCATGATTATTGAAATTAAATAAAAGATTATGAGTCCTTGTTGTTAAAGAAACAAGTTTTGTAAAGTGATTTTGATAAAATTATCATTTAAGGACTTATTTATAAAAGTAGTAAAATACCATGGTAAAATTGCGAAATGATGATTTTTATGGATTGATATAAGTCCCTAGATAATTTGGCTAGCATGAAATGTGGATGAAATTGTATTAATTTCAATTTATGAGCTTGAGGATTGATTTGTAAAGAAGTTAAAATATTGGGGGAAATATAAATTTGCAAAAGTATGAATTTTGGACTAAATTGAATAGTATGAGTATTAAATGGACTAAATATGCTTATTTAGATCATGATAAACCTCGTACGGATCTAGATCGAGGAAAAGCTAAAGCCTCAGATTAGTTGATCTTATTTTGACATCTTTGTAATTGAGGTAAGTTCGTATGTTTAAATAACGATTTAATGTTATTTTGATTCATATATTATTGTGCTATCTATCATGTAAATGATTTTGGAAATCCAATGATGTTACGACTATGATCAAGCACCGTTTGAACCTTAGGAATATATAGGATACAAATGACATGTCATTAGGGTTACCATGTTTCGGGTGCTAGTCTTGAATGTTCTACCGATGGCTGAGGTCCTGCATTTGTTGCATATGCTTGTTAGCTTGTGTGCGCAGCATCGTGTAGCTTACATTCAAACTATTAGCTTGTGTGAACAAACCTATTTTATAGCTCATGTGAGCTGTAAAGGCAAAGGAAATGAATGGCTTCGACCACATGTTTAGCACACTTTGTGTGAGCTTTCCCGCGTATCTGTTGTTATTTTAAATGGTTCAACGAGCATGAAAAGGGAAGGAACAATAAATGTTCCAATCGACTATGTTATGATCCTATGGAAAGGTATGAAATGATAATGATAAATGAATGCATATCTATGTTTATGAAAAGTATGAATTCAATGGCATTATGTTCATGTAATCTACCTTACTATGTGAAAATTCCATTGAGTTATGTGTAAAAGCACTAACATATGTTGTTAATGATGCTTAGACTTGTGCCAAGCTTATGTTGGATTGAGTCATGTTTAAATTATAAGGTTTTGCATTGAAATGGTAAGTTGTATTCATGATATATGAACTTACTAAGCATTATATGCTTACGTATTTTTCTTTCATATGCTTATAGATTATCAAAAGCACGATCGGTCTAGAAGCTCATCGGAGCCCTATCACACTATTTGGTGATTATATCGGTAGTTTTTGATGATTTGACCAAGGGTATAATGGCCTGTCTAGGTGGACTTATGTTTAAAGTTTGGGTTGAATGCTAAATGTTGTTTTTGGTATGTATATATATGTTGGTTGTTTGGTAGCATTTGGAAATGCTTAGTTTGCGTCACTTGGGTGATTTTCATGTATATGAGTAATGGTCTAAATGGTAAGTTTATATTGACATGGTATAGGTCAAGTATGGTATGTTTTGAAATGGTTGCAATGTGTTCAAATATGCATAAGTTTAGGTATGTTAGTTGATTATGATCGAGGTGCCTATATGGCATATTGGTTGAATGGAATTTAGTCTAATGAGTTGGTCATTTTGTGCACGTTTTGGTATGCTTTGATGCCTTGGTCAAGGCTGCAAATGGCTTGTAGGTTCATGCTTGAAATAGGTGATGGAAATGGCTTGATTTTGGCCAAATTCATGTCTAGATGACCTAAGACATGGGGGTGTGTCTCAACCGTGTGTGACACATGGCCATGAGACACGGTCATGTGTCTCCTGTAGGTTTTAAAGTTACAAATCAGGCAGTTACACAGCCTAGCACATGGCTTAGCACACGGGCGTGTGAAGCCATTTCGAAAGTTACACGGCCTGGCACATGGACGTGTGGCTTGGCTGTGTGACCCAACTCAGAGAGTTACACGGGCACAGACACGGGCTGGGACACGACTGTGTGTCCCTATTTTTATTGTTACAAGGCCTGGGATACGAGCATCTGTCTCAGCCATGTGAGTCACACGGCCATGTGACCCCTGCAGTTCAATTTTTCTAACTTTTTCTTAAATGTTTGATTGTTTCCGATTTAGTTCTGAATCGTGGCTAAAGTGTTTCTAAGGCCTCGAGGGCTTGATTAAGGGACGATATGCATGTATATGAATGGATTATGCTATTTTTATTTTAATTTTTGGAAATGTATATTTTTATGTCACGTTTTTACGATAATGCTCCATAACCCTATTCCGGTGATGGGTACGGGTTAAGGGTGTTACATATAACCCATTTGGCTGACATGGGCCTTAGTTGTGCTAATTGGTTTAATTGAGTGTGTAGGATGAAGATATAAATGCCCAATTGATGAGGAAGCAAAGGTCGAGTGATGTACAAGGTTCCTAGAACGTCAAGGCATCGAACAAATGACACAAGGCATGAATTTGGTGTCATGTTACGCCACACAAGGGGTGTGGCGTGACACAAGGCCGATGTGCTACCCAAGTATTTTGGGGATTTTTTCGTCCGCACAATCAAACTTATTTGAAGACCTATGACATGCTAAAGACCTAATTTGGGCTACATACACTACTATACATAAGACATTAGGGGTTGAATGTAATCAGGTCATCCTAGACGCCTTCAAAATCCCTCATAGTTTAGAATTAGTTTTAGTTTATTTTCTTTTTGACTTTTTAAATACTTTCTTGTTTTCCTCTTGAAATCAATTTTGATTCAAGAGTTTATTTGTTTATTTAATTAAAGTATTCAGTTTCTATTTACCTTTGCATTCGTTTTATTTCGCTATTCCAATCAAGAGATTTGTTACTTCGTTCCCCAATCGATGTTCAGTCCATGATTATTCAAATCTATTTTCTTCTCTGAATTGATCATGTTTCGCATATGTTCTATTCAATTAAAGTTTACATTATGAATAACATGAGTGACTAAATCTACTTGGAGGGGTTAATGAGTGGATGGGGATTTGATTAATGGAGGATTTAGGGTTTCCTGAGAAGGATTAGTTGGTATAAATTATGTGTTCTTAAACTATTAGGCTTGAGAACCCTAATAAGTTATCATAGGCTAGACGAGGTTGAAAGATAAGTTGAACCAAGTAAATCGTAATTTATCCGGGTTGAGAAAGTGAGATTTAGAGATAAACGAGTATCAACCAATCGATTAGTTAATTAGAGGCTGAGAGGTAATAATTGGTTAATCGATTACTAATCCACTCTAAATCCCTAATCCGAAGTTAGTTACAAACCTTGAAGTGAGTTAATCTTTCTGATTGGTTTATTGATTTAGTTCGTTTATTTATTTCTTTTTATTCCTTTAATCTATTTTATGGTTAATCATAATATAGGAAATAATTACTACTACTTAGACTTTTTACTATAAAAAATGTTTTTATTATTTATTCCATCTTGTCTTGGGTACGATCCCTGAAATACTTCTGGTATTTCATTGTACAACTATATTACAATTTGACCCATGCACTTGCGAATACCGCCATTCTTTTTTTTTTTTTATACTTTTGGTGTTATATTTATTCTATAAATGATAGTGCATTTATAGGCGGACAACACCCCAAAGGACCAGTAGATAACTATCCCACAATGCTGCCAAACTTTCTTGAATCCCATAACAATCCGCCCATTCCTCTATTACGCCAATTTCTCCTATCTTCATCTACCTCGTCAAAATAACTCCCTCCAAACTCTGCATTTTATAACACGCATTTCATGTATAACATTATGCTTATCACTATAACATATAGTACACCACTAATCAATATGCCATTACTCAACCATATTTGGCACCCAGAAAACATACTTGCAAGCACCCATATATTTTCACAACTTTATGCATGCATAGCATACTCATTAACCGTGATCACAAATAATCATGGAATTCTAACAGAACTCATCACAGACATACGAACATAACATTTCAACACAACAACGTAGAAAAACACCCTAGTGGAGTATAGAAACTCACCTTAAATCCTTTGTTCTCACCAGCTTAGTTTGTCCAAACGCTAGAGCCTCCTTTGTTCTGGTAGCTAAGCATGACAACCCATACACCAATTAAATCGAAGGTATTTAACTCAAAAACCCAAAAACCTAGTATCTTATAGCAGCTTTTCAACTATTTTAGAAATCTTTCTCTTTTTTTTTCTCAATTTCACGAATGCAGTGAGATGCAGAAGCTTACCAACTCACCGGGTTCTCTACTTTCTAGGCTTGATCCTCATGATCATTGCCCCATGCAAAAATTTCCTCAGCTTTCTATTCTTTGGAGTAACCGAAAAAGAAGATGCAGAAGGAAAAGAAATGTAAACAAAAATTGAGAAGAATTTTCTATCTACTGAATAAGGCTTCTTACTCATATATGTAACTCTTCTTGCATAGCCACCAACCCTACTTAAGCCATCCGTTGGCAATCCTTTTTTCTCCCACCAAGGAACCAACCAATTCCATTCTAATTGAACCAGAATTGAGACTCGACTATTTACCAATCAGTCTCCAAAATTTCCAAGTTTTCCAGTAGAGCCCGCCAATCCTTCAATTTCATTCAATTTACTCCCAATCCTCCTAAATTTTAGACTTTACTGGAAATCGGGTGTGACATCTTTTGGCTATTTTTCAATTATTTCAACTAAGAAAATTGAGAAGTGGGCATCAACATGATACTCGAATAGGTGCATTAGCTTGGATTAGTCTCGTTCTCACAATTAGAGGAATGCATGCTAGAATTATTAACAAAGATTTTAGGGCCCGAGACCATATCGTGAGTGTTATACGGGACATGGGTTAGAGGTTTATAGCCTAAAATGGTCTCCTTCAAGTAAACAATTGGCAAGTGGAGATTATGACAGCATGCTTTTAATTTGGGACAGATTTATGGCCTCTTCTAATACAACAACTTTGTGGCTACACAGGCAAGAAGACCACACCGCTACTGTGAAAGCCCTTGCTTGGTGTCTGTTATAGGGGAGCTTGTTAACTTCGAGCGGTGGTAAAAGTGATCGATGCATCAGGTTCCGGAATATGCACACTGGCATTTGCTTGAAATCAGTCGACACCGATTCATAAGTGTGTGCTCTTCTATTGAATAAGCATAAGCCTGAACTGCTTAACACCCATGGTTTTACAAATAATTAGCTCATTTTATGAAAATATCCAACCATGACAAAGATGGCAAAGCTCCATGGCCACACATCCAAATTACTTTACACTACTAAGGTAATTTAAGGATTCAATTTCCTATATGTTATGCATAATAGGGATTTAGTTTCTATTTTGTGTAGCTCATACAAATTTGGCATCTTTGGTTGCAAAGTCCAAATGGATGTACGGTGGTGACTTCCAACAGCGGATGAGACACTACAGTTGTGGAATGTGCTCGAGACTCCTAAACTAGCAGCTCGGCATGAATCTAAGCTGAAACTTGAGTCATTTCCTAATGTAGCTCGTATTCGATGAGCATGCAGCTAGTGGTGGAGCCAGAATTTTTTTTGTTAGAATTAAATTGTATATTTTTACTGTGGTAAAAATACAATTTCACCATTTTAATAGCCTATATATTTATAATTTTTAGATTATTAAATTAAATTTTTATCATTTTTGGAAGGGGCAAAGTGTAATTTTACCATTATTAATTTAAAATTTTATAAATTATAGAATATTTAAATGAAAATTTTTTCATTTTAGGGGGTCAAGGCTGCGAGCCCCGTAAGTCCTTGACTGCATGCAACTTTCATTTACAGAGACGAATTTGCAATTACCCCGTTGTAACTCCTATTTTCTTTTAGTATTTTGTAATTAATTATAATAAATTCAACAGATTTGAGTTCTTTTTCTTTATTCCTTCTTTGAATTTTCAATTAGTATTTAACTTTTTAAATTGTGTTAGTACGGTTAGGATATTACTAGCATTTCATATAATAAGGCGCTTTTGATAATGATAATGCAGATAAATCAAAAAAGAAAAAAATATTTATAAGAACTTCAACTTACCAATGGGATTAAACGAGGATTCTTTCAATTTTGCGTTAACCAGGCAACTTGGAGCAACCTTGAGGGAAAATAAGTTTCGAAACCACTCTATATATTGTAGGTCCATAGGGTGAAAATATATACCTACATATGATACTAGTGAAGACAAAGTAAGGAACAAACTTGGCTTTTGTCTCTTTTATTTTTCTTCCCTTGCTTTCTTTTTGTCCCAATTATGGCTATTGATTGTCCTATATGTACTTGTTTGGAGATCTCTAAAATTTTTCGTGTTTATTTTAGTTTATTAATTAAATAAATTATTTCAATTATGACATTTGATGGTTTTCCAAAAAAAAAAAAATTTAAAATCTTTAAACAGGAATGAGAAAAATATTAGGTGAAAGGATCTCTCATTTTTTATATCTAAGGAAATTTATCTTTCACAAAAAAAAAATTAAAAAAGTTTAGTTCTTGCCAATTTTAGAAGTGGGTAACAAAAGACAATTAACCATATTGTATTTCCTACTTTTGATTGATATAATAAATTTAACCTTCAACAATTACAAATTTTATCATTTAGGTCTTTATTTAAAAAAATAAACCTAACAAATTTATAATTAAGACCATATTGGCAGAATGCGTAAATGTTAATAGTTAAATTTGTTAAATTTTATAGAATTAGGACAAAATTAATAAAATTTGTAAACATTAAGGGCTATAACATAAAAAAATAGGATAAATTGACAAAAAAATCATGATTAATTATCCATAACTGCTCACTTTTAAAATTAAAAGAGATTAAATTACTCTAATGTTAAGAGAGACCACACAAGTGTTTTTACTGAAATATTATGAATTAATATCTTATTGACAAAATATCATTTTAAAACAAGAATTAAGAAAGAAAATGAATAAAGATTTTTATTTTTAAAAAAATTAAAAATAAAGATTTTTATTCTATTCACTTCCAATATAGTTTTTTTAACTCTACAACTACAACTAGGAGATATGTCTGTTTAGATAAATTTTTACATATGACAGTGTTTTACAGTACTTGTGGAGGTTAAAAGTAACTTTTTATAAACATGCATGGCTTCTCCACAAGCAAACCAATTTTACATTCAGACCACGGTGTTACGGTTTTACCCACAACTCTAAACTTGGTCAAAGGGATTACAATTTTTAAATTAATGGCGAAGTTAAATTTAACAAAGTAAAGCCTTTTAACTTTTTCAGATAAAAAAGAAGAAGAAAAAAGAGAATGGTGAAGTGACTTACTTGAAGAAAATATATGAAGCACAAGGTGTGGATGATATTAAACAATACATTGATACTTTAAACCTAAAGCAGTTTGTATGCTCTTTTGACCAAATGAAACCAATTTGTGTTCATTTGGTAAAAAAGCATGTTTGTGTTCACTCAACAAATTGGTTCAATAAAACTTTATTTTAAGAAATGAACACAACGTTTTAGGAACTGAGATTTTCTTCTATACCTGCCAAAGGAAAAATGAGGATTAGGATAAGAATAAGGGAGATGGGGCTTTTAAACAAGGCAGTCCTAACAAAGTTAGCACTACGCATGGTAAAAACAAAAACAAAAAAAGGCAGGGTTGGTTAATTGAACATACAATGGTGAAAAAGTATAGTCTATGGGAAAGAGTTACTGAAAAAAGGGACTATTGGTTTAAATACCAAATATGCAGCGCCCTTGGTGGACAATAATACAGGATAGGAAACTAGGCAGCACATGGTTGAGCTGCTTCAAAGCACAAAAGGAGACAGAAAGACCTAATGTTTAAAGAAGTCAGAAAACGCGTCCTACAGAACTTAGTTTCATCTTTTTTATCCAAAATTGGCCAATTTTCCTAAACATTTCAGAAACTGGTTCATTTTCCAAATTTTTCTTTAAAATTGACCTGAAAAATGGGTTACCTCAATCTCTTCTATTAATGTTTTCCAGATTGACTGACATTATGTCTTGAATCATTTTGTCCAAGTTGCAGTAAGAAGGCCCACTTTCCTTGACACTTCCTTGAGCTTGCTTTGAAATCTCTTCCATTGACTTCATTATTTCTTCATTCTTCATTTCAATCACGTCCCTAACCATTTTTTCAACAATGGATCTATGACAACTATCTTTCATATCAAGACCCACTCTCCACACATAACTCACGCATCTGCTGTTGACATATTGATCCACAAATAGAGGCCAGCAAATCATGGGAACCCCTGCGTATATACTCTCCAAGGTGGAGTTCCAACCGCTATGAGTCAAGAATGCACCCACAGCAGGGTGGGCTAAAACCTCTTCTTGAGGTGCCCAACTCACTATCGATCCCTTCCCTTTTGTATTATCTTTCAGGTCCTCCAATATTTTCCTTGGATCATCCTCTCCAATAATGGCGTTGGACCGTATGACCCATAGAAATGGTTTCCCACTGTTAACCAAGCCATGCCAAAATTCAAGCATTTGGTCAAGGGTGAAGGTCACTACACTCCCAAAGCTAACGAACACAACTGATTTTGATGGGTGAGAATCAAGCCAAGTGAGGCAACCTTTTTCTTCTTGCCAAAAAATACTTTTTGTTGAAGCTAAAGCTGTTGGGTCGTCCACATTGGAGAGACAATGCAATGGTCCGATAGTGTAAATTTTGGAGAAAATAGAAGCGAGCTTAGATATAAAGGGTGTTTCAAGTTGTTCGAACGTGTTGAGGATGAGAGCAGATGCTCGTCGCATGGCCGAAGCTTGGGCGATGAAGAAGTCGTACAGCAGATGATCATCGGCTTTCTCGAGCCTACAAAAACTTGGAAGATCTCGATATCGTAAAACATTCTCCAAACCAGGAATGCAAGTCACTAGCTTGTCCATGTCTTTCTCTGCAATGTCAATGAAACATCTAAATAGCTTTGTCCTCTATTTGCTCTGCTAAAATTAACTATTTCCACTAACCTGGTAATGGGACTTCCCCTCCTTCAACGAGGTTGGACAAGTGGAAGTAAGTCCAGGTGCAGCAAGCACTGTAGGTGCGAAAAGCTAAAACAGGGATCCCAAATTCCTCACCAGCAGCAACAGCAGCAGACGACATTATCCCATCAGCTATTATGCAGGTGGGAGGCCGCCCTGATTTAGATATGAGAGAAACCAGCACCTCGACAACGGCAGGCTTAGCTGCATCCGTGAGAGAAATTAAATAATGAGCGATGCCTTTTCCGGGGCGTCGAGAATCAGGTGGTAGACCATCTGGGATTGTTACGAACTGAAGTTTAGGGAAACGGCGAGAAAAGGCGTGGATGTCGATAGAGGAAAGGAAAGTATGGTGGAAGTATTCAGTGTTTAGGAAGGTGATTTGGAAACTAGCGTTGCTGAGAAGCTCTGCTAGCTTCAACATGGGTCTGAGATGGCCTTGAGCAGGGATTGGCAAGATGAGGACATGAGGTGCTTCAGGTTCTGCTTTCTCCATTTCTGATAGCCAATTCGGGGATGAAAGTTTTTGCCTCCTCCACATGTCCCTCTTCTTCAATTTAAGCCACGCGTTTATATATATATATATATATATATATATATATATATATATATATTTGTATTTTTATTACTTAATTTTTAATTTTATATTAATTGTAAGATTAAAATTAGTAAAAATTTAAAATAATAGATTGGAATAATAAATAAGAAATTAAATCAATTTATTTTTTAACTATAAAATATAAAAATAAAAGTAATGAAAGATCATCTCATGTTAATAAGTTGAGTTTTGATAAGATGATTTTTTTTTTATATGAAAAGTCGGTTACTTTATTTAATAGAAGAAAACAAAAAGACACAGTCCTCAGACAAACTGAATCCGAAGGAAAATTTGAACAAATCAACAAACAAAAGGAGGTCTATCTCACGGAAGGACCATAACCGACGCTAAGCCATCAAGTGAAGCAGCGAATGGACGGTGAGCAAAACAGTTGAGGGGAGACGTTGGGGAAACAAGGATATCAATAAATTCCCCAAATCGAAACTTCTCGAGGCTCGGACTAAGGCATGTTTAATCTACTAAGTGTAAAAGTGTGTTAAATTAGCAATCGTTTAAACAATATTTTTGCCTTGTATAACTTGTAAGATTGTTGTGATTAAATTGTTCAGTATAGAAATATATTTACTTCACTCTGTCTTATACTTGCTTATGAAAATTGATTAATTAATCCAACATAGGAATATGTTTGAAAGATTGATTAATTTACTATGTATGCACAATAATTAACAAAAGACCAAGTTGCCATGAAATTATTCGTAACAATATGAATATAGTTTTAATAATTCTAAGTTAAAGAATAAAATTAATCTAACACACTTATGTCATATTGATAAAAACCTTTGTTTTAGAAATCGTCCATTGAAATTTTACTTTTTATTTTAGTTGATTACTTAGTTATTTCTTAGTTACTAGATCACCACTTTCAAATTTGTTTAAATTTATATTTCATAAATATTTGTTTATATAGTTCTTGTGGGTATGATAACTCGACATACGTGTTACTTTATTACTTGTTATGATTGTGTACACTTGTACATTTCCGTCGTTTTAATAGAAACACACATCATTGCATCCGTTGGTAAAGCCTGAAGAATAGAATTTATAAAGACTTCCTTACCCCCCACTGAGAGAGTTCGTGCACTCCAACAAACAATCTTACTTCGGACTATATCTCTAAGATCCGAGAAAACCATTTTCTTATTTATCCCAACTATAGGTCGCAGGCCCAAATATTTCTCCAAGTTATTCGAACAAATGACTCCCAGAATTTGACCAACATCTGACCGATTCCCCTCTTCCACATTTATGCTAAAAAAGACACTCAACTTCGCAAAGTTTATAAGTTGTCCCGAACATCTAGCATACTGTTGCAGGATCTGCTTAAGGGTGTAAACTCCCACAAGCCTCCTAAAAAATAAGACTATCGTCAGCAAAGAGAAGGTGAGTAATTTGAAGTGCTCTCTACACAACCCTTGCCCCACGAATTTGGCCATTCAACGATGCCATGTGTAAAAGGGCCAAAATACCTTCTCTACACATAAGAAAAAAGTAGGGACTCAATGGGTCCCCCTTGACTAAGACCACCAGTCGGCATAAGCTTTTCACCAACCGCTCCATTAACCACAATCAAATAGGCCACTGATGAAACAAATCACATAATGCCATTAACCCATCCAGAGAAGAAACACATTTTCAACAGTATTTCCTTAATAAAGTGCCACTCAACACGATCGTAAACCTTACCCATGTCTAACTTAAGCACAAACGACCCTTGCCGAACCAGCCTTCTTTTTTTAAGAGAGTGAATGTAATAGCCCATTTTTAGTCAAATTGAAACAGTGGTTTCGGAACCATAAATTTGAAATCAAAATATTTATTTTATTATTATTTTAATGTCTACAGCATGATAATATGTTTGTGTGAAATTTTGGTTAAGAAATTTTATTGTTTAAGTGTTCAATTCGATAAAAAGGACTAAATCGCATAGAGTCCAAAATTACTTTTCTATTAGTTTAAAGTATTAAATAGCTATGAAATTAATTAGTCAAGGGATTTATGTTGCAATTATTCCATTAATAAAATGAGTGGACATTACTGGACATTGTTTAAGTGACTTTTATGTTTAATTAATAAGGTTATTTATATAATTTGGATATTAAGGTAAAATAAATAAAACCAAAATAAAAGCTATCATCTTCTAATGTTCTTCTAATCGAAAATTTAGAAAAGAAAATTTTTATGGAAGCTATTAGGGTTCAGAAAGTTCAAGCTTAAATTGGTAAGTGATTTTGACTTGATTTTAATGATTTCTATGTTTTTAAGATTGTTGCAGCTAGGTCTAGCAGCCCAGGGACTATTTTGCAAAATTTTTAAAGATTTTATATGTTTCCATTGATGAATACATGAGTATTTTGATGTTTGATAATGGATTATAAATGTTTAATGATAGTTATACAAGTTTTGTTAAGTGATTTTTAGTGAAAAGGCAAATTAGGGATTAAATTGTGAAATGTAGAAAATGTGAGGTTAAAATGTGAAATACATGAAAAATATGGGTTGCTACGGGGCATAATAGTAATTCGGCTAGCATGGGTTGTTGTTAAATTGCATGAATTTTTGTTTTTATGAGATAAGGACTAAGTTGTAAAAGATGTGAAACATTTGGGGCAATTGTGTAAAAATGCCTTAAAGTGAATTTTGGACTAAATTGAATAGAGAAATGATTTAATAAGCTGAATTTGATATTATATAGATTAAGAAAAGCGAAATTCAGACCTTGATCGGGGGAAAAATAAAGTTATCGACTAATTTGCCTGTTTCATCGTTTTTACATCCGAGGTAAGTTTGCATGTTATAAACAATGTTATAATTATGTTTTAAACGCTTTGATATTGCATAAATTGTGAATACGAGACTACGGACACATTTGACAATAACTCAACGACGATTCGACATTTGAAATCCCAATTGAACCTTAGGAATAGATTAGGATACTAATGACATGTCATTAGGGGAATTGTTGTGATTATGTGATCCAGGTGCTGGTTCTGCACGTCCTACCAGTGGTTGAATATGCTGGCATGTGTTGCAGATACTTGGCAGCTTGTGTGAGCAACACCGTGTAGCTACGTCTCGACTAACAGCTTGTGTGAGTAGGCCTGTTGATAGCTCTAGTGTGAGCAGTATATGTGATATGAGATTGAGTTGGCTTCGGGCCATGATATTGGCACTTAGTGTGCGAGACTCCTAAGTATCCGATAGTATTTCGAGATGGTACAGGTATGTACATGAACTGTATAAGCTTAAATAGAAGAAGTTGTGAAGTTATATATATAAGATTATGATTGAGAAGGTGAAAGGTTTGTTAGTTACATGAATTACATGTTGTTATATTCAAATTGATTATTTGTATTTTCATGTTTAGATTGAGTTTATTTTATACGAGCTTACTAAGCTATATGATTTACTTTGTTTACTTTGCCGTGTTTTATAGTGATTTCAAAGCTAGCTCGGATTTGGGGATCGTCGGAGACATCGTCACACTATTCTACTATTACTTTGGTACTTTTAAACTTATGTTTTGGTTATATGGCATGTATAGGTATTTTGAGTCATTGTGGTTACGAGTTGATAATGATTTTGGCCATTTGAATTGGCTTGTAAATGTTTATATTTTGGTTGTAAATATATAGCTATGAGATTTGGCTTAAGTTGGTTATTTTGAATGTATATGTATATATGTAAGAATGGCCTATGATGTAGTCCATAATTGCTTGCAAATGGTTTGTGGTAATTTAGCATTTATGGTAGCTAATGGTTAGAAATAGCTATTGTATATTTGTGAATTTAGGTAAGGTAAAATGTTTAGTTGAAATAATGCATATAAGTGTTTGAGATTAATTTGTATAGAGAATGGGAATATTGAATGTGCATAAATTATGTTGGATTTGGATGAATTGAAATGCATTTTGATGCTATGTATTTGTGCCAATTGATGTGGTGTAGGTACATGCAAGTTTGGGTGGCAAAATAGCTTGGTAAATAGTCTATTTTTATCCACACGGGCTGAGACACAGGGGTGTGTCTTAGCCGCGTGTGACACAAGGTTATGTTACACGGCCGTGTGTCCCTTGGTGTTGAAATTAAAATCAAGTCAGTATGCTCCACACGGCCTCACATACGGGCGTGTGACTTGGTTTTGTGGTATAATTTAGTATACCCTACAAGTTTGGCACGACTTAGCACATGACCTGGCATACAGGCATGTGTGGCCACTTCGAAGGGTACACGGGCATGTGGTTGGTCGTGTGATACAAGTCAGTAAGCTTACTTGTTTGGACACGGGGTAGGACATGGGCTGGGACACGACCATGTACTCCTATTTCGAATGTCCACACGGCCTGTGACACGAGTGTGTCTGTTGGTCGTGTGAGACACATGGCCTGGCCACATGGGCTTGTGTCCCCTATTTTGAGAAAAAAATTTATAAGTGGTGTAAAATTTCTTGAGTTAACGGTTTAGTCCCGAACCACCCCAATGCATGTTTAGAGCCTCGTAGGCTCGTTTAAGGGACAAAATGATTGGTTGTGAATGAATTATATTTGATTTGACTAATTGTATGATAAATGCATGTTTTTATGTGTAATAAGTCTGGTAATGCTCCGTAACCCTATTTTGGCATTGAATACAGGTGATGAGTTTTACATTTATTGGTATCAGAGCTACAGTTTAGTTAATTCTAGGACTAACATAATATGAGTGAGAGTCTAGCTATACATGTCATATATAACCTGAGATAGTGTGATGACTCCTGACAATTTAAACTGTGTTTTCGTATAGTAAACGGATCCCGATCGAGCTGTAGCTGACGATGTAGCGAGTAACGCGCTAGCTCCCGCTCAAGGGGCAGCATCGTCTGATTCTAGACCTATGTCGAGTAGTCACGGGGGACAGGCTAAAGAAGCCTTTTTCCAAATGATGAACGAATCGTTCACACAATATGTCCAGACAAATCCGGCTGTTCAACAACCTTCACCCCCACCTAACCCTCAACTTGTTCCCGTAGCTCCTCAAGCTGTGGAACTTGAACGATTGAATAAGTCGCCAGTAGATAAAATCAGAAAACACGGGGCTTAAGAGTTTAGAGCTACTGTTGATGATGTTCTAGAGCGAGCTTAATTTTGGCTAGAAAACATTATTCGGGGATTTGATGAACTGTCATGTACTACAGCCAAGTGTTTAAAATGTGTTATTTCATTATTGGGAGACACAGTGTATCAATGGTGGAATACCTTGGTATCAGTAATACCGAGATAAGGAGTGACCTGGGAATTCTTTTAGTCTGAGTGTTGGAAGAAATTTATAAGTCAGTGGTTTCTTGATAAAAAACACAAAGAGTTTCTAGAATTAAAATAGGGCCGAATGATTATGACTGAGTACGAAAGAGAATTTGTACGGTTGAGCAAATATGCTCGGAAGTATGTTTCCACTGAAGAAATCATGTGCAAGCGGTTCGTTGATGGGTTGAACGAGGATATTAAACTTCTAGTTGGAATTCTAGAATTGAAAAAATTTGTTATCCTGGTTGATAAAGCTTGCAAATCAAAAGAGTTTAGCAAAGAAAAGAGAAAAGTAGATTCAGAGGCTAGAGACTCGAGAAAAAAGTCGATGAATAAGCCATATCAATCTTCGTCAAAGAAATTCAGAGATTCGTTCACTCGTCCAAATGCTTCAATCGGCTTTCGAGCGGAGATTGTGGAAAACAATTTTTAAATCCTAAAGCACAAGTTACATCGGTATCGAGTGTTGGCAGTGTGAGAAACTATAGACCTGAATGTCAATAATGTGGAAGACGTCATCCTGGTGAATGTGGAATGAATAATCGAGCTTATTTTAAATGTGGTTAACAAGATCATTTCATACGGAATTGCCTAGAATTAGTAGAGAAAAATAATATTCAAGATGCAAGACCGAGTGACACAGCCACTAGAGGGAGGCCACCAAGAAATGCAGGAAATGTGAGTGGTAATCGTGGTACTACGAGAGATTCTACAGTAAGATCCGAGGCTAGAGCACTTGCTAGAGCTTACGCTATTGGCGCTCGCGAAGAGGCGTCGTCACTCGATGTTATCACTGGTACATTTTCTCTTTATGACACTAATGTTATTGCATTGATTGATCTTGGATCAACTCATTTGTATATTTGTGAAAATTTAGTGTCGAGTAAGATATTACCTGTTGAATATACTAAGTTTGTGATTAAAGTATCGAACCCCTTAGGCAAGTATGTTCGAGTTGATAAAGTTTGCAAAAACTGTCCTTTAATGATTCAGGGTTACTGTTTCTCGACTAATTTGATGCTATTGCCATTTGATGAGTTTGACATAATTCTGGGTATGGATTGGTTAACTCTGCATGATTCCATTGTAAATTTTAGACGAAAGATTATTGAATTGAAATGTCAAAACAGTGAAATTCTTCGAATTGAATCAGATGAGTCGAGTGAATTGCCTGCTGTGATTTCATCTATGTCAGCTCAGAGATGTGTGAGAAAAGGCTGTGAAGCTTATCTTGCTTATGTTTTACGTACAAAAGTGTTTGAATCGAAGATTGAATTAGTGCCTATAGCCCGTGAGTTTTCGGATGTGTTTTCAGAAGAATTACCGGGACTACCACATATCAGAGAGGTTGAATTTGCTATTGAATTAGTATCGGGAACTTCAGCGATATCTATAGCTCCGTACAGAATGGCTTCGACCGAATTGAAAGAGTTGAAAGCTCAGCTGCAAAAGTTAACAGATAGAAGTTTTTCACGACCTAGTTTTTCGCCCTAGGGTGCGCCAATATTATTCGTAAAGAAGAAAGACGGGTCAATGAGAATGTGTATTGACTATCGACAGCCCAACAAGGTTATGATAAAGAACAAATATCCGTTTATGAGAATTGATGATTTGTTTGATTAATTGAAAGGTGCAACAGTGTTTTTGAAGATTAATTTGAGATCGGGTTATTATCAATTGAGAGTTAAAGACTCAGATGTGCCGAAAACTGCGTTCAGAACGAGGTACGGACATTATGAATTTCTTTTTATGCCTTTTGGATTGGCGAATGCTCCTACCATTTTTATGGATTTGATGAATCAAATTTTTAGATCGTATTTAGACAGATTCATTGTTGTATTCATTAACGACATTCTGATCTATTCACTAGATGAGTCTGAGCATGCCGAGCATTTGAGAATTGTGCTACAAACTTTGAGAAATAAGTAATTGTTCGCTAAATTCAGTAAGTGTGAATTCTTGCTTCGAGAAGTCAGATTTTTGGGACACATTGTTTCAGCGGAAGGTATAAAAGTTGATCCGAGCAAGATTTCTGCAGTTGTTGACTGGAAACCACAGAGAAATATATCTGAAGTCAGAAGCTTTTTGGGATTAGTTGGTTACTATCGATGCTTTGTAAACTGGTTCTCGATGATTGCTACTCCGATGACCAGATTGCTACAGAAAGATGTAAAGTTGAATGGTCTGAGAAATGTCAACAAAGTTTCTATCAATTGAAAGCAATGTTAACAGAGACACCAGTGTTGGTTCAACCTGAGTCGAGCAAAGAGTTTGTGATTTATAGCGACACGTCATTGAACGGTTTGGGTTGTGTGTTAATGCAAGAGGGAAAATCTGTAGCTTAGCCTCCACACAGTTGAAACCGCATAAAAAGAACTATCCGGTGCACAATTTAGAGTTACCTGCTATAGTTTTCGCATTGAAAATTTGGCGACACAATTTGTACAGTGAAAAAAGCCACATCTTTATAGATCATAAAAGTTTAAAGTATATTATGACTTAGAAATATTTGAATTTGTCACAACGGATATGGCTTGAGCTACTAAAAGATTACGAGTTAGAGATTGATTATCATCCGGGAGAAGCAAATTTAGTTGCAGATGCTCTGAGTAGAAAATCTCTGTTTGCTTTGAGAGCAATGAATACAAGACTAACTTTTTTCGATAATGGTTCGATTCTAACAGAGTTGAAAGCTAAACCAGTGTTTCTTCAACAAATTTGTGAAGCTCAAAAGTGTGATACCGTGTTACAATCTAAAAGAGTGCAATGTGAGATAAATAATGATTCAGACTATAAGATCGGAGCTAATGGTTATTTAATGTTCCAAAATAGAATCTGCGTACCAAACAATTCAAAACTCATTTAGAAAATTTTGCACGAAGCACACAGTGGATGTTTATCTGTTCACCCAGGGAATACCAAAATGTACAATGATTTGAAACAATTGTATTGGTAGTCAGGAATGAAACGAGACATTTAAGAATTTGTATCGAGATGTTTGGTGTTTTAACAAGTAAAAGCTGAGCATCAAGTGCCTTCGGGGTTGCTACAACTTGTGATGATACCAGAATGGAAATGGGATAGAGTTACGATGGATTTCGCATCGGGATTACCCCTGTCTCTGAAGAAGAAAGATGCTATTTGGGTTGTTGTTGATAGACTGACGAAATCAGCACATTTCATTTTGGTACATACTGACTATACCCTTGATAAATTAACTGAATTGCACATATCTGAGATCGTTGGATTGCACGGGGTGCCAGTTTTGATTATTTCGGATAGAGATCCATTTGGAAGAAATTGCAAGAAGCTCTGGGTACGAGATTGAATTTTATTACAGCATTTCATCCGCAAACTAACGGTTAATCTGAGAGAGTAATTCAGGTTTTCGAGGATATGCTTCGTGGTTGTGTATTGGAGTTCGAAGGCAATTGGGAGAAATATTTTCCATTGGTTGAATTTGCGTATAACAACAGCTTTCAATCAATTACAAAAATGGCACTGTACGAATCTTTGTTTGGCTGCAAAAGTTGAACTCCGTTGTATTAGACCAAATTGAGTGAGAAAAAGATTCACGGGGTTAATTTGATTCGAGAGACTAAGAAAAAGTGAAAGTAATTCGAGATAGTCTAAAAGCAGCTTCAGATCGATAGAAATTGTATGTGGATTTGGAACGAAAAGACATTGAATTTCAGATCGGTGATAAAGTGTTTCTGAAAGTGTCTTCGTGGAAGAAAATTCTTCGTTTTGGTCGCAAAGGCAAGTTGATTCCACGTTTCATCGGGCCGTACGAGATTATTGAAAGAATAGGGCCAGTAGCATATCAGTTAGCATTACCTTCAGAATTAGAAAAGATTCACAATGTGTTTCACGTATCGATGTTGCGTTGATGTAGATCGGATCCTTCACACGTAATTTCTCCCGTAGAAATTGAAATTCAACCTGATGTGACGTACAACGAATATCCGAACATAATTCTAGCACGTGAGGTTAAACAGTTGAGAAATAAAAGCATAGCTCTCGTAAACAATTTCTGGCAATGACACGGTGTTGAAGAAGCTACATGGGAAACCAAGGAGGCTATGAGAAAATAGTATCCTAACTTATTCACTGGTAAGACTTTCGGGGACGAAAATCCCTGAGGGGAGAGAGTTGTAACAGCCCATTTCTAGTCAAATCAGAATAGTGGTTTCGGGACCACAAATTTGAAGTCAAAATATTTATTTTATTATTATTATAATGTCTAAAGCATGATAATATGTTTGTGTGAAATTTTCGTTAATAAATTTTATTATTTAAGTGTTCAATTTGATAAAAAGGAGTAAATTGCGTAAAGTGCAAAAGTACTGTTCTATTAGTCTAAAATATTAAATAGCTATGGAATTAATTAGTCAAGGGATTTATGTTGCAATTATCCCATTAATAAAATGAGTGGACATTATTGGACATTGTTTAAGTGACTTTTATGTTCAATTAATAAGGTTATTTATGCAATTTGGATATTAAGGTAAAATAAATAAAACCAAAATAAAACCTATCATCCTCTAATGTTCTTCCAACCGAAAATTTAGAAAATAAAATGTTTATGAAAGCTATTAGGGTTTGGTAAATTCAAGCTTAAATTGGTAAGTGATTTTGACTCAGTTTTTAGTGAATTCTATGTTTTTGAGATCGTTGCAACTAGGTCTAGCTAACTAGGGACTATTTTGCAAAACTGTTAAAGATTTTAGATATTTCCATTGATGAATACATGAGTATTTTGATATTGATGATGGATTATAAATGTTTAATGATAGTTATACAAGTTCTGTTAAGTGATTTTTAGTGAAAATGCAAATTAGGGATTAAATTATGAAATGTGGAAAATTTAGGTTAAAATGTGAAATAAATGAAAAATATGGGTTGCTAGGGGGCATAATAGTAATTCGACTAGCATGGGTTGTGGTTAACTTGCATGAATTTGTGTTTTTATGAAATAAGGACTAAATTGTAAAAGATGTGAAACATTTGGGGCAATTGTGTAAAAATGCCTTAAAGTGAATTTTGGACTAAATTGAATAGAGAGATGATTTAATAAGCTGAATTTGATATTATATGGATCAAGAAAAGAAAAATTCAAATATTGATCGAGGGAAAAATAAATTTATCGACTAATCGACCTGTTTCGTCGTTTTTACCTCCGGTGTAAGTTTATATGTTATAAACAATGTTATAATTATGTTTTAAATGCTTTGATATTGCATAAATTGTGAATACGAGACTACAGACACATTTGACAATGATTCGACGACGATTCAGCATTTGAAATCCCGGTTAAACCTTAGGAATATATTAGGATACTAGTGACATGTTATTAGGGGAATTGTTGTGATTATGTGATTCGGGTGCTAGTCCTGTAAGTCTTACCGGTGGCTAAGTATGCCGGCATGTGTTGTGGATACTTGACAACTTGTGTGAGCAGCACCGTGTAGCTACATCTCGACAGACAGCTTGTGTGACCAGGTCCGTTGATAGCTCTAGTGTGAGCACTATATGTGATATGAGATTAGGTTGGCTTCGGGCCATGATATTGGCACTTAGTGTGAGAGACTCCTAAGTATCCGATAGTATTCCGAATGGTTCAACGGGTAAATGAAAGACGTGATTGAGTATGGGATTGATACGAGATGGTACAGGTATGTACACGAACTGTATATGCTTAAATCGAAGAAGTTGTGAAGTTATATGTAACGCTCCCTTACCCGAGACCGTCACCGGAGTCGAGCATGAGACATTACTAAACTTATTTTAACATTTAAACAAGTTCAAGCAATTCTCGTAGTAAACTGTCAATCTGCATTACAGTTGCTAAAAAAATCATATCTCGAGTTAAAAAACTCAAAATACAATTCCGTAAATTTTCCCTGAAACTAGACTCATATATCTACTTAGTAATGTTTTTCTATAATTTTTGGTCAGGCCAATTAGTACAGTTTATTAGTTAAATTCTCCCCTATTTCAGGGTTCGGCTACTCTAACCCCTACTCACTACAAATCAAATTTCTTCCTGTACAGAAATCCAATTACTATACCGTTTGTTTCAATTAAAAATAGACTAAATAAGGAATCCATACATATAAAATTTGAGTCCTAATTATTTTTACAGAATTTATGGTGAATTTCTAAATTCAGAATAAGGGATCCAGAAATTACTCTGACCCTATTTCACCAAAATGTAAATATCTGATAAAATAAAACTCTTTTACCTATTTTGTTTCTTCCACATGAAAATAGATTTATTACGATTCAATTTAATATTTTTTTCATCATCTAATTCTATTTATACTATTTTTAGTGATTTTTCAAATTCACATCACTGCTGCTGTATGACACTGTTTTATAGCCAATTTCACCATTTTTTGGTTTTCCATGGATTAGGTAATACATTAAGCATACATAACACTAAATATAAATTTTGATTAGCCTTTCCAATAGGTAATCATCAATAAGAATTTCCACATCACTCATTCACCATATCATAAGATTATATACACAAAAGGATTATAATGTTATACATGCCATATTCCCAAAATATGCAAGCCACTATACCGAGATGGTCCGTTGACAGTGTGAGCGTGCCTCCGACCGTCCCGATCTCCAAGACGGCTTGTCAAAACTACAAGGAATGGAAGGGAGGGAGTAAGCATAAATACTAAGTTCACATGTAAATAGCAAGTAACATAACTATGCAATAATACGAAATCCACATTTGCATAATATCACCAAAGCATTCATATCATATTTCTGATTCATGATCTTACCATATTATTGTTATATTGAAGTCTCAACCCGAGGGTTAAGTACATACCTGTACAAAGTATCTGTTCCACAACATTTACCAACTAGTCACTTTCATCTCGAGAATTCTTCCATTTCACTAGAACTTTACCCGTTGAACACATCGGAATATAATTCGGATACATGAAATCAAGCTACCATAATTTCACCCATAATGAACTCGAAACACAGCTCAATGAGCTCGGGTGTTCGCATCCATAATGTACTCGGAACACAACTCAATGAGTTCGAATGCTTGCATCCATAAGTGAACTCAGAACGTAACTCAACGAGCTCGGATGCCTCATAATTCTCACGAAATCGGAACACAACTCAACGAGTTCGGATCTCAATTTCCTAGTGACATGTCACTTGTATCCTAATCTATTCCTAATGTTCAAACGGGATTTTCCTCGATCATACTCCTTTGCCATCTTCCACGAAATGTCAAAATTGATACTTCGGTGATAGTTCATACTCATCAAGTAATTCACATAATTACATACTATTCAAAAATAACCACAAAACATAACATTTCATGATTATAAGCATCATATCATATAAACAACATTAAATTGCTTAAAACAACAATTATTTTACCTCATTTACTCATAAACTTACTTTGGTACAAAATGTATAAATGTTGCAATTTAGCTCGAAATCTTTTTTTTTCCCCGATCAAGGTCGATTCCACATCTTTCTTGATCTATAATAACACATTTGACTTATTAATGTCTCACATTACTCAAATTACTCCAAAATCATCCTATGACAAAAAAATTACAATTTTACCCCTAAAGTTTCACAAAATTATGATTTTTCCCCTGGCTCGTAAATTAAACTTCATCCTATTTTCTTATGTTTTATGACATGCTGATCATTTTCCCCATCTATAGCAACGTCAAATTCACACTCTAACATGTATTTATGAACATTAGGTATTTTTATCGATTACGTCATTTTAGTTGTTTTTACGTAAAATCACTTAGCAAAAGTTGTTTAACACAACCTCAAGCTTCATATTCTACCATAAAACATCAAAATTTCATGCATATCATTCATGGGTAAATTTTTAAATATAAATTCTAGCTCAAAATATTGGTAGAAATAGGTAAACCGAGCTACGAGAATTTTAAAAATGTAAAGAATATTAAAAACGGGACTAGGATTGACTTACTATTGAGCTTAAAAGTTGAAGAAACCCTAGCTATGGTGTCTTGTAAAATTCAGTAGCCCCTTAGAGAAGATGAATGAATTTTTGCTTTATTTTTTTTTCCATTTTAATTCATTAAAATCCAAATAACCGAATTGCCCTTCCTTACTAAACTTTTAAAATTTCCCATGCATATCCATTTTTGTCCGAAAACTTAAAAATTGGTCAAATTGCTATTTAAGGCCTCCTAATTAATATTCCAAAGCAATTTCATACTAAAAACTTCTAGAATGCAAGTTTTGCAACTTATTGAATTTAGTCACAAATTTCAAATTAAGCACTTTATGAATAGAATTTCTTTACGAAACTTTCACACAATCATGCAATCATATCATAGACCTCAAAATAATTATAAAATAATTATTTCTATCTCGAATTTGTGGTCCCGAAACCACTATTCTGATTAGGCCCTAATTCGGGTTATTACATTATATATATAAGATTATGATTGAGAATGTGAAATGTTTGTTAGTTACATGAATTACATGTTGTTATGTTCAAATTGATGATTTGTATTTTCATGTTTAGATTGAGTTTATTTCATACGAGCTTACTAAGCTATACAGCTTACTTTGTTTATTTTGTCGTGTTTTATAGTGATTTCAAAGCTAGCTCGGATTTGGGGATTGTCGAAGACATCGTCACACTATCCTACTATTACTTTGGTACTTTTGAACTTATGTTTTGGTTATATGGCATGTATAGGTATTTTGAGTCATTGTGGTTATGAGTTGATAATGATTTTGGCCATTTGAATTGGCTTGTAAATGTTTATATTTTGGTTGTAAATATATAGCCATGAGATTTGGCTTAAGTTGGTTATTTTGGATGTATATGTCTATATGTGAGAATGGCCTATGATGTGGTCCATAATTGCTTGCAAATGGTTTGTGGTAATTTAGTATTTATGGTAGCTAATGGTTAGAAATGGCTATTGTATGTTTGTGAATTTAGGTAAGGTAAAATGTTTGGTTGAAATAATGCATATAAGTGTTTGAGATTAATGTGTATAAAGAATGGGAGTATTGACAGTGCATGAATTATGTTTGATTTGGTTGAATTGAAATACATTTTAATGCTATGTATTTGAGCCAATTGATGTGGTGTAGGTACATGCAAGTTTGGGTGGCAAAATGGCTTAGTAAATAGTCTATTTTTGTCCACACAAGCAGAGACACGGGCGTGTGTCGCAGCCGTGCGTGTCACACGGTTATGTTACACAGCCGTATGTCCCCTGTTGTTGAAATTAAAATCAAGTTAGTATGCTCCACACGACCTCACACGCGGGCGTGTGACTTGGCTGTGTGGCATAAGTCAGTATACTCTACAGGTTTGGCACGGCCTAGCACACAGGCGTGTGTGGCCACTTTGAAGGGCATACAGGCGTTTGGTTGGCCGTGTAACCCAAATTAGTAAGCTCACTTGTTTGGACACGTGGTAGGACACGGGCTGGGACACGACCATGTGCTCCCATTTTGAATATCCACACGGCTTGTGACACGGGTGTGTCTGTTGGCCGTGTGAGACACATGGCGTGGACAAATGGGCGTGTGTCCCCTATTTTGAGAAAAAAATTTATAAGTGGTGTAAAATTTCCTGAGTTATCAGTCATGTTTAGGGCCTCGTAGGCTCGTTTAAGGGACAAAATGATTGGTTGTGAATGAATTGTATTTGATTTGACTAATTGTATGATAAATGTATGTTTTATTTGTGATAAGTCTGGTAATGCTCTGCAACCCTATTTCAACTTTGAATATGGGTAATGGGTGTTACATTTATTGGTATCAGAGCTACAGTTTAGTCAGTTCTAGGACTAGCATAACGTGAGTGAGAGTCTAGCTATACATGTCATATATAACCTATGATAGTGTGATGACTCCTAAAAATTTAAACTATGTTTTCGTATAGTAAACGGATCCAGATCGAGCTGTAGCTGATGATGTAGGGATTAACGCGCCAACTCCCGCTCAAGGGGCAGCGCCGTCTGATTCTAGACCTATGTTGAGTAGTCATAGGGGAGAGGCTAAAGAAGCATTTTTCCAAATGATGAACGAACCGTTCACATAATATGTCCGGACAAATCTGACTACTCAACAACCTTCACCCCCACTTAATCCTCAACTTGTTCCCGTTGCTCCTCAAGCTGTGAAACTTCAACGATTGAATAAGTCACCAGTAGATAAAATCTGAAAACACGGGGCTGAAGAGTTCAGAGCTACAGTTGATGATGATCTAGAGCAAGCTAAATTTTGTCTAGAAAAAACTATTTGTGTATTTGATGAATCGTCATGTACTCCAGCCGAGTGTTTAAATGTGTTATTTCATTATTGAGAGACACAGTGTATCAATAGTGGAATACTTTGGAATCAGTAGTACTGAGAGAAAGAGTGACCTAGGAATTCTTTTAGTCTGAGTGTTGGAAAAAATATATAAGTCAACAGTTTCTCGATAGAAAACACAAAGAGTTTCTAGAATTAAAATAGGGTCGAATGACTATGACTGAGTACGAAAGAGAATTTGTACGGTTGGACAAATATGCTCAGAAGTATGTTTCCATTGAAGAAATCATGTGCAAGCGGTTCATTGATGGGTTGAACGAGGATATTAAACTTCTAGTTGGTATTCTAGAATTGAAAAAATTTGTTGTCCTGGTTGATAGAGCTTGCAAAGCCGAAAAGTTTAGCAAAGAAAAGAGAAAAGTAGATTCAGAGGCTAGAGACTCGAGAAAAAGGTCGATGAATAAGCCATATCAATCTTCATCAAAGAAATTTAGAGATTAGTTCACTCGTCCAAATGCTTCAATTGGCATTCGAGCAGAGATCATGGAAAATAATTTTCAAGTCCTAAAGCACAAGATACATCGGTATCAAGTGTTGGTAGTGTGAGAAACTATAGACCTGAATGTCAAAAATGTGGAAGACGTCATCCTGGTGAATGTAGAATGAACAATTGGGCTTATTTTAAATGTGGTTCGCAAGATCATTTCATACGAAATTGCCCAAAATTAGTAGAGAAAAAGAATATTCAAGATGTAAGACCGAGTGACACAGCCACTAGAGGGAGGCCACCAAGAAATGCAGGAAATGTGAATGGTAATCATGGTACTACGAGAGATTCTACAGTAAGATTTGAGGCCAGAGCACTTGCTAGAGCTTACGCTATTCGCACTTGCGAAGAGGCGTCGTCACCCGATGTTATCACTGGTATATTTTCTCTTTACGACACTAATGTTATTGCATTGATTAATACTGGATCAACTCAGTCGTATGTTTGTGAGAATTTAGCGTCTTGTAAGAAATTACCTATTGAATATACTAAGTTTGTGATTAAAGTATCGAACCCCTTAGGCAAGTATGTTCCAGTTGATAAAGTTTGGAAGAATTGTCCTTTAATGATTCAGGGTTAATGTTTCTCGGTTGATTTGATGCTATTACCATTTGATGAGTTTGTTATAATTCTATTTATGGATTGGTTCACTCTGCATGATGTTGTTGTAAAGTTTAGACGAAATATTATTGAATTGAGATGTCAGAATAGTGAAATTTTTCGAATTGAATCAGGTGAGTCGAGTGAATTGCCTACTGTGATTTCGTCTATGTCAGCTCAGAGATGTGTGAGAAAGGGGTGTGAAACTTATCTTGCTTATGTTCTAGATACAAAAGTGTCTGAATCGAAGATTGAATTAATGCCTATAGCCCATGAGTTTCTGGATGTATTTCCAGAAGAATTACCGGGACTACCACATATCAGAGAGGTTGAATTTGCTATTGAATTAGTACTGGGAACTTCACCGATATCTATAGCTCCGTACAGAATGGCTTCGATCGAATTGAAAGAGTTGAAAGCTCAACTACAAGAGTTAACGGATAAAGGTTTTGCACGACCTAGTTTTTCGCCCTAGGGTGCGCCAGTATTATTAGTAAAGAAGAAAGACGGGTCAATAAGAATGTGTATTGACTATCGACAGCTCAACAAGGATACGATAAAGAACAAATATCCGTTTCAGAGAATTGATGATTTGTTTGATCAATTGAAAGGTGCAACGGTGTTTTCGAAGATTGATTTGAGATCGGATTATTATCAATTGAGAGTTAAAGACTCAGATATGCCGAAAACTGCGTTAAGAACGAGGTACGGACATTTTGAATTTCTTGTTATGCCTTTTGGATTGGCTAATTCTCCTACCATTTTTATGGATTTGATGAATCAAATTTTTAGACTGTATTTAGACAGATTTGTTGTTGTATTCAATGACGACATTCTGATCTATTCATGAGATAAGTCTGAGCATGCCGAGCATTTGAGAATTGTGCTACAAACTTTGAGAAATAAACAATTGTTTACTAAATTCAGCAAGTGTGAATTCTTGCTTCAAGAAGTCAGATTTTTGGGACACATTGTTTCAGTGGAAGGTATAAAAGTAAATCCGAGCAAGATTTCTTCAGTTGTTGACTGGAAACCACCTAGAAATATATCTGAAGTCAAAAGCTTTCTGGGATTAGCTAGTTACTATCGACGCTTTGTAAACGGGTTCTCGATGATTGCTACTCCGATGACCAGACTGCTACAGAAAGATCTAAAGTTTGAATAGTCCGAGAAATGTCAACAAAGTTTTGATCTTGATTCTCCGTGATAATTTTTATAAATTTATAATTAATAGTTCTTGAAACTAACTATTATCACGATGTAGGCAAGTGTACCTATCGAACAGTAGTATAGCTTTAACAAGACCGGATTGTCGAACCCAAAGGACTAAAAGTACTAGTAATGACCGTCTTTTTATTATCTAGCCTAAGAATAAAGGGGTTTGTTTTAACTAACTAATTATCTAAACTAAGAAATTGCAAAAAATAGAATTGGGGCATTACTTTTGGGAAAAACGATTGATTTAGGACAATACCTAAGGAAAAATCCTCCTAGACTTTACTTGTTATTCTGGCTCCAAACCGGACGATTTATTCATTTAACTTGTTTCGTAGAGATCCCTAAGTTATGTTATTATCCCTATTCAAGACTAATAACGTCTAATCCCTAGGTTGAATAATTGAGACTTTTCTCTAATTAACACCCTAACGTTGTATTAACTCGATCTATGGATCCCCTAATTAAGTTTCACCCTAATCCGTCAAAATCTTGTCACCCTATCTCTAGGCGCGCAATCAACTCCGCTTAATTATGACAAAGTCACTCTTAGCCAGGGACTATTCATCCTCCAAATAAGAGCGTTAACTTGAATCGATATCCAGAAATACCAAAATAAGAATTAAGAACACATAATTAAGAACAAGTCAAATATTTATCATACGATTCAGAAGATAATAACAAGATTCGTCTTAGGTTTCATCCCCCTTAGGTATTTAGGGGTTTTAGTTCATAACTAAATAAGAAAACATCTCAGAATAATAAAGAATACAAAACATAGAGAAAACCCAAAACTTCTGAAGGGAAATTGAGGAGAGATCTTCAGTCTTGATGATGAATCCGGCATCTGAGATGGAACAATCGGCTTCCTTGGAGTAATTCCTCACTCCCTATTCTCCGTCTCCCTTTAGTCTTCCTCTAGGGTGTTTAAATAGGCTTTAGAATGCCTAAAAGCCCTAAAACTTGCCCTTTTTCGAATGGAACTTAGCTAGGGTTCAGCAGGGACACGCCCTTGTGGCACGGCCGTGTGCGAATACTTCAGGCCGTGGTCGAGGTTGAGATATCAACACACCCGTGCTGAGGTTGATTTGGGCCGTGGTCGAGCCTGTTAGATTGGCACGGGCGTGTGTGCTACCCATGTGAGAAAGTCCAGGCCGTGTTGTTTTCCCTTGTCGACCTATTTTCTCTATTTTTGGCCCGTTTCTCATTCTTTTCGTCCTCCTATGCTCACCTAAGTCTAAAACATGAAATTAAAGGATTAGGAGCATTAAATTCACCAAATCTAAGGAAAAATCATTCATAAACGTGTTAAGCGAGGAATAAAAACATGTTATTGTGGTTTATCAAATACCCCTACACTTAAGCGTTTGCTTATCCTCAAGCAAAATCCTCTCTTGATAATTAAGAATTCCTTTTTCTCATCTTATAATTCTTATCAATAATATCTCAAACTAAATCTATAAGAAATCATATATTGAGAATTCAACTAAAAGAACATTAAAGTTTCAAACATTCCAAGCTGAGTATTCTAATCATGAAAAACTTAGGCATCTCCCTTTATCTAAGTAGTTACCATCGATTCAAAATCTCACAGAGTTTAACATCCTCACTAAAGATTCACTCAAATCACTCGCAGTGTTTAAGGACAATGAAACCAACACTCATTAGTCAATATGAAAAGTTATTACCATTGGCTTGCATGAAAATCAAATCTCCACCACTAGAAATTGAGATGATACATCAATCAAAAGGTCTTTAGAGGGTTGTAATGAGGCTTGGTTAGGGGGTGTGGTCACAAGTTGAAAGAAAAGGTTAGAATCGAGATTGACTTGAAAAATTACTTAACTAGAAAAATATTTAATCATCACTTGCGTACAACAAAGCTTCTTCTCTAACTATGGAATTTGAATACCAAAGCTCACAAACAAAAGATCACTATTAATATGTATACATGTTTTTTTTTAAGAACAAATCAAATAACATAGATTACTATTAAGAACAAGACATAGCTAAGCAATTTATTCAAATCAACTCTCGACAAAAATAGGGATCAAATTAATTGAGGGGATTTCAACAATAATGGGTTAAGGGTTAATATTAAAGGTAATACAAGGAATGATTTGTTAGGCTCAAAGGGGTTTGCTAAGGGTTAATCGTAGAGGTAGGCTTTTCATGGCATGAGTGGGTTAATCCTAAGTGCCTCTATCATCTTGACATATCAAATCAAATGGTGTGGTCTTAACATGTATAATCAGGCAAGTTCTAAAATAACAATTCGATATTGACACTCTCAAAAAAATAATAAAAGTGAGTATGAAAGAATTAATAGATGCTCTTGAAGGCTTAAAATCTCACAAAAATTATGGCTTTTTGATGTTTAAACTTGTGGAATTCAATTCAAGATAATACCTTAACTTGGGGAAACAACCTAAAATTTTAAATTCTTAAAAATCAACTTATCATTCTTAATTTTCTAATATCTTAAAGTCTAAATAATCAATTCATGAATGCCTATGTTTTAATTCAATATATATTAATAAAAATCACAAGTCAATCAAAATTCATCCTAAATATGATATGAGAAATTTACAAGAGAACAAGACAACGTTCAGGGATTTTTCAGATAATGAAATGATTACCCCCCACACATAAGATGTACATTGCCCTCAATGTACAAAGATAGATATATAGAAAAATATAAAATCATAAGATAGGAAGAGAAGTGAAACTTCCTGAGTGTTGAATGAATGAACTCCCTAGTTTGGAGTTATGTAGAGTGGAGGAGGATTGACAATAGAGCTGGAAGCAAGGCATGATTTGTGACAGCCCTAATTTGACCCTAGTCGAAAAGTGGTTTCAGGACCACAAAACCGAGTCATAAAAATAATTAACCGTCATATTCTATGTTTATTTTATATGAATATGAATGTGTGAAAGTTTCATGCGTTAATTTTGTCATTTGTATGTGAAATTTTGAAAAGGGGACTTAGGTGAGACATTTGTGAAATAGGATAGGTAATTATAAAGGGATCTAATTGTGCATAAGGTAAAAAAATGTACTTGCATATCAATTAGTCAATTTTTTTTTTTGTTAGTGGCCGGCCATGTTATTGATTAATGCATAATATAATTATTTTTGCTAATAATTTAATGTTACAAAAATGAAATAATGAATAAGGATATTATAATATTAGTTAGTGGGAGGAGAAACCAAAGTAGCCTATGTTTTCTCCTCCATTGCCGTAACTAGAGAAAGAAGAAGAAGGAAAGCTTTGAGAAATTCGGCCATGGTGATTAGCTAAATTAAGCTCAAGAGCAAAGAGGATCTAGATCTGATAAGGGAAAGGAGAAAGCAATCGAATAGCCTATTCGCCACTGTTCAAAAATATCCGAGGTAAGTCTTTGAGTAATGGAACTTAGCTTATGTTTAGATAAAGCAATTATATATATATGAGCATATTAAATAACTTGTAACCTAATGGTTCTACTTGCGTTACATGACCAAATAAATAAGTGGAGTATTTACTTGTAGCCAAATGGTTATAGACATCTTGTGGAATAACGAAACGGGATCATGTTATTTGTTTAGGACTAGTGAACTGAACGAGATATGGTTAGTAAACATGTCGTAATTGTATTCAAGTATCGAAATGATATCTAAATATGATATGATATATATATATATGCATATATGAGTGAATGTTAATCGGGTTTAAATCAGAGCTTGGTCTCGAAGGGCTTTAAGCCAATGTCATAACCGGATTTAGTTCCGAAGGGCTTTGAGCCGATGTCGTGAATCGAACTTAGTTTGAAGGGCCTTCGAGCGATGGCATAATCCGAGCTTGGTCTCGTAGGGCTTTTGAGCCAATGCATAAGAATCGGGCTTGTTTTTGAAGGACGCTCATGTCTGGCATAATATTTGGGTTGAAAACCCGTAAGTATTCGTAAGAGAAATTATATAATACATGTCAAAACCATTTTAAACACATGTGCTACTTACAAAGGAGATAACCAAGTAAGTAACTTACTCTCGTTGAGAATATGTGTATCTTTAATTTAGGATTACGAAATTCGGTAGGTATTAAACCATTGTTTAAAATCATTTGAACGTTTATGATCCGATTATGATGTATGAGTTCCAACTAGAGAGTTCAACTTCACAAATATGAGATGTATGTGTATATGCATGAGATTTGCATGGAAAATTGAGACGAACGTATTCGGCTATAGACCAATATAGTTGGATATATTGATTTCACCTTTGTGATATGAATGATAAAAGTAGTACCTTAGTTATGTTTCTATTCAGCCAAGGGATGAAACAAACAAACTTGATATTATTATGCCACTCTTTTAGATGATTTCATTACTTAAAACTTACTAAGCATCGAAATGCTTATTCTTTTGCTTTAATTCTCTGTTTTATAGATTTTGTTCTGTGACCCATCGGATTCGGAGTGTCAAAGTCGAAGCTTCGACCACACTATCTAAGCCTTTTGGTACACTTTTAGTTGAAATTTTGATAATGGCATGTATAGGATTGGCTTTGGATGTTAATTTAGTATCTTTTGGTAATGTATATATGTATAGCCATGCGAAAATAGCTTGTTAAGTTACCATATGTGTTTCTCATAAGTAATGTGTATGTGTGGAAGATGATCGATAAATACTTGAAATGTTTTTAATGTGAATGAAACTTAGAAATGAGTTAATGTACTTATTAGATTGTGATGGCTTCTTTACACTTAGTATAAACGAATTTTTGCTTTCTTAAATATGCCCTCGGGAATTACTTGAATATGATCGAATGAGAATAGTGTTTGTTTGGTAATATTCCTTATCCCTCCGGCGACAGATACGGGCTAGAGGTGTTACATTTTATTGGTATCAGAGCTACAGTTTAGTCGATTCTAGGACTACCGTAATACGAATGGGTCTAGCTATACATGCCATTATGTGTTTATTTGATAGTGTGGTGATTTCTGACAGTTAAAAATTACGTTTATGTATAGTAATGGATCTCGATCCCAATCGAGCGATAGTTGATGATGTTGAGAGTGTAGCGCCTACTCCCGGACAAGGGACAGCACCGGTGAACTCTCAACCTATGGCTAGTAATCAGAACGATGAAGCTAGACAGGCTTTTTATAGCGTAATGAATGATTGGTTCAATCAGTATATTCGAACCAATGCGGCTGCTCCACAACCCCCACTTCCGACTAATACACCCCTTGCACCTGCGATACCTCCGGTGATTGATCAGATGAGGTTAAATAAGCCCCCGGTAGACAGAATTCGAAAACACGGGGCTACTAAATTTAAAGCTACAGACAGTGATGATGCTGAGCAAGCTGAATTTTGGTTGGACAACACTATACGGGTATTTGATGAACTATCTTGCACACCCGATGACTGTCTGAAGTGTGCTATATATTTGCTACGTGATTCTACCTATTATTGGTGGAATAAGTTGGTTTCTGTTGTGCCCAGAGAGCGAGTGACATGGGAATTCTTCCAGATCGAGTTTCGAAAAAAATATATCAGTCAAAGGTTCATCGATCAGAAACGAAAGGAATTTCTGGAGCTTAAGCAGGGTTCCATGTCAGTTACTGATTATGAACGAAAATTTGTGAGGCTTAGCTGGTACGCTCGAGAATGCATTTCTTCAGAAGCTGTAATGTGTAAACGTTTCGAAGATGGACTGAACGAAGATATAAAACTGTATGTTGGTATTCTAGAAATCAGAGAATTTGTAGTACTAGTCGAAATGAGCTTGCAAAACTGAAGAGCTCAGTAAGGAGAAGAGAAAAGCTGATATGGAAGCCAAGAGTTTCGTAAAAGATCTTCGGGAAAACCCTTTCAACAGTCATCAAAGAAATTTAGAGATGATTTAGGGCGATCTAAAGACACTTCGGGTTTTTCCAGACGAGATCGTGATCGACCCCCTGTGAGTGCGCGAGTCACTTCGGTTGCCAGTGTTGGAAATAATCGCCGGAACAGAATAGAGTGCAAATATTGTGGCAAATGGCATTCGGGGAGTTGTAGATTTCATGATCGCTCCTGTTATAAATGTGGGTCAGCCGACCACTTTATCAAAGATTGCCCGAGATTATCTGAACAAAATGCGAACCAGAGTTAGAAACCGAGTAATACTACAGCAAGAGGTAGACCCCCTAGAAATCCGGGGAATGCTAGTGGCGGTTAGAGAGGTTCTAAAGATGTTACCACCAGATCCAAGGCTCGTGCTCCTGCCAAAGCTTATGCTATACGTGCACGTGACGATGTTTCTTCGCCTGACGTTATTACCGGTACTTTCACTCTCCTTGATACTAGTGTGATTGCTTTGATTGACCCTGGTTCTACTCATTCTTATATATGTGAGACTTTAGTATCCAGTAAGACTTTACCTGTTGAGTCTACTGAGTTCGTTATTCGAGAATCGAATCCTTTGGGTCGTTATGTGCTTGTTGACAAGGTGTCCAAGAAATGTCCCCTAGTAGTCCGAAATTACTGCTTTCCGACTGATTTGATGCTTTTACCATTTGATGAATTTGATGTTATCCTTGGTATGGATTGGTTGACCGTACATGATGCAATTGTGAATTGCAAAAGAAAGACCATTGACTTGAGATGTGCAAACGATGAGATGATACGAGTTGAGTCTACTGGCTTGAATGGATTACCCGCAGTTATATCCCCGATGTTGGCTCAAAAATATGTAAGAAAGGGATGTGAAGCATACCTTGCATACGTACGTGATGGCAAAGAGTTAGAAAAGAAGCTTGAATCTGTGTCAGTGGTTTGTGAATATCCGGATATTTTTCCTGAAGAATTACCGGGGTTACCACCTGTTCGAGAGGTAGAGTTTGGCATCGAACTTGTACCTAGGACTACACCGATTTCGATAGCTCCGTATCGTATGGCACCAACTGAATTAAAGGAATTGAAAGCTCAGTTGCAAGAGTTAACGGATCGAGGTTTCGCTAGACCAAGTTTCTCACCTTGGGGTGCACCAGTATTGTTTGTGAAAAAGAAGGACGGAACCATGAGATTGTGCATAGACTATCGTCAGTTGAATAAGGTGACGATAAAGAATAAATATCCGTTACCACGTATTGATGATTTGTTTGATCAGCTGAAGGGAGCTTCAGTGTTTTCAAAGATAGATTTGAGATCGGTTTATTATCAATTGCGAGTTTGAGACTCTGATATACCTAAAACTGCTTTTAGAACAAGATACGGTCACTACGAGTTCTTAGTGATGCCGTTTGGGCTCACTAATGCCCCCGCAGATGGCGGACTTGATGAATCGAGTCTTTGAGACAGTGTTTAGATCAGTTTGTAGTTGTATTTATCGACGACATTTTGGTCTATTCGAGAAATGAAACCGAACATGCTGAGCACCTGATATTAGTGTTACAGATTTTACTGGATAAGCAGTTATATGCTAAGTTCAATAAATGTGAGTTCTGGTTGAAAGAAGTTAGCTTTTTGGGTCATGTGGTATCCGCATCGAGTATTCGAGTTGATCCGAACAAAATTTTGGCCGTACTTGATTGGAAGCCTCCAAGAAATATTACTGAGGTTCGGAGCTTTTTGGAACTAGCCGGTTACTACAGACGATTTGTAAAGGGTTTCTCGATGATAGCCACACCAATGACGAGACTACTTCAGAAGGATGTTAAGTTTGATTGGTCAGAAAAATGTCAGAAAAGTTTCGATCAATTGAAGACTTATTTAACCGAAACTCCAGTACTAGTGCAGCCCGAATCCGGTAAAGAATTTATCATTTACAGTGGTGCATCCTTGCTTGGGCTGGGTTGTGTGTTGATGCAAGAAGGTCGAGTGGTAGCTTATGCATCAAGACAGTTGAAGCCGCATGAGAACAACTATCCGACCCATGATCTCGAATTAGCTGCAATTATTTTCGCTCTGAAAATATGGCGACACTACTTGTTTGGAGAAAGGTGTCATGTATATTCAGATCACAAAAGCCTCAAATATTTGATGACTCAAAGAGAATTGAATTTGCGACAAAGACGTTGGCTCGAGTTGTTGAAAGATTATGAGCTTATCATCGACTATCACCCGGGAAAGGCTAATGTAGTTTCCGATGCTTTAAGTCACAAATCGCTGTTTTCTTTATGAGTAATGAATGTGCACCTGTCCGTTTTATCCGATAGTGTGTTAGTAGCAGAATTAAAGGCCAGACCATTGTGGATTCATTAAATTCGTAAAGCTCAAAAAGTCGATGATGAATTGGTTGCTAAACGAGCTGAATGTGTCTCGAATATGGAATCAGAGTTTCAAATTGATGACGACGACTGTTTGAGGTTTAGAAGTCGATTGTGTGTTCCAAGAAATTCAGAACTTATTTCGATGATTTTGGGTGAGGCTCATAGCAGTCGAATGTCAATTCACCCGGGGAGTACGAAAATGTACCACGACCTGAGACGTCAGTTTTGGTGGCATGGTATGAAACGAAACATTTCTGATTTTGTTTCGAAGTGTTTAATATGTCAACAAGTGAAAGCGGAACACCAAGTGCCTTCGGGATTACTTCAGCCGATCATGATACCTGAATGGAAATGTGATCGAATTACGATGGATTTTGTATCTGGGTTGCCATTGTCATTAAGCAAGAAAGATACGATCTGGGTTGTTGTTGATAGACTGACAAAGTCGGCACATTTTATTCTCATGACGTATGCATTATTCCTTGACAAGCTAGCTGAAATGTATGTATCTCAGATTGTAAGGTTACATGGAGTACCCATTTCTATTGTTCAGATAGAGATCCGAGATTCACATCGCGATTTTGGAAGAAATTGCAAGAAGCTTTGGGTACCAAGTTACACTTTAGCACCGCTTTTCATCCCCAGATTGATGGTCAATCCGAACGGATAATTCAGATACTCGAAGATATGTTGAGATGTTGCATCCTTGAGTTTAGTGGTTCGTGGAAACAGTATTTACCTTTGATTGAATTCGCGTACAACAATAGTTTTCAATCAAGCATTAAGATGGCACCTTACAAGGCTTTGTACGGTCGTAAATACCGTACACCGTTGTTTTGGACCGAACTCAGTGAAAATAAAATCTTCGGGGTTGATTTGATTAAAGATGCTGAGAAGAAAGTAAAAGTAATCCGTGATAGTCTGAAAGCAGCTTCAGATCGTCAGAAGTTGTATGCGGATATGAAACGAAAGGATATTGAATATCAGGTCGGGGACAAAGTGTTTCTTAAAGTTTCACCTTGGAAAAAGGGGCTCAGATTTGGCCGCAAGGGCAAATTGAGTCCGACGTTCATCGGGCCGTATGAAATATCCGAACGAGTAGGGCCAGTTGCATATGAATTGATTTTACCTCCTGAAATAGAAAAGATCCACAATGTTTTCCATGTTTCGATGCTTCGACGTTATAGATCTGATCCATCGCATGTAATTAGCCCATCAGAGATTGAGATTCAATCTGATCTAAGCCATTTAGAAGAACCGGTTCGTATTTTGGCTCGTGAAGTTAAAGGGCTACGAAATAAGAAAATTTCATTAGTTAAGGTACTGTGGCTTAAGTATGGGGTTGAAGAAGCTACTTGGGAACTTGAAGACTCTATGAAAGATCAATATCCTAACTTATTCACTGGTAAGATTTCGAGGACAAAAATTTTTATGGGGGGAGAGTTGTGACAGCCCTAATTTGACCCTAGTCGGAAAGTGGTTTGGGACCACAAAACCGAGTCATAAAAATAATTAACCGTCATATTCTATGTTTATTTTATGTGAATATGAATGTGTGAAAGTTTCATGCGTTAATTTTGTCATTTGTATGTGAAATTTTGAAAAGGGGACTTAGGTGAGACATTTGTGAAATAGGATAGGTAATTATAAAGGGATCTAATTGTGCATGAGGTAAAAAAATGTACTTGCATGTCAATTAGTCAATTTTTTTTTTGTTAGTGGCCGGTCATGTTATTGATTAATGCATAATATAATTATTTTTGCTAATAATTTAATGTTACAAAAATGAAATAATGAATAAGGATATTATAATATTAGTTAGTGGGAGGAGAAACCAAAGTAGCCTATGTTTTCTCCTCCATTGCCGTAACTAGAGAAAGAAGAAGAAGGAAAGCTTTGAGAAATTCGGCCATGGTGATTAGCTAAATTAAGCTCAAGAGCAAAGAGGATCTAGATCTGATAAGGGAAAGGAGAAAGCAATCGAATAGCCTATTCGCCACTGTTTAAAAATATCCGAGGTAAGTCTTTGAGTAATGGAACTTAGCTTATGTTTAGATAAAGCAATTATATATATATGAGCATATTAAATAACTTGTAACCTAATGGTTCTACTTGCGTTACATGACCAAATAAATAAGTGGAGTATTTACTTGTAGCCAAATGGTTATAGAAATCTTGTGGAATAACGAAACGGGATCATGTTATTTGTTTAGGACTAGTGAACTGAACGACATATGGTTAGTAAACATGCTGTAATTGTATTCAAGTATCAGAAATGATATCTAAATATGATATGATATATATATATATATATGCATATATGAGTGAATGTTAATCGGGGTTTAAATCTGAGCTTGGTCTCGAAGGGCTTTAAGCCAGTGTCATAACCGGATTTAGTTCCGAAGGGCTTTGAGCCAGTGTCGTAACCGAACTTAGTTTCGAAGGGCCTTCGAGCCAGTGGCATAATCCGAGCTTGGTCTCGAAGGGCTTTTGAGCCAGTGCTAAGAATCGGGCTTGTTTTCGAAGGACGTCTGTGCCAGCATAATATTTGGGTTGAAAACCCGTAAGTATTCGTAAGAGAAATTATATAATACATGTCAAAACCATTTTAAACACATGTGCTACTTACAGTGAGATAACCAAGTAAGTAACTTACTCTCGTTGAGAATATGTGTATCTTTAATTTAGGATTACGAAATTCGGTAGGTATGCTTAGACCATTGTTTAAAACATTTGAACGTTTATGATCTGATTATGATGTATGAGTTCCGAATTAGAGAGTTCAACTTCACAAATATGAGATGCATGTGTATATGCATGAGATTTGCATGGAAAATTGAGACGAACGTATTCGGCTATAGACTGAATATAGTTGGATATATTGATTTCACCTTTGTGATATGAATGATAAAAGTAGTACCTTAGTTATGTTTCTATTCGGCCAAGGGATGAAACAAACAAACTTGATATTATTATGTCACTCTTTTAGATGATTTCATTACTTAAAACTTACTAAGCATCGAAATGCTTATTCTTTTGCTTTAATTCTCTGTTTTATAGATTTTGTTAAATCGGCCATCGGATTCGGGAGTGTCAAAGTCGAAGTCGTCCACACTATCTAAGCCTTTTGGTACACTTTTAGTTGAAATTTTGATAATGGCATGTATAGGATTGACTTTGGATGTTAATTTAGTATCTTTTGGTAATGTATATATGTATAGCCATGCGAAAATGGCTTGTTAAGTTACCATATGTGTTTCTCATAAGTAATGTGTATGTGTGGATGATGATCGATAAATACTTGAAATGTTTTTAATGTGAATGAAACTTAGAGATGAGTTAATGTACTTATTAGATTGTGATGGCTCCTTTACACTTAGTATAAACGAATTTTTGCTTTCTTAAATATGCCCTCGGGAATTACTTGAATATGATCGAATGAGAATAGTGTTTGTTTGGCAATATTCCTTACCCCTCCGGCGACGGATACGGGCTAGGGGTGTTACATGATTCTGAGGAAGAAATAATCTGATAGTAATTATAAGAATAAGCCGTATTTTTAAAAAAAAAGGGGAATCAAAATAAAAGTAAAAAATAAGAGAAATAATCTAATTTTCTAAGTGGCACGACCATCTCACACACCCGTGTGGTTCGTGTCCAACCCGTGTTTGTCGCAAATTGAGAGTTCGTTACACGACCTTAAGACACGCCCGTGTGTCTTGGCCGTGTGGCTGCATGATCGTGATGCACGTCCGTGTGCGATGTGGTTCGCTTCTCCCACGCCCGTGCTAATTTCTTAGTTTCAACCACGGTCCTAGGGCACGGGCGTGTCGCACGCCTGTGTTATTTTGGCAAGTTCTCCCACGGCCATGTCGCACGGCCGTTTCGATTTATTATAGCCCGTGTTTTGGGGAAATCTTTACCCTGTTTTCACACGGTCCTAAGCACACCCGTGTGCTTCATCGTGCCTCTATGGTGAACCTGTTTTTAAGAGCTCCGTTAGTAAGTTAGGTGTAAAACACTAAAATTTAAAGAAGTTAATACAGTTAGTGCTCGGGTTGCCTCCCGAGAAACGCTTATTGATAGTCTAAGCTCGACTTACCTCTCTATTGAATGGTTATGGTGGTTCGAGGAGTTCATACTCCTCATTCCTGCTATCAATGTCATCAAAATAAGGTTTTAGACGGGTGTTGTTTACCTTAAAAGTACCGAACTTAGGATGACTGACCTCGACTGCACCTAATGGGAAAATACTAAGTACCGTAAGATGGATTTCTTCATTCGGGTTGGCAGTGACAATGTGAGGATCTGCAGCATCTAGTAAGACTTTATCTCCAACCTTAAGTTGATTTGGAGAGGTATCGAGCTTGTTCAGGCGTAGTTTTGGTTTATCGTGTGTTCTCGGTTTTTGTGCTCGCCATTCGTCTAGCTATTTGTAGCCTTCGTTCTTCATGAATGGGTCCTCTATTATTGCTGGAACATGACTCGTAAACTTCTTTCAGACTCAATTCCTGCAAAGTAGGTTACGTCATATTGTCAATTTTAGTAGACTAGTGTGGACAATTACCTTCAATTTTCGATGTGTTACCAGAATTACGAGCTTAAAGGGTGATCGTTTCGTCTTCCACACGAAGTGTGAGCTCACCTGTTCCAACATCAATAATCGTTTTAGCAGTTGCTAAAAAGGGTCTCCCTAAAATCAAAGGGGTGTTGTTATCCTCCTCTATGTCTAGAACAACAAAGTCAACGGAAAATATAAATTTATCGATTTTAACTAGTACATCTTCAATAATACCCCTAGGAAATCTTATAGTTTTATCTGCTAATTGAATACTCATCCTAGTTTGTTTGGGTTTCCCAAGACATAGTTGCTTAAACATTTTCTAAGGCATGACGTTAATGCTTGCCCCTAAATCAGCTAATGCATTATTAACATCTAAACTACCAATTAAGAAAGGAATTGTAAAACTCCCTGGATCTTTTAATTTGTTGGGTAGCTTATTCTGTAGAATAGCTGAGCAAACTGCGTTTAGTTCCACATGCGACGCTTCGTCCAATTTTCGCTTGTTTGCTAAAAGCTCCCTTAAAAATTTCATTGCATTTGGCATCTGCGATAGAGCTTCAATAAACGGTAAGTTAATATGTAATTTTTTCAAAAGTTTAAGGAATTTACCAAATTGTTCGTCTGAACGGTCTTTCCTTATTGCATTAGGATATGGCATACGAGGTTTATATTCTACACCCACCATTTTGTTTCCATTATGACTTACCTCATCATTACCTTTGCTCACCACATTTTCTTGCCTCGATTCTGGCTCAGACTCAATGAATCCTTCTTCATCTTGAACATTAATTGCGTTGAGCTGTTCCCTTGAGTTAGGTTTAGTGTTACTTGGTAAGCTACCTTGTGGTCATTCGGAGATTAGTTTAGACAGCTAGCCTATCTGAGTTTCGAGCCATTGGATTGATGCTTGTTGATTTTTAAATGCCGTCTCGGTATTCTAGAAATGGGTTTCTGACACCGAGATGAACTTGGATAGCATCTCCTCAAGGTTTGATTTCTTTTCCTATTGATAAGGTGGCTGTTGAAAACCCTGAGGATTTTGTGGCCTTTGATTCCCTTGACCACCCCAAAAGAAATTTAGGTGGTTCTTCCAACCTACATTATAAGTAATACTGTATGGGTTATTTTTAGATCTAAAGTTATTGTTACCCATATAGTTGACTTGTTCCTCTTCGGTTGTAGGATTGAATGGTTGATATTCTGTATGCACACCACCTCCACTTGAATCACATCTCATCACTGGATGTACCTGCGTAGAACAAAGTAAACCATCAATTTTTTTATTCTAAAGTTCTACCTGATTTGACAGCATAGTAACCGAGTCGACGTTACAAACGCATGCTGTTTTAGTCGGCTTAGTCCTCATGACTTGCCACTAATAGTTGTTCAGTGACATCTCCTCAATAAATTCGTAGGCCTCTTCAAATGTTTTGTTGTTGATGGTTCCACCAGCGTCTGCGTCAATCATCTGTCTTGTCGAGGGATTCACACCATTGTAGAACGTTTGAACTTGCAGCCATAGAGGTAACCCATGGTGAGGGCACCTTCGCAGTAGGTCCTTATATCTCTCTCATGCATCGTAAACTGTTTCTCAGTCCATCTGCATAAAAGAAGAGATATCATTACGTAACTTAGCCGTTTTAGCTGGCGAAAAATACTTTAGTAAAATTTTTTCTGTCATTTGTTCCCAAGTAGTGATGGACCCTCGTGGTAACGAGTTCAACCACTGTTTAGCCTTGTTCCTCAGTGAAAAAAGGAATAACCGAAGACGAATGGCTTCATCAGAGATGCCATTAATTTTAAAAGTGTCGTAGATTTCTAGAAAATTCGCCAAGTGAGTGTTGGGATTCTCATCCTGCAAACCATTAAACTGAACAAACTGCTGTATCATTTGAATCGTGTTAGGTTTCAGTTCAAAATTATTTGCAGCAATAGCAGGCCTAACTATACTTGACTCAGATCTTGTTAAATTAGGTTTAGTATAATCATACGTAGTACGAGGAGCAGGATTCTGATTTGCTAATTCAGCCGGTATTGCTTTGGAGGTAGCTGATTGTCTTGATTTTCAGTCATCTCCTGGATTGTAGTTGAGATATCGTCCTCCTGTTCTTCTTCTGTGTATCTTAGGCTTGACCTGATTTTTCGTCGGTTTCTACGAGTTGTACAATCAATTTCTTCGTCAAAAAGCAGTGGTCTTGACGGGTGTCTTCTAGTCATAAACTATAAGAATCTGCCAGAAGAAAGAAAAAGAAAATTAGTAAATTAAAATAAAATTGGCACGGGCCTGCCTGTTAGATCAACACACCCGTGCTGAGATTGATTTGGGCTATGGTCGAGCCTGTTAGATTGGCACAGGCGTGTGTTCTGTCCGTGTGAGGAAGTCTAGGTCGTGTTGTTTTCCCCTGTCGGCCCGTTTCTCGTTCTTTTCGTCCTTCTATGCTCACCTAAGTATAAAACATGAAATTAAAGGATTAGGAGCACCAAATTCACCAAATCTAAGGGGAAATCATTCATAAATGTGTTAAGCAAATGATAAAAATATGTATAAATTACGGTTTATCAAGTTTCTATCAATTGAAAGTAATGTTAACTGAGACACCAGTGTTAGTTCAACCTGAGTCGGGTAAGGAGTTTGTAATTTATAGCGACACGTCACTGAACAGTTTGGGTTATGTGTTAATGCAAAAGGGAAAAGTTGTAGTTTATACCTCTAGACAGTTGAAACCGCATGAAAAGAACTATCCGATGCACGATTTAGAGTTGGCTGTTATAGTTTTCGCATTAAAAATTTGGCGACACCATTTGTACAGTGAAAAATGCTACATCTTTATCGATCATAAAAACTTAAAGTATATTATGACTTAGAAAGATTTGAATTTGCAACAACGGAGATGGCTTGAGCTATCCGGGAAAAGCAAATGTTGTTGCAGATGCTTTGAGTAGAAAATCTTTGTTTGCTTTGAGAGCAATGAATACAAGACTGACTTTTTTAGGTGATGGTTCGATTCTAATAGAGTTGAAAGCTAAACCGATTTTTCTTCAACAAATTTGTGAAGCTCAAAGTGTGATACCGAGTTACAAGCTAAAAGAGTGCAATGTGAGACAAATAATGATTTACAGTATAAGATCAGAGCTGATGATTATTTAATGTTCCAAACTAGAATCTGCGTACGAAACAATTCAGAACTCATTTAGAAAATTTTGCATGAAGCACACAGTGGATGTTTATCTGTTCACCCGGGGAGTACCAAAATGTACAATGATTTGAAATAATTATATTGGTGGTCGGGATTGAAATTAGACATTTAAGAATTTGTATCGAGATGTTTGGTGTGTCAACAAGTAAAAGCTGAGCATCAAGTGCCTTCGGGATTGCTACAACCTGTAATGATACCAGAATGGAAATGGGATAGAGTTACGATGGATTTCGTATCGGGATTACCCTTTGTCTCTGAAGAAGAAAGATGCTATTTGGGTTGTTGTGGATAGACTGCCGAAATCAGCATATTTCATTCTGGTACGTACTGACTATTCGCTTGATAAATTAGCTGAATTATACATATCTAAGATTGTTAGATTGCACGGGGTACCATTTTCGTTTACTTCGGATAGAGATCCGTTTGGAAGAAATTGCAAGAAGCTCTGGGTGCAAGATTGAATTTTAGTAGAGCATTTCATCTGCGAGCTGATGGTTAATCTGAAAGAGTAATTCAGGTTCTCTAGGATATGCTTCGTGGTTATGTATTGGAGTTCGAACGCAATTGGGAGAAATATTTGCCATTGGTTGAATTTACGCATTACAACAGCTTTCAATCAAGTATAAAAATGGCACCGTACGAAGCTTTGTTTGGCCGCAAATGTTGAACTCCGTTGTATTAGACTAAATTGAGTGAGAAAAAGATTCATGGGGTTGATTTGATCCGAGAGATTGAAGAAAAATTGAAAGTAATTCAAGATAGTCTAAAAGCAGCTTCAGATCGATAAAAATTGTATGTGAATTTGAAACGAAAAGACATTGAATTTCAGACCGGTGATAAAGTGTTTCTGAAAGTGTCTCCATGAAAGAAAATTCTTCGTTCTGGTCGCAAAGGCAAGTTGAGTTCGTGTTTCATCGAGCCGTACGAGATTATTGAAAGAATAAGGCCAGTAGCATATCTTTTAGCATTACCATCAGAATTAGAAAAGATTCACAATGTGTTTCACGTATCGATGTTGTGTTGATATAGATCGGATCCTTCACACGTAATTTCTCCGGTAGAAATTGAAATTCAACCTGATGTGACGTACAACGAATATCCGAACATAATTCTAGCACATGAGGTTAAACAGTTGAGAAATAAAAGCATAGCTCTCGTAAACAATTTCTGGCAATGACACGGTGTTGAAGAAGCTACATGGGAAACCAAGGAGGCTATGAGAAAATAGTATCCTAACTTATTCACTGGTAAGACTTTCGGGGACGAAAATCCATGAGGGGAGAGAGTTGTAACAGCCCGTTTCTAGTCAAATCGGAATAGTGGTTTCGGGACCACAAATTCGAAGTTGAAATATTTATTTTATTATTATTCTAATGTCTAAAGCATGATAATATGTTTGTGTGAAATTTTCGTTAAGAAATTTTATTATTTAAGTGTTCAATTTGATAAAAAGGAGTAAATCGCGTAAAGTGCAAAAGTACTGTTCTATTAGTCTAAAATATTAAATAGCTATGGAATTAATTAGTCAAGGGATTTATGTTGCAATTATCCCATTAATAAAATGAGTGGACATTATTGGACATTGTTTAAGTGACTTTTATGTTCAATTAATAAGGTTATTTATGCAATTTGGATATTAAGGTAAAATAAATAAAACCAAAATAAAACCTATCATCCTCTAATGTTCTTCCAACCGAAAATTTAGAAAATAAAATGTTTATGGAAGCTATTAGGGTTCGGCAACTTCAAGCTTAAATTGGTAAGTGATTTTGACGCAGTTTTTAGTGAATTCTATGTTTTTGAGATCGTTGCAACTAGGTCTAGCTAGCCCAGGGACTATTTTGCAAAACGGTTAAAGATTTTAGATGTTTCCATTGATGAATACATGAGTATTTTGATGTTTGATGATGAATTATAAGTGTTTAATGATAGTTATACAAGTTTTGTTAAGTGATTTTTAGTGAAAATATAAATTAGGGATTAAATTATGAAATATGGAAACTTTGAGGTTAAAATGTGAAATAAATAAAAATATGGGTTCCTATGGGGCATAATAGTAATTCGACTAGCATGGGTTGTGATTAAATTGCCTGAATTTGTGTTTTTATGAAATAAGGACTAAATTGTAAAAGATGTGAAACATTAGGGGCAATTGTGTAAAAATGCCTTAAAGTAAATTTTGGACTAAATTTAATAGAGAGATGATTTAATAAGCTGAATTTGATATTATATAGATCAAGAAAAGAAAAATTCAAATCTTGATCAGGGGGAAAATAAAGTTATCGACTAATCGACATGTTTCGTCGTTTTTACCTCCGATGTAAGTTTGTATGTTATAAACAACGTTATAATTACGTTTTAAATGCTTTGATATTACATAAATTGTGAATACGAGACTACAGTCACATTTGACAATGATTCGACGACGAATCAACATTTGAAATCCCGGTTAAACCTTAGGAATAGATTAGGATACTAGTGACATGTTATTAGGGGAATTGTTGGGATTATGTAATCCGGGTGCTGGTCCTGTAAGTCCTACTAGTGGCTAAGTATGCCGGCATGTGTTGTGGATACTTGACAGCTTATGTGAGCAGCACCGTATAGCTATATCTCGACTGACAGCTTGTGTGACCAGGCCCGTTGATAGCTCTAGTGTGAGCAGTATATGTGATATGAGATTAGGTTGGCTTCGGGCCATGATATTGGCTCTTAGTATGAGAGACTCCTAAGTATTTGATAGTATTTCGAATGGTTCAACGGGTAAATGAAAGAAGTGATTGAGTATGAGATTGATACGAGATGGTACAGGTATGTACACAAACCTTATAAGCTTAAATCGAAGAAGTTGTAAAGTTATATATATAAGATTATGATTGAGAATGTGAAGGGTTTGTTAGTTACATGAATTACATGTTGTTATGTTCAAATTGATGAATTGTATTTTCATGTTTAGATTGAGTTTATTTCATATGAGCTTACTAAGCTATATAACTTACTTTGTTTATTTTTCTGTGTTTTATAGTGATTTCAAATCTAGCTCGAATTTGGGGATTGTCGGAGACATCGTCACACTATCTTACTATTACTTTGGTACTTTTGAACTTATATTTTGGTTATATGGCATGTATAGGTATTTTGAGTTATTGTGGTTATGAGTTGGTAATGATTTTGGCCATTTGAATTGGATTGTAAATGTTTATGTTTTGGTTGTAAATATATAGCCATGAGATTTGGCTTAAGTTGGTTATTTTGGATGTATATGTATATATGTAAGAATGGCCCATGATGTGGTCTATAATTGCTTGCAAATGGTTTGTGGTAATTTAGCATTTATGGTAGCTAATGGTTAGAAATGGCTGTTGTATGTTTGTGAATTTAGGTAAGGTAAAATGTTTGGTTAAAATAATGCATATAAGTGTTTGAGATTAATGTGTATAGAGAATGGGAGTATTGAATGTGCATGAATTATGTTTGATTTGGTTGAATTGAAATGCATTTTGATGCTATGTATTTGTACCAATTGATGTGGTATAGGTACATGCAAGTTTGGGTAGCAAAATGGCTTGGTAAATAGTCATTTTTGTCTACACGGGTAGAGATATGGGCGTGTGTCCCAGCCATGTGTGACACACGGTTATGTTACACGGCCGTGTGTCCCCTGGTGTTAAAATTAAAATAAAGTCATTATGCTCCACACGGCCTTACACACGGGCGTGTGACTTGGTAGTGTGGCATAAGTCAGTATACCCCACAGGTTTGGCACGGCCTAGCACACGGCCTGGCACACAGGCGTGTGTGGCCACTTCAAAAGGCACACGGGCTAGACACACAAGCGTGTGGTTGGCCGTGTGACCCAAGTCAGTAAGCTCACTTGTTCGGACACGAGGTAAGACACGGGCTGGGACACGGCCATGTACTCCCATTTCGAATGTCCACATGGTCTGTGACACGGGCGTGCCTATTGGCCGTGTGAGACACATGGCCTGGCCACACGGGCATGTGTCCCCTAATTTGAGAAAAAATTTTCTAAGTGTTGTAAAATTTCCTGAGTTATCGGTTTAGTCCTGAACCACCCCAAATGCATGTTTAGGGCATCGTAGGCTCGTTTTAGGGACAAAATGATTGGTTGTGAATAAATTGTAATGTAACACCCTGAATTTGGGCCTAGAAGTTTTGGGCCTTGAGCATGGGAGCGGTTGAAGGCAGATTTTAATATTTTGTTGTGCATGTAAATTTCGTTAATGAAGGCTTGTTTTAGTGGTTAAGTGTCTTTGAGAAGTGTTGGAGAAGTCTTGGGTTCAAACTGGACTCTAGCAAAAATTTTGGTTTAAGGTGAATCAAACCACGGTGTAGTAGGTAAGCCTTAAGAATATTGTTGGAGAAAAGATGACACAAAAGAAATGTGGTGTAGTGGCAAGGTGGCGCCACTTAGGGACAAGGAAGTGACGCCATAGAGGAAGCAAGGGGTCCAAGGTTCAAGTCTTGGCTCTTGCAATATATTTTGGTTTTTTTTCAATAAATCTAGAAGCAAGTAGGTGCGTTTTAAAGTTTAATGTGTTGGATTTATGACACAAATGAGTTGGTAGCCTAGTGGTGGTGGCGTGAGTTGGCATATAGGAGGACTTTGGTTCAATCCCTTGGCATGCAAAGGTTGATTATTTTGCTATGTTGGGATGGCAAGAGTTGGTGTTGAATTTAAACTCACGATGATGGAGGATCCCACATCGGTAAGCTAACATAAGAGTGGATACGGTCGGGCTTTAAATAGAGAGAACCATGAGGAGAGCAAAGGTACCTTTCTTGGCTAATCCCTTTCGCGTTATGGCGTGCTCGTTTGGGTTGGGCATCGGCTAGAAGTGCTCGGAGCGCGATTAACTCCAGTCTCCTATCGTGTGTGTATTTCTCACTTCTTTGGTTGTAGGATGGCTACTTGGGCCGCGATGGGCGAAAAGGGGCCATGTGGGCTCAATGGGCCTCACGGGCCTAATTAGATAAGTTGTTTGATTGTGTAGTAAATATTGGACTAGGCTAGGTGAATCTCGTATCTGTGGCTAGATTTGGGCTAAAAGGCCACAAGAGCGTGTGGGCCCATTTGGGCCGAGAAAAAGCTTTAGGCTCATTCGTATTATTATCCTGTTTAGAATACTTTAGTTTACCAAATTACTGAAAAACCCTCACTTGTAAAATTACCAAAATACCCTTGGTCTGTAAAATTATTGAAATACCCCTGTAGGGTAGAATTACCATTTTGCCCCTAGGGTGTTAAATGACTGTTTTGCCCTTGTGGGCAAGTGACTGACTTGGACTGTGTGATATAGACAACTTTGGAGGAGCAGCGAGGCTTGGAGTATCGACTTGGATAAGCTTGAATCTTATTATTGGACCTTGTGAAGGTAAGCAACTTAAGGTCAATAAGGGTTCTTTGGCCGAATAAGGTAAGGTGGATTTTGAGTTTGTTAAGCATAACTTGTACGCTAAAAATGGTGATGAATAATTGTAGGACATCGTAAGGGATCTCGGTAGCAATCATCGGAAACAGGTGTGTACTGAACACCCTTTCTTTGTTCAAATCGGCAAAAGCCGAAAAATCGAAAACATGGTATTTTATGGACTTGTGAGTATGCGAATGTTCTCAAGTCATGGACTAATGGTTAGACTCGACATCGCAAAGTGGTAAGTTGGCCTCGTGCGAAAATACGTGAACATCGATATGTGGGCCTCGATGGGCCAACACTGGGCCCAATGGGCTTACGGACCAATATGGGTAAGAGATGGGCAAATCGGCCTGTTAGTTAGTTGGTAGACTCGAAATTGCCTTTAAACTGTAAATGTTACTGAAATAACTTATGTAGATGTGTAAGTTTACGGATTTACCCCTAATGAGCACAATTACTGATATACCCTTAGGGTTTGTATGGACTTATATGCATGATTGAAAAATACTGTGTTCTGCATGATATATTTTCACTGATGTATGTTGCATGGGTTTGGGAATATTGATGGAGGAAGTGCTAAAAGTGGTACATCCACGTACTGGAGGCTATGCCTCACCTTACTGATAGAGGCTTTGCCTCACTTTACTGATAACTGAGCAGCAATGCTGCAACTGTGGAGTGTAGGGTTGGGTGGGTTGAGATATTCCCCACATGGAGTGTAGGGCTGGTATGGGGAAGTGTAGCGGTTGGTGGGTTGAATAGTCTCCCCAAACGGGATTGCATTCATTGTTATTACTGTTACATGTATTACTGAATTGGGCCGATGGGCCACACTGCTCTCAAAAGGGCTAAAGCCTTGTTATTGTGATACGAAAGGGCTTCGGTCCACTATGAATCTGTTATCTGAATAGAGCTTAGGCCCAATGGGCTCGAGCTGGTTTGGGCTTTGGATGGGTTTCAGATACACCGAGTTTCCCCAAAACTCACCCCTTTTCTTTCCATCTTTGCGGTGAGCCCTAAATGGTGGACTTGGAGTCAAGGGATTGAGTGGGCATGAAGAACAATTCGGTTTTTTTAAATTTTAGATCGTATTTCTTTTATTTCTAATTATTTTATATTAAGGTTGTAATAAGGCCGCTCATTAAATTATTTCATCTATGGATTATCGAACTGGTTAGCACTAGAACGCGTTTTATAAAAACTCTATGTTTTGAAAATATTTCGATGATGTATAAAGCTTCCGCAATATAAACGCTTTCAAAGGAAATAAAAACCTAAACCAGACTTAAACATGATTTATTTTTCGTAGACACATAACATGCTTTAAGTGTGGCAATGGATGTGTGCATGTCTAGGATTGGATCCGAGAAGAGCTTGGTACTTAAGCAGTCCAACAGACTCACCTCCTCTTCTCTGGCTTCCTACCTGGTGCACAGCTTTCATTCACTTAAACGTATAACATTAACGTTTTAAAACCCTAAGAAAGAGATTTTTAATAAAACGAATCACAACTTTTTCGTGTGGCATGCTGAATTCGGCCATAACGTCTGGGCCGGGTTTAGGGTGTTACATTTAGTGGTATCAGAGCCCAGTTGTAACAACTCGGCTGTGGATCGGGTCCAACAATCTTTTTAAAAATTTAGGCCTAAGAAGGGTATTTTTGGAAATGGTAAGTTTTTTTTTGAAGATGCTCAAGTTTTCTATTTTTAAACAGGGTTAAATCAATAGTTTTGAAATAAAGGTATTTTCAAATCAAATCTTTTTATTTTCGGTAAACAAAATCATGGTTTTTAAATTTTAAATGGACTAATAAGGAAGTGGCACACTGAATCCCCGGCACCAAGTCTGTGAGTATTAATCTTTCTGCTTTAAATACTTATATGGAATCAATCAAAATAATATCATAGATAGTACTCGAGCCTTAGATATAGTACTTTAGACACGATAGTGTTAAGGCTACAAACTGAGACTATAGCTAAAATGCGATTGCACGGAAACAAATCTGAAACCCTATCTGTTCATAAGATATTCTGTAATAAACAGTGGAACCAATAACTAATGTCTTAAAATTCGTAACCAGATAAATCAATATGAGTACAAGGGCTACTCGGGGAAGAGGCTGTGGTCGAGGCCAAGGTAGTACCGAAGCTGGATCTGCATCCTCTGAACACATACCAGCTGGCGAGGCACGACCACCACCGGCTAATGAAAATGGGCCGTATGATCGGGCCGCAAGGGACGACGCTTTGTCCCAGGCCATGTTAAGGATTTTGCAAAGGGTTGCTGGAGCTAGCCCTGGGATAGTAATAGTAGGATCAGTCTTGTGCTTGTAGTGTAGTGGGGTAGATGTTACATGACTACCTCATTAGATGGAAATTTTGAGGACGAAATTTCTTTAAGGGAGGTAGAGTTGTAACACCACGAATTTGGGCCTAGAAGTTTTGGGCCTTGAGCATGGGCCAGGTTGAAGCGATTTTAATATTTTGTTGTGCATGTAAATTTAAGTTAATGAAGGCTTGTTTTAGTGGTTAAGTGTCTTTGAGAAGTGTTGGAGAAGTCTTGGGTTCAAACTGGACTCTAGCAAAAATTTTGGTTTAAGGTGAATCAAACCACAGGTGTAGTAGGTAAGCCTTAAGAATATTGTTGGAGAAAAGATGACACAAAAGAAATGTGGTGTAGTGGCAAGGTGGCGCCACTTAGGGGACAAGGAAGTGACGCCATATAGAGGAAGCAAGGGGTCCAAGGTTCAAGTCTTGGCTCTTGCAATATATTTTGGTTTTTCTTTTCAATAAATCTAGAAGCAAGTAGGTGCGTTTTAAAGTTTAATGTGTTGGATTTATGACACAAATGAGTTGGTGGCCTAGTGGTGGTGGCGTGAGTTGGCATATAGGAGGACTTTGGTTCGAATCCCTTGGCATGCAAAGGTTGATTATTTTGCTATGTTGGGATGGCAAGAGTTGGTGTTGAATTTAAACTCTGATGATTGAGGGATCCCACATCGGTAAGCTAACATAAGAGTGGATACGAAGCTGGCTTTAAATAGAGAGAACCATGAGGAGAGCAAAGGTACCTTTCTTGGCTAATCCCTTTCGCGTTATGGCGTGCTCGTTTGGGTTGGGCATCGGCTAGAAGTGCTCGGAGCGCGGATTAACTCCAGTCTCCTATCAGGTGTGTATTTCTCACTTCTTTGGTTGTAGGATGGCTACTTGGGCGCGATGGGCGAAAAAGGGGCCATGTGGGCTCAATGGGCCTACGGGCCTAATTAGATAAGTTGTTTGATTGTGTAGTAAATATTGGACTAGGCTAGGTGAATCTCGTATCTGTGGCTAGATTTGGGCTAAAAGGGCCACAAGAGCGTGTGGGCCCATTTGGGCCGAGAAAAAGGCTTTAGGCTCATTCGTATTATTATCCCTGTTTAGAATACTTTAGTTTACCAAATTACTGAAAAACCCTCAGCTTGTAAAATTACCAAAATACCCTTGGTCTGTAAAATTATTGAAATACCCCTGTAGGGTAGAATTACCATTTTGCCCCTAGGGTGTTAAATGACTGTTTTGCCCTTGTGGGCAAGTGACTGACTTGGACTGTGTGATATAGACAACTTTGGAGGAGCAGCGAGGCTTGGAGTATCGACTTGGATAAGCTTGAATCTTATTATTGGACCTTGTGAAGGTAAGCAACTTAAGGTCAATAAGGGTTCTTTGGCCGAATAAGGTAAGGTGGATTTTGAGTTTGTTAAGCATAACTTGTACGCTAAAAATGGTGATGAATAATTGTAGGACATCGTAAGGGATCTCAGGTAGCGATCATCGCGAAAGCAGTGTGTCTCAACACCCTTTCTTTTTGTCAAATCGGCAAAAGCCGAAAAATCGAAAACATGGTATTTTATGGACTTGTGAGTATGCGAATGTTCTCAAGTCATGGACTAATGGTTAGACTCGACATCGCAAAGTGGTAAGTTGGCCTCGTGAAAAAATACGTGAACATCGGTAAGTGGGCCTCGATGGGCCAACACTGGGCCCAATGGGCTTACGGACCAATATGGGTAAGAGATGGGCAAATCGGCCTGTTAGTTAGTTGGTAGACTTGAAATTGCCTTTAAACTGTAAATGTTACTGAAATAACTTATGTAGATGTGTAAGTTTACGAATTTACCCCTAATGAGCACAATTACTGATATACCCCTAGGGTTTGTATGGACTTATATGCATGATTGAAAAATACTGTGTTCTGCATGATCTTTTTTCACTGATGTATGTTGCATGGGTTTGGGAATATTGATGGAGGAAGTGCTAAAAGTGGTACATCCACGTACTGGAGGCTATGCCTCACCTTACTGATAGAGGCTTTGCCTCACTTTACTAATAACTGAGCAGCAATGCTGCAACTGTGGAGTGTAGGGTTGGGTGGGTTGAGATATTCCCCACATGGAGTCTAGGGCTGGTACGGGGAAGTGTAGCGGTTGGTGGGTTGAGTAGTCTCCCCAAACGGGATTGCATTCATTGTTATTACTGTGCACATGTTTTATCGAATTGGGCCGATGGGCCACACGCTCGAAAAGGGCTAAGGCCTTGTTATCATGATACGAAAGGGCTTCGGTCCACTATGAACTGTTATCTGAATAGAGCTTAGGCCCAATGGGCTCGAGCTGGTTTGGGCTTTGGATGGGTTTCCGTATACACTGAGTTTCCCCAAAACTCACTCCTTTTCTTTCCATCTTTGCAGGTGAGCCCTAAATGGTGGACTTGGAGCTGGGCGGGATTCAGAGTGGCCATGAAGAACAATTCTGGTTTTTTTTTAAATTTTAGATCGTACTTCTTTTATTTCTAATTATTTTATATTAAGGTTGTAATAAGGCCGCTCATTAAATTATTTCATCTATGGATTATCGAATCAGTTAAGCACTAGGACGCGCGTTTTATAAAAACTCTATGTTTTGAAAATATCTCGATGATGTATAAAGCTTCCGCAATATAAACGCTTTCAAAGGAAATAAAAACCTAAACCAGACTTAAACATGATTTATTTTTCGTAGACACATAACATGCTTTAAGTGTGGCAATGGATGTGTGCATGTCTAGGATTGGATCCGGGAAGAGCTTGGTACTTAAGCAATCCAACAGACTCACCTCCTCTTCTCTGGCTTCCTACCTGGTGCACAGCTTTCATTCACTTAAACGTATAACATTAACGTTTTAAAACCCTAAGAAAGAGATTTTTAATAAAACGAATCACAACTTTTTCGTGTGGCATGCTGAATTCGGCCATAACGTCTGGGCCGGGTTTAGGGTGTTACATGTAATTGATTTGACTAATTGTATGATAAATGTATGTTTTATATATGATAAGTCCGGTAATGCTCCGTAACCTTATTCTAGCGTTCAATACAAGTGAGGGTGTTACAATGAAGCATCTCATAAGCAGCCACAATGTTGTCAAAAATAAGACACCCAGGCAGAAAAGCACTTTGGGGCTCATTAATACATAAATGAAGCACTTCTTGAAACTTATTAACCCACATTTTCGAGGCAATCTTGAGAATAACATTGCAAAAATTGATAGGTCTAAAATGGGACGTAGTATGAGGATTATTAATATTTGGTATTAAGACAATGTGAGTGTGATTAATAATGGTTAAAGGGACTTCACCTTTTAGAATAACAATGCAGAAACTTGATAGCTACTAAAATTAACATGTTTTAATCTCATTCTTAATGCATTTTTGGGTTATTATTCGATGTTAAATTATGAATTTTATGCTCCTAATCCTTTAAATTCATGTTTCTATATGTAGGAGAGTATTTGGGAGCAAAAAGAGCGAAAAACGAGTAAAAATCAAAAAATTAGAGCAAGTTACAAGAGCCACACGGGATGGACCATTCCACACGGCCTAGTTACACGCGCTGTCACATGACCATGTGGTAGGTCGTGTCAATTTCACAAATTGTACACTGAACAGCAGAAAAACGTGGTTTTTAGGGATTTTCGGGCATTCTAAGACCTATATATGACAAAAATAAAAAGATACGAGTGAGCCGTCATAGAATATTCCAGGAAACAACTCAAAAAACACCATTAAAGCTAATTCTGAAGTAGATTTCCATCAAGATTGAAGACTCCCAATTGATTTATCAAAAGATTATCATGAGTTTCTTTATTTCTTGTGGCTACACTGTGTTTTGGATTTTTTATTTGCTAGCATGAACAAATTTTTTAAATATCTAAGGGAGATGAACCTTATGATGGATTCTATCGTTTGGTTTTTATTTTACGCAATAAAGACTTAAAACTTGTTCTCAATTATGTATGCTTAATTCTTGGTTTAATATTTCTAGACTATTGATCTATATTTGATGTGCTTAAATCAGAGGAGGAATAGACTCTGTTTAAGAGTAAATCTAGCGTAATTGAGTGAAGTTGCATGCAATCCTAGAAATAGAACCACATAAATCTACTAGATTAAAGTCAAATTTAATAGGGGAATCCATAGATTGAGTTAATGCGATAATATGGGTTTTAATTAGAAAGAAATTTTAATTAATCAACCTAGAGTTAGTTGCTCTTACTCTTGAAGAGAGATATTAGCATAATTTATGGATTTTTACGGATCAAGATGCTAAGTGAAGAAATTGTGTAATTCAGATTGATAGTGACAGTTGAAGTCTAGTTGAATTGTTTCTTAGGTATTGATTCGCTTATTGGTTGTTAATCATTTATTTTCCTGATTTGTTCTTTGTCCTATTCATTAGTTAACTAATTTAGTTAATTTTAGTTTTAATCAATCGCTTGAATTTATTAGTTAAATAATAGAATGACAGTAATTACTAATACTTTTAGTCTTCATGGGAACGATATATTTGCTCATCGTAGCTATACTATTAATTGATGGAGGCACTTGCCTTAGCCAGATTTTTCGTTGGGTTACGACTGCATCAAAAGAAGACATGTCATTTCCCACAATATACCAGAATCTCTGATAAAACGTCGTGCCCAATCCATCCTCCCTGGACACCTTAAAGGGACTCATTTATCGTAAAGCACCAACTACTTTCTCACTAGTGAAATCTTGACTCGGACGCTCATTCATATCAGCCATTATGCATCTACTAGCACTAGCTAGTATCCCGAAAACATTCGACACACCTTGGGAGGTGAAAAACAACTCAAAGTACTCACGAGCCACTCATTCCAACTCATTGTCTTTTTCTACCACCATCCCACAACTATCCTCCAACCTGTGAATACGGTTAGTCCATCGTCTTTGCAAAGCAAATTGATAAAAGAATGTTGTATTGGTGTCCCCATATTTCAACCAATTTGCCCTTACTCATTGCTCCCAATATAACTCCTCCTTGTTATATGTTAGATTCAACACAAGTTTTACATCGACCATTTCCCCCAAAACTTCATCTGTTGGAATCATTTCACTTAATGATTCAAGTTATTTTCGAAGGTCAACCTCGATCAATACTTGTTGCCATACCTTATCTTTCTAAACCACACATTTAGTCCGTTGTTGATAATTCAAAGTCTATTTAGGACAGTACCAAATGAGCTTTCCCAAAGCCTTGCCACCTTAGATTCACACGATTCATTCATTAACCAAGTGGCCTCAAATTTGAAGTGTTATCTTCGTGGACACCTATTGAGGCCAGAAATAGTCTCAACCAAAATAGGGCAATGATTAAAGAACATATGTGGCAGATAAGATACCTTATATTGTGGGAACAGCAACCACCACAATCTATTCACCTCTCCCGAATATTATTGTTCGCTATTCTCCCCCTTTCCCAAGTGAACCAAACACTATTGTAACCCAAATCCTCAAAGAACAATCCTTTAAGGCACTCCAAAAAGCTTTCATTTGGCGTTTACTTTGCAAAAGCCCCTTTGCTTCTTAAAAGAAAAAGTAATTTCATTAAACTCCCTAATTACAAGCCATGGTACCTCCGGGCAATCATTCAGCTGTTTTAATAGATTCCAAGACTCCAGTCTTCGCTGTTCCTCAGATGCTCCATTAATTAAAACATTAATATGTCTACTTGAAAAAGATAGTAAAGAGGTAATACAATTATTTTTCCACCCAAAGAAAGACCACCAACACCTCCAGCAGAATTAGCATAAACTCCATTTGGAAAACCACACAGTAGACGTACATTCTCCATTCGAGTATTCTATAATTTTATTTTAGCTAGAAAAATTACAGAGAGGTTCAGATCCCTCAGCACATGCTAAAGGCGATGAACTATCCGAAGGTTCCCTAAGCCCCAAACATTCCAACTCAAAAGTTTCATTGTGATCAGTTGGCCCGCTGAGCAAGGCCAGTCAATATAGAGTTTTTTGCATCATTCAAAATTGAGTCATTTGAAACTCTTGAAAAATATGACTGAGTACGTAGACGCTTAAGCCTATCCATCTACACGGTTAGTCAGTCTTCTCTATCAACACCCATTTCCTTATTAAAATCAGTGTACAATGACCCTTGATTACGGGCTAAAATTTGATCAGCATTCAACCCAATAATAACCTTGTTTCGTGAGCTCGAGGACTATACATCTGTTGACTTCTCATTAATGCCCATATTCTCAACCATATCCCTTTGAAGATTATCATCGAAATTGTAGGGATGAGGTTTCAAAAATCTCTCATTTATCAGCATATTTGCGATAGTGGTAACCCCAGAATTAGGGACACCAAAGATATCCTCCTCCCTCAACCACACACTCTTTAGTACCACTGTTTGCTTGGTTAGAGCACGAAGGGAGATATCGCACCCTAACACAAAAGCTTGTTTCTCTTATAGAATCCTAACAGGAAAATTTTTTTTCTCCATGACCTAATTTGCCACAAAGAAAGTAAAAAAAGCATAAGCTTTTCATACTCAAATCTCACAGAAGCTTATGTCCCCTTTGGTAAGGCGAACTTCTTCTTGCGCTTCAACGGTTTTCGAATATCGAATCTGACTCGAGCTCGCATTATTCCCTTATACCCCAAAGAAATAGCTTTCACATCATACTCTAGGAACACCCAATAAAAATACCCATCTACTTTGCCACCGTTTCGGACATGAATCCATGTAGTAGATCATGGATTAAGACCAGAAAATCTATAGTGAAGAACAACATAGTTTTAGGATCATCTCCATACTTTAACCGGTACGTAACTAGAAGATGAGAGTTAAAATTCCAAGGGCCCCCAGCCTCAATATGTTCCATGTCCACCTTGTGATATAATCGAAAAAGAAATCTGCCCTTATTTAGATCAGAAATAGAAATGGCCCCAATTAGGTGCCAAACATTTATCAACGTCACCCGCATTGACTGGAAATTAACCACACTCGATGTCAAAAAGGAGCCCACAAAATAGTTGTCAAAAGAGACACCTAGACCTAATCTCTGTGTACCCAACTGCACCACCTCTTCCTCCTGATCTTCAAGAGATAAATTGGCAAAGTTTCCTTCCACATCTGTCATCCTCCAAACAAGTTACAGAAACAAAGAGTAGTGAATAAGAAAAAAGAGCAAAGAAAATCGAAAAAAGAGCAAAAAGCAAAGTAAAGATCAAAACGTGCTACAAAGTAGAGGAAAACATGCTACAAAGCAAAGTGACTTTTGAATTAAATTTATGTCATTAAACCATATGAGTATAAAGGTAAATATCAATATTTTGATAAGATAGTTATTGAATTAAAATTTAATATTTGTAATTTTTTATTTTATATTAATTGTAGGACTAAAATTGATAAAAAAAATAAGAATAATAAATTGTATTAAGAAATAATAAATTAAACTGATTCATTATTTTTATTTATAAAATATAAAAATAAAAATTGTCGAAGATTTTTGTCATGTTAGTTTTTTTTTTTTTTTTTCAAATTCTCTCATGAACTAAGTTGAGTTTTGACAACATTGTTCTTGAATTAAATTTATAATATTAGATTAAATAATTAATTATCTTGAATTAATTTTGCATTATTAAAGTACAAACACAAGAAAAATAAGACAATAAATACATTTACAAAATAAAATCTAATCATTACAAAGCATATTAGATGAAGAATGGGAGAGACACATCTTTGGCAAATGCATGTGTTGGATTAAAAGACTACGTATCGCAATTATGTGTGGTTTAATGTTGCAGAATTATTTCAATGTAGTTAATTATTTAATTTAAGGAAAATTATTTATACATAGTTTGTAAAAATTTTTAAACTCCAGAAATAATTTAAGAGTATCATTTCTATTTTATCAAATCTGGTAAAAAAATGAAAAATATATTAGTATATAAATAAATAGGAAGAATTTTACAAATTGTGCACTAAATAATTACTCGTAATTTAATGTTGTAGATTTAATTCAAGAATCATATTATCAAAATTCAACTTATTGACATGAATCAATCTTCCACTTTTTTATTTTTTTATTTTATGATTAAAAACAATGAATTGATTTAATATTTTTATCTATTATTATATTTTATTATTTATTTTACTAATTTAGTCCTAAAATAAATATGAACTAAAAAAATAACAAAATATATAAAAAAAAATCTCCATGGCTTAATATGAAGAAGGTGGCATGGGAAGGGAGCAAAAGATTTTCGTTTGCTTTTAGAAAAGCTTTTGTTGCTCAAACAAGCTATGACAAAATAAAATGTTTTAAAAATAATATTATATTAAAAATGTAGTGTAAAAATTAAAACAATTTTACACACTTCTATAATTATTTATATAGTTAATATTTTAATGGTCTGAATATTGAATTTATCAATATAATTGTACTTGTTATGCATATAAAATTTTGAACCGATCCGATATCTCTATCATATCGATCTAAAATAATTTATATATTAATATATATTCAACGGTTGATCTTTTTTTATATAAAACAAATAGTTAGAGGTTTTAAATTTACATTAAACTTGATATGTATGATCTATATGAATAGACCATGAAATATTACGATTGTATTGTTAAAAAAAATATTAATCATATAAATAGTTATGGAAGTGTGTAAAACTACTTTAGTCTTTATATAATAGTACGTAATTAATTTTGAAATTTTATATAAAATAAATTTTTATTTAAAAAAATTAATTCATCACAAAATACTTTTATTTTAATAAATTTAGATTTTATAAATATATCATAAATAAATAATACGTTATACTTAAAGATAGGTTTTTCTTAATAAAAGAGAGGAGATTGTTTTTCGTACAAGAGTTCCATCAAGTTTTTAGAACCGGATCAGTAATCGAACTAATTAGATCATTGAGTCCCAATTTGACTTATTCAAGTGATTCAAAATCGACTCAACTATATAATAATATATTTATTATTTATATTAGGTAATAAATATTTAATATCTTTGACACTTGATAAAAAGATTATTCCTTGGGAAATGAAAATCGTGTCTCTTTCTCTATCCCGCATCATTGGGGTAATTAGGCAAATATGTCGGTTTTGAAATGAAATTAGGGTTTTAAATTATTTTTCTCAAATTTTAGAAAAATAAGTTATTTTTGGAGAAAGAAAATAGAAATGCCTCCTACAATAAGCATTTGCAGCTAATGTGGCTAGGAGAGCATGCCCTACAGCAAGATGATGAAGTTGAAGATAATGAGTTGTGCTTTTAGCCTCCTTACTGCCACATCAGCTGAAAATGTTTCTTACAATAGGCATTTTTGTTTTCTCTCTCCAAAAATGACTTAATTCCCTAAATTTCTAGAAAAATAGCCTAAAACCCTCAATTTCTTTTAAAATCGGTATATTTGCCTAATACCTTTCGCATCATGCCTTATCTCATCTAAAATCCCACTTTTTCCCCACCCCTCCTCCCTCTACTCTCAAATTTTCACTTTTTCTTCAATATTTTTCACATTTTTATTTAAAATTTTAATTTCCTTTTATTCTAAAAGTAGACTAAAACTTAAGATTTGAAAGAAGAGTAAAGTGAAGAAGCTTTTGTACCCATTTAATATTGAAAAAAATCCTAAAGAGAAACGAACATTTTCATTTTATCCAAAGTAGAACAAATTTCACCTATGTCAGGAAAAATATGTTTGCTTAACTCGACTTCCAATTGAAAAATCTGAAATTTTTGTCCGCTAGGATGAAAAGGTGGAAAAAGAATTATGTAAAGAAAATATCCCACTGAATTGAATTGAGTCCATAAATTTAAGAAATAGTGATGATCATTGATGTCTCTCAATTTGAAAATTCAAGATTTGAATTGATGTTGTTTCATTGATTTCTTCTAAATTGCATTGAATTATCTTAAATATTTCATTTCAATTGGAACTTAGTTATTTACTGTGTATGAGAATCCATGTTAAGCATCCATGGTTGAATGATTTAAGCGTCCAACTCATAATTGGCAAAGTTGTAAGTTCAATTCCTACTGGATGCAAACCAATGGGACCCTCTAATAAGCCTATTGTAATTAACTTTATATCAATGGATCTCATGCTTGAATGGTTTTATACACAATCAACTCATTTTATGGAAATATCCACCCATGACAAAGATGGCAGAGCTCCATAGGCACGCATCCAGAGTACTTTACATAGTTGAGGTAATTAAGGGATTCCATTTCCTATATGTTATGCAGAATTGGAATTTCGTTTCTATTTTGTGTAGCTCATACAAATTGGCATTTTTTGTTGCAGGCTCCAAATGGTGTACGGTGGTGACTACAGAAGCAGATGAGACACTGCAATTGTGGAATGTGTTCGGGACTACTGAACTAGTGGCTCGACAGGCATCCAAATTGAAACCTGAGCCATTTCCTAATATATCTTGTATTCGATAAGCATTCAGCTTTGATTTACAAAGACGGATTTACAATTGCACTGTTGTAACTCCTATTTTCTTTTAGTATTATGTAATTAATTATAATAAATTCAACAGATTTGAGTTCTTTTTCTTTATTCCTTCTTTGAAATTTCGGTTAGTATCTAACCTTCTAAATTGTGTTAGTAGTGTTAGGATATTCCTAGTATTTCATATACTAAGGCACTTCTGATAATGATAATGCAGATAAATCATAGAAGAAAATTTTTTTTATAAGAACTTCGACTTACCAATGGGATTAAACATAGATTTTTCAATTTTGCTCTGACCAGGCAACTTGGAGCAACCTTGAGGGCAAATAATTTCGAAACCACTCTATATATTGAAGGCCAATAGGGTGAAAATATATACCTACATATGATACCAGTGAAGACAAAGTAAGGAACAAACTTGTCTTTTGTCTCTTTTGTTTTTTCTTCCCTCTTTTTCTTTTTGTCCCCATGATGTCTATTGGTTAGCTATATGTACATGTTTACAGATCTCATTAGTCTTCATATCATGTAAAATTTTTCATGTTTACTTTAGTTTATTAATTAAATAATTTATTTCAATTATGACATTTAATGGTTTTCCAAAAAAAAAAATTAAATCTTTAAAGATGAATGAGAAAAATATTAGGTAAAAGGCTCTCTAATTTTCGATATATAAGGAAATTGATCATTCACAAAAAAAAAAAAAAAATGAAACAATTTAGTTCTTGTCAATTTTCGAAGTGAGCAATAAAAGACAACTAATCATATTGTTTTTCCTACTTTTGATTGATATAATAAATTTAACCTTCAACAATTACAAATTCTATCATTTAGGTCCTTATTCTAAAAAAACCCCCAAAAAATTTATAATTAAAACCATATTGGTAGAATGTGTAAATGTTAATGGCTAAATTTATTAAATTTTATAGAATTAAGACAAAATTAATAGAATTTGTAAACATTAAGGGCTATTTTATACAAAATAGGATAAACTGACAAAAAATAATTAATTATCTTTAGTTGCTCACTTTTAAAATTAATAGAATTTGTAAACATTAAACTATTTATAAACATGCATGGCTTCTCCACAAGCAAACCAATTTTACATTCAAACCATGGTTTATGTTTTTATCCACAACTCTAAACTTGGTCAAATGAATTACAACTTTTAAATTATGGCAAAGTTAAATTTAACAAAGTAAGCCTTAACTTTTTTAGATAAAAAAAAAAAAAAAAAGAAAGAAAGAAAGAAAGAAGAAAAAGAGAATGCTGAAGTGACTGAGGATCTCAGCTCTATCAAAGACATTTGGTAGCTTACTTGAAGAAAATATATAAAGCACAAGGTGTGGATGATATCAAACAATACATTGGTACTTTAAACCTAAAGCAATTTGTATGCTCTTTTGACTAAATGAAACCAACTTCTGTTCATTTGGTCAAAAAAGCATGTTTGTGTTCACTCAACAAATTGGTTGAACACAACTTTATTTTAAGAAGTGAATACAATATTTTTGGAATTGAGATTTTCTTCTACACCTGCCAAAGGAAAACGAGGATTAGGATAAGAATAAGGGAGATGAGGCTTTTAAACAAGGCAGTCCTAGCAAAGCAAGCATGACACATAGTAAAAAAAAGGCAAGGTTAGTTAATTGAACATAAAATGGTGAAGGAAAAAAGGACTATTGGTTTAAATACCATATATGCAACACCCTTGAGTTTATTTGGCTTCAATATGCATCCTGGGTGGACAATAATATAGGATAGGGAACTAGGCAGCACATGGTTGAACTGCTTCAATGCACAAAAGGAGACAACACTCCAAAAAATCAAGTAGGGGAGGTAGGGAAACTTAACTTCATCTCTTTGAGTTAATGATTATTGGTAATGCAAAGTAGGTAATCCCACATTGGTTGTGAAAAGGCTTCTAAGAGGGTCTAAATATAGTCTCGCCTCTTACCTCATTGAGTAATTAGTGTTAAAGGCCAAACACACATGCTTTGTTACTCGTTCGGCTCAGGTTTGTCTTTATGACATATATTGTGTGTGTGTTTTTAGATAAATTTTGTGTTCTTTTTATATGAAATATTTTTTTTGTTTTTTCAGAATATTTCCAGTTGCGAAAAATCCTCTAACGTTTTAGAAATTGACACTGCTATTTTACCATTTTTCCCCTTCAGAAAACAATATAAATAGTAGGTCATTCTCCTTATTTTTCACAACAAAAATCTCATTCTTCTTTCCTTAGCTCACCTGTTTTCTTTTCAATTTATTTTTCGATTTATTTTTCTAAATCGTTTTGAGAAGAGCGATACCAGTTGCGTTCCACCTTCTTTACTTAGGTGTACGAATATTGAAGTACTGTGTTAACCTTGGGGGCGCACCCACTACATGATTACACCGATCAGGGCGAATTTGCTTTTAAGGCAGTGGTTCTTCCACGAAATAATAATTATTGATTTTATTTATACTCAATTTATTTTCCATGCTAGTGATAATGATTTCATTTTGCAATAGTATATTTGCAACAATTTATAAGCAAAACATACTACTGTTTAAACATGCCTTTCACGATGAACAAGTACATTCCTAATCTCTCCAAGCTCAAAACTTTTAAGAAACCTCCTACCAATGCTGGTCTTAATGGATGGTTATATTTTTTGAACAACTTGAAATCGACTACGTCCTCTTCAATCCATCTATAGCCAAGGAAGTCAAAGATTCTGCCATCGTTCCCAGAGACTTGAATGTCGATGCCACAACAAAAGACAAGTTCAACAAAGACAACAGGATGGTAAGAGGTCACATGTCAAGCCACATGGCTAACAAACTCTTTGACTTGTTTGTTAAGAATAAGTCAGTGGGTATGTTTGGGATACCTTGGAAAAGAAATATGGAGCTGATGATGTTGGGATCAAGAAGTGTGTCGTTAGAGAGTGCCTTAAATTCCAAATGACTGATGATAAGTGATATGTCATAATTTTTTGTGGCAAATTAGAGTCTTTTCGGCATTTAATGAGCTTGTTTTATAGCTTTTATGCATGTTTTTATTATGTTTTTAGTTTTTATTACTTTATGTTTAATTTATGCGACGTAAGTGTTTTTACACAATTTCTATCCATTTGATAACCTAATGGGCCTATACGGGCTTAGGGATAAACTAACGGGCTACTTGAGTGTGCAAAGCATTGATTTCGAACTTAGAATGTGAAGGACGACGGCGGTGTCGCGACACCAGACTTTGAAGCCAAAGAATTTAGCCTCGAAATGTAGTGTAGCAACACTGGTCTTATAGTGTCACGACACCGAGTGACGACCAGGCCAAAATTAATCAAGGGTAATTTATTCCACACAATGTATTTTTATTAGATTAAGTCTGTTAATTTAACCTAATTAGGTTAGACAATTTTGGTTATAAATAGGAGTGTTTAGCCTCATTTTGAGAGGCTTAGCGAAGTGAGCCACCTAGTTAGTTTTAGGGTTTTTATTTTTTTCAATTTAGTCCTAAACAATTTTTGTTCTTGTTTAACTTAGATTCGATTTCGATCCAACCTTTCAATTAAATAATTTTTGTTCATTTCTTTTCGCTTTCCAATCGCAATTAGAGTTATTGATACATTTAAATTATATAGGTTTTATTAGCACCTTTTTTACTCATAATTTATACTAGTTCCGAGCATGTGGGTAGCCAAATGAGTCATTTTAATTAACATTTAGACATTAGACATAATTTGTGTGAATTTTGTAATATTATACAATTCAGTATTAATTGAACATAATTTTTCTATTTTATGCTTCATGTTAATTTTTACTCAATTTGTTGTAGATTGGACAACTAAATTAATTCATGTGGGAGTCAATAATATCACAAATGAACACAAGTTAATTTCTACTTCATGTGGAGACAAGCTCACCAATTGGACTCATAAATTGAATTCGACCCAACTTGGAAGATGGTTGTTGAAAAGAATGAAGTATACTCTCAATTGGGTTGTCAAAACCGTCCAATAAGGGGGGAGAATGGCCCAAATTTGGCAAGGCATGAAAGCAACCCATACCAGCTTTGGGAGAATTAATTTGAAGGTCTCTACATGTGCAAAGAAATCACAAATCAGCCCCTAACTCCCCCCTTGATTGCTGTACAACCTATGGCACAAATCAAGCAATAATCAAGCAAGAAATTCAAGAAAAAATCAGCCCACTTTCCACAATTCGTGGCCGGTAAAGCAAGGGAGCAATTCGAAGGATTTCCAAGCTTTTTTTTAGCTAAATCCCATGTTATCCCTCTACTATAAATACTATATTCATTTCACTTCTCAAACATCACACATCATTCGTTCATCTTTCATTCATAACATTTCTCTTCTCCCTTCCACGCATAAGCCTTCTTATTTCCCCATTTCCTTTAGCTAGCATTTTCCTTTGAGGAAAACCACTCTTGGCCGGCCACCTTAAGGAGCATTTTGCTAAGGAGCAATCACGAGAACTGGAGGAAGCCACCATGATTGGTTTTCAAAGTATCTTCAAAATCAACAAGAGTTTCTTCTTTCATATTCTTTAATTTTGTTCTTAGTTATTCAACATGTTTGCAAATTGTTTTGATGTTTTCCCATTAAAAATGATGGCATAATTTTGTTTAGGCTAGAATGATTGCATTAATTTGATGAAGTTCATTTTATTCATGTTTATGATGTCTTGTGCCTTAGTTGTTCATGCTTCCAATTAAAATCATTTATGTATTTCATGCATTAAAACATGTTTGAATGCATTAGAATTAGTTGATCAATCCTAACCAGATGACAATTAATGGACACGATAATTGAAAGGTGATTGCTTAATTTAGATCTTGATCTGATTAAATTAAAAGTTTGTAATAACTCGGGAGAGCTTTATTACCTTGCATAACTTTAGGTTTGTGTGATTAAATTGTTTCAAATCTGATCCGTACCTATTGCTTCACATAAATTCTAAGGAATCATTAGTAAATATGGACATAGAAATATACATTTTTTCTAAGTATAAGATTTCGAAAGAACTTATATTATATTCCAAGTTGATAAACGATCAAGTTGCCATGGAATTTTTACGGAACATTGTTAAGCATGATGAAAACTGAATTAAGTCAAAGATTATAATTAATCTAACCTATTCATGTTATTGTTCCTAACTCGTGAAAATTTCTGTTAAACCATCACCTTGCATTTCATTTCATTTGCATTTAGGTTAATTTTTATTTAGTTAATTAATTTAATTTAACATCTATCACCCCAAAATTATTGTGTTTCTCTTAACCAACTTGTGAATAGTAATTTTACAATTATCGATTTAAACACAGTCCCTGTGGAGTCGATAACTCTTATACTTACTTATTATTTGATAATGACTGTGTACACTTGCACATTCAATCGCAAACCAGTTATCTTTATAACTGTTAATGGAAATCTGGCTTTCGCGTACAAATCAACATCGAAACGAATTTATGTTCTTATTCCTTGTTCTTATTTAATTTACTACTTTGTATGTTAAATATGAAGTTAGGGATAATTGCATCTAGATCCATGAGTAGCTAATTTCCATAGGGAGATTAATTAACGAATGAATCCAAGTTAGTTGGTTTAAATTTTGTGCGATTAAACCCTAGGAAGTGATGACACTAGGAAGTAATTTAGGATAAACGAGATTGAGAGATAATTTTACCAAGTAAATCATTATTTATCCCGGTCAAGAAAGTAAGGTCGAGAGATAAACGTGTATTGGTCGATTAGTTAATTAGTTAGAGACCGAGAGGTAATAACTGGTTAATTAATATCTAACTCGACCAAACCCAAGTTTTGAAGTTAATTAGGAACATTAAAGTGAGTTAATCTTTTGTCTATTAAATTGGAATTAAATTCGATTGTCAATTGGATGTCTTAATTTTAGATAATTTTATGTTATTTTGGTTAACAATTTTAATTTGGCTTTTTGTAATATAATTTTAGATTAGTACTATTTAGCCCTATTAGTGTAGAAAATTAATTTAAGTTTAATTCAACCTCCTTTGGGTACGATCCTCAAAATTTCCCAAAGTGTTTCGTTGTAACATTCTTTACTATATTACAATTTGACTCGTATACTTGCAGAATCGCTGTTTTATTTATTATCTATTTGTTGTAGTATTTCTAGTCTAGACATTTGCACGTTTGGCGGTTGTTAAGTTCTTGACATCGTTGCTAAAGAGGTTTCAGCATTAAAGTGAAACTTTTTTTTTTTTTCATTTTAATAGGATAAATAGAAATATTTAGAATTATAGATACAAATTCAATTTTAGTTATTTTATTTTATTTTCCAGTTATTAAGTTTATTTCAATTTCTCTTTGATTTCATTGTATGATTCGAAGCGAAATCATCCCAATTAAGCTAAATCTTGAACTAGAGAGAATTTTGAGGCGAACCCATCAACAACAAAAAACAATCTACCCATGGTAGCTGACTTACCTCGAGAGAATTCACTGTTTGATGAATTGTAACACGCCAAACCCAATCCTATAGGAGGATATGAATATGACGTGACGCTTTTCATAAATCATTATCTTAAATTGTTTCTGGAGTAAACATTATAAAACCATAGTGTTTGAAATAAAACTTTAATAAAATATGGAAAATAAAGTATAAGCCAAATGGCGTATAGGATTTCAGTAATATGCGTGGTAGCTGACTTACCTCGAGAGAATTCACTGTTTGACGAATTGTAACACGCCAAACCCAATCCTATAGGAGGATCCGAATGTGACGTGCCGCTTCTCATAAATCATTGTCTTAAATTGTTTCTGGCGTAAACATTATAAAACCGTAGTGTTTGAAATAAAACTTTAATAAAATATGGACAATAAATTATAAGCCAAATGGCGTAAAGAATTTCGGTAATATGCTTTATCACCCAGAATAACAATACTCTTAAATCATTCTATAAATTTTAATGAAACTTCATTGACTTATAATTCTTTAACATGAGTCTTAATTACAATTTCTTTCCAAAATACAATCAGACATCAGCCCTATCATCATGCATAATACAAAACAACAGAAGTCTCAGTGGCAGATGCCATCAGGTGTAGTCTAACAGAATGTCTTCCTTCAACAATAAGCCTGAGAAGGAAAAGGGAAATAGGGTAAGTTCAAAAGAACTTAGTGAGTTTCAGAAAAAGAATTATCAATAATCACTAATACTTCAAACAAATCATATCAAAGAGTCAACACTATCACACAGTTCACCAGATGGCAAGTACCATACACAGGCAGTCTATACGCTAATTTACTATCCCTTTGGTGTATACACTACCCTTACATGACCATATAAATAAACATTCTTCATGCCGGCCGCGTACTCAAACCCTTAGATTCATATCATATATTCCATTCATATTCTTTTCTTTTGTATCCATTGTCGTGATTTTTCAATATGGTTTGCAACATACATTTTCCCTACCAGAGGCTACACAATTATTTTCATGTATCGAGATCTGTCAATTCAATGTACATTCCATTGAAGGCATTGCCATGAATATTTCTCCTTAACATCCTTTCCATGATTCAGATCATATCATTCTTGTCAGATGTAGAAGGTAGTGGCTTAAGCATGAAGAATGGTTCTTACAGTTTAACACAGACATTACAGACCCTGACTAACATGTAAAAGCCTGATTTTGGGCCTAGTCGGAACGGCGGTTTTGGAACCACTAATGGAAGGCTGGAGAAATAAATTTTAATATTGTTTTAATTGTTATAGCAGGATTACATTAGTGCATGAAAATTTTAGTGAAATAATTTTAGCGATTTCTTACTTAATTTCGAAAAAATGACTATATCGCATAAAGTGCGAAAGATTTTTTTTACTAGCTAAAGGTGTCAAATAGCTATAGAACATTAAAGTAGAGGTCTTTATTGAATAAATAGACCCCAAATTTAGTAGTGGCTGAACATGGAGACAAAGAAAAACAAAAGTAAAAAATTTGGTAGTAGTAGGTAGCTTAATTTGTAATAAAATAAAACAAAAAAAAAGGGTTGTCATCTTTTTCATCTTCTTATCCATACCACCGAAAATATCAGCCATTTTAAGGGTTTTGGAGCTTCAAAATTTCAGCCACTCTTTACTCTTGCAAGTAAGTGATTTTGATGGTCTTTCTTGATGATTTTTGTATTTTTGGGACCCTTGTAGCATAAGCTATCTAATGGGGAGACTATTTTGCAAAATGGTTGAGAGTCTAGGGTGTTTCCATTTGAGTACTCATGTTGTTTCCTGAAATTTTATGGAAGAAAATGAATCATGGTTGTTAAATAAACAACTTTTGTGAAAAGATTTTCATGAAAACACCTAAAATGGACCATTCTGTAAAGATTATAAAATGAGTGATAAGTGTGAGTAATAATTGAAATTTTGGGCTGCTTCTAGTATAAAAAGAATTCGGCTAGGCTTGGTTAGTGAGAAAATTTGATGAAAATCGATTAACGAGCCTAGGGGTAAAATCATAATTTTGTGAAAGTCTAGGGGCAAAATGGTCATTGATAAACTATAATTTATACATATTTTTACCCCATGCTTAACGCATTTTTATGAATGATTTTTTCTTAGAATTGGTGAATTCGATGCTCCTAATGCCTTAATTTCATGTTTTATACTTAGGTAAGTATAGGAGAGCGAAAAGAACGAGAAAAGGGCCAAAAACAGAGAAAATGGGCCAAAGAACGAAATCAACACAACCTGGACCTCCTCACACAGGTAGCTCACACGACCGTGTCAATTTGGAAAAATCGAAGCATGACTTACACGGGTAGAACACACGCCCGTGCCAAACTAACAGGCTCGAACACGGCCTGAAGTAATCACACACGGGCGTGTCCCTGCCGAGCCTAAGTTGAGCCCAATTCGGAAAAGGCCACTTTTGAGGGTTCTTAGGCATTCCAAAGCCTATAAATACACCCCAGAAGAGGAAGAAAGGGGGGATGAAGAATAGGGAGTGAGAAATTACTCCAAGAAAGCTGATTGATCCATCTCAGAAGCCGGATTCACCATCAAGACTGAAGATCTCCCCTCAATTTCCCTTTCAGGAGTTTTGGATTTTCTTTATGTTTTGTATTCTTATTTCTTCTGAGATGTTTTCCTTTTTAGTTATGAACTAAAACCCCTAAATACCTAAGGGGGATGAAACCTAAGATGAATCTTGTTATTATTTTCTGAATCGTATGATAAATATTTGACTTGTTCTTAATTATGTGTTCTTAATTCTTGTTTTGGTATTTCAGGATATCACTTCAAGTTACTACTCTTAGTTGGAGGAGGAATAGACCCTGACTAAGAGTAACTTTGTCATAATTAAGCGGAGTTGATTGCGCGCCTAGAGATAGGGTGACAAGATTTTGCCAGATTAGGGTGAAACCTAATAAGAGAATCTATAGATCGAGTTAATACAACCCTAGGGTGTTAATTAGAGAAAAGTCTCAGTTATTCAACCTAGGGATTAGATGTTATTAGTCTTGAATAGGGATAATAACATAACTTTGGGATTTCTACGGAACAAGCTAAATAAATAAATCGTCCGGTTCAGAGCCAGAATAACAAGTAAAAGTCTAGGTGGATTTTTCCTTAGGTATTGTCCTTAATCAATCGTTTTCCCAGAAGTAATTTCCCAATTCTATTTTCTGCAACTTCTTAGTTTAATTAATTATTTTGTTAAAACAAACCCATTTATTTCTTAGGCTAGATAATAAAAAGACAGTCATTACTAGTACTTTTAGTCCTTTGGGTTTGACAATCCGATCTTGCTAAAGCTATATTACTGTTCGATAGGTACACTTGCCTACGTCGTGATAATAGTTAGTTTCAAGAACGATTAATTATAAATTTATAAAACTTATCACGAAAAATCACGATAAGCCATTTTTGCCAAAATGTGGTTTGTAAAATGTCTTGATTAATCTGATGATTAAACTAGTAAAATTTATCATTATAGATCAACAAATACGAAATTCAGACCTAGACCGAGGGAAAGCCAAGCTAGTGGATTAAAAATTGATTAGTCGCCCACATTTTGTATACCGAGGTAAGTTGTACATAAGTAAGGCAACTTTATCCTTATTATGTATTGAATGATCGATTTTGCATAATATGGTTGAATATGCTTATGAATAATGCATGATGAAATTTAATGTGGTAAATTCCCGGTTGAACCTAGGAATAAATTGGATATCCATGCCATGACATTTGGGTGATGTGTGTGCTAGTGTAAGACCATTTTTGGGACATGGCATCGGCCACATTATGTGTGCTAGTGGAAGACCATGTTAGGAACATGGCATCAGCAATGTTACGAGAGCCAGTGTAAGACCATTTTTGAAACATAGCATCGGCATTGATATGTGTGCTAGTGTAAGACCATGTCTGGGACATGGCGTCGGCCATATTATGAGAGCCAGTGTAAGACTATGTCTGGGACATGGCATCGACATTGAGACGAGAGCTAGTGTAAGACCATGTCTGGGACATGGCATTGGCCTTGACATGCAAGCCAGTGTAAGACCATGTCTGGGACATGACATCGGCAATTTACCCTCTTATGTGAGGCTTATCAGATATCCTTTAGTATTCCAAATGGTTTCACGAGTTATTTTAAAGCTTATGATAAAGACATGGAATGATATAATCATGTTGTGAGTGGTACAAGCTCTTATTCGAAACTCATGAGATATGAGTTTAGTTATGATGCCTTAATGGTAAGGATGACATGAGTAAGTTATACCTATGAGAATGATTTCGGGACGATCTTGTAATCTTTGGCTTATACTTTATAAGTATGAAATCTACCTCTGTTAAATCAAGAATGTTGTGTTGGGTTATAATATGCTATGTGTTTAAATATGCATGGTTGATGTTGTTACTTATTTACATGCAACTTACTAAGCTTTATCCTTACTCCCTCTCTTTTCCATTTTCTTATAAAGTCGCAAAGCTAGCTCAGGGATCTAAGGGATGTCAGAGTCATCGATCACACTATCAACTAAAGCACTTGGTATAGTTAGACTTAACATTTTGAGTATGGCATGTATAGGAACTCGGTCTCTTTTGTTAGTGTCATAATGTTTTGGTAAAAAACGTTGGCTTGTCATGAAGGTTGATTCATTTAGTATAAGGCCATGGAAAATGACTAATATTTATTATTGGTAAATGCATTTAATGAGGATTTTCTTGGATGTGGATGTTTTGGTTATGTGTGTTTATGCTTGGAATTAGAGATGTTTGATGCTGTGTAGGTTAGTGCTAGTAAGGGTAGCAAAGAGGCTTGGTAGATAGCATTATTTTTATCCACACGGGCAGACACACGGGCGTGTATGACACATGGTCTGCCCCATAGGCGTGTAGTCAGGCAGTGTAACCCCTGCACCTAAAGTTTTGCAAAACAGAAAGCCCAGTAGTGACCACATGGGCAGAGACACGGCTGTGTGTCTCAACCTTGTGGAGGACACGGCCATAGTACATGGGTATGCGCCCAGGCTGTGTAAAGCCTACACCATAAATGTGAAATTAAATTCGCCACACGGCCTAGCACACGGACGTGTGCCTTGGCCGTGTGCCCCTAAATGGTTGATGACGTCAGAAACAGAATGTCAGGGTTCTAGTACACGGGCTAAGACACGAACGTGTCATGGCCGTGTGAAGGACACGGGCGTGTGACAGGCCATGTGAAAACCCCTGTAGGTTTGAATTGAGAAATAATTTCACACGGGGTAGGGACATAGGCGTGCCCCGATATGTTCAGGCAGTGTAAGCTACACGGGCCTTCAACACGGCCATGTCAAGAGAACACATGGGCGTGTACCCCTAATTGCCTTAAAACTTTTCAAAGTTTTCTAAAGTGCATAGATTAGTCCCAAATCAATTCTAAAGTGTGTTTGGGGCCTCGTAGGCTAATAGTAGGGACATTAAGGTAAATTGTGAAAAGTTTTAAATTTGAAACAAAATTTCATAACTCGAAAATGTATGTTTGCATGTGTTGAGATAGGTAGCGCCTCGTACCCTGTCCCGGCGTCAGATACGGGTAAGGGGTGTTACATTTAGTAGTATCAGAGCTATGGTTTAGTCGATTCTCGGACTAACCTAGCATGAGTACGAGTCTAACTATACATGTCATAGATGAACTATGATAGTGTGACGACTCCTAACGATTTTAAAATGTATTTTCATATAGTAAATGGATCCCGACGGAGCAGTGGCGGATGATGTAGAGAGTAATGCATCGGCTCTTGCTGAGGGGGCCGTGCCAGTTGAATATGGGCCCGTGACACTGAGTCGGGGCAGAGGGGCTAAAGAAGCCTACCTCCATATGATGGATGCCTAGTATTCGGAGTTTGTTCATGGAAATCCGAACACTCCACCTCCCCTACCCCCTCCAATCCCTCAGCCTTACCACATAGCTCCCCAAGTGGTGGAGATGTTAAGAAGGGAGAAACCTCTGGTTGATAGCATTAGGATACAAGGGGACGAGGAATTTAGAGCAAATATAGATGATGACCCAGAGAGGGCAAATTTCTGGCCAGAAAATACCATTAGGGTATTCGATGAGTTGTCTTGCACACTTGAGGAGTGCATGAAGTGTGTTGTGTCACTCCTGCGAGACTCGACTTACCAATGGTGAAACATCCTTGTATCGGTTGTACCAAGGGAAAGAATTACATGGGAGTTTTTCTAAGAGGAATTCCGAAAGAAATATATTAGTCAAAGGTTTATAAATCAGAAGAGGAAAGAATTTCTAGAACTGAAGCAAGGCCAAATGATAGTAGCAGAGTATGAGCGTGAGTTAGTACGTTAGGGAATGCGTATCTACCGAAGCCATCATGTGCAAAAAATTTAAGGACAGATTGAACGAAGACATCCAATTACTTGTTGGCATCTTAGAGTTAAGGGAGTTTGTAGTGCTTATTGAGAGAGCTTGCAAGGCAAAAGAATTGGTGAAGGAGAAGAGAAAAGCTAATAACGAGTCTCGTGACTCAAAGAAAAGACAAATGAGAAAATCGTTTTAGACCTCGTCCAAGAGATCAAGAGAGTTCACTACCTGATCGAATGCTTCAATGGGATTCTTGAGTAGAAATAAGAATGAGCAGTTTACGACGTCTAAAGCTTAAACCACTTCTATCGCGAGTGTTGGTAGTGCTCGACTGAACAAACCAGAATGTTCACAGTGCGGTAGACATCATTTTGGTGAGTGCCAAGGAAATGAAAGGGGATGTTTTAAATGTGGGTCACTAGACCATTTCATCCGAATCTGTCCTGAAATGGATGAAAAAGACGAAAAGTAAGATGTGAGAGCGAGTAATGCTCCTTAGAGAGGTAAACCACAGAAGAACCCAGGAAGAGGGACTACTAGTAGAAATGCACCTAGGGATTCCACTGTGAGGTCCAAGGGTCGAGCGCCTGCAATAACTTATGCCATTCGCTCTCGCGAAGAGGCATCGTCACCGAATGTGATTACGGGTACTTTTTCTCTTCACAATATTTCTATTGTTGCTTTGATTGATCCGGGGTCTACCCATTCATATACTTGTGTGAAATTGGTATCTAGCATAAATATGTTTGTTGAGTCTACAAAATTTATGATAAAAGTGTCAAACCCGTTAGGCAAGCATGTAATAGTTGACAAAGTGTGTAGAAACTATTCTTTGATGATTAAAGGTCATTGTTTTCTGGCTAACCTCATGCTACTACCGTTTGATGAATTTGACCTAATTATTGGCATGGATTGGTTGACTATTCATAACGTGTTAGTAAATTGTGGTAGTAAGTTTATTAAATTAAAGTAAGAAACTAGGGATGTTATTCGGGTTGAATCAAGTGAATCGAACAGCTTACCTATACTGATTTCTTCTGTGACTGCTAAGAGATACATGAAAAAAGGGTATGAGTCCTATCTCGCATTTGTGGTAAATACCCAAGAGTCGAAAGTAAAGATTGAGTCAGTGCCTGTGGTATGTGAATACTTAGATGTATTTCCGGAAGAGTTGTTCGGATTGCCTCCAACTAGGGGAGACGAGTTTGGTATTGAGTTGGTCTCTGGTATGGCACCTTTTACGATTGCCCCGTATAGGATGGCACCTTTAGAGCTAAAAGAGTTGAAGGTTCAGCTACAAGAGTTAACGGATAAGGGTTTTGTGAGACCGAGCTATTCTCCGTGAGGTGCTCCGGTACTTTTTGTGAAGAAGAAGGATGGGTCGATGAGGTTATGTATAGACTACTAAAAGCTCAACAAGGTGACTGTGAATAACAAATATCCCTTACCAAGGATCGACGATTCGTTTGATCAATTAAAGGGAGCCACCGTGTTTTCTAAGATAGACCTGAGGTCCAGTTACTACCAATTGAGAGTTAAGGAGTAAGATGTACCGAAAACTGCATTTCAGATGAGGTATCAGCATTATGAGTTCCTTGGCATGCCTTTTGGCTTAACGAATGCTCCCTTAGTATTTATGGATTTAATGAACCGTATTGTTCGGCCATACTTGGATAAATTTGTTATGGTTTTTATTTATGATATATTAATTTATTCTCGTGATGAAAGTGAACATGCGGAGCACTTGAGACTATTTTGCGGACCTTGAGAGTTAAGGAGTTGTATGCCAAGTTTATTAAAAGTGAATTTTGACTTCGTGAGGTCGGATTCTTGGGACACATTATGTCAGATGATAGGATTAGAGTTGACCCAAGTAAAATTTTGGCTGTTTTTGAGTGGAAACCACCGAGGAACGTGTCAAAGGTTAAAAGCTTTTTAGGCTTAGCCGGATACTACAGACGGTTTGTTAAAGGATTTTCCATGATTGCTACTCCGATGACAAGGTTATTACTGAAAGATATCAAGTTCGAATGGACAGAGAAGTGTCAGCAGAGTTTCGAGAAACTGAAACCACTATTGACTGAAGCACCAGTCTTAGTGCAACCAGAACCTAGGAAAGAATTCGTAGTGTATAGCGACACATCCTTGAATGGATTGGGATGCGTGCTTATGCAAGAAGGTAAGATAATAGCATATGCCTTGAGACAACTGAAGCTGCATGAGAAAAATTATCCGACTCACGACTTAGAGTTAGCTGCCATAGTGTTCGCACTGAAGATTTGGAGACACCATTTATATGGTGAGAAATGCCGAGTATTCACGGACCATAAAAGCCTAAAGTATTTGATGACTCAAAAGGATTTGAACCTACGGCAATGAAGGTATCTAGAGTTGATAAAAGATTACGAGTTGGTAATTGACTATCACCCAGGAAAGGCGAAAATGGTCACAGATGCATTAAGTAGGAAGTCATTGTTTGCCTTGAGAGCTATGAATACTCAATTATCTGTGACTGAGGATGGTTCGATTCTGGTAGAATTGAAAGCTAGACTTTGTGAAGCTGAGAAAAGTGATAAAGATTTGCAAGCCAAGATGACTCAGTGCGAGACAGTTAACGAATCAAATTTTCAGATTAGTACTGACAGTTGTTTGATGCTCTGGGATAGGATCTATGTACCTAAAGATGACGAACTTATTGGGAAAATTCTTCACGAGGCACATAGCAGTTGTATGTGTATCCATCCAGGTAGTGTGAAAATGTACAATAACTTAAAGAGATTGTATTGGTGGTCGGGTATGAAAAGAGACATCTCAGAGTTTGTTTCGAAATGCTTAATTTGTCAGCAAGTGAAAGCTAAGCACCAAGTACCTTTAGGGTTACTTCATCTTGTGATGGTTTCTGAGTGGAAATAGGAACGGATTACTATGGACTTCGTGACAGGATTTCCCTTGTCACTAAGAAAGAAAGATACTGTTTAGGTTGTAGTAGACCGATTAACGAAATCGACTCACTTTATTCTGGTACGTGTCGACTACTTAATTGATAAGCTAGCCGAGTTATATGTTTCTAAAATTGTGAGACTTCACGGAGTGCCCTTGTCGATTATTTCAGATAGAGATATGAGGTTTACTTCGTGATTTTGGAAAAAGTTACAAGAAGCTTTGGGGACAAAGTTGAATTTTAGCACGGCTTTCCATCCTCAAATCGACGATCAGTCGGAGAGAGTAATTCAGATTCTTGAGGACATGTTGCGGCATTGTGTTCTTGAATTCCAAGGTAGTTGGGAAAAGTATTAATCGCTAGTAGATTTTTCCTACAACAATAGCTATCAGTTGAGTTTGAAAATGGCGCCTTATGAGGCTTTGTATGGACGTAAGTGCCGAACTCCCTTATATTGGACCGAACTCAGAGAAGATCAGATTCACAGGGTTAACTTAGTCAAAGAGACCGAAAAGAAAGTAAAGGTAATTCGTGATTGTTTGAAGGCCACTTCGGATAGACAAAAATCCTACGTGGACTTGAAATGAAAAGAAATTGAGTTTCAAGTCGGTGATAAGGTGTTTTTGAAAGTATTCTCGTGGAAGAAAGTCCTCAGATTCGGTAAGAAAGAAAAATTAAGCCCACGTTTTATTAGACCATATAAAGTGACTGAGAGAATTGGACCGTTAGCTTATCGACTAGTCTTGCCATCCAAGTTGGAGAAGATCCACAATGTTTTACATGTGTCAATATTGTGCCATTATCGTTCTGACCCTTCGCACATTTTTTCACCAACAGAGGCTGAGATTCAATCAGACATGACTTATGGCGAAGAGCCGGTTAAGATCTTGGCCCGAAAGGTCAAGCAATTGAGAAATAAAAGTGTAGCACTAGTGAAAGTACTATGGCATAGACATGGGGTTGAAGAGGTCACATGGGAGCCCGAGGAAACTATAAGAGATCAATACCCGAACCTCGTCATTCGTAAGATTTTCGGGGACAAAATTCCTTAAGGGGAGAATTGTAACAACTCGATTTTGGGCCTAGTCGGAATGCAAGTTTCAGAACCACTAATCTGAGGCCAGAGAAATTACTTTTAATATTATTTTAAGTGCTATATCATGATTACATGAGTGTACGGAAATTTTAGTGAAATAATATTAGCGATTTCTTGCTTAATTTCGAAAAAAAGACTAAATCGCATAAAGTGCGAAAGATTTGTTTTACTAGCTAAAGGTATCAAATACTTATGGAACATTAAATTAGATGTTCTTATTGAATAAATAGACCCCAAATTTAGCAGTGGCTGAACATGGAAACAAAGAAAAACAAAAGTAAAAAATTTGGTAGTAGTAGGTAGTTTAATTTGTAATAAAATAAAACAAAAAAAAGGGTTGTCATCTTTTTCATCTTCTTGTCCATACCACCGAAAATATCAGCCATTTTAAGGGTTTTGGAGCTTCAAAATTTCAGCCACTCTTTACTCTTGCAAGTAAGTGATTTTGATGGTCTTTCTTGATGATTTTTGTATTTTTGGGACCCTTGTAGCATAAGCTATCTAATGGGTGGACTATTTTGCAAAATGGTTGAGAGTCTAGGGTGTTTCCATTTGAGTACTCATGTTGTTTCCTGAAATTTTATGGAAGAAAATGAATCATGGTTGTTAAATAAACAACTTTTATGAAAGGATTTTCATGAAAACACCTAAAATGGACCATTTTGTAAAGATTATAAAATGAGTGATGATAAGTGTGAATAGTAATTGAAATTTTGGGCTGCTTCTAGTATAAAAAGAATTTAGCTAGGCTTGGTTAGTGAGAAAATTTGATGAAAATAGATTTACGAGCCTAGGGGTAAAATTATAATTTTGTGAAAATTTAGGGGCAAAATTATCATTTTTGCCAAAATATGGTTTATAAAATGTCTTGATTAATGTGATGATTAAACTAGTAAAATTTATCATTATAGATCAAGAAATACGAAATCCGGACCTAGGTCAGGGAAAGCCAAGCTAGTGGATTAAAAATCGATTAGTCGCCCATATTTTGTATACCAAGGTAAGTTGTACGTAAGTAAGGCAACTTTATCGTTATTATGTATTGAATGATCGATTTTGCATAATATGGTTGAATATGCTTATGAATAATGCATGATGAAATTTAATATGGTAAATTCCCGGTTGAACCTAGAAATAGATTGGATATCCATGCCATGACATTTAGGTGATGTGTGTGCTAGTGTAAGACCATGTCTAGGATACGGCATCAGCAATGTTATGAGAGCCACTGTAAGACCATGTTTGGAACATGGCATCAGCGTTGATATGTGTGCTAGTGCAAGACCATGTCTGGGACATGGTGTCAGCCACATTATGAGAGCTAGTGTAAAATCATGTCTGGGACATGGCATTGGCATTGAGACGAGAGCTAATGTAAGACCATGTCTGGGACATGGAATCAGTAATTTACCCTCTTATGTGAGGCTTATCGGATATCCTTTAGTATTCCAAATTGTTTCACGAGTTATTTTAAAGTTTATGATAAAGATATAGAATGATATAATCATATTGTGAGTGGTACAGGTTCTTATTCGAAACTCATGAGATATGAGTTTAGTTATGATGCCTTAATGGTAAGGATGGCATGAGTAAGTTCTATATATGAGAATGATTTCGAGATGATCTTGTAATCTTTGGCTTATACTTGTGATGTATAAGTATGTAGTGAAGTCTACCTTTGTTAAATCAAGAATGTTGTGTTGGCTTATAATATGCTATGTGTTTAAATATGCATGGCTGATGTTGTGTTGTCAGATCCATCGATCACACTATCAACTAAAGCACTTGGTATAGTTAGACTTAACATTTTGAGTATGGCATGTATAGGAACTCGGTCTCTTTTATTAGTGTCATAATGTTTTGGTGAAAAACGTTGGCTTGTCATGAAGGTTGATTCATTTAGTAAAAAGCCATGGAAAATGGCTAATATTTATTATTGCTAAATGCATTTAATGAGGATTTTCTTGGATGTGGATGTTTTGGTTATGTGTGTTTATGCTTAGAATTAGAGATGTTTAATGTTGTGTAGGTTGGTACTAGTAAGGGTGGCAAAGAGGCTTAGTAGATAGCCTTGTTTTTGTCCATACGGGTAGACACACGGGAGTGTGTCTAGGCCGTGTATGAGACACGATCTGCCCCATAGGCGTGTACTAAGGTAGTGTGACCCTTGCACCTAAAGTTTTGCAAAACAGAATGCTCAGTAGTGACCACATGGGCAGAGACACGGCCGTGTGTCTCAACCATATGGAGGACACAGCCATAGTACATGGGCATGTGCCCAGGCCGTGTAAAGTCTGCACCATAAATATGAAATTAAATTCGCCACCCGGCCTAGCACACGGGCGCGTGCCTTGGCCGTGTGCGCCTAAATGGTTGATGACATCAGAAACAGAATATCAAAGTTTTAGTACACGGACTGAGACACGGGCGTGTCATGGCCGTGTGAAGGACACGGGCCATGGACACGGGCGTGTGACTGGCCGTGTGAAAACCCCTGTAGGTTCGAATTGAGAAATAATTCCACACAAGGTAGGGACACGGGCGTGTCCCGATATGTTCAGGCTGTGTAAGCTACACGGGCCTTCAACACAGCCATGTTAAGAGGACACACGAGCATGTGCCTTTGATTGCCTTGAAATTTTTCAAAGTTTTCTAAAGTGCAAAGAGTAGTCCCGAATCAATTCCAATGTGTGTTTGGGGCCTCGTAGGCCCATAGTATGGACATTAAGGTGAATTGTGAAAAGTTTTAAATTTGAAACTAAATTTCATAACTCAGAAATGTATGTTTGCATGTGTTGAGATAGGTAACGCCTTGTACCCTACCCTGGCGTCAGATACGGGTAAGGGTTGTTACATAACAACTTTAAACAACCACTTTTCATTAACACACATTTCACCTTTACAGAGCATGAGTACTTACCTTACACGAAATATAAAATAGGAATACCACAGACATGGAAGTATGAAGGAACTCATAAAAAATATAGCAAAGTCTATATAGCAAGACCTTTGCCTTTATCACTCAGGTCTTCTATAGTGTCTTGAGCTAAAATATAAATAATTAAACTTATTAGATCATTACACCATTGAAACCAAACATGCATGTAAGAAACATTAACACTTAACTTTGAATCAAGAAATTTCTCTCCTTACATACTAATCTGATACTTATGCATGCAGAGTTAAAAATATGTAAATTACTATGAAAATAACCTAAGGCTCATCAGTATTTACTAGAGAGCTAAAACAAATGTAGGAGTTGGCTGAATACAGCGAACCCAACTTCAGACAAGTTTCTGGACTTAAGCTTTTCAGAGGATGTAGAGAAAATCAAGAAGATGAATACAAAGAAAATGCAAAAGTTTATCAGTAAAGACACTGATATTCTTATATACTTAAGCATGAAGACAAGGTTTAGTGGAAGGATCAAATTATTCCACTAACATTCTCGATTTTCGTGATTAAGTGCACTTATCATCATTTAAGTCTTATCAATTATAGTATCTTAGTTCCATTCTAACTAGTTCTCACTGGTCTCACTAAATAGTATTATAAAAATAATAAAAAAATCTGTAGTTTCGAGTTCGCCAAAACATATGGGGTGGTGTATACTTAACAGAAGAATCTGTCAAACCACAAATCGCACCAAATGCAGACTTCGCCAATCTGCGCATACATAGGATCCCCTACTTAGCCACAACTAATACTTTACTTACTCAAAACTACACCTAGTATAATAAACAATAACCATAAATACATCCTTCGTCAACTGGGCTATTACACGAACCACCAGAACCACAAGCACTGTTCCGAAAGAAGCCGTTGATGGCTTGACAAGAGCGAACCTTGCTCGAATACATGCTACCCACCTTAGATGCAGTCCAAAGTAGTATCGAAAGGCTGACAATCAACGCCAATAATTTCAAATTCAAGACAGCTACCATCTAGATGATCCAAAATAATTTGTAATTTCGGGGCAATATGGTAGAAGACCCGTGTAAACAGCCCAATTTGCCCGGGCTCATGTGGAAAATAAAAATAAAAACAAAACCAAAAATAATAGACCAAAATTCCAAAATATTGGCCCAATTTTACAATTACAAAATAGCCCAAAAATAAAAAGCCTAGTGGCCCAAGACCTAAACAATCACCAACTAAACATCAGAAGCAGAAACCCTAGGCGCGCCACTACTTCGAGCCTCCACGTCAGCACCTCCGTAGCACCCCCAGCCTTCATCCGTACGTACAAGGACAATAGGCACAGGAGAAAACAAAGAAAATAGCAGCAAAACAGAAAAAAAAAATGGGTAGTAAAAATTGTATTTTTCTTCGGCTATAAAAGCCATGAAATCCTCAATATATTTTTTTCTACACACATGAAATTGAATACAAAGCAAAAGAGATTTTCGAATAGAAGAAAGAATACAAACAAGAAATCAAATCGCAAAACCTTAAAAGTGGTTCCTTTTGTGTTATTTTTTTTATTTTTTTCCATCTTTTACTAGTCTTTTAAAGGGAAATAACAAAAAAAATACAAAAAATGGGGTAGAAAATCACCTGACCTTTTGTATTCGGCCGCCGATTAGCCATTTCCGATGAAAAATGGCGCCTGGGGGGCTCGAATTTCAAAAAGCCAAGAAAAATGGCTATTTCTAAAATTTTCAGCCATCGTGTACGGCGGCGCCATCGCCGGTGACCCGAGGCCGCCATGGTGGTTGACAGTCGAACCTATAGCCGGAGTAAAATCCCCAGCAGAGAAAACAAGAAGTTTTTTTAAGTCTTTTTTTTTTAATTTGGGCAGAAATGATTTTTTAAAAAAAAAAACCCGACCCATAACAGCCTAGAATCCGCGTGTTTTTAGACTGAGGGTCTATTTATGCCCTAGTCCCTCATCTTTTTGGGTTGCTCTGATTTAGTCCTTTTTTCATTTTTTTATTTTTTTAAATTGGACCACAGAATTTATTGCGGGTTTCAAATTAGTCCCTGACCCACTGACGCGCTGAAATTAGACGCGTGTCCAAAGTTTGGGTTATTTTCTGAACCGGGCCTCGATAGTTTAAGCACGTTTCATTTTGGTCCCTGGTAGCCTTTTTATTATTTACAATTTGAACCCCGAATTTTAGTTCGATTTCAATCTTGTCCTTAGTTTGTTCAATTTATTTATTTATTTAAAAAACTATTTTGTTTAATATTCTGTTTAATATTTTATTTATTTATTAAATTAATTTCATTTTCTAAATTAGATTTGTATTAGATTCACTTATTATTTTAAAAATAGGTTTGTTTTACTTTATTTTTGGCCCTTGTCATTGGTATTTTATCTGTTTATTATGATTTTTTATATATACTTTCAAATTTTAGATTTATTATTATTATTATTATCATTATTAATATTATTGTTACTTACATTATCATTTATGTCATTATTATTTGCTTATGCATGTAAACATTACGACTCGTTAATATAAATATTATATATGTGTGATGTTTTATTATGCATATTATGTCATCATTACTTAAAATAAATGTTGCACTATCATTATTAGCTAAGTACGAACCATTTCATGTTTTTAAACGATTTCTTTTTAAACACAATCAAATAAGCTGCACATATATCATTTTAATATTGCATCAATTTTCCCCAAATTCAAAGAAAAAGAAAACTTTTTAAAAATAGGCAATATTTTGCATTTTGGAGATTCAAGAAATCGTACCCTAACTTATGGGGTTTCAATTTTCTCGTTAAACCTAAATAGCCAAATATCCTTTCAAATTTCAAAATACATGAATTTTAAATAAGAAATAAAGACAATATTCTGTGTTTAGAAACTCAAGAAGGTCCTGCCCTAACTTGCAGGGTTTCGACATTTTTCGTTGGATCTAAATAACCGAATATCCTTCTAAATTAAAACAAATGAGATTTCAAAAAAAAAATTAATTTAAAAGGCAAGCTTATTTTCGAGAATTCAAATGTCGTGTCCTAACTTACGGGATGTGACATCTTGTTATCTCAAGACGAGAGGGCCTTTAATGCTTGTTTCAATTTATTTAAGCCTTTCTTTTAAATCAATATTAATAAAAATGGATCGTATTTTAAATTCTTTTCGATTTTTTAACTTTTGACATTAAGAAATTGATTAATCAATTAGGTACCAATTTTGGGCGTTACGAGGGTGTTAATCCTTCCTCGTACGTAACCGGATCCCGAACCCATTTTTTCGAATTTCGTAGACCAAAATTGTTGTTTTAGTAAATCAAAATATTTTATTAAAACGATCAATCACAAGGTGACCCGATCACACCTCATAAAAAAAGATAGGTGGCAACTCCCATTTTTTTCATTTTCATTTTCATTTTCAAAATAAACAGTCGATTTCAAAAAAATGGTTTTGACAACCCGAATAAGCATTTAAAATGATTCTTGCAACTGTGCAATACGTTCAAATATAACAAGGTTACCAATGACGCCATCCATCTTCAGTTGTTCCCCTTTTTGCTGTGCAACAACGTGTATGAATAGTTAGATTCGTAAGAGCCTAGTTCTATCACAACATGAGACAATTTAGTGGGGAAATTTTTACACAAATTTTTTTCCATTAATCAAACCATCCAATTAAGGCATGACATAGCCAACTTTAAGCAATTCGAAGATGAAAACTTATATGAAGCATGAGAATGTTTTAGATCGTTCCTAAGAAAATGCCCACATCACTGAATGCAAGAATGGTTGAAATTGCAAATATTTTACAATAGATTGGATGATAGCTTGAGGGTTGAATTAGATTGTACATCTGACGGGGCTTTCATGACCAATACTTACGAGTGAGTTCATCAATTGATCGAGGAAACAACTATGAACTTGTACATGTGGCCCAATGAGTGTTTCTCATATAATCCAAAGCCGTCAATGGTTAAAATGGTTAAAGAGGAAGATAAATATCAATAGAACATGGAAAAATTAAATTGTCTAGAGACCACAGTTAAGTCGTCCAAATACAACACTGCTTAAAGCTACATGCCATACTCAGAAACCCAACCGAAAAAAGTGAATTATTTGGGTAATAGGGGAAAAATCCCTATTCAAACACCTAAAACCCTAGTTGGAAGGATCATCCAAATTTAAAGTGGAAAGCCAACCAAGATAGCAAAAACCTAGCTCCAAACCGAAAAAATCTTCCATATCAACTTTCGCATATTCAACGATCTCAAGAAAGACCCATCGGTAATGATCATGTAGGTTGTGGTCAACGTTTGGATTGAAACAAAGGTGAAATGTAATTAATGAGATCCGAGATTCAAGAGGTCAAGATTAAATGCAATTAAACTTATGCCAATGTGGCTAAATTAAAGAAAGAAATGCACAACATCGTGAGTGTGTTGAATGAGATGCGAAGGCAAATGGGTACGCGCATTCCCCATTGTACACTTAAATTGTAATTTTCAGATGTTCGTCTTCATTGAATGGACTTCTCCTTCTATTCGATCTAGTCGTTGACCACATACAGTATGGTCATTCCTTATGGATCTTTCTTGAGATCTTTTGTACATATGGAAGTTGGTAACAAGGGTTTGAATGGTTTTGCATTATGTTTCCACCTCCTTTACCTCCCTACCTTAGGTTCAGATGATCCTTCTAACCAGAGTTACATATGTTCAAATAGAGATTTCCACCCCTATTACTTATGTAATTCACCTCGTCCGGTTGGTGCTCTTAATTTTGTCCACAATTTTAGGTTGGCTCTATTATGGTTGGTTTAGATTCTACTTCCGATAGGTTCAGCTTCTCCAAAATTATTTGATAAGCACTTACATTTTGGGTTGCTTTTCTAAGTGTTGCTTTTGGATTACAAGTGAACCTTTTATTTTGTGACATATATGAGTTCATAGCCAAGTCATTAATTATTTGACAGGTTCACTCATATATATGGTTCATTAAGGCTCCTTCGGATGCACCATCCAATACGGACCTCAAATTGTTGTCTAAACCATTATAAAATATCTGTATTTAGAGCCACTCTTGCATTCTGTGATGGGGACACTTCCTCACTAGTGACTTAAATTGATTCCAAGCTTCGTATAAATTTTCACCTTCGAATTGCTTGAAATTGGCGATCTCACAACAGAGCTAAATGGATTGCTTATCAGGAAAATTTTGTGTAGAAATTTTCCCAATAATTCATCCCATGTGGTTATATAACCTAGTTCTAATGAATCCAACCAATCAACAACATAGTCACATAAAGAAAAAGGGAAATAACCAAAGACGAACAACGTTATCGGTTACCCCGTTGTACTTAAAAGTGTTGCACAATTAGAGGAACCGTTTTAGGTGTTGGTTTGGATCCTCCATCATGTTCCCTCGGAATTGCAAGGTAATTTTGGATAATTTATATTGTAGTCATCTTGATCTCAAAATTATTGGCATTGATCGTTGGTCGTTCAATACTCCTCGCATGACATCTAGCGTTGGTAGTATGTACTCGTGAAATGTCTTTTAAGCCATCAGTAGCTCTCCATAGATTTGTGCTTGTGATTCAAGTGGTTCGTCATACAGTAGATTTTCCTAAGACAACTCAGCTACCATAGGTGGATCATTTTGCATCAAGTGACAGTTGCGTCTGAGTATTTGCTCCATATCATGATATGGCTTGAATAGAATGCTTCCACTTCGGGTCATAACTAAAATCAAAGATAGAAAAATAAAAATTAAGAACTTGATAAATTAAAAAAGTATGGAAAATATAAAATAAAATAAAGATTGTATCTATAATTTTTAATTGTCCTATTTATCCTACTAATTGCAGAAAAGAAATTTAAATTTAATGCCGAAACCTCCTCGACAACGGCGCCAACAATTTGACCGCTTCCAAACGTACGAATTCTTAGAGTAAAAATCGTTCCAATAAAATATATAAAATAAGTGCTGTATCTACAAACGAACATGTCAAATTGAAATATAAGTTAGTGTTACAACAGAACATTGGTAAGTATTTCGAGGATTGTACCAAAAGGAGGTTGAATTAAATCTAAAAATATTATCTACAATAGCACTCTAACTAGTAATCACTAAAAAACATATTACGAAAATTAATATTAAAATCAATGTTGTAAAATAAAAACTAAACTACTAAAACAAAGTTAACAAATGAAAATCTCTCAATTAACAGGCAGAAGATTAACTTGCTTCAATAGTTGCAATTAACTTCAGAATTCAGGTTTTATTAGGGAATTAGTTATCAACTAACCAGTATTTCCTCTCGGCTTCTACTAATTAACTAATCGGCTAGTACACACTTATCCCTCAACCTCACTTTCCTAATCAGGATAAATCCACGATTTACTTAATAAACTTATTTCTTGACCTCATTTATCCTATATTACTTCTTAAGGTTTAAACACACATGAATTTATACCAACTAACTCTATTGGAAAAACTCTAGTTCCTTCGTTAATCACTCTCATATCCGCTCATTAATCTCCCTAAAGATCTAGCCACTCATCGACTCGACAACCATCTTTTCTACAATTAAATTAATCACACAATAATGCAAATTAATGTAAAAGAGAAAAAGATAGAAATTGTTTGTTTGATAAACTTGATGTGCTCAGAATCGTGAAATTCTTTAATAGTGATTGAGATCTAGTAATAAGAAAACAAGAAGTGAGAGAAAATTGTGAAAATATAAAATAATAAAGACTTGGACTCAAATTGAATCCAAGTCGAAGAACAAGAAATAAAATTATTTTTTAAATAAATAAACCTAAACTAAAAACCTAAATCTACTAAACTAAAACCTAAAAATGGCTTGGCAAAAACCTCCCGAACCTTGCTTAGCAGTCCTATTTAGGTCAAATACAAGCCTTAATCACATAAAGTATAAGTTGTGCGAACAGAAATACCCTTGCTTAATTTTTTCCCCACGTCGCACCTGTGTCGCGACTTAGACTAAGGCGTGTCGTAACATAACTTCGAGTATAAATATTTGTGCTCGTTCATGTATTGCGACTCTGTTGTCATTCCTAATGCTTTTGGGCCTAAAAATAGGTTTCCTGCACACTCAATTAGATCGTTAAAACCTCTTTAAGGTTGATATTGGCCTAATTGATCAACTATCTCGAAATAATGCGTAAAAAATTCTTATTTTACAATAATTTGAATCTAAGTTACAAAATGTGAAAATGAAATAAAAGACATTGAAATGAATAGAAAACAAGCTCGTTAAGTGCCAAAAAGTACTTAAATTGCCAATACGATTTGTGGTCAGTCAATGACGTTGAACCTAGGAGGAGGAAAAGAAAAATGACTACCACTAGTTTTGAACTTGATTTCCTTACTACCTTTGTAACTTAAATTAGAGATTTAGCCTTAATAATTGATTCTATTGCTAATGCATTTTTTATAGTTGAGGATCCAAAAACCTATGATGAAGCCATAAAATCAATAGATGCTAGTTTTTGGAGAGATGCCATAAATAATAACTATAATCTAATATGTCTAATCACACTTAGGAACTAGTAGACTTGCCTAAAGGATTTAGACCTATTAGTAATAAATGGATCTTTAGAAAGAAACTTAAACAAGATGGGTCGATACAAAGGTATAAGGCAAGAATAGTTATAAAAGGGTTCACTCAGAAATTTGGAGTAGATTATTTTAATACATATTCTCTTGTGACTAAGTTCTCTACCATTCGTTTTTATTTGATTTAGCTTCCATTCATAATTTTTTGGTACATTGAATGGATGTGAAAATAACTTTCTTGAATGGTGATTTGGACAAGGAGATCTATATGGAGTAACTTCTAAGATTTGTTGCACCTGGTGTAATGCCCCCGACCCAACCTGATCTACCAAATTCGAATTTCGGGTGTTACACTTTATATAGATGTAACTTGAAATTTTTCTTTCTTTCTTTTATTCATTGTTGTAAACGTCTCCATGAATGTAACAAAATTTCTTATTGGCATGTCTTTATATTTTGCCTATGTACAGACTCAATAACATTTCAAACTTCCCTATTTGTCTCTCTCAGTCTACTGTGTACATCTTGGAGTACTACATATTTGTTTAGGCACAGATTCCAACTATAAACATATTCAATTTTTACTCCAATAACTTATGCGTAGATTTTGACACGCCACTTGATTTTCCTCTATATGCATAATAGCCCAGCGCACCGCTTCATTGACGTAGCCCTAGCATCGTCTCTCGACGCACTTTCCTTTACAGACCTGAAAACACAAACAACTTTAGTAAGTTTGTAAAAACTTAGTGAGGTAAACCTTAAGATACCTTTTTCATTCATTCAACGTTTCATATGGTATATTGCACATCCTTAGGTATTTCTTGACATTTCCTCCCTCTTTGGTAGGTACATTTCTAAGGCTACCATCTTTCTTTCTTCAGAACTATTTTCCTTCTCTTAGGTATACTATACTTAACATCTCTTTATCTTCTATATCCTTTCTTAACTCTTACCTTTAAATAATCCTTAACCTCTTCATTTACCCTATCATCAGCCTTGATATCTTATTCCATACTTATAAGTCTTATCATTATCTTCAGGCTGGATAGACTGTGCCCAATACTTATCTCAGAAATTGCCCATATTTCCTTACTTTAGTGCATTCCCTGTTCTTACTCTTAACTTATATTGTTGTCTTCCACATACTTTGGTGCACACTAGCTTTTCTTATTCATCCCTTGTAACTATACAAGGTTCATCATTCATTTGGTATTCGCCCAAAGGCATTATCTTCATATGGTCATCATGGGATCCATTCTTTAAATTCTGCCACGAAGGCATTCCTTTCCAAAGATAGCCACAGGGCATTCCTTTTAACAGTGATAGCCACAAAGGCTTTCTTTTAAAAAATATAGCCACAAAAGAATCTTTTTAATAGAGATCACTACAAAGGCTTCCTTATAACAGAGATCGCCACAAATGCTTCCTTATAACAAAGATAACCAAAAATGCGCTCTTTTAATAGAGATCACCACAAAGGCTTCTTTTTAGAGGTAGTAACAAATGCTCACTTATATAGAAATTGGTGTTTTTGACGATAGGGATTTGCCTAAACTCACTGTCGTGAGGTTTGCCCCTCATTGCTTTACTCATCATCCTTTACATATTCCATATGACACTATAGCCCAGCCATGGTTTTACACTATATGGTCTTTAGAGTGCCATGGACTTTTTTTTAGAGATTCGAGTTTTTAGTCTCGACAGACTCCTTTAAACAACTTTGGAGACAAATATAGACACTTTATGCAGACTTATACTTGACAAACTTATTCATATCTGACTTACTCATGATAAACTCTTTCACAATAGACTTGTTCATGTCATCAAAACACACATATACACACTTTACTCATTCAGACACATTATCCTCAAATATCATATCCATTTTCCATACAAATCATTCTTGCAAGTTTATTAGACATACATTTCTCACAGAATCATCACATCATGCATTTTAGCTTATTTTCACAGAAGTTCTAACATGCATATACATTTGCAAGAGTCAGCTTAAAGACTCATCTTATAACCTAGAAGGCTATCAAAATTCAGATCTAGCCTTTCTTTGTGACAACAGCAGCTTGAGTTCTAGATCTTTCATTCAACCAGATACTATAGCATTCTCGCATCGTCAAACAAATACACTTTTTTAGAGCTCATTCGAGTAATATTTCACCTCTACTTTAACTCATACATATCACTAAGCCTTATTTCTTCATGTATACTTGTAGATCTACACGTCCTTAGTAGACCAAGTCATATAATTTACCTTGTTGAGAGGGAAATCACTAGCAAAAATTGGGGTTTCAGACTCATCTGTTGGGAGGCAACCTTCATCTGTTCATAGCCCTCCTCCATAAAAAGGAAGATAACCCCCTTAACTTAACCTAGGTCCCCTTTTAACTTAACTAAAGTTTTCATGGGGACTTGATAAAGGTCACGTTAAGACTGCGTGGCTTATCAAAATCTGTCATGTCTAAAAGACTTACCTGATACTTCTTTAGCCTTTGACTCTTCCGTTTCACGTTTAGTTAGTTCCCAACCAGCTTTCCTTACCAATCAACTAGTACGGGACCTCATTGGTCTCTAAAGGTATTATGCCATCTAGTGTGACCTCATACCTCGTAGCCATCACTTTCGTTTCACTTATCATCCTTATTTGCCTAGGAATCCTTGTCTACTTGTTTCCATATCAGAGTTTACCCATTCTATATGCCAAAAATACATTTGGTGACTACTACTGTTTAGTCAAACATTCCTTCCTATAGTTCCTTAATTGTTCCTATTAGAGAGGGCCATATAAACATAACATTCTTGATTCACCTATTTATACGCCAATATGGGCCTTTTTGGGTGAACACTACTTAGCTTATCGTATGTCTTTTATAACTAGGTGCCTTATTCACATACCTATACCCTTACCACTATTCTTGATTCATCATACTTAATTTTCCCCAAGGTTAAACATAGGTTTCGTTCATTCAGAATCCGCTAGACTAGAGCATCATTGGCGTACTCAAAAAGTAACTTATTACTTAATTCAATCTTAACGTTGAACACTTAAAACTATCCTCTTAAGTCTTATTCCTATGGACTATATTTCAAACTTTTAGGAATTCGCCCAAGGGCATACTCGTGAACTTCTGTTTCTTAAATGAGTCCATCACTTTACCTATTTCAAAACTCATTCCAAAATTCTCACTTCTAAAACAACACCCGAATATTAAGGCTTCGTCAGGCGGGATGTTACACCTGGTATGGAAGATAAAGTTTGTAGACTCAAAAAATCTTTGTATGGTCTCAAACAAGCTCCAAAATAATGGTATGAGAAATTTCATAAAACTATTTTTAATTTTGGTTTTTATTGTTAATGGTGCAAATGCATGTGTGTATTCTAAGTTGTTTGGTTCTGATTGTGTCATCATAGGTTTGTATATGGATGACATCTCAATTTTTAGCATTAATACAAAAGTCATTATTAAAACCAAAAATTTATTATCTACAAAGTTTGATATGATTGATTTAGGAGAGGTAGATGTAATCTTAGGAGTTGAGGTTACTAAATCAGAAAAGGGATTTGCTTTAAACCAATCTAACTATATAGAGAAAGTGCGGGATTTCCTTTAAACCAATCTCACTATATAAAGAAAGTGCTAAAGAAGTTTAATAGCTTTGATGTAATCCTTGTGAAAACTCCTTTTGATTCTAGCATATAATTGATAAAAAATAAAAGAAATAGTGTTTCTCAATTAGAGTATGATAAAATTATTAGAAGCCTTATAATCTTGATGAACTACACTTAGTCTGATATTGTTTATGCGGTTAGTAAACTAAGTAAATATACTCATAATCCTATCAATGAGCATTGGAATACTCTAAAGCGTTTGCTTAAATACCTTAAAGGTAACAATAACTTGGAAGTTGGAATTTTTCGGATAACCTGCAGTCCTAGAGGGATGTTGTGATGCAAACTGGGTAACTAATAATGATGAAGTTAGCTCTACAAGTAGATATGTTTTTATGTTAGGTGGAACAACTATTTCTTGGAAGTCTGCTAAACAATCTTGTATTGCTCGATCAATGATGGTATTAGATTTTATAGCTCTTGACTTAGCCGAGCAAGAGGCCGAGTGGTTTAGTAATCTACTTGCAGATATTCCTTTATAGGAAAAATTGACACCTTCCGTATCTCTATTATGTGACTCACAAGCCACAATTTGCATTGCTAAGAGCCAAGCTTACAATGGTAAGAAGATGCATATTCGAATAAGACATGAATATGTGATACATTTAATAAAGAATAAAGTACTTACTTTGGAGTACGTGAGGTCTGAAAAAAACCTAGCTTATCCACTAACCAAAGGGATAAGTAGGAAAATAGTTCTTGATTCGTCGAGGGGGATGGGTCTTAAGCCCAGTGTTAAGAAATTCATGGTGGATACGCAACTTAGTTTTCTAAGTTTAATGTGGTCAAATGAAACCATGGAAAGACTCATAGTGCACATTTCACTTATCCCTATGGAAAATGATGTACATGCATAAGGTTGAGTTCTTCCTCTTAATGACTTCATATATCAGAGCTTGGGTGGTCTTATTGAGACGGACTTAACGAATTCACCAAATTTCAATTTGAGAGGATGAGCTTAATATATGCTCTTAATGATTTCATAGCCCTGATTCGGGTAGTCTATATTAAGATAAACTTGATGAAATCACCTACATAAGTGTAAAGAACTAGCCATATTCTATGAAAAACATTGGGCAGTCTTTCTAAAGCACTTACTAGTATCCCGAGGTGTATTGGCTAAAACTTGATGATCTATCGCTGAACATCAATTGAATCTGAGATTAGTCGTGTGTCATGAGTTAACCCCTATCTTAATAAGTTCAAGATTCGTTCACTTGTTAAAGAGAAGAATCACTCATTTCACTATGTACTAGTTCAAATCCACAAGATACTAGTGCTTAAGCAGCTAATTTCGTTGTTACTCTTCTCACATTTTACTTTTTCTCATGTTTACAAAAATTTCCAATTCTTTTGCATTATTGGGGGAATGTTATTAATGCAAAGTGGGTAATCTCATATTGGTTGAGAAAAGACTTCTAAGAGGGTTTAAACATAGTCTTGCCTTTTACCCTAATTGAGTAATTAGGGCTAAAAACCTAATACACGCGCACCGTCATCGTCGCCCGCCCAACCTGTGTCAGTGTCTACGATAAAATTTCTTTTCTTTTTATCAAAAATATTTTTTTGTTTTTCAGAATATTTTCAATTGCAGAAAATCCTCTGACTTTTTGGTAACTAATGCTATTATTTTACCATTTTGCCCATTTAGAAAATAGTATAAATAACATACCATTCTCATTTTTTACAACAAGAATCTCATTCTTCTTTCCTCAGCTCACCTGTTTTCTTTTCAGTTTATCTCCCTTCTATTTTTTTGATTCCTTTCGAGAAGAGCAATATCAATTGTGTTCTACCTTCTTTATTCGAGTATATGAATATTAAAGTCAATTACACCGATCAGGGCAAATTTCCTTCTAAAACAGTGGTTCTTCCACGACACAGTGATTATTGTATTTATTCATACTCAGTGTATTTTTTCTATCAAGCGCTAATGATTTTATTTTGCAGTAGTATATTTCCAACAATGATTACTTCATTTTTCTTAAGTAAATTATGTTTTTATTTATTTGGTCTTTACTTATATTTATTTTACTGTTACCTAATTTTGTGATTGTTGTCTTCAACGTTTTAAACAAGCTACTAAAGTTTTTTCTATATATATTATTTCTTTGTAAATTGATTTCACATTCCTCACAAATCAAACATGTCTTAATAGATATATTTTATTAATTAAACTTCAATGGTTGGTTATCTAGAAGCTTCTCATTGGAAGCAATAAAAAAATGAATTGAACTTATTCATGGATCAAACAGGTGACTATTCGAAATCCTCCCATTGTTCGGTCCACTTCATTTATTCTAAAAATTAATAAAATATTAGGTTAATACTTTTAAACAGTTGAAGTCTTATGGTTGGTTTCATTCATTTTTTAAGTCATTGCAAACCTAATGTTTTTATTTCAATCTTTCCAAATAGACAAAAAATTTTACTCAAGCCTTTTTGGACCGAATCTGATTTTTTCCCTCTCCCTTCTAGTGGAAGTCTGGAAGATATGAACAATATGCTGACATTCCAATTTTGAAATTTCCAACAAGTTTCCCAACCTTAAATTTATTTACTCATTCATTCATACCACCAAAAGCTCCGTACATCATCAATGTTTTAATTTACAAGCATAAGATTAAATAATTAATTTTAAAAGGAAAACCAAAATTCAGACACAAACCTTAAACCTTACAACCTTAGTTGTATAGAAAGGTGCAGCACCATGCGGTGGTGTCTGGACAGACTTTTAAGTTAAGTTTCTAACATTAATCACTAACTGATTGGCTAACCCCACAAAAATTCAAATCCTCCAATCTTCACTTCCCTTTTCTACTAACAAAATCAATTAAACATCCAATTGAATCTCTCATTAAATAAGTCTTTTGACCAACGTTGATCATTATAATTTTGATATGGTTATTAATGGCGTTGATGTGGCATTCCATATTAACAATAGTTGTTGAAGTGACATAGACACATCAATAAAAAAAATAAATTTTCCTCTATCAATGCTATAATGATCAACGTTAATTAAAAGATCTTTTAAGTCAATTTTATTATTTCAAAAGCTCGATTAAATGCAAAATGATCGTGATAACTTTATTGATATTTTGAAAATCAGTGAAGACCTTCCAGAAAAAAGAATCAACATTACCCTACCACGGAATTTGTTTTAAATTTCAAAACAAAAAAACAAACTAATTAAATAATGTTTAAGTTGATCTAAAATGTTATAATCAAGGCAGATTAGGGGATTTGGTTATTGTTAGTGATAAAGAGGACAAATAGACAAGTCGACATCAACACGTTTCGGGAAAAGAGCCGGCTTGGCGGTTTTGTGTCTTTGCCAACTACAAAAAATGGTCCCTTTTTCTGTTTTTTGTTTTGGAAATTTTGATTCTTCAAAACGCACTTTCCCTCCCCTGCCTTTGTTGATTCATTGTTTTGTTCTGTATTGTTTAGTGGGGTTTGGCCATAAAATATCCCAAACGCACCTCGACTGTGAGGAAGCTTCGACCGTCGCCGGCAATAACCACCATTGACTCTCACTATTTTGCCTCTTGGGGTCGTTGAAATTCACGCTTCCACTATGACCGCTTGCATCCATATGGCACTCCGCACTTTCTCAATAAAAAACGTTGTATATACCAAATAAACACGTCATATACTTCATCAATGTATATAATAAATTCTTACAATATATAAATAATATATTGTTGATAAAGATTAAGATTTTGGACATTGAAGGTTTAAATTTGAGTCTTATCTGTATGTCTTACGTGCATTTTGTTTAATTCTTTATTTGTTATACATTGTATTAATTCATTTTACATTAACATATATTTGTAATTTGTAATTTGTAATTACTTTATATTAGTAAAACTTTGAAAAAATATATAATAAAATAAAGTTTAATTGTATTTTCAGTCCCTATACTCTTTTCATATTTAAAATTTAATTTGTCTACTTTAATATTATGGATTTAGTCTCATTATTTTGTGTATTTTAATAATTGAATCCCAAATGACAATTTTAATTTAATATTTTTATTATTATTTAAGCTTACACACTAATAAAATTGGTTGTGCAAATGAAATTTTTTAAAATGTGATCTAATTTAATTTAACCAAATTTATTTAATAATATTATTAATTAAAATTTTAATCATTAAATTAAAGAAATAAACCTCTAAAAATAAAAATAAAAAATAATTTCAAATATGTAAAAAAGAATAGAAAAATGGAGTCATTAAGGATTTATTTCATGATAAAAATGGTAAAAGTTTGATTGCTTGATCTTACAATTTGTGCTTCCTATTATGATTTTCTAATCTTTCGAATAATAAATAAATTTGTTGGGAATGGGGCACATGCGATTCCCACATGATTTAAATAAAAAAGTAGATGATTTTGTAATTAATTTAATGTTGCCGTAAAAACTGTGATATTTAGAATCCAATTTACTTATAAAGTTGAGATTTTAAGATTGAAAAATGTGGACAACATTTATAATTATTAAATTTGATTATAGTTGAATGCATTTTTAAAACAAAAATTTCATTTGGATCCAAACTTTGAATCCCTCATTTTCATTCATATTGAAATTATTTGCGTTCCCATCAAAAACCCAGTCAATACAGACTTTAATTTTCAGTTTAAGTGAATCTAAAATCAAAGGGAGATTCTGGAAAGTAGAGACGGCCGTGAATATCTCACCCACCACCGGAAGGGCATTTAAGTAAACAAACAATAAATAGAAATGTTGGCAAAATATAAAATATAGCTGCGGCGAAGTTTCTTTTTATCATTCCTTTTAATTTAATTTTCACAAATTTGAACACTCGGTTCATTTATATTGAAGCCGAACAAGTCTTTTATTTCAACCTTTTTCTCTATTTTCATTTTCTTTCTCTTCCTTGGTTCCCCATCCTCATCCTGGATCGCCAGTCTTTGATCCCTCAAGGAATCGATTAATCGGCGGCGGCGGCGGGGTTTACTCTTGTGCTGGATTTGAAGTTGGTTTTTGTTTGTGGAAAACAAAAGGGAGAAACATTAATAAAATTTGCTAACTTTTATTCATATTATTTAATTTTGGGGAGGTTAAGGTTTTGGTTAAAAGGGGGATTTGCACAAAGATTGAGCGGTTTTGAATTTTAGAGATGTTGACCTTAACCGGTGGGCTTTGAACTACTATGGAACTGGTTGTTACACGACATCAAGATGACGCTTTACATTGGTCGCGAAGCTTCAAAGGTTTCCTCCCACCCCCTTCTTTATGTTCTTTGTATTGGGGAATGGAAATTATAAGGGATTTTGATTTGATTTGATTTGATTTGATTTGATTTTTATTTTTCTAGCTGTGGAAGAGAATTTGTGCAGAGACAACTACAGAGATCAACCTTCTTTTAGACAATTGGAAATACCTTCTTGCTGGTCTAATTTTTCAGGTTTCATTTCTATTTTCAATCTATTTGTTTGAGTTTGAATAATTTCCAGAGTTGATTGGTTTCTTTCTCTTACCAATTTTTGCATTTTAAGTAGTAAATGGGGGAGTGGAAAAGCTAGCATCTTTTCTAAAAAAACAGAGCTGCTTGTTTTGAATTTTTTTTTTTTTTAAAGTAAGATCTGGTTAACTGTAACTGGGAGAAATAAGACAAATCTATATCATGGTTCATACAGATTACATTGCATATTGTTTGAGCTTTAGTATATGCTACATTTTCCATTGCTTCTCTCGAAGTTTTGGATCATCTTAGAAGGATGTGGGTCTAAAATATGGCTCTGTCCCTACAGTATATTCATGGTCTAGCTGCCCGAGGAGTTCATTATTTACACCGGCCAGGGCCAACACTTCAGGATCTTGGTTTTTTCATTCTTCCAGTAAGAACAACTTTCTTTTGATTTTGCTCTTTGTTTGTCTCTATTATATGTCAATTATTTGGTGAAATGTCTTCTTATATTTAATTTTCTTTTATATTTAGGAGCTTGGGCAAGATAAAGGCTATATCAGTGAGACAGTGTTCACCTGTGTCTTTTTATCATTTCTATTGGTAAAGTTATTATGATGTTGTTGGCTTTTCTTCCTTTACTTCTCTATTTATTTCATTAGTTGTGTTCAGTTCTCACATTTCTAGTGGACGAAATTGCAGTTCTTTTATTTCTCCGCTTCTAACATGTGAGTTGCTCTATTTGCAGTGGACTTTCCATCCTTTCATCTTCAAGACCAAGAAGATCTACACAGTTCTAGTTTGGTGCAGGGTGCTAGCATTTTTAGTTGTAAGTACACCCAATTTATGGCCTTGTTGTAGGACTAGTTATTAGGTTCTTCCTTCTGTCAAGGTATGCCTTGTATGTCACTGTGGTTAGTGAGAATCATTGGATTCTCATATTGAATATTAGATTGCTTGTCTTTTTTCTCTGCCTGTTAATTATTGAAATGCTAATTAAATTTTATAGGCTCATCCAACCTTTCTCCAATCTCAGTAATGACTACTGAGCTCATTTTGGCTAAAGTAAGATGTCAATTATAAAATAGCAGATATTAGCCCTCCCCCTGCCCGTATATATTTTATTAATCAAATGAGTCCTTCAATTTGAAGTACCATTTTCATCAATAACCTGTCCAATGAAACTGAATTCAATGCTTAAGTTGTTCAACTACCTTTATTAATACTTTTTATTGAGTTGTTCAAATGAGTCCTTCAATTTGAAGTGCCATTTTCATCAATAACCTGTCCAATGAAACTGAATTCAATGCTTAAGTTGTTCAACTACCTTTATTAATACAATGAATCTTGATAAATGATGAAACCTTAAGCCTTAGTTTTTTGCTTACAGTTTTTTGTTTTTTTGTCTATTTTTGTGCTACAGGCTTCTCAGATTCTCCGAATCGTTACATTCTATTCTACTCAGCTTCCTGGTCCTAATTATCACTGCCGAGAGGTATAGTTTTGAACTTATGTCTGTAATTGCTTTCGACTTTATGAGAACACTGTGAAATGGTTATTGTTATTGTTATTATTATTGTTGTTGTTGTTGTTGTTGTTATTTTGCATTGTACATTTGTTTGCTTGGTTAAGAACATTTTAGTAAATAACCTCTTTTTGTAGGGTTCAAAGCTTGCCAGGTTGCCAAAACCGGAGAGTGTGCTAGAAGTCCTCTTAATTAATTGTATGTATTCTTATTTTATTTAAAATTTAATTAATTGCCTTTAATTATATAGATATGTTTCTTAATAACTATTTTGGCTCATTTACTTTGTTGATTTTTCAGTTCCTCGAGGTGTAATATATGGTTGTGGTGACTTGATTTTTTCATCACACATGATCTTCACCCTAGTCTTTGTGCTAACCTATCAGAAATATGGCACACGAAGGTAAAACACATGGCTTATTTGTTTCACTTATTTTTAGGCATTAGCCCCAATGATGTAGGGGAAAAAAGATGAAAGAAATCCAATTCGGAACATCCTGAGATTATTATTTCGAGTACCATTCTTTTAACTTTTTCTGATTTGCAATAGCAAAATATTTGGATCAGACTGTATCATAAGTATGTTCTATTAGTTTCTTGTATACAGTCAATGGGGCAAAGAATTCTGGCTTATTATGTTACGTAAGTATCAGTGGACGAATATTTCGTTTTTTATGGTATTGTTGTCCAATTGCAGGTGCATAAAGCAGTTGGCTTGGTTGGTAGCTATCATCCAAAGTCTCTTGATTGTGGCATCCCGAAAACATTACACGGTTGATGTAGTTGTCGCATGGTATGAAATGCCCTTTTGGAATTTCCATTATTATTCTTTTTCCAATTTATTTTGACTTTAGTCGGATTTCACTGCAGGTATACTGTTAATTTAGTGGTATTCTTCATAGACAAGAAACTGCCAGGTTAGAAATTAGAATGCTTCGACTTTTGATTTTATCTAATTTGGTATAATCTATAAGTCTTCCAGTGACCGGGACATAACTTCGTCAGTAGTTTTAACACCAAGATATTACTGCAGAATTGCCTGACAGAACCAGTGGAAATTTACCTCTGTTGCTACCATTAAGCACCAAGGACAAGGATAATAAGACCAAAGAAGAGAACCAGAAGCTCTTGAATGGGAATTCTGTAGACCCTGCTGATTGGGTATAAATACTGATTTTATCTGTTAATTTTCCTCTTTGAATATCTTCATGGTGATATCCAATTTAGATTGGCATTTATGCTTTCTATTATTTGTTTAGAGGCGGAGAAGTGAAGTTAATGGCAAGACAATGGAAGATGCAAATGGACTTCATGCCAATACTGCAATGAATGGTGCGTAGATGATGGAAGCTGCCTGCTATTACTGTAATCGTGCTCTGCTCGGATCCATATGATCTTTTGATTAAAGGCTTAGCATCTTCCAATACTGGTAATTTGATTTGTATTCTTAAGAAAAACAGAAAGTGAGTAGTGCACTTGTACATTGTGCTGTCCTTCCCTGTCTTTGCATAAAATCATCGGCCATCAGCATCAACATATATCATGGAATATTCCAAGCTCCTATTGCCAGTGCCTGTGTCATTCTCTTTCCCATGTCGAACGCTGAAATTGTGATTGTTGTCTCTCAATGCCGAAGGCCATTGAGATAAACCTGTTTTTTAAGGTTTTAAGTAACTATTAAATCTTTATGTTTCATCTCAAGACATTCCAGGTTTGACTCGAATCTTTAGGAGAACTGAAAACCAAACTTAAAATGGAAATTATATTAGTAGACTTTTAGAAAACTCAGATTCCTGCAACTAAAATTGGACGAGCACATGACTACTTTTCATTTCTTCACTGATGCATGTGATGGTTATGTAAAGCTAGTGCGTACTGTCCCCAGGCATAGTAGTGTGCGGGAAAAAGAAGTCTTCTTTTTTCCTTCAATCATCAAAGCCAGGCTGCTTCATCTTTCATGCACAATAATGTTTAACTGCTGCACGTTTATCTTCAAAGGAATCCAATAATAGAGCAACGTGGCCATGTTGAAAAGAGTACAGATTCCAACATGGAGCCATTGCTCTGGAGCATTCCCGGTTTAGTAATTGACAAATTGTGGGGAGATCATGTGGATCTGAATGGAATGCACAAAGATGTTTTATGTAATAATATGTACTTGAACGAACTGGTCAATAATAGGAAGCTGAGAGCTTAGAGAAGATGCTGCAAAATTCCATCATTGCTGCATGTTTGACCTCTGCCCCCCCCCCCAAAAAGTGGGTGGCCATGCTTATGCCACCACCTATCGGACATAGACTCCCTTGATTCTTATGATTTTGTTATCCTTTTCTCCTTGTTGGATGAGTGTGACCGGGGCCTGCTTAAACTGAAACAGGGATTGTTATATTTTATGTGGTCATCTCATTTCTTGGGTCCATTTGATTATAGGCTTCCATGTTAACTCCACAGATAGCAACATATACTTGTAATCGGATATGGAATCCTTTTTTTTTTTCCACGTTCAATTTTCGTTGTGACAAGTCCACAAAAATGGCACTGGGAAAGGCCTTTGTTTACAATTTTATACTTGGTTGTTTGCTACATTAATGTAATACCCTTTTCAAGTCGACCACTTGTGCATTAATGAGGCATACAGGGAGGGAAGTTTTTTAATGGTTTAGAACAGCAGAAGATAAGAGACAAAAGAATCTTGTCTGTCTTATGTAGTTGTTCATTGATGGCGGGACCATGGTGTCATCAAACAACCGTCTATGCCAGACACTGCTTTGTCTTACCTGAATGAAAAGGCCAAATGCGTTTTCTTGAGTGTCCCCACTGCTTTAATATCCATCTCCTTTTGCCTGTTTAAGCTTAAGGGTGGAAAGTGACGCCCACGAAACGTTCCAACAAAGATAACACCAATTTGGAAGTCAATAGGAGCAAAAAAAAAAAAAAAAACCCGAATAGTTGTACAGGTTTTCAAATTTTATTTTTAATATATTGGGTATATTGACCTCTTTAAGACTATATTATTATTCATCTCCGTTTCATTCGTTCGATTTTGTTCAAGAACGTGTGGTACCGAATTTTAGGATGATGGCATATTGAAGTGAAAGAGCCATGATATCACAAATGCAAATACCATGCAAGCAAGGAGAAAATTGAGAATGCGGTGGCCATGCCAGAAACTTGGAGTGTCTGTATGAGCTGCTGGTCCTGGGACTGCAGCTGTTGTCGTGGAACTGTTGGTGTCGTTCGATTGATCGGTACCCTCGTTCACTCCAACTACATTGCGTGCAATAGAATGACAAATTTCGCAAGTCCTGAAACAATTAAGCAGACTTGAATTATCAATATCTTCAATTATATACATAATGAAGCCATGTTCATCTGCCATGATAACAGTTTTATGCATAGTTATTGCATCAATAGTTGTTTCGACAAAACATTACATAAATCCGGAGATGCATGAAGTGCAGAAAATGCCAATGCACAATCTGCCAAGAGCTGGAATCAGAGAGCTACTTGCACCACTCATATAATGTCAATAATAGGGAACCATTAGTTAAAAAACTTCCAAAGTGGCATACCACCAAGCAATGATCATTAATCAAAGGGAATGCATCAAAAAAGGTCAAATCTTCACTTTCATACAATGATAGCGAGATTCCTAAATCACAAAAAAACAAAGCACTTAACAGCAAACAATTTGTCGGTTTAGTCTTAAAACATATCGTAAGAGAGTTTTTAAAGCTTTAAGCATTACTTTAATTTCTTCTCCATTAAGCAAATCCAATGCATTTTTCACCTTATCAAAATAACTAAAAATTTTAACTCTTCGTTCCCTTCAGTGGGTAGTTAATGTTACTAAGAAAGAGTAAATTCCAAGTCAATAGAAATGTTTTCACTTACTTATTTCCTCTGATCTTGAACCATGCCTCAGCGCAAAGTTTATGAGCAGCAGCAAGATCATCTTTACAAGAACAACCCAATTCAATAGGAACCCCGGATTCATGGCCGTTACTTTCCAAACCCAAATGACAAATTCTACAATCTTTCTCCACTTTGGCCAAATGCACCCTGATTTCAGCAACTCCTCCCTCAGTCTCCGCCTCCACTGAACAATCCGACACCCTCCTGGAATCCGAAGCGCCGCCGTCAATCTCTCCCTCGGCGAAGCTGTAATCGTCGTAAGAACCACCTGCAGTTGAATAAAACTGAGAGTAGCATGAACCCTCGTCGGCTTCCGAGAAGCAGACGCTAGCCTCCACGGAGCTGACGTCACTCCCGTCGCCGCGGTGAGTTCCTTGCTCTAAATCGATGTGGGACATCTCTAGAAAAGACCCAGAAGCTCAAAACTTGACAACTTTGGACTTAAATTCGCTTATAATGTCTCAATAGTTTGAAGATATAAACGCTTGATAGGCTCAAAGTTTCAAGCTTTGGATGGGGTTTTAACAAAACTAAGATAAAAAATGGGGATTTAAATAAGTTTCCATTTTAATATCTCACCCTTTAATTCCATAAACGTTTCAATAAGAAAGAAAACTTATAAAATGGAAACACCCAAAACAAAGGTGAAGAAGAAGGGAAGATTTAGAGAACATTCATGGCTTAATAAATAAAACCTATGAAAAATGGTGAGGAAAGAGATAAGAGAGGAGTGATGGTCTGTTAGAAGTGTCGTTCAGACAGAGACAGAGACAGGCACTGCAAAAGAAGAACAGAAACGTACAGTTAATGCACAGAAGAATTGAGGACTGAGAAGAGATTTGATATTTATTTTTTTTAATTATGAGAGTTAAAGGAAAAATAAGAAGAAACCAAGTTGAAAGAGGAAGATTTAATGGTGGGTACTTTGGGATCTTTGTCTGAAGCCGATTCTGTACGTCCGATGGTATCATTAAGTTATGATTTGTGAATCTTTAGATAATCGGACGTTTGATATTTGAAGTACCCATACTCCTTTGAATAACTCAATGAATTTTTTTGAGATTACCAAACAATTTCACGTTGGCAAACTAAATAGCCACTTTTTTGTCGTTTCTGTTCTTTTTTCTTTTATTTAACTTTTTTCGTTTGGTTTAATATTTATTTTTGCCCTTTTAACTTAAACATTTTTATCTAGTAGGTCTTTAATTATTTTTGGACTTAGTGTCACATAGTGCGGATTAAAATTCATGATAAATTTACAAAAAAGTCTAATGAAAGTCAATTGATTAAATTAAGCTCATTCGATCAACTTAAATGGGCTCGATTTGTGAAACATGTAGAAAAGTTTATTTACTTAAAACTTTGAGTGAAACATCCTAGTAAAACTGGAGTTATTAGGTAATTATTGTAAATCCTAAGGGATAAAAATGTATAGAGTTTAAATCTCTTAATATTCTCATCTTATAGATAAACACTAATCTTAACCATTGATGTAATTTGATCTGTACCGTTAGATCTGGAGGAGCTTAACTATAAATAGAGGTTTTTTCTAACCTTCAAAATAATAAAGATACTTTGAGAGCATTTACTTAAACACCTAGTGTGTGTTGCTTTCTTGTGGTATTTTTTGTTCATTCATTGTTCTTTCAGAGTTAAGCTAATTTAAGCGGATTTGAACTCAAAAAATGGCTTAAAGTCACATGAATTGCGAGACTAAAATTATAGCCTCGTGACACTAGTTAGTACTTGAACTTATATTCAGTGAATTAGGTTGGTACTCTATATTAACATTGTTAGTTTGTACTAACATGACACTATTAGCCAATTCAATGGTGCCAAGTTGTAGATTCCTAGTATGTTATGTGACAAATACAAATAAAAAAATTAAAAATATAAATTAATAAAAATATATATAATTTTTCACATCAAGAATGAACTTAGACAACCATGCCCAAATTCATTTCAAATGTGTTTTTAGTAATTTTAAATATTTTTTATTTTTTATAAAATATTAAGTTATTTATACTATTATTTTAAAATTAAAAATATATAGAATTTTAAAATATGTAAAGGGTTTTTTTAATTCTAAAAAATTTGAATAAATTTGAACAAATGTGAAAAACATAGTTTTTTTTTATTAATTTATATTTTTAAATATTTTTAATTTTTTAATCTATGTTTGTCGTATGACATAGTGAAAGGCTGCCACATGACACCATTGAATTTGTTAGCAGTGCCACGTAAACACAAATCATATTAGTACAGAAGTATCAATTTGGTTGACAAAATACAAATTTAAGTACCAACAAAATCTAAAGAAAAAAGGATCAACTAGATACAAATGAACAAGTTTAAGGGGCAAAATAGATATCAACCCATTTAGTTTTATATAAGTTAATAAGAAGACAAAATTATCCTTGAGCTCTAGCAAAATTAAAAAGTTAAATCTTATTATTATTTTATATATTATGCATAAATTAGATATTTAGTCTTTGTATTTTAATTTTTTTTTAAATTTTGTGACTTTTGTAGAAGTTGTTAATTGTAAATATAAGCAATTAGCACTGGTGATTAGTTAGATTTAAAGTAGTTAATTAGTTTGATTTCCACCAATAATAGTTTTATATAAACTAGAGATTGTAACTTTATTTAGTGAGACAAAACACTATGCAACAACATGGTATCAAAGGTGAAAATCATGTTAAAATTGCCTCGTTTTTCATTAATTTTTCATGATTTTTTTTTTTGGTTTTTCTTTTCTTTTCTTATTTCATGTATTCTTGATTTCTTGCCTGCCACCATCACCAAGTCGGGTCCTCTGTACCATCACTATTATATCTTGTCACTCTACTACTTCATGCTATTCTGTCAATTAGTTTCTTGATTCACCATGTCATGTCACATGGCTTTATTGATTGGTTTCTTCTCTTGTTTCTCGTAACTTTCTTGGTTTGTTGGTTTTTCCAATCACAATCTCAGATGTTTGATTCTTGCACTATTATTATTTATGTAATAGCCTAAATTTGTTCGGTCCATAAAATAAATAAAAAAATAATAAAAAAAATTTTATAGTCCATTTACAAAATTTAAATTGCTAACCTATTTACATAGCCCAATTGAAGCACTACTTATGGCCCATTTACAAATCACACCGGTAGCCCATGTTTGAACCTCATTACACCTAAAACCCTTTAGCCTAAATACTCAAACTAAACCCAAATCAGCGAGGCCCAAGAAGGCTCAATGCCTAAACTGAATCAGGAAACCTTAGGGTTTCCAGAAGCTTCGCGCCGCAAGCACTCCAATCGTCACGCCTCTTCGTCTTGCGCCGTTCCAGTGACCCTTCATCGACGCCTCTATCGGCGCCATGACTCCAGCTCCGTATCGCGCCGTAATTGGCACGCAAATCAACGCCAGCGCATTCACCGCCCTGATATCTTTGCTGGTACCTGCAAAAAGGAAAGAACCACAGCAGAAAAGAGAAGCAAACATGGAAAGAAATTCTTTCCCAAAATGTAACAATTACAGAAAGCTATAAAAGCCTCTTTTCTAATCTGTAAGAGACACGATTTGAGGGGATATAAAAAAGCAAAAAAAAACTTTGGCAAAACATACATTTACAATAAAATACTAGCAGTTTATCGAAGAAACAGAGGTGATTTGTTTTTACTTTATTTTTTCTTCTTGTTATGAATACATACAAATATTAAAAAAAAAAAAATGAAAGGAGATTTACCGTTGGATTTGCATTAAAAATCGGCTTCTTGACTTCCAGTAGCCAGTATCCGTGGGGTCGATGATGCGCGCGTGGGGCGTGTGCTCGATGACCGGGGCTTGGCCTGACGGAGGCCGGAGCCCGGAGGGCTTCTTCTCTTCCCCTTTTTCAGAGGATTTTTGTTTTTTTTTAAAAAACTGGGTGCTAAAATGAATTTTTAGGTTTTTTTTTATATTTATAAACGACCCATACGACGTCGTTTTGGGATGACCGTTTAGTGACCAAAACGGTGTCATTTCAAGGTTGAGGATCCGCGCGTTGACCCGTGACCCGGGAAGGATCCACGTGTTTTTGCTTAAAGGGCTAATTGCCCAATTGATCCTTCCGCATTTTTAGTATTTATAATTTCATTTTATTTTTATTATAATTTGGCCCTGACCTTTTATTCTTGTTTCAATTTAGTCCTAGCTGCTATTATAATGCCTATTTCGGGAACGACATCGTTTTGGAATTAGGGTCAAATTGCCCAGTGAGTCCTTCGATTTTTAGCGCGTGTTTCAATTGGGTCCAAAATTCATTTTATTATTTTAAAATTAACCCTATATTTTTATTTTTATTTAATTTTAATCCTTTTTAAATTTTTTATATAATTTATTTATTTTAAATATTTTATATATTATTCATTTTTACTATAAACATTATTTATATGTAAAAATTATTATATATATTATTTTTATTTATGTATTATTCATATTTTATTATATATTTTATTTATATATTTTATTATATATTATTCATATATTATTATATATTTTATTTATATATTTTATTATATATTATATCATTTTGTTATATATATTGTTCATTATATTATTTTTATTTCATTATATATTTTATTATTTATTATTTATTATTTATTATTTATTATTATGTATAATTTTAAAAATTTTAAATTATTATTAAATAATACATATATCATTATTAAATATTTAGTATTTAGTATGTAATATTCTAAAATTTACTATAAAATTTTGTTCCTATTTAACATATTATTATTTTTATAAATATATATTAAATTATTACATCATATAGTATACTTTTATATATATTAACCATTTTTTTTTAAAAATTCTCCTTTATTATTTATATATTGTTTTAAATTTTTTATTTTTTTATTGTATTTAGTTTTATCTTCTTCTTTTTTTTTTTTTGACTTATTTTTTATATGTTCATAATTTGTTTATTTATTTTTGTATCATTTTGTATTTATTTAGTATTATTTTATTTCATAAATTACTTGTTATTCTTATGTTATTTATTGTTTTTATATATTTGCATGAAAATTGATTATTTATGTTGTTATTTTAAGTTATATTTGCATATTATTGTATATATATTATGTAATTTATATTGTTATATTCATTGTTTTCTATGTTGTATTTTGCATGAAATGTTAATGTATATTATGTAATTTATGTCCTTATTTATCATTTTCTATATTATATTTGCATGAAATGTTAAAGTATGTATCATGTAGTTTATATTATTTAGTATTGATATCTTGTAATATGTTAAATGCATCATTGTTTTAAAAAATTTATATTTCATTTAATCCAAAAGAATTTTAAAAATGAGGCAATGTTTTTGTATTTAGGAATTGGGAAATAGTGCCTAACATGTTAGGTTGCGATTTCCGTTTGTCTAAATGTCTAAAGTATCCTTCTAAATAGATTTTGTAAATCACGAGATGATTTCAAGCATTGAAAGTTTAAGAATATCGTGTCCAATCATGCTGGATGTGATGTTTGTACTCTTTTTGTAATGACCCGAATTTTACCAATACTGGAAAAGTGTATTTTCGGATCTCCGTTTCTGAAAAATGGATTCGTAAATATTTATTATAAATATTTACGAAGTAAAATGAGCGGTCAATTAGAATTTAATTAAGTGAATTTAATTTAATTAAGAGTAATTAAGTAAAAGGACCAAATTGAATGAAGTGTGAAAGTTTAGTTATAGATTAAAAGAAAATAAAAAGGACCAAATAGGCAATTATGCCTAATGTATGAATTTAGGCGGCAAAAGATGGAAGAATCTAGGATTTTCTTAGATTAATTTATTATTATAATTTAATTGATATTAAATTATTTTATTATTTTATTAGGAAATAAAGAAAAGAAAGACAAGTGTATAGTAATAATATGATACAAGTGTATGGCAAAAATAAAATACATGTGAAATAATTAGTGTAAATACATTTGAAATACATGTGTGTATTTACTTATTATTTAAATAAATATTAATGTATTTATTAGTATTAAATTGATATTATACAATGAATAAATTAAAATGTGATAAGTGTATGGAAATGATTGGTACAAGTGTATAAATAAAAATACATACATTTGAAATACATGTATTTGATTATAAAAGATATTTGATTATAAAAGATATTTATTAATTAAATAATTATATTATAAGATTTTTATATATATAATAAATATATTAAATTATGACAAGTGTGTGGATATAAATGGATACAAATGTAAAATAAATATTTTATATTAATTAGATATTTATTAAGTCATTATTATTATTATTATATATATAAAGTAAAGGAAATAAAAGAAAAAGAATAGAAAAGGATGAAACGAAACTGAGAAGAACAGGGGAGAAAGAAAGGAAAGAAAGAAAGAAAGAAAGAAAAGGAAAAATCATGGTTTTGAAGCTTTAAACTTTAATAGGTAAGTTAATTTAGCCATTTTTACTTAATTTTGATGTTTTAAAAGTCTTGGAACAAGGTTTTGATGAAATTAAGTTAATATTTTGGAAGATAGTTGATTTTTAGATATAGTTTATGTTAAATAAAATGATGAATTAAGGGTTAAATTGATAGAAATTCAAGTTAGAAATGAAATAAGGATTGAATTGTAAAGTAATTCATAAGTTTTATGTTGTAGGGACTAAATTGATGAAATTTTGAAATTAGGAAAATATGCTGGAAATTTAATAGTTAAGTATGAGTTTGGACAAAATTTGAATAGAAATGAAGTATGAATTGAGATAGAAAAAGTAAGTGAATTTAGTTAAGATTATATTGAAATTAAAGTAGAAATTAAATAGAAATGGTATTAATTAGATATAAATTAATAGTGAATTAACGAATATGAATTGTTTTAATTCCCGTAGCTAATGTTGTCTTGGGAAATCTCGGCTAAGCAAGGAAAAAGACAAAGACAACGGGAGTTAGCTCGGAAATTACGGTTTGTATTTCTATAATCCGAACCTAGTTATTAATTGTTATATATTTTTTTATTCAATGCAATTAATAAATGTTGAAGTGAGAATTAATGTGTTTATAATGGAAATGGATTAATTTGGTATGTGATGAATTTATATTGATTGAATTAAATTGAATTATATATTATAAATAAATATATATATATATATGTGTGTGTGTGAATGAAATATTGTGCAATTATGATAAATGAATTTTGGATAAATGTTATGATAAATAGTTAAGAAGGGAATTATTTGTATTGTGTCTTTATAATTGAAATGAATTGATTTAGTGTGTGATAAATTTATATTGAATTGATTTATGAATATATATAAATGTTTGAATTGAAATGAATATTGATGTGGAAATTGAATAATTAAATATTTGTTATATTGGAAAATATATGTAGTTGGAAGTGTGAAGAAATTGATAGAAAAATGAGATTATTGTGAAATTGAATATTTATTAGTGAAAAGTGAATGAAATTATATTGAATTGAAAATATATAGTTAATTAATTAAAATATGAATTAATTGCAAACTGAAAAGTGAATTAAATACCCTATTAAATAGTCGGGCTAGTCGAATATAGTTGGCATGCCATAGGGTACGGAAGAGTACGGGTTTTTCCGGCTTACTGATCAAGCACTTATATGCCGACTCATCATTCTCATATTGCAATTCTCATTACCAATTCGGCACTTTGTGTGTCGGATATAGTTACTGTTACGAGCATCTTTATATCTTTTTCGGATTCGTTTCGATGAGGTACTCGTGGTACCGCATCGCCATCATTATCATATCGCTATTGTTCCGGCTTCGGCTGATGAGGCACTATGTGCCGTACTGGTGTGTTGGTTAGATCCGTGTATCCGTCTAGGTCCGAGTCATGTTAATAGGGGTAAATAAAGGAACTGGAAAGATCGACTGTTATTGAATAATTTAATTGTTACTGTATATCTGATTTTTATTGAATAATTCACTGTTACTGGATAACCGATCAATTGATTGATACTGAATAACTGATTATTATTAAATAATTGATTGTTACTGATAACTGATTGTTACTGAATAGGAATAAATAATTGTTCTGATTGACTGATTGTTAATGAATATTACTGATTAATTAATTGCTATTGAAAAATAATAAATGATTTTGAATTTAAAAGTAGACTAAAATATTGGTTGGAACGTGATTGTTTGAATACTTATTGAGTTTGAATACTTCAATATATATATAAATTAATATGTTTTATAATTGTTTAAGTGTTCGGATTATAGAAATACCACTGAGTGTATACTCAGCGTACGGTTTGTTTCCGTGCGCAGGTTGAGTTAAGGCTAGACCGTTGAATCAGCATCCCAGGCCGATCTCGAATTCGATGAGATAAAATATGTTGAGTATTGGTAGTGGCATGTACCTAGGATGTCTTATAAGAGTCATTTGGGTTGTGAAAGTATTGAAAAAAATAAGTAAATTATGGTTGGCAATTGTATATAGTATGAATTTGAAATTTGAAAGAAAAATTCGTAGTAATTCTAAATTAGTCCCGAATTGATTTTACTGTTTATATTGGACCGCGAGGGCCTATTAAAGGGACAACATCTTAAAATTATGATGAGTCTGAACGTTTATATTTAATTAATGTCTGTATTGTACTGTACTGACTGGTAATGTCTCGTAACCCTGTTTTGGCGACGGTATGGGGTTAGGGGACGTTACACTTTTGGAGCGAAGGAATCTCGATTTTCAAATCAAATTATTCTGGTTTTAAAAAGGAATCCTATTTTTAAATTCTTTCAAACTTTTGACATTAAGACAAAAAACTATTCAATTTGGTACCAATTTTGGGCGTTGTGAGAGTGCTAATCCTTTCTCGTACGTAACCGACTCCCGAACCTATTTTCTCACAATATTGTAGACCAAAATGTTTTATAAGGTGATCCAATCACACTTAAAAAGGTTGGTTGCGACTCTCGTTTTCAAAATTCTCCCTTTAAAATTGGTTTCGACAATTTATTTTAATTATCCGGTTATATTCATCCCTCCGACACACCGGGTGTTTAGTTGGTTTCTCATCAATTGGTCGACCATGAGAACTATGCTATTTGGAGTCGTTCCATACATATTGCATTATTAGCCAATAATAAACTCAGCTTTGTTGATGGATCTTATGTAAGGGACTCTATTCCTCCTTCCCTTCAACCACAATGAGATTGTTACAATGCAATTGCCTTATCATGGATTCTGAATAGTGTTAGCACTAAGTTATCAGCTAGGATCGTATTTGCCACTAATGTTGCACAAGTATGGAAAGACTTGAAAGAATGTTATGGTAAAGTTGATAGGATTCAAGTTATTTTTTTCATCACGAAATTGCCTCTCATGTTCAAGGTACTACTTCTGTTTCAGTGTTTTTTACTCAGTTGAAGTTACTTTGGGATGAGTATGATTTTTAGTACCAGTTTCTTCCTATAATTGTGAACTGGGTCTTAATGAGTCTTATGTTGCACTTTGTAGTCAGATCTTGATTATGTAGCCTCTTCCCTAAGTGAATCTTACCTATTCTATGTTAGTTCAATAAGAGTCTCAGCAACTGCATTCTTCTGGAGTGTCTCTTATTTATCGCACGACCTTGTATTCTTTCAATATGCAAACTCAAAAGAAACAATTCAATAGGATTTGTGATTATTGTAAAGTGCAAGGGCAAAAAAGGGAATCTTGTTACAAGTTAATTGGTTTCCTCTGGATTTTAAGTTCACTAAGCTCAAGTTATTTGGTTCCATGGCTAATCATGTTGAGTCAACCAAGTTATCTTCTAGATCTCTTTCTATATATGCTTCTTTACCCTCGGTGCCAATATTCACTTAAGAATAATATTAATAGTTTTTAAGTTTGTTAAACAAGCAGTCACTTCAATTCAAGGAACGGCTCATATGGCAAGTATGGTTCCTAAGCCATCTTCCTTCCAGTGGATTTGGGATAATAGGGCTATAAATCATATGATATATGATGGAAAATGTCTTGAATCTCTTGCTTCATGTGCTTCAAACTCAATTTTTGTCCAATTACCCACTGGCAATCAGTTCCAATCACTCATACTGGCACATACACTTTATTTCCTTCTGCTAAACTTACGAATGTCTTTCATGTACTTAATTTCAATTTCAATTTTCTTTCCATTTCCAAGTTAACACGTGACTTACATTGTTTTTTTTTTTATCCTCATTTTTGTTTCTTTAGGACCTTTGTAGTGGACATGTGAAGGCGATTGGTAAGGAGCAATATGGTCTCTACATACTTGTGTTACAATCCCCTCTTCGTCAACCACATTGTTTATATACATCAACAATTGTCTCTTTGGCTCTAAAGATACTTCATTTCTTTGGCATGCTCACTTTGAGAATATTTCTTTTTCCAAACTCAATAAATTTGATTATGTAACATGTCTTTTGGCTAAACAAACAAGACTTATTTTTCCTATTAGTAATTCAAGAGCGACAACCCCTTTTGATTTAGTTCATATTGATTTATGGGGTCTTTCCAAAATTCTAACACATTCGAGGCATTATTTTTTTCTCACAATTGTTCATGATTTTTCGAAAGCGACATGGGTTTTTCTTCTCAAATTAAAGAGTGATACCGTTGTTATTTTAAAACAATTCATTAGTCTTGTCCATATTCAATTTTTTTTACCTATCAAAATGTTTCGAAGTGATAATGATACCATTTTTTTTAATTCTGAGTGTAATCCTTTGTTTACTTCATTGGGAATTACTCATCAAATTCGTTTGTTCGCACACCTCAACAAAATGGTTTTGTTGAACGAAAACATCGACATTTGTTAGAAGTTGCTTCTGCCATTAAATTTCAATCCAATGTTCCTACTAAATTTTGGGAAGAGTGTCTTTTGACAACATTTTATCTTGTGAATCAAATGCCTACTTCCATTTTAAATTGGAAAACTCCGTTCAAAATGTTATATTATAAATCTCCTTCTTTGTCTCATTTGCGGGTTTTTGGGTGTCTTACTTATGCCAAAAATCTTACAACTTTAGATAAGTTTTCTCCTCGTTCTTTATCCTTTATTTTTATGGGTTATTCATTGATTCAAAAAGGTTATCTCTATTGCGTGTAAATATGTAGTGCAAATGTGCAAATGTACATGTCGATTCAAGTAATATAATGATGAGTGACTATCGTCTCCACATAGATCAAAAATTGATTACAATTGGTAAAGTATTAATGTAGATTTAACTAATTAAACTGTACAAAAGAAACATAATATAAATTGATGATGGGAATTATTGAATGAACTAATAATATCAATTATAAAAAACAAATGACAAAGCAATATGAATTTCGTGGCAATTCACAAAGAATAAGTAGAGATTATTTCTACTGTTGAATGATAAATGTTGGAATTACTCAGGGAATATTTTCACAACATAATAATGCCATGGCAAAATTTTGACTAAGTACTGCCTAGAGAATGTCTATTGCAGTCTACTTCTTTTGAAAGTCAGACTTTAGTTATTATCCTGAGTTTGTGTATGTCTACAAAACTAAAGAATGATAACCACACTAATGTTCTTCACCTGTACAGATCACAACTTCTATCTCTAGAGTCCTACAATTATTCTTTCTAATACTTGGTTGTATCAATCGATTAATAATTTGATGTATTTAATCATTTTAGATTCAAATCCTTCTAAGAACATAACATACAATCAACTATGTCTAGAGCTTGCATGCATGCATTCAAAATAAGCATAAATCAAATGAAACAATAATTTTAATCAAAATCATATCATGGGCATTACAGCTAATTTAATATTCACCCAAATAATTCCAACCCAAAGACAATTAGCTCATGGGTTAGACAATGAAATCCAAAATTAAATCATTCATCAACATTCTTCAAGTTTTATGAATCATAGGAATTAAAACCAAGAAAAATAAAACAAAAGCATAATTGCAAGAAGTTCTCGCTACACTCTTCACGTTTGTGATCTCATCTTCCTAGCTGTAACCTTCTTTTTCTCTTCTAAATTTTTCACGCAATTACCCCACAGGATTCTATTGTAGAGAGAGTAACTGCTCTCTTTTTTTTTCTTTTCTCCTTAAAATCTGTATGTGTCTTTCCTCTCCTCTCTCCTCCTTTTATAGGGTAGATATGTCCTCCTCAGCATACATATTTTTCTCCTCTTTTTCAGAGTGATTTATCTGGTACACGTACAACTGGCTGAGAGTGACGCGGTTAAGTGTTGCGTCATCTTTTTAGAATTGCCATGACATTTCTGTTGGCAATCTATCCCACCATTTGTCGTGGCAATGTTTCACCTCATTCTCTCTCTTTTTCTCTTCTTCTTTTCTTTTTTTTTTGTTTCTTTCATCCTACCTGCACCTACTATCAAAGACTACCAAACCTGTTTCCAACAATTAAAAGTAACATATATTTACAATTAAAACACAATCCAAGCTTTAGTAAGTAATGCTCTTGTAATAAATTAAATGCAAACATATTTTCTTAATTACAAGCAAAAACTTCAATTTAGAGGCTTGAAATATAATTCTTTTGAAGAGTTATCAATCTCCTATATAATATCACCACTAAAGTTTTGTTTGTTAGTTGGGATGTTCTCTCTTACGAAAATATTTTCCCTTTTAAATTTACCCAATCCCGTCAGACCTGTTTTCCTCTTGGCGCCACTCACCCTTTTTTTGACTCACAATTTCTTACCTTAGTTGATAACCGGTCCCACCTATCTCATCAATGTCACCTAACTAATCCACTCAATGCCTCTTGTCCCATCACTTGGTCCCACCATTATCATTTCCCCATATCTTTCATACTACTATTCATCCATCTGATTTCTCTTCCCCATCTTATATTGTTCCATTCGATTGTTCAAATGAACCACTATATACGTATGCTTCTAGCCTATGTGTCAGATTTCTTACCCGTTGACCCTTCGGTGTTTGAGCCTTCACCCGGTTCATCTTCTTTACCAATTGTATCACCACATGGTCCCGTTTCTGAGCCTGTCTGCCATACTACACAGCCCTCCAAGTCACCCACATGGTTACGAGATTATGTTTGTTGCTCTCACACATCTTATTCTTCTCCACTTCAGATAGGTCAGTATCCTCTTTCATCTTCTTTCACTTCCCATTATTTTCCTTCTCACACTCATTCTTTTTTTGCTTCTATTTCTGATATTCTTGAACCTAAAATTATACTGATGCTTTTAAAGATGAAAGATGGGTTGCAGCTATGCAAAAAGAGATTTCTGCATTGGAATCAAATGTCGCTTGGGATGTAGTTCCTTTACCCTTTGGTAAAACACCCATTGGTTGCAGATAGGTCTTCAAGGTGAAATATAATTCTGATGGCAGGGTTGAACGCTTTAAAGCTCATCTGGTTAGAAAAGGGTTTACTCAGTAGAGGGTGTTGACTATCATAACACTTTTCTTCCGGTTGCGAAACAAGTCATGGTAGGAACTATTATCGCTTTTGCTATTCAACATGGCTAGCCACTATTTTAGATGGACGCTTAAAATGCATTTTTACAAGGTGATTTGTCTGAAGAAGTTTACATGATGCTTCCGCTTGGTTTTCACACTCAAGGGGAGACTTGGTTTTGTCGACTGCGGAAATCTCTTTATGGATTAAAACAAGCCTCAAGACAATGGAATATGAAGCTCACGGAAGCTTTTCTACTCAATGGATATTCACAAAGTAAGCATGATTATTCACTGTTCACTAAAAGAGTTGATGATCCAGTTGTCATAATGCTTATATATGTATGTGTATGATCTGTTAATAATTGGAAATGATGACAAGCTTATTTATGAGCTAAAATAAGTGCTACATCAAAGTTTCAGAATGAAGGATTTAGGGGATCTCAAGTATTTTCTAGGTATTGAAGTTTTTCGATCCAAGGTAGGGATTGTATTGAGTCAACAAAAGTATGCTCTTGAGTTAGTTTCAGAAATGGGTCTCACCAGAGGAAAAGTGGTTGTCACTCCTTTAGAGCAAAATTTAAAGTTGACATCTGTAGAATACAATGAAGCGATTCAAGCCAATCAAGATGATGAAGTTTTATCAGACACATAGTTGTATCAATGACTCATTGGAAGATTGTTATATTTGACTCATACAAGGCTTGATATAGCTTTTGCGGTGCAACATCTGAGTCAGTTCATGCAACGACCAAAAAAATCACATTACGAGATGACACTCAAAATTGTACGTTATGTGAAAAAAGATCTAGGGAGAGGCTTGTTTTTTTTGGTAAAAGGGTCTTTTCGATTAAAAAGCATTTTGGCATCTCGTCCTATGTCAAGAAAGTTAGTAACATGATATTGTGTAAAAATAAAAAGCTCATAAATCTCGTGGAAATCGAAAAAACAAAATTTGATTTGTAGATCATCAGTCGAGGTATAATATAGAACTATGGCATCGACAACTACGAAAATTGTTTGGTTAAGTGGGTTGTTGGATGAACTTGGGTTTAAGAACAAAGAACCAGCCAAATTATTTTGCGATAATAAAGTTGCAATTCAAATAGAAAATAATCTCGTGTTTCATGAAAGAAGAAATCACATAGAGATTGATTGCCATTTTGTAAGAGAGAAAAATACAACAAGGATTGCTTCAAGTAGAGAATATCTCGACAAAAGAGCAGCTTGTGGATGTGTTAACAAAAAGACTTGCTATTTAACAATATGAGCATTTGATAAACAAGTTGGAAATGAGGGACTTATTTCATCCACCAACTAGAGGGGGAGTGTAGAAGTTGTTGATTGTAAATATAGATAGTTAGCACAGGTGATTAGTTAGCTTTAAAGTAGTTAATTAGTTTGATTTCTACCGATAATAGTTTGTATATAAACTAGAGATTGTAACCTTATTTAGTGAGATGAAAATACTATGCATTTCAACAAATTTTCGTAATTTAAAATTTTAGTTCTAATTAAATGGTAATCATTAAGTTTGTAAAGTTAAGCTATGTTATTTTTAAAATTTTTTATGGCAAATATATTATAGCATGTGTAATGTTATATCAACTTACTCTTTTCATATAATAATCTCTAAAAAAGCCACATCATTTTAGTTCATGGATTGTCAAAACTAAAATTTTAAAATTATAGTTACTAAATTTGATGAAACTGTAGAACAAAGATTAAGTTCACAATTTATGCATAGTGCAAGACTAATAACATAATTTGATTTAATAAATTTTAATTGCTATCATTTGATGGGAATTAAAATTTTAAAATTCAAAAAATATAGAAATTAAAATTTATCAAATTAAAGTATATGAACTAAATTTACACCTACAATAAATACAAATAGTAGGCGTTGAAGAAGTCTCGTATAAGAAATAAGGGTGATTTTGTAAGTGGAATATTGCAGACCTTTATTGGATTTTGGCTTGTCTTAATTATAATAATTGTATATGGAATTGTAGATACATGTATAAATAATTTCTTGATTTAATAAAAAAAAAAAAAAACTACTATAGTATAGATACGAGGGTTGGAATTTGATCCTAAATAATCTTATTTTTTTTTAATCTAAAATTAAAAAGAAAGAAAATTATTGATACATATTCCATATATTCGGAATAATGCTTTGGGTGCCATTTAAATAATAAATCTAATTATCCAATTCCAATACTTAAAATAATCAATTTTTAATTTTTTTAAAGTAAAGAGATTAATCTTAAACTTGAGTAAATTTTGAGGATTAACAACATTTTTTTATTAAATTCTTTTTCTTTTAGAAATGTATATTTCCAAATCTTAATTCCAGCCTTTTTTTTTTTTCATTTAACTCCTTACATAATTTGACATAACTTATTTTTCTGAAAGCTTGACATATACACTGTGACATTTTATTTTATTTTTTCATATATTAAAAAAGGACAAAAATATATAATAAATTTTCAATTGTATAAAGAATATTAAGATATAAATATTCATCACATATGTAAAAACATAAGTCATATAAACTTATTTGATACAACTAACTAAATAAATTAACGCAAGACTGAAAATATTTCAACTTATTTGAAGACTCGGGTTTGAGTATTAATTTTTGCATTTTGTAATATGTGGGTCTTTTTTTCATCATGAGCATATATTTTCAGTGGATTTTATCCGATTTCTTTTTTGAATTTTGTTTATTATATTGATTGAAGATGTTTTTATATTCGTAATTGTAATTATATTGTTTTGAATTAGTGAAATTACGGTAGAGAATTAAATTTGCTATAAATAATTTCTATAAAATTTGAAATTTTTAATTGATGTCTGGACTGTACTTGATTTTGATAAGTGATCGAATCAGGCAAAAGAATAATGGAGATAAAACTGAGATACCAAAGGGTCGATTGGGGTACTGTGCATGGAGACTGATACACATGCATACATCTGATAACAATAGATTTTTTTTTTTTAAATAAGAGGGGGAAATTTCAATGAAAATTTAACATAAAAATGGATATTTTACTTTTTCAAAAGTTTAGAATTTAAAAATTTATTAACAAGGTTAATATTTATTATAATTTTATTTTTAATTATTTGGTTATTAAGTAAGTGTATTTTATTTCTAAATATTACTCTAAAAATTTAATCATTTAAGATAAATTTTAAAACGATATTTTGTAGATTTTCAAAAAATATAAAAAATTAAAACGCAAATTTCAATCTAATAAATAAATGAAAAAAAAGTATAGGGAGATTTTATTACATTTGTTTATATATTAGAGGTAATCATATTATATCATTTAATTAATATTGTCAAATTTATTGATATAATATATAGATATGCATCAACGATCAGATAAGATAACCAAGCGAAACCTTTTTTTATATAATAAAAATTAAAACCTTTAACAATTAAATAATGATTTTTCTATATTTTAAAAAATGTACCACACTGTTTTACGTAATGAATGAATATAAACGATCTGTCTTTCCCTCAAGAATACAAAAGCCAGCTTGAAATTACAATGTTAAAAATATTTATTTGTTTATACACCAATAATTTCTTTTTAAAAAATTTAATAAGTTTGACATTATTTATTAATGTATTTGAAATTTTTTTATATATTTTATTACTTCAAAATGTTAATTTTTTAGTATTTAATTATTAATTAATTATGAATTTTCATCAAATCAATTTTAAAACCCAAATTAAATCACATTCATAAGACTGTATTTTCCAAATTAAAAATAAACACTAAATTTATTGTATGAGCAAAATAATGAAAAATTTGAACCTAATAATATTAACAATTAACTTTCAGTAAATCCACTTTAAAACCCGAATTAAACACTAAAAAATTAGTATTGAATACCAAAATATATAACCTTTCTCAAATACATATATCAAATTAAAAAAAATAAATTGAGATATCAATGGACATATATAAAAGAAAGAAGGGAAGAGTAAGAAAATTCGAAATGAAAAGAGCTGCTTCTTAACGTAAAGATTTACCTAATTTCTTTATTTTAAGGATAATTTAATTACAAAGAAAGCAGTTTTTAAAATGGGTTTGGAAATGTTGGACAAAAAATGTGAACATGTTATATATATTTAATTGTTTCCGTCCTATTCTCTTTTTTCCCTTGAAAACAAAAGATCCAATCATATCTTTATACTATTATCACATTTAAAATTTAAAATCTTTCATTTAAACAATGTATGAAATAGAAAAATATTACACACGAAACAAACAAATAAAAATGTCACATACAAGATGTTAAAGTTTTCCAATTATAGATATGGGATCTACAACTTTTCAACCCTGTTTAAGATCAAGCAAAGTGGAAGTCTACATGGCTTTACAAAGTTTTAAATTGGCCACCCATTATTTTAAATTTCTTTAACAGTTTTATCAATTATAATTTAAAATGTACGAAGATTATAAGGGTCGCCAGCATAATTAAACCTTAGTTATACCTCAATCATCTTTGAAAGGTAGGTCCGAGTGTATGGATATATGTCGATTTGTGTTTATCAATTCGCAGCTAAAGAGAGAATGATCACCATTTATCACGAATAATTTGTTTATCCAACCTCTTTTTTAAAGGCGGCCTTTGTTTTGCGGCTTCTTTTGTTCTTTGGTGCTTGAGCTAAGCTAAGCAAAGCAAGCTTTTGAATTTGTCAGCACGCAGGCCAAGTTTGCATTAACAAAGGCATTGCAGAAAAATATGGAGATTGTGTCTTCCAAGGTGCTCTTATATATAGAATTTAGTTAATTTAAGAAATTAACATTTGTCAGAACAACAGTTGTGGTGCGGTTGAAGTTTTTAATGTTTGCATGTTTCACTTTTAATTTAATCTTGTTAAGCGATAAATGAGTAAGTAGAGATATTTGATACGAGATTAATTAGATTATCATTCTTTTGGATGACTTGGAGAAGAAGTAGAGAAGTTCGAGATGATTGAGTATCCTTTATCATTATCTCTTGGAAGCTGATGTATGTAATTTGAATATTATTTAAGATAACCAAGTGATAAAATTTAGATTTGAAAGAGTTAAAGTCTTATCCAAGTGGGGTCACAATTTTGACTTGAATTAGAAGTTCAACTTTAACTAGAAATTCTTGTTTCTTAAAGGATAAGCTACTAATCAGATCTAATTCAAGTTGGAGATTTATTTACCATGAAGTTGATCATGTTCACTTCATGTAGGATTGAACTTGTTGAACGTTGCTGACCTATCCTAGTTTGACTTAGAGATAAAGTTATTCAAAGCCTATTGTAGGTTGTTGATTATGCACAGCAGGGTGTACATTTTGTCGGTGTTTTCTTGCGATTTTGAGAATAGATTATTGTGTAGTCAAACACATTTTACTTAGGCATTTTTGGAGAGTTATATCATTTGTATTGTGAGGTTTTGGGGAGAGTGATTGTGACAACTTGGATTTGACTTTGGGGATGCAATTATCCTACTTCTACAGTTAAACTGGTGCGTAAAGTTTTAAGGTCCTGAACAATTTGCTATTGAAGTTACCATGATCGGGGAAGCTAAAGACATCACCACCGTTAGGTTGGATGAGCTTATTTGGTTCTTTAATGAACCGATTTGGTTGAGTTGAGTTAGTAGATAGTTATAATAGAATAATTACGAGTCATGTATAAATAGAAAAGATCAAATTTTTAAGTGTTATTGAATTAAAACGATTAATAAAAATAATACTGAGACTAAATTGATTAGTGGCTAAAGTGAAAAGAAATTGATACACTACAAGTAAAGTTCTCTTAAAATGACATGATATTTTTAATATTAGGAGAGAAAAATATTTGATACACTATAAGTTCAGGTGTCCTACAGAGTATAATAGAATATTTATATATATATATATATATATAAATAAGAAATAAGACACATGATAAATTTTTAACTATGCTTGAAGGGTTAAAAAAAAGTAGTGTGTCAATATTCAAAATACTAACTCAAGTTAAAATGGAAAAATGAATTAAAAAAAAAAAAAGAGCGAAAATGAAAATTGATGAAATGAGTTACAATCCAACAAATAGTCTCAAATTCAATCATCTTCCGCCCAATCCTAAAATCCCCAAAAAAAAAAAAAAATTATTAAACAACTGCGTTATCTTAATATGCAGATGAAATGCACAATCAAACTTCTTTGTTATTCCATCAAACAACAAAAACAATTCCATGCTGATCGACTTGCTCATAAAAAAAATAACAATGGCATTCAGCCAATAAACAAAGATATTTGACCTTTTTTTTAGAAAAAAAAATTATTCATGGAAACAGAGAATGAGAAAGTTATAATTCAGCCTGAAACACAAAGGATTTCAATTAAAATCAAAGGATATCAATATTTAATTATTTATATGATTGTGGGTTGTACGAGGGAGGCTATAAACTTAAAAAGTACAAGTGATCCATTTCATTGCATAAAGTTGAATCTTTCTATTCATAACTGGCACGTAAAATGAACAGGTGGGTACTATTCTTCCCTGTTGGGTACCACATGCTGATATCTATATACAAATAATCTACAGATCTACAAAATGCATCACCACATGCATGTTTAATGTTTATCTTTTTCAGGCAGAAGCCTCTGGCTAGTAATGTGTCTCTTTCAGGGTTTCAAATCCAGGAAAGATTGAAAGCAGATTTTTTTTCATTGGTTTTTTGTAGAAGCTGGAGAGTGATGGGTTCTGAATTATTTGAGATTGGAAAGGATACATCAACATGTTTCCGTCAATAGCAATGGCCATTCATTATATCCGAAACCAGGTGTCTTCCACTATCAATAAGCAGCATCCCAACCTTCAAAAGGTGATCAATGAAACTTATCACTTCTTCAAAAGAGGATTGTTGATGGTGTATTAAACAAGGGGAGCAAACAGTGTTGTATGGTGGTTCACCTAGGTTAAGGTAAGGTGGAGAGCTGCAGTGTAGGGCGTTCCAAGGAGAGAGAGAGAAAGAGAGAGGGGGGGGGGGAGAGAGACCCCTCAAGTACGGGATCTAGGGCTTAAATACCTTGTGGTATGATCCCAAGGTGTCACGTATCCCCTTCCTATTCTGAAAGCAAGTTGGCTAACCACTCTATTTTATTAGGCTTAGGTAGGGTAATTAGGGTGGCGATTGAACACGTTGATAATTTCTTTAGATGGGACGTGGTACTTGATACTGCAAATGACAATTGTGCATAGGCCTTGCATAACTTGTACTTGATAGCTTATGTTAAGAGGACTTCTTTGAGGAGTTGCTTCAAGGGATCATTCGTGCCCCATATATGTTAAGAGCTATTTTAATAGGCTTGCTCTTAGGGATGGTTCCAAGGAGTGAGAGTTCGAAAGGCCTGTTTGAGGAATAGGGGTAAAAGAATGATGATTGAATAGAATTGTAGGGAAGACATTCTTGATTCTAACGAAGCTAATCAAAAGTGTACTTCAAGAATAAGCAATTACTTACACAACATAAAAGATAATTTTACTTGTGATTTAGTTGATGGTTTTAGTTTTTAAAATGAATTTGTACAGAAGCTTATGTTTATAAAAAACTTTTAACCTTTATATCACCATTTAAGCATATAATTTAAACATTGCAATAGTGGCAACATAATAAAGATGGCTTTCTTGTGGTTTAATATCATATGCCCTCTTCTTCAACCATGTAAGAAACTAGGAACCCATTCCTACATACCTCCCTACTTATTTGAGAGGTTATTGAAAAGCCTTGACTATTTTTGATCCTTGATTATTGAAGCCAAGGGAACAATCACTATTAAAATTGTATTATGGTATTACATCTATCAAATCTCACCAGTGGACAAATCCAACGAATTGTCATAACTTGGAACATGAGGACAAGTCAATGGACCATCATAACTTGAGTACGCCCATGGCCATGAGAATTGCATGCATACATAAGGTTTAGAGCCTTAGACTCCACAGAGTCTCATACTTGAGAAAAGCTCTCACTCATATACTTGTGCGCATAAATCCATATACAGTCCAACCGAACCTCTGCAAAGCCAAATAACATGTGGTACAATGTACATAACATGTCATCTCCTTATTCATTCATCCATCATTACATCCCTCCATACTCCGCATATAATTTATTTTCATCAAAATAACACATATCAAGCATTAAAAATATATTGTAATCAATACTTATTTACCCAGAAACTACTTATCAATACAACAAACTTATATTTAGAACAAGGCATGCATTTCCACACCAACTTAGCATACATCAACATTACAACAGAAAACTCATCAAAACCACAAATTGCAAGGTAATTGGCGGACAATTTAGATATCATCATACACCAAAACTTGAGCTTACAACAACATACACCTTATCTCGTAACATACATTTGCAATTTTGGCAACTTTACCATGACAAGGTATCACTTCCTCATAATCATAACACGCAACCAGAACAACATAGGACAAAGGTATGTAAGACAAACACTGAAGATTTGAGTTCAGTAACTCACAGACAAAACACCTCAATGATGTATCACCTACTAGCTTGAGTTTCCCCTTGTCGTTTTGTCCCTCTCCATCTTCGCCGACTAAACAGTAACAACCATATAAGACCGACTGTGAGACATTTACGAGTAAGACAATCGAATTCTAACAACATGCAGAGTAAACTCTCCACTTAACATTCTTCTTTTCCTTGCAATCCACAACCAACATTTAGTCAGATGTCCGCAATTCATTTCTTTCTTCCAAAATTAAACGACATAGAAAAGTATAGGAATGTTACCAGTTCACAAATCTCACCTTTGATTAAGCTACTTTGCTACATATATACATTTTTTTCCAGCATGCAACTCGACTCATTCGCTCCTTAGGCAAGGGTCGATTGTTGAACCTCGAAAATAGTTTCTCTATTTTTCTCTTTTGTGCTCAAATTGAAGAAAGAAAGATGATGATCATCTTTAAAGAAAGATGATGATCATCTTTTCCTACTTTTCTCCCTTAAATAGTCATTCTCTTATTTACCATTCAACCCTTTTCATGTAAGCACTAACCCAAATTAAATTAAAAAATTGGAAACAAATCATTACATTTTTTTCCAGCATGCAACTTGACTCCTGCGCTCCTTATGCAAGGGTCGGTTGTTGAACCTCGAAAATAGTTTCTCCATTTTTCTCTTTTGTGCTCCAATTGAAGAAAGAAAGATAATGATCATCTTTTCCTACTTTTCTCCCTTTAATAGTCATTCTCTTATTTACCGTTCAACCCTTTTCATGTAAGCACTAACCCAAATTAAATTAAAATATTAGAAACAAGTCATTATTTCTCAATAGGCCTCTTAGAAAAATTAAAAATCATCATAAATGTCAATTCATCCCCCAAAACTTTCAATTCGGTACACACAAGATACCGTAGGATCTAATTAAAACATAAAAAATAACTAAAGGTTCATTGTTCCAATATGGCCAAGTTTTTGATCAAAAAATTGGGTGTGACATGGCGAACCAACAAATCGAGGTGTTCTCTTCCAGGCTCGGATTTTAGATTTAGTGGCCTTTAGGGAAGTTTCTTAGAGACTTAATTCAAAAGATTGAAACAAGGAAATGAAAGGGTTATTTAGTGGGTTCAATGTTTGGAGAAAACCACCAACGATGGCGGAATTGACAACTAGGGTTTGTTGGGAAGAAGAAGAAGAAGAAGATAAGGAAAAAAAAATGAAATAGAGAATAAGTGAAAATGAGAGGAAAATTGTATATCGGAAAAGAAAAGAAATAAAGCAATAAATAATTTAATATTAAAAAAGAAAGGAAATATTTTTTTTTAAAATACGTGGCGTATTTAACGTGTCACGTTAGATGCATGTTACCCCAATAATGACAAAAAAATAAAGGATTTTTTTTTTTTTTTGTAATAACCTAAAAACGATAGTGACATTTTCATAAGTTTTAAAAAGTCAATGACAAAAATGAAAATTTAAACAAAGTTAGAGGACTATTGGTATAGTTTATCCTAAATAATATAATAAAAATTTTTGTCTCTTTTTAATTTTTATATAATATCTTAAAACAATTATATTATGTAAAAAATTACCTTTCAAATTATTATTATTTAAAAAATATTTTTTTAAAAATAATTAATTTAAAAAATATATTTAAATATTATTTCTTCTATCCACATAATGATTAAGACATAATTTAATCTAAATTATTTGTTTGTATTAAAATAAGATGAACAAAAACTACATTATTTTCTAAAAGAGAGGAATAAAGTTGTGATATACTTGCTAAGATGGCTTCGAATAGAAATACAAATGTGCAGGTGTTTGTTGATTTTTCTGAGAAGATGTTTGATGAATTTGGGATTGATAAAGTAGTTGTGTTTTTGTTTGTAATTATTTAATACAATTGATTAGTTTCTTTTAGACACAAAAAAATACGTTATTTGTATTATTATATTGTTAGAATCGTAAAAGTAGTATCTAATATAAAACTTTACTAAAACCAGGATCTGTTATGTCAGAACATCAAGAATAGATAAGAACAAAACTATATGCAAAAACGTACCTGAATCCATTGTTGGAGATTACCGAGAAGGTTTAGATTGTTCAAGAAAATAGTTGGTTTTGATCTTTCAAGAAGATAATTTTTCTCTTAATATAACTTTGTGATGGGGATGGAGAAGATATATGAGATTATCCTATTTCTTGGGGATCATTACCTCTTTAAATAGCTAATTATTAAATCAGTTTTAGGTATTTATAATTTGGCCGATCATCAAATTATAAATACAACTTATGGTATGTACACAGTATTTCCATAGCACTTTAATACCTATGGTACTTATAACATAGTTGGTAACTTAATTTTGTATTACACTTTATAATAGCATTATACACTACATATGTACCTGTCGTAACCATTTTTTGTGAAACGGTTAGTCGACTTGGATTTTGAAAATGAAAACGAAAAGGGGAGTCGCCACCAATCCTTTTTTTTTGATGAGGTGTGATCGGATCACCTTTCATTAATCATTTTAATAAAATCTAGGATTTACTAAAACGATAATTTTTTGGTCTACGAAAAACAGAAAATGAGTTCGGGAGTCGGTTACGCACGAGGAAGGGTTAGCACCCTCGATACGCCCAAAAATTGGTACCTAGTTGATTAATTAGTGTCTTAATGTCGAAAATTTGAAAACTTAAAAATACTTTGACATACGATCCCTTTCTTTGTGAAGAGTTCAAATGTTAAAGACTTTCCCGTCTCGCAATAATGAAATACCACGTCCAGTAAGTTAGGACACAATATCTCGCACTTTGAGACTGGGCTAGCCCTTTATTTAAAATCAATGTATTTTTAATTTCTTTTTAAAAGGATGTTCGGTTAGTTAGAGTGAACGAAGGAAATCGAGACCCAGTAAGTTAGGGTACGTTTTTCCCGAGTTCTCGAACACCGAATATTGCCTTTGTTTTAAAACAGATTCATATTCTGAGATGACAAAATGTGATACCCAGTAAGTTAGGGCACAACACTTCGTGCCTCCGCGAATAAGTATTTTTCAAGATTTATATAGCGATTTAAAAGAGTATTCCGTTATTTAGTTTATACGAGAAAAATCGAAACCCAGTGAGTTAGGGCACGATTGTCTCGAATTACCAAACACGGAATATTTCTTTTATGAAAAATTGTTATTTTTGTCGAGAAAAGGTTGATGCAACATAATTTTGTAATAATAAGATAAAGGATGGATAGATGAATGCAAATTTCGGTATTGACAGGTACGACAAAATGAATATAAACATGAGTATGAACAATAGCGATAAAAGCAAAAATGAAATGAAACAAACAAAAGAAATAAGAGAGGAATGATGAATAAGTTAAAAGCATTTGAAAATAAAGAAAATGGTAGTAGATAAATATTGTGCGACTAAAAAATGATAATGATAATAGAGATTAATGATAATAATACGGGTAATAATTTAAAATGTCGTATGAAAATGTATGTATGTATGCGTATATATAAATAGGTAATATATAATGTGAATGAAGAATGAATAAAAAATGAAAATAAAATAAGTATGTTTAAAAAAAACAATAGGTGAAAATGTAGGAATAATAATGATATAAATAATATTAAAATAATGTAATAAACAAGTGAAAACATTAAGTATAATAATATAAAAATAATAATAATGCTATATAAAGAATATATATATATATATATATATATATATATATGTGTGTGTGTAAAAATAGATATAACATTAATATGATATTTAAAAATGTATATATTTTATATGATGTTAAAAGATACATACATAATATATATTAGGAATAATAATAGTAAAAATAATGCTTAAGTAGATACATAATATAGTTGTTAAAGATATATATGTGACATATAGAAAAACATAATTTTAAAAAGGATGTATATACGATACACATATATAAATAATGTTAATAATAAAACTATTAAAGATATTATATAAATATATACGTATATAAAAATGATAATATAATATATCTATATATATACTAGAAAATATAATATATAAAAAATATATATATATGCATATATTATATTTAGAAAAGTAGAAATATACATAATATAAAGTTTGGAAAGTAATAGTAAACAACAAAAACTAGTAATAATATCATGTGATATATATACATATAAGTATTAAATGAAAAACAATACTAAGGCCCATAAATAATAAGTATGATAATAATAATAATAGGATATAACAATAATAAATACAATAATAAACAACATAAAAAAACAAGAAATAATATAAAAAAGCGAATTAAATTTAAAAAGGGGATTAAATTTGAAGCAACATGAAGTTTTGGGGTCGATTTAAAAATTAATAAAGGGAAAGGGATTAATTTGAAAGCGCGTGCACTACTACCGAGGCCAAAAGGGGAATTTTCCTTACCCTTAAAACGACATCGCAGAAAATAAGGACCAAATCGCAAACGAAATAGACTCTGGGCCAATTTAAGAGAAATTAAAACCCGATTGCGAAACATATAAAAGCGAAAGGACCATGCGCGCAATTAGCCCCTAGGAGCAAAAACAAGCGGATCCTAGGCGGGTCGGGTCGGCTGGATCGGGCCATGCTCAAAACGACGCCGTTTTGGGGCTAAAAGGCAGCCCCCAAAACGACGTCGTTTTGGGGACTATAAAAGGGCCAACTTATTCCAAAAACCTCATTTGTGCAGGTGAGAAAGAAAAAAAGGGGACAGAGGGGGAGGGGAGCGATTTCCGGCAGCAAGGCCGACCACTGTCCGGTCGCCGGACCAGCACGGCGCCACCGTCGGTTGCCGTCGCCACCACCACACCGTGCATGGGCGGAATTCAAAAAGGTATATTTTTATATTTTTTCACTATTTTTAATATATATGTATACATGCATGTAAACAAAAAGGTAAAAAAGAAAAGAAAAAAAAAAACGATTCAAACTTAGAGGATTTAGGAAACCTTTGATTTTGATTATGATCTCCTCCTTGAGTTTCGTTTTACGCTTGATATGTTGTTGATATCTATTCTTTGCTTTGTATTTTAGAACTCAATATTGTTTTTTTATTTCACTAAAATGTCAACCTTACAAATTGTTTTTTATCCGGCTTTAAATAGCCATTCCTCTCCTCTCATCCTTGCTTTATGTCTATTCTTATAAATGCTTGCAGTAGTCTTGGGCGTGCAGGTACAGTGACAAGGGCGGTGGAGGTGACAAGCGGGAGGTGGCGTGCACGATGGGACAAGGAAGAGGCGGCAAGAACTTGGCTAGGGTTTTGAGTTTTCTATTTTGTGTTGAGAGTTTGGGCTGATGTGGGTTATTTGGGTAGTTGGGCTAGGTTATGTAGTGGGTTTCTGTTTGGGTATTTTAGTTGGGTTAATTTGGTTATTGTAATTGGGTAGTGGGGTTTATTTCGGGCCAAAATTGGGCTTGCATGGCTGCCCTCTTTGCTCATTGTCGTAACGAAAATAGAGCAAAGACTTTCGAAAGACTAATTTTGCCCGGTCTCGAGTCTTCACTTCTTTGGCGCTCTTCTTGTAGCTTCATTCCAATCTTGTCGCTTCACTCCGCTTTACTGCTCTATTGTAGCTTCAAAAAGGTAAGGTTTATTTTGATCTGTTCCACTGTAACTTCAGGGAAATAAGATTTGTTATCTTCAGTCTACTCCACTGCAACTTCAGGGAAATCAGACTTGTAACTTTGACCTACTCTACTGCAACTTCAGAGAGATAAGATCTGTAATTTAGCTTCAATCTGTTCCACTGCAACTTCAGGGAAATAAGATTTGCTATCTTCAGCCTATTACCCTACTGCTTAGGGATTTAAGGTCTGTAAATTCAGCTTGTTACCCTACTGCTTAGGGGGTTAAAGCTTGTTATCTTCGATCTTCTTCCCTATTGCTTAGGGTGATGAGATCTGCAAATTCGACATTACCCTACTGCTTAGGGGTTAAAGCCTAGCGGCTTGAATCTGCTTCGCTGCAACTTCCAGAGGGCAAGATTCACCGTCTTTGATCTGTTCCACTGCAACTTCAGGGAGACAAGACTTGGCATTTCAGCCTGTTCTACTACAACTTTAGGAAGATAAGGTTTGTAATCTTCGATCTATTCCACTGCAACTTCAGGGAGATAAGATCTCAGAACTTTGACTCTGCTCTCTATCGCAACTTCGGAGAGATAAGATCTCAGAATTTAGCTTCAATCTGCTCCACTTTGCTTCAGGAAATAAGATTTGCTATTTTCAGTCTGCTCCACTACAATTTCAGGGAGATAAGACTTGTAACTTCCAGCCATTACCCTACTGCTTAGGGAATTAAGGCTTGGTGAACTCAGCTTGTTACCCTACTGCTTAGGGGGTTAAAGCTGGTGAATTCACTGACTCTAGAGACATGACCTGTAGAATCAATTCCATGTTTCTATGCTTATGCCAAATGATTAGGATGCTATGATCGAAATGAATCAAATCCTCCTAACTAGATGTGTTATGAATGTGTCAAGTAACTAGGATGCTATGATCGAAATGAATCAAATGCTCCTAATTAGATGTGTCATGAATGATATGAGAATGTCATTTTTTAATTTGATATTACACGCCCTTGAGTTTAGGGTAATTCAAACTAATTAGTCCTGCTTTGTGTCCTTGTATCGTTTAGAAGCACTTCAGAGTAATATGCAGAACTCCTTTTTGAATATTATTAGTCCATTTATCATCATTTCAACGAAAAATGCTTGAAACAGATTATTGGGTAGACAAGATGGAATTTTATTTTGAGAGTGAAGCTCAAAGTGAACAGAGTAATCTGGATAGCAAATTTGCCAAGATACAAAATGAAAACTAACGAATTAATCAAGATAGCACATTCTGCCAAAATGCAAAGTGAATTAGATAAGGAAATGCTCCAAATATCAACAGTGTGAGCTTTGTTGCACGAATTTCTCAAAGACCCTCTGAACTCGGTATGCGTTTAGAAGACCAAGAGTATTTCGTTGATGCCCCAAGATGTAGCATTTCTCCTCCTTATCAATTCAGAGAAAACAGGATCACTGTATGCCCCATCTTTGATCAAAATTTGAATTGCCCATTCCTGGGTTTTCAACTCAAAACCCCTTTGGTCTCAAAGCGCCCTTTTGCGGGTTTTCGCCTTGGCCTCTCCGTTTTTTTTTTTTTTTTTGAAGTACCTCTTGACCGAATCCGAATTCACGGGATTAGGTAGACTTTTACCATCCATCTCGGTCAAAATTAGAGCTCCTCCAGAGAAAGCTTTCTTTACCACATAAGGTCCTTCCCAATTAGGCATCCATTTCCCTCTGAAATCCTTTTGTATGGGGAGGATCTTTTTCAAAACAAGGTCTCCTTCATGGAATTCCCTGGGGTGAACTTTCTTATTATAAGCTCGCATCATTCTCTTTTGATACATTTGGCCATGACGGATAGCCTTTAGCCTCTTTTCCTCAATCAAGTTCAACTGGTAGTATCGAGACTGGATCCATTCTGCTTCATCTAATTTTAACTCTGAAAGTACGCGTAGGGAGGGAATCTCGACCTCAATAGGTAGAACCGCCTCCATCCCATAAACTAAAGAGAATGGTGTTGCCCCGGTAGATGTTCTGACTGACGTTCGGTAGGCATACAGGGCAAATGGTAATTTCTCGTGCCAATCTCTGTAAGTTTCACTCATCTTCCCCACGATTTTCTTTATGTTTTTATTGGCCGCTTCTACTGCACCATTCATCTTTGGGCGATATGGTGACGAGTTATGATGTTTAATCTTGAACTGGCTACAGACCTCCGCTATCGTGCTATTGTTCAAGTTCAGTGCATTGTCCGATATGATTCGCTCAGGCATCCCATATCGACATATGATTTCTTTCTTTAAGAACTTACTAACTGCCGACTTTGTGACGTTGGCATAAGATGTGGCTTCTACCCATTTGGTGAAGTAATCAATGACCACAAAGATGAATCGATGTCCATTAGATGCCTTTGGCGAGATTGGCCCTATGACATCCATGCCCCACATAGAGAAAGGCCATGGAGAAGTCATGACATGAAGGGGTGAAGGAGGTACATGAATTTTATCTCCATAAATTTGACATTTATGGCACTTCTTGGCATAGTTGATGCAGTCTCCTTCCATAGTAGACCAATAATACCCAAATCTCATGATTTGTCTGGCCATGGTGAAACCATTAGCATGTGTACCGCAGACGCCCTCATGAACCTCTTCCAGGATTTGCTTAGCCTCGACAGCGTCTACACATCTTAAGAGCACCTGATCTTTCCTTCTCTTGTATAAGATCTCTCCATCCAAGACGTAGTCACTAGCCAGCCTTCTTAGTGTCCTTTTATCATTCTCAGACGCCTGGTCTGGGTATTTACGACTCTTCACATATTGTAAAATATCCTGATACCAAGGATGATCATCTTTCTCTTCTTCTTCTTCAATGTTGCAGCAATGAGCCGGGGCCTCATAAATACTCATTTGGATAGGCTTCATATCTTCTTGCTTGTTTACTTTGATCATAGAAGCTAAGGTTGCCAAGGCGTCAGCCATCTGATTTTCATCTCGTGGGAGATAGCAGAAAGTGACATCGTCAAACTCCTCGATTAGCTCAAGAACCAGCCTTCGGTAATTGATCAACTTCGGATCTCTTGTCTCCCATTCACCTTTAAGCTGGTAGATCACTAATGCAGAATCTCGGTATACCTTCAGCACTTTTATTTTGCGTTCTATGGTTGCACGGATGCCCATGACGCATGCCTCGTATTCCGCCATGTTGTTTGTACAGTCAAAATCCAATTTACTGGTGAAAGGATAATGATCTCCGTTTGGGGATACCAAGACTGCCCCGATTCCATTGCCTACAGCATTTGATGCTCCGTCAAAATTCAACTTCCAAGGGTGGCTTTCTTGAGAGTCTTCTTCCATGGTTGCCACGTACATTAGATCCTCATTCGGGAAATCAAATCTCAATGGCTCATAATCTTCTAGAGCTCTACTGGCCAAAAAATCTACTATTGCACTCCCTTTTACAGCCTTTTGATTCACGTAGACTATATCAAACTCAGAAAGCAAAATTTGCCAACGAGCCATTCTTCCGTTCAAAGCATTTGACTCCATCATATACTTCAAAGGATCTAATTTCGAGATTAGCCAAGTCGTGTGGTACAAAGATGTATTGCCTCGCCTCTTGGGTTGTCCAAATCAAAGCACAACACAACTTCTCGATCAGCGAATATCTCGCCTCACATTCAAGAATTTCTTGCTAAGATAGTATATTGCTCTTTCTTTTCTTCCGGTCTCTCGTCATGTTGGCCTAGCACGCATCCCATGGAATTCTCGAACACCGCCAAGTACAAGATTAGCGGTTTATCCGCATAAGGTGGCATCGATCTCGGGGGCATTGGATAGGTAATGCTTGACCTTGTCAAAAGTTTTCTTCGCACTCCTCATCCCAAACACTGGTTATGTTTCCTAAGAGACGAAATATTGGATCACATTTCTCGATCGGTTGTGAAATGAATCGAGCGATGTAATTCGGCCTTCCTAGGAAGCCTCGAACTTCTTTTTGAGTGCGTGGTGGAGGTAATTCTTGTATAGCCCTGACTTTATCTGGGGTCAATCTCAATTCCTTTCTCATGGACCACAAACCCCAACAGTTTTTCCTGACCGGGCTCAAGGTACACTTTGCGGGATTGAGCTTTAGTTGGAACTTTCTTAACCTTAAGAATAATTTCCTCAGGACTTGCACATGCTCTTTTTCTGTTCTGGATTTTGCAATCATGTCATCGACGTAAACTTTGATCTCTTTGTGCATCATATCATGGAATAAAGTTACCATGGCCCTCTGATAAGTTGCTCCCGCATTTTTCAAATTTTCGAATGGCATCACTTTATAACAAAATGTCCCCCACATGGTTACGAATGTGGTCTTTTCCATGTCTTCTGGATGCATCTTTATCTGGTTGTACCCCGAGAAGCCGTCCATAAATGAGAAAAATGAGTAACCTGCCGTGTTATCTACTAGCGTATCAATGTGAGGCAACGGAAATTGTCTTTTGAAATGGGCTTTGTTCGGATCTCGATAATCCACGCACATTCGCACCTTTCCATCTTTCTTAGGGACTGGGACTATGTTGGCCACCCATTCTGAGTACTTGACCACTTGTAAGAAACCGGCGTCGAACTACTTCTTGACCTATTCTTTTATCTTCAACAACACATCGGGTCTCATCCTTCGAAGTTTCTGTTGAATTGGCCTACATTCTTCCTTTATAGGGAGTCGATGCACCACAATATCGGTATTCAATCCGGGCATGTCTTGATATGACCAGGCGAAGACATTCTTGAATTCCTGGAGTAACTCGATGAGGTCTTGCTTTATTTCTACAGTGATACTAGCTCCAATTTTCACCTCTTTTCCTTCTCCCAAGCTCACAATTTCCACCGACTCTTTGTGAGGTAAGATTTGTTTTTCCTCTTGTTCTACCATTCTTAACAAATCAGGAGATAGGCCACAATTTGGGTCATCTTCAAAACCTTCTGTGTCTTCTGTACACAAATCTTGCTCAAAAGGAATCTCTGAGTCATTGGCAATATCGCTCATATCATTGATATCCGGGGACCTGTTATGGATGAAGAAAGAAATCCAAAGAACAATGAATCTAAGAATGTTTTATTCGTATGGTATGATTATGAATGAATTGGAAAGAATAAAAGAATATTCACTCAAGATGATACGCAAAATGCATTTTTTATTGAAATAACGATACTTGGACATATGCCTATTTCATAAAGGATCCTTATTGCCCCTAGGCTTAGAGCAATAAGTTTGTTTCAACATTACTCGAGTTGATCCTAAAAGTTACTGTGGATCTCTCCACGGTCCAATTGTTCAAAACGCTTCCAACGATGTAAGGCGAATTCAAATAAATTCTCTTCGCTTTTTCCATCGGATATAGCATTGATGCCCAAACTGCTCGATATTTCCTCGCAGGGCTCTTTCTTCGTCGATCTTCTTTTGAGTAAATAGTCCTCCCGACACGAATGTTTTGGATACGTGAGGAAAGGTCATTGGTTCCCACTTGACCTCCTCACTGCTTGCAGACGCCGCTCTCTCCTTATCTCTTGCCTTTTTTCCAGCTCTTTCTTCTTTTGCTTCGCATCTGGCTTAAATCCTAAGCCAAAGCAATCTCGTTTTTCCTTCACTACTGGTACCTCGATCCTTCCTTGGAGGCATCTTCCAAGTCCTCTCCCTGGCAAGGCTCCTTTGCCAACAGTTAATCGTAGGCCCATCCTTGTGGTTTTGGATATTCTAGGCACTGGGACCTTGTTTCCTTCGACGATAAATGTAGCATTGACAAATTCTAGTGATCGAAAAGAACACTCTATTGCCTCATCATCTATACCCACGTACGGTGCGTCACTGGTGACAGATGCAATGATGTCTTCCTCAGCGTTTATCGTTACCAACCTACCCTCAGTTACCAACTTCAACTTTTGGTGTAGGGATGATGGTACTGCCCCTGCCGAGGGAATCCATGGTCTCCCTAACAGGCAATTGTATGAGGGCTTGATGTCCATTACTAGGAAGTCCACTTCATATGTGTTTCGGCCGATCAAGAGAGGTATCTCGATTCTTCCCATCACTTTCCTTTCAAGACAGTCCGAATGCTCTCACGACGCTTTGACATGTCTTCATGTGAGAGCTATCCACTAGCAATCTATTTAGCGTGGACAAGGGCGGGACGTTCAAATACTGATCCATTATCAATTAGCACTCCGTGAACGTATATTCTTTGCAAATGAGTGGTGATGTGCGTGGCCTTTGTAGATCCCATACCCCCAGTGGTATCTCGTCGTCATTAAAGAAAATAAAATTATCAGCGCTGATGTTATTGACCAGACGATCAAGTTTGTTGACGGAGATATTATCCGCTACGTATGTTTCATTTAACACCTTCATCAATGCACTGCGGTGTGTCTCTGAGCTCAAAAGCAAGGCTAGTATCGATATGCGAGCTGGTTGTTTGTGTAATTGCTCCACAACGTCAGTACTTACTATGTTTCGAAAATTTTAAGAATTCCTTAGCCTCTTTTTCTGTTACAGGCTCATTGACAGGTGACTCAGGTCTGATCGTTTTCTCTTTTCTTTGTTCAACAACCACGGATTTTCCTTTAGCTGGTTCTACCTTCGTGTCCGGGGTATAACGCCTTCCACTTCGTGTATAGAACCCTTCATCTTGTCCTCCTCCTTCGCAGTTGTCAATCGGGTTCTCCTTTCCCGGATTGTCACATTACTGATCATAGTTCCAAGGCACACTCTTGCTATCTTTGTAAGGGAAAGCAACAGTGTTTCGGATTATGACCTTTGGCGCAATTGGTACTCCCTTTCACTAGTCCTTGGGCGCGATATGATTACAACCGGGTGATTGACCCTTGGACATTGTTAGTTGGCCCTTGCTCTGACGCGCGCATACATCTTCTCTTCTCAGGTCCTCAGTGTATTCAAAGAATTCGATCTCTTTATTTTCTATTAATCTCTGTACCAGAGCCCTGAATTCATTACACTTTTGGATCTCATGCCCTTTCTCGTCATGGAATTCACAGTAGTACTTCCTCCTTCAAAGCTTCTCTTCTAAATCTTGTGTAAGTAAACCTTCTTCCACCATTTTCTTCCACACCCATCTCAAAGGGGTTTTTACCTCCGATACATCCATCTTAGTTCTCGTCCCCCCACCTTCGGCTATCGCGTTTACCCCTTCATCTGAATGACTGGCTAACGGATTTCCAGCCACATTAGGTCCCGTGGGATCATCGAACTTCACAATGCCCATCTTTATGAATCTTTCAACTAATTTCTTGAAAGCCGTGCAGTTCTCAATCGTGTGTCCCGAGATTCCTGCATGGTATTCGCATTGAGCGTTTGCGTCATACCACTTAGGGAATGGAGGTTACATGGGTTTTAGGTAAAACGGGGACACTACATGTGCATCGAACAGGTTCTTGTAAAGCTCTTTATACGTCATTGGGATTGGCGTGAATTGAACCCTTTCTGTGTTAGGCCTTGGGTTAGAATCCTGCCTTGTAGGGCCCTGATGGCTAGTAGTCACCGCCATTGGTTGGCTCACGGTGACTGGCTTGGAATAACTTTTATTGTATATACTTGCATTATTCACTTCGCTCTCTTTCCTTCTAGGAGCCGATCTCTTGGCACTTTCTCCCGCTTCAATTTTCCCACATCTCACCCGCTTTCTATCATCTCCTGGACATCACTATGTCTGAGAAGCTCTTGGTAGCACTTCCCAACATGTGGTTAATGAATGGGGCCTTCAGGGTATTGATAAAAAGCATGGTTGTTTCCTTCTCCAAGAGAGGTGGTTGGACTTGCATCGCTATTTCCCTCCACCGTTGTGCATACTGCCTGAAGCTCTCACTCGGCTTCTTTTCCATATTTTGTAGGGTAATTCTGCTTCCGGGTGCTATATGCATCACGTGACCATATTGTTTCATAAAAGCTTGAGCCAAGTCTTTCCACGAACCAATTTGGGCACGGCTGAGCTGGTTATACCACTTGGCCGCAGATCCGATCAGACTGTCTTGGAAACAGTGGATCAACAGCTGGTCGTTATTGACATACCCTGTCATCCTTCGACAGAACATCGTAATATGAGCTTCAGGGCAGCTTGTTCCATTATACTTTTCAAACTCTGGGGTTTTAAATTTTGGCGGGAGCACCAGGTCTGGGACCAAGCTCAAGTCTTTAGCGTCAATCCCTCCACGGTAATCGCAGGTCTCCATTGCTTTGAATTTCTCTTCAAGCCATTTGCATCGGTCATCAAGTTGCTTTGCCAAGTCAATCTTTTCTTTTTTCTCGCTTCGCCACCTCATCAAGGTCTGCGACAAAAATGGATTAGCCGGGATTGTCTCCCGGAGTGGAGCCCAACCTATAGGGGCGTTCATCGGTACCGAGGCACCGCACGTATTGCTTGGGCCTAATAATGACAGCGCTGTTCGTGGGTGCATCTCTCGTTGAGTGTTTACTGAGGTAAAGCCCGAGGATAGATAGGGTCTTCATTGTCGCCTCTACAAAGTTGTTTTCCCTTTTTCGCGTTCTTTAGCCAAAGAATCGTGCCACTGTCCTAACATATTATTCTCGGGATTCTTGCATTTGCTCCTCATATCTTGTTGGATTTTTGCTAATCGCTTCTTGCATCCGTGCTTGTAATTGCTCTTGCATATCCCTTTGCGCTTGTTCTAATCTTTCTAGTCTTTGATCCATTTCTTTGGTTTTACGGCGGGTATAGTAGCTGTGTTCGGTTGGTTGATTTTCGTTGGTTTCCAGATTAACTGAAATAATTTTCTTAATCAGGGTTCTTTCGTGAAATTTAATGCATATGATGAAATGTAATGCAAATGAATGAATGCAAAAAGTGGCGTTGATTCTAATTCAATTTCGTTAGAAGAACTTCACTAGAAGAAAAGTTTCTTTACATAGAACGGATGATTACATATACGACTTTGCCCTAATGCCTAAAGCCTTGACTTTCCTAAGGAGCCAAGCTAAGTTTCGGCCTCGATCTGATTTTGACTCGTATTGTAAGCTCAATACATCAGCCTGAACGGCCAGGGTTTGCAAGTGATCGGCTACCTCCCGAACCTGAGTCACAGCCTCACCCATGACATAATCTCTATTTCTGATCTGATCTTGAGATTGGAAGAGTTGTTCTCTATTTCTTCTTTCAACTCTTCGATCCTACTTAGACTGGCTTTCAACTCGATTACGGAATTACGGCTACGATGTTGATGTAATGATCTTTCTAATTCAGCCACCCGAGCTCGTAACTTCTCCTTTTCGTTTTGGCTTTCTAATAAGTTCTTTTTCAGAACATCCTCTTGCACTCGGACATCATGAAACTTTTTCTCCCACTGATCGGCTCTAGTCTTTTCCTTTCCAATCTCTTGACGCCACTGTTCTGACGTTTTGCCCAAACCGGCAGTTCTTATTGACTTACGTAGCTTCTTATAATCGGTCTTTAAACTATCCAAGTCTTCCTCAGCTTTGTTCTTCCCTTTCCTTAGCTTTTTGGTCTCTAGCTTATGGATGTCGACGTCCAATCCTAGCCGCATTTTTTCTTCCTCCAATTGCTCTATCTTCTTTCCAAATTCTGAGCTCTTTCTCTCAAGTCTTGCTTTATGATCTCTAGCTCGGATGGGGCTACTCATAAATGCTCTTCTATTGGTGAGTGCTTCCTTGATTCGGCTTAGGAATGTTATCGTTGACTCTCCTACCCCGCCACCACTCATACTCGGGGGTTGTCATCGGGCCTGCGGTGAATCCCTTCATTCTTCGAGTTTGATTCCACGCATCTGATATCTCATGAACTTTTTTCTTATAGCCGTCATCTTTATAAGAGAACTCACACTGAGCTAATCCTTGTGTTGCCGGTATGAACTGCCTCAACCGATACTGCCTTAATACGAGTAGTGGAGTGTATCCAGAAGCCCCCCATATTCCAGTTAGAGGGACCCAATCAAAATTGCCGCATCTATACAAGATCTCGCCAGGGAGAAACCATGGAGCTCTCCATTCAACATTTTCGGCTTGCAAATTCTGGAGGATAATTATCCATTTCTCTTCTGAGATGTCGTCCCGTCTTGATGTGGCCACCAATTCTCTTAATGGAGAATAGTCTCTAGAGAAAACCCAATAGGAAACCTTTTCTGCCTTCCAAAAATGACTATGGAACCAAGCCAAGAGAAGTTGTGCACAACCAATAAATCTTCCTTCACCCGCTCTTCGACATGCATTCAAGGATCTGAAAGTTTCTGCTAGGATTGCCGGGACTGGCGTAGTACCTTTATCAAGTCGGTCGAATAAATCTGAGACAGCTTCATCTACATATCCCAATGCCTTGGGAAAAACAACCAAACCGTAGATACTTAGAGCGAAAACATCAACCCTTTTCTTCAAATCCGGGTGTGCCAAGATCAAGTCTCTCAAATTCCCCCAAGGAATACACTTACTATCCCCTTTTTGCTTGATACGGGCTGCAACCCATTGTTCACTCATTCCCGTGATACGTATCAATTTCTTCGAAAAGGGAGGGACGTTAACAGGTCTCGAATAGGCCCTGTCGACTTGGATACTCGGGCAATTAAGTAAAGCCATGTATTCTTCCACGGTGGGTACTAAATCGACTCCTCCGAAGGTAAAGCAACTGTAAGCGGGGTTCCAAAACTGCGCGAGGGCCCGGAATAAGTATTTATCCACTTTTATGCCAAGCAAATAAGGTAGGTCGCCGTAGTTGCAGTAAAAGAGTTGCTTGGTCTCGTCGTTCCAACTACTCCATATTTCTCTTAGTTCTCGCAGGTCGTTCTGAGTCACACTGATGCGAGTGAAATCCCGCAATTCTGACTCGTATCCCTTGACCAAACTATCACCTTTTTCCTGCTGTGTCTTCTCAGACCATACTCGGACGGCCGCTTTATCTTCCACTCTATCAAGAAACCCTTTTTCCATGTTAAACTCTTCTATTTAGTAACCAAATCGTGAATCAACACCCCTTTTATGATGAGATGTCATGCAACAACAACAAAACACAAGCGAGTCAGTATTAAACTAAGAATAGATATCAAAGCAATCAAGACATAATCAAAACACCTAATCGGGTAAAAACTAGGGTTCGGTGTGGTTCTACCTAGGGGAGGCTCTTAGGGCTCACTACATGTGGTTCGGTTCTAAAGTAAAGGTACCTGAACCAAAGATTCCTCGATCCTCACCCGTTATAGGCTCATACGGACCGAGTTCGATTCGTGGATACATTTCCCTACGCCTATACGGAGGTGAAAACCTCACGAAGACGCGCAGTGCGGATGTATCCCAAAGCGATTCACTATCCTATACAGAGGTGAAGACCTCACGAAGGAGTAGTTTCTCACTTCCACTTAAAAGGGTGTGACCACAACGGTCATGCAATGCGATATGCAAAACTATTTAAAAACTCAAACCAACGCAGCAGGTATTATATCACAAACCACAAAAATAACAGGTGAAAATGCAATGAAAGGATCGTTTATCAAAACCAAATTGACAAAAAGACAAAAGTGAATCAACTTATGGCTCGACTTCTCGAAATTGTCCCCAGTGGAGTCGCCAAGCTGTCGTAACCATTTTTTGTGAAACAGTTAGTCGACTTGGATTTTGAAAATGAAAACGAAAAGGGGAGTCGCCACCAATCCTTTTTTTTTGATGAGGTGTGATCGGATCACCTTTCATTAATCATTTTAATAAAATCTAGGATTTACTAAAACGATAATTTTTTGGTCTACGAAAAACAGAAAATGAGTTCGAGTCGATTACATACGAGAGGAGGGTTAGCACCTCGATACGCCCAAAAATTGGTACCTAGTTGATTAATTAGTGTCTTAATGTCTAAAATTTGAAAACTTAAAAATACTTTGACATACGATCCCTTTCTTTGTGAAGAGTTCAAATGTTAAAGACTTTCCGTCTCGCAATAATGAAATACCACGTCCGATGAGTTAGGACACAATATCTCGCGCACTTTGAGACTGGCTAGCCCTTTATTTAAAATCAATGTATTTTTAATTTCTTTTTAAAAGGATGTTCGGTTAGTTAGAGTGAACGAAGAAATCGAGACCCAGATAAGTTAGGTGCGTTTTTCCCGAGTTCTCGAACACCGAATATTGCCTTTGTTTTAAAATGATTCATATTCGAGATGACAAAATGTGATACCCAGTAAGTTAGGGCACAACACTTCGTGCCTCCGCGAATAAGTATTTTTCAAGATTTATATAGCGATTTAAAAGAGTATTCCGTTATTTAGTTTATACGAGAAAAATCGAAACCCAAAGTGAGTTAGGGGCACGATTGTCTCGAATTACCAAACACGGAATATTTCTTTTATGAAAAATTGTTATTTTTGTTTAGAAAAAGGTTGATGCAACATAATTTTGTAATAATAAGATAAAGGATGGATAGATGAATGCAAATTTCGGTATTGACAGGTACGACAAAATGAATATAAACATGAGTATGAACAATAGCGATAAAAGCAAAAATGAAATGAAACAAACAAAAGAAATAAGAGAGGAATGATGAATAAGTTAAAAGCATTTGAAAATAAAGAAAATGGTAGTAGATAAATATTGTGCGACTAAAAAATGATAATGATAATAGAGATTAATGATAATAATACGGGTAATAATTTAAAATGTCGTATGAAAATGTATGTATGTATGCGTATATATAAATAGGTAATATATAATGTGAATGAAGAATGAATAAAAAATGAAAATAAAATAAGTATGTTTAAAAAAAACAATAGGTGAAAATGTAGGAATAATAATGATATAAATAATATTAAAATAATGTAATAAACAAGTGAAAACATTAAGTATAATAATATAAAAATAATAATAATGCTATATAAAGAATATATATATATATATATATATATGTGTGTGTAAAAATAGATATAACATTAATATGATATTTAAAAATGTATATATTTTATATGATGTTAAAAGATACATACATAATATATATTAGGAATAATAATAGTAAAAATAATGCTTAAGTAGATACATAATATAGTTGTTAAAGATATATATGTGACATATAGAAAAACATAATTTTAAAAAGGATGTATATACGATACACATATATAAATAATGTTAATAATAAAACTATTAAAGATATTATATAAATATATACGTATATAAAAATGATAATATAATATATCTATATATATACTAGAAAATATAATATATAAAAAATATATATATATGCATATATTATATTTAGAAAAGTAGAAATATACATAATATAAAGTTTGGAAAGTAATAGTAAACAACAAAAACTAGTAATAATATCATGTGATATATATACATATAAGTATTAAATGAAAAACAATACTAAGGCCCATAAATAATAAGTATGATAATAATAATAATAGGATATAACAATAATAAATACAATAATAAACAACATAAAAAAAAACAGTAAATAATATAAAAACTGAATTAAATTTAAAAAAGGGGATTAAATTTGAAGCAACATGAAGTTTTGGGGTCGATTTAAAAATTAATAAAGGGGAAAGGGATTAATTTGAAAGCGCGTGCGACTACCGAGGGCCAAAAGGGGAATTTTCCCTTACCCCTTAAAACGACATCGCAGAAATAAGGACCAAATCGCAAACGAAATAGACTCCAGGGCCAATTTAAGAGAAATTAAAACCTGATTGCAGAACATATAAAAAGCGAAAGGACCATGCGCGCAATTAGCCCCTAGGAGCAAAAACAAGCGGATCCTAGGCGGGTCGGGTCGGCTGGATCGGGCCATGCTCAAAACGACGCTGTTTTGGGGCTAAAAGGCAGCCCCCAAAACGACGTCGTTTTGGGGGACTATAAAAGGGCCAACTTATTCCAAAAACCTCATTTGTGCAGGTGAGAAAGAAAAAAAGGGGACAGAGGGGGAGGGGAGCGATTTCCGGCAGCAAGGCCGACCATCGTCGGTCGCCGGCCGACCACGGGCGCCACCGTCGGCCGTGTTGTCACACCACACCGCGTCATGGTGGCTTGAATCTAAAAGGTATATTTTTTTTTATATTTTTTTTCACTATTTTTAATATATATGTATACATGCATGTAAACAAAAAGAGGCAAAAAAAAGAAAAGAAAAAAAAGAAAACCGATTCGAAACTTAGAGGATTTAGGAAACCTTTGATTTTGATTATGATCTCCTCCTTGAGTTTCGTTTTCTGCTCTTGATATGTTGTTGATATCTATTCTTTGCTTTGTATTTTAGAACTCAATATTGTTTTTTTATTTCACTAAAATGTCAACCTTACAAATTGTTTTTTATCCGGCTTTAAATAGCCATTCCTCTCCTCTCATCCTTGCTTTATGTCTATTCTTATAAATGCTTGCAGGTAGTCTTGGGCGGTGGCACAGTGACAAGGGCGGTGGAGGTGACAAGCAGGAGGTGGCAGACGATGGGACAAGGAAGAGGCGGCAGCAACTTGGCTAGGGTTTTGAGTTTTCTATTTTGTGTTTGAGTTTGGGCTGATGTGGGTTATTTGGGTAGTTGGGCTAGGTTATGTAGTGGGTTTCTGTTTGGGTATTTTAGTTGGGTTAATTTGGTTATTGTAATTGGGTAGTGGGGTTTATTTCGGGCCAAAATTGGGCTTGCACAGTACCCATAATTGAAGGCTTTAATCCAATATATATGTATATATATATATATAATATATAATTACTTTATTCAATTCCTTTGTTTGATGAATATTACTTTAGTTAGAAAAGGAATAAAAGAAAGAAAAATAAAGTTGCCCTTATTGGTTTAAAATTTAAATATAAAGAATTCTTAAAGCTTCTAATCTACCATAACCTTAACTTTTATCTTACAGTCGTCACTCTACTTTTTTCTTTTTCAATTTATTTTTAAGAAATAACTATTTTTGGACTTACACGCTACTTTTTTGTAAAAAAAAAAAAAAACTATTTTTGGTATAATGTGTCATGTAATTTTTTAAGAATTTTTTGGAAATAAATTTTTTTTATTGAAGTAGGGTCTTAGCTTCTCTTGATTCAAATAATTATAATAAATTGATAATCCAATTTAAAATCTTTTAATGTAAAATTTATGTTTTGATTTCAGCTCTGTTAGCGCCAAAAAAATTGATCCCCAGCTAATCAATTTTAAATTGTTCAATTTGGATGCTTGGAGTGGGCCATGTGTAGATGGTCAAAAACAAACACACACTCCTAAGGTTTCAAAACTTCGAACATGCTTAGGAAGAGAACAATAAGCTCTTCAAATAAGCTGAACTTGGGCCAGTGAGCTTCTTATCTTGTTTAACCGAGCTTCAAACCTCATTTGGGATGATTTGCTTTTGGACAAATCTTAAACTTTTACATGAATTTTCATTTAATATGCAATTTGATACATAAATTTTGATTTGATGTAATAGTACACATAAAATTTTGGTTGTAGTTCAAATATATATATGAAACTTTAATTTTGATTCAAATATATACATTTAAAGAAATAAATACATCAAATGATTTTTATATTGGATAAATATAATTATTAGTGTGTGCGATATATAAATATAAAACTATGTTATATGAATAATATTGTTAATAATTTATGAGAATTAGATTAAATCAAAATTTTATGTACAAAATTGTACATTCGATTGAAATTCATGTATAGTTTTGAGATTTATTCCTTTATTTTTCAAATGTTAAATGCTTTTGGACTAAAAATTTTAAAATGAAATTATTTTTGAATTTCTTATTTTAAAATACTAATAATCTTAATTTAATTATTTGTAATATTTTTTAGAAAGAAAGTTTTAAAAATGAAATTTGATCCATCCCGGAGGCAATAATTGCCGGCCAAAGTCCTCCTTCCAATTGCAATCATCACCAGACTTCACGGTAGTAGTGTGTCCTCTTGTCCAACTCTTGCAATGCTCGACTATAGCTTGCGTATTATAGTCCAATGACCACGCTCCAGTATGCGTGCACTGGGATTATAAATCAACACAATTAACTCAAATATCTAGCGGTATGCTGAAAGTGTGATAGATCGAGTTGTAATATTTGCAGTGTTACAATAGAACATCTAGGTATTCCAAGGATTGAACCCAAGAGAGTTTGGAGACAAAGTGATCCCTATGCAACAAGCACGCAAATAGAAAGTCTAGCTAACTACTTGCTAAGTACTATATTACAACAATTCATAATCACAGATAATTACACTAAATTAACTAATTAACACTAAGAAGGACCAAATTGTAACACATGAAAAATTACACAATTAACAATTCAAGGAATACAAGCGGTTGGTTGATTTCCATGTTGTTGATTAGTCTTTTGATTAGGGATCTTAAACTTCTAATTGGTTCAATTTTACCTTTCAGTCATCATTTCATCAAATTAGATGATTTAGTCCGATTTAGCTTTCGACCTCACTAAATTAACTCGGGACAACCAAATTGGTGATCAATAGGATCTCCTCTCAATATGTTAATATATACAGTAAGCTAAGTAAAAACTATCGTGTATTGGAAAAGGTATTCTGTATTATATCTGTATTATATCTGTATTATCTTCTTAAACTGTACAATACTGGTATTTATAAAATATGTGAGCTAGCTGTTGCTAGTAACTGCTGCTAACAACATAACAGTTTTGGAATAACAGAATAACAACTTATACTAATAAGGTCGTTACCACTATACTCTAACATTCACCCATCTTTCCAATAGGCAAAACCCGAATAAGACTTCTAAACCTAGCAAAGGATGAAACAGAGAGTGGCTTGGTAAGAATGTCGGCAACTTGATCACACGCAGGTACCTTACCAACGACAATAGAACCATTAGCAACTTTCTCGTACAAAGAACAGATCAAGCTCCACATGTTTGAATTTAGAATGTAAGACAGGATTAGCATCTACAGCGATTGCACTAGAGTTGTCACACTAAATAGTAGGTGGATCGACAGAGTGAAGTTGTAATTCTTTTAGCAACAAGACCAACCAAGTAACATCACTAGTAGCTGTAGCAAGATTTCGATATTCAGCTTCTGCCGTGGACCGTGAAATGACTTGTTGCTTCTTGGAACACCAAGAGACTGGTGTGTGTCCAAAATACACACAGTAACCCGTTGTAGATCGATGATCATCAAAATCCATCCCCCAGTTAGCATCGACATTGTAACACCCTCCACCCGTGTCTGATGCTAGACAGGATACGAGGCATTACCAGACTTAAACATAAATAGTCATGCAAACCGAGCCATAAAATTTCATTCATATTTTGAAACATTCAATCACATGCACATAGTCCCTTATTTGGATTTACGAAGCCCAAAACATACTTTAGAAAGAGTTCGGGACTAAACTGAAAACTGTGGAAACTTCTGGGAAAACTTAAAAATTTTTATCATGGAACAGGGTCACATGCCCGTGTGGACACAGGGGCACGCCCATGCACTATCGACACGCCCGTGTCCTCAGGCCGTGTAACTCTCTGTTTATGGCGTCAGTAAATAGATTGAACCACACGGCCAAGCCACACGCCCGTGTCACCAGGCCGTGTCCCTCACACGGTTGAGACACACGGCCGTGTCTCTGCCTGTGTAGCCAACACTTGGGCTATTTTCCAAGCCTTCGTGTTACCCTTAATTCCACATCTCATTACACACATTAAGGACACATTTCATGGCAATATTTTAATGATTAAAAACCCTTTATTAAGACATATTCTTAACATTAACATGTCATCATTCACATATTTCGCATACTCGTGCAATTTCAAGTCTAGATGCAACCATCCATATCTATTAGTCTTACTAATACACCACATTTACTAATAATCTAGAATTATCCACTTATCACTTATTTCATTAGACCTTAAGCATTCAAGTTCAATCAACATCATCATCTTATTTCCATGTCATGCACTTTCTCATAGCAATGACTGGTTCGATTGGTCATGAAGCATTCATTATACACACATGTTATACATTAATCATGCGTTTTCAACAAGCATATTCACATTACAAGCATTAGAACTTAATATGGATAAATAGGCTTACAAGCCATAACCATTATAAACCACATCTCATCGCTATATACAATGAATCAATATAAGCCAATACATTTGGCTAATCATAACAACATCTATCATAAAACTAAGTCCCTATACATGCCACTCACTTGAAATCTCTAGTATATATATATATCAATACTCCAAAGGTGATGTCTCGATAGTTGATGCTGCCTCCGACGGTCTCTAACCCCGAGCCGACCTGACAATACTAAAAGAAATGGAAAGGAGCGAGTAAGCTTTACACTTAGTAAGCTCGAATGAAAAATAATAAGCAATGTAATAACATGCTATTTTCAAATTCTTTCTATTTATTCAAAGTCTAATTAAGCTATTTTCTCGAGTCGTAGTCATTAAATTATTTATATCTAAAGCTACGGAAATCTAAATTAAGATACACTAATTTTTCCTGAAACTAGACTCATATATCTTTTTACCATAAAATTTTTAGAATTTTTGGTCTAGCCAATAAATACAGTTTATTCTATAAAGTCTCCCCTGTTTTGCTGTTTGACAGCTTTGACCTTTCTTCACTAAAATTTATTTATCTCATAGTACGGGACTCGGATGATGCTCCCATCTATTTCTATTAAAAATAGACTCATTAAATATTTTAAGCATATAAATTATAACACATAATTATTTTGTTTACAATTTCTAGTGATTTTCCCAATTCAAAATAGGGAATTTCAAACTCATTCTGACTCTGTCTCACAAGAATTCAAATATCTCATAATAATAAATTCTTTTGCTTATACCGTTTCTTCTATGTGAAACTAGACTCAATAAGATTTAATTGCATATCTTATTCAGTCTCTAACTTGATTTCCACAATTTTTGGTGGATGTCAAAGTCGGACTATTGCTGCTATCCAAAACTATTTTAGTGCAATATGATAATAACTATCATAAATTCATTTTCAACGAATCATGAACTCACCATTTCATGGATTCCATGTTCAATTACACAATGTAAGTTAGCATGCTATTGCAATAAAGTTCATAATCATAATTCATACATCTTAGCTCACTGAGGTCTCGACATTTCAAAGTCTCAATAACCATAAGCTTAGTGTACATACCTGTACCCTTTCAACACTTTTCACATATTACCCCTCTTCTTAAACATAATCTTGAATGACCCATTGGACCACCCGGAATACTGAAGGACATTCGGGATTATCATACACCAAATAGAGTTCCAAAGCTATGTCCCTGACATGGTCTTACATGGGTCTGCATATCGATGTCATATCCCAGATATGGTCTTATACAAAGTCTCATGTTGGTGCCGATGCCATATCCCAGACATGGTCTTACACTAGCACACATATCATCGCTGATTCCATGTCCCAGACATGGTCTTACACTGGCATACATATCAACGCTGATGCCATGTCCTAGACATGGTCTTACACCGGCTCTCATCTCGGATGCCGATGCCATGTCCCAAACATGGTCTTACACGGGATCTCATTAACCATGGTGTCATGATATCTGAATCCTAAGCATTCCTCAGGGTCCCCCGAGATTTTCGAGATACAATGCTATCATCAAGATTCCATTGAATCATCACAACCCAATTTCATTAGGGCATACATACATGTATCATATGATATCAAATATTAAACACATAATAATGGAATTGTTGAATTACTTACACACAAACTTACAAATCATGTAATATCAAACAATAAAATTCAAGTATAATATTGCATTATTATTATCACACGAACTTACCTCAGCACCAAAATAGCAAAAAGGAACCTAATCGTCGATTTTCCATTTTTCACCCGATCTAGGTCCAATCCTCGTTTTCCTTAATCTATAATATCACATTTAGTCTAATTATTAGTCACATTATTTAATGTGATCCAAAAATCATATTTTTACAAAATTACATTTTTACCCCTAAACTTTGTCAAAATTACACTTTTGCCTCTAGGCTTGTAAAATAATTTTTATTCAATTTTCTCACTCTATAGGCCTAGTCAAACCATTTTCATAACTATAAAAAACTATAATTCTCATCAAAACACCCTTTTATACCATTTTTACAACTTTTACAAAATGGTCCTTTCGGACGTTTTCATCGAAAATCGCTTAGTAAAAGTCGTTTATTTAACACCCAACATTCATTTTCTACCATTAGACATCAAAATGCATGCATTTCACACATGGTCAATTTTTAAACATGAATCCTAGCTTAAATAAATGGTAGAAATAGCTAGATCTTGTTACGAGGATTGCAAAAACGTAAAAATCATTGAAAATGAGGCTAGAACAGACTTACAATCGAGCTTGGAAGCTTGAAAAACCCTAGCTATGTCTTCTCCATGCAAGTTTCGGCCATGGGGAAGAAGATGGACAAAAATTGGCTTTTAATTTTGTTTTTAATTCATTTTAATTACTAAATGACTAAAATGCCCCTAACTTAAAAATATTCTATTTCACCTATTTCATGTCCATTTTTGTCCAAAAAATTAACCAATGGTCTAATTACCATATAAGGACCTCCAATTTAAAATTTCATAACAATTGGACACCTTTAGCATGTAGAACTCAACTTTTGCAATTCTTACAATGTAGTCCTTTTGACTAAATTGAGTGCCCAAACGTCAAAATTTTCGAATGAAATTTTCACAAAATCATTCCGTAAAATTGTAGACCATAAAAATATAATAAAAATAAAATTTTTTCTCATTAGATTTATGGTCTCGAAACCACTATTCCGACTAGGCCCAAAATCGGGATGTTACAGGCATAATCGACTAAAGAAAGCCAAGCAGATGGATGAAAAACAATCCCATAGTCAAGGGTACCACATAAATACTGCAAGATTCATTTCAATGCATCCATATGAACAGTAGTAGGCGCATGCATGAACTGACATATGCGATTTACCGCGTAGGCAATATCAGGTCGAGTCAGGACTACATACTGTAAAACACCTACAAAACTTCTGTATTCAGTAGGGTCAGAAAGACAATCTTCGTCATCCTTCGATAGAGGAGATGAACTAATCATAGGAGTATGAACATTCTTTGCATGAGCCATAGAACTCCTGTCTAGCAGATCGCGAATGTACTTTAGTTGGCATAGATGAAGACACCCTTCGGCGGAACGAGTAACCTCAATCCTTAGAAAGTAATGGAGATCACCCATATCTTTAAGTGAGGACTCCTTATTCAATTGCTGAACAAAGCTATTTATATAGTAGGCAGGCTTCCAGTAATAATAATATCATCCACATACACAAGAACATAAAGAGTGGAGTAAGGTGTAACTTTAACAAATAAAGACGCATGAGACTTTGATAGAAGAAAACCAATAGAAAGGAGAAAGCACTTCAATTTATCAAACCAAGCACGCGGAGCCTGACGTAGACCATACAAAGCCTTCTTCAGACAACAGACCAAAGGTTTGCCATCAGAACCATATTGAACATACCTTGGAGGTTGTTGCATAAACACTTCATCAGTAAGATCACCATTTAAAAAAAACATTATTCACATCCACTTGACGAAGTTGCTCATGCTTGGAAACAACAATAGATAGAATGATCTGAATAGTAGCGGGTTTTATTATTGGACTAAATATTTCCTTGAAATCACACTTAGGTACCTGAGAACATCCTTTAGCTACTAACCGAGCCTTACGACGTGCAATCGTGCCATCAGGATTTTTCTTCACTTTGAAAAGCTATTTACATCCGATCACTTTATGATTATTTGGTAACAGAACAAGTTCTCAGGTGGAGTTATGAATGAGGGAATCATACTCAGCCTGAGCAGCGATAAGCCATTCGGTGGTAGAAAAGGCTTCCTCAATCGTGTGAGGCTTAACAGCTTCAACAGACAAAGCCTTAGGTTTAAAAACGCTAGCCTTAGATCGAGTAACCATCGAATGAGTATTTGCTAGGGGCAAAGGATCTGACGGAATAGTAGGAGAGATAGGAATATTAGAAGAAACCATGGTTGGATTGGGTACACCGTCGTTGTCAGGTAAAGAAGAGACAGGACAACGCTTATGGGCAGGGCCCAAAAAAACCTGAGGAACTTCAGAGTTAGAGGGCGAGGGACAGAAACCAGGAGGTGAGTTCATCTTAGGGGGTTGAGCGGATGAGGACTTTGTGGTTCGAGAACATACAAGCTTAACAAGAGGAACATATGTCGGTGAGAAAGAATGACCGGACGAAGATATGGAATCTCTCGTAGCAGACGTAGGAAATAGAAAACCGTGTTCATCAAACACAACATGACGAGAAATAATGATTTTACCATCCGGTGTGAGACATTGATACCCTTTATGTTGGGAACTATATCCCAGAAACGTACAAGGTTGAGAACAAAAATCCAACTTGTGACGCAGAAAGGGACGCATATACGGAAAATAGCAACACCCAAACACTTATAAATGATCATATGTAAGATCTTGTCCATGCAAAACCTTGTATAGGGATCGTCCGTTCAGAACCGAGGTAGGAAGACGATAGATGAGATAAATAACACAACAAAATGCATAGCCCCAATAATCCATAGGAAGATTTGCTTGAGCCAAAAGTGTAATACCCATGTCGACAATATGCCGGTGTTTGCATTCAGCCACCCCATTCTGTTCAGATGTATAAGGACAAGACAGTTTATGAATTATCCCTTGAGTCGCCAATACTGACGTGAAAGCGCAAAACTCTCCTCCCCAATTACTCTGAAATTGTTTGATATTTTTCCTAAATTGAGTTTTGATTAATTTTTGAAACTGAATAAAGTAATCCACCGCCTGGGACTTTTGACGAGTAAGATTAATCCAAGTAAAACAAGTGCACATGTCAATAAATGAGACATAATACCAATTATGTCCACAGGCAACTGACGCAGGTCCCCATAGGTCGGAGACCACTAAAGCAAAAGGATCAGTATATTCAGTAGTAGAGGTTAGAAAGGGCAGTTTATGAGATTTCCCTTTTTAGCAAGCAGTACAAAAATTATCAAGACACACTTTATTGGAAGCAATATTACACTTATCTAAAACATATTTAACAATAGAAGCAGATGGATGACTAAAACGCTTGTGCCACAAAGTAAAATTATCATAGCTGGCAGTACAAGTCTGAAGTCCAATGTTGGCAATAAAAGGAGACACAACAGACGGCCCAGACGCAACTGACGAAGAAAAATGATAGAGCCCATCACCAATGTGGTCCCTTAGCAAAATTTCCTGAGTCTTGATGTCCTTAACAACACAATAAGTCGGATGAAATTCAAAAAACACATTATTATCAGTGGCAAATTGGGACACAGACAGTAGATTCTTCTATATGGTCGGTATACACAAAACATTAGATAAGCGAAGTAATTTATTCTGTGTCAAAAACACCAAATTTCTAACAGATGAGATTCTAGTGGAAGTTTCGTCACCCATTAAGAGAGAAGATGTACCTGAGTAAGGTGTAGAGTTATTAAATACAGAGGCATTACGACATACATGATGTGTAGCCCCTAAATCTGGATACCAGGAAGCAGTGCCGACGAGCATAGAGATATTGGAATCAGTACCATCAAAGTTGGAGCCAAATTGAGTGGCATGAATATTAGACCCAGTAGAATTGGATACATCAAACGCATGCAAAATGGGTAGACGAGGGAGCCTAATGCACGGTCAAACGCTGTGTAAACACGAGCCCTCCGTTTGGTCCCCCATAGAACAGACAACCCAGACGCATGAAAATCACCGTCACCGGAAAGCCCAACCTCGCGTCTATGTCCAAGAGAATGACCAAACTCTACACAATTGGACGTTGGCCCATTTGGAAAATTAGTAGCCTATTGTCCAAGTGACGTAAAAGCGCCCCCAAGTTCCTGGTTTGGGCCAGATGGTCTGGCCCATACGGGCTAACCAGAATTAGGGCCATGTTCATGCGGCCTAGTAGTAGCAGGCCCGAACCCAACAGTAGTAGCAGCGACAGTAGAAGGGCCAAGTCGTGAGTCCTGTCCAGGTGCTAAAGGATAAGACACATACCCAGGCCCAAATTGCAACTGTGGCCCAGCATCATTGTGCCCAAATCTATCATCAAAGACTAGAAAGGGGTTAGAAACCCTAGTGGAGCCTAGGCATGTGAGGCGCAGCACAAAAAATTCCACTAGAGAACGTCGAAGGGCTATCAAACCCATCAGGAGCTTGCGACAGAAATGAAAACCCAGTGGCCGAGACTTGACTTAGACGACCGACCGGAGTTGAAGCCCGAACCACCAACGGCTAACCATTATAGTCGCGATTATAGCGATAATAACATCGCTCGGCTAAATGCCCAAATCGGCCGCAAATCTGACATTGGATCGAAAGCCTTTGCCACGACTGCCAGACAGCAGACGACCACCACAAATAGAATCTACCATCAGTGATGACAGAATAGACTCTACAAGATTTGCATGAATCGGCAGTTCTTGAACCGCATGCATTTTTCATGTCTCATGTTCTAACAAAACATCAACGAGATGTTGAAATGGCAGAGTTTCAGATGAGAACGACGCTAAAATAAGCACGACGTCAAACTCCAGAGGTAGACCTGTAAGGAAAATCTCAACTTTTTCTGCCTCCAGGATCCGAGATCTAAAAGCCTCAATCAAGACACAAGTATTTTGAATTTTTGCTACATATTCTTTGATTGAGAGGTTACCTTTCTTAAGTGAGTGTAGATTGTGACGAATGCGAGATAATTTTGCACTTGTGACTGTTGCGAAAAGACGAGTGGTAGTGTTCCAAACATCACACGCCATGCAAGCATTTGTAAATGTAGTGAAGGATTAATAGTGGAGAGTAACTAGGTGGCAAGTAACCGATCCTGTTAAGCGAACGTTGAGGCGTCCGAATTTAGAACGAGAGATCCCTCCGGTGACTGCACAAAATGCGGTGGAGCAGGTAACGTGCCTTCCATAAAACCAGTCAGTTCGTAACCTTCAATGATTAGGCGAATATGTTACTGTCTGAATGAAATTTCCATCATCCAATTTAACAGTGTTATGGTGAGGGAATGATTGAACGATCCGAGCACTAGTGAACGCTGGATAGCTATGCTCGATAGAGGCAGATTCAGCAGAAGCAGTGGTAGTATGGAAGCAAGCAAAGATCAGGTGTCTAGCACCGAGACAACTGATACCATGTTAATATCTACAGTAAGCTAAGTAAAAACTATCGTGTATTGGAAAATGTATTCTGCATTATTTCTGTATTATCTTCTTGAACTGTACAATACTGGTATTTATAGAATATGTGAGCTAGCTGTTGATAGTAACTATTGCTAATAGCATAACAGGTTTGGAATAATAGACTAACAACTTATACTAACAGATTTTTTACCATTATACTCAAACATAGTCTCACCTATCTAAATATTCACCTAGAGACATCAATTCTAAGTGTTGAAGTTTATTTGATTTAGCCCAGTTTTTATAATTTAGTCTTTGTACCAAAACTAACCAAACAACTTTTCCATCAACCAACCACCATATATTTAGTTACCTTACACCATTTTCATGCAAACAACAACCCAACACATACTCAAATAATACATTATAATAGGCACAATAGTAGAGTTAAAGAAAACTTAGAAATTTCTTGGTGGTTACTTGAAGAAGATGATGGCAACAATAATGAAGGTGAAAATACTAGTAAAGATCAGATTTTTATACTTTGAAAAGAAATTGGAACTGAAATATATTAAAGGCTTTGGACGAAAATGAAAATACAAGATAAGTTTGGAGTACCAAAATGTAATTAATACAAGAGCTACAGTAGAAATTAACTAAACTATCAACGAAACCAATTAAAAACCAGAAAAAGCTAAGAATGAAACCTTAAAAGATGAAGGAGACTAACTACTTAGCTAAATAGATGATAAAAAGTAAGATAAAGTTGGTTCCTTTAAGTGTTCAGCCCAAAAGTATTTTTAACACCTGAATACAATCCCAAAATTTGGACACAAATTTCTTTAGAAGTTGTATTTTGATTGGAGATGGTGTTGGACAAAAGACTACCCCTGTAGCAATTTTATCCTCGTCAAACAGTGGTATCGCAACACTGAAGCATGTCACGACACCCTAGACTGTAGTGCACTCGTGCTTGTTGGGGGTCTCGGTGTTGCGACATCACTAGTGTTCGCTTTAATTTCTTCATTTTAACACCTCCAGGGTTATCACAGCCTCAGAGGCTCAGTATCATGACGTTGGCTAGGTGTCTCGACATCCTACCCTAAGTGTTGCGACTCTTTCGACAGCAGGCTCCATGTTGATTTCATGTTGAAGTTTTACATCTTTAAGGTAAAAGGGTTCAATATTGTGACTTTCATAGAATCAATGTCACAACACCACTTTGAATGACGTTTTCCTCAAGGTTGGGCCATCGTTGTCTTCCTACACCAATTAAAACACCTCATTAGGTTCCCCATGGCACCATGTTGCCAATTTAGGTTTCAAAAGGGAAAAAACTCAACCAAAAACACTTATTAATGGTAGAAATTAAAACTCTACAAAAGCATAAAAAACCACTTAAATTGCTTGAGAATAAACTCTTTGAGTGTACTAGAGAGCCTAATTTGACGTATCAAATTATGACAGATCATCCTCCTGTAGAAGCAAAAACTTGATTTCTCTGCTTCTATATTTTCTAGCATACAATCCCAAATAAAAAGGCCATGACCCCTCATCAATGCACAAATCATAAACATTCGAACTATTGTTCATAATCCACTCTTACAAGCTACCTGAATATAGATCTCATTGTCTCTTACAGTTCCCATATAACCTCTTTTACGCTATGACTACACCATAAGACTTTCACTAATGTGACAAATTTGTTTCTGAACTTCTTTACTTCTTGAGCCAAGATCTCCATCGCCTCTTCTTGTGGAAACTTTACTTAACTTTCAGTAAGAAAGTTAATTCTCTCTACAGATCGAAAATTATAAGTATTATTGTAAAAAATAGAATTTATTTTTAAAATGAATTGTCACTATTTTTCAACAAAATATTAGTGCTCAAAAGTGTGTGTAAAAAACCTTTTCATATGTTTACTCATCGTTTTTATTTATAAGGAAACAATACAAGAATATGGTTCGAATAAGGTCTAATTAAATAATAACATTTTTAATAAAAAATACGAGTTCTACTTAAAGTAGAACTAGGGCATGGCAGCATGCCTTAGTATACACTAGGGTTTATCACCCTTTGTATTATCTGGGATTATTTGGGCCTTTTGTTATTGAGTTCAATTATATGTGTTATTTGAACTTTTATCTAACAAGTATAATTTATCCAACTCAATAATTGTTTTCAATTACCCAAAATATTAATTAATTAATTAAATTAAATAAATTAATTCATTAAATAAATTATATTTTCAACCCAATTCTAATTACATTAAAGTCATAACAACTTCACCGTATTAGAATGTATAAGAAGATTAATTTAATTGCCTTATTTAGCAAATCTATGATGACTAATTAATAATTCTTTCTTCTAACTTCAACTATTTAATTAAAATTAATTAAATTATAATCCAAATAAATTAAATTAATTTCTTTGTCATCTTTTGTATTTAATAAGAAAATGCATTCACAACGGATGGTAATACATGTATAACAGCCCGTTTTCAGTGAAATCAGAACAGTGGTTTTGAGACCACAAATTCAAAGTCATAAAATTTATTTTATTATTATTTTATTGTCTATATCATGATAGAAATACCATATAAAAATTTCGTTCAGAAATTTTACCGTTTACATGTTCAATTTGATAAAAAAGGACTAAATCGCGTAAAGTGTAAAAGTTGAGTTCTAATAGCTAGAGGTGTAAAATAGCTATAGAACATTGAAGTGGAGGTCCTTAGGTGGTAACTAGACCATTAGTATGTTAGTGGATGATAATGGCTTGGCAATTTTGTAATTGGAATTAATTTTAAAGGTTAATTTTGGAAATTAGTAAATAAAGGTTAATTAAAATAAAACCAAAATGCCATCTTCTTTCTTCATCTCTTTCAACATATTTTCTCAAGGGAAGAAATCCATTTTTGAGATCTAGTTTCAGCCAAGGCTATTTTGTCCAATTAGGTATGTATTTTGTCACATTTTTGATGATTTCTATGTTTTGGGGATCGTTGTAGCTTAATCTAGCTAGCTCGGGGACTAATTTGCAAAATTTTTAAAATATTAGGGTTTTTACATTGATGAATATGCATGATTTTTGAAGTTTGACGATAGAAAAATGAATAGTTGTTTTTAGATAAACTTTTGTAAAGGAATTTTTGGTGAAATTGTCAATTAGGGACTAAATTGAAAAATAGAAATTATTTTGTGGTGAAATTGTGAAATAAATGAAATATAGGGCTTTATAGGGACTAGATTGATATTCGACTATGGTGGGTTATGATGGAATTTCGTAAATTTCCATTTTTATGAGATAAGGACTAAATTGCAAAGAATTAAATGAATAAGGGCAAAATGATAATTTTCCAAAATTATATGTTGGACTAAATTGAATATATTGAATTGGGTTAAATTTATTCATATAGATCTAGTTAGACCTTATATGGAGTTAGATTGGGGCAAAAAAAAAGTCTCGAATTAATCACCTTCGTATTTACATACACTCGTCTTGGTAAGTTTGTGTAAATAAATTGCATATTTATATGCTTTAATTGAAATATATGTATGTGGAGTGTATAATTGCTATGTATAATTATCGATTGCATATTCGATGACTTACGACGACTACTGAGCCCCGTTTGAACCTTAAGAATTCGTAGGGTACAAATGACATGTCATTAGGGTTACTGATTCTCAACTCGTACGAGCTTACTAATATTTAGCTCGCAGAAGCTTACCGTTACTCAGATCGAAAGAGCTTACCGATTACAGCTCGTAAGAATATACCAATTTAGAGCTCGTATGAGCATACATGTACAGGAGTTGATGGATTACAGTTTAGTACACCTCGTGTGTGCTACCTGAGTATCCAACGATATTCTAAATGGTTCAATGGGCAATGTTCTGTTATGAGATTATACGAGTTTGATATAAACTACTACATGTATTTACATGAAGTACATGGAAGTGATATTACATGATATATTGATATATGAAATGAATGATACATGTATATGAAATGTGAATAATTGTTGAGCTCATCCATGAGTATTGGATATTATGTGTGTTTTACATGGCTAACATGTTGGTGAATATGTATCTAGGCTTTTGGCCATTTTGGTTGGGATATGCTATGTTTGCTTACCTTAATTGTGATTTAAAATGGTAAGTTAAATTTTAAGTTATACGAACTTACTAAGCTTAAATGTTTACTATTATTTTTTGTGTTTTATAGTGATTCGGAAGCTTGTTAGGGTTGGAAGATTTTCGGAGCTATATCACATTATCTATCAGCTTTTTGGTACTTTCAGTTGTTTAATTTCGGTTATAATGGCATGTATAGGTTATTTCGGGCTAATATTGGCCTATGTGTGATGTTGTGGTTGTGACCATATGCTTTGGCTTGTGTTTTGGTATATTTTGCTATGTATATATAAATGACCTTATCATGTTTGATGTGTGGTTTGGTATGGTTAATATGTGAATTAATTTATGTTTGATGGATGACAAATTAAATGGTAGTTGAATATGCATATGGATATGTATTATAATTTGGAGTGATTTAGTACTTGTTGTGGAAAGCACATATGTATAATGATATTAGTTTTGAATGGTTAGTATTGGTGTTTTTAGTGCACAAGTTACAAGTGACTTATATGACCATTTGATGCTAGAAATCAAGTACATAAATGGTACTAAATGGTATATTTTGATTAATGGCCTACATGGTAAGTTTTGGTACAAATATGCATATAAGTTAGTTAAACAATTGAATATATTGAATGTTTAGATATACATGTTATAAGTTGTCATTTGAGGTGCCTAAGGGCATATTGGTTGTATGTGAAGATATTACATGTTTAAGGCTTGATTTTGGCTTGTTTTGGATGCCTATTTATGACTTGTGTATATGCAAAATGTTGAGTTTAGGTTGGTGCCAAATTAGGTGAGAAATGTGGCTTGTAAAGCGGCTTATTTTCGTCCACACGGGCAAAGACACAGGGGTGTGTCTCAACCGTGTGTAGGTGACATGGCCGTGTGTCCCTTGTAGCTTTATAAAGGTTTGCAAGTCAAGTTGTTACACGGCCTAGCACACGGCCTAGCACATGGGTGTGTGAGGTTACTTCGAAAGGGTACATGGCCTGGCACACGGGCGTGTGGCTTGGCCGTGTGACCCAAGTCAGTAAGTGACACGGGCACAGACACAGGCTGGGACATGGTCGTGTGTCCCTATTTCGAATGTCCACACGGCCTAAGACATATGTGTCTCTCTTGGCCGTGAGAACTAAGTCAGTGAGTTACATGGGCACAGACACGGCTTGGGACACGGCTGTGTGTCCCTATTTTGAATGTCCACACGGCCTAAGACACGGGCATCTCTCTTGGCCGTGTAAGTTACACGGCCTGGCCACACGGCCGTGTGACCCCTGCAGCTTTGAAATTTTTCCATGTTTTCTGAAAAATTCTTTAAGTTTCTGATTTAGTCCTGGCTTGTTTCTAACGTGTATTTTGGGCCTCGAGGGCTTGTATAAATGATAGTATGTATATTTTCGATTGGTTTCTATTATGAAATGTTTGAAATTTCTGTTTGTTTGATATGTAAATTTTGGTAATGCTTCGTAACCCTGTTTTGGCGATGGATACGGGTTAGGAGTGTTACAATATGCGATCTATTTCTCTTATTTATTATTTTCATTCTTTCCATAATCTATCGATTCTCTATGCAATACGTTTCAGGTTATCTCGATCTAGTGAATGAACCAATTGGACGTATATAATTAGTGCTCAACTAATTTATAATTAAGTTTCGACTCTTCGTCTATTAGTTACAACTTAATCATGGAGTCATTCCACTATAGTACCATGACTGTACTCTCCCTATTATGTATGACTACATCGGCACTTTTCACTACTTGTCATCCTATTTTTTAAACATTTTTAAATTCAACTATTGGATTGAAATATGAAAAAAAAAATCTGGTTTTATTTTTCGAACACATTGGTATAAATAAAAATAAAATTATCCTACTTAGTTACTTTTTTTAAGAATAGGATTTTTAGCTTATTTTTGCCAACATATCATATTTCTTTGTACATTAAAAAAAGGACGCAAGTGATATTTTCATAAGTGTGTTACCTTTATAAGATATTCTTAATCTATTGGGATGAAATTTGTTCTCGTAATATAATCTTATTTTATCTTGCAGTGACCATTACATTTTTTTATATATAAAAAATCAACTACTAACACATTGTAATTAAATCATTTGTCTTATGACAAATGACCCATGACCACGTTTCTTTTTCATCAATCATGTAATGCTAATGGGAGGATATCATTTACCTTTTATTGGGCTGTGAATTCCATTGTTGTGGAATGATGCTACATCATGCAGAAGTCTTATACACAATGCATCGGCTTTCGGTTCTTTATCTTTTTGAATTTAGGCTTTCATTTACATAAAGGTATATGAGTCATGCATACATAGTCCATCATCCATTCATGATTAAAGTATGTTACACTATGAACGTCACAAGTGAATAAATCTATAAATGAGTCTAGGATAGATTCAACTGAGGTCCTATCCGATGTATTGTCAGTCTAGACAATGACATCTATGTTTTTATCTTTTGTAAGTCATCCGCTACGATGCTCAAGACAAAGTATCTTCCCAATTGGACTTGATAGACGACATAATAGTCTTCAATTGATTTGCTCAATTTTAATTAAACTACAAACAATTTAGATTATCTACTAATATAAGTTGTTTTCCCGCATTATGATTTGAGCACATAATACAACTTAATATTAGTCAAATATTAGACAATCAATGAGCCAAATTTTGTTTTACATTTAAAAACCATCAATGACATATACAAGTGATATTAGTGTGTAATGAAATTCTATTTTGTTGGGAGCGCTTTTCGTGGACATGGCCTCCTACAGACGTTGGCACTCTTCACTGCTAGTCGTCTAATTTTTTAAACATTTTTTAAATTCAGCAATTGGATTGGAGTATGAAAAATAAAATTGGTTTTATTTTTCGAAAAAATTGATTTAAATAAAAACAAAACTGACCTAATTTGCTAATTTTACCAAAAAATATCATCTTCCTTATTTGTACGTTAAAATATGACGCATCGGTAAAAGGAACTTTTCAAGATGACGTGTGAATTACCAAACCTTCATCCATGCAGGACTGAGAAATATTTGTTTTGGTAATAACCCACAAATATTGTTAATTGATAGAAAAGGGAACGTGAGAAATTGTTGGGAGAGATTGACTTTACAATGCTGTAGTTTGTATTACGAATATTTCTTCTATGATATAAAATAAATTTTAAATCGATAAAAATTCAGAGCATTCGAATGTCACCTTATGACATTCCACGGTCCTACTTAATCAAACCAATAAATCTGTATACATCAAAACCTAAGTATGTGATAACTTGTTAACTTAGAGATAAGTAGGGTTTACCAATTCTAACTACATTTCTACTTAATTTTTATTTTAACTGCAATGAACAGAGAGTAATTTGCTGAAATTGATGCGATTAATTGGATAGGCAAGTTGTTCCAATAATTTACTCAATTTCATTTTCTTTAATTATAAAATTGATTCAACACCTTAATTCATATTGTTAAGTATTTTTCAGTTCCTGCTAAGGTAACTATCTCTCTCAAGAGCTCAAATTCAATGTTTGTTTTATGAATTACCATAATAAAATTAATTAAAAGGGCTGATAGGAATATGAATTTGACATATTCAAATAGAAGTGGATATACATAAATCAGGATCAATTTCTCAAAGAGTCAACAGTGTTGCTAGAAAAATGTTCAATTAATTTATTAATCTAGAGTAAACCAAGGAGCACCCATGTAGGATTTAAGTCAAGTCAATGAGCATTATTTTAATTTTTATTCTCATACCAAAATGTTTAATAAAAAAATCTAAAAATTAATTTTGCAAAATATCATCTGTGAACTGTAGTATAAGTGGTATTATTTTAATTTTTATTCTCATACCAAAATGCTTAAAATATGTTTTAAAGTTTGCATGTATGGCACGTTTTCTTTGTTTTCTTTTTTCTGTTCTTAGTCGCACGTTTCTTCGTTTTTCTTAGATTTGTCTTCTGGTGTTTTTTTTCTTTTTGTTTGGATTTTATTTGTTTTATATTTTAATGAAGAACGAAAAGACGGATTTGAGTATTACTGAAGGAGAAAAGGAAGTACGACAGTTCAAAAGTGGATCTGATTCACTGAAATCGTTTGTATGATTTTTGTTTAGTGGGATGTTTTTTCTTAGCAAGTGTAGTTTATTTTCCGTCAATGCAAAACACTATGACGAATTTTTGGCATCCCTATAGGTGTTTTGATATCAAATTCGGGAGACAAACGTTATTTGCTCAAATTTATCATGAATAGGATATTTACGGAGTCGTTAAAGGAGCTCAATCGAATTTCAATAACAATATTTTGGTTTTCCATTGGTTAGAGGAATGAGGATCCAATGCATGTGCCTTTGATCTTTTCCAATTTCTAGGTTCAAATACACGATCTTCCCTTAGGATTATTCTCTGAAAATGTTGCTAAACAATTTGGGAATTTTATTGGTGTGTTCGAGGAGGACGATGCTAAACATATCAGTAGAGGATACAAGAACTTTTTGCGAATTAGGGTTTGAGTTGATGTTCGGCTGCCTTTGAAGCGTTGAAAGAAAATTATAATTTCTCGTTCTAATCATATCTATGCCAAGTTTCAATATAAGAAACTCACTTTATTTTGTTTCTTGTGTGGTTGCCTTAGGCATAGAAATAGTTTTTGTCCAATTAGGTTGAATAAGGATTTTCAAGAGAAGGAATTGGAATGGGATCTTTCGTTGAGGGAACTGGCTAGGAAGGCCACCACTGTGACTAGTGTTGGCTCCGTGAGGATGATGGTGCAAAATTTTCGGCAAATATCTTTGGGAAGAAATCCGCAAGGCATAATGTTTGGGATAGTAAAATCCCTTATTTTAGGTAGCAAATAAACCCAATCTTAGGGCTAAATCTAGCAGGGAATTCTAAATTGGAAGATAAGGAAAGAGGCAAATTCTTCAATGGGATCGGGTCAGGACTTGATGGTACAAGATTTGGAGGACAGTCAAATAGAGTGCCTTAATAGAAAAAAGATGCCAAGACCAGATACACTTGCCCTCAATCTTTCTAGTTCTTCGGATTCATTAGAGACAAATGTTGAGTATTATCTTGCTCATCGCTCAGGATTATCGGTGACCGCCAATAGGCAGCTCAGTCGGATGAAATAAAACATATATGTTGGAATGTTCATGGATTGGGGAGTTCGTGAGATGTCAGGAACCTTCAGCATTCGATTTATCATCCCCCAATTGTTTTTTTTATTGAGACAAAACTTGGTTTGAGTCAAATGAAAAAAAGTATGGAGGAGACATGGTTTTCATAATGAGATTGATGAATTGGTTAATGGTACAAGGGGAGGCTTTAGCCTTGGATGGAGCATGGGAGTTTCAATAACACTGAAAAGCTTCTCAAAAAATCACATTGATGTGGAGGTAATCGAGGATGTGGATAGTGAGAAGTGGAGTATGATAGGTTTTTATGGTTCACTTGATGCCCAGTTTTGCACAGATTCTTGGAATCTTCTAAAACTGTTAGGGCAGGATCATAGTTTACCTTGGATGGTTTGTTGGGACTTTAATGAGATTTTGCACTCTTTTGAGAAGAAAGGGGATTACCACATGATCAAGGAAGAATGAAGGATTTTTAGGTTACTTTGGCAAAGTGTCAATTGGAGGACTTGGGCTATACGAGTCCATGATTTACATAGGAAAGAGGCCATTTAGTAGATAATAATATTAGAGAAATATTAGACCGAGGGCTTGCAAATTCGGCTTGGTGGGTAAATTCCCTAATTTTTCTATCCGGCATTTTCCACATTTTTTCTTTGATTATTATGCTCTTCTCTTCGCTACTGATCAAGAGGACAAAACTTGGTCTAGACGCATATTCCATTTTGAATCAATGGATCTTGGAAGATTCATGGGAACTTAAAATCTGTCATTTATAGTGTAATGTTGGGGTTGTGCATGCCTGTCTAACTTCTATGTACATGTTTGCAGGAGTGGGTAGATCTTTAAAAAAAGTAGGAGGTTGAAGTTCCAAAGAAACTTCATAGACAAATTTATCATCTTAATAATGCAAACAGAGATGATGGGATTCTCTTAGAGCTTATCAATGCCAAATTTCACCTTAACATGGACATCGACAAGTAGGAACTTTATTGGGAACAATGAGCAAGATAAAATTGGTTGAAATTGAAGGATCAAAATACAACGTTCTTTCATCTATATACATCCCATCGGCGACGTAAAAATAAAATCAAGGGGTTAAAAACAGGTGATAGCTAGGTTACTTCAGACTATCAAGAAATGGCGGATGTTGTAAATGAATATTTTTCTAAGTTGTTATCAACACAAGGAGTTGGCGATTTTGAACATATTTTGATGGGGTTTAATCGATGTATTATAGAGGATATGAAAAAGTTTCTTACGGTTGAATATGATATGGAACAAATTCATGTAGCACTCAAGGCCGTGGCACCAACAAAGGCTTCGGGGGCTAATGGACTGCCAGTCTTGTTCTTTCATAAGTATCGATACTATAACACCCTATACCCGATCCAAATCACTTGGTTCGGATATGAATGTTACAATTTAACCAAATTATCAACCATATTTCCAATTTATTTAATTCTATTCTAGATTTAATACTATGTTCTCATACAACTTTAATCCAACTAATTAACTATCTATAACATTTCCATAGATGAACATCACATGAAACCTCTTACTTTACGATTAGCTAACTAAATATATTAGTTTAATTTAAAAACATACCCATCTACTAAATATAATACACGTAATCTAACAAATTGAATTATGCTTAATTACAACTTTAATCCCCGAGGCAAGCCTCTAAGGATGCCCCTCTATATGCATGATACCGCATCAAAGAAGTCCACTTAGATCCCGCAATGTTTGGCTTAGTCCCTTCCCACATTTTTCATATCAACCTTTAATCTTAAACTCAAGACAAACCACTAATAAATTCAAATGAACTTAATGAGACTCCATACATCAATTATTAATTAATAACTCTTGATATCACGAGTATAAAAATTAATGAAATAATTAAAATCCTTGAGTTTCATATGAGTTTTTGCAATTTTATGGGCGCAGACAACTCCTGTACGTTATTCTTGAACAAACCGTTGGTGGATATATCTGTGGGAAGATTTCTCTAAGTTGTACGCATCTCGACGACTCTTACAAGAGACCTAAACTTCATCTCAGATTCAAGGTTTTTCTAACTTGATAAACTTATTGGATATCTCGTCTCTTGAGTTGACATATGTATCATTGGTTAACTCTGGCAGACTAGTACACATTTCGTCGTAGTGGCGGATTCTTACCCATTACTCTTCATTTTCTATAATTTTCTTATAAGGACATGGTATCATTCAGACATCTTCGTGTATATAGTGCATCTAACCTAGATACCTATCAGAAGGAAACCCTCATGTACTTATCCTTGATAGGAGGCTTTTAAATCAATTGTTTGGTGGACTGTCGTATGAATAAACCCCTTTCTTGCGGAACCGTATAAGATAGTCCTAATGGACTTTCCTTCAACATGATAGCCCTTGAGCATATTCCAGTCTTCAACATAGTCATTGGCGAACTTCTCCTTAATCAAATAATCCTTAATGGACTTCCAAAGATAAGTAACCCTTGGCAGACTTTCTTAGAGGAAATAGTCCTTACGAACATACCCTTCATTCTATAGTCCCTGGCAGGTTCTACAAAATAGATAGACCTTGGAGGTCATTCCACATAAGATAGCCATTGGCGAACTTTCCATATAAGATATTCCTTGGCATACTTTTCACATAAGATAGTCATTGGCGGACATTCCACGTAAGATAGCCTTTAGCAGACTTTCCACGTAACATAGTCATTAGCGGACTTTCCAAATAAGATAGTCCTTGGTAAACTTTCCACATAAGATAGTCCTTGGCAGGCTTCCCTTTTTCTAATGACCTTTTTTCCAGGAAACACTAGAAATAAAGTCTAGAGAATCGTTTCACTTTCTCATAGTCAATGTTGGCTTGTTTATTACTTGTGGCAGACTCTTAATGGTGGATACATATTTACAATCAATCTGAAGGAAAAATCCCTTTTTCCACGTATATCCACGTAGAAGATGCTTTTGCATATTCCTCTTGCCTTCACATCTTGGTTGGACCTCTTACCAGCAAGCTTGCTAGCATTCCTATAGAAGCCATAATTGTAACAACCCATTTTTCTGTTGTGTAGAAAATAGAGGTTTCGGGACCACAATTTTGACGAGTGAGTTCGTAAATATTATTATTTAATATTTACAAGTCAAGTATTTTGATATAGTGAATTTTTTATTCGATAATTTTATTTAATTGGAAAATTAGTTAACTACAAGTGGTTCGATCCTAAAGTTAAGTGGTTTTGGATAAATGAGGTATTGAGATCTCGTTTTTGTAAATCGAGCCCATAAATATGTTTATTAAATATTTACAGAGTTACTGTATAGATGTATTAAATTTTGGTCCAGAAATTTGAATGATCAATGATTAATTAAGGTACAAGGACTAAATTGTATAAACCGTAAAAAAATTAATTCTATAGAGTCCTATTAGCTGTAATGCCTAAATAATAATTGTTGGGATTTATGTGGCAATTTGGAAAATTTAAATATGAGTGCACGGTTTGGAATTTGTTTCGTTTAAAATAAAGTAAATTTATAACTTAAATTATTGTATGTTAATATGTAAAACAAATAAAAAGTCATCATATCTTTATTTGGTTTTCACCATCGAAACATCAAGTTGAAGAAGGAGAAGCCATTGTCGAGCTTCAAGAAACCTTAGACCCTCTTGCAAGGTAAGAAAATCAATCCCGTTTCTTATAATTTTTATGTTTTCGTGATCGTTGCAACTAGGTCCAGCTATCCCATACCTCCGTTTTCAAAACTGTTAAAGATTTTAAAACTTGCCATTGATTTGGAAGCTATGAAATGTTTAAGGACTATTTTATAATATGATTTTGTTAAATTTGAACATAAGGACTAATTTGTTAATATCATGAAATTGATATATAATTTTAGTGATTTTTATAATAGGTGGCTGTATTTGAATGTATTTGAAATTTGTTTAAAATTTGAAGTCCAAATTTGAAAGTCATGATAAGTTTGATTTTAAGGACTAAATTGAATAAAATGTAAAATTTTAGGAAAATTGTGTAAAATGAAATTAAAAGATTATAAGCATGAATTTGATTATTATTATGAGATTGGTATTGATATTTTGAATCTTAACTATTATATAGATCAAGTTTTTGGCTTAGGCGAAAAATAGAAAATTGCTAAATTATCCTTAGTATCTATAGCGTTACCGTTTTATCAGGTTAGTTCATACTACCTTCCGTGGTTACAAATTGTTATTAAATGTTGTTAATTATTTTTATATAAACAGATGAAATGGAAATCAAACTATGTGGTAATAAATTGAATTCTGAGATAATACCGATGGACCGAGTAAAAGTCTCATACGCGAGGTTTCTAAGTGATTCCCATTCTGGACCGAGCTCCAGCATCTATTGTTGACTCGGATATACATGTGTTAAAGGTTTAACCTGGACTGTTTGCATGTATTTATAGCGTTGGTTAGGCTATTTTTTCTGCATTGTCAATGGTTTAGCCCAGACGGGTGACTTGACACGTATATTTCTGTATACGATTAGCTCAGATGAGCATCAAATGTTACCGACACTTGTGTATTGAATTACTTTTACAAAGTTCCATCGGTAAATAAAGGATATATAGAGTGAATTTGTAACGTTAATGGGGATGTAATATGAGCTTTGAATATTTGTATGTTCGTTACTTATTGACCCGGAATTGTTGAACTATGTCATGATATGAATAAATATGACAAGGATATCGGATACCTCCAGAGGTACCAACATCCAGAGTAATGAACTTGCACAAAAGATATGAAATAAGCTATATCCACAAGTATATGAGTCAAGTTGTAATATAGTTACAATGAAGTAAGTGAGTACTTCGAGGATCGTACCCAAGGGAGTCGAGTACTAAATTAATCCTAATAAAAACAAAAATAAATCTAATTAGTACTTTAAATAAATTATATTATGAATAAACACAAAGACATATTTTTGGGGGTTTTTATAACAAAAAAGAAAATAACATAAATAAAGATACTTTGGGAAATTAATTTTATAAACTGAATCAGATCTAGGCATGGGCGATTAGCTTGCTTTGGTAATCATAACCAACTGTCACTTAGGGTTTCTATTCAATCAAATATTCATCACCTTAGCAAGATCTCTCAATCTTCCACTAAATTGATGAGTTAACAAGAACTACTTATCTCTCGACCTCAAGGTCCAGATCGGTTTGGGGCTAAGGTATTCACCGATGGGCCATACTAATTTTGTGTTAATTACTACCTAAATGACTTCCTAGGGTCATCAAGCCTAGGATTTAAGCTCTTCCTCTCCCAAACGACTGATCTTCTAAGGAAACCCTACACAACACTTAATTAATCATACCTCCACTCGCTAATCCCCCATAAAAAGATTAGTTAGCCATGGATTTCATAAACACAATAAACTTGATGCTAAAGATAAACATGAATAACAAATCAAGATAAAAGATTTAAGAGAATCTTGAACTGTATTGAATGAAGTGCAGAATCCACAAAGAGTTGACAGAGTCTACAAATTAGATTTCCCGACTAACGCAAAAGGTAAAAACTAGAAATAACCTAAAGCCTAAGAAAATGGAAAAACTGAAAGCTGAAATTACAAAGAAAGTTATAAAGTTTCAAAAGTTTTCCATAACAAGTGTTAAATGAGCCTATTTATAGATTTAGGGTTGTCATCGTCCTCAACCTTAGGTCAGTTGATGCTCTCATATTAAGCATTTGCTTGTGCAGACCAAAACACCCCTAGCTCGTAAGTGTTTCTCATATAGGACCGATGTTGCAACATCCTAGTGCCTATATCGCGACATCGAAGGTAGTATACTCAGACTCAGGGTGGCTTCCAGGGTGTGTCGTGACATCCCTTGGTTGTGTCGGGATATCGAAGGCAGTATCAAATTTCTTGTACTCTGCTCCCTATATTGCGACATCAAACTCCTTGTGTTGCAACACAGTGACTAGTATTGAGTTTGTATGCCTTCTGATGGTCTCTTTCTCACTCACTAAGTATATTAGCTAAACCTTAGGCCTCATTCGGTTCCTAAGGTCAATAAAAGACTGAAATTACATTTTTTATTTAATGTAAACGAGACTATGAAAACTTAATTAAAACATAATAAAAGTGCTCGTATTCAAGCTTTTCAAGTGTGAAAACTAGTTTAATCTGCTACATCGAATTACGACAGATTAAACTCCTTCACACTTAAGTCATTGCTTATCCTCAAGCAAGGCAATTAAAAACAACAAATTAAAAGACGACCCTTGAGCAAATATAGTACAAATGTTGGTTTCGGAGTACATAACTAGGCATTTTATATTTACACATAATCTTGACATGATATATAGCTTACTTACCACTCTTGATATCAAACACCTAACTTTAGTATATTACAAAACATACAAGCATTAAGGTTTTCAAATGTATAGATCCATCAATAAATTATATAGTAAGTTGATTATCCTAGCAGAATACAAACAGTTGTAAATGTGATTATTCAATATGATGTCAATTCATGAAGAAGTCTACCTAGGTCACATAAGGCTTTTCAGCTTGTAATGTTCTGAGGCTTGATAGATATGGAATTCAAGACCTATAAGCACCAAAATAGTTTCAAGCATGAAAATAGTTTGACACATTGTATTGTTCCCTATTATCCCCCTTAGTAACCCTTACTCACTCATTGCCTTATTTCTCCACATGGGAAATAACGACATAATACAACAAATATGACTAGCTCACGAGTTTTTGTGAACTAATGAATGAGTTTTTCTGTAATACCCCTACCCGTATTCATTGCCGGAATAGGGTGCGAGGCATTACCGGAGTTTACGAATTAAATTTTTTTTTCTTTTTATTCAATATAGCCCTTTTATAAATATCTAAACTTCCTTGTAATATTAAATCAAGACCAATCCACATCAATCAAATCAATTTAACATATTTTCATGATAGATTCATGCATTTATATAAGATAACGTCATCACATATCTATAACCAGGTTTGTTAATCATACTAATGGCTAACTTTACATTCATTTCACGTTAACATTTACTTTGTTAGCTTATACATGCCATTGGTTCCCAAAATAAAGTTCCTTTATATACCGAAATCCCAAGGTTGATAGTGTGATGTGTCTCCGACCAAATCCGACCTTCGAGCTCTTAGCACTACAAAACAGGAGAAAAGGAAACAGGGTAAGCACTTTGTGCTTAGTAAGCTCATGTAACAAGAATTACACTTACCTAATATTTTCAGTACAATACAATAAACATTACATATATCCATTCAATGCATTATTACCCTAACATGCACAAACTCAACATTCAAGTTAGTACAGTAATTTCTATATATCAATAATATATATCATGATTGATGAGCTCATCAATACTATGATTTCCATTCCCTTGTTGTTTTTTTTCCATATTTATCCCGTTGAATTACTCGAATTTTGATGGATTTTTCAGAGGTACACTTTTAGTGTACATTTTCGGGTCCGTCAATTCATATTCATGTGCGCACATTTCCATTTCAGAGAGCACACTCCCGCGAACCTCAACCTTGCAGCGGGATTACCAGTCCAGGCTAAATCCCCTGCAATATAAACTCATAGAGTATTGTCGGGATTACGGTCCCAGGCTAAATCCCTCGCAACGAAAATTACTCTAATGAGCTTGGATCCAATTACAGTCGAGCTAAATTCGGACCCTAATTCGGATTACCCGTCCGGGCTAAATCCATTTTCCACATATTCTTCGGGAGGGCTATATCGAGATAGGATCACTCGTCCGGCTAGATCCTTTTTACCGTCAATACCTTTTCGAGATCCATCGAATTTTCCTTTCATTCAATCGGGATTTCTTCCCTTTATATCAAATATATTAATGTTTTATCAATTTTCATACAATGAACATTCGAATCATATTCACATCAATAACATACATTTCAAGTATTTAAGAATATAATTCAAGTTACATGAACTTACCTTGATACTTGTTTGTAAACAAAGAAAAATCTACTAATCCCGAACTTTTTCCTTTCCTCGATCTATCTTCGTATTTGAATCTTCTGGATCTAAATAAATAAATTTAATTATCAATTTAATACATTTCATGTTCATATGCAACATTCTCTATAATTCAACTATTATTTATAGTTCATTCAAAGCTGTCTACTTGAGTCATAGTCACTAAATTATTTATAACTTGAGCTACGGAACTCCAAATTAAGATCCGTTAATTTTCCCTGAAGCTAGACTCATATATATTCTTACCATAAAATTTTCAGAATTTTTGGTCTAGCCAATCAGTACAGTTTATTTTTTAAAATCACCCCTGTTTTGCTGTCTGACAGTTCTGACTCTTCTTCACTAAAAATTAATTATCTCCTTGTACAGAATTCAAATGATATTCTAGCTTTTTTCTATTAAAACTAGACTCACTCAGGATTCTATACATATAAATTTAAACCCCTAATTATTTTTCTTCATTTTTTTATGATTTTTCAAAGTCAGAACAGGGGAACCCGAATTCATTCTGACCTTGTCTCACAAAATCCATTATATCTCAAAATTTACAAATCCATTGCTTGCACTATTTCTTCTATGAGAAACTAGACTCAATAAGCTTTAATTCTATATTTTTTTTCATCTTCTAATTCGATTTATACAATTTATGGTGATTTTTCAAAGTTAGTCTACTGCTGCTGTCCAAACTGTTTTAGTGCTAGCTGTTTATTACTATTTTTCCCTAAACTTTTAATAAATGATAATTTCGTCCCTACTCAATTAGCCTCTCAATTGAGCTGATTTTTCTCAATTAACATTTTATTCTATCACCTTAAACTAGTTTACAACCTTTAGGAATAAGAATTTCAGAAATAGACTTTAATTCCAAACATTTTCACAATTAGGTCCTAAAAATCAATTTCTATTGAAATTGCCTAATAAAATCATCTCATAAACAAATTAAAGCTTTAATTTCATTCTATTTCATCATAAACTTACAGAACTCAACCATGGTGATTTTCAATTTCATTTATGAAATCAAAAACTGATGAATTTAATAGTAGGACCTAGTTGTAAAAGTCTTAGAAACACAAAAATTACAAGAAAAAGGCAAGGATTAACTCACTTGGTGCAAAAATTATGAAATACCAGCTTAGAGAACCCTCCTATGGCGTTTTTAGCTGCTGGAATTGAAGAGAAATGAAGAGAAATCTAGATATTTCCTATTTAGTCCTAGTTTTATTTAGTTAATTTTGCAATATTCCAAATTTACCCTTACTTTATCAATTTTTCTGCTGATTTCATACCCTTGCCGTCCAGCCCAAATAACTTTTGGGTCTAATTGCCTTTTAAATCCTTTCTCATTAGACTCTTAAGCTATTTAATCACTCTAGCAACTTTTACACCTATTACAATTTAGTCCTTTTAATTTAATTGACTACCCAAACATTAAAATTTCCTAACGAAATTTTAATACCACATTAATAACATTTCATAAATATTTATAAAATTATTTTCGACTCGGTTTTTACGAGATAGAGGTCTCGATAACTTATTTTTACCTAATTTCTTTAATAATTTTTTTTTAACTAGCCACTAAATCGATAAAATTTTTCTATCAATATTTTCATACGACTTTCCTATCATATAAATTTTCATGCAAAAATATTAAAATAAATTTCTCTTTAAATCGGATTTGTGGTTACGAAACCACTGTTCTGATAACCTTGAATTTAGGCCATTACAACTCTCCCCCCCTTTAAGGATTTTCGTCCTCGAAAATCTTACCAAAAAGAGGTTTGGGTATTGTTTCCTCATTGTCTCCTCCGGTTCCCATGTCGCTTCCTCAATCCCGTGCTTTTGCCACAATACTTTCACCAAATTTATCTTTTTATTTCTTAGCTCTTTTGTCTCCCATGCCAATATCTTGACCTGGTTCTTTCTCAGAAGTCATATCTCGTTGAATCTCCACTACATCTTGAGAAATAACATGTGAAGGATCTGATCGATATCGTCAGAACATAGATACATGAAAAACATTATGGATTCTATCAAGTTCCGGTGGTAATGCCAATCGATAAGCGACCAGTCCAATTCTTTCTATGATTTCATAGGGCACGATAAATCTTGGACTCAATTTACCCTTTTGACCAAATCGAGAACTTTCTTCCAAGGAGACACTTTCGTGAATACCTTGTCACCAACTTGAAATTCAATCTCTTTTCGTTTAAGGTCGGCATATGATTTTTGACGATCGGAAGTCGCTTTTAGACTATCCCAATATAACCTTTACGTTTTTCTTACATTTCCGGATCAAATCAACCCCATGTATCTTCCTTTCACAGAGCTCATGTCCAATATAACGGTGTTCTACATTTTCTCCCATACAAAGCTTCATATGGAGCCATTTTAATACTGGACTGATAACTGTTATTGTAAGCAAATTCAATCAAAGGTAGATATCTCTCCCAATTACCTTCAAATTCTAGTATACAACATCGGAGCATATCTTCCAATACTTGAATTACATGCTCGGATTGACCATCATGTCGAGGATGAAATGCAAGTCTTTGAAATACAACTGAGTACCCAAGGCTTCTTGCAATTTGTCCCAGAAACGAGACGTAAATCGGGGATCTCTATCTGATATAATTAGAGACAGGCACTCCATGTAACCTGACAATCTCGGATATATACAGTTTCACTAGTTTATCTAAAGAATAATCCATACGTACCGGAATAAAGTGCGCTGACTTTGTCAATCGATCAACAATCACCCAAATAGCATCTTTTTTCCTCGGAGACAAAGGTAGCCCCGATACAAAATCCATAGTGATTCTTTCCCATTTCCATTCCGGTATAGTAATTGGTTGAAGTAACCACTCAAGTACTGATGCTCACTTTAACTTGTCGACATATTAAACACCTTGATACAAACTCGTAGATATCACGTTTCATTCCCGACCACCAGTACATCTTTTTCAAATCATTATACATTTTATTACTCCCCGGATGTACAGACATAGTACCGCTGTGAGCCTCGCGTAGAATCTTCTGTATGAGCTCTGAATTCTGAGGTACACATACCCTACCTTTGAATAATAAACAACCATCAGAACCAACCTGAAATTCAGGATCATTACTTGACTCACACTGTGCCCGTTTAACTTGTAACTTCTCATCATTCTTCCGAGCTTCACATATTTGTTTGTAAAATGTCGGTTTAGCTCTCAATTCGATTAGGATTGAACCATCATCAGTCAATGATAATCGGGTATTCATAGCTCGTAAAAAACAAACAGAGATTTCGGCTCAAAGCATTAGCTACAACATTAGCCTTACGGATGGTAATCAATAATCAAATCATAATCCTTTATCGCCTCAAGCCACTGCTACTGCCTCAAATTCAAATCTTTCTGTGTCATCAAATATTTCAAGCTTTTATGATCGGTATAAATATGACATTTCTCACCGCACAAGTAATGCCGCCATATCTTGGTATAAAAATACAATAGCAGACTAATTCAAGATCATGTACTAGGTAATTTCTTTCATGTGGTTTAAGTTGTCTTGAAGCATAGGCTATTACTTTACCTTCTTGCATCAAGACACAACCTAAACCATTTAATGAGGCATCACCAGTAAATAACAAAGTCCTTACCCTGTTCAGCCGCACTAATACAGTGCTTTCGTTAATAGGTCTTTCAATCGGTTGAAACTTTGTTGACATTCATCACCCCACTCGAACTTTACATCTTTCTGTAATAATCGAGTCATTGGAGAAGCTATCATAGAGAATCCTGCACAAATCTCCGATAATAACCAAATAAACCCAAGAGACTTCTAACTTCGATACATTCTTCTGGTGGACTCCAATTGACAATAGCCGAGATTTTACTCGGATCTACCACGATGCCTTCTGGCAGATACAATATGTCCTAGAAAACCCACTTCTCAAGCCAAAATTCACATTTATCGAATTTAGCGTACAATTGCTTCTCTCGCAGAATTTGTAACACAGTTCTCAAATGTTCTGCATGTTCTTCTTCATCCCGAGAATAAACCAAAATATCATCAATGAATACTACTACCAATCTGTCTAAGTACAGTCTGAATATCCGGTTCATCAAATCCATGAATACTGCAGGTGCATTAGTTAGCCCAAACGGCATAACTATAAACTCATAATGCCCGTACCTAGTTCTAAAAGCTGTTTTTGGCACATCTAACTCCTTTACTCGTAGCTGATAATAACCCGATTGAAGATCAATTTTTGAAAACACGGTAGCACCTTTCAGCTGATCAAATAAATCATCGATCCGGTAATAGTACTTATTCTTTATAGTTACTTTATTAAGTCATTTGTGAGTCGATACACAATCTCAAAGACCCATCTTTCTTTTTTACAAACAGAACCGGAGCACCCCAAGGTGAATGACTCAGTCGGATAAAACCCCTGTCAACAAGTTCTTGTAACTGTGTCTTTAACTCCTTAATTCTATAGGAGCCATACGATACGGAGCTATGGAGATCGGAGTAATTCCCGGAATCAAATCTATAGAAAATTCCACTTCTCTTTAGTGGCAATCCTGTAATTCCTCCGAAACACATCGGAAAATTCACATACCACTGGAACGGCCTGTATTTTTGACTCAGATACTTTGGTGTCAAGTACATAAGCCAAGTAAGCATCATACCCTTTTTTAACATACCTCTGTGCTGCCATTACTGAAATCACATCAGATAACCCCTCAGTAATAACATCGGGTGCTGAGGTATCTTCTCTGGCACGAATGGCATATGTCCTAGTAGGTGCTCGTACCTCAGGCCTACCTGCAGTATCTTTTGTAGCTCCTCGACTACCGCTGACATTACCGGATGGTCGAGGTGGTCTACCCCTCGAAACTGGATTACTCGGCTTCAATATCTGTTCAGCTTCTTTTTCAACCCTTTTTGGACAATCTCTGAGGAAATGGTCAAAAGAACCACATTGGTAACAAGCCCCACTCTTAAATCGGCATTCACCAAAATGAGCTTTATTACAGTACTGACATCTCGGTTTAGGAGTTCCGACACTGCCAACACTGGTCACTGATGGAGTAGAAGGCCTTGGATTAGTGCGTTGAGAACCTCGCTCTTTGCCCGAATACCCAATAGCTGAAGTAGAACGATCTTGGTATTTCTTCAATTTCTTTGAAGCAGAAAACTGGGATTTTCCCGTCGGTCTTTTACTAAAAATTCGAGCTTCCCTCTCATTTTGCTTTTTTTCTTTGCTCAATTCTTACGCTATAAGCTCTCTCTCGCTAATGTAGCAAACTCTCGAATTTCAAGAATTCGATCAAGAACTTAATGTCTTCATTCAACCCTTCTTCAATCGTTTGCACATTTCAAACTTTCCATTGTACTTATTCTCGAGCATATTTACTCAATCGAACAAATTCTCTTTCATATTCGAATCTTCGATCTATTGCCTGTTTCACCAAGAAATTCTTTTCTTTTCGGTCAAGGAACCTCTCTGGATATATTTTTTTTCGAACTCGGTCTGAAAGAATTCCCATGTAATTTCTTCTTCTGGAACAATCAAGCTTTAGTATTCCACCAATGGTAAGTCAGTGTCTTTTAGCAGTGAGACGGCACATTTCGGACATTCTTACGGTGTACAAGATAATTCCTCTAGAACTCGAGTAGTGTTTTCTAACCGAATTCAGCCCGTTCGAATCATCATCAATCGCTCAAAATTCTTGACCCCATATTTTCTGGATTTTATCTACAGGAGCTTTCCTTTTCTCGACAGATTCAGTGCACTGCACTGTGGGATCTCTGAACCGGTGGAGGAGCGGGAAGGGAGCTTGAGCTTGTTGCACTCTGAGGTTAGTTCTTAAATATTGACTAAACCATTCATTCATCACTTGAAAGAAGGCTCGCTTTGCCTCCTCCCCCTTGGCCCTCGGATACGGGCCTTGTACTACTAGTTACTTGACTTCCCTTTGTGCTCGCTTCGAGCCGGAGCATGACTCTCGGCTTCCTCAGTTGAGCTCGGTCGGTAGACATTTACTATAAAAAAACACATTTAAATGGTCGAGATATCACACTATCAATAATAATTTAAATGGCATGTATAGCTAATTCCGTGTTTGCTACATCGGTCCTAGAACCGACTAAACCGTAGCTCGATACCAATAAATGTAATACCCTACCCGTATTCATTGCTTAATAGGTGCGAGGCATTACTGAGTTTACAATTAAATTTTTTTTTTTTTATTCAATATAGCCCTTTTATAAATATCTAAACTTCCTGTAATATTAAATCGAGACCAATCCACATCAATCAAATCAATTTAACATATTTTCATGATAGATTCATGCATTTATATAAGATAACGTCATCACATATCTATAACCAGTGTTTGTTAATCATACTAATGGCTAACTTTACATTCATTTCACGTTAACATTTACTTTGTTAGCTTATACATGCCATCTTTGGTTCCCAAAATAAAGTTCCTTTATATACCAAAATCCCGAGGTTGATAGTGTGATGTGTCTCCACCAAATCCGACCTTCGAGCTCTTAACACTACAAAAAGCAGAGAAAAGGAAATGGGTAAGCACTTTGTGCTTAGTAAACTCATGTAACAAGAATTACACTTACCTAATATTTTCAGTACAATACAATAAACATTACATATATCCATTCAATGCATTATTACCCTAACATGCACAAACTCAACATTCAAGTTAGTACAATAATTTCTATATATCAATAATATATATCATGATTGATGAGCTCATCAATACTATGATTTCCATTCCCTTGTTGTTTTTTTCCATATTTATCCCGTTGAATTACTCGAAATTTCGATGGATTTTTCAGAGGTACACTTTTAGTGTACATTTTCGTCCATCAATTCATATTCATGTGCGCACATTTCCATTTCAGAGAGCACACTCACAACCTCAACCTTGCAAATGGGATTACGACCCGAGCTAAATCACATAATATAAACTCATAGAGTATTGTCGGGATTACCACCCAGCTAAATCCCCGCAACGACAATTACTCTAATGAGCTTGGATCCAAATTACCACCCAGGCTAATTGCACTTAATTCGGATTACCCGTTCGGGCTAAATCCATTTTCCACATATTCTTCGGGAGGGCTATATCAGGATAGGATCACTCGTCCGGGCTAGATCCTTTTTACCGTCAATACCTTTTCAGAGATCCATCGAATTTTCCTTTCATTCAACTGGGATTTCTTCCCCTTTATATCAAATATATTAATGTTTTATCAATTTTCATACAATGAACATTCGAATCATATTCACATCAATAACATACATTTCAAGTATTTAAGAATATAATTCAAGTTACATGAACTTACCTTGATACTTGTTTGTAAACAGCAAAAATCTACTAATCCCGAACTTTTTCCTTTCCTCGATCTATCTTCGTATTTGAATCTTCTGGATCTAAATAAATAAATTTAATTATCAATTTAATACATTTCATGTTCATATGCAACATTCTCTATAATTCAACTATTATTTATAGTTCATTCAAAGCTGTCTACTTGAGTCATAGTCACTAAATTATTTATAACTTGAGCTACGGAACTCCAAATTAAGATCCGTTAATTTTCCCTGAAGCTAGACTCATATATATTCTTACCATAAAATTTTCAGAATTTTTGGTCTAGCCAATAAGTACAGTTTATTTTTTAAAATCACCCCTGTTTTGCTGTCTGACAGTTCTGACTCTTCTTCACTAAAAATTAATTATCTCCTTGTACAGAATTCAAATGATATTCTAGTTTTTTTCTATTAAAACTAGCCTCACTCAGGATTCTATACATATAAATTTAAACCCCTAATTATTTTTCTTCATTTTTTTATGATTTTTCAAAGTCAGAACAGGGGAACCCGAATTCATTCTGACCTTGTCTCACAAAATCCATTATATCTCAAAATTTACAAATCCATTGCTTGCACTATTTCTTCTATGAGAAACTAGACTCAATAAGCTTTAATTCTATATTTTTTTTCATCTTCTAATTCGATTTATACAATTTATGGTGATTTTTCAAAGTTAGTCTACTGCTGCTGTCCAAACTGTTTTAGTGCTAGCTGTTTATTACTATTTTTCCCCTAAACTTTTAATAAATGATAATTTCGTCCCTACTCAATTAGCCTCTCAATTGAGCTGATTTTTCTCAATTAACATTTTATTCTATCACCTTAAACTAGTTTACAACCTTTAGGAATAAGAATTTCAGAAATAGACTTTAATTCCAAACATTTTCACAATTAGGTCCTAAAAATCAATTTCTATTGAAATTGCCTAATAAAATCATCTCATAAACAAATTAAAGCTTTAATTTCATTCTATTTCATCATAAACTTACAGAACTCAACCATGGTGATTTTCAATTTCATTTATGAAATCAAAAACTGATGAATTTAATAGTAGGACCTAGTTGTAAAAGTCTTAGAAACACAAAATTACAAGAAAAAGGCAAGGATTAACTCACTTGGTGCAAAAATTATGAAATACCAGTTTAGAGAACCCTCCTATGGCGTTTTTAGCTGCTGGAATTGAAGAGAAATGAAGAGAAATCTAGATATTTCCTATTTAGTCCTAGTTTTATTTAGTTAATTTTGCAATATTCCAAATTTACCCTTACTTTATCAATTTTTCTGCTGATTTCATACCCTTGCCGTCCAGCCCAAATAACTTTTGGGTCTAATTGCCTTTTAAATCCTTTCTCATTAGACTCTTAAGCTATTTAATCACTCTAGCAACTTTTACACCTATTACAATTTAGTCCTTTTAATTTAATTGATTACCCAAACATTAAAATTTCCTAACGAAATTTTAATACCACATTAATAACATTTCATAAATATTTATAAAATTATTTTCGACTTTGGTTTTTACGAGATAGAGGTCTCGATAACTTATTTTTACCTAATTTCTTTAATAATTTTTTTAACTAGCCACTAAATCGATAAAATTTTTCTATCAATATTTTCATACGACTTTCCTATCATATAAATTTTCATGCAAAAATATTAAAATAAATTTCTCTTTAAATCGGATTTGTGGTTACTGAAACCACTGCTCCGATAACCTTGAATTTAGGCCATTACAACTCTCCCCCCCTTTAAGGATTTTCGTCCTCGAAAATCTTACCAGTAAAGAGGTTTGGGTATTGTTTCCTCATTGTCTCCTCCGGTTCCCATGTCGCTTCCTCAATCCCGTGCTTTTGCCACAATACTTTCACCAAATTTATCTTTTTATTTCTTAGCTCTTTTGTCTCCCATGCCAATATCTTGACCTGGTTTCTTCGTAAGTCATATCTGGTTGAATCTCCACTACATTCGGAGAAATAACATGTGAAGGATCTGATCGATATCGTCGTAACATAGATACATGAAAAACATTATGGATTCTATCAAGTTCCGGTGGTAATGCCAATCGATAAGCGACCAGTCCAATTCTTTCTATGATTTCATAGGGCACGATAAATCTTGGACTCAATTTACCCTTTTGACCAAATCGGAGAACTTTCTTCCAAGGAGACACTTTCAGGAATACCTTGTCACCAACTTGAAATTCAATCTCTTTTCGTTTAAGGTCGGCATATGATTTTTGACGATCGGAAGCTGCTTTTAGACTATCCCGAATAACCTTTACTTTTTCTTTTGTTTCCCGGATCAAATCAACCCCATGTATCTTCCTTTCACAGAGCTCTGTCCAATATAACGGTGTTCTACATTTTCTCCCATACAAAGCTTCATATGGAGCCATTTTAATAATGGACTGATAACTGTTATTGTAAGCAAATTCAATCAAAGGTAGATATCTCTCCCAATTACCTTCAAATTCTAGTATACAACATCGGAGCATATCTTCCAATACTTGAATTACATGCTCAGATTGACCATCTGTCTGAGGATGAAATGCAGTGCTGAAATACAACTGAGTACCCAAGGCTTCTTGCAATTTGTCCCGAAGCGAGACGTAAATCGGGGATCTCTATCTCGATATAATAGAGACAGGCACTCCATGTAACCTGACAATCTCAGATATATACAGTTCAGCTAGTTTATCTAAAGAATAATCCATACGTACCGGAATAAAGTGCGCTGACTTTGTCAATCGATCAACAATCACCCAAATAGCATCTTTTTTCCTCGGAGACAAAGGTAGCCCCGATACAAAATCCATAGTGATTCTTTCCCATTTCCATTCCTAAGCATAGTAATTGGTTGAAGTAACCACGAAGGTACTGATGCTCAGCTTTAACTTGCTGACATATTAAACACCTTGATACAAACTCAGAGATATCACGTTTCATTCCCGACCACCAGTACATCTTTTTCAAATCATTATACATTTTATTACTCCCTGGATGTACAGACATAGTACCGCTGTGAGCCTCGCGTAGAATCTTCTGTATGAGCTCTGAATTCTGAGGTACACATACCCTACCTTTGAATAATAAACAACCATCAGAACCAACCTGAAATTCAGGATCATTACTTGACTCACACTGTGTCTGCTTAACTTGTAACTTCTCATCATTCTTCCGAGCTTCACATATTTGCTTGTAAAAATGTCGGTTTAGCTCTCAATTCGATTAGGATTGAACCATCATCACCAATGATAATCGGGTATTCATAGCTCGTAAAGCAAATGCGAGATTTCCGGCTCAAAGCATTAGCTACAACATTAGCCTTACCCGATGGTAATCAATAATCAAATCATAATCCTTTATCGCTCAAGCCACTGCATTGCCTCAAATTCAAATCTTTCTGTGTCATCAAATATTTCAAGCTTTTATGATCGGTATAAATATGACATTTCTCACCGTACAAGTAATGCCGCCATATCTTCAGCGCAAATACAATAGCAGCTAATTCAAGATCATGTACTAGGTAATTTCTTTCATGTGGTTTAAGTTGTCTTGAAGCATAGGCTATTACTTTACCTTCTTGCATCAAGACACAACCTAAACCATTTAATGAGGCATCACTGTAAATAACAAAGTCCTTACCCGGTTCAGGCTGCACTAATACAGGTGCTTTCGTTAATAGGTCTTTCAATCGGTTGAAACTTTGTTGACATTCATCACCCACTCGAACTTTACATCTTTCTGTAATAATCGAGTCATTGGAGAAGCTATCATAGAGAATCCTGTACAAATCTCCGATAATAACCAAATAAACCCAAGAGACTTCTAACTTCGATACATTCTTCTTCTGTGGACTCCAATTGACAATAGCTGAGATTTTACTCGGATCTACTCCGATGCCTTCTTGCAGATACAATATGTCCTAGAAAACCCACTTCTCGAAGCCAAAATTCACATTTACCGAATTTAGCGTATAATTGCTTCTCTCGCGAAATTTGTAACACAGCTTCTCAAATGTTCTGCATGTTCTTCTTCATCCCGAGAATAAACCAAAATATCATCAATGAATACTACTACCAACTGCTCTAAGTACAATGCAATATCCTGGTTCATCAAATCCATGAATATGCGGTGCATTAGTTAGCCCAAACGGCATAACTATAAACTCATAATGCCCGTACCTAGTTCTAAAAGTCGCTTTTTGGCACATCTAACTCCTTTACTCGTGAGTGATAATAACCCGATTGAAGATCAATTTTTGAAAACACGGTAGCACCTTTCACCGATCAAATAAATCATCGATCCGGAGTAACGGGTACTTATTCTTTATAGTTACTTTATTAAGCTGTCGGTAGTCGATACACAATCTCAAAGACCCATCTTTCTTTTTTACAAACAGAACCGGAGCACCCCAAGGTGAATGACTCAGTCGGATAAAACCCCTGTCAACAAGTTCTTGTAACTGTGTCTTTAACTCCTTAATTCTATAGGAGCCATACGATACGGAGCTATGGAGATCGGAGTAATTCCCGGAATCAAATCTATAGAAAATTCCACTTCTCTTTCTGGTGGCAATCCTGGTAATTCCTCTGGAAACACATCGGAAAATTCACATACCACCGAATCGCTGTATTTTTGACTCGATATACTTTGGTGTCAAGTACATAAGCCAAGTAAGCATCATACCCTTTTTAACATACCTGCAGGTCGCCATTATCGAAATCACATCGATAACCCCTCGCAATAACATCGGTCTTGAGAGGTATCTTCTCTGGCACGAATGGCATATGTCCTAGTAGGTGCTCGTACCTCAGGCCTACCTGCAGTATCTTTTGTAGCTCCTCGACTACTGCCGACATTACCGGATGGTCGAGGTGGTCTACCCTCAAACCGGATTACTCGGCTTCAATATCTGCTCACTTCTTTTTTTTCAACCCTTTTGGACAATCTCTGAGAAATGGTCAAAAGAACCACATTGGTAACAAGCCCCACTCTTAAATCGGCATTCACCAAAATGAGCTTTATTACAAAGATCGGCATCTCGGTTTAGGAGTTCGACACCGCCAACACCGGTCACCGATGATGGAGTAGAAGGCCTTGGATTAGTGCGTTGAGAACCTCGCTCTTTGCCCGAATACCCAATAGGCCAAGTAGAAACGATCTTGGTATTTCTTCAATTTCTTTGAAGCGTAAAACCGGATTTTCCGTCGGTCTTTTACTAAAAATTCGAGCTTCCCTCTCAGCCTGTTTCTTTTCTTTGCTCAATTCTTCTGCTTTATAAGCTCTCTCTGCCAATGTAGCAAACTCTCGAATTTCAAGAATTCCGATCAGTAACTTAATGTCTTCATTCAACCCTTCTTCGAATCGTTTGCACATTTCACTTATTCATTCGTACCTATTCTCGAGCATATTTACTCAATCGAACAAATTCTCTTTCATATTCGATCATCGATCTATTGCCCTGTTTCACTCAAGAAATTCTTTTCTTTTCTTGGTCAAGGAACCTCTGGCTGATATATTTTTTTCTGGAACTCGGTCTGAAAGAATTCCCATGTAATTTCTTCTTTCGAACAACTGAAGCTTTAGTATTCCACCAATGGTAAGTGTGTCTTTTAGCAGTGAGATCGCACATTTCGACATTCTTACGGTGTACAAGATAATTCCTCTAGAACTCGAGTAGTGTTTTCTAACTGAAATTCAGCCCGCTCGAATCATCATCAACTGCATTCAAAATTCTTCTACCCATATTTTCGGATTTTATCTACAAGAGCTTTCCCTTTTCTCGATGATTCATTGCACTGCACTGTGGGATCTCGGGACCCGGTGGAGGAGCAGAAGGGGAGCTTGAGCTTGTTGCACTACTGGTTTAGTTCTTAAATATTGACTAAACCATTCATTCATCACTTGAAAGAAGGCTCGCTTTGCCTCCTCCCTTGGCCTCGACACGGGCCTTGTACTACTAGTTACTTCGACTTCCCTTTGTGCCCGCTTCTCGAGCCGGAGCATGACTCCGGCTTCCTCAGATTGAGCTCGGTCGGTAGACATTTACTATAAAAAAACACATTTAAATGGTCGGAGATATCACACTATCAATAATAATTTAAATGGCATGTATAGCTAATTCGTGTTTGCTACATCGGTCCTAGAACCGACTAAACCGTAGCTCGATACCAATAAATGTAATACCCCTACCCGTATTCATTGCCTAATAGGTGCGAGGCATTACCGAGTTTACAATTAAATTTTTTTTTCTTTTTATTCAATATAGCCCTTTTATAAATATCTAAACTTCCTGTAATATTAAATCGAGACCAATCCACATCAATCAAATCAATTTAACATATTTTCATGATAGATTCATGCATTTATATAAGATAACGCTATCACATATCTATAACCGTGTTTGTTAATCATACTAATGGCTAACTTTACATTCATTTCACGTTAACATTTACTTTGTTAGCTTATACATGCCACTGGTTCCCAAAATAAAGTTCCTTTATATACCAAAATCCCGAGGTTGATAGTGTGATGTGTCTCCGACCAAATCCGACCTCCGAGCTCTTAACACTACAAAACAGAGAAAAGGAAATGTGGTAAGCACTTTGTGCTTAGTAAGCTCATGTAACAAGAATTACACTTACCTAATATTTTCAGTACAATACAATAAACATTACATATATCCATTCAATGCATTATTACCCTAACATGCACAAACTCAACATTCAAGTTAGTACAGTAATTTCTATATATCAATAATATATATCATGATTGATGAGCTCATCAATACTATGATTTCCATTCCCTTGTTGTTTTTTTTCATATTTATCCCGTTGAATTACTCGAATTTCGATGGATTTTTCAGAGGTACACTTTTAGTGTACATTTTCGGTCCACAATCAATTCATATTCATGTGCGCACATTTCCATTTCAGAGAGCACACTCACTGAACCTCAACCTTGCAAATGGATTACGGTCCAGCTAAATCCTCGCAATATAAACTCATAGAGTATTGTCGGGATTACTAGTCCAGCTAAATCCTGCAACGACAATTACTCTAATGAGCTTGGATCTGAATTACCAGTCCAGCTAAATTGGACCTAATTCGGATTACCCGTCCGGGCTAAATCCATTTTCCACATATTCTTCGGGAGGGCTATATCAGGATAGGATCACTCGTCCGGGCTAGATCCTTTTTTACCGTCAATCCCTTTTCAGAGATCCATCGAATTTTCCTTTCATTCAACCGGGATTTCTTCCCCTTTATATCAAATATATTAATGTTTTATCAATTTTGATACAATGAACATTCGAATCATATTCACATCAATAACATACATTTCAAGTATTTAAGAATATAATTCAAGTTACATGAACTTACCTTGATACTTGTTTGTAAACAGCAAAAATCTACTAATCCCGAACTTTTTCCTTTCCTCGATCTATCTTCGTATTTGAATCTTCTGGATCTAAATAAATAAATTTAATTATCAATTTAATACATTTCATGTTCATATGCAACATTCTCTATAATTCAACTATTATTTATAGTTCATTCAAAGCTGTCTACTTGAGTCATAGTCACTAAATTATTTATAACTTGAGCTACGGAACTCCAAATTAAGATCCGTTAATTTTCCTTGAAACTAGACTCATATATATTCTTACCATAAAATTTTCATAATTTTTGGTCCAGCCAATCAGTACAGTTTATTTTTTAAATTCACCCCTGTTTTGCTGTCTGACAGTTCTGACTCTTCTTCACTAAAAATTAATTATCTCCTTGTACAGAATTCAAATGATATTCTAGTTTTTTTCTATTAAAACTAGACTCACTCAAGATTCTATACATATAAATTTAAACCCCTAATTATTTTTCTTCATTTTTTTATGATTTTTCAAAGTCAGAACAGGGGAACCCGAATTCATTCTGACCTTGTCTCACAAAATTCATTATATCTCAAAATTTACAAATCCATTGCTTGCACTATTTCTTCTATGAGAAACTAGACTCAATAAGCTTTAATTCCATATTTGTTTTCATCTTCTAATTCGATTTATAGAATTTATGGTGATTTTTCAAAGTCAGTCTACTGCTGCTGTCCAAACTGTTTTAGTGCTAGCTGTTTATTACTATTTTTCCCCTAAACTTTTAATAAATGATAATTTCGTCCCTACTCAATTAGCCTCTCAATTGAGCTGATTTTTCTCAATTAACATTTTATTCTATCACCTTAAACTATTTTACAACCTTTAGGAATCAGAATTTCAGAAATAGACTTTAATTCCAAACATTTTCACAATTAGGTCCTAAAAATCAATTTCTATTGAAATTGCCTAATAAAATCATCTCATAAACAAATTAAAGCTTTAATTTCATTCTATTTCATCATAAACTTACAGAACTCAACCATGGTGATTTTCAATTTCATTTATGAAATCAAAAACTGATGAATTTAATAGTAGGACCTAGTTGTAAAAGTCTTAGAAACACAAAAATTACAAGAAAAAGGCAAGGATTAACTCACTTGGTGCAAAAATTATGAAATACCAGCTTAGAGAACCCTCCTATGGCATATTTAGCTACTGGAATTGAAGAGAAATGAAGAGAAATCTAGATATTTCCTATTTAGTCCTAGTTTTATTTAGTTAATTTTGCAATATTCCAATTTTACCCTTACTTTATCAATTTTTCTGCTGATTTCATACCCTTGCCGTCCAGCCCAAATAAATTTTGGGTCTAATTGCCTTTTAAATCCTTTCTCATTAGACTCTTAAGCTATTTAATCACTCTAGCAACTTTTACACCTATTACAATTTAGTCCTTTTAATTTAATTGACTACCCAAACATTAAAATTTCCTAACGAAATTTTAATACCACATTAATAACATTTCATAAATATTTATAAAATTATTTTCGACTCGGTTTTTACGAGATAGAGGTCTCGATAACTTATTTTTACCTAATTTCTTTAATAATTTTTTTTAACTAGCCACTAAATCGATAAAATTTTTCTATCAATATTTTCATACGACTTTCCTATCATATAAATTTTCATGCAAAAATATTAAAATAAATTTCTCTTTAAATCGGATTTGTGGTTACGAAACCACTATTCCGATAACCTTGAATTTAGGCCATTACATTTTCTACGTTTGTGACTTTGTCACATTTTTTTTTTCAATATATTTTTCACTTACAAATGCTTTTACTTTTCAAGAACTTTTTCTACTCATTTTGATTTCCTTTTTGAATTTTTCTTTTGTTGCAGATATTGGCTAACCTATAATCATTATCTCACATCGGTCTTTCCTATTTCACTTTATTTTTACAAAATCCATTGTCATGTTTCTATTTAACCCTCAATATGTATGGTCAGATGTCTATAGTTGTGCAATTCAGGACCAAGGAAAAGGGTAAATACAAATTAACATTTTGGGCTTGGGTTTTGTATGAACCAAAATCATTTTCTAGCTCAAATATAGGTACTAAAGATAAAGAAACAAGGTTAGTTTTTTGGCTCTGAGTGTATACCAAACAATGCCTTAGGTCATCCCTAGGTATCTCAATAGACACATTTAATCAACCAAACAATCCCAAATTCAACAATCTATCAAACACACTAGCGTGCTCGTTTCCCTATATTTTTTATATCATTTGACACATTAAATTGCTTAATGCTTATTTACGGTATAAAATATAGAACTTAGTAGTCTAATCATAAAAAATTTAAAATCACCTTCTTTCATGCCAAATTTATAGTAAATACAATCAACCTATATACATGCTCCAAACCAATCACTTGTTTTTCTACAAGCTGAAGCATGCAATTGACAAAAAAAAAAAAAAAAAAATTAAAAGAAAGGCATAAAAACTAAAAAAAAAAAATTCCTATGTTACCCCTACACTTTAGATAAGGAAAGAAGTTACCCGATTGATTGTGGTAGTTTCGTAATATATTGGTGACTGTTCCCTTCCATTTATCATTGAAAGTTCTGAATTGTTTTGTCCTTTCGTGTGGAGTTCATTCACAAAAAACTTAGAGCAGAAAAACAAATAGCAACCTACTGTTAATTCTACACCTAAAAATAAAAATTATTCCAAAATAAATTATAGTCTTTAAAAAAAAGAATTAGCAGCTCAATCATCTTCCTCCTACTCAAAATCCATCCCCTCTCCTTCCCCACCTTCCCTCTCTTTCTTTTCATCACTTTTTTGCTCCTCCTCTTCCTGCTCAGGATGCCCTTAGCTGAACATATCCGATGAATAATTAGGTACTATAATGTTATTTTGCCATGCAAATTCTTGGAATACTAGGCCCAACTCTTGCATGGTGTGCATCATCCAATCCAACTTTGGATGACTACTATCACTACTTTCTTTTCAAGTTTCCATTTTCTCTTTCCTTTAAGATGAGGTTGAAGTAGCCGTCTTCTCTTGTTGGCATTTATTCTACTTCTTTATTTGTTTTGTTCAAAGCTCCGTGTACCGCGTATACAATGTGTCTCCTATTATGCTTCTGGACGGCTTCATAGATTGTTGAGTGGACACCATTAGAATGCCTACTCTTTTGTACAAGTTTGTCACTAAGTAAGGAAAGAAGATTTCGACTTTCTGGCCGCTGACACACCGTTTCATATATTTATATATCCATTTTTCGATGCATACTTGTTTTCTCTGCAAAACAACATAAAGCAAAATTGCTCGAAAAGTATTGACATTGGATACATTCAAAGTAGGAGTGATTCGAGTGCATAAAAATTGAATCCAAATTTTCGCAAAAAGAAATATTATTGCTTGATTAAAAGATGTGGGAATATTAGTAATTGGGTGACACTTCCATCCGCCCATTCCTTCTGTTAAATAATTTATAACGTTGTCCATATTTATGTCTCTAAAATATTCCAGATAAGTTAATTTCACAAAATATGAAATGGAGGATTATAGAATTCAGAGATAGCTCAAGGGGTAAATCTTACTTCCTTCCCTCTCACCGGTATTATTTCCCATGTGGCACCTTAGGTCCTCTTAGACTTTTGGTCCCGAAAAAATGCATAAAATTCTTGCACTACTGAGAGCATAGTGGGATCTTTTGGGATCACACAGAAGCGTTTCCATCTGCGGTATCGGACCAAGGGCCAAATTTCTCGGCACAGTTAAAATCCCTGTTCTTGAATAAATGTTTTTCCCTGAATCTCTAAAAAATATTTTTCCACATTTGCATTTGGGAAATTAGAGGGATTTGGAACTACTGATGACTCAAGTTCATTAGTTCTTTTAACTTTTTTTTGTGGTATATTCGATATTAATTTATGCTTAGAAACTAATGAAATATCAAAAATATTTCCAATGAAATAGTAAAAATATGGATTAGGAACCCTTAACCTCGAATAGAGACGCGTTAGATTCCTTGCGAAACTCGTGCTCATTTCCTTGTTGCTGTGGTGTGCCTACACCGATTAATATCACATTTTTTTTGCAGAAAAGAGGAAGGAGATGGAGGAACGATTTTAGGATTTAAGGATTATTGAGAGGATTTGGGTTTTAGGAGTTGACAAAGATGTAAAACTATGTAAATATAAGGTTTAGGTTAAAAACCTATGTTTTAAAGCCTAAAAATTGAATTAAAACTATATTAAATACGGTAGGTTGCGTGATCGGGTCAAGTCAGCCTTGTAGAAAATTGCAACTATGTCGCAACATAGGGGTTTCATGTCGTGACACCCTTAGCAGCTTACCAATTTCTCGACATTGGGGCTCAATGTCGCGATACACTTTGAAATTTTGGAACCCTAGGTATACTAACTTTTTTGTCATGACATAGAGGCGCTCTGTCGCGACATCGAGATGGTTTTCTCGATTCTTTTTATTCTGGATGCGATGTTGTAACACGGGGACACCATGTTGCAACACTGATTTTTTTTTTTTAGCCCAAATTTCCAATTTTCAGAGTGTCTTGGGTTCTATAAAAAAAATCGTTAATAACAATTAAATTCTAAACTAATTGGTTAGTTAAAGATACAGTATTATACATAAAATTAAAATTTAATTTTAAATTATCAAGTGTTGCTTTCGGATTCATCCGTCAGCTCAATTAATGTATCCGGGGATGATTCTTTAGTTCTATCAATGTTCGTCTAGTGTCCATCATGCCATTCCACTTTCCTTCGCTTATCCCGCTCTCCAAACTTGTTTTTCCAACCTGCACTAATCACATAGAACACTTTTCCTAGCTCGAGGTAGTTAGGTTTTTGGATAATTATTTCATAACAGGGCTTTCTTAACTTCTCCCTATTTGCCTCATTTTGTCGGTGACCACATTTAAACATTTCTGTCTCACCATTGATCTTCATTCTTAATTCATTATTTTCTAGGTCAATGGTAGATCGTGACATCACTAAGAATGGTCTACCGAGCATAATGGGTATTTCGCGGTCTTCCTCAAAGTCTAAAATTTACTTTAACTAATACATCTTCAAGTACCCCCATAGGCTAATTGTACTGAAGACCTATCGACAAAATTGTTGTGTGATTTGTGTATTTTTAAGATCCCTTAACTTGAGTTTTTCATAAATAGATAGAGGCATTAAATTAATGCTTGCTCTTAAATTACATAAATCCTTACTAAAATGGAGGTCCATTATCTCTATAAGTATCGTAAAAGTCCCCGGTTCTTTTAGTTTTGGGGGAATATGTTTTGAGATAATCACATTACATGAGGCACTTTAGTTAACTTGCTCTCTTGTTTTTACTTTCCTACACCTAGACATAATTTCTTTTACATATTTGATGCAATCAAAGACTTTTTCAATTAAATCATTTAGAGGCAAGTTAACATTTAGGGATTTAAATAAGTTTAGAAAACTTACAAACTTTGCCTCATCTTGTATTTTTTTTCTCTTCCAACCGTGAAGGGAATGGTATCCTCGTCAATGTAGATTCCTCTATGGACTTATCTTCTGGCTAAGCTTCCAGCTGGGCTACCTCTTCAGGTTCTGGTTCAACATCAGCTCCTTAAGAGTTTTCTTGAAGATCTTTAGAGTCCTCCTCATTTTCCTATTGAGACAGTTTTTTTGGGAAACTTTTTACTTTACCCGAATAGAGAGCTATTGCCTTCACATGCTCCTTCCCCTCTATCCGAGAATTATTTTCTGTGTTACTCGGGATTCCCTTGCCAATTTGCCTTTTGCTATCACCCATCATGCTTATTAATTGGCTCATTTGATCTTCGAGTTTAGTCAATATTTTTGTCGTATTGGTATACTTAGACTGTATCTGTGTCACTTTAGTCCTCATTGACTACATCCCACCCTGAATCTGATCCAAGCGTTGACCGCATACAGTATAGTCATTTAGGTTGGCCATTTCTTGAGGATTTTGTAAATAAGGAGGTTAATAGTTAGCATTTTTAACTTGGTTAGAATTATTACCTCCTCCCTGGTTTTCACCCCATCTCACATTTGGGTGATCTCTTTATCCGAGATTATAAGTATGTGAATAAAGGTTTCCACCAATATTCTTTATGTAGTTCATGTCCTCAGTAAGATTATTGATGTAATGGAAGAGAAGTTTATCTCCTCTATATATTAATGATGTACTAAATGATGACTCTATACAATTTAACGTATCCACTATATGTTGATATTTATCATCCTCTTAGACAACTTGGACCGAAGATGGCTTTTAGCCATATGTGTATCATTCTGTTGGCCACTGGTAGGAATTTCATTACCTTATTCTCTATCAATTCATATGCTTCTTTGTATTTCTTATTCATTAAGGCTCCTCCACGGCTCCATCTAGTCCTGATCATGTGTGTGCATCCAACCCACTATAAAACGTTTGCAGTCTAAGCCACTTAGGTAATCCATGGTATGGGTGATAACTCTTGAAAAGAGTTATCTTTCAGGGCTTTAAATTGAATTAATTGTTTGTAATTAAGTAAATATGATTGCATTTTTAAGATGTTTTTAAAACATTGCATAACAAAGCTTGGATTGTGCTATAAATGTCATTTTTTATTACTAGGGAAGATTAGAAATGTGTTGGTTATTGTTGATAATAGGTGTAGGATGAAGAAGAGAAGAGAGAAAGGAGAAAAAAAAATGAAGGAAGTGAAATATTTCCATGGAAAAATGTTGGTTAGATTGCCAACAAGAATGCCATGGCAATTTGACGAAAATGATGCATCATTTAGTCCATGTCACTCTCAGTCAACTATACTTGTACCAAACCACACTGAAAAATAGAAAGCAAAATATGTGTTAAGAGGGAGGGACCTACCCTATAAAAGAGGAAAAAGAAAAGAAAATAGAGAGCGAGGATTTAGGGGAGAGAGGAATTAGAGAGAAGTTTTTCTCTGCATCGAACTCTCGTGGAAAATTTCAGAAAAAAAAGAAAGGAGAGGGTAGCAGCTTACGGAGTAAAAAGTCACAGACGCAAGGAAGGGGAAAAAAATCTGCCCAAGGTTTTGCATCAAATTTTAGTATTAAACTGAAAGCTGGAGTAGCGAGAGCTTCTTGCAGTTCTGTCTTTATTTTCTAATTTGAGCTTTGTGATTCGTAAACCTGAATGATGATGTTGAATGGTTTTATTTTGGATATGAATGTCCAATCCATGAGCTATCTCATTGGGTTGGAATTATTTGGGTGAATTTTTACTATCTTTAATGCCCATAGTCTAATTTTGAGTAGATTACTGTTTCATTTGATTTGTGATTATTTTAAATGCATGGATGCAAGCTCTAGATATAGATGATTGTATCGTATATTGTTAGATCTAATTTAATTCTGAAAAGATTAAATAAATTGGATTATTTTCGGTTGATACATGCAAGTATTTGAAAGAATATTCGCAGCACTCTAGACGTAGAAGTTACGATCTGTATAGGGAAGGGAAGAATAGTCTGGACATCATTCTTAAGTTCTGTAGACATACAAAAATTCAAAATGATAGGTTAAAGTCTGGCTCTCAAAAGAAGAAGACTACAGTAGTGAATCCTTAAGCAATAGCATGGTCAAGCTTTTGCCATGGCATTATTATGATATAAAAATAAAACTTGAGTAATTTCAACCTTTATCATTCAGCAGTACAAATCCTCCCCACTTATTCTTTGAGAATTGCCACAGCATTTCAATTTCCCTAGCATTTTTCATTCATAATTGATTTTATTAATCCATTCATTAATTCTCTTTATCAATTTCTCATCTGTTTCTTTGCACTGTTTAATTAGTCAAGTTCATAGTAATAGCATAATCATTTTTTTAATCAATTCCGATCTCTGTAGAGACGATACTCACTCATCACTTTATTACTTGATTCGACGTGTATACTTGCATATTTGCATTACAAATTTACACGTGACAAGTTTTGGGCACCGTTACTGGGGATCGATAATATTGGTGAAAATTTGGTTTGTTATTACCTCTTTAAGTTTGTTAGTTTAGCTTAATTAGTTGTTTTAATTTTTGTTTTTCAGGATTTTTGTTAGTGTATGAATAGAGATATTTCTACATTTGAAAAGTATTCTTTTGATCCAGAAATGGAGAGAACCTTGAGAAGAAGGAGAAAAGAATTGCAAGGAATGGAAAGAATTCAAAATAATCAGGTTAGAAAAGAGCCATTACATTAGATGGAAGGGATGTTGATATTCCTTGAATAATAAATGAAAAAGATAGACCCATCAGAGAACATGTAGTGCTCATCTTGGATGATCTGAATCTAAGAATTGTTACACCACATATTCAAGCTCAACCTTTCGAGTTAAAGCTAATGATGTTTCAAATGTTACAAAATTTAGAGTAATTTAGTGGATTGCTTACTGAAGATCCACGGTTGCACTTAAGACTCTTTTTGGAAGTCTACAATTCATTCAGGCAACAGGGTGTTCCTGAAAATGCCCTGAGTTTGAAGTTATTCCCTTATTCATTGCGAGATTGTGCCAAAGCATGGTTAAATGCATTGCCGTCAGGTACGGTGGCATCTTGGAATGAACTTTGTCAGAGGTTTCTGCTAAGATATAATCCTCCAAACATGAATGCCAAACTGAGGAACGATATTACGTCCTTTCGACAGTCTGAGGATGAAACATTATATGAAGCATGAGAGTGATTCAATGAGTTAATTAGAAAATTCCCAATGCATGGTTTTCAATATTGAACGTAATTGGAAATGTTGTACAATGGAGTGAATGTGCATTCAAGGATAGTGGTTGATGCATTTGCTAATGGGACTTTGCTCAATAAATCATATAATTAGGCATATAAAATTCTAGAGAGGATAGCAAACAACGATTATCAATACCCCACTACAAGAGTTGGGACCAGCAGAAGAGTTGTTGGAGCAATGGAACTTGATATGATTACTTCCCTAACAACTCAAGTATCGTCTTTAACGAATATGATGAAAACACTGAAAAGATTAGCTTCAGTGCAGGAAATGAAAGCAACTAAGTTAGCATGTGTTTATTACGGATAAGATAATGTTTTTGATGAATGCCCATCGGACCCAACCTCAGTTTATTATATGAGAAATTTTAATCACAACAACAACAACCCATATTCCAGCACATATAATTCGGGGTGAAAGCAATATCCCAATTTCAGTTGGAGTAATTAAGGGGTGGGAAATTCCAGCAATGCTATTCGACAGAATGTTGTGAGTGCACCACCTGGATAAAATCAACCCATGCCACGGCAAAATGCTCAGCAAAATTTAGCTTCGAGTTCTTCATCTATGAAAGCTCTATTGAAGGAACACATGGCCAAGAATGATGTTATCTTTGAAAGCCAAGTTGCATCTTTAAGAGTTTTAGAAAATCAAGTGGGGCAAACTGCCAAAGCATTAAACTCAAGACCGCAAGGAGCACTGCCAAGTGAGATAAAAAATTCACGATCTCAAGGGAAAGAATAGTGCAAAGCCATTACATTCAGAAGTGGTACGCAACTACCAGGAGTTGTTAATAACACCACTATTGAAGAAGGTACTTTGGATTTCACAAATAGGAAGAATTCAGAACCAATAGTGGAGTAAGCTACAAAAGAAAAGAACAACCAAAAAAATGTTGAAGCAGATTCATCTTGTATTGCCAATAAAAATGCTAAGTAAAAGCAACCTCAACAAATGGAAGGAAGGCCACTGCCACCTTTTCCTCAGCATTTCCAAAAATTTTAGCAAGATTTTTAATTTAAGAGATTCTCGAATGTCCTGAAGCAATTATATATCAACATACAATTGGGGGAAGTATTAAAACAAATTGCCAACTTTGTGAAATTCATGAAATATATTTTATCAAAGAAGAGAAGTTTAGGGGATTTTGAAATTGTCACTCTCATTGAAGGGTGCACAACAATGCTGAGAAATAAATTGCCACAAAAACTGAAGGATCCAGGGAGATTTACTATACCTTGCTCTATTGGAAATTATTATGTAAGCAAAGCATTATGCGACTTAGGTACAAGTATAAATCTAATGCTTATGTCTATTTTCAGGAAACTGGGAATAGGGAAGGTGAGATCTACAATTGTCACATTGCAATTAACTAATCATTCATATGCACATCCAGAAGGTAAAATCGAAGATGTGTTGGAAAGAGTTGACAAATTTATTTTTCCAGTAGATTTTATTATTCTGGAATGTGAGGCTGATAAAGAGGTACCAATCATACTTGGGATATCTTTTCTAGCAACTGGTAAAATATTAATTGATGTGCAAAAATGTGAATTAATAATGAGAATTAATGATTAGCAGATAACTTTTAATGTTTTCGATGCTATTGATAACTCTTGAAAAGAGTTATATTTAAAGCCTCTAAATAGAATTAATTGATTGTAATTAAGTGAATACATTTGCATTTTTAGGATATTTTTAGAACATTGCATAATAAAGCTTGGATTGTTATATAATGGTAATTATTTGTTACTTTTATCATTTGGAGAAGAAATGTGTAGTTTTATATAAACGTAGGTGTTGGAAGAGTAAGAAGATAAAGAGGGAAACTAAGAAAAGCGAAACATTACCATGGCAATTGGTAAGATTGATTACCAGTAGAATCGCCATGGCAATTCTGGGAAAATGACTCAGCACCCTATCCACATCACTCTCAGCCAGCTGGGCTTGTACCAGAAAAACCAACCTACCAAGAGGAATGAAAAATGTTTGTTGAGGTGGGACGAATCTACCCAATAAAAGGAGAAGGAAGAAGGAAAAGAGGATGAGAATTTGTGTGAGAAAGAGAATGGTGAGCAATCCTCTCTTCGCACAGAGAAAAACTCTATTGGAGAATTTCAAAGAAAGAAAGGGTAGCAGTTACAAAGAGTAGAATACACACGTGAAAAAGGTGAATAGACATTTATCCTAGATTCACGTATGATCAGAAGATAAAAGAAAAGCTGGAGTATGGCGAGAAATCTTACAGTTCTGCCTTTCGTTTTCCTAATTTCTGTGATTCAAACTTATTTAAATGTTGATGAATTATTTAAATTCAGTGTTTACTTTTTCACCCATGAACTAAATCGTTTCTAGGTTGGAGTTATTTGGGTGGATGTTTATCATCCTTAATGTTCATGATTTGAAATTGCCTATATCACTATTTCATTCTATTTATGCCTATTTTAAATACACATATGCAAGCTCTATACATAATTGATTGTATGCTATGTTCATAGATGTATTTTTAATTCTGAAAAGGTTAATCATACTGGATCTAGAATTGATTGATGCAAGTGAATATTTGATAGAATATTCGTAGCACTCTAGACATAGATGTTGTGAGTTGTGCAGAGAAGAATGTTCATTGCAGCTATTAATCTAGAGTTCTATAGTCTTATAGTAACTTAGATTTTTAGCTTAAATCTAGCTATTGAAAGAGGTAAGTTATAGTAGTAATTCTCTGAGTAATTGATTAAACAATATTTTGCCATGACATTATTTTGATTAGCATTTCACCTGAATAATTAATTACTCTTGTTTTTCTCTGTAAATTGCCACTACATTTTATTTTTCATATCAATTTTCTATTTTTAGCATTAAATTACATTAATTCATTATACCAAAATCTTATTTAGTTTAAGAGTATTTCTTTCTATTTAGTATAGATAATAGTATTATAATAACTTAATTAATATTTTACCAGTTTCTGATCCCTCTGGAGACGATACTTATCACTTTATTACTTGAAAGATGTGTACACTTGCACAATTACATTAGTTATTTACACACAACAAGTTTTTGACGCCATTGTCGGGGATCGACAACATTGGTGAAGAGTTTATTTGTTATTATTCTTATTATTTTTTATTAGAACAATTAATTAGTATTTTATTTGATTTTTTTGCTTTTGTACTAATGCATGAGAAGAAGTATTCTAAAGGATACATAATACTATTTTGATCTTGCGATTGACAGGATATTGAGGCAAAGAAGGAAAACATTAAGAGAAATTGAGAGGACTATAAATGATCCAAACAGAGAAGATCAGGTACTTCAGAATGAAAGGAATGCTGATATTCCTCAAATCTTAGATGACAAAGATAGACCCATCGAAGAACATGTAGTGCCTACTTTAAGTGATCTAAGTCCAGGAATTGTTAGGCCACATATTCAAGGCCAACACTTTGAATTAAAACCAGTAATGTTTCAAATGCTGCAGATGATAGCGCAGTTTTAGTGGTTTACCAACTGAATATCCCAAATTGCACTTGAGACTTTTTCTCGAAGCTTGTGACCGATTCAGGCAATAGAGTGTTCCTGAAGATGCCATTGGATTAAAGTTATTCCCTTATTCATTGTGAGATCGTGCCAGATCATGGTTGAATGCATTACCATCAGGTATGGTGGTGTCTTGGAATGAACTGTGTTAGAGATTTTTGCTTAGGTACAATCCTCCCAACATGAATGCCAAACTAAGGAATGCCATTACATCGTTCAGGCAATCTGTAGATGAAACATTATACGAAGCATGGGAGCATTTTAAGGAATTAATTAGAAAATGCTCGATGCATGGTTTTCAGTATTGGACAAAAATGGAAATGTTCTACAATGGATTAAATGATCATATACAAATGATGATGGATGCACCTACTAATGGGACATTGCTTGACAAATCCTACAATGAAGCATACAAAATTCTGGAAAGAATAGCAAACAATGATTATCAGTACCCTACTACTAGATTTGGTACTAGTAGAAGAGTTGTTAGAGCAATGGAACTTGATACGATTACATCGTTAATAGCTTAGGTATCATCTTTAACAAATATGATTAAAACTCTGAAAAGACCCTCTACAGTACACGAGATAAAGGTTGCAGAACTAGCATGTGTATATTGTGGAGAAGATCATGTTTTTTATGAATGCCCATCCAATCCAGCCTTTGCATGGGAAATTTTAATCGTAGCAACAACAATCTCTACTCCAACACCTACAATCCTGGGTGAAAGCAAAATCCAAATTTTAGCTGGAGTAATTAGGGAATGGGAAATGCCAACATTGTTAATAGATAGAATGCGACAGGTGTACCACTTGGACACAGTCAACCAATGACACTACAAAATGGGCACCAAAGTTCTTAATCTTCAACATCAACTATGAAAGCTTTGTTAGAAGATTATATGGCTAAGAATGATGTAATTATTCAGAGCCAGGCAACTTCCTTAAGAGCTCTGGGAAATCAAGTGGGACAAATTGCCACTACATTAAGCTCCAAACAACAAGAAGGATTGCTCAGTGACACAAAAATTTCTAGATCTTAAAGAAAGGAACAATCTAAAGCCATAGCACTTTGGAGTGGCATTCAGCTGCCAGGAGTTGCTAATGATGCCTTATTTAAGGAGAAAAGTTATGAAGTTCCTAGAAGCACAACTTTTGAACCAAAAGTGGAACAAACTACAAAAGATGGAAATAGACAAAAGCATACAAAAGCAAATTCATCTTGTCGAGCCAATCCAAATGCCATGGCAAGGCAACCTCAACAAATGGAAGGAAGGCCACTGCCACCTTTTCCCCAGCGTTTCCAAAAGTCGAAACAAAATGTTTAATTCAAGAAATTTCTAGAGGTCTTAAAGAAATTACACATAAATATACCTTTGGTGGAAGTATTAGAATAAATGCTTAACTATATGAAATTCATGAAAGATATCCTATCCAAGAAGAGAAGGTTAAGGGAGTTCAAAACTGTTGCACTTACTGAAGGGTGCACATCAATGCTGAAGAACAAACTGCAACCAAAATTAAAAGATCCAGGGAGTTTCATTATACCCTGTTCAATTGGGAACCATTTTGTAGACAAAGAATTATGCAATTTAGGTGCAAGTATCAATCTAATGCCTATGTCTATTTTCAAGAAACTTGGGATAGGAAAGGTAAGACCTACTACAGTCACACTACAACTAGCTAATAAATCATATGTCCATCCAGAAGGTGAAATTGAAGATGTACTTGTAAAAGTCGACAAGTTCATCTTTCCAACCGATTTTATTATTTTCTAATGTGAAGCAGATAAAGAGGTACCTATAATACTTGGACGACCTTTCTTAGCAACTAGTAGAACATTGATTGATGTACAGAAAGGTGAATTAACTATGAGAATTAATGATCAGCGGTTGACTTTTAATGTGTTTGATGCTTTAAAATGTGTAGATCCAGATGAAGAATGTCATGCTGTAGAATTTGTTGACATTGTAATTCAGGAAGAATTTGCAGGACATATGCATAACAATTCTGATGTAGACTCTATCAAATGGAATGAAATAGATTTGACTGAAGAATATGAAGAGTTGATGGAAACTCAACAATTTGAAAATGGATACAGAATGAGCTTTGAATAATTAAATTTATTAAGTCACTCTTTCAACCCTCCTCGCTCATCAATAAAAGATCCACCGATACTGGATTTGAAGCCATTACTAGTGCATTTGAAGTACCCTTATTTGGGAGAAGATGATACACTGCTTGTAGTTATTTCTACTAAGCTTACAAGAGACTAGGAGGTGCAATTACTAGAGGTTTTAAAGAAATCCAAGAAAGCTTTAGGGTGGTCAATTGCAGATATAAAAAGAATTAGCCCAACAATTTGCATGCACAAAATAATACTTGAAGATTGCCACGGCAAATCTATTGAACAACAAAGGAAACTTAATCCTATCATGAAGGAAGTAGTTAAGAAGGAGTTTATCAAATGGTTGGAAGCTGGGTTTATATACCCAATTTCTGATAGCTCTTGAGTGAGCCCTGTTCCCAAGAAAGGAGGAGTCACAATAGTCAGTAATGATAACAATGAACTCATTCCCACACGTACTGTCACAACTTGGAGAGTTTGTATGAATTATCAAAAGCTCAACAAAGCAAGCAAAGTTAAAATTACAAATTGGAGGGTGTTTAATAACTTTGTCCTGACCTTCAACAACCTAACCTTCAAGACACTAGGAATGAAACGACATGCACATATGTGAGGATGGCTGCGAAACTCTTAAACATGTGTTTCGGGATTGTGTAACTACGAAGGAAGTATGGGGTAAGTTAGAGATTGGGTGGCTGCAAAATCTTTCAGCAGTCGGATATAACAAATGGATGACATGCCTACTAGAGAATGGAACAAGCTGGCAGAGGAGTTTAATAATCGGGGCTATTCAAGCAATTTGGACATCTAGGAAACGAGTCCTGCATGAAAGACATAATCAACCAATTCAAGAAATTTTGGAAATGGTGAAAAAATATACAATAGAATGGGGAGAGGTTAGAAAACACTTATCTTTTAGAATTCATGTACCAGAAGGATAGAGACTACCGATGTCAGATTTGATCAAAATATACTTTGATAGAGTTTTCCAAAGGAGCACAAAAGAATTGCGTCCGAGACTGGTAGTGCAGAGGCCTGATAGGACGGTGGTAGGCTCGAAAATAATAATCAACAAATGTATTTCATTGGTGTTTGTAGTAGAGGAGGTTGCATGTCTCTAGGCGATACATATGGGAGTAGACCTAGGACTCCAAAGGGTTGAGATTGAGGGAGATGCTCTCACAATAATAAAAAAAGGCAAATATCAACAGGAGAGATGAATCGGTGATTAGTTCCTCCATCGAAGATATCAGAAAGCTGAATGAATTTTTTTATACCTGTCATTTCTCATACACTGCAAGAGAAAGAAATGGGTTGACTCACATCCTAGAAACTGAGGTTTTGAGAAGGAAAGAGCAAATGTATCTGTTAAGAGAACTGTCATCGTTTGCAATGAGGAAAATAGAGGAGGAGAGAATCCTAACCTGTTAGTGAAGGGGGCAAAATACGACTTGAAGGGTACCTTGGAGAAAACAACAATCAATTCTTTAAGAAGCTGAAATGAAAATGATAGAGATAAAAAGAGGAAACTTCTTGAAATCAAATCAACTGGGTAATTAGGAATTAATTTTAGGCCCTTAGAATACCATTGGTTTTAGTAGTTTTCAAAGCATAGGATTTTTTTTTAAATTGGTTTTTTAGTTTTTATTTTTGTTATTGTGTAGTCACGGCTTTATTATATATTTTTTCTTTCTTGATTCATTTAGTAAATCCAATTGATTAGTTTTAAAAAAATATTTTTACCTATGTCAGACTAAAGGACACCAGATAGTTAAGGTGGGGTGGAATTTAATTTACATTATTATTTAATATTGCATATTAATTGAAGGGAGTTTATTTAAAAAAAAATAATTGAAGATAGTTTATTTCTTTAAAAAATTAATTGAAGGGAGTCTGTTCAACGTTCTAGATTGTTTGAAAATTTACCTAGCACAAACTATTTTCCTTAAAAAAATAAATCTTAAACCACTAATTGAATACATAATGCATTTAAATTCAAGTGAATATCAATTTTCAAATCATATATAACCATTTTTATATTTTTTAAGATATAATATCAAAATTTTCTTTAAAGAAAATTAATAATTAAACTTTAAAATTTAGTGTTTAAGTTGTGCCAGATTTAAGCGTCACGATTTAATATTTATAAATTATTATTTAAATTTTAGGGTTTAAGATTTTAATTTTTAAAGATCTAAGGTATAAAATTTTAGGAGTTAGAGGATTTAAGTTTAATGTTTTAGAGTTTATTGGTAAAGGATTAGGATTTTAAAATTATGGATTTGGGTTTAGAATCTAAAACTTATGTGTTTAGTGTTTAAAATTTAAAATTTAAAAATAAAATTATTTTATAATTATTTGTATAAATTAAATTTAAAATAATAAATATATATTATTTTAGAATTTTTCCGTTAATCTAATAAGAGATGATGGACTGTGAGTGTATACAAGTCCTTTAATAAACTTAACAGTTTATCGATTTCACATTAAAGTTATTCGTTTTTATTTTGGTTATATAAAATTATATTTTTGTAATTTTTATCTAATTTTTAGTATGCTTTCATTTTAGTTACTTAATTGTTAAAATTTTAAGGGTGGTTGACTATACATGTTACCTAATGTTTAAACTTTCATTTTAGTTATTTAAAGAATCATTTTTTCAAGGATTAATCGGGGTAAAAAAATTAAGGATTAAAGTTAAAAAATGGTAAAAAAACTAAATAATGCATTAAAAATTGTCATATTGTACTGTTTATCTCATTGTCAAAAATTCTAATTTTCTTTTCAATATTAAAATTTTAAATTTTAAAATATCAAAATCAATTAAATAAATTAACTAACTCATCCTAAATTTTAAAATTTTATTTTATGTTTTTAAATTAGTTTCAACGAAATAAACTCAAATAACTCATATTTAATAATTCTCTACAGAATTTAAATTAATTGCAATGATTTTTCTTTCCTTTTAACTTAGTATGGAAGATTTAATATCATATAATAAAAAAAAATTTGAAATTCATAGACAATTATTAAAGATAAGTTATTGGAGCAGATTTTAATTGGGAAACATAAAATAAAATATTTAAAAATTTTAGAAGGAGATTAAATTGATTAGTTTAATTAATTTCAAAATTATACTAACAAATAGGCTAACACTATCACGAGATAACTTTTTCTAATAATTTATTTAATTGCTTTTGTTGTTTTGAATTTTAAAATTTAAATATTAAAAAAAAAGTAATTTAGAACTTTCAACAATAGGTAAACAAGTATAATTTGACAATTTTTTAAAGAGTTATTTTAATTTCTACCACTTTTTCATTTTCATCACTTTTTTTTACCCTGATCAAGACTTAAAAACAAATTTTGGAGGTGACAAAAATAAAAGCGAACTAGAAGGGTGATCAAAATGAAAGTATAAGCATGAAATGACATGTATAGTCATCTATTGTTAGAGATTTAATAGTTGAGTGATTAAGATAAAAACACCTTAAAATTTGAGTGACGAAATTGCAATAATTTTATTTTAATCACCCAAAATAAAAACACTATAAAAATTAGGTGTCCAACTAAATAATTTAGTCAATAATTAATTAATAAATTTCACACTCTTTAATCTCAATCATAACCAAAAATATTTATTGGTACACGCCATTGTTCCTTGTTAAATTTTCCCATCAAACTTCAATCATTTTATAGTTTGACAGTATTTAGAGCCTGCACTACAGCAACAACAAGACTCTAGCAAAGATGGATCCAGGATTTTACTTTAAGAGGGTGAAATTTTTAAATCTGAATGACTTTTTTTAATGTAAAAAAGTATCAATTCTTCTCGTATATTTTTTTTCTTATCAAAGAAATCAATTTAATGTTTTCTAAAAAGCATGAACGATTTAATTGTAAAAAAAAATAAAAGAAAAAAATCACACTATATAAAATTAAATATTTCTTTCCAATATTAAAAAAAGAATAACTAATACTATACTACAAATATAAAAAATATCATTATAATTCTAAAAATTAAATTAAAAAAACTTGACATTTGTCCTATTTCTTAATACTAGGTATCCTAAATTGCATCTTCCGCTTTTTCATAAGATCGAGTTCATCAATGATAGAATCTATTGAAAATTCTCGAGCTATCTCTTTTTCGATGTATGTCACCAAGTAAGTTGAAAGAAAATCATCCTTCATTCTATTGCGAAGCCTTGTCTTCACAATTTTCATAGCTGAAAATGCCCTTTCAATTGTTGCAGTAGACACGGAAGAGTTAGCACAAGACGAATAATTCTATCAAGAGGAGGATATAAATACTTAACTTATTTGTCTTAGCTAGCACTTGACACAACATGACAACTGTAGAAGCTTTCTACAACTCCGTGCTTTGATGAGCATCAAGTTGAAAATACTCTAATTGAATCTTTATGTATAGCGTTTCTTGCTTTGTAAAATCGTCCGGATAAAAATAATTCATAAGCTTGCAGATATCTTCCACCCAAAAAGCTTTGTAATTATCAAGTGGATCCAAAGCAGAGCTAAGAACAAATAAGTCCACTACTTTATCATTAAAGCGAGAATTCATTTTTGTTAGCAATGAATCGATACCAGCAATGAATATATCAAACCGATAGTGATGCTCAATTGTGAGGTTATCTCTCTATATGCAAGATCGACCCCAACCAACTTTGTACAAAGCACTTAAATTAGGAACTTCTATCTCATGATCTTTACAAAATAATTTCACTTTCTCAAACAAAGGATCCCACCCAGGTTCTTTGAATTTTTGGAGTAGCGTTTTAGTTTATGACATCAGCTACATCGCGTTTAGTATATCCTGCGATTTATACTGCAATGCTTGGTAGAGATCATCAGTAATTCCAAGCATCTCAATCATGAAATGCAAGATGAAAACAAATTCAATGGATGTTATTGCATCATATATTCCATGAGCTTTACTCATTTAAGTAAGGTTGTTAGACTTGATGATATCTTGTAATACAACATAGATGGAATCAAACATCCTCATCAAGCTATTGAGAAAAGCTAAATGAGAACCCCATCGTGTATTGCCTGGACGTTCGAGAGTACCAACTTGATTTTTCCCTTTGCCAATCAACTTCGCGATATGAGATGCCTCAATGTCTCTTAATTGATCATGTCACTTGCTTGAAGAAGCAACCAAATTGATTATACCAGTCAAGTATGAAATAAATTGACAAATAGGAATAACCTCCTTGGATGCAACTACTAAAGTTAATTGGAGATGATGAGCGAGGCAGTGAACATAGTATGCAAATCATCACTTTTCAGAAAATAACGCTTGCAAGCCGTTCCATTCGCCATGCATATTACTTGCACCATTATATCCTTGACCACGAATATCATCCACATTAAGGCAATGATGTAAAAGAAGTTCACAGATTGTCTTTTCCAAAGCTAATGATGTGGTATCCTTCACATGAACCAAATTAAAGAAATTTTTACGTAAAAAACCTTCTTTATCAACAAACCGCAATACAATTACCATTTGTTCTTTCTTTGACTCATCACGATCTTTATCCACTATAATGCAAAACATTGAATCTCCAATCTTTAATATCTTACCGAATAAATCCTTGGATTTTACTCACCAAAATAGAAAGAATGCTCGTTTGAACAGTCGGATGACATACTGTGCATTTTGAGAGGTATTTTCTAAAACAATTGCCCTCCCATCTTCATTATAAAAAGGTAGAAGTTTTATTAGGTCAAGAAAGTTACCTTGATTTCTTGAATCAGTGCTTCATCGCGTCTCCTGAAGGCACAACCTTGAAATACAAGCCACTTGACAACATCTATAGACACCTTAAGCTATAGACAATTTCTTACAACTTGTTCAGAATTTTGTTTCTTAATAATCCTTTCAATATTTTGCAAGGAATTCTGAAAACCAAGATAATTTTTCATTGCATTCTTATGTAAAGAATTTGCATCCTTACGCACGTGAGTAACAAAAGGACATTTAGATCATTCATTGATCTTCTTCCATGATCAAAATCCTTGACTTGTAAAAGTATTTATATGATGCCCAAATGGCTTTTTGAAGAGAATACAAGGAAGACAATATGTGACATTCTTACATGGTGAAAACTTGAGCCAATCCAGGAATAACTTGTACCAAGATGGGAGAAATCAACATCCATTCTTATCAATACGCTGAGGAGATATTGGAGCCTCACTTAGAGGAATCAGTTGATATGACCCAAACTTAATGTAAGCTCGACAGACTTGGCCCTGTTGATTTGGAGGGTAATCCCAAATAGATTTTCGTAGTCCCAGTCATGCTTTAAAGAAGAAGCATCAAACTCCTTTGTTTTGACTCTCGGCACCTTACGAGGATGTTTAAGAACTTAAGAAGATTCGATATCTCGTTTAGGATCTTGGGATTGAGAAGACTTGATGTCTCGTTTAGGAGCTTGAGAAGACTCGATATATTGTGTTTAGAAACTTGGGATTGAGAAGACTTAATATCTTGTTCAAGAGCTTGGGAAGATTTGATATTTGATTTTTCTCCACTAATAACAGAAGGTTGAGGAACTGATTGATCATTATTTCTTTCTGACACCCTTTTCTTGAAAAAAGATTCGATCTTTTTATTGACCTTAATTTAATTGAAAAACCTGAAGACTGTAATAACATATTAAACAACAAAATATTAGGAAAAAAAAGTCAAAAAAATAAAGAACATAATTTATGCAAAAATATTTACCGAGAGGTCTTTTACGTAAAAAGCCGAGAGGAATATAATTTGTATTTTTTTTTTACTTTGTGCTCTCAGTCTCAACATCAAACTCCTTTCTTTTTCTCTCGACAGTGTTGGTATCTTACCAAAGGAAGATAATTCCTTAGCTAGACATACAAATCAAAATACAAGAAAGTCACTAACCTAATATGTATGGGTATGAGCCAAATCACTTAATTCTGGAATTTGACTTTAAAGTTCAAATTGAGCCTCTAAGTTTAGTCTTTCAAGACCCATCATACATTAATATTTGATTATTATTAAAGTTATATAATTAAAAACTGAAAAATACTTTGTGAAATACAATTTGACCAAAGAGGGCGAATGATATACAATGTGGACAGCAAATCTAAAATACATGATAATTTATATATAAAATTTAAATATCTAAAAATTCCAAGGCAGTCCTTGGATCCATCCTTTGTCGGATATTGAGAATCTAGGTGTTGACGCATTGCAACCCTTCAATTTCATGTGCTATTTAATTACCTCAAAATTGCACTGTAATTAGATTCCACCTAAAAAGATTACCCCATAGTTATCAAATGAGGCTAGGGATCATTTAGGATCCTAGTACCAAACGTTATGGTTAATTTCAAAAAGACTGGCTTCGAAAAAAAAAATATCATTTTATGGTTTTTAATTTTTATGTTTAATGTAAAATATTTGGTTTTGATGGCCAAATTTGAACACCTTGATAGTGAAGGTCGGACAAATATAAGTAAAAGTATCATAGAAAACTTTATATTAAGAGTTGCATAGTATTTTACATTCTCTATTAAAAAATAAGTAAATTAGTCTTTGTACATTAGAACTATAAGGGCCCAATTTCGTCTGGGCCTTAAATAGAAACCAAAAAACAGAAATAAATAATCAAAATAAAAATTTTAAGTCCAATTACAAAAAAAAGGCCTAAAATACAAAAATATCAAGCCTGAATTTGCAAGCACAAAACAGCCCAAAATTAAAGAAAAAAACCCTAATGGCCCAATAACCTAAACATTTTTCAGTAAAATAAACGAAACCCTAGCTTCATTGTAGCTTCCTCTCGATCGTGCCACGCACTACTTGTCCCGAGATCTGACCCGCGTCTGCTGCCTTGCACCAAAATGGCAAAGGGAGCCTCTTCTCTCCCCTTTGTTCACCGCGCCGGTACCTGCAAAAATGGAATGGAACAGGACAGAAACATTAATGAAAATAGTAGAAAGAAACAATAATGAACAATGTAATTCATGGCTATAAAAGCCAATACTATGGATTGTAGTTTTTTTATGGAGAAATACAAAAAAAGAAATAGAAATCAGATGTAAACTCAAAAAGAAAGGTGACTTTTTTATATTTTCATTCTTTATTTTTTTTATTTTCGAAAACATATATATAAAAAAAATAATAGAGCAAGAGTTGAGTTGTCGAAACAGCTAGAAGATCGGTGCAAGTGGTTGGAGGAGAAATTCAGAGCTATGGAGAATGTCGATTACCTTTACGAGGTTGATGCTAAGGAGTTGAGCTTAGTCCCTGATCTAGTGCTCCCACCAAAATTCAAAACTCGTGAATTCGAAAAATATAATAGGACTAGTTGTCTTGAAGCCCATATCACAATGTTCTGTCGAAGAATGTCGGGATACGTTAATAATAACCAATTGTTAATTCACAACTTCCAGGATAGTTTGTTTGGGTTGGCCGCCAAGTGGTACAATCAGTTAAGCCGTGCCAAAATCAACTCATGGAAAGACCTAGCACAGGCTTTCATGAAACTATACAGCCATGTGACCGGCATGACACGCAACAGAATTACGCTGCAAAATATGGAAAAAAGCAAAGTGAAAGCTTTAGGCAGTATGCTCAGAAATGGAGAGAGGTGGCAATGCAAGTCCAACCACCTCTTTTGGAGAAAGAAACGATAATGCTTTTAATAAACACTTTAAAATCCCCATTCATTAACTATATGTTGGGAAGTGCTACCAAGAGTTTTTTAGATATAGTAATGTCCGGAGAAGTGATTGAAAATGCAGTAAGGAGTGGAAAAATAGACGTGGGGAAAAACACCAAAAGATCAACCTCGAAGAAGAAAGAAAATGAAGTGAAAACAAGGAGCGTGTATAATAAAGGCTATTCAAAATCGGTCACTGTAGGCTAACCAAGGACTGTGACAACCAGCCATCAAAGCCCCTCAAGACAAGAATCTAACTCAAGACCAAACACAGAATAACTCCAGTTCACATCCATCCCGATGACATATAGGGAGTTATATCAGAACTTGTTTGATGCGCATGTGGTATCCCCATTTTACTTAAAACCCATGCAACCTCTATTCCCAAAATGGTACTATGCGAATGCTCAATGAAAGTACATCGCAAGAATAACGGGACACTCAATTGAGAACTGCACCACATTCAAAAAGTTGATTGAAAGGTTCATTAAGATAGGGATCGTAAGGTTCGATGTCATTCAAATCAAGGAGTAAATGCGATAATTAGGAGTGAAGAAAAGAGAACCAAAACTAATGTGGTGGAAGTAAAAAAACCCACTAATATTTGTTTGGCAAAAGATGGTAGACGGAGGATTAATCATGCAAGATTCAGAGGAGAGACCTAAAAAAGTAAGGAGCTACTGTGAGTTCTACGCTGAAGAAGGTCATGAAATCCAGGAGTGCGCTGAATTCAAAGCTTTGTTGCAAAGTCTAATGGATAACAAAGAGTTTGAATTCTTTGAAGAGGTTAAAGGTTGGAAGGAATGTTGGGAAATCTGTGCATCAACGCTATATCTGAAGAAAGAATTGGGGAAGAAAACCTATTAGGCATTCATCATTATATTCTCGAAAGTGTTTTGAACAATTGGACTACGGAAGAGATTCCTGTAATTTTTAGAACTAATTCAGAGTAATATTTAAAACACACTTATTGCTCTAAGCCTGGGAGCAATAAGAATCCTTTTGTGAAATAGGCATATGTCCAAAATCTTTATTTCAATAAAATGCATCTTTGTGTCTCATTTTGGGAAAATATTCTTTTATTTTTACCATTTCATTCATACTCATACCACACAGATAATTATTCTTAGATTCGTTTGTATTTTGGGTTTCCTTTCGTTTATATAATAGGTCTCCAGATATCAATGATATGAGTGATGCTGCTACTAACTCAGAATCTCCATTTGAGCAAGATATGTGTCCAAAGGAACCTTAGGACTTTGAAGATGATCAAAATGGTAACCTATCTCCTAATTTGTTAAGGATGGTAGAATAAGATGAGAAACAAATCCTACCTTACAAAGAGTCAGTAGAAATTGTGAGCTTAGGAGAAGAGAAAGATGTGAAGATCAGAGCTGATATCACTGCAAAGACAAAGTGAGACCTCATTGAGTTACTCCAAGAATTCAAAGATGTCTTCGCATGGTCATATCAAGATATGCCTGGGCTAAGTACTGATATCGTGGTACACCAACTCCCCCAAAAGGAAAAGTGCAAGCTAGTTCAATAGAAGCTCCGAAGGATAATGCCTGATGTCTTGCTGAAAATAAAAGAAGAGGTTAAGAAGCAATTTGACGCTGGTTTCTTACAAGTGGTTAAATGCTCAGAGTGGGTAGCTAAAATTATCCCTGACCTGAAAAAAGATGGGAAAGTACGAATATGTGTAGACTACAGGGATTTAAACAAGGCCAACCCAAAAGACAATTTCCCATTGCCTCACATTGACACCTTAGTGGACAACATAACAGGTTACTCACTGTTCTCCTTCATGAATGGTTTCTCTTGATACAACCAGATTAAGATGCATCCTGAAGATATGGAAAAGATAACATTTGTAACCATGTGGGGAACATTTTGCTATAAAGTGATGTCATTTAGATTAAAAAATATGGGAGCGACGTATCAAAGAGCCATGGTAACCCTATTTCATGATATGATGCACAAATAAATCGAGGTTTATGTCAATGATATGATGGCAAAATCCCAAATAGAAAAGGAACATATACGAGTCTTGAGGAAATTGTTCTTAAGGTTGAGAAAATTTCAGCTAAAGCTCAATCCAGCAAAATGTACCTTCGGGGCTAGGTTAGAAAAATTATTAGGATTTTTAGTTAGTGAAAAAGGGATTGAGATCGACTCGAATAAAATCAAGGTTATACAGGAGCTGCCTCCATCGCACACTCAAAAAGAAGTTTGAGGTTTCCTAGGAAAACTAAATTACATCACCCGGTTCATTTCATAACTGACTGAGAAATGCGATCCCATATTCCGTCTCTTTAAGAAACACAATCCAGGTGTATGGGATGAGGAGTGCCAGAAAATTTTTGATAAGGTTAAATATTACCTGTCCAATGCCCCAATGCTGATGCCACCTAGCCCAGATAAGCCGCTGATACTGTACTTAGCAATATTTGAGAATTCCATGGGATACGTGCTTGGTCAACATGATAAGTCAAGATGAAAAGAAAGAGTGATATACTATTTCAGTAAGAAATTCATTGAATGTGAGATAATATATTCGCCAATCGAGAAGTTGTGTTGTGCTTTGATCTGGACAACCCAAAGATTGAGATAATACAATATTTACCATACAACTTGACTCATCTAAAAAATGGACCCTCTAAAATACATGATGGAGTTGACTGCTCTGAATGGAAGAATGGTCCGATGGCAAATTCTGCTTTCCAAATTTGATATAATTTATGTGAACTAGAAGGTAATGAAAATGAGTGCAATAGCATATTTTCTAGCCAGTAAAGCTCTAGAAGATTACTAACCTTTGAACTTTGATTTCCCGAATAAAGATCTAGCGGAGCTTCAAACGCTGTGGGTAACAGAATCGGGGCAGTCCTGGTCATTATCCATTTACTAGTAAATTAGGTTTTGATTGCACGAACAATATGGCAGAATACGAAGCATGCATCACGGGTATTCGTGTAGCCATAGAACGCAAGATCATAGTACTAGATGTATATGGGGATTCTGCACTAGTGATCTATCAACTCAAAGGTGAATGGGAGAAAAGAGATCCCAAGTTGATCGAGTATAGAAGGCTGATCCTAGAGTTAATTAGATAGTTTGATGACATCACCTTCTGCTACCTTCCATGAGATGAAAACCAAATGGCTGATGCCCTAGCTACTTTAGCCTCCATGGCCAAAATGAACAAAAAAAAGGATGTAAAACCTATCCGGATGAGTATTTATGAGGCTCCGGCTCATTGTTACAACATCTAAGAATAAGAAAAGGATGATTACCCTTGGTATCATGATATACTACGATATGTCAAAAATCATGAATATCTTGACTAAGCAACTGAGAATGATAAAAGGACGTTGAGAAAATTGACCAATGACTATGTCTTAGATGGGGAGATCCTATATAAAAGAAGAAAGGATCAAGTGCTACTAAGATGTGTGGACGTTGTTAAGGCTAATAAAATCTTAGAAGAAGCCCCTGAGGGTGTCTGCTGAACACATGCTAATGGTTTTACAATGGCCAGACAAGTCATGAGATTTGGATATTATTGGTCTACTATGGAAGTGGACTGTATCAGTTATGGCAAGAGATGTCATAAGTGCCAAATTTATGAAGACAAAATTCATGTGCCTCCTTCACCTCTTCATGTCATGACTTCTCCATGGCCTTTTTCTATGTGAAGCATGGATTTATTGGGCCGATCTCGCCAAAAGATTTCAATGGGCATCGATTCATGTTCGTGGTCATCGATTACTTTACTAAGTGGGTAGAAACTACTTCTTATGCCAATGCCACGAAGTCGGTAGTTAGTAAATTCTTGAAGAAAGAAATCATATGTCGGTATGGAATGCCAGAAAGGATTATATCTAACAATGAATTAAATTTGAATAATAGTACCATATCAGAAGTCTATAGTCAGTTTAAGATCAAACACCACAACTCATCACCATATCGCCCAAAAATGAACGGTGCAATGGAGGCAGCCAATAAGAACATTAAGAAGATCGTGGGGGAAAATGCTGAGACTTATAGAGATTGGCATGAGAAGTTACCATTTTCCCTATATGCTTATCGAACGTCTATCAGAACCTCTACTGGGGCAACACCTTTTTCATTGGTTTACGAAAAGAGGCGGTTTTTCCCATTGAAGTCAAGATTCCTTCTCTCCGAGTTTTGTTAGAGTTAAAGTTAGATGAAGTAGAATGGATCCAATCTCGATATGATTAGTTGAACTTGATTGAAGAGAAGAGGCTGAAAGCTATCCGTCATGGTCAGATGTACCAAAAACGAATAATGCAAGCTTATGACAAAAAAATTCACCCCAAAGAATTCCATGAGGGGGACCTGATATTGAAAAAGATCATTCCCATACAAAAGGACTTCAAAGGAAAGTGGATGTCAAATTGGGAAGGACCTTATGTGGTAAAGAAGGTCTTTTCTAGAGGAGCGTTGATTTTGATTAAAATGGATGGAAAAAACCTGCCTAATTCTGTGAATTCAAATTCAGTCAAGAAATACTTCACTTAAAAAAAAAGAAGAAAAGTAAAAAGAGTGGCCAAGGCGAAAACTAGTAAAAGGGCGTCTTGAGACCAAATGAGTTTTGAGTTGAAAACCCAGGAAAAAGGCAATTCAAATTTTGATTGAAGATGGGGCATATAGTAGTCTTGTCATCTCTGAATTAATAAGGAGGAGGAACGCTACATCTTGGGCCATCAACAAAGTACTCTAGATCTCCTAAACACATATTAAGTTCAAAAAGGTCCTCGAGAAGTAAGTGCGAAGAAGCTCATGCTGCGATATCTGGGGCACCTAATTTCATCTTACTCATTTTGTATTTTATCAACATTTTCTATTTTGATTAATTTATTCATTTCGAACTTTGCTCCCAATAAATTTCAATCTTGTCCCCTGTTAAAATCTTTTTCAAGTATTTTACATTGAAATAATGATTAAGGACTAATAATATTCAAGTAAAAGGAATTCTGCATATTACTCTGAAATGTTTTTTAAATAGTACAAGGACCTGGAACAAGACCACTAGTCAGAACTAACCAAATCTAAGAGTTGAAAATGTTTAGGAACGAATAGTTTAAATTGTGATTATTTCCTCAAGGTTTTTATCAAAGATACCAGCTGAACAAGAAGGCAAGGTAATACATCAGTGATAGAACCTTGATGAATAGTGAGGAATGTCAACCTAAAGAGGGGATCATTCTTAAAAATGACATTTTGCATTCATACAAATATCATTCATATACATCTAGCTAGGAGTATTTGATTCATTCTGATCATAACATCTTAAGCGCTTAGCATAAATATAGGCCTATAAAAAGAATTCTACAGGTCATGTTCCCCAGAGAACGGTGTAACAGACTAGTGAAACCATAAACCGTATACCCCTGAAGTTGCAGTGGGATGGATTGAAGTTATCGTGACAAATTTTATCTCCATGAAGTTATAGTAGAGCAAACTAAAGCCACAAACCGTATCCTTCTGAGGTTGCAGTGGGACGAATTGAAGTCATTGTGGTGAATCTTATCTCTTTGAAGTGGTAGTGGAATAGATTATAGCCACAAATATTATCTTCCTAAAGTTGCAATAGAGCAGATTGAAGATAGCGAATCTTATTTCCTTGAAGTTGTAGTGGAATAGATTAAAGCTACAAGTTATTAACCTTATCTCCCTGAAGTTGCAGTGGAGCAGGTTGAAGATAGCAAATCTTATTTCCCTAAAGTTGTAGTGGAACAGATTAAAGCTTCAAGTTACAAATCTTATCTCCCTGAAGTTACAGTAGGTCGGATTAAATCTACCGTGGCGAATCTTATCTCTTTGAAGTTGCAGTGGAGTAGATTGAAGTTACAAATCTTACCTCTCTGAAGTTGCAGTGGAGCAGCAGATTAAGGGTACAAATCTAATCTCCCTGAAGTTGTAGCGAATTAGATTAAAGCGACAAATCCTATACCTCTGAAGTTACAGTGGGTCGGATCAAATCTATTATAGCGAGTCTTATTTCCCTGAAGTTGCAGTGGAACATATTAAAGCTACAAGTTACAAATCTTATCTCCCTGAAGTTGCAGTAGAGTAGATTGAAACTACACTTCCTATACCTCTGAAGTTGCAGTGGGTTAAAACGAGGCTACTTAAAGAAGAGAAGCACCAGAGAAGTCAAGATTCGGCAAGACCAGACAAAATTGGTCCTTCTTAAAAGCTTTGCTCCATTCCCATTGCACGACAATGAGCAAAGAGGGGTAGCTGTAAGGGCCCAATTTCGTCCGGGCCCTAAACAGAAACCAAAAAACAAAAATAAATAATAATAATAAAAAGTTTAAGTCCAATTACAAAAAAAAGCCCAAAATACAAAAATATCAGGCCTGGATTTGCAAGCTCAAAACAGCCCAAAATAAAGAAAAACCTTAATGGCCCAATGGCCCAATAACCTAAACAATTTTCAGTAAAACAAAAGAAGCCCTAGCCTCCTTATTGCTTCTCCTCGACCACACCATGTGATCCTCGTCCTAAGACCTGACGCGTGTCTACCACCTTGCACCAAAACGGCAAATGGCACCTCTTCTCTCCCCTCCGTTGACCGCTCTGGTACTTGCAAAAAGAAAATGGAAAAGGACAAGCAGTAATGAAAACAGTAGAAAGAACAGTAATGAACAGTGCAATTCATGGCTATAAAAGCCAATACTATGGATTGTAGTTTTTTACGGAGAAATACAAAAAAAGAAATAGAAATTAGATATAAACTAAAAAAGAAAGGTGATTTTTTTATATTTTCATTCTTTATTTTTATTTTCGAAAACATATATAAAAAAATAATAATAAAAGTGAAACCTATTTACCTATATCGGCATCTTCTCTCTCTGTTTTGAAAGATTAACGGATCCTCGGGGTTCGCCGAATGCTCTTGACGAAAGAAGACAGAATCGAAAGGTTCCTTTGATTTTTTTTGAATTTTGGTAGGCTTTTTGGGCATTTTCATCTTAGATCGGGGTTGAGGGTAGTAAAATGATAAAAAAGGCCGCTTTTTTATTTTGCCGGCCACCACGGCGGACAGATGACGATGTCGATGGCAGGATCTAGGGACGATTGAGAGAAAAAAGAGAGAGTTGAGGTTTTTTTTTTTAAAAAAAGAAAAGGCAAAAAAGATTTTTTTTTCTAACTTTTTTTTACTTATATAACCCATGCGAAATGACATCGTTTCGGGGATTTAATTTCAGACGCCAAAATGGCGTTGTTTTGAGGCAACCCACGACCCGAACCGATCCACCTTTAGGATCTGTGTTTTTTTCCTTAAGGGGGATATTTACAACTTTAGCCCTCCCGCCTTTTTGAGTTGTTTTGATTTAGTCCTAATTTCACTTTTTTTTCCTTTTTAGAAATTTTACCATTAAATTTTACCCCGCTTTCAATTAAGTCCTCGGTTCGCTGATCTCCTTAAGAAGGGACGCGTGTCTTAAGGATTGGGATAATTTCTCATTTGGTCCTCGCTTGTTTTCACGCTTTTCATTAATTTAATTTAAGTTACGATTAAGTCCTTTACTTATTTTAAATATTTTATTTACTTATTTATTATTCCTTTACTTTTTGTTATATTTAAATTTTTTTATTTTCTTTTCATCGAACATCTATTTATTTATTTTATTTTATTTTACTATTTATTATTTTATTATTATCTATTTATTTATTCTTTTACTTTTTAAATACTTAAATTTAATATTATTTGTTTCATCTGTTTATTTATTATTTTTTAATATTTAAATTGGATACTACTTATACTTCCTTTTCATTAAGCACCTTTCATTTTCATTTTTTATTTTTATTTTAAATTATCTTATTTATTTCATTATTGCGATTTGATTATTAATATCATTATCATTATTATAATTACATCATTATTATTATAGTATTCTATTATTTATTTATTATTTATCATTTTAATATTCTACCCGTATAGCTATTTTACATTATTTCATTATCATTGTACTATACATTGTATGTAAAAATATTTGTTCGTTTTTCATATGTTGCCTGAATATATACCATTTTAAGTGTTATATTAATTTTTACTCGATGAATAAAAAAGAAATTTTTAAATTAAGGCAATGTACTGCATTTGGAGATTCGAGAAGTTGTGCCCTAACTTACGGGGTTCAACTTTCTCTTTGAACCTAGATAGTCGAACATCCCTTTCAAAGTTAAAACTCACTAGATTTAAATAGTAATTAAATAAAGAGCAACTTCATTTTGAGGATTCGAGATGGCGTGTACTAACTTACGGGATATGACCTTTTTGTTACCTTGAGATAAGAGGGCCTTTTACACGTTTTGATTTATTCAAGGGATTTTACTTAAAAGATACATTAATACAAAGATGGATCGTATTTTAAACTCTTTTCGAATTTCTAAATTTCGACATTAAGGTACTAATTAATCAACTAGGTAGCAATTTTGGGCATTACGAGGGTGCTAACCCTTCCTTGTGCGTAACCGACTCCTGAACCCATTTCTTGGATTTTGTAGACCAAAAATCATTGTTTTATTAAATCAAACCTTTTATTAAAACAATCAGATTACGAGGTGACCTTATCACACCTCATAAAAAAAAGATTGGTAGCGACTCTCATTTTCATTTTCAAAATATAAGTCGATTTCAAAAAAGGTTTCGACAAGAACAAAGAGCAAATTGGTCATTCTGTTAAAAATTTCATCCATTTTTACTGTTTAAAACTGGTCTTTGTACGTCAACATGAGGTACACGTAGCATTCATGTGTCACTGTTTGATTATTTTATCAGACGCACTAATTTTTAGCAATACAAATAAATAATTTAAAAATAAAAAGATCAATTTACTCTTTAATCTAATGTTCCTATTTTCTTGGCATTGGTTAGGGGTGTTTGGTAAACTGAGTTTTGGGTTTTTTTAGTTGATTTGGACATAAATGGAGGATTAAGTAGTCAAACATTCTAATTGTAGTGTTTGTTGGATGGAGGTTTGCAAGAGATTGTTAAGCTAAAACCTTTAAAATAAAAAAAAACACAGGGATGAGCAGCGTTTTTAACAGCTGATTGGAAATGAGATATGTTGAATGACATATTTGACCATGCTTAATAAAAAATTACACCCTTTGACACATACTCTCAAACCTAATAGGGGTGCCAAGATATCAGTAGACGACAACGTTGTGTTTCTTAAATATTTGTTTTTACTTGTTTGGATATGTATTTATTTCTTGAATATTTATGTATTCTTAATTTATTTTCAAATTACTTGTGTAAAATGATTTCTTATGCAACATTATAGTAGTTGAAATATGCTACTTGACAAATTTATTTAGAGTGTGGCATAATTATCACTAATTTACATACTAAGAACATGGCATAATTATCGCTAAGAATATGGTTTACAATTATATTGATACACTATTAATATTTATCAATTTCCACAAGGTTAATATTTACAAATAAGGAACTTAAGAAATTTGTTTATTTAAATTTTAAAAAATACTCACTAATTAATTTTCATAATGGATATTTTAATTAATTGGTAATAGTGTTTTATTTCAATAATTTCACCTATAAAGACTAAAGTATTATAAATAAATAAATAGTTAAAAATAAAATATGTCATGCCTTTATTTATTATTTTACACGTCTTAACTTTCAATTAAATTTTACTCAAAATTTTAAAATAAACCGTTAATAGAATCAATTGGTCAAACCAACCACCTCAATCAGTTATTAACTATCAACTATATGCTATTAGCCGATTGCCAAATACGACCGTTTTTTTTTTTTTTTTGAAACTCTAAAAAGCAGAAAATCTTTTCCCATTCTTTTTGTCTAGGTTGTTAAGTAATTGGCACGCTAAATATTTTAATTATCTTTATCGTGTAGGGTTGAGTTGACATTTTTATCTCTATGAAAAACGATTTCTTCAAGTTAATAAACTATCGCCGAAATATGACGAAAGTTGCAATAGGGAACCTCGCACTTCTTATATAAATTGAAGCTCCTTCTTCAACCTTTGCCTCTCAGTCCTAGAAAAGCATTTTCATTACCTTCCCTCTGTTATTTCTTCAAGCGAAATGGGGCGCCTTGTTTTCTTGTTTGCTTCCTCTTTGCTTCTTATGGTGGCTGCTACAACAGTTTCAGCTGCAATATTGGAGCACTCATTCTATGTAATGAATTCTACTCTTATTCATTTTCTTTTCTTCTATGGATTAAATTAGCCCCTCCTTTACCATCCCAAGCTGGCTCAAAGGTTTTGAATTTCAACTCAATCAAATCCATGAAACGAGAAGGATGGTTTTATATTCACACTCCTCCCAATATCCATCATTACATATCTTACCTGTGTAACACCATGCATTTTGATTTAAGGCTATGGCTTTTTAATCATACCCTTCACTTTCCTTTACTCATATTTACCTCCTTGATAAGCTTTCGACCATTACAGTTTGATAATCGGGAAGTTAATAATTAGAATTTGTTGGCAGGTTCAAAATTTGACTGTTACTAGGTTGTGCAACCGCCAGGTAATTACAGCAGTAAATGATAGCCTCCCTGGCCCAAGCCTCCGCGTTCGAGAGGGTGACAAACTCATTATTCACGTCTTTAATATGTCACCTTACAAAATAACAATTCACTGGTAAACCTTCATGGAAAACTACAATTGAATTTACTCAAATTCACCAACATAATTTTCCTGCTAAGCGCTAGCTGTTTCCAGTGTCAAATTTTACTTGTTCGTTTGTGAAATTATTATTGATTCATTCCTCTGGTTTTATTTAATTCAAAATCTGGTTTTATTTAATTCAAAACAACATTTTTAATTATCTTTTTAAAATATGCTGCATGTAACCACGAACAAGTCAATCATTTGGGATGCAAATGCAAGCAAACGTATATCTTATTCCCATGCGATCCACTTTTTCTTTTTTCCTTTTCTTGAAAATTCATGTGAACCATTTTTATATAATACAAAGATTGCTCAACTTCAACTACCAATGATTGAGTACTAATTAACCAAAGTCCAATACTAAATATATAACCTGTTTTTCTTTCTATATGCATTCTTATGATTTAATCATTTGCTGACGGTTATGTTGCTTGAACAGGCATGGCGTTTCTCAGTTAATGAGTGCCTGGTCAGATGGACCCGAGATGATCACTCAGTGTGCAATTCGCCCCGGAAATAACTATACCTACAAGTACAGAATCACTAAACAGGAGGGAACCCTTTTCTGGCATGCTCATTCCTCCTTTCTCCGTGCCACCGTCCACGGAGCAATCATCATCCACCCCAGGGCTCGCCACTCTTACCCATTCCCAAGGCCCTACAGGGAAGTTCCCATCTTGTTAGGTATATATGGCTATCGGGAACCTGAGATATTACATTGAATTCATTAATTATGATGAGATATATAAATGTTTCTTGGATCAAGATTTTAGCTTACAAATAGCAATGCGGTTGCAGGTGAGTGGTGGAATGCTAATGTCGTTGATGTTGAAAACCAGGCTCTAGCCCTTGGCATTGGTCCTAAAATTTCGAATGCTTATACAATAAATGGATGGCCCGGTGATCTCTATCCATGCTCTCAAAATCGTAAGTAACTGATTACAGATTGATGTTGTCCATGCGTACTCCACATGTTGTAACAATCAATGTTTAATTTAACTTAATTTAATTATATTATCAGAAATGTACAAGCATAGGGTGGAGCAGGGGAAGACTTATCTCTTACGTATTATCAACGCTGCAGTCAATTCCCATCTCTTTTACAAGATAGCCAATCATAACATGACTGTTGTGGCTGTTGACGCTCGTTACACCAACCCATATGTCACCGACGTCGTGGTTATCTCCCCTGGCCAGACGGTTGACGTTTTGCTGACCGCGGATCAGCCGGTTGGGTCGTATTACATGACCGCTAATAATTATGCAAGTGGCAGTGGCACTGCAGTTGGTGTACCGTTCAATCCTACTACGACTAGGGGTTTTATCATCTATCAGGGTGCACCATCTTCAACAACGCCGCTAATGCCGGTCGTACCGGCTTTCAATGACACCCCCACGGCTCATAAGTTTTTCACCGAACTTACCAGTTTGGTCGGTGGGCCTCACTGGGTCCCTGTCCCACTTAACGTGGACCACAAAATGTTTGTTACCGTTGGAATGGGGCTCGATGTCTGCCCACCAAACGTATCTTGCCAGGATCGTCCACCTGTTGGGGCAGCGCTCTCGGGCAACATGAACAATTTATCCTTCGTGCTACCTACTAGCTTGTCTTTGTTGCAAGCCTTTTTCTTCAACGTCGGAGGAGTGTACACCACTGATTTCCCTGCCAATCCCCCGGTTCAGTTTAACTACACCAACCCTAGTATTAACGCCGACCTACCTCTGCTATTTGCTCCAAAGAGAACCAGCATCACAAAGGTTAAGTTCAACTCCACTGTGGAGATGGTGATCCAGAACACAGCTCTTATTGGAGCGGAGAACCATCCCATGCATCTCCATGGCTTTGATTTCCATGTATTGGCGCAAGGGTTTGGGAACTTTAACCCTGCCACAGATACACTGAAGTACAATCTCTTCAACCCCCAAATGCGCAACACTATTAGCGTACCTGTTGCAGGATGGGCTGTCATTAGATTCGTAGCTAATAATCCAGGTTAATTTTCTAACATCCATCATTTGCTTTCTTGTTCTTTTTAACTAGTTTTTGTCAACCTAGTACTTCAACTCAATTGTTTTAATGCATCTGAAATGAACAGGTGCTTGGTTTATGCATTGCCACTTTGACGGCCACAATTCAGTAGGCCTGTCCACTGCCTTCATTGTTGAGAATGGACCAACTCCCGACACAACCTTGCCTCCCCCGCCACCGGATCTTCCAGAATGCTAGACATTTTTTGTTTTATTTATGAAACTACCACCTGACCTTCCTTTTACAAGTTAAAATAAACTAAATATAGCTTGAATTTTTAAATATGATATGTAAAATTCAAAACCAAATTCAAAATTAATTTACTAAAAATATTTGCTAACATTGCATTTTTGCCATATCAACATGATATATATGTGATCACTACATGTCACTGCTTGATTGGTCGAACAACCATGTCAGCAAAACTTAACAGTCAAACTTAGTCAACATTAACGGAGGAACTTGATTGGTTGACTTTTCATCTTTAAGGATTCAATTGGATTTTAAATTTTATTGAGGCCTTAATTGATTTTTTTTTTCACTTGAGGACTTTTTTTTACTAATAAGCCTTATTAATAAAAATGTTAGATAATATTAAATAATTGGCAACATGAAAATCAATTTTCATAAGTTATTGAAAAAAATTAAAGAGGTTATTAATAAAAAACAGAACAATATTCATATTTACAAATATCTATTTTTTAGCACAAAATTGTTAGAGATAATATAATTTTTAGCCCTCTAACTTGGTAACTAGGATCACTTTGGTATCTGTATTTTTTTGTCCACTTTGGTATTTAAACTTGGAAAATAAATTCATTTGGTCCCTAAACTTGAAAGATATAAAAGTTTGATGACGTGACACTTTGAGATTGTGCCACATCATCACTTGAAAATTAAAAAAATTATATAAATTTTTATGTGATGATGTGGTACAATTTTAGAGTATCACATACAAAGATCTAATAACCTAATCAATGGTTGAACTAGTCAAACGACTAGTTCCTGATTCAATCGATTTGATTAGGTCAAGTGCTAGACTAACAGTAATAAATAATTAAAATTTCATAAAAATTATAATATATATATAAATTATTAAACCAGTTAACTTGTAGTTTTTGTACTAGTTTTTAACTTTTATTGTTTTGAGTAATTTCTGATTCAATCGGTTCAACCCCTTTATTTGGATTAGTATATTGGTTGGTTCTTGGTCCAACCAGTCCAATCGACCAATCAAGTCATGGTTCAAGAACATTGGGCATCACATCAAATCTTGATGGAATTTGAATTCAGGGACCAAAATAAAGTCTAGTTGCCAAGTTCAGATATCAAAGTGAACAAAAAAAAGTACAAGTACCAAAATAGACTTAATTGCCAAGTTTAGGGGAAAAAAGTTATATAAGTGACAGAATCAATTACAAACTAACATAAGTGACATTTGAAATTGAAAATAAAGACTCTGTGTCTAAACGAATCTGATTAGCAACTTTAACCGGGGATGCATGAAAAACTCGTGGGCAAAACATGAATTCCTTCATTAAGCTTACCAAGATGTGTGGTGCAAAATTCGCATTTCTTGGGATCTGTTTGATGACCACATGCCAATCACGCTTGCAGAGTTCTTGAATTCTAGAAACCAAGTCTCTATTCGTATGTCTCTTAGGGCCACCAAGGATATCTTTGATAGCCGTATCACAATCAATCTCCACTACAACATCTTTCTATTGGACCCTCCATGCATATTGTAATCCATTGTAAATGGCCCAAAGCTCAGCTTGTTTAATACTACGCCTCCCAATACTTCTCCCAAATCTCTATAACCATTTACCATGCTCATCTCTTACAACGACTACCAAAGAAGCGGTGCCTAAAGATGGGTTGCATTCGCTATCTACATTCAATTTAAAAGAAACTGTAGGTGATGGGAGCCATCTACAATCTCGACTATTATTGCAGGAAAGGACCTCAACCCTCTCTGTTCTTGTCTTGATACACCTTGCCCAACACCACGAAGAATGAATGAAATTTACTGAGTTCAAAGGAACATCATTAAAATCATATAAATTTTTTGTTTCCTTAGTTTCCAAAACACAATGTCGATGAAGGATGGCCAGGTCCCATTTTGGAATTCTAATATACGGGTATTTATCAAATTTGCTAAGATCCAATCCTACAAAGAGTAAGAGAAAAATTGGGTAAAGAGATTTGAAGGGAGGATCTGTTTCCAAATTTCATTAGCGTGTTGGGAATATTTTAGGACGTGAATACATGACTCTTCAACATATCAGCAAATAACACAAGAAGGATACTCAGAAATCCCTTTTTACACCGCTCCAAATTAGTCAAAAGGCAATCCTTCAAGACTAGTTAAAGAAATTGATGAATCCGTTGAGGGTTGTCAAGACTCCATACTAACTTCCACTTGTCATCTTGAGGATTAAGAGAATTCTTTAAGAGCATATTATAAGCTGACTTTACTATGTAAACACAATTTGGAGACCACCTAGATATGAGAGTATCCTGTCCAACCAAGGAATTTGGCGCTGGAATTCCCGTAATATACAAAATAACATTGCTATTAGGAAAACATTGCAGATAATCCCAATTCCAGTCTCCATTGGTAGAAACAATCTCCTTTAGAGTGATAGAAATGTTTATGAGAGAAGGGAATCGATAGTAATTAAATAAGATGACCAAAATCAGCAAACTAGTTGTATGTCTAAAACTTCACAATAGAACCATCACCAACAAACTAGAGGAGGCTTTGGCGAAGCATAGGCCAAACCTTTCTTAGTGAATTCCAAATGAATGAGTAGTTACATCGAGAAATGTCTTATGTAATAGTCTCAAAAATCTTATATTTGGAGCAGAGAACTTTAACCCATAGATCATGCTTGTTTTTAAAAAGATTGAAGCCCAACTTGAGTAAGAAAGAATCATTTTAATCTTTTAGGTGGCAAATTCCAATCCCTCAATTAGACTGAGGTTGACAACAATCTTCCTATTTTACCAACGACACCTTTTTGTTGGAAGTTGTACTTCCCCAAATAAAAGCCCTTGTAATTCTTTCAATTCTTACACAGATACCAAGTGGAATCTTCACAGTTTGTATGAAATAATTTGGAATCGATAACAACACAAATCGGGCTAGAGTAATCCTTTCTGCCATGTAGAGCAATATTGTATTCTAATTATCAAGTTTATGTCTGACTTTATCAACAAAAAACTGAAAATATTCTTTGCGACTCTTTTATGAAATAAAGACAAACCCAAATAAGTTCCCAAATCTTCTGAGTAGCGATACCCAAGGATATTGCATATATCTACAACATTGTGATCATTAATGTTTTTTAAAAAATAAATGGTTGTTTTCTGTTCATTGACACTATGACCTGATACATTACCAAAACTAAGTAGAGCCTCCTTTATTCTGTGTGCTTGATCAACCTCAGGTTCAGCAAGTAAGAATAATTCATCCGCAAATAAGAGGTGTGATGGGTGGTCCATCCTTACCTAAGATGATTGGTTTCTAGAATTTTCCTTCAACATTTCTATAAATTAACTAGCCTAATCTCTCCATGTAAAGTACAAAGATATACAGAGATAAATGGCATCCTTGCCTAATACCCCTTTTAGGAATAAAACCCGTTGAAAGTCTACCATTCCACATGATTTGCATTGAGACCGATGAGATATAATCCATAATGACCTTGATCAAATCGGAGGGGAACCAACATAGACTAAGGTATCTTTAATAAAATTCTAGCGAATTTTATCATAAGCTTTCTCTAAATCCACTTTAATAGCCATCCACAATTTCTTCCCCTTCTTAGTACACATGGAATGCACAATCTCTTGGGCAATGATGATATTGTCTGTAATTTACCTTCTTGCCACAAAACTCACCTGATTTTGGGCTATAAGATTAGAAAAATAGACTTGAAATGATTTGCGATAATTTTAGTGACAACATTATACAACACATTGTAGAGACTAATTGGACGAAAATGAGATAAAGAAACAGGGTTCTTTACCTTTGGTATGAGAACCAAAAGCGTGTTGTTAATAGAAGAGATGAGAAATTTACAGGACAAAACATCACGAACCCAGGAATAAACATCCAATCTAACCATATCCTATTGGTTCTGGTAGAAAAGAGCATGGAAACCATCAAGGCTAGGGGCTTTTAGTGGAACATGCTAAACAAAGCATTTTGTACTTCCCCAAAGTTGATAACCATGGCTAAAGAATCAATAATTTTAAGACTAATATATGAAAAACGACCACGCAAAGGGAATAAAACACGAGACGGATCATCCAAGGAAAAGAGATTAGAGAAGAAACGAACTGCTTCATTATGCAAGGTTTCATTATCATAACACCAGTTGTCTTCAATTTTCAAAGCATATATTTTATTAGAATTCTGCCTTATAAGAGCTTTATTGTGAGAAAACTTCGTGTTGTTGTCTCCAAAATGGATCCAATCCATTCTCCACTTTTTCTTTCAGAGTAATTCCTCCTCATCAAGAACCTTCTCATATTCTAACCGCAGCATCAATTCAAGATTCAGGAGATATTTGGAGCATCTACGGTCAAGAGCAGCCTGAACTTTACCAATACGATAAGCAATTGACCTTTTCCTTCTGATAATGTGTCCAAAAACCTCAAGATTCCACCTTTTAAGGTTGGTAGTAAGGGAAGTGAGGTATGCATTGATTAAAACCCGGATGGGAAGTCCAATATGCTAAAAACGTAACGGTCGTGGTTGAGCAACTTGACTGGGAGCAATTGTTGATAAGTAAATAGGTCTGTAATCAGGGAGATGGAAAACTGAGGTACCAGAATGCAAATGACACCACTCATTATTCTAAATTGCCCGATCTAGCCTTTCAAAAATAGCCCATTTTCTTCATGTACATTGGGGAGCTTTAAAAGCAAGATCCATCAAGCCATTGTTAAGAATAAAATTCTGAAATAAATTGTATCCAGAAAAAAGTGGGCGCCCTCCTCTCTTTTCATTCGGTGATAACAATGAATTCAAATCTCCCAACAAAACCCAAGGCTCGTTGATGGACTGAGCAATTTTTTCTAAACGGTCCCATAAGATTTTGTATTTTTGTTTGTTCGGAAAACCATAAACAAAATTTACTTCTTCCCAATCAACAATGAATAAAATGTGGGTCAATTAGGATAATCTAAACTTGAATGTTATTTTTTCGACAAACCCATAACCCCCTAGTAAAACCTCTAAATTCAATTTTGTGCGAGCAATCCAACTCAATTTTAACTATGATTCCACCAAGTTCATACCGCTAACACGAGTTTCAAGGAAAGCCGCAACATCAACACCAAACTCAACAAAGTAATCTCTAACCACCCTAACAAACTTTAGAGATGCACACCCTTGACAGTTCTAAACAAAAATATTTGGTAACATCAGACAGAAGATTAAAAGAAAATATGAAAACCACAGACCCACCTCAAGCATCGAAAGTGGTCGTTTCGCTAGAGCCCGAGAACTCCTCTTGAGAATTATTAGAATATACTAGCAGACCATCGAAACCAATCCTGTCTACAACTCCTGGCATTGCTTTAGCAATAGATTAACGACCGAACGCATTCACTTTAAATTTACTACCTTTGCCCCGTAAATTATGAGAACCTCTCCTTAACCATTTGTGGTCCCCAAATTTCAACAGAGATGAGGAAGCCCTTGAAGTCATATCACCGAAAGGAATATTGGGGTTTCGATTTTCAACAAACTTGATGGCTGAGTGGAATTCTAGGTTTAAAATCGATATATCTAATTTTTCCACAGAAGTAACAAAGATATCTTTTGTTAGCTAATTCGGAGCTTCAAATTGATGTACAGTAGGACTGGAACGAGGATTACCTAATAATAACTCCCTGTTAGGTGCTTCGATTTTCGAAGAAAGTGGGAATTTTTTGGGCTTGTGTTGCCTGCATTTCCCGAAAGAGGAGGAGGAGAAGAGACATCAATGCCCAAAATTACCATTTTTGAAAATCATTAAAATAAACAAACTTGCGCCCATCTTAGATAGTCCACTAAGCCCTTGAAAGCGAAGCCCAGCAGAAATCGTAGCTATTGTCTTGGAAGAAATAAAATCATTCTTAATAGAAACATTGGCATTTGGGTCAGCCAGGCCCAAAGCACTGTCTATTTTGTCTTTCTCCAAACCTCAACCCAGAGCATCATTTCCAATAGGAATAGTAGAATCGCGTATGCCGATTGCCTGCACATCACTTTCCTTATGGGTTAATTTGCCTTTGTTTAAGGGGTTGTTATAAATGACAACTTGATAGTACTAGAAAGAACATATGTTTTCTCCTTACTTATTGATTAATTTGTGTTCCCATTTAATTATCTTTAACACATATTTTAGCATTTTCAGTTCAGTAAATTGTATTTTATAACTCAGTGGATCTTAACCTATTTATCCTTAATTTTGTCATGTTTTGGTACCAATGTCGCTGCATGAGTATTTCCAAATTCCCCTAGAATTGTCGCTACACCTGATAGCTATTTGGATAAGAACAAAAAGGTGTGAGTTGTCCAGTCTGGTACAACCAACTTGTATGTATAGAGGCATCATGATTATGATGAAATGACACCTTTGTTATTTAGATAAATATTAATATTCACGTGAAAAGGAAATAAAATGAGGTTTTTTTGGGGGGGTATTATCTTCTTCAGCCTATATTTTGAAGCTTTTCTGCTGTGGCAACTTAAGCCTCCTACGGTTGAACCAATGTGAAAGGTATGAAGATTAGCTCTTGACGAGGAGCCCTGAGTGTGACACAAGAGGGAGTTGAGAGATCAAGTCGAGATTTTTTAAGAATGGTACTCTACACTTGTTTCTTTTGTATTTCTTTTTTTAAATGTTGGTGATTATTTTCTATTTCATGTTTGTACGGAAGTATACATGATTTCTGGGTTAAATTTATTTTATTCAATCTTGCTTCTACTGTTATTGAGGTCATTGACACTGGAAAGTGCATCGATAGTTCAAGCTAACAAGCATGACAATGGAAGTTGCTTGAGGATTAGAGGAATTTAATCCACTTGTTCTGTAACATCCCGAATTAGGGCCTAGTAGGAACAACAATTTTGAGACCATAAATCCGAATTAGAAATAATTATTTTATGATTATTAGAAAGTCTATGATATGATTGTATGCTTGTGTGAAAATTTCATGAAGAGATTTCTAATAAAGTGTCCAATTGACATTTAGGACTAAATTGCAAAAGTTGCAAAATGTAAGTTCTAGAGGCTTTAAGCATGAAATTGCTATTGATTATTAATTAAAGGTCCTTAAATAGAAATTTTCTCAATTTCTATAATTATGGACAAAAATGGGCATGAATAGGAAATTTTAAAAGAAAGGCCCTAAAGGCATTTTTGTTATTTGGTTAATAAAAAAATAAAAAGGGAAAAATAAGTCAAAATTGTGTTCATCTTCTTCATGTGTGTGCCTAAAATTTGAAGAGCCATAGCTAGGGTTTTTCCTTCAACTTTCAAGCTCGATTGTAAGTACTCCCTAGCCCGTTTTTAATGTTCTTTATGTTTTTGAGATCCTTGAAGCATGATCTACCTATTTCTAGCCTTATTTTGAGTTAGGGCTCATGTTTAAAAAGTGACCCATATGTAACATGCATGTATTTTGATGTTTAATGAAGGAATATAAAAGTTTGACGTATGATAAACATCTTTTACTAAGTGGTTTTTCATGAAAACACCTAGAAAGGACCTTTTTGTAAAAGGTTTAAAATGAGTAGTAAGATGTGTGTTTGAATGGGAAATGTGGGTTGATATGAGTATGGATTAAGTTCGACTAGGCTTGGGTAACCAAGAAAATAGAGACATTTCATTTTACGAGCTTAGGGACTAATTTGCAAATATGTGAAAGTTTAAGGGCAAAACTATAATTTTGCCTAAATATAGTTTTTGGACTGATTTGAATAATATGATAATTAAATGAGCTGGATTTACTATTATAGATCAAGAAAAACGGAGTCCAGACCTAGACCGGGGAAAGAACAATATTTTGGACTAAATAAAATTAATTGTCCATATTTAGTACCGAGGTAAGTTCATGTACAAATAATGCAATATTGTACCATGTTCTAATACTTTATTTGTGTATAAATTTCTATGCATAATTGTTATGACGATTGTACGAACAACCTAATGGTCGACGAGAATAACTTCGTGAACGAGTTCTACAAGGATATGACATCGAGAAAATTCCGTTTGAACCTTAGGAATAATTAGGATGCACTGTGACATGTCACTAGGACTTATGTGATTTATGGGCTCATGAGATATGTGATATATGTTCATGTGAATCCGGGTGCTGGTCTTGTACGTCTACCGGTGGCTGGGTAGCCCGGCATGTGTTGTTGGTACCTATCAGCTTGTGAGAGCAGCCCGTGTAGTTACATCCTGACTGTCAGCTTGTGTGAGCAGGCCCGTGATTAGATCAAGAGCGAGCAATGTGTGATTGTGATATGAGGTAGCATGAGGCTACGTTTAAAGCACTATGTGCAAATTTTTCGTGTATCCGATAGTATTCCGAGTGTTCAATGGGTAAACTTGTGAGTTATTCAACAAGTAAGTCATTGATGAGAAAATATGACAATGTGTTACGAGTTAGTACAGGTATGTACGAAAAACTCATATAAATGAGCTCGGCATGTGATGAACTTTTGGTAAGATTGAAAATGTGTAAGTTATGTCTACAAATTTAAGTTATGTGCGAGCTAAGTTATGTCAATGGTATATATATATTTATATGATTATGTTGCTATTTGTTTGCATGTGAACTTACTAAGCTTTATGCTTACTCCCCTCTCTTTTCCATTTTCTTATAGTCAGGGATCGAAAGACATCGGAGACTCGATCACAATATCAACTGGACATTTGGGTATAGTTAGTCTCAACATTTTGAGTATGGCATGTATAGGGACTTGGTCTTTTTGTTATATGTCATATTGGTCTAGCCAAATGTGTTGGCTTATGGTAATATTTGATTCATTTTGTATATGGCCATGTGATATGGTTCATATTGATTATTTGGGTTGTAACCCTAATTAATTATGCATGCATGCAATGTGTTATGCTTGATGTGGTTGCTTTTGGATGAAATGTGTGATGAATGGCATTTATGCTAAGTAAATGAATAGTGGCTAATAAGTATGACCAAAGCCTTGGTATAATTGAGTAAATTGGAAGTAGGTTTACCATGGTGAATAAACATGAAATTGGTGTGGAATGCTATATGAAAGCATGATGGTTTGAATATGTGATATGTTGACATTACAAAGTCATAAATTAATCAAGTTTATGAGTATTTGAGTGGCTAAATATACTATGTTGCATGCCATCAAAAATGTATAAGTGAGTGAGAATTTAAGGGTGAAAAATGGCTTGGAACATAGCCTCAAAGCTGTCCACACGGGTAGACACACAGGCGTGTGTCTAGGCCGTGTGTGACACACGGTCTACCCCATAGGCGTGTGATTCGACCGTGTGTCTCCTGCACCTTAATTAATGCAAAACATAATGCCCAGTAGTAAACACATGGGTAGAGACACGACCGTTTGTCTCGGCCGTGTGAGAGGCACGGCCATAGGACATGGGCGTGTGCCCAACTCGTGTGAAGTCTGCACCTATTTTATGGGAAATTATAAAATTTTAATTGCCCACACGGCGTAAGCATACGGGCGCGTGCCTCGGTCGTGTAACTACATTTTGTTCATGACGTCATAAACAAAATGCACCCTAAGATGGACACGTCTTGAAGCACGAGCGTGTCCCTTCACCACATGGGCGTGTGGCCCTGTTTCATGATAAAAATTTTCTAAGTCTCCCGAGAGTTCTAAAGTTCTCGGTTTAGTCCCCAACCGTTCCTAATATATATTTTGGGCTTCATAGGCTCATTTAAAGGATGATATGAATGTTTATGAAAAGTTTTTAAATTTGAGTGGAAACTCATGTCTTGGTTTTGTATGAATGTTGTGTTTAAGTCTGGTAATACCCTGTTCCGGCATCGAATACGGGTAAGGGGTGTTACATGTTCTTAATATTGTTCCATTGCCATCATCGAAAGGTATGGTGAATGTGCATGTTTAAGTCTTAGATTAAATATAAAAGTTAAGCTTGGTAAGATATTCATTGCAATTTAACGCATCGATAATCACCTATCCTTTTATACTTTGTGAGCACTTAGTATTCCATTAAATATTCACATTGGAGATCCCATTTTATCATTATCATATTTTATCTTATTGTTTTCAAGTTATTGCTTCGACAACTACTCTCACAATTTATCTCGTTTCTATATATTTATTACACTAACATTGATAGACAAAAGACAACCATCCTCGTAGGATCGATATCCGACAGACTCATATTTGTCTACTATACTTGCATCGACAGTGTATGCTTGCACATTATTGCTGTGACATTAAACAACTGATAAAGTTTTGGTGTTGTTGCCGGGGATAGTGATTGTTTGATGTTTATTTTTGTTTGTTTTTATTTCATAATATTTAGTTGTTACTAACTTGGTTTCTTTTTGTCACTATTTTCACATTTTATTTTAGGTGTTGTATAACCTGAAGTAATTTAGAGTTTATAGCTGATTTTGATCCAGAAATTGAAAGAACCGTTTGGAAGAGAATTCGAGAACAAAGGAATATGACTTTACTAAGAAACTATGAAGTCATACCCCTGATGTATCACCAAAATGCTAATGACCCACCGTTGCCGCGAGACACTCAAATACAAAACAAGATTATACGAGATTTTGTAGTACATGTCTTGGATGGCTTACAAATGAGAGTTGTTAGGCCAGCAATCCAAGCTAGAAATTTTGAACTCAAGCTAGTAATGTTTCAAATGTTGAATCCTAATGGGCAATATACTGGATTGCCACATGAAGATGCATAAGAGCATCTTAAATAATTTTTATTGATTTGTACTTCCTTTAGTCAACAAGACGTTCTTGATGACGCTTTGAAGATGCAATTATTTTCTTATTCCTTGTAGGGAAGAGCTTGTACTTGGTTCCTTGGGCTACCTGCCGGATCAATTACTTCTTAGAATACACTAGCAACATAGTTTGTTTTACGATTTAACTTGTCAACAATGAACTCGTCTCTGAAATGATATTACAGCTTATCACCACCTGGATGATGAGAATCTTCACACCACATAGGAACGTTATAAATCTTTGCTTCAATGTTGTCCCATACACGACATTGAACATGAAACAAAAATTAAGATTTTCTATAATGGGCTGAATTCATACACGAGGAATCTTGTTGACGCATTAACCAATGGTACTTTGCTGGATTTTACTTATAATGATGCTATTGGAATTTTTGAGAGAACTGCTTAGAATTATTATCAATATCCTATCTCTAGAGTTGTACAAATGAAAGCTATTCCGGGAGTTATTGAGTTGGAAGCAATATCTGCACTTAGTGCTCAAGTTTCTTCTCTTGCAAATATGATAAAAAAATATGTAAGGGACTAGTGACGTTGCATCTATACAAGTCGCTCAACAATTTAATGTTCCTACCTTTTGTTGTGAGATTTGCAGTGACAACCACAGCTATGAAGATTGTCCACAACATGCAGAGAATACCTTTTATGTCAGTAACATCCACAAAAATTCTTATGGCACCTCTTATAATAATTCTGCACGCAATCAATAATCTTGTGGAACTCAAAATGTTGGACAAAATGCTGCAACATTCCAATATGGGAATAAGTGCTTCTACCAATGGAATGTTGATATGAAGTTGCTTGAGCACGTCTAGGAATTTCTTGAACTGGACTTCTTGCTTCTGCTTTTGAAGTCTTGAAGGTAGGGTGGTGGATGATTCTTAACTTGAACTGGCCGATCTATCTTTTGTGGTAATTCTGTATCTAATGAAGTTGTTAGTTTCTCAGAATTAACTGGGTTAGAAGTTACCTTATTAGATTTTACAGATTCTAGTTTTAGTGAAGTTGGAATTTCAACACTTGGTTGAACTTCCACTAAATCTTGAGCATTAGCTGGCTTCTCTTCAACTTCGACAGCGTTGGGCTCTAATGTCTTTCTGCTCCTCAATGTCCATGCTTTGCAATGCTCTTTTCTCAAATTTCTTGGATTTTTTGTATCACTAGGCAGAGCACCATGTGGTTGGTTCCTAAGTTCAATAGCAAGTTGACCCATTTAATTCTTCAAATTCCTTAAAGTGGCGTCATTCTTTATCATATATGCCTTCAATAGGTTCTCTAAGCTATTGGAAGGTTCAGCTTGAGTTGGTTTATGAACTTGTTGGGAAAAAACAAGTGGCTGGGTCGGTCTAGGTTGTGCATAAGTGTTACTGGTTTCAGCCTCTTGGTTGCTCCAAGAAAAAATAGGGTGGTTTTTCCAAGATGGGTTATAAAAATTGGGTTGTAGTCCTTGCCTTCCTCAATTTTGGTTTTGGTTACCCATATAATACACGGATTTTGGGTTTGATGGACAATCTTTGAACAAGTGCCCTTCCCTACAATAAGCACAGGCTATAGTTTCAGATTGGTTCAGTGGCTGAGCTTTAAAATTATTAAACCTGTTAGTAGTAAAGTTTTTAAACATTGAGGATATCGAGGATACCTGAGATGCAAGTGAAGTGAGAGTGTCTACTTCAAGTACTCTAACGATTCATTTTCCTGATGCTACTCGATTGGTTGGCTATTGATAGTTGTTGCTGAAAATCCTCTCGATGATTTCATAAGCATGTTTATAGGACTTAGAAAGGAGAGCACAGTTAGTAGAAACGTCTACTACCATTTTCGTGTGAGCATTGAAATCGTTATAGAACTTCTCTAGTTGGATACAATGCGGGATTCTGTGATGAAGGCATCTTTGTAATAGTTCTTTAAACCTTTCCTATGCCTTATACAATGACTCGCCATCCATTGTTTGGAAGGTAGTGATCTCATTCCGGAACTTAACATTCTTGCTAGGTGGGAACTATTTCATAAAGAATCGTTCTGCTAACTCTTGCCATGTGGTAATGGAATTTTGTGGCAATGAGTTCAACTAGGCTTGAGCTCTGTCCTTTAGTGAATATGGGAACATCTTTAATCGTAGTGCATCTTTGGGTATTCTGGATAATTTGAAAGAATCGCTCACCTCCATAAACAATCTTAAGTGAAGGTGAGGACCTTCAGTAGGCATTACACTGAATTGTCCACTGTCTGAAGCATTTGGAACATGACTAGCTTTAGCTCTAATTGTTGTGCCTCGAGTTTGGATCTCCTAATACCTGGATTAAGCTCATGAAACACTGGCACGACATACTATCTTAAAGCACTATCCCTATAATCAACAATAAGAATAGGATCTTGAACTTGATTCGTCCGTTTCCTTGATTCAGATTGTCAAAGTTCATCTCTTCTGTCCTTCTCTGAACTAATTGTTCTTTGTCAAAAATTTCTTTCAATTTTAGGATCTACTGGGAGCAAATTGATAATTCTATCAATACTCATAAACACCTGAAATAATCACAGAAAAATTAACTAAGTTAAAATTGAATAGAAAAAATAAACCAAAATGAAAAATTAACAAATTCACAAATAATAACTTTTAAAACAGTCCTCGACAATTGCACCAAACACTTGGAATGATGGAAATGTGCAAGTGTATAAAATCGTTATCAAGTAATAAAGTGACAAGTAAATCTCGAATTATCGTAGCCATAGGGACTGTGAAAGAAAAATATTTATAAAATGTAAATCAAACACTTTGGTGATGGGAAAAATATTTTGTTTTGGAAAAGTGATTTAAAAACTAAAAATTAACAAGTAATAATAATAAAAAGAAAAAATTCCAATGCACGATTTAAATAAGATTAGTTTTAATCAATATGACATAATTGTGTTAGATCAATTACATTTCTTAACTTAGAATTACTAAACCCATGTTCATGTTGTTACGAATATTTTCTCGGCAACTTGGTAATTTTTTAACTACTGCACATACATACTTACTAAATTAACCAATATCTTGAACATTTCTTAATGTCAATTCAAACTATTAATCAATCTTCATAAGAACATATAAGATTAAGTGAGGTAACAATATATTTCTATATTGAAACAGTTTAATCACAATAATCTTGCAAGTTATGCAAGACTAATGTATCGTTTAATACCATCACTAATTTAACATTTAGCTACTTTAGAAGATTAAATGTGCACCAATTAAATATTGTGTCAATTAATTACAATTTCAATACGTTGAATAATTAATTCATTTGTTACCTTACATTTGATAATGCAAGTATAACATAAGCATGATTTTATTTAATTAAACAACTTATCAATACCTATAACAACACAAACATGATTTTAATAATTTAAGTGGACAAAATGCAATAAATTTAATATGAATTAAATTTAAGCCATTTTAATTAGAACAAGAAAAACAAAACAAAAATTATTCATATTCATGATCACAACATAAACAAGAAAATTAAATAGAAGGGAACTAGGAAACAAATCCAGGATTTCTCTGAAGCCAGACTAGTACGCTCATCTTCTTCTTTGCTCGTTCTGTTGAACCGAGGCCTTTACGAATAGTTGAAAGTTGCTATTCCAAGGTTGAATAAGGCTCTTTATCAAGAGGGAAATCGGCAAGGGAAATGGGAATACAAAGAGGGAATGGAAGAGAGAAAGTTAGTGAAAGAGAGAGAGAGATGTGTGAGAATGAATGGTGTCTTGAATAAGGTAGCAAAGATGGGTATTTATAGGTGTGAATGGCTGCTAAAAATAGAAAATAATTAGCAACCATACACTTTTCCTTGGCTGGCCATACAACAAACAAGTTTGAATGTTTCAAACTTTGCTATATTTAGCTTGGGGCAAATATTCAAAGGCATGAAAAGTGGAGGGGTTTGAATGGAGTTTAAGGAAACTTTGAGAGATGTTTTGTAATTAATTAAATCACATAAATAAGCTGATTGGGTCAGCTTATTGGGATGTTTTTGGGCTGCCAACTTTCTTGTTGGATCAGTCTTCAATGCTTAGCATATTGGGCCACTTTCTCCTTCAAGCTTTATATTACTTTTCAACCTAATTAACTTTGGATAAAAATTAAATATAAAGTACATAAAATAATAATCATTTGGAATATCCTTGGCTGGAAAAACATTCAATCTTGCTTTTCATTTACTTGATGCAAAAATTTCTCCAGCGATTCAAGCTTTTCGAAATGTCTGCCGAGCCAATTTTCACCTTTTGTGCAAAATTGCCGAAAATAAATCAAATTTGTGAAAATTTATTATAAAAATAGTTAAAATTCAATATCTTAATAAAATAAGTGTAAATTAATTATTTTATAATTAAAGTGTGAATTTCGACAAAATTTACTACGAAACTGCATGAATTTGAGCTTAAAAGGTGCTGAAAAAGTCTATAGATTTTCGTGTGTCCAGACTACAGCCTTTCACATAGTTTGGGCACATGGCAGTTTGACCCCTACTTTTTAAATTTGCCCATGTTTTTGTAATAGTTTTAAATTGAACCTTGGTTGATGTTGGTTTAATTGTAGAGTTACGTAAGCTCAAATTAAACTTAATTTTAGTTGTATTGTATAATATATATGAATGTATATGTATTTATTTAGTATTTAATTGAATATTTGAATTATGAATTGTGTGTAATTATTCTGTAATCTTTTGTAGCACCTTATCACTCGGGTCAAGCGATCGGACCTGGTGGGGGTGTTGCAAATCTGACCCTATTTTCCTTATAGATATAAAGATGTCGGCAGAATCGAATTGTGTCATCTCATATGAAGTGGATAGTAATCTTCCGACTTCTGTATAGGGAACGAGTCACAGTATTCCAATTCCACTAATGTCTGGTAGTGAAATGAAAAATGCATTCTCTGGCATGATAAGTCAATGGTTTAGTGTATTTGCACGAGCCAACTCTGTGGCTTTACAACCTCCACCTCCGACCGTGCCTCCTCCAACAACCCTAGTCAATAAATTTTTCACCAGCCTCCAATTGATAAGTTATGTAAATGTGGGGTTGAGGAATTCAGAGGTAAAACTGACGAAGATCCGACCAGAGTTGAATACATGTTTGAGAATACACAATGAGTTTTTCAAGAATTAATTTATTTTCCTAAGGACAGCTTGAAATGTGTAGTTTCATTATTGAAAGACGAAGCATATTCATGGTGGAATACATTGATAGAAATGGTTTAGAGAAGAAATACATAAGCCATCTGTATTTAAAGAAGAAACAAAAAGAGTTTCTTAAATTAAAATAGGGAAACAAGTCTGTAGCTGAGTATGAACGAGAATTTGTTCGTTTGAGTAAATATGCTTGAGGAATTGTTCTAAATGAGTCTGAAATGTGTATTTGATTTGAGGATGGATTGAGATGATATCAGAATTTTAGTTGGAGCCTTGAATTTACATGGATGAAATTTGCAATGATAAGAATAAGTCAGAATTGGAACCTCAAGAGTTTATTAAATGAGGATTAGCTAGATCGGTTCAGGCTCCTTCGGAAAAGAAATTTAGAAATGATTTCAGTCATTTTACTTCACCTTTGGGATGTATAGGAAGAGATAGACCAAGACCAAGCAATATGAGATCAGTGAATATACTAGTTGCTAGTGTGGCAGTGTTCAAAACATGAATAAACTAGTTTGCGATTGCTGCAATAAAAATCACTTTGGTGAGTGTCAATCCAAAATGGGAGCTTGTTATTGATGTTGTTCCATCGAACATTTTCTGAAAGATTGCTGAAAGAGGTTTAGTGGTACTAGGGATTAAACTATTAAACTTGATACGACTCTAGAGAGCGGTAGATAACATGGAAAGAGTAGAAGTGTTGCAGTGAGCCGGGGAAAAGCCATTGATGCAAATGAATGATCAGTAGTGAAAGCACCTACCAGGGCCTATGCTATTAGAGCTTGTGAGAAAGCTTCTACTCCAAACTATATTGTCGGTACATTCTCTCTTTTTGATGTTAATGTATATGTATTGATTGAGCTTGAGCCAACTTATTCCTATATATGCACTACATTAGTAAACAAAAAGAACATACTGGTTCTTGACGGAATGTGTAAGTATACACATTCGTTATCAAGTAATAAGTAAGTAAGAAGAGTATTGTCTCCATAGGGACTGTGTTTAATTCAATAATTGTAAAATTAATATTCACAAGTTGGTTAAGAAAACACAATATTTTAAGGTGATGGATGTTACAATCAAATTGATCAACTGTATGCAATGAATTAACCTAAATGTAATGAAATATGCAATGGGGTGGTTTAGTAGCAATTCACAAGTTTTAATAACAATAACATGAATAAGCTAGAACAATTACAACACTTGACTCAATTCATTTTTTATCATGTTTAACAATGTTCTGAAAAAAATTCCATGGCAACTCGATCATTCATTAACTTGGAATCTAATATAAGTTCTTTCAAAGTCTTATACTTAAGAAAACATGTATATTTCTATGTCTATATATAACTAAGGATTCCTTAGGATTTATGTGAAGCAACAGGGACTAGGTTAGTTTGAAATAATTTAATCACATAAACCTAAAGTTATGCAACGTAATAGAATTCTTTTGGAATCATTATGAACCTTTAATTTATTCTGGGTCGGATATAAATTAAGCATGCACCTTCCAATTATTGTTGCCATTAATCACCATTTGGGTTGAATTAAGCAACTAATTCTAATGCATTCAAACATATTTTAGTGCATGAATAAAATGAATTATTTTAATTGAAAGAATGAACAACTAATGCACAAAACAATATAAATATGAATTGAATGAATTTAATCAAAGCATTGCAACTATCCTAGCTGAAACAATTTAAGTCATCATTATTAATGGAAAAATAATCAAACAATTTGCAAACATGTTTAAAAATTAAGAACAAATTAAAGATAAAGGAAGAAGAAACTCTTGATGAATTCAGTGATTCCCCGAAAACTATTCGTTGTGGCTTCCTCTAATTTCCATGGTTGCTTATTGGCAAATTACTTATAAAGGTGGTCAACTAAGAGATTTTTTCTCAAGGAAATGCAGGCTGAAACAAAATGGAAAGATGGATTGCTTTAGGTGTGGAAGAGATGAGAGAAAGATGAGAGAATCTTGAGTGTTGAGGGGATGAAATGGAAGGGGCTATTTATCCTTAAGGGAGAGCTTGGGAGTTTGCTAAAAATAGTGTGCACATCCCTTGAGAATCTCCTAAGCATTGCCGACCATTATTTGTGGGATGAGGGGTTGATGGTTGCTTGATTTGTGATTGATTCTTCCTTGATTCATGGCACTGGGTTGGAAGGCAACCAAGGGACTTAGTTGAGATTGATTCGTAATTTTTTTCACATATGTAAAGACTTTCCTCTAATTGTTCCAAAGCTAATTTGGGTTGCTCTTCCATGTCTTTTCCAAATTTGGGCTCCTCTTCCCTTTATTGGACAGTTTGGCAACCCAATTAGAAAGTAGAGTAATTCTTTCCAGCAACTATCTTCCAAGTTGGGTTAGAGCAATTTTTAAGAGCCCAGTTCATCAGCTTGTCATCCACATTGTTGGATAATTAGCTCACTTGCATGTGTTTCCTTACTAGCTCCTAGCATTGATTAATTTAATGGTCCATAATATAGCATTTTAAGGAAGAAATTATCATGTAGCATAACTTAGTGAAACTATGTAAAATTAACATCCAAGTACGTAAAATTACAAACCTGACTTAAATTATGCCCAATGTCTCAATATGAACTAAAATTACACAATTAGATATCCAATTTTTTGGTATTTGCATAAATTCCAAGTAGAAAGGTGCTAAATAAACCTACATAATTTAGACTTATCACATACCTATAGAGTCAATCGATTATACAACTAGACTAACCAATCCACTGAGTCAGTGTGTTTTAATTAACAAGATTTGTAAAATGTGTCCACTGAGAGTTTGGGGTTATGATTTTCATGCTGATTTGATGCTACTTTCGTTTGATGAATTTGATATTATTTTGGGTTTGGATTGGTTGACTGAGCATGATATGATAGTGAATTGTAGACAGAAGCATATTGTACTGAAAAGTAAGAATAATGAATCTATCTATTTTGAAGCTAGTGGAATAGATTATACAACTAATTTAATATCATCATTGTCGGCTCAAAAATTGATTAGAAAGGGTTTTGGGGCATATATCGGTTATATCCTTGATATACGGGTGTCGAAATCAAAATTGATCAGGTACCAGTAGTGAATAAATTTATTGACGTGTTTCTGGAAGAATTATCAAGGTTACTGTTAGTCAGAGAAGTTGAATTTGTGATTGAAGTTGCACCTAGAACAACTCCTATTTTGATTGCCCCATATAGAATGGCTCCTACTGAGTTGTTGAAAGCACAATTACAAGATTTATTATATAGCAGTTTTATTCAACTGAGCGTGTCGGCTTAGGGTGCACCAGTGTTATTTGTGAAAAAGAAAGATGGGTCCATAAGATTATGTTTAGATTATCAGCAGTTGAAAGAGTTACGATAAAGAATAAATATATGTTGCCTCGAATTAACAATTTGTTTAATCAGCTGAAATGAGCTATGGTATTTTCTAAAATAGATCTTCAGTTTGGTTATTATTGTAATACCCCATACCCGTACCTGAGACCGAGATAGGATACGAGGCATTACCGAGATTTTCAGAATAATTTCAATTAATTTATATTATTTAGTATTCATTTGCATGTTTCATGTAACATTCTTTTCATATATATATTCAATTCAAAATATCATATAAAATACGATACAATACTTAAATTTTCATATTTACATGTTCATGCAGATATACGAATCTACTCTCGACTAAATTGTAGAAATACCAAGATTTAGGGGCATATTGGTAATTTACCATATTCCCAAATTGCACCCAATCTTAAATTGATAATTTCATTCAATTTATTAATTTAGATAATAAAACAATTCATTCCCTTCAATTTAGTCATTTTTTGACATTTTTACAAAATTACCCGTAAAGTTTTACTTTTATTCAATTTAGTCCTTGAGCCTAAAACATACAAATTAGCCATGCTAGATGAATATTCATACATATTTTTTCCTCCTCCTCCTCTCCATTCCACATCCTTAGTATAAACAACACACTTGTAGGTAACATTATCCATAATTTTCACTATCTACTTATGTGAATATTCAAGCTGTCCATCTGTGTCATAGTCACTAAATTATTTTTATCTTGAGCTAAAGAACTCCAAATTAAGATCCGATAATTTTTCCTGAAACTAGACTCATATACCTTCTTACCATAAAAATTTCATAATTTTTGGTTGGGCCAATTAATACAGTTTATTCATTAAAGTCTCCCCTGTTCTGCTATCTGACAGTTCCGACCCTTCTTCACTAAAAATTAATTATCTCCTCGTAAAAGATTCGAATGATGTTCTTGTTTATTTATTTTGAAAATAGACTCATTCAGAATTCTAGACATATAAATTTAAGTCCCTAATTATTTTTATTAAATTTTTTATGATTTTTCAAAGTCAGAACAGGGGAACCCGAAATCATTCTAACCTTGTCTCACAAAATTTATCATATCTCATGATTTACAATTCCATTGCTTACATAATTTATTCTATAAGAAACTAGACTCAATAAGCTTTAATTTCATATTTTATTCATCCTCTAATTCGATTTCTACAATTTTTTGTGATTTTTCAAAGTTAGACTACTGCTGCTGTCCAAACTGTTTTAGTGCAAAATGTTGATTTCCATTTTGTCCCAAATTTCACAATTCATACAATTCAGTCCTTGGTCAATTAACCCCTCAATTAAGATAATTTTCTCAATTAATACTTTTCCTAGACATTATAAGTTATTTCATAATTATTGAAATTCAGAATTTCCATATAAAACTCTAACTTCAAACTCTTTTACAATTAGGTCCAAACATTCACTTTCTATTCAATTCTTTCAATAAAATCAGCATATAAATAATTTAAAGCTCTAATTCCATGCCAAATCATCATGTACTTCCAACACATATTCATAGCAACTTTCAATTTCTTTCATAGAATCAAAAACTAATGAATTCAACAAGTGGACCTAGTTGTAAAGGTCACAAAAACATAAAAATTTCAAGGAGAAAGCAAGAATTAAACTTACATGAAGCAAGAGTATGAAAACCAGCTTGAACCCTCCTCCATGGCTGTTTTTCAGCTGATGAATATGAAGAGAAATGAAGAGAATTCTAGATATTCCAATTTAGTCCTATTTTTATTTAGCCAATTTTGGCAATTTTCCAATTTTGCCCTTATTTCATCCATTTCCTGATTTTTCTCAGCTATTGCCGCCAAAAATATCTCCTTTAGGATTATTTGCACTTTAGGTCCTTCCTCATTTGACAATTGAGCTATTTAATCCTTCTAGCAACTTTTACACCCTTTTCAATTTAGTCCTTTTATTTAATTAACCACCCAAACGTCAAAATTTTCTGACTAAATTTTAATACTACCTCACCAACACTCCATAAATATTTCTAAAAATATTTATGGCTCAATTTATGAAGTCGAGATCTCGATACCTCACTCTCGACCCAATTTACTTAATTAATTCTTTTAAATACCAAATTCACTAATTCAAAAATACTTTTATATTCGCATTTGACTCATAGGTATTAATTTATTAAATTTTTAACTCACCCGTCGAATTTGGTGATCTCAAATCTCTATTCTCGATACCACTGAAAATTAGGATGTTACAATTATCATTGCAAGTTAAAGAACCTGACGTGCTAAAAACAATATTCAGAACTTGTTGCAGCCACTATGAATTTCTTGTAATGTCATTTGGTTTGACCAATGCCCTAGCCGCATTTATGAATTTGATGAATTGGGTTTTCCAGCCATAATTAGATAGGTTTGTCATTATTTTTATCGGTGATATTCTGATATATTCGATAAATGAGTCCGATCATGCCCAACACTTCAGAACTATGTTACTGACTTTGTGCGAGAAACAATTATATGTGAAGTATAGTAAATGTGAGTTCTGGCTTCGAGAGGTTGGATTTTTAGGACATATAATTTTTGTAGATGGCTTCTGAATAGATCTTTCTTAAAATTCTGCGATTGTGAATTGGAAAGCTCTGAGAAATATTTCTGAGGTGACTTTATAGTGATGCCTCGCTTAGTGGTATTATTGATGTTTTGACTCAGCCTAAACCCAAGAAAGGAATTATTGTTTATAGTGATGCCTCACTAAGTGGCCTAGGCTGCGTTCAGATGCAGTATGAAAAAGTAATTGCTTATGCCTCATGGCAGTTGAAACCTCACGAGAAAAACTATTCAATGCATGATTTAGAGTTAGTAGCAGTTGTTTTTGCTCTAAAAATATGGTGACATTATCTGTATAGTGAAAAATGTCATGTTTTACTAACCATAGAAGTCTAAAGTACCTGATGAATCAGAAAGACTTGAATTTACAACAACGTAGATGGTTCAAGCTATTAAAAGATTATGACTTGGTGATTGACTATCATCCTAGAAAAGCTAACATAGTAGCTAATGATTTAAGCTAAAAATCTCTGTTTGCTTTAAGAGCTATGAATGCAAGCTTGATTTTAGAACATGGTGGTTCTATTCTGGCTAAGTTGAGAGTTAAGTTGGTGTTCTCAGTGGGAATTTAGGAACTTCAGAAAAATGATTCAGACTTTTTAATGAAACGGAAACTTGTAGAAAGTGGACAGATAACTGATTTTAGTATTGGTGTTAAGGATTGCTTGTATTTTCATGATCATTTTTATGTACTAGATAATCCAAAATTGAAACAAGACTTGTTGAATGAAGCTCACAGCAATGTATATTCAATTCATCTTGGAAGTAATAAAATGTATAATTATTTGAAGCAACTTTACTGGTGGCCAGGAATGAAATGTGAGATATCTGAATTTGTGTCTAAATATTTAATATGTCTACAAGTAAAGGCTAAACATCAGGTTCCGTCAAGTTTGTTACAGCTTGTGATGATTCCGGAGTGGAAACAAGAGCGTGTTACGATGGATTTTGTTTTGGGATTGTCGTTGACTCCGAAAGTAAAAGACTCAATTTAGGTAATTGTTAATAAATTAATGAAGTTCGCACAACTTATACCTGTCAAGACTAATTATTCGCTCTATAGGTTAGTTGAATAAAATTTATATGAGATTGTTAGATTAAATAAAGTGTCATTATCCATTATTTTTGATCGAGATTTGAGATTTATCTCCAAGTTTTGGGGTAAGTTACATAAGGCTTTAGGTACCAAATTGAATTTTAGTACTTTTTTTCCCACAGACAGATGGTCAGTTTGAACGAGTGATCCAAATTCTGGAAGATATGTTATGATGTTGTGTAATTTAATTTGAAGGTAGTTGGGAAAAATAATTTTTGTTGGTCGAGTTTGTTTATAATAATAGCTATCAATCGAGTATAAGACATCGTACGGAGCTTTATATGGATGTAAATGCAGAAGCCTGTTATACTAGTCAAAGTTGAATTAAAGAAAGTCAGTTGAGATTGATCTGGTCTGAGAAAATGAAGATAAAGTTAGAATTATTTAAGATAATATGAAGGTTGCCTCTGATCATCAGAAATCATACGCCGATCTGAAAAGAAAATATATAGAGTTTGATGTCAGTGAGAAAATATTTCTAAAAGTCTTGCCCTAGATAAAAGTTTTACGATTTGATAGGAAAGGGAAACATAGTCTGAGGTTCATTGGGCCATTACCTCCAAAACTTGACAAGATTCAAAATGTTTTTCATATTTCAATGCTACATCTTTATCATTCTAATCCGTCACATATAATATCTCCCAATGAAATTGAGTTACAGCTTGATTTATCGTATGGCGAGGAACCATGTAAAATTTTGGCTCAAGAAGCGAAAGAATTACATAATAAACATGTACCATTGGTAAAAGGACTATGGCGTCAATGATCTATCGTAATTTGGTCTAGTAGATTAAACTAGTTTTTTTACTTGAGGAGCTTGAATATGAGCAATTGGAGTCTTTTATTGACCTTAGGGATCGACTGAGGCCTAAAGGTGAGTAACGTCCTTAGTAAGTGTGCATGAAACCATTCAAAGGCATAGGAAGTCAAAGTTGGTTGCTATGTTGCAACATGAGGAGTTCGATGCCGCAAAATGCTAGGATTGCTATACTACCATAGGTGTCGTGACATAGCCAACGGATGTCACGACACACCCCTGAAGCTAGCCTTGAACCATGCATATTGCCTTTGATGCTGCGACATAAGAACTAGGGTGTCACGATATCAGTCCTATACGGGAAGCACTTATGAGCTAGGGGCGTTTTGGTCTGCATAATGAATATTAAACAAGAGAACGTTAGTTGACCTAAGGTTAAGGACGACGACAACCCTAAATCTATAAATAGGCTCTTAAAACACTTATTGAAGGACAACTTTTATATTCTAAGTTTTTCTTTGTAAATTTAGTCTTTAGTTTTTCATTTCTTTTAGGCTTTATTTTATTTCAGTTCTTTTCTATTTTGTGTTCATCGAAGAACATGAGTTGTAATCGTGATCAAACTATTGTGGATTCTGCACTTCAATCAATACAATTCAGGATTCTCTTAAAACATTCTCTTGACTTATTATTTATGCTTATTTTTATTATCAAGATTATTATGTTCATGAGATCTACATGGAACTAATCCTTTTGTGGGGGATTAGAGAGTGGAGGCGTGATTAATTAATTGATATGTAGGGTTTCTTAGTGGATCAAATGTTTGGGAGAGGAAGAAGTTAAACCCTAGGCTTTACGACCTTAGGAAGTCAATTAGTTGGGAATTAACCCAAAATTGCTATGGACTATCCGTGAACACCTGTAAACTCTAATTTATATAAGATTTTTTAGCAGTTTATAACACCTTTTAACTGAAAAATAATATTAATTCTGAGTATTTGTTAATTAATTAGGTGAGTTTTTTTATATTTCGATGATGGGCATGAATTTATAAAAAATGAAAAAATGTGCTTTATTGTATTAATTTTGTGCATAAATTAAATTATTTCATGTTATTTATTAATGTGTTATAATTTATTATGTAGGGGGACCATGGAGTTGATATAATATGAATCTTGTTATAATTCTTCCATGGACATGAGCAATTCTACCCTACTTGGACGGCAAAACCATGCAAATTGGGTCATGGAGATGTTACTTTGACCCAGTTAGAAATGATGTTACATGGTGGACAAGTCTGATTATTTAATGGGTAACACAACCGTCCAAACAAGGGGAAGACAAGCTCAATTCGGAACAAGCATGTTGGCTGCCCAAAAATTAATTTTGGGATATTTATTAGAGGTCCTTATAGTTGAAATTAAATTAGAAAAGAGAACATGAAGTTTGCCCTTGAAACCGTCCAACCCTTTCTTAATTGTATAATGATTTCATGCTTGAATCAAGCAACCATCATCCACCCTCAAAACTCATAAAAGATCAAGTTGCCATGGAATATTTTCCGAACACTGTTAACCATGAGAAAAATAAATTAAGTTGAATGATGTAATTATCCTAGCCTATTGATGTTATTGATTGTTGAATTTTGTGTTTTTGCTGCTAAACTCATTTTGTACATTTCACTTCATACTTTGTATTTAGATTAAAATTGCATTAGAGATCATTTTGCATTTAGTAATTATTTTTACATCACACAACTAAAAAATATTGTGTTTTTATCACCAGATTGTTAACTCTAATTTTAAAATTGATTGATTAACATACACAGTCCTTGTGGAGACAATAACTCTTTTACTTACTTATTATTTGATAACGATTGTGTACACTTGCACAAATCTACGTGTTACAAGTTTTTGGCGCCATTACCGGGGACTGTTGCCTTGACCATTTTTGTGAAATTATTCTTTGCAATTTGGTTTTTATTTTTACTTATTTAAATCCTATATTTACTAATTAATTTTTTATTTTTTTAATTTTATTTTCAGGAGTTTATAAGCATAGATCGAATTATCGATTTATTAGTGGTAGAACCTGAAATCAAGTGAACATTTAGACAAAGAAGACGTGAACGATTAGCCCAAAGACAAGTCGAAATGGAGCTTGGAATTCAAAATGATGTTCAAGGAAATGGAGCTGATCATATGCGCAATCCCATCCTTATTGTTGATGATAGGAATCGTGCCATAAGACAATATGCTGTGCCCCTTTTCATTAAGTTAAATCCAGAAATTGGGATGCCGGATATCAAGGCACCCCAATCTGAACTGAAGCTTGTAATGTTTCAAATGCTTCAAACCATGGGTCATTTTAGTGGTATGCCCACAGAAGATCCACACCATCACCTTCGATTATTCATGGAGGTGAGTGATTCCTTTAAGATAGTGGGTGTGACTAAAACACACTAAGGTTGAAGCTATTTCTATACTCGTTGCGATATTGAGCATGAGCATGGCTGAATTCGTTACCACCACATTCAATTTCAACTTGGCAAGAATTAGCTGAGCGGTTTTGTAACACCCCTAACCTGTATCTATCACCGAAATAGGGTTACGAGGCATTACCGATCAATTACAACATACAACATACATTTCTCATACATGAATCCATTATCACATAAACATTAATCATATTGTCCCTTATAAGGCTCTACGAGACCTTAAAACATGCTTAAAAGAAATTCGGGACTAAATCGATAACATTTGAAAACTTTGGAAAACTCATAAAATTTTCATGCCTACAAGGACCATAGGCCTGTGTGAACAGGCCGTGTGCCTCACACGGCCACCAGACACGCCCGTGTCATAAGCCGTGTGAAAACAGCTTATAAATACTGACTTGCACCACACGACCGAAGACACGCCCGTGTGCCATGGCCGTGGGAAAACTGGAGGGTATACTGACTTGGGTCACACGGCCGGCCAAATATCCATGTGCCAGCCCGTGTGTCACCCACGGCCAGTAGAAACGCCCGTGTGTCTAAGTCGTGTAACTCATTGACTTGTTTTAACTAAGTTACAGCAGGCACACGGTTGAGATACACGCCCGTGTGCTCAACCGTGTGAGGCAAAATTAGGCATGGTTTAAGCCACATTTCTCATCCTCCTCAAGCATACCTATACCACATCATTTCATATCATTTTATACCAAAGCATGCTATTTCATACGCATTTCAGGCCATTTATAAACCATTTATTCAACCCCTAAAATCATAACCAAAAACATACCACATCAATATGTCATAACCAACATTTTTCACCTAACTTCCTTATGCATATTCTCACCAAATTATCAACTAATTCATGCCACAAAACATACCTTTTCATCATCTCAAAATCAATCCACAACATGCCATCTTCCAAGCAATAATACACCAATTAACATCTAGTTAGTTGAGCAACTCATAAATATCACAAGAACCATATCAAATATGCCAAAACACAAGGCAACTATTACCACATATATCACTTATCAAAATCACAAATCAAGCCAACTTAAATGGCTAAATGCACACCAACATTACATCATTTCATAAGCCAATACACATGGCTAATATCAAATCTCAAAACTTATCATCAACTCACTAGCCTATACATGCCATATACCATATTTACTAAGTATCCAAAAATACTAACAAGTAGTCGATAGTGTGATGACGGTTCCTGGTGATCCATGATGTCTAAGCTAGCTTCGATAATCTATAAAATAGGGAAAGAGCACACAAAGTAAGTTTAAAAGCTTAGTAAGCCATATACAAATAAAACTATCTCATGAATCAACATCATTTCCATCAAATAAGCAATTTATGAATAAGCACATATAAGCTTACAAAACCTTTCCCAGTGTATACATATTCAATATCATAGATGAATTCATCAAATACTTCCTTTTCCAATACTCGTAGGAATCTCGACATATCTGAATCAGTTAACTCATTCACACATTCTTTCTTGACATGACTTTACCCGTTGAACCCTTTGGAATCGTTAAGGATACTCGAAAATCATATGTAGCTCGAACAATGCCATATCCTAGATATGGTCTTACATGTTATCACATATCGATGCCAATGTCCCAGACATGGTCTTACACGAAATCATATAACGATGCCAATGTCCCAGACATGGTCTTACACGTAATCACAATACAATGCGAATGTCCCAGACATGGTCTTACATGTAATCACATCTTGGTAATCCTAATGTCATGACATTTGTATCCTATACTATTCCTAAGGTTCGTACGGGACTTTCGGATATCATAACTTCATTTATTCTTGCTCGTATTAGCTCGTTCAACATTCATAGAAATTCAATGACAAGTAAACATTTATAAACCAATTTAAAGGTATTTATTTGCATATGAACTTACCTTGTATTCGGGATAAACGGACTGGATCGACTATTCGTAACTTTTAATTTTCCCCGATCTAAATCTGATTTCTTTTGTTCTTGATTTATATACATTCAAAATTAACTCATTTATTCATTGAATCATTCAATTCAGCTCACAAACACATATTTTGGCAATTTTATACTTTAGCCCCTAAAGTTCCACATTTTTACAATTTAGTCCTATTTCATAAATACACAAAATTCATACAAATTAATCCAAATACATGCTAGCTGAATTTCATAGGGACCCCTAGTAGCCCAAAAATTTTATTTATTTCACATTTCAACCTCTCAATTTACATTTTTCATAATTAAATCCCTAATAGGCATTTTTAATCGAAATCACTTAACAAAACATATTAATCTAACATTTATCTTCCATTTTTCATCATCAACCATCACAAAACACACAGATTTAATAATGGAAATTCATAAAATCATCAAAAAATTCAAAAATTAAGGCACGGGCTAGCTAGAATACGAAGCAACGATTATAAAAACATAGAAATCATCAAAAGTCGAGTCAAAATGGACTTACAATTGAAGCATGCACTAGCTGAACCTTCAAACTCAACAATGGCTTCTTTTATTTCTTAATATTCGGCCAACAAGATGATAATAAAGCTTAAATTTGATTTTGTTTTATTAAATTATAACTTATTAACCAAATTACCACATTAGCCCTTAATAAAAACCATTTAAAAACTTCCATTTAATGCCCATTTATGTAAAATTCCACTATCAATGGTCTAATTTCATCATAAGGACTTCCACATTTAAATTTCATAGCCAATAGATACTTTTAACATATAGAATGCCACTTTTGCATTTTATGCGATTTAGTCCTTTAATCAAATTAAGCATTCAAACGCTAAAATTATTTCACGAAACTTTCACAGATATATAATCACATGCTATAAACACCAAAAATAATATTAAAATAATTTTTTGACACCAGATTTGTGGTTTCAAAACCACTATTTTGATTTAGCTAAAACCGAGTTGTTAAGGTTTTTGGCTAATATTTCCCACCTAGCAAAAACCCTAAGTTGCGAAATTAGGTCACCACTTTCCAGAAATTGGATGATGATTCCTTGTACGAGGCATGGGAGAGATTGAAAGAGTTACTTCGTAAGTGTCGTCATCATGGCATTCCACATTGCATCCATTTGGAGACATTTTATAATGGTCTCAATGCGCACACAAGGTTGGTGTTAGATGCTCTTATGAGGGGTGCTTCCTTGGTGAAGTCTTATATTGAGGCTTACAAAATCATTGAAAGGTTCACTAGTTACAACTATCAATGGCTGAAAAGTCGAGCAACTTCAGAAAGACAGTAGCCGAAGTGCATAAAGTGGAGGCACTTACATCATTCTCAACTCAGGTATCTTTTATATCTTTAATGTTGAAATAGTTTACTACTAACGGTTTTAATCCTATTGTAGTCCAACCACCAAGTCAATTCGATGTTGTTTCCTACATATATTGTGGGGATGGTCATTCTTTCTTGAATTATCAATCAAATCCCGAGTCGATTTATTATGTAGGGAACCAACACCCAAGTAGAAGTGGACAAGGACCATAGTCCAACTTCTACAATCCTTCGTAGCACATTCATCTAAACTTTTCTTAGAGTAAACCAAGGAAATGGATCGAACAACTACATGCATAATAGATCCAATCAATCCTAATGGTTTAATCAACAAGTTCCAAAACCACCATAAACTAAATCATCTAACAAATTGGAGAACTTGTTGAAGGCATACATGGCGAAAAATGATGCCTTAATCCAAAGCCAAGCAGCAACACCAAAAAAAATTGGAGAACCAAATGGGTCAGTTAGCTACGGAGCTTCGTAACCGACCACAAGGAACCTTGCTGAACAATACAAAAAATCCAAGGAAATTAGGTAAGTAAAATTGCAAGGTAGTGGTTTTACAAAGTGGTAAGACTTTGGAGCCTAAGACGGTTGTGATTAAAGGTGAACGAACTAAGAAGGAGGAAAGGCAACCATCAATTGAAATTCTTGCACCAGTAGAGCCAGAACTTACAAAGGCTGATTAGGTAAAATCTAACCCAGTGAATTCAGATAAGCTAACATCTTCTTTAGATGCAGATTTATCTCATCAAAAAAGTTGTCCGATTCAACCCAAAATTTTATCACCTCTAAAGTTGTTAATCGAGAAACCGCCTAAACTTGAATTTAAGGTACTTCCTTCCCATTTGAAATACATTTATTTAGGTAACAGTTCTACTTTGCCTGTGATTATTCAACAGAACTAACAGAACACCAAGAGGAGCAACTGGAAACACGAAATATACACACTTTTTTATGCCCTTTTTAACTCAAATTCATGCAGTTTCGGTAAAATTATTGTAAAAAATATATATAATTATTATAAATTATTTATTTTGGAATTAAATTATTAACATAATGAATTTTAAATAATTTAATAATATTTTGATTAATTTTGATCATTTTCGACAGATTTGCACAAATGGAAAAAATTGGCTTGGCAGACACTGCTAAAGATGGTCTAAATTATGTGTATTAATTCATAATATAATTAATTTAAATTTTAATCCAATTTAATTTGGGTTAAATAATTTTTTTAATTAAATTATGAAAAGTGGCCTAGTTAAGTTGAACCGAGAGAACTGAACCGATCAAGCTTTGGGTAGCCCAAAACTGTCCATCATGCTGACCCAATTAGCTTGCTTGGCTGATTAATTGGCTTGCAAGAAGGCACTTGAAGACTTTGTCAAACTGCAAACAAACCCCTCCGCTATTCGTGCCTTTCTAGATTTGCTCCAGCCTTAATATAGCAAGTTTGAAAACTTCAAACTTGCCACATGTGTGGCCGGCCATAGGAGGGCTCTTTGGCTGCTGAATTTGGCTATTTTTAGAAGTCCTCTCACCCTATAAACCCCCTATTGGCTGCTCATTTTAACACACCTCAACTTTCTCATCTCTTCTCTCACAACTTTCTTTCTTTATTTTTCCATCTGTTTTCCTTTTTCCTCTTACCGATTTCACCTCTTGAAAAAGAGTCGTTCATCCATCATTTGGAGTAGCAGTCAAGTGTTCATAGAAGCCTTGGTTTGACAAGAACAAGTGAATAAGGAAGAGCGGAGCAACCCAGCAAAACCACAGAGAGACACTGGATTTGCTTGTTATTCCCTATCTTTTTAAATTCTATTGTTGTTATGATGAACATGTCTATGAGTATTTATGTTGATATGATTTATTTAATTAACATGGCTTAAATTTAATTCGTGTTAGGTTGATTGCATTTTGTCTTCTTAATTTATTAAAATTGTGTTTGTGTTGTTATAGGCCACGGTAAGATGTTTGATTAAGTAAAACCATGACTAAGTTATTCTTGCATTACAATTGTAAGGTAACTAATGAATTAATTATTAAAACGGATTGAAATTGTAATTAATTGACACGATACTTAATCAGTGCATGTTTAATCATCTAAGGTAGCTGAGGGTTAAATTAGCAACGGCATCGAGCGATACAATTGCCTTGCATAACTTGCAAGATTATTGTGATTAAACTGTTTCAAGGTAGAAATACATTGTTACCTCACGTAATCTTTTATGTGCTTATGTGATTAAATTAATTGTTTGAATTGGCATCGAGATATGTACAAGAGATTATTTTAATTTCATAAGAATGTATGTGCATTAATACATTTGCCTATTAAAGTTTGTTTAATCGGTTGAATTGACATAGAGATATAGTCAAGAGATGAATGGATTTTTGTAGGTGAGTATGTTCATAACTTAGCAAATTACCGAGTTGCGTGAATTTTTTCGTAACAACATAAACATGATTTTAGTAATTCTAAGTTAAGAAATGTAAGTAATCTAACACAGTTATGTCATCTTGATTAAAATCAGCTTTTGAAATCGTGCATTAGAACTTTATTTTATTTTTTTACTTTACTTTTTTTATAGTTTTTAATCACTTTCAAATCAAAATATTTTTCCACCAAAGTGTTTTAAATTGCATTCATAAATAATTCTTTTCACAGTCCTTGTGGGTAAGATAACTTGAAATTTACTTATCACTTTATTACTTGTTGCAATTGTGTACACTTGCACATTTCCGTCGTTCCATCATTCCAAGTTTTTGGCTCTGTTGCCGGGGACTATTTTAAAAAAGTTATTATTTGTGAATTTGTTAGTTTTGCATTTTGGTTTATTTTCCTGTTCAATTTAACTTAATTAATTTTGTTGTGATTATTTTAGGTGTTTATGAGTATTGACTGATTTATCAATTTATTCCCTGTAGACCCTGAGATAGAACAAACTTTTCGACGACGAAGAAGACAAGCAAGTCAGAGAAGGACCGAAGAGATGAATTTCAAAAATTCAAATCAAGGAAACGGAGCAAACCCTGCTCGAAATCCTATCCTTATTGCTGACAATAGGGATAGAGCTTTAAGACAGTATGTCGTGCCAGTTTTTAATGATCTTAATCCTGGTATTAAGAGACCCGAAATCGAGGCACAACAATTTGAGCTGAAGCCAGTCATGTTCCAGATGCTTTAGACTGTGGGCCAATTCAGTGGAATGCCTACCGAAGATCCTTACCTTCACTTAAGATTGTTTATGGAGGTGAGCGATTCTTTTAAGTTAGCCGGAGTACCCGAAGATGCATTACGATTGAAGTTGTTCCCATATTCACTAAGGGATAGAGCTCGAGCCTGGTTGAACTCATTGCCACCAAATTCAATTTCCACATGGCAAGAGTTAGTAGGAAGATTCCTTATGAAGTATTTCACGCTTAGTAAGAATACTAAGTTGAGGAATGAGATCATTGCTTTCCAACAAATGAATGATGAGTCCTTGTATGAGGCATGAGAAAGGTACAAAGAATGATGTGGCCGTTGAGAGCACCAAAAATATCCTATCCCTATAAAATAATGAAAAGAATAGTATAAGGGAAGTAGGGTCAAATCCTTAGGCACCGGATATGTACAAAACATACAAAGCGGCCGCCTTTGCACAAGATGAAAAGATCACTTTTAAAGGGACATGAACGGAAGCATTAGTCCCTAGTGCGGAGAAGCGATGAATACTCGTTGAGATGACTAGGCGCGGACTCTAAGCCTCATGAACCCTTTTTTGGGATTTTTGACAACCTTTGGCTAGATAAATTTAATGCCTCATGATTTTTGGGGAAAAAGAAATAAATGTAATAAAAACGAAATTTTATTGAATAAAGAAAAAAACAAAGGCTAGAACTTTTTGGGAAAGGAAGTATTTAAAGAAAAATATGAGTTAAATTTGTGTCACTCCATCCCCTATTTATAGTACTAGGAAACCCATTCTATTCCTAATTAAATTCTAAAAGATAAATAAATAAAGATAATTAAAGATAAATAAGGATAAATAAAGATAAAAGCTAAAATTAAATCTAAATTATAATCATTAATAATTATCCTAATATAATTGGAATTTAAATAGAGTCTTATGCTATAAAATCTCTTCTTTGCACTTTTGCCCCAAATTTTCCACAATTTGTATTTTCGGCACCACCTCTTGCATGCTGGCCCATTTTATCTTTTAAAATCACGCTTTTATCCCCCAAATTTCCTTTTGCCTTCAATTTAGTCCCTATAAGATAAAAAACCATAAATAACTCAAATTAGTAGAATTATACTCAAAATAAACATATAATTAATACATAAAAATATGTCATTCTAGAGTATTATCAAATTCCCCCTACTTAGCGCATGCTTGCCCTCAAGTATGGTTCCTAACCACTGTGAAAATTAGAACTTTTGCCATGATTGAAATACCACTCCAAAGTTTTATAAAAAGTAGGCATAATGCATATGAAAAATAAAGAGAACCTTTAGCTTGCTTTAAGTAAAACTGAAAAAGTATTCCAATTAATACACACAAAAATTAAAATTGACTTGGATTATTTCATGAAAATTAGGTAATTTACTAAACTTACCAAGGCACCTTATTTGTTTCTACCTTTAGTCTCCAAATGCAATTTTATAATTAATGCATCATTTTTTTTTTCTTTTTGTTATTATTATTATTATTATTATTGCTTAAGAATACATTGAACCTTCTGACGCGAAAAGAGATGACAGCTAAGCACCCACCCCAGTTATTCAACCCAACATACTCCTAATTTATTATATTTTTCTTAAGAACATATCGAACCTTTTGATGCGAAGAGAGATAACAACCAAGCACCCCACCCCGGTTAATCAGCCCAACATATTCCTAAAAAGAATTATTTAATTCCGGTTAGTAGAGTTACCTAACACGTCACCCAACCTTTTGACGCGAAATAGGATGACAACCCAAGCACCCTACCCCAGTTACTCAGTTAGTCACGTTTTAAGCTGTACTCATAACCACAGAAGCATCAGAATTTATTATAATGAAACAAATTTTAATTTGGGGGACTAAGGAAAACAATCAAGTGTCAAAAATAAGTTTCGGCAACTACCTAATAGTCATGAACAGAAATTCAGCATGCAATTTTCATTAAGTGTCCTCTTTACATTTAGACTTAATCAATTTTACTATAAGCAAGATAGGGTTAACTCTATTAATCATAATTATTTAGCCTAAAATAAATAAAATAATGAAGATGAAATCAAACAAGCAAAATCATAACTAACTCAGTAGATAAGAATCATACATATATGTTAAACAGTGGGCAAGTCCTGGTTAAAACCTTGGGCATGAAAAGAGGCAGAATATTCTAAAAAAATAAATGTGGGCAGAAATGAGCATAAGGCAGTAGCAACAGTAACATAACAGTAAAAACAATAGATAAAATGATAGAAATAATAAGGAATGCCCCCCTCCTACTTAAAACAAATTGTCCTCGATGTGAAAGAAAAAGGAAAACAAATATGTGAAAGAAAAAGGTTTTAGAAAAACTCCCCATGTAGTCACTGTCATTCATGCATAGCTGCAATAAGGAGAAGGTTCAACATCGCGTGGAAGAGAGGAAGGAGGGGAAGGCGTTTCTCGGCTAGGTTGACATGTTGGGGTGCTGAGAATTGATGGCGATAGCTGTTGACAGTGAAGGAAGGTTCAACGGTGGCACAACTTCTAGTCTTAACCATGGTGGTAGGGGTGAGGGAGAAGAGGGATGGTGGCTAGAGGGTTATTTGGGTGAAAATGAGGAAAAGTTTAGGGTTTGAAGGTGTAGAATAAAGGGTGTTTGGTTGTAGGGTGGGTGTTTGGATGCGGGTTTTGGGTAAGTATAAAGCAGGGATGTGCTATTCTTACTTGGAATAGGGATAGAATAAGGGATGTTTGTGGAAGCATGCCAATTCCTAAGTTTTTTTCCTCGCAGTTTACCTAGACAGTAGAAGAGAAATTTATTAATATCCAAAGAAAATAAAGTAATATATAATAAAATAAAATAAGAAATAAGAAATAATAAAATAAAATAAAATAATAAAATAAAAATAAAGAAAAATAAAAATTGGGTTGCCTCCCAACAAGCGCTTGTTTTATGTCGCTAACTTGATGCCTCAACTAGTATTAGGGCTGTATCAACTGAATTCTTTCATTCGTATGGGCTTGGAAATTCTCCTTGTTTACCACATCCACCGTATTTGGGTTCAATCATTCTTGTGCCTCTTTCTTTGGTTTCGTATTTTCCTCCAAGAAAATCTTATGTGTGCCTATCAATGGGTTAATCTATTTTAAGTCGACAATGGTCTCATCATTCTTCAAGAATGCACGCTTGAGATGCTTGGGAAGTGGTTTTAATTTCAAATCTGGTGCCTGCATAACAGAAGTTAGAAGTTTAGTATCCATAGGAGCCAATAATTCATTAACAGATTCAAAATCATCAAATATTATTTTAGATTTATCTCCATAAGATGACTCAAAAGTTTTTTCTACTAATGAGTCAATTATGTCGACACGGTTTACATTCAATATTTTACTTGGGTGACTAATAGCGTCATAAATGTTAAACTTTACAATCTCCCCATCAAACTCCATCGTGAGAGTTCCGCTACGCATGTCAATCTTAGTATTTGCAGTACTAAGAAAAGGTCGCCCCAAAAAGATGTCTAAAGACCCGAGAGCTTTATCCTCTTCCATTCGTGAGGCTTTTTAGGCATTCTAAAGCCTATTTAAACACCCTAGAGGAGAATTAAAGGGGACACAGAGAGTAGGAAGCAATGAATTACTCGAAAAAAGCTGATTGATCCATCTCGAAAGCCAGATTCACCTCCATGACTAAAGATCTCCCTTCAATTTCCTTCAGGGGTTTTTGGGTTTTTTTTATGTTTTGTTATCATTCTTCTGAGATCTTTTCTTTTATAGTTATGAACTAAATCCCCTAAATACCTAAGGGGGATGAAACCTAAGACGGATCTTGTTAATTTTTTCTGAATTGTATGATAAATACTTGATTTGTTCTTAATTATGACTTTAACTCTTATTTGAATATTCCAGGATATTGATTCAAGTATTGATGTGCTTATTTGGAGGATGAATAGTCCTTGTCTAAGAGTAGATCATTCATAATTAAGCGGAGTTGCATGCAATCCTAGAGATAGGACGACATAAATCTACCAGATTAGAGTCAAATCTAATAAGGGAATCCATAGATCAAGTTAATGCAAAACTAGGGGTTTTAATTAGAAAGAGATTTCAATTAATCAACCTAGGGTTAGACGTTATTAGTCTTGAATAGGGATAGTAACATAACTTAGGGATTTCTACGGATCAAGTCTAATGAATAAATCGTCTGGTTCTGAGTTAATTAACAAGAGAAGTTTAGGTGGATTCTTCCTTGGGTGTTGTCTAAAATCAATCAGTTTTCCAAAAGTATTCCCCAATTTATTTTTTGTGCATTCTTAGATTAGTTAATTAGTTAGATAAAACAACCTTTGTTATTCTTAGGCTAGGTAATAAAAAGAAAGTTAATACTAGTACTTTTAGCTCCTTTGGGTCCGACATCCGGTCTTGCTAAAACTATACTACTGTTCGATAGGTGCGCTTGCCTTGATCGTGATAATAGTTAGTTCAAGTACGATCAATTATAAATTTTAAAATGTATCGTGAGTGACAATCAAGTTTTTGGCGCCGTTGCCTGGGAACTAAGATATTAGGAACACTCAATTTTTATTACTTTAGCCATTATTTTCTTATTTTATTTAATTTTGTTTTATTTTTAGTTTTACTAAATTTTCTGTTATTTTCTTCTGACAGGTTTTCATAGTTTATGACTAGAAGAAATCCATCAGGACCATTACCCTTTGATAGTGAGATTGAAAGCACAGTTCGTAGAAACTGAAGAGAAATTAGGAGAAGCTTACAATACATAGAGGAAGGGGAAGAGGAAGATACTCCAACTACAACCGAGGAGATGGCTGAAAATCAGGAAAATCTGCTACCTTCTGCGATTGCTGCTGACCCAGTAAATCAGAATCCTGCTCCTCGTACTATGATTATGCTAAACCTACTTTAACAGGAATTGAATCGAGTATAGTTAGGCCTGCTATTGCTGCAAATAATTTTAAACTAAAAACTAACACAATTCAAATGGTACAACAGTTTGTTCAGTTCGATGGTTTGCATGATGAAAACCCAAATACCCATTTAGCAAATTTTCTGGAGCTTTGCGACACATTCAAGATCAATGGCATTTCTGACGATGCCATTCGCCTTCGGCTATTTCCCTTTTCACTGAGGAATAAAGCTAAACAGTGGTTGAACTCGTTACCTCGAGGATCAATCACTACTTGGGAACAAATGACTGAAAAGTTCTTACTTAAATACTTTGCACCTGCTAAAATAGCTAAACTAAGGAATGATATTTCTTCTTTTATGCAGATGGATTTAGAAACACTTTACGATGCATGAGAGAGATACAAGGACCTACTGCGAAGGTGCCCTCACCATGGGTTACCTCTTTGGCTGCAAGTTCAAACGTTTTACAATGGTGTGAACCCCTCGACAAGATAGATGATTGATGCAGCTGCTGGTGGAACCATCAACAACAAAACACCTGAAGCAGCTTATGAATTTATTGAAGAGATGTCACTGAATAACTATCGGTGGCAAGTCATGAGGACTAAGCCAACCAAAATAACAGGCATTTATAACGTCGATGCGGTTAATATGTTATAAAATCAGGTGGAACTCTTAAATAAAAAGATTGATGGTTTACTTGGTTCTACCCAGGCACGTCCAGTTATGAGGTGTGATTTAAATGGAGGTGGTGTACATACAGAATATCAACCCTTCAATCCTACAACCGAGAAGGAACAAGTTCACTATATGGGTAATAATAACTCTAGATCTCAAAATAACCCATACAGTAATACTTATAATGCAGGTTGGAGGAACCATCCAAATTTCTCATGGGGTAGTCAAGGAAATCAAAGGCCACAAAATCCTCTGGGTTTTCAACAACCACCTTATCAACAGGAAAAGAAACCGAACCTTGAGGAGATGCTAACAAAATTTATCTCAATGTCAGAAGCTCATTTCCAGAATACTGAGACAGCACTTAAAAATCAACAAGCGTCGATCCAAGGGCTCGAAACTCAGATAGGCCAGTTGTTCAAATTAATTTATGAAGGACCACAAGGTAGCTTGCTAAGTAATACTGAACCTAACCCAAGGGAACAGCTCAACGTGATTAACGTTAGAAATGAGGAAGGGTTAGTTGCATCTGAACCAGAACCAAAGCAAGAAACTGTGGAAAGCAATGGTAAAAGCGAGGTAGGCTACAATGAGCAAAAACTGGTAAGTACAGAATAAAAACCTCGTGTGCCATACCCCAATGCGACAAGGAAAGACCGGTCAGATGAACAATTTGGTAAATTCTTTAAACTTTTAAAGAAACTACATATTAACTTACCATTTATTGAAGCTCTTTCGCAGATGCCGAACGCAATGAAGTTCTTAAGGAGCTTTTAGCGAATAAACAGAAGTTAGATGAGGCGTCGCATGTGGAGTTAAGCACAGTTTGCTCAGCTATTCTACAAATTAAGCTGTCCAATAAATTAAAAGATCCAGGGAGTTTTACAATTCCTTGTTTAATTGGTAGTTTAGATGTGAACAATGTGTTGGCTGATTTAGGGGCTAGTATCAATGTCATGCCTCAAAAAATGTTTAAACAACCAGGTCTTGGGAAACCCAAATAAGCTAGGATGAGCATCAATTAGTAGATAAAACTATTAGATTTTCTAGGGGTATTGTTGAAGATGTGCTCGTTAAAATTGACAAATTTATATTCCAAGTGGATTTCGTTGTTCTAGACATAGAGGAGGATAGTAACGTTCCTTTAATTTTAGGAAGACCCTTTTTAGCAACTGCTAGAACAATTATTGATGTTGGCATAGTCAAACTCACACTTCTTGTGGGAGACTAAACAATCACCCTTCAAGCTCGCAATTCGAGCAACACATCGAAAGTTGAAGGTGGTTTTATAAATCATTCTACTAAAACTGACCATATTTTGCAACCTACTTTACAGGAAATAAGTTCGAAGAACATACATGAGCCGTGTTCAAGCAACAAAAAAGGACCTATCCATGAAGAGCGAAGGCTACAAATCGAGGAGCTAGATGAATGGTGGACACATAAACCAAAAACATGCCAAGACGAGTTAAATTTTTCCCCAAATCAAATTAAGGTTGGAGACCAAGTGATATTAGAAGCAGCAGACCCTCGTATTACCACTTCTGAATTGAATAAAGAAATTCCTCTTACGGTACTTAGCATTTTTCCATACGGTACAGTTGAAGTAATTCATCCCAATTTCGGCATGTTCAAGGTAAATAATACTCATCTTAAACCTTACGTTGATATAACTGATAGTAGAAATGAGGAGTGTAAACTCCTCGAACCACCATGACTGCGCGAAATCAAGGTAAGTCAAGCTTAGACTATAAATAAGCGCTTCTCAGGAGGCAACCCGAGCACTAACCATATTAATTTCTTTAACTTTTAATTCTTAACATCTAACATACTAACCAAATCATGGAACGTAGGCTTCTTAAGGACCACACGGCCAGGCATACGAGCGTGCCATAAACCATGCTCACACTATGGGAGGCGACACGACCGTACGATACGGTCGTATAAAAATAGGGCAAAATTTTTCCCCAACACGTGATGCGACAAGCCCATGTCTTAGAATCGTGGTCAACACTGTCAAAATAACATGGGCATGGGCCTACGTACACGGGCGTGGGAGAAGCGAATGAAGCAGGACACGGCCATGCGACAAAGCTGTGTGCACCAACACACCCAAGGAACACAGGCGTGGACTGAATGTCAGATGCGCAAAAATTTGAAAAATGCGAAACACACGGGCTAAAAGCAGGGCACACGGGCGTGTCCCATGGTCGTGTGCCCTAAAATCTATAAAAATCCCTCACTATTCATCATTGCCTTTTCCAAAATCCTTAGCCCTAGCCGCTGCAACTTTCGCACGCCCTCCTGTCACGCCCGTACGCCGCCCTCAATATCATTTTCGACGCCCATGCTACTCCCTCTTGTGTTTGTTTACTCTTTTCTCTTCTATTTTACTTACTTTTGATGCTTATTATCATAATAATCTTCATTTTTTACCACATTATTTTCATTTTGCTACTAATTATTCTATCATTTAAATCTCATTCTTAGGATATTTTATCATCTATTTCATGTTGAATCAAGATATTAAGAATGCCCCATGCTATTACCATGCTCATACTCATACTATTACCATGCTAATTGCCACAAAAATCTCTGCCATTGAATTGATTGTTTTTGGTTGAGTCTTGTTAGTGTTAGTAGTTTTGGTTGAATTTGTTAGTTTAAATTCATGGTTTATTCCTTTTTGAATTCGTTTATATATTACCCTTTCCATTCATTAAGATGAAATAGTGGTTCTTCTTGTAGGTATATAATGTCAACTTCATGTGGCAAAAAAGCCGCCGTCTCTGCTTTGAAGAAAAGGAAAAGAACAGCGTCATCCTTGGGTCCTACCGCAGAGATTCGCCACCCCTTCCTTCAGTTTCCTGTGGACCCCAGAAAGAACTCTTTCAGATACTTTGGGCCCGACCTTTAGGTGCGGGTTGCTGCATTGACTGGGCCGCACTCGAACAAGACCAACTGGCTGACGGGTCAGAGCTCATTTATCAACCGATCCATGGGAACTCTTTTTTGCGATTATCGAACCGACGTACCTTGAGCTCACACTCAAACTTTGCTCGACCTTCCATCTTCAAGACGTCATGACCAACTTTGATGATTTTGGCACGGTGCAATTTTGTCTCGGCGGTTTAATCCGCCAGTTGAGCGTCCCAGAATTCAGTACCACACTGGGCCTATACACAGAGGAGCTCATGAAGGAGAACGACCTCGACACTCTCAACCGTCACATCCATCATTCTCTTTCACAGTGCTGGAACGCTTTAGTACCTGTCTCGGCCACCTATGACCCTAGCACCTCCAAGGCATCGGCTCTCGCCCCATCCTTGAGGTACCTTCATGCCATTTTAGCTTACACTTTGACAGGACGGTGAGAGAGCACCGGCGTCGTCAACACTTACGACGCCTACTTTCTATTGTGTATGGCGCATGGGAACGTCTTCGACCTCGCCTATTTCATCACCCTAGCCATTCGCCATCAGACGGAGCGGCATCGGAAGGGGGTCATCTCTATTGGCCCCTATATGACTCGACTGGCTTGGCACTTCGGGCTCCTTAACACAGTGGCACAAGTATCCTCCTTTACTCTCATTGGCCAGATGTCTCCACAAGGCATCTCAAGAATGCTACATATGAGGATGATTGAAAAATGATGTGGAACTTACCCTTCTTAGTATCACCTCACCCAATCAATCGAGGAGGAGGCCCTTGAGGAAATTACTGATGATGTCCCTCCACGACACGAGGACCCACCATCTCAGCCACCACCCATCCATCGTCCAGTTCATGCAGCAGTTTCATATTCTAACATCTCTGAGTGCCTCACTCGATTTGAGCAGCATTGTTTTCAGTGCTGTGATAACATTGATGCTACTCTACAGTAGATTTGTCAGCACCTCCATATTTCATCGCGACCACTACCTAGCGAACCATCCAGCGATGATGATGTTTAAAGATTTTCTTTTTATTTTCTTTTATATTTATTTTTATTTATCATTTTTCTTATTATTCTCATTTTTAACTTTTCATTTTATTTTCTTTTGATACTATTTTATTTTTAGGTTTTATAAACAATTTTTTATTTTGGCTATTTCATTACGAGCAATTATCCTTCTTTATATTCCCTAAAAAGTTTTCGATTTTATCACAGTTATAAAGAGCTCCAAAGCTCACTATTACTTAGGAACTTGAAACTCCACTGGAAATGGTTCTCAACGATTGCCATGCCTTGCTCAACCACGATCATAGCCACCATGAGATATAATATTCTTTTGGCGCAGCACTTGTGGAACCCAACCTCTACCACCACCGGAGTATTCTCCTCCACTCTACATAACTCCAACCTAAGGATTTCCTCCATTTAACATTTAGGAAGTGTCACTTCTCTCCCTATCTTATGATCCTATATCTATTAATTGCCACTAACTTTGTCTTTGTACATTGAGGGCAATATACATCTTAAGTGTGGGGGGGTCAATTATATCACTCAGAAAAATCCCTGAATTTTGTCTTGGTTCTCTTGTAAATCCTTCATATCATTATTAGAACGAATTTTGATTAATTTATAATTTTTATTGATATGTCTTGAATTAAAACATAGGCATTCATGCATTGATTATTTAAATTTTAAGGCATTAGAGAATCAAGCATGATAAGTTGATTTTTGAGAATTTAAAATTTTATGTTGTTTTCCCCAAGTTTAGGTATTATCTTGAATTGAAATCCACAAGTTTAAACATAAAAAAGCCATAACTTTTGTGAGATTTTGAGCATTTATAGCATCTATTATTTCTTTCATGCTCACTTTTATTGTTGCTTTGAGTGCGTCAATATCGAATTGTTATTCTAGAACTTGCTTGATTATGCATGTCAAGACCACACCATTTGATTTGATATGTCAAAATGATAGAGGCACTTAGGTTTAACCCACTCACTCCATAAAACCCTACCTTCACAATTAACCCTTAGTAAACCCCTTTGAAGCCTAACATTCCATTCATTGATTTACCATCAATATTAACCTATAACTCATTATTGTTGAAATCCCCTCAATTAATTTTATCCTTATTTTTTGTCGATATTTGATTTGAATAAATTGCTCAGCTATGTTTTATTTTTGATAGTTAGTCTATGTTACTTGATTTGTTCTTAAAAAAAAACATACATACATATCTATATACTAGCAGTAAGTCGTATTTTTAAAGCTTGAGTGTTTAATTCCATATTCTGAGAAGAAGCCCTTTTGTACGAATTGATGATTAAATATTTTTCTAGTTAAGTAATTCTTCAATTCAATCTCGATTCTAACCTTTTCTTTCAGCTTATGACCACACCCCCTAACCAAAGCCTCGTTACAACCCTCTAAAGATCTTTCGATTGATGTATCATCTCAATATATAGTGGTGCAAGCCTATGATAATAACTTTTCATATTGACTATTGATTGCTAATCTTACTATCCTTAAACACTTCGAGTGATTTGAGTGAATCTTTAGTGAGGATGTTTAACTCTGTGAGATTTTGAATCAAAGGTGATTACTTAGATGAGGGGAGATGTCTATGTTTTTCATGATTAAATGCTCAACTTGGAATGTCTGAAACTTTAATGTTCTTCTAGTTGAATTCTCAATGTATGATTACTTATGGATTAGTTTGAGATATTATTGATAGGAATTATAAGTTGAGATAAATGAATTCTTAATTCAGAATTGAGGATTTTGCATGAGGACAAGCAAACGCTTAAGTGTGGGGGTATTTGCTAAACCGTAATTTATACATATTATTGTCCCATGCTTAACACATTTATGAATGATTTCTCCTTAGATTTGGTGAATTCGATGCTCCTAATCCTTTAATTTTATGTTTAATGCTTAGGTGAGCACAGGAGAGCAAAAAGAACAAGAAACGGGCCGAAAACAGAGAAAATGGGCCAACATAGGAAATCAACATGGCCTGGACTTCCCCACACTGGTAGAACACACGCTCGTGCCATTCTAGCAGGATTGAACACAACTTAAAACAACCTGAACACGGGCGTGTCTATTTCTCAGCCTTGACCACGGCCTGAAGTAATCGTACACGGGCGTGTCCCTATTGAACCCAAGTATAGTCCTATTCGGAAAAGGCCATTATTGAGGGTTTTTAGGCATTCTAAAGCCTATTTAAACACCCTAGAGGAGAATTAAAGGGGACACAGAGAGTAGAAAGCAAGGAATTACTCGAAGAAAGCCGATTGATCCATCTCGGAAGCCAGATTCACCTCCAAGACTAAAGATCTCCCTTCAATTTCCTTCAGGGGTTTTTGGGTTTTCTTTATGTTTTGTTATCATTCTTCTGAGATGTTTCCTTTTATAGTTATGAACTAAATCCCCTAAATACCTAAGGGGGTAAAACCTAAGACGAATCTTGTTAATATTTTCTAAACTGTATGATAAATACTTGATTTGTTCTTAATTATGACTTTAACTCTTGTTTGAATATTCTAGGATATTGATTCAAGTATTGATGTGCTTATTCGGAGGATGAATAGTCCCTGTTTAAGAGTAGATCATTCATAATTAAGCAGAGTTGCATGCAATCCTAGAGATAGGACGACATAAATCTGTCGGATTAGAGTCAAATCTAATAAGGGAATCCATAGATCGAGTTAATGCAAAACTAGGGGTTTTAATTAGAAAGAGATTTCAATTAATCAACCTAGGGTTAGACGTTATTAGTCTTGAATAGGGATAATAACATAACTTAGGGATTTCTACGGATCAAGTCTAGTGAATAAATCGTCTGGTTCAGAGTTAATTAACAAGAGAAGTCTAGGTGGATTCTTCCTTGGGTATTGTCTAAAATCAATTAGTTTTCCAAAAGTATTTCCCCAATTTATTTTCTGTGCATTCTTAGATTAGTTAATTAGTTAGATAAAACAACCTTCATTATTATTAGGCTAGATAATAAAAAGAAAGTTAACACTAGTACTTCTAGCTCCTTTGGGTTTGACATCCGGTCTTGCTAAAACTATACTACTGTTCGATAGGTGCGCTTGCCTTGATCGTGATAATAGTTAGTTCAAGTACGATCAATTATAAATTTTAAAACTTATCGCGAGTGACGATCACACATATTTCGCATAGTCGGGCTGGTTTTGCTTTTTCTACAACAAGAGAATTTGCAATATTAGTAATTCTATCAACTTTATCTTTTAAGTTTGAATTACTTAGCTGGTTAACCCTTCTATTGGGCTCAGAATTGGCTCGAAACTGCTGAGTATTTGCAGCCATTGTAGATATCAAGTCCCTTGCTTGTTGGGGAGTCATGTTGACCAATGCTCCTCCACTAGCGGCGTCTACCATATTCATATCTATGGATTTTAAGCCTTCATAAAAGTATTGGAACAGAGATTGATCCGTTATACCATGTTGTAGGAAACTTGCACACAACTTCTTAAATCGCTCCCAATAATCGTAAAGAGATTCTGAATCATTTTGCCTTATCCATACTATCTCCCTTTTTAACTCAGCTGCACGCGATGCTGGAAAAAACCTATTGACAAACAAACGAGAAAGATCAGCCCAAGTTGTAATAGATCCAGGGGAAGATAAAACAACCATTCCCTAGCAGGATTTGTTAAGCAAAAAAGAAAAGCACGCAATTTGATTTGGTCCCCAGTTACCCCCTGAGGTTTAATGCTAAGACAAACCATATGAAACTCTTTCAGATGTTTGTGGGGATTTTTGTTTTGCAACCCACGAAATGTTGGCAATAACTGGATTAAACTTGACTTCAGTTCAAAATTAGTATCCATAGTCGGATATGCGATGCACAATGGCAGTTGTTCTGCCAAAGCTTTGGCCAGTTGCCGAATCGTTTGAGCCATTGGTTGATATGCTAAATTTGAGTTGTCGTTAACCCTAGCGTTAAGCACTTCTTTTGGTGAATCGACTTCTACTTTTTCACTTTCAAGTGTTTGAGTAGGGTTTTCGTTAACCCTAGACTCAACTTTGTCATCAACTTCGATTTTTGGTGGTAGGTTGCTCTGAGTCCCAACCACTCCTAACTACTTTTTTCTTGAGTTTGTCTCCTTGTGTTTAGCTCTAGCAGTCTTCTCTATTTCTAAATCAAATTCAAGAATACTTGGAGCAGATTTGGTCATAAGAAACAAAGAAACAAGATTTGTATGTTACCAGTCCTTGACAACGGCACCAAAATTTGATGCGGTCGTTGAAAGCACCAAAAATATCCTATCCCTATAAAATAATGAAAAGAGTGGAATAAGGGAAGTACGTTCAAATCTTCAGGGACTGGATTTGCACAAGTTCCTATTCCTCAAAATCCCGGACAGAGTCATGCCCAAGAAAATCTACGTACCTAGGAAAAAAATAAAAAAAATAGAATTTGAAGATTGATTGAATTAAAATTTCAAAAATTAAAATTAAAATTGTAACGAAAGACAGAGTTGAGTAAGAGAGAGTTTTTATTATGGAGAGATTCTAGCTTCCGGTTGCCTCGATCCGCCTTGGGTTTAATCCTCGGCTTTTAGGTAATCCTTCTCAAATAGAATAAGCCAGTTATAGTGGAAGAGGACGCCTACGACCACCAGCTCCAAGATTTTAAACTTACGATTTAGAGGGACTTGGCTCTAGCCAACAATCACTTTTGTGGGACCATCTTATGCTAGATCATCACTTCTCAGTGGTGAATGCCACGCTATTTTGTCTCTTGGGCTCGCTAAACTCTGACGCAGTAAGCTAACGAACCGATTGTGCAATCTTCCCAAAACATACAAAGCGGCCGCCTTTGCACAAGATAAAAAGATCACTTTTAAAGGGACATGGACGGAAGCGTCAGTCCCGTAGTGTGGATAAGCGATGAATACTCGTTGAGAAGGCTAAGCGTGGAATCTAAGCCTCATGAACCCTTTTTTGGGATTTTCGACAACCTTTGGCTAGATAAATTTAGTGGCTCATGATTTTTGGGGAAAAAAAATAAATGTAACCAAAATAGAATTTTGTTGAATAAAGAAAAGAACAAAGGCTAGAGCTTTTGGGAGAGGAACTGTTTACAGAAAAAGATGAGTCAAATTTGTGTCACTCCATCCCCTATTTATAGTAGTAGGAAACCTAGTCTATTCCTAATTAAATTTTAAAAGACAAATGAATAAAGATAATTAAAGATAAATAAGGATAAATAAAGATGAAAGCTAAAATTAAATCTAAATAATAATCCTTAATAATTATCCTAATATAATTGGAATTTAAATAGGGTCTTGTGCTATAAAATCTCCTCTTTTCACTTTTGCCCCAAATCTTCCACAATTTGTATTTTTGGCACCACCTCTTGCATGCTGGCTCATTTTATCTTTTAAATTCATGCTTTTAGCCCCCAAATTTCCTTTTGCCTTCAATTTAGTCCCTATAAGATAAAAAACCATAAATAGCTCAAATTAGTAGGATCATATTCAAAATAAACATATAATTAATACGTAAAAATATGTCATTCAAGAGTATTATCAAAGAATTATTACGAAAGTACCCTCATCATGGAATCCCTCATTGCATCTAACTTGAGACATTTTATAATGGTTTTAATGCACACACGAGGATGGTAGTGGACGCTTCTGCTTATGGTGCTCTCTTTTCTAAGTCTTATAATGAGGCTTATGAAATCATTGAGAGGATTGCCAGTAACAATTATCAACGGCCAACCAATTGAGCAGCCTCAGGAAGACAAGTGATGATCGCTAAACTAACTAAAAATTTGACTTAAGGCAACCGTACCTATCGAATAGTAGTATAGTTATGGCGAGATAGGAAATATCGTATCCACAAAGACTAAGAGTACTAGTAATTACTATCTTTTTATTATCTAGCCTAAGAATTAAGAGAATGTTTTATCTAAAACTAATTATCTAATTAACTAAGTTTGCGACAGAGATTAAAGTTAGAAAATACTTTTGGAAAATCGATGGAGAAGACAATATCCAAGGAAGAATTCACCTAGACTTCACTTATTACCTTTGAATTAGACGATTTATTCACTTGACTTAATCCGTAGAAATCCCTGAATTATGTCAATATCCCTTTCGAGACTAAAAACAACTGACTTTAGGTTGATTAATCGAAATCTCTTTCTAATTAAAACCCATATTGTCGCATTAACTCAATCTATGGATTCCCTTATTAGATTTGACTCTAATCCGAGAGATTTATGTTGTCCTATCTCTAGGATTGCATGCAACTTTGCTTAATTATGAATGATCTACAGTTAAACAGGAACTTTTCTTCTACTGAATAAGCACATAAAAAACCTGAATTAATATCCTGGAATATTAAAGCAAGGGTTAAACTCACAATTAAGAATAAGAACAAGTATTTATCATATAATTGAAATAGTAATAAGATTCGTCTTAGGTTTCATCTTCCTTAGGTATTTAGGGAGTTTAGTTCATAATCTTAATGGAAAACATCTCAAAGTTTGAAAAACAACAAAACATGAAGAAACCCAACGAACTTCTAGGAATTGGATGGAAATCTTCAGTCTTGATGTAGATCCTACCTCCTAGGTGATTCCGATGGCTATCCTTGAGTATTTTTTGCCTTCTACTCCGTGTCTCCCTTTAATCCTCATCTAGGGAGTTTATATAGGCTTTGGAATGCTTTAAAACCCTTAAAATTAGTCTTTTCCGAGTAGAATTAGACTTGGGCTTGACAGGGACACGGCCATGTGCCTCGCCCGTGTGAAGGTGCTCAGGCCTTGTGCAATTCTGACTTGGACTAATGTCGACACGGCCATGACACACGGGCGTGTGGAACACCCGTGTGGAAGTGCCTAGGCCGTGTGAAACACTGATTTAGGCAGAATTTGTCCGTTTTTGGCCCGTTTCTCGCTCTTTTTGCCTTCCTATGCTCATCTAAGTGTAAAACATGAATTTAAAGGATTAGGGGCATCGAATTCAATAAAACCAAGGAAAAATCGTCCATAAATATGCCAAGCATGGGGTAAAAATTTGTATATATTACAGTTTATCAAATATCCCCACACTTAAGCATTTGCTTGTCCTCAAGTAAAATCCTCAACTCATAATTAAAATAAATCCTTCTTAACTTATAATTCTCATCAATACTGTTTCGAAGTAATCCTCAAGTAATCATACATTGAGAATTTAACTAAAAGAACATTAAAGTTTCAAATAATCAAAGTTGAGCATTTTAATCATAAAATTATAGGCATCCCCCTTTATCTAAGTAATTATCTTTAATTCCAAATTGACAAGGGTTGACATCCTCACTAAAGATTCACTCAAATCACTTAATGTGTTTAAGGTTCAATGATTAAGCACTCAATTGTTAAACATGAAAAGTTATTACCATAGGCTTGCGTGAAAATCAAATCTCCACCACTAAAAATGAGATGATACACAAATCCAAAGGTCTTTGAAGGGTTATAACGGGGCTTGGGTTAAAGGTGTGGATAAAGGCTGAAAAAGAGGGTTAGAATCGAGATTAATTTAAATAAATCACCCAATTTAGAAGAATGATGTGACATTTTTCTCAATAAAATAACTTTAACTAAGCTCTTTATAACAATATGTAATTGAATGAATTTAAATATACGTTTTTTTTAAGAATAAGAACAAGTATAATAATGGAAAGTACATAATAAGAAATAATTCAGCAACTGGAATGAACGAGCATAGTTAGGTAACTAATCAAATCAAATCTCGATAAAAGGGAGTCAATGAGAGGGGATAAATTCTTAATGAATCAAAAAGGGTTAAGTTGAAGATTACTATTAAGGGGAAAATCAAGAAATAATAGTTAAGGCTCAAAGGGGTTCACTAGGAGTCAATTATGTGGGTAGGCTTTTTGTGGAGTAAATGGGTTAAAACCTAAGTGCCTTTATCATTTTCGTATATCAAATCAAAGGTGTGGTCTTGACATGCCTAATCGAAGCAAGTTCTAGAATAACAAATCAATGTTGACACACTCATAACCAATCAGTGAGCAAGAAAGATATATGCTCTAAAAGGCTCAAAATCTCACAAAAATTATGGGTATTTGATGTCAATCCTATAAATTCAAAACTTCAAGATAATACCTCAATTTAGGGAAACAACCTAGTAATTTTAATTTTCAAAAGTCAACTTATCATGCTTGACCCTGTAATGTCTTAAAGTTTAAATAATCAATGCATAGTTACCTATGATTTAATTCAAAACATATCAATCAAAATCATAAATCAATCCGAATTCACTCTAATAATGATAAGAGAAAACTATTTGAGAACAAGATAAAAATTTAGGGATTTTCTAATACATAAATAACCTCCCCACACTTAAGATGTACATTGTCCTCAATGTACAAAGATAGATAATAGCAATATAAGTAAAATATCAGAAGAGAGGGAGAGAAGCAAAATTGCCCTGAATTTTTAGATGAAATTCTTGGAAGAGCAAAAGTAAGAATTGTAGAGGAAGCCGAATGAAAGGCATGATTCTGAGTTACTAATAAGAAAATAAACACCACTGTGGAATAGAATTAAGGGATTACTTGATAATAGTTATAAAGATAAACATAGTCAGAATATAAAACATAAGTCTTCAAAACTAAATAAAAGACAAAATAGAATTAAAATGAAAATAAAAAAAAAGTAGTAAAATAAAGGGACTCAAAGGTCCTCATCATCAGATGCCTCATGGGTCGACGGTGTCGAAGGAGAGATGTGGAGGTGGTGAAAGATCTGTTGAAGAGTGGCATCGATGTTGTCGAACCGCTCAAAGCACTATTGCTTAAAGCGAGTGAATTGCTCGGATAAATCTACCAATGTGATAGCAGGAGGTCGGTGACTCAGTGGTAGTGGTGGGGGTGGGTCCTCATGAGGGGGAGAGACATTATCAGTAATGTCCTCTGGCTCATCCTAGTCATCAGACTGAATGAGTCTATACTGAGGGGGGTCAAATCCACAGTGTCGCTCTATCATCCTCATGTGGATCATGTTAGATATTCCTTGAGGAGACATCTAGCCTACTAGTGTGAGTGTCGATGACATCTCTGAAGTGTCGAAGAGGCCAAAATGTCAAGCGAGGCGAGTCATATAGGGGCCAAGACAAATGGGGCCCCTCCTATGGCGATCCATCTGGTGATGAAAAGTGAGGGCGATAAAATATGCCTAGTCAAATACATGACCAGTCGCCATGTTCCATAAGAAGTAAGCACTGGTGGTGCTATCGACCCCGGTGCTCTCTCTCCTCCCAGTCAAGGTATGAGCCAAGATAGCATGGATATAGCGTAGTGCTGGAGGAAGAGAAGTCGCCTTTGAGCGACTTGCATCATAGGGAACAATACTCGCCGTAAGGTCGTCCAACAGTAAGAAGGCGAGTAGTGTATGTGCCGGTGAAGTTGTAAAAAATTCTCGAAAGCCATGAACTCCTCCGTGTAAAGGCCCAAAGCAGCTCCAAACTCTTGTACACTCATGTGCCTTACGAGTCCACCAAGTTTAAAAATGATAGTACCGGCCTCGTCATGTGTATTCATCACATGCTGTAGATGGAACGTAATGCAACATTCCAAGGTCAGCTCCGAATAGGTGGGCTCAATAATTGCAAAGAACCGATCCCACGGGGCAGTATCGAGATGGAATCGAACAAGGTGGGCAAGTTGGACCTACTCCAAGGTGGCCCAATCAATACAATGGCCCACTCCTAATGGTCGTATTTGAAGGAGCTGAAACAAGTCGTCCTATGGGCCTGACGAGAATCAAAGCAGAGGGTGACAAGCTTCGATCGAGGCGCTCGAGGAGGTTGCGCCAGAACCCTTCCGTTTTTTCAAAGCAGGGACGACAGTCTTCTTGCCTCGTGTGTTTGTCATAGTATACCTGCAAGAATAGATGAAAAAAATTGAATTTGACTCATGAACATAATAGGTAAGCAAATAAATATTCATCCAAGTTTAACCCTACAATTTAATGAAAATAAAAAAAATGGAAAAATGTTAATGGACAATAAAACTAAATAAATGATTATTATATATAAGCAAGCAAGATACAAATGAAATCAATAAGACAATAACCCTAGAATATATGCAAAATATTGTGATTGTCCAAAACTTAGCTTAAAAGTAAAATAACTAATGCAACGGAATAAAAACCCACAATTCAAGAACGCAATAAGAATAATATATCAATAATAAAACTAACAGAAATAACACAAAATAACATAAAATAGTAATAAAGAACTAATAATAATAATAATAATAATAATAATAATAATAATAATAATAATAATAATACAATTAAAATAATGTAAAGGGATTAGAGGGGCAAAAGGGTAAGCAATAGAGGTTTGTGGTTGTTGGAGGGACACGTGACTAGTGGTCAGAAGGGGGTGCCGTCAGACGGCGAGGCGACGGTGGCGAGAGAGGTGGGCTGGTGGCTATGCGGTTGAGAAAGAAATAGGGGAGAAAGATGAGAGAAAAATAAAAGGGTGATGAGAGCTCGGATGGGGGTGGTTGGTGTTTGCGTACAAGGGGGAGGTGTCGGGTTTTAGGGTGGGCGTCGGGGCTGGGAAAGGTGTGTGCGGCGAGGGGGTGGACCGCTAGTGGCCGGAGTGGGGGAAAAGTGAGGTGACGGCAGCTAGGGTTTGGGGGGAATTTTTTAAAAGAAGACAAGCCATGTTAGGGTTAAAGGTTTAAAAGCACACGATCATTCATCACACGGCTTGGGACACGCCTGTATATCCAGGCCGTATGGTTTACACGGCTATATCGCACGGCCGTGTGCAATGTTGTTTGCTTTTTCTATGCCCGTGTGGTATCCCACACGCCCGTGTGTCTAAACACACGGTTGTGTGCCTGGCTCATGTGTCTAAACACACAGCTGTGTTCCTGGCCCATGTGTCTGAACACACGATTGTTTTCCTAGCCCGTGTACCTCTCTGACTTGTTAAAAATTTAAAAAGTTTAGCTTCAGTTCTCACACGGCCATGTCGCATGGTCGTGTGGGTCGAATTAATGACCGTGTGGCTCAATACTTGGGGATTTTTAGCCCTATTTCCATACGGCCAAGGACACGCCCGTGTGTCCAGCTGTGTGGGTCACTGTTCCTGCATAAAAAACACTAAAAATAGCTAAAATGAACTAGTTAGTTGTGTTAGTGCTCGGGTTGCCTCCCGAGAAGCGCTTATTTAGAGTCTAAGCTCGACTTACCTCTGATTCGCGTGGTCACGGCAAATCATGGAGTCGAGACTCCTCTTTCTCACTATCAATTCTATTATTCACATAACGTCTAAGTCGAGTAATATTTACCTTAAAAGTGCCGAATTGAGAATGATTTACCTCGACTGTACCATATGGGAAAACATTCAGTACCGTGAAAGGAGTCGACCCATTTTTATTAATCTCTAAAGTAGCAATTCGGGGGTCCTTTTCATCTAGCAATACTTTATCCCCAACCTTAAATTGCTTTGTTTCATCCCTACGCTCATCATGGCGTCGCTTTGATTTATCGTGTGCTTTTGGTTTCTCCTTGACATGTATTCGCCATTCGTCTAGGTCATCAATTTGTAGTCTTCGTTCCTCATGACTCCTTCTGTTTTTGTCACATGGACTAGAATGTGGCTTCATCACATTCTTCCTAAGGGTTTCCTAAAAAGAAGTTTGAGCCATAACGTTATTCATATCAATAGAACTTGAACAATCGTCTCGATTACTAATTATATTAACAGAATCACTAGCTTGAATTTTAATCGTGTCATCACCTACAGGAAGTATCAATTCACCTGTGCCAACATCAATGATAGTTCTAGCAGTTGCTAAAAAGGGCCTTCCTAAAATTAAAGGTACGTCACTATCCTCATCCATGTCTAAAACAACGAAATCAATTGGGAATATAAATTTATCAATTTTGACAAGCACGTCTTCAATAATACCCCTAGGAAATCTAATTGTTTTATCTGCCAATTGGATGCTCATCCAAGTTTGTTTGGGTTTCCCAAGACCTAGTTGTTTAAACATTTTATAGGGTATGACGTTAATGCTCGCCCCTAAATCAGCCAATGCATTATTAATAGTTAAACTACCAATTAAGCAAGGAATCATAAAACTTCCTGGATCCTTCAACTTGTTGGGTAGCCTACTCTGTAGAATGGCTGAGCAAACTGTGTTCAATTCCACGTACGGTGCATCTTCCAACTTCTGCTTATTTGCTAAAAGCTCCTTTAAAAATTTAACTGTGTTTGGCATCTGCGAACTAGCTTCAATAAACGGTAAGTTAATATGTAATTTTTTTAATAATTTAAGGAAATTACCGAATTGTTCATCTGTGTGGTCTTTCCTTGTCGCTTTAGGGTATGGTACACAAGGTTTATATTCCTTGCTTACTGGCTTCTGTGTACCATTGCTTACATCAACCTTACCTTTATCTTCCACATTGCCTTGCCTCGGTTTCGGTTCAGCCTCAACTAACCCTTCATCATTGTGCACAGTAATGGCATGAAGTTGCTCCCTTGGGTTAGTTTCAGTATTACTTGGTAGGCCATATTGTGGTCGTTCCGAGATCAATTTAGCAAGCTGTCCTATTTGAGTTTCGAGTCTTTGAATCGACACTTGTTGATTCTTAAACACTGTTTCGATATTCTAAAAATGAGTTTCTGACTCCGAGATGAATTTCATAAGCATCTCTTCCAGGTTCGATTTCTTCTCTTATTGATAGGGAGGTTGTTGAAAACCCAGAGGATGTTGTGGCCTTTGATTTCATTGACCACCCCACGAGAAATTGGGATGGTTCCTCCAACTTGCATTATAAGTGTTACTATATGAATTATTTTGAGGTCTAAAATTATTACCCATATAGTGGACTTGTTCCTCCTCGGTGCTAGGGTTGAAGGATGGATTATCTGTATTGTGCACTCCTCCTCCATTTGAATCACACCTCATCACTAGACGTACCTGAGTAGAACCATACAAACCGTCAATCTTTTTATTTAAAAGTTCTACCTGGTTGATAGCATAGTGACAACGTCGAGGTTGAAAACACCAGCTGCTTTTGTCGGCTTCGTTCTCATGACTTACCATTGATAGTTATTCAGTGACATCCCTTCAATAAATTTGTAAGCCTCTTCAGGTGTTTTGGTGTATAAAGTTCCACCGACAGCTGCGTCGATCAATTGCTTTGTTGAGGGGTTCACACCATTGTAAAAAGTCTGAACCTGCAACCATAGAGGTAACCCATGGTGAGGGCACCTTCTCAATAAGTCCTTGTTCTCCCATGCATCATAAAGTGTTTCTAAATCCATCTGCACAAAAGAAGAGATATCATTCCTCAATTTAGTCGTTTTAGCCAGCGGAAAATATTTAAGCAAAAAATTTTCGATCATTTGTTCCAAAGTAGTGATTGACCCTCGTGGTAACGAGTTCAATCACTGTTTAGCCTTATTTCTCAATGAAAAGGGAAACAACTGAAGATGAATAACATGGAAGAAACAGATTGTTTATATAAAGATAAAACATGCAGTCATATTATGCATATAGATTCTAAACAAGAAAATAATATTTCGGCCCTTAGTAAAGGATTTAATAGTTTAATAGATATAACCTCTATATATTTTAATAAAATATATAATAAGGTCAATAATATAGAAGAAAAGGTAAATAATCTAGGAAATATTAAGGAATTAGATTTGAACAACAAATCTAAAGAAATATTATCGAAGTTAATAATAAATTAGAACAAGTTATAAATAATAACATAGAGTCGGACATAGATCTAGGTCCTTTATATTATGGTAATAGTAATATAATTTTAACTTTATCGGATGAAGAGGAAGAAACCTCAAAAAGAATCATCTTCTACTAGTAAAGGTAAAAAACACAAAAAAGAAAATCTTTAACTCAACAAAAATATGATTTCCAATCCTATAAAGAACTTATAGAACATTGGAAAGAAGATTTACAAACAAATAAAGATAAAAATGAAAGAGTAGAATATTTAAAATTAATAGAAGAACTTTATGAAAAACAAAAGACCTATTTGCTAAGTTTAATTATCATTATATGTTAAATTATGACACTACAGAAAGTAGTAGTTCAAGTAATTACGATAATCAAGAAGATTTAAAAGTTACTAGTTATAAATCGATGAAGAAGACACTTCAACAGATGAGGAAGAAAAACCGGAACCTATGGATATTGAAACTACAGATCCATATGGTAAAAGAAAAATAGATTCGGATATTCAAAAAGATGATTATCTGAGAACGCTAAACAAAGAGTTTGAAACAATAGATAATACAATTAGGATTTTGGTAATCAAACCAGAAGATATAGCTACCAATGAAATTAAAACCGAATATATGGGAGAATCTTCTAATCAACAACCTAGTCAAACTATACCTATACCACATAGGATAGATGACTTAAACAAAAGAAATGTGGCCCAAGGAGGAATATATATTTAGATTTGACTAATATTCAAATAGTGACTATGAAAAAACCATAGATGATTGAGCACGATCAATGACAATTGTTGTAAACAACAACATTCATGGTCAAAAGAAAAATTTTTAAACTATTTTGTTGGAACATTTCAGGAGATGTTTTACAATTTTTAAGAAGATGGGAAGAATCGATGTTGGAAAATTCCAAAAAGGACAACTAATTAATCGATAGGTACCCTAAAGACCTTTTAAAAGGATTAACAAATATTCTAAAAAGAATTTTTGTGGCTATTTTGATAAAAAGATCAAGATAGTATAGCTAGTTATGTTTTGTCAAAAATAAAATTATGTGATATAAGATATTTAGAAGAATTTTCTAAAAATTTCTTCATGAATATCAAAAGTTAAAAAAGCGAAAATATAGAATTTTGGAAAAACCAATATTTTCATAAATTACCTCCACCACAGGATGAGATATGTATAAAGAAATATGTATCTTATTTAGATAAACATAGAAAAGAAGCGAGCATAGCAAAAAAGAAAATATAGATTCTATAGGTAATAGGATAAATTTTGCAAAAGAAAGAATAACTTTGCATTGCCTACAAACTAAAGCTGCTAAACAAGTAAAAAATAAATTAAGTTATAGTCATTGTACAAAAATTCTAGAAAACGAATGGGAATTTGGATGTAAAACAATACGTCCTAGTACTTATAAAAAACATAGAAAGAAAAATAGGAAATATAAATTTGTTAAATGGAAGCCAGGAAATAAAAGATATCTTGGTAATAATAATAAGAAAAAAAAAATTTATTAGAAGAAAAACTTCTAAAAATCTAAAAACAAATATGTAAATGTTTTATATGTGATGAAGAAGGTCACATAGCAACAAATTGTCCTAATAAAGGCAAAAGTGCTAAAAAGGTAATTAAAAGTCTTGAAGAACAAGATTTAGAAATATGTTTTGAAGAGGAAATAAATCCCGAAGAAATATTATATGAGCTAGTATCAGAAACAGATTACGATTGGATGAAGAAGAATATATATTTATGTTTAATGTAGGAAGTAGTTCTAAAAACCAATTAGAAGAAATTCCTCAAAAGAACGACAAGATATTAAATTAGGAAATTTAATTGGAGAAGAAAAGACTTTTACGATGAAATGATAGAAAAAATTAATAAAAATCATATTTCTAAAGAAGAAATATATAAAATATCTAAGTTTAAAATTTGGAGTCAAAGGCATATAGAAAAAATTAGTGGCAATCTGATCGCTAAAGATACTAGAGGAGGATTAACAAAATCCCATTATTTACTAAAGAAAAAATCATGAGGATTAAAAGAAATACCCTCGGGTTAGATATATACATTTAGGAATAATTATGATAACAATTAGAGCTTTATTTAGAAGAGGTCATGATATACCTATAATAGCGGTGTTATTAGATAAAAGATTTGAAAATCCAATAAAAGCACTTATTGGAGGTATTGAGTCTAATTTACATAATGGAGTAATAGGATTTAAAGTAAAACCAAATTATTTTATATCCATTACAGATCCTCTAATAGAAGAATGTTTATGTTTAAAATTGGACAAAAAATTCTGAAATTAAGGATTTAGCGAAGATCTAGCAATAAGTTGGACTTCTATTAATGAATACACCAACACGTGAAGTAGAAATTAAAGAAATTAATAATAAAATAATAGAGCTATTTGAGCCTAATAAATTTACTACAAAATCCAGCCTAAATTATTACATTTAAAAGATCTATCAATACCAAGAGATTGGATAATAGATAGAATAAGTGGAGCCAGTACTTCAAAACCAGTAAGTACAATAGAATATGTGTCATCGGAGATAGACTATATTTTAAAAATAATGCTATAACAAATACGAATGACAATTTAGTTTTACCTCTAATTCTCAAGCAGAAGAAGATGAGGATAATATAAGTACAAATTCAACACCAATAGGTATGAAAGCAGTTCAAATACCTATTTTCCCCACAGAACCTAGTAGAAATTCTAGAAACACTAGAATGGAAGAAATACAATCTGCCACCATTATTCAACAAATGAAAATGGGAAAAAATGATATTATTACATTTTCAAACTTTCAACCTAGAAAGTATTATACATATATAGAAATTACATTTCAATTTAGAATATAAAACATATTCTTTACATGCTTTGTTAGATCTGAGGAGCTACCACCAGTAGTTGCGGAGAAAATGCAATACACAGTAGAAAAATGGGAATTAATGAAAAACCCAATTAGAGCTATAGGAATAGATGGTAAAGAAACCATAATTCAATTTAAAGCTAGAAATATACCAATCTACATAAATAATGTTAGATTTGTAATTCCTAAAATATTATGTTTCCCAGGAATGCATGGAGATATATTATTAGGAAATAATTTTATATATCATCATTTACCATTTTCTATAGATAGAAATTTAGTTATATTATCAACGAAAAAACTTACGTAGAAATACCTTTAATAAAATCATAAATTTATATGTGATAAAGGTTTTAGACCAACAAGAAAAGAACAAATTAAACAACTAGAAACAAATCATTGGTTGTTTAAAATCTTAGAAAATAATTTTAGTGAAGAACCACTAAAACTATGGGAAAACAGTCCAAGATATTGTGAGATAAAATTAAAAAATCCTAATAAAATTATTAGAATCAAACCCATGATCTATACTAAACAAGATATAGATGAATTTGATATACAAATTAAGGAATTATTAGAAAAAGGATTAATAGAAAAAACTAATAGTCCACACTCAAGTCCAGCCTTTATGGTAAGAAACCATGCAGAAATAAAAAGAGGAAAAGCTAGAATGGTAATTAATTATAAAAGACTAAACCAAAATACTATTTTTGATGGATACTTTATACCAAGAAAAGATGTTTTGATAAATCAAGCTAAACAAGCAAAATATTTTAGTAAATTCGACTGTAAATCAGGATTTTGGCAAATAATGCTAACTGATGAATCTAAACCATTAACGGCTTTTAGTGCACCTAATGGTCATTATCAATGGAGAGTAATGCCATTTGGGTTATGTAATGCACCTCAAATCTTCCAAAGATGGATGGATTCTATATTTAATAAATATAAAAAATTACATGTAGTTTATATAGATGATATTTTAATATTTTGAAACACTTTGGAAAAACATAGAAAACATTTAAATATTATCTCTCAAGAATTCATAAAACATGGAATTATTTTGAGTCCTAAGAAAATAGAATTAGAAAAAAGCAGAAATAGAATTTTTAGGTTTAAATTTATCAATGATGGTCTTAAACTACAAGATCATATTATAGTAAAAATAAAAGAATTTCCTGAAGAAATTAAAGATAAAAAACAACTTCAACAATTTCTAGGAATAGTTAATTATGGAAGAAACTTCTTTCCTAATTTGTCCCAAAAAATAGGTGACTTATATGAAAAATTAAAAAAAAGGAAAAACTTTTAGTGGTCTAAAGAAGACTCGAAATTATTAAAAATATAAAAGCAGAAATAAATTATACTCCAAAAGTTTATTTACCTAAACAAGGTGATAAATTAATTTTAGAAAGCGATGCATCACAAAATTATTGGGGATGTATTTTAAAAGCTAAAACAACAAAAAATAAAGAAGAACTAATATGCGGATATAGTTACGGAAAATTTAAACCAAACGCGAAATCAATTATGCTATATATGAAAAGGAATTATTAGCCATCAAAAAAGCAATAAAAACCTTTTTATATATCTAGCATCTGAAAACTTTATTATCAAAAGCCCGACAACCGAGCGGTTAAACAATTTCTTACTAATAATAGTTTAGAAAATGTACCTAGAAGAATTAGATGGTACAATGAATTATGTAGTTTTAATTTTGAAGTTTTATATGTTAAAGCGCGATATAATGTTATTGCGATTATCTTAGCGGGCCTTATGGATAGAGGTAAAAAACCTCTAGAACAAGTCGGAGAATGGATGGACTACGGTTCATAAAAAACCCAACAAAGGGAAGCAAACAAATCCTAATCAAGGATTTACTCCGATATTAACATCATATTATGCCAATCAAGGTTATTATGTTCCTTATCCAATGGTAAGACAACCAATTGGATCTTCTCCATCTTATGCACCAAAATGGCAAGCCGGTACCCACCAAGAAGAATAAGCCAAACAAGCCAATTCCCTTGGTCTCGGGATCCAAACTCGACTTTCCAAGCTAGTTATTACGAAGTTATAAAAGGAAGCGAGAAGATTTGTTGAAACAACAACAACTTTTTCTGAAGTAAAAGATTTTTATAATCCGGGTTTACCAACAGATTTATATAACTTTATTAATGAAATATGGAAAACCCATATTACAGATCAAAGAGCAAATTTGAAGAGCTCTTACAAAACTTTCCCAATTTTTAGTTGAAAAAACAACTAAAGAAAATGAAGCTCATGATTTATTATTAAAATCCATTTTATATAGAGATTGGGAAGAATTGAAATAGAATTCAAAAATATCAATGAGATAAATAATCTTATTGATATATTTCAATATTTTATTCATAAAGGAACAAATAGTCCCATTATGAATAAAATGTTTAGAAATATCTTATATAATAAAGCTAGAAATATATTACCATTTGAAGTTTTGAAAAAATTAATAGAGTCATTTGCAACAAACAAGCTCAATTTAAAAAGTTTTTTAGAATACTTTTTACAATCTTTTATTTATATAAATGAAATAGGAGAAGAATTTCCTTCTATAAAATTTAAATTTGGACCATGAACCATTTGATATAAGCGATATTGAATGGGGTTTTGTTAGAGAAATAGTAGTACAAAATTTCTCTTTTCATCATCTAAAAGATTTTCTGCTATTATAAAAGCTATATTATCACTATTAGTATATAGAGACGATTTTTCTACTATTTTTATATCCAAATAAGTAGCCTAATTGGTATTATTTGAAAAGAACGTTTTTATCAGCCTTATCAAATATGGATTATTCAAAAAATGATTGATAGTCCTTATTTATCAGCGACTAAAGAAAACAAAGAACACTTGACAAAACCATTTGACAAGTGTTATAATAATCAAAATATCTTCAAATCAAGCGAGGAATTGATTTAATGTCAACGACTCAACACGTACTTCAAGATCGGACATATACACTACATACATGCGATGGAAGAAGAATAGTAGGCGACAAAAATAGTCTAATGCAAAAATCGAGAGATGAAGAATCCTTACAAGCTGCTAAAGAAAATAGCGGATATGGAACTCGATGATTTTCCTTACGACATAACGAAGAAATCAAAGACACGTGGAAGGCTTGGAACTCACGAGCCATCACGAGTCTTTACATCGGATGAAATCGAGACATTAAATCTTGACAACATCCAAGAAGGGTAAAAGACAAAACAAAAACCACGTGGAAAGTCAACAAGATTTTCAAAGAAGATTTTCAAGATTGGCAGTAAATAAACATTCAAGGCATCCAAGTATGGACAAAGAGATGAAGTGACATCTGACAACATACGTGGAAGCAACAATAAATTCATCCTTATCGAAACAACATTTAAGATTGAAGAAGAAATTAAATAGAATTTGTAAATTCTACTATAAATAAGAATGTAAAGAGCCTAGGAAAGGCATCGAAAAAGAATTAGAAATCTTTTCTCTTTACTTTTAGTTTCTCATTGTAAACGATCGAAAAATAGTTAGAAATCTTTTCTCTTTACTTTTAGTTTCTCATTGTAAACGATCGAAAAAAGAATTAGAAATCTTTTCTCTTTACTTTTAGTTCTCTTTTGTAAACAATCTTTCCTTGTAAAAATCTTTCCTTTACTTTTAATAAAATAACCATCTTCACCCATACTCTCCCCAGTAAGCTGTATATCGAGGCCCAGAATGCTTGATTCTTGGAGAATCTATATCAAATATCACTTGTAAGTTTCTTATCTTTAATCTACAATTTTGTTAATTCTCTGGTTATTTATCTTAAAACCCATACATCTGTTATTTTGTCTTAACTTTGCTGTTTAAGTCTAGGAGAGAGCGTTAGGCCACAGTGTTTAAGACAAGATAATATGAAGAAGGTTTAAAATCTTAGAAGATGAATAACATGGAAGAAAGTTGTTTATTTATATAAAATATAAAACATGCGATCATATTATGCATATAGATTCTAAACAAAAAAATAATATTTAACCCCTTAGTAAAGGATTTAATAGTTTAATAGATATAACCTCTATATATTTTAATAAAATATATAATAAGGTCAATAATATAGAAGAAAAGGTAAATAATCTAGGAAATATTAAGGAATTAGATTTGAACAACAAATCTAAAGAAATATTATCAGAAGTTAATAATAAATTAGAACAAGTTATAAATAATAACATAGAGTGGACATAGATCTAGGTCCTTTATATTATGGTAATAGTAATATAATTTTAACTTTATCGGATGAAGAGGAAGAAACCTCTGCGAAGAATCATCTTCTACTAGTAAAGGTAAAAAAACACGAAAAAGAAAATCTTTAACTCAACAAAAATATGATTTCCAATCCTATAAAGAACTTATAGAACATTGGAAAGAAGATTTACAAGCGATAAAGATAAAAATGAAAGAGTAGAATATTTAAAATTAATAGAAGAAATTTATGAAAAACAAAAGACCTATTTGCTAAGTTTAATTATCATTATATGTTAAATTATGACACTCTGAGAAAGTAGTAGTTCAAGTAATTACGATAATCAAGAAGATTTAAAAGTTACTAGTTATAAATCGATGAAGAAGACACTTCAACGGATGAGGAAGAAAAACCGGAACCTATGGATATTGAAACTACAGATCCATATGGTAAAAGAAAAATAGATTCGGATATTCAAAAGATGATTATCACGAGAACGCTAAACAAAGAGTTTGAAACAATAGATAATACAATTAGGATTTTGGTAATCAAACCAGAAGATATAGCTACCAATGAAATTAAAACCGAATATATGGGAGAATCTTCTAATCAACAACCTAGTCAAACTATACCTATACCACATAGGATAGATGACTTAAACAAAAGAAATGTGGCCCAAGGAGGAATATATTTAGATTTGACTAATATTCAAATAGCGACTATGAAAAAACCATAGATGATTGAGCACGATCAATGACAATTGTTGTAAACAACAACGATTCATGGTCAAAAGAAAAATTTTTAAACTATTTTGTTGGAACATTTCAGGAGAGATGTTTTACATTTTTAAGAAGATGGGAAGAATCGATGTAGGAAAATTCCAAAAAGGACAACTAATTAATCGAGATAGGTACCCTAAAGACCTTTTAAAAGGATTAACAAATATTCTAAAAAGCAGAATTTTGTGGCTATTTTGATAAAAAGATCAAGATAGTATAGCTAGTTATGTTTTGTCAAAAATAAAATTATGTGATATAAGATATTTAGAAGAATTTTCTAAAAAATTTCTTCATGAATATCAAAAGTTAAAAAAGCGAAAATATAGAATTTTGGAAAAACCAATATTTTCATAAATTACCTCCACCACAGGATGAGATATGTATAAAGAAATATGTATCTTATTTAGATAAACATAGTAAAGAAGCGAGGCATAGCAAAAGAAAATATAGATTCTATAGGTAATAGGATAAATTTTGCAAAAGAAAGAATAACTTTGCATTGCCTACAAACTAAAGGCTGCTAAACAAGTAAAAAATAAATTAAGTTATAGTCATTGTACAAAAATTCTAGAAAGCAGATGGGAATTTGGATGTAAAACAATACGTCCTAGTACTATAAAAAACATAGAAAGAAAAATAGGAAATATAAATTTGTTAAATGGAAGCGAGGAAATAAAAGATATCTTTGGTAATAATAATAAGAAAAAGAAAAATTTATTAGAAGAAAAACTTCTAAAAAATCTAAAAACAAATATGTAAATGTTTTATATGTGATGAAGAAGGTCACATAGCAACAAATTGTCTAATAAAGGCAAAAGTGCTAAAAAGGTAATTAAAAGTCTTGAAGAACAAGATTTAGAAATATGTTTTGAAGAGGAAATAAATCCAGAAGAAATATTATATGAGCTAATATCGAAACAGATTACGATTCGGATGAAGAAGAATATATATTTATATTTAATGTAGGAAGTAGTTCTAAAAACCAATTAGAAGAAATTCCTCAAAAGAACGACAAGATATTAAATTAGGAAATTTAATTGGAGAAGAAAAAGACTTTTACGATGAAATGATAGAAAAAATTAATAAAAATCATATTTCTAAAGAAGAAATATATAAAATATCTAAGTTTAAAATTTGGAGTCAAAGGCATATAGAAAAATTAGTGCAATCTGATTAAGCTAAAGATACTAGAGGAGGATTAACGAAATCCCATTATTTACTAAAGAAAAAATCATGAGGATTAAAAGAAATACCCTCGGGTTTAGATATATACATTTAGGAATAATTATGATAACAATTAGAGCTTTATTTAGAAGAGGTCATGATATACCTATAATAGCGGTGTTATTAGATAAAAGATTTGAAAATCCAATAAAAGCACTTATTGGAGGTATTGATCTAATTTACATAATGGAGTAATAGGATTTAAAGTAAAACCAAATTATTTTATATCCATTACAGATCCTCTAATAGAAGAATGTTTATGTTTAAAATTGGACAAAAAATTAAAATTAAGGATTTAGCGAAGAGATCTAGCAATAAGTTGGACTTCTATTAATGAATACACCAACACGGCGAAGTAGAAATTAAAGAAATTAATAATAAAATAATAGAGCTATTTGAGCCTAATAAATTTACTCTGAAAATCCAGCCTAAATTATTACATTTAAAAGATCTATCAATACCAAGAGATTGGATAATAGATAGAATAAGTGGAGCAGTGCTTCAAAACCAGTAAGTACAATAGAATATGTGTCATCGGAGATAGACTATATTTTAAAAATAATGCTATAACAAATCTGAATGACAATTTAGTTTTACCCTCTAATTCTCAAGCAGAAGAAGATGAGGATAATATAAGTACAAATTCAACACCAATAGGTATGAAAGCAGTTCAAATACCTATTTTCCCCACAGAACCTAGTAGAAATTCTAGAAACACTAGAATGGAAGAAATACAATCTGCCACCATTATTCAACAAATGAAAATGGGAAAAAATGATATTATTACATTTTCAAACTTTCAACCTAGAAAGTATTATACATATATAGAAATTACATTTCAATTTAGAGAATATAAAACATATTCTTTACATGCTTTGTTAGATCTGGGAGCTACCACCGGTAGTTGCGAGAGAAAATGCAATACACAGTAGAAAAATGGGAATTAATGAAAAACCCAATTAGAGCTATAGGAATAGATGGTAAAGAAACCATAATTCAATTTAAAGCTAGAAATATACCAATCTACATAAATAATGTTAGATTTGTAATTCCTAAAATATTATGTTTCCCAGGAATGCATGGAGATATATTATTAGGAAATAATTTTATATATCATCATTTACCATTTTCTATAGATAGAAATTTAGTTATATTATCAACGAGAAAAAACTTACGTAGAAATACCTTTAATAGAAAATCATAAATTTATATGTGATAAAGGTTTTAGACCAACAAGAAAAGAACAAATTAAACAACTAGAAACAAATCATTGGTTGTTTAAAATCTTAGAAAATAATTTTAGTGAAGAACCACTAAAACTATGGGAAAAACTTGATCCAAGATATTGTGAGATAAAATTAAAAATCCTAATAAAATTATTAGAATCAAACCCATGATCTATACTAAACAAGATATAGATGAATTTGATATACAAATTAAGGAATTATTAGAAAAGGATTAATAGAAAAAACTAATAGTCCACACTCAAGTCCAGCCTTTATGGTAAGAAACCATGCGAGAAATAAAAAGAGGAAAAGCTAGAATGGTAATTAATTATAAAAGACTAAACCAAAATACTATTTTTGATGGATACTTTATACCAAGAAAAGATGTTTTGATAAATCAAAGCTAAACAAGCAAAATATTTTAGTAAATTCATTTGTAAATCGGGATTTTGGCAAATAATGCTAAGCGATGAATCTAAACCATTAACGACTTTTAGTGCACCTAATGGTCATTATCAATGGAGAGTAATGCCATTTGGGTTATGTAATGCACCTCAAATCTTCCAAAGATGGATGGATTCTATATTTAATAAATATAAAAAATTACATGTGTAGTTTATATAGATGATATTTTAATATTTTGAAACTCTTTGAAAAACATAGAAAACATTTAAATATTATCTCTCAAGAATTCATAAAACATGGAATTATTTTGAGTCCTAAGAAAATAGAATTAGAAAAAGCAGAAATAGAATTTTTAGGTTTAAATTTATCGGTGATGGTCTTAAACTACAAGATCATATTATAGTAAAAATAAAAGAATTTCTGAAGAAATTAAAGATAAAAAACAACTTCAACAATTTCTAGGAATAGTTAATTATGGAAGAAACTTCTTTCCTAATTTGTCCCAAAAAATAGGTGACTTATATGAAAAATTAAAAAAGGAAAAACTTTTAGTTTGGTCTAAAGAAGACTCGAAATTATTAAAAATATAAAAGCAGAAATAAATTATACTCCAAAAGTTTATTTACCTAAACAAGGTGATAAATTAATTTTAGAAAGCGATGCATCACAAAATTATTGGGGATGTATTTTAAAAGCTAAAACGACAAAAAAAAAAGAAAGAACTAATATGCGGATATAGTTACGGAAAATTTAAACCAAGCGAAATCAATTATGCTATATATGAAAAGGAATTATTAGCCATCAAAAAAGCAATAAAAACCTTTTTATATATCTAGCATCTGAAAACTTTATTATCAAAGCCCGACAACGAGGCGGTTAAACAATTTCTTACTAATAATAGTTTAGAAAATGTACCTAGAAGAATTAGATGGTACAATGAATTATGTAGTTTTAATTTTGAAGTTTTATATGTTAAAGCGATAATGTTATTCTTGATTATCTTAGCGGGCCTTATGGATAGAGGTAAAAACCTCTAGAACAAGTCGGAGAATGGACTACGGTTCATAAAAAACCCAACAAAGGAAGCAAACAAATCCTAATCAAGGATTTACTCGATATTAACATCATATTATGCCAATCAAGGTTATTATGTTCCTTATCCAATGGTAAGACAACCAATTGGATCTTCTCCATCTTATGCACCAAAAATGGCAAGCCGGTACCCACCAAGAAGAATAAGCCAAACAAGCCAATTCCCTTGGTCTCAAGATCCAAACTCGACTTTCCAAGCTAGTTATTACGAAGTTATAAAAGGAAGCGAGAAGATTTGTTGAAACAACAACAACTTTTTCTGAAGTAAAAGATTTTTATAATCCGGGTTTACCAACGATTTATATAACTTTATTAATGAAATATGGAAAACCCATATTCTGGATCAAAGAGCAAATTTGAAGAGCTCTTAAAACTTTCCCAATTTTTAGTTGAAAAAACAACTAAAGAAAATGAAGCTCATGATTTATTATTAAAATCCATTTTATATAGAGATTGGGAAGAATTGAAATAGAATTCAAAAATATCAATGAGATAAATAATCTTATTGATATATTTCAATATTTTATTCATAAAGGAACAAATAGTCCCATTATGAATAAAATGTTTAGAATATATCTTATATAATAAAGCTAGAAATATATTACCATTTGAAGTTTTGAAAAAATTAATAGAGTCATTTGCAACAGCAAGCTCAATTTAAAAAAGTTTTTACGAATACTTTTACAATCTTTTATTTATATAAATGAAATAGGAGAAGAATTTCCTTCTATAAAATTTAGATTGGACCATGAACCATTTGATATAAGCGGTATTGAATGGGGTTTTGTTAGAGAAATAGTAGTACAAAATTTCTCTTTTCATCATCTAAAAGATTTTCTGCTATTATAAAAGCTATATTATCACTATTAGTATATAGAGCGATTTTTCTACTATTTTTATATCCAAATAAGTAGCCTAATTGGTATTCTTTGAAAAGAAACGTTTTTATCGACCTTATCAAATATGGATTATTCAAAAAATGATTGATAGTCCTTATTTATCAGCGACTAAAGAAAACAAAGAACACTTGACAAAACCATTGACAAGTGTTATAATAATCAAAATATCTTCAAATCAAGCGAGGAATTGATTTAATGTCAACGACTCGACCGTACTTCAAGATCGGACATATACACTACATGCGATGGAAGAAGAATAGTAGTGACAAAAATAGTCTAATGCAAAAATCGAGAGATGAAGAATCCTTACAAGCTGCTAAAGAAAATAGCGGATATGGAACTCGATGATTTTCCTTACGACATAACGAAGAAATCAAAGACACGTGGAAGGCTTGGAACTCACGAGCCATCACGAGTCTTTACATCTGGATGAAATCGAGACATTAAATCTTGACAACATCAAGAAGGGTAAAAGACAAAACAAAAACCACGTGGAAAGTCAACAAGATTTTCAAAGAAGATTTTCAAGATTGGCGATAAATAAACATTCAAGGCATCCAAGTATGGACAAAGAGATGAAGTGACATCGACAACATACGTGGAAGCAACAATAAATTCATCCTTATCGAAAACAACATTGGGGATTGAAGAAGAAATTAAATAAATTTACTAAATTCTACTATAAATAAGAATGTAAAGAGCCTAGGAAAGGCATCGAAAAATAGTTTAGAAATCTTTTCTCTTTAGTTTCTCATTTCTCATTGTAAAATCGAAAAAATTAGAAATCTTTTCTCTTTACTTTAGTTTCTCATTGTAAAAGATCGAAAAATAGTTTAGATATCTTTTCTTTTTTCTCTTTTGTAAACAATCTTCTCTGTAAAAATCTTTCCTTTACTTTTAATAAAATAACGATCTTCCACACCCAACATCTCCCCCGTGGCTGGTATCGAGGGCCCCAGATGCTGATTCTTGGAGAATCTATATCAAATATCCACTTGTAAGTTCTTATCTTTAATCTACAATTTTGTTAATTCTCAGTTATTTATCTTAAAACCCATACATACATTATTTTGTCTTAACTTTGCTGTTTAAGTCTAGGAGAGAGACGTTAGGCCACAGTGTTTAAGACAAGATAATATGAGAGGTTTAAGTCACAGAAGATGAATAACATGGAAGAAACAGTTGTTTATATAAAGATAAAACATGCGATCATATTATGCATATAGATTCTAAACAAGAAAAATAATATTTAAACCCTTAGTAAAGGATTTAATAGTTTAATAGATATAACCTCTATATATTTTAATAAAATATATAATAAGGTCAATAATATAGAAGAAAAGGTAAATAATCTAGGAAATATTAAGGAATTAGATTTGAACAACAAATCTAAAGAAATATTATCAGAAGTTAATAATAAATTAGAACAAGTTATAAATAATAACATAAGCCGGACACATAGATCTAGGTCCTTTATATTATGGTAATAGTAATATAATTTTAACTTTATCGGATGAAGAGGAAGAAACCTCTGCGAGAAGAATCATCTTCTACTAGTAAAGGTAAAAAACACGAAAAAGAAAATCTTTAACTCAACAAAAATATGATTTCCAATCCTATAAAGAACTTATAGAACATTGGAAAGAAGATTTACAAGCATGAAGATAAAAATGAAAGAGTAGAATATTTAAAATTAATAGAAGAAATTTATGAAAAACAAAAAGACCTATTTGCTAAGTTTAATTATCATTATATGTTAAATTATGACACTCTGAAGTAGTAGTTCAAGTAATTACGATAATCAAGAAGATTTAAAAGTTACTAGTTATAAATCGATGATGAAGAAGACACTTCAACGGATGAGGAAGAAAAACCGGAACCTATGGATATTGAAACTACAGATCCATATGGTAAAGAAAAATAGATTCGGATATTCAAAAGATGATTATCGAGAGCAGCTAAACAAAGAGTTTGAAACAATAGATAATACAATTAGGATTTTGGTAATCAAGCCAGAAGATATAGCTACCAATGAAATTAAAACCGAATATATGGGAGAATCTTCTAATCAACAACCTAGTCAAACTATACCTATACCACATAGGATAGATGACTTAAACAAAAGAAATGTGGCCCAAGGAGGAATATATTTAGATTTGACTAATATTCAAATAGCGACTATGAAAAAACCATAGATGATTGGGCACGATCAATGACAATTGTTGTAAACAACAACGATTCATGGTCAAAAGAAAAATTTTTAAACTATTTTGTTGGAACATTTCAGGAGATGTTTTACAATTTTTAAGAAGATGGGAAGAATCGATGTAGGAAAATTCCAAAAGGACAACTAATTAATCGGATAGGTACCCCTAAAGACCTTTTAAAAGGATTAACAAATATTCTAAAAAGCAGAATTTTGTGGCTATTTTGATAAAAAATCAAGATAGTATAGCTAGTTATGTTTTGTCAAAAATAAAATTATGTGATATAAGATATTTAGAAGAATTTTCTAAAAAATTTCTTCATGAATATCAAAAGTTAAAAAAGCGAAAATATAGAATTTTGGAAAAACCAATATTTTCATAAATTACCTCCACCACAGGATGAGATATGTATAAAGAAATATGTATCTTATTTAGATAAACATAGTAAAGAAAGCGGCATAGCAAAAGAAATATAGATTCTATAGGTAATAGGATAAATTTTGCAAAAGAAAGAATAACTTTGCATTGCCTACAAACTAAAGGCTGCTAAACAAGTAAAAAATAAATTAAGTTATAGTCATTGTACAAAAATTCTAGAAAGCAGATGGGAATTTGGATGTAAAACAATACGTCCTAGTACTTATAAAAAACATAGAAAGAAAAATAGGAAATATAAATTTGTTAAATGGAAGCCGGAAATAAAAGATATCTTGGTAATAATAATAAGAAAAAGAAAAATTTATTAGAAGAAAAACTTCTAAAAATCTAAAAACAAATATGTAAATGTTTTATATGTGATGAAGAAGGTCACATAGCAACAAATTGTCTAATAAAGGCAAAAGTGCTAAAAGGTAATTAAAAGTCTTGAAGAACAAGATTTAGAAATATGTTTTGAAGAGGAAATAAATCCAAAGAAATATTATATGAGCTAATATCGAAGCAGTTACGATTGGATGAAGAAGAATATATATTTATGTTTAATGTAGGAAGTAGTTCTAAAAACCAATTAGAAGAAATTCCTCAAAAGAAACGACAAGATATTAAATTAGGAAATTTAATTGGAGAAGAAAAGACTTTTACGATGAAATGATAGAAAAAATTAATAAAAATCATATTTCTAAAGAAAAATATATAAAATATCTAAGTTTAAAATTTGGAGTCAAAGGCATATAGAAAAAATTAGTGGCAATCTGATCGCTAAAGATACTAGAGGAGGATTAGCAAATCCCATTATTTACTAAAGAAAAATCATGAGGATTAAAAGAAATACCCTCGGGTTAGATATATACATTTAGGAATAATTATGATAACAATTAGAGCTTTATTTAGAAGAGGTCATGATATACCTATAATAGCGGTGTTATTAGATAAAAGATTTGAAAATCCAATAAAAGCACTTATTGGAGGTATTGATCTAATTTACATAATGGAGTAATAGGATTTAAAGTAAAACCAAATTATTTTATATCCATTCTGAGATCCTCTAATAGAAGAATGTTTATGTTTAAATTGGACAAAAATTCTTAAAATTAAGGATTTAGCGAGAGATCTAGCAATAAGTTGGACTTCTATTAATGAATACACCAACACGAAAGTAGAAATTAAAGAAATTAATAATAAAATAATAGAGCTATTTGAGCCTAATAAATTTACTCTGAAAATCCAGCCTAAATTATTACATTTAAAAGATCTATCAATACCAAGAGATTGGATAATAGATAGAATAAGTGGAGCGATGCTTCAAAACCAGATAAGTACAATAGAATATGTGTCATCGGAGATAGACTATATTTTAAAAATAATGCTATAACAAATCTGAATGACAATTTAGTTTTACCCTCTAATTCTCAAGCAGAAGAAGATGAGGATAATATAAGTACAAATTCAACACCAATAGGTATGAAAGCAGTTCAAATACCTATTTTCCCCACAGAACCTAGTAGAAATTCTAGAAACACTAGAATGGAAGAAATACAATCTACCACCATTATTCAACAAATGAAAATGGGAAAAAATGATATTATTACATTTTCAAACTTTCAACCTAGAAAGTATTATACATATATAGAAATTACATTTCAATTTAGAGAATATAAAACATATTCTTTACATGCTTTGTTAGATCTGAGGAGCTACCACCGGTAGTTGCGGAGAAAATGCAATACACAGAGAAAATGGGAATTAATGAAAAACCCAATTAGAGCTATAGGAATAGATGGTAAAGAAACCATAATTCAATTCAAAGCTAGAAATATACCAATCTACATAAATAATGTTAGATTTGTAATTCCTAAAATATTATGTTTCCAGAATGCATGGAGATATATTATTAGGAAATAATTTTATATATCATCATTTACCATTTTCTATAGATAGAAATTTAGTTATATTATCATGAGAAAAAACTTACGTAGAAATACCTTTAATAGAAAATCATAAATTTATATGTGATAAAGGTTTTAGACCAACAAGAAAAGAACAAATTAAACAACTAGAAACAAATCATTGGTTGTTTAAAATCTTAGAAAATAATTTTAGTGAAGAACCACTAAAACTATGGGAAAACAGATCCAAGATATTGTGAGATAAAATTAAAAATCCTAATAAAATTATTAGAATCAAACCCATGATCTATACTAAACAAGATATAGATGAATTTGATATACAAATTAAGGAATTATTAGAAAAAGTTAATAGAAAAAACTAATAGTCCACACTCAAGTCCGGCCTTTATGGTAAGAAACCATGCGAGAAATAAAAAGAGGAAAAGCTAGAATGGTAATTAATTATAAAAGACTAAACCAAAATACTATTTTTGATGGATACTTTATACCAAGAAAAGATGTTTTGATAAATCAAGCTAAACAAGCAAAATATTTTAGTAAATTCATTTGTAAATCGAGGATTTTGGCAAATAATGCTAAGCGATGAATCTAAACCATTAACGACTTTTTTAGTGCACCTAATGGTCATTATCAATGGAGAGTAATGCCATTTGGGTTATGTAATGCACCTCAAATCTTCCAAAGATGGATGGATTCTATATTTAATAAATATAAAAAAATTACATGTAGTTTTATATAGATGATATTTTAATATTTTGAAACAACTGGAAAAACATAGAAAACATTTAAATATTATCTCTCAAAAATTCATAAAACATGGAATTATTTTGAGTCCTAAAAAATAGAATTAGAAAAAGCAGAAATAGAATTTTTAGGTTTAAATTTATCGGTGATGGTCTTAAACTACAAGATCATATTATAGTAAAAATAAAAGAATTTCTGAAGAAATTAAAGATAAAAAACAACTTCAACAATTTCTAGGAATAGTTAATTATGGAAGAAACTTCTTTCCTAATTTGTCCCAAAAAATAGGTGACTTATATGAAAAATTAAAAAAGGAAAAACTTTTAGTTGGTCTAAAGAAGACTCGAGAAAATTATTAAAAATATAAAAGCAGAAATAAATTATACTCCAAAGTTTATTTACCTAAACAAGGTGATAAATTAATTTTAGAAAGCGATGCATCACAAAATTATTGGGGATGTATTTTAAAAGCTAAAACGACAAAAAATAAAGAAGAACTAATATGCGGATATAGTTACGGAAAATTTAAACCAAGCGAAATCAATTATGCTATATATGAAAAGGAATTATTAGCCATCAAAAAAGCAATAAAAACCTTTTTATATATCTAGCATCTGAAAACTTTATTATCAAAGCGACAACGAGGCGGTTAAACAATTTCTTACTAATAATAGTTTAGAAAATGTACCTAGAAGAATTAGATGGTACAATGAATTATGTAGTTTTAATTTTGAAGTTTTATATGTTAAAAGCGATGATAATGTTATTCTTGATTATCTTAGCGGGCCTTATGGATAGAGGTAAAAAACCTCTAGAACAAGTCGGAGAATGGACTACGGTTCATAAAAAACCCAACAAAGGGAAGCAAACAAATCCTAATCAAGGATTTACTCAGATATTAACATCATATTATGCCAATCAAGGTTATTATGTTCCTTATCCAATGGTAAGACAACCAATTGGATCTTCTCCATCTTATGCACCAAAAATGGCAAGCCGGTACCCACCAAGAAGAATAAGCCAAACAAGCCAATTCCCTTGGTCTCGGGATCCAAACTCGACTTTCCAAGCTAGTTATTACGAAGTTATAAAAGGAAGCGAGAAGATTTGTTGAAACAACAACAACTTTTTCTGAAGTAAAAGATTTTTATAATCCGAGTTTACCAGCAGTTTATATAACTTTATTAATGAAATATGGAAAACCCATATTACAGGATCAAAGAGCAAATTTGAGAAGAGCTCTTACAAAACTTTCCCAATTTTTAGTTGAAAAAACAACTAAAGAAAATGAAGCTCATGATTTATTATTAAAATCCATTTTATATAGAGATTGGGAAGAATTGAAATAGAATTCAAAAATATCAATGAGATAAATAATCTTATTGATATATTTCAATATTTTATTCATAAAGGAACAAATAGTCCCATTATGAATAAAATGTTTAGAATATCTTATATAATAAAGCTAGAAATATATTACCATTTGAAGTTTTGAAAAAATTAATAGAGTCATTTGCAACCAATAAGCTCAATTTAAAAAGTTTTTACGAATACTTTTTACAATCTTTTATTTATATAAATGAAATAGGAGAAGAATTTCCTTCTATAAAATTTAGACTGGACCATGAACCATTTGATATAAGCGGTATTGAATGGGGTTTTGTTAGAGAAATAGTAGTACAAAATTTCTCTTTTCATCATCTAAAAGATTTTCTGCTATTATATAAGCTATATTATCACTATTAGTATATAGAGAGCGATTTTTCTACTATTTTTATATCCAAATAAGTAGCCTAATTGGTATTCTTTGAAAAAACGTTTTTATCGACCTTATCAAATATGGATTATTCAAAAAATGATTGATAGTCCTTATTTATCAGCGACTAAAGAAAACAAAGAACACTTGACAAAACCATTGACAAGTGTTATAATAATCAAAATATCTTCAAATCAAGCGAGAATTGATTTAATGTCAACGACTCGACCGTACTTCAAGATCGGACATATACACTACATGCGATGGAAGAAGAATAGTAGTGACAAAAATAGTCTAATGCAAAAATCGAGAGATGAAGAATCCTTACAAGCTGCTAAAGAAAATAGCGGATATGGAACTCGATGATTTTCCTTACGACATAACGAAAGAAATCAAAGACACGTGGAAGGCTTGGAACTCACGAGCCATCACGAGTCTTTACATGCGGATGAAATCGAGACATTAAATCTTGACAACATCCAAGAAGGGTAAAAGACAAAACAAAAACCACGTGGAAAGTCAACAAGATTTTCAAAGAAGATTTTCAAGATTGGCGATAAATAAACATTCAAGGCATCCAAGTATGGACAAAGAGATGAAGTGACATCGACAACATACGTGGAAGCAACAATAAATTCATCCTTATCGAAACAACATTGGGATTGAAGAAGAAATTAAATAGAATTTGTAAATTCTACTATAAATAAGAATGTAAAGAGCCTAGGAAGGCATCGAAAAAGAATTAGAAATCTTTTCTCTTTACTTTAGTTTCTCATTGTAAAAGATCGAAAAATAGTTTAGATATCTTTTCTTTTTCTCTTTTGTAAACAATCTTCTCTGTAAAAATCTTTCCTTTACTTTTAATAAAATAACGATCTTCCTTTTATAACATCCTCCCCGTAGTATCGAGGCCCCATGTTTTTATTTTGAAAGTGGGAGGATGATGGAGTTCTTATTTAAAAATAAAGAAAGAATTTTTTATTTTTTTACACAAAAAAATTAGAAAATAAAATTAAATAATCTTCAGGATGTTATAAATTGCATAAGAAAGATTTTACAGAAAGATTTTACAAAAGAAAAAGAAAAGATATCTAAACTTTTTTAGATCTTTTAAAGAATGAAAACTAAAGTAAAGAAAAAAGATTTCTAATTCTTTTTCGATCGTTTAATGAAAAAAAAGTAAAGATTTCTAAACTATTTTTGATCTTTTACAATGAGAAACTAAAGTAAAGAAAAGATTTCTAATTCTTTTTTGATGCCTTTCTAGGCTCTTTACATTCTTATTTATAGTAGAATTTACAAATTCTATTTAATTTCTTCTTCAATCGACGATGTTTACGATAAGGATGAATTTATTGTTGCTTCCACGTATGTTGTCGGATGTCACTTCATCTCTTTGTCCATACTTGGATGCCTTGAATGTTTATTCTTGCCAATCTTGAAAATCTTCTTTGAAAATCTTGTTGACTTTCCACGTGGTTTTTGTTTTGTCTTTTACCCTTCTTGGATGTTGTCAAGATTTAATGTCTCGATTTCATCGGATGTAAAGACTACGGTGATGGCTCTGTGAGTTCCAAGCCTTCCACGTGTCTTTGATTTCTTACTGTTATGTCGAAGGAAAATCATCGAGTTCCATATCTGCTATTTTCTTTAGCGATTGTAAGATTCTTCATCTCTCGATTTTTGCATTAGACTATTTTTGTCGATTACTATTCTTCTTCCATCGATATGTATGTATATATATACGATCTTGAAATGCGTGTGTCAAATTGTTGACATTAAATCAATTCTGCTTGGATTTGAAGATATTTTGGATTATTATAACACTTGTCAATGGTTTTGTCAAGTGTTCTTTGTTTTTCTTTAGGCTGGCGATAAATAAGGACTATCAATCATTTTTGAATAATCCATATTTGATAAAGTGATAAAAATGTTCTTTTTCAATACCACCAATTAGGCTACTTATTTGGATATAAAAATAGTAGAAAAAATCGTCTCTATATACTAATAGTGATAATATAGCTTTTATAATAGCAGGAAAATCTTTTAGATGATGAAAAGAAAATTTTGTACTACTATTTCTCTAACAAAACCCCATTCAATCTACTTGCTTATATCAAATGGTTCATGGTCGATCTAAATTTTATGAAGAAATTCTTCTCTATTTCATTTATATAAATAAAAGATTGTAAAAAGTATTGAAAAAAAACTTTTAAATTGAGCTTCTTTGGTTGCAAATGACTCTATTAATTTTTCAAAAACTTCAAATGGTAATATATTTCTAGCTTTATTATATAAGCATATTCTAAACATTTTATTCATAATGGGACTATTTGTTCCTTTATGAATAAAATATTGAAATATATCAATAAGATTATTTATCTCATTGATATTTTTGAATTCTATTTAATTCTTCCCAATCTCTATATAAAATGGTTTTAATAATAAATCATGAGCTTCATTTTCTTTAGTTGTTTTTTCAACTAAAAATTGGGAAAATTTTGTAAGAGCTCTTACGAAATTTGCTCTTTGATCTGTAATATGGGTTTTCCATATTTCATTAATAAAGTTATATAAATCTGTTGTAAAAGCTGGATTATAAAAATCTTTTACTTGAAAAAAGTTGTTGTTGTTTCAACAAATCTTACTGCTCCTTTTATAACTTGAAATAACTAGCTTGGAAAAAGCTGAGTTTGAATCTGAGACCAAGGAATTGGCTTGTTTGGCTTATTCTTCTTGGTGGTCTTTGGCTTGCCATTTTTGGTGCATAAGATGGAGAAGATCAATTGGTTGTCTTACCATTGGATAAGGAACATAATAACCTTGATTGGCATAATATGATGTTAATATCGGAGTAAATCCTTGATTAGGATTTGTTTGCTTCCCTTTGTTGGGTTTTTATGAACCGTAGTCCATTCTCCGACTTGTTCTGAGGTTTTTACCTCTATCCATAAGGCTGCTAAGATAATCGGCAATAACATTATCGGCGCCTTTAACATATAAAACTTCAAAATTAAAACTACATAATTCATTGTACCATCTAATTCTTCTAGTACATTTTCTAAACTATTATTAGTAAGAAATTGTTTAAGCTGCACAGTTGTCGATTTTGATAATAAAGTTTTTAGATGCTAGATATATAAAAAGGTTTTATTGCTTTTTGATGGCTAATAATTCCTTTTCATATATAGCATAATTGATTTAGTTTGGTTTAAATTTTCTAGAACTATATCATATATTAGTTCTTCTTTATTTTTGCTGTTTTAGCTTTTAAAATACATCCCCAATAATTTTGTGATGCATCGATTTCTAAAATTAATTTATCACCTTGTTTAGGTAAATAAACTTTTGGAGTATAATTTATTTACTGTTTTTATATTTTTAATAATTTAGAGTCTTCTTTAGACCACTAAAAGTTTTCCCTTTTTTTAATTTTTCATATAAGTCACCTATTTTTGGGACAAATTAGGAAAGAAGTTTCTTCCATAATTAACTATTCCTAGAAATTGTTGAAGTTGTTTTTATCTTTAATTTCTTGAGAAATTCTTTTATTTTACTATAATATGATCTTGTAGTTTAAGACCATCAGGTGATAAATTTAAACCTAAAAATTCTATTTACTGTTTTTCTAATTCTATTTTCTTAGGACTCAAAATAATTCCATGTTTTATGAATTCTTGAGAGATAATATTTAAATGTTTTCTATGTTTTTCGATGTTTACGAAAATATTAAAATATCATCTATATAAACTACACAATTTTTTATATTTATTAAATATAGAATCCATCCATCTTTGGAAGATTTGAGTGCATTACATAACCCAAATGGCATTACTCTCCATTGATAATGACCATTAGGTGCACTAAAAAGCGTTAATGGTTTAGATTCATCGATTAGCATTATTTGCCAAAATCTGATTCTGATCGAATTTACTAAAATATTTTGCTTGTTTAGCTTGATTTATCAAAACATCTTTTCTTGGTATAAAGTATCCATCAAAAATAGTATTTTGGTTTAGTCTTTTATAATTAATTACCATTCTAGCTTTTCCTCTTTTATTTATGCATGGTTTCTTACCATAAAAATTGGACTTGAGTGTGACTATTAGTTTTTTTTCTATTAATCCTTTTTCTAATAATTCCTTAATTTGTATATCAAATTCATCTATATCTTGTTTAGTATAGATCATGGGTTTGATTCTAATAATTTTATTAGGATTTTTAATTTTATCTCACAATATCTTGGTATTTTTTTCCATATAGTTTTAGTGGTTCTTCACTAAAATTATTTTCTAAGATTTTAAACAACCAATGATTTGTTTCTAGTTGTTTAATTTGTTCTTTTCTTGTTGGTCTAAAACCTTTATCACATATAAATTTATGATTTTCTATCAAAGTATTTCTACGAAGTTTTTTCGTTGATAATATAACTAAATTTCTATCTATGGAAAATGGTAAATGATGATATATAAAATTATTTCCTAATAATATATCTCCATGCATTTACAGGAAACATAATATTTTAGGAATTACAAATCTAACATTATTTATGTAGATTGGTATATTTCTAGCTTTGAATTGAATTATGGTTTCTTTACCATCTATTCTATAGCTCTAATTGGGTTTTCATTAATTCCCATTTTTCTACAGGTGTTGCATTTTCTCTGCAACTCTTGGTGGTAGCTCTGTATCTAACAAAGCATGTAAAGAATATGTTTTATATTCTCTAAATTGAAATGTAATTTCTATATATGTATAATACTTTCTAGGTTGAAAGTTTGAAAATGTAATAATATCATTTTTTCCCATTTTCATTTGTTGAATAATGGTGGTGGCAGTATTATTTCCATTCTAGTGTTTTCTAGAATTTCTACTAGGTTACAATGGGAAAAATAGTATTTGAACTGTTTTCATACCTATTGGTGTTGAATTTGTACTTATATTATCCTCATCTTCTTCTGTTTGAGAATTAGAGGGTAAAACTAAATTGTCATTAAGTATTTGTTATAGCATTATTTTTAAAATATAGTCTATCTCTGATGACACATATTCTATTGTACTTCTTTGGTTTTGAAATCTTGGCTCCACTTATTCTATCTATTATCAATCTCTTGGTATTGATAGATCTTTTAAATGTAATAATTTAGGCTGGATTTACGTAGTAAATTTTTATTAGGCTCAAATAGCTCTATTATTTTATTATTAATTTCTTTAATTTCTACTTACTGCGTGTTGGTGTATTCATTAATAGAAGTCCAACTTATTGCTAGATCTTACCTTAAATCCTTAATTTCAAATTTTTATGCAGAATTCTTAAACATAAACATTCTTCTATTAGAGGATCTGTAATGGATATAAAATAATTTGGTTTTACTTTAAATCCTATTACTCCATTATGTAAATTTGATGAATACCTCCAATAAGTGCTTTTATTGGATTTTCAAATCTTTTATCTAATAACACTTTGCTATTATAGGTATATCATGACCTCTTCTAAATAAAGCTCTAATTGTTATCATAATTATTCCTAAATGTATATATCTAACTTTGAGGTATTTCTTTTTAATCCTCATGATTTTTCTTTAGTAAATAATGGGATTTACATTAATCCTCCTCTAGTATCTTTAGCATTTGTGTATGCCACTAATTTTTCTATATGCCTTTGACTCCAAATTTTAAACTTAGATATTTTATATATTTCTTCTTTAGAAATATGATTTTTATTAATTTTTCTATCATTTCATCGAAAAAAGTCTTTTTCTTCTCAATTAAATTTCCTAATTTAATATCTTGCTTTTTCTTTTGAGAATTTCTTCTAATTGGTTTTAGAACTACTTCCTACATTAAACATAAATATATATTCTTCTTCATCAGAATCGAATCTGTTTTACGATATTAGCTCATATAATATTTCTTGAGGATTATTTCCTCTTCAAAACATATTTCTAAATCTTGTTCTTCAAGACTTTTAATTACCTTTTAGCACTTTTTTGCTTTATTAGGACAATTTGTTGCTATGTGACCTTCTTCATCACATATAAAACATTTACATATTTGTTTTTAGATTTTTAGAAGTTTTCTTCTAATAAATTTTTCTTTTCTTATTATTATTACAGTATATCTTTTTATTTCTGGCTTCCATTTAACAAATTTATATTTCTATTTTTCTTTCTATGTTTTTATAAGTACTAGGGCGTATTGTTTTACATCCAAATTCCCATTCGTTTTCTAGAATTTTTGTACAATGACTATAACTTAATTTATTTTTACTTGTTTAGCGACTTTAGTTTGTAGGCAATGCAAAGTTATTCTTTCTTTTGCAAAATTTATCCTATTACCTATAGAATCTATATTTTCTTTTGCTATGCACCTTCTTTACTATGTTTATCTAAATAAGATACATATTTCTTTATACATATCTCATCCCGAGGTGGAGGTAATTTATGAAAATATTGGTTTTCAAAATTCTATATTTTAGTTTTTAACTTTTGATATTCATGAAGAAATTTTTAGAAAATTCTTCTAAATATCTTATATCACATAATTTTATTTTTGACAAAACATAACTAGCTATACTATCTTGATCTTTTTATCAAAATAGCCACAAAATTACTGTTTTTAGAATATTTGTTAATCCTTTTAAAAGGTCTTTAGGGGTACCTATCTGATTAATTAGTTGTCCTTTTTGGAATTTTCCTACATCAGATTCTTCCCATCTTCTTAAAAATTGTAAAACATCTCACTGAAATGTTCCAACAAAATAGTTTAAAAATTTTCTTTTGACCATGAAGCTGTTGTTGTTTACAACAATTGTCATTGTTGTGCCCAATCATCTATGGTTTTTCATAGTCATTTATTTGAATATTAGTCAAATCTAAATATATTCCTCCTTGGGCCACATTTCTTTTGTTTAAGTCATCTATCCTATGTGGTATAGGTATAGTTTGACTAGGTTGTTGATTAGAAGATTCTCCCATATATTCGGTTTTAATTTCATTGGTAGCTATATCTTGGTTTGATTACAAAAAATCCTAATTGTATTATCTATTGTTTCAAACTCTTTGTTTAGCGTTCTCGAGATAATCATCTTTTTTGAATATCAGAATCTATTTTTCTTTTACCATATGGATCTGTAGTTTCAATATCCATAGGTTACAGTTTTTCTTCCTCATCTGTTGAAGTGTCTTCTTCATCAGATTTATAACTAGTAACTTTTAAATCTTCTTGATTATCGAATTACTTGAACTACTACTTTACTGTAGTGTCATAATTTAACATATAATGATAATTAAACTTAGCAAATAGGTCTTTTTGTTTTTCATAAATTTCTTCTATTAATTTTAAATATTCTACTCTTTCATTTTTATCTTTCTTTGTTTGTAAATCTTCTTTTCCAATGTTCTATAAGTTCTTTATAGGATTGGAAATCATATTTTTGTTGAGTTAAAGATTTTCTTTTTTTGAGTTTTTACCTTTACTAGTAGAAGATGATTCTTCTGCAGAGGTTTCTTCCTCTTCATCGATAAAGTTAAAATTATATTACTATTACCATAATATAAAGGACCTAGATCTATATGCGACTCTATGTTATTATTTATAACTTGTTCTAATTTATTATTAACTTACGATAATATTTCTTTAGATTTGTTGTTCAAATCTAATTCCTTAATATTTCTAGATTATTTACCTTTTCTTCTATATTATTGACCTTATTATATATTTTATTAAAATATATAGAGGTTATATCTATTAAACTATTAAATCCTTTACTAAGGGCAAAATATTATTTTCTTGTTTAGAATCTATATGCATAATATGATGCATGTTTTATCTTTATATAAACAATCTGTTTCTTCCATGTTATTCATCTTGGTACCTAAAACCTTACATTTATTATCTTGTCTTAAACACCGAGGCCTAACGTCTCTCTCTAGACTTAAGCAGGCAAAGTTAAGACAAAATAACAGATGTATGGGTTTTAAGATAAATAACCAGAGAATTAACAAAATTGTAGATTAAAGATAAGAACTTCTGATGGATATTTGATATAGATTCTCCAAAATCGTTACTCAGGGCCTCTCGATACGATTCACGGGGGAGGATGTGGGCGCGGAAGATCGTTATTTTATTAAAAGTAAAGGAAAGATTTTTACAGGAGAAGATTGTTTACAAAGAGAAAAAGAAAAGATATCTAAACTATTTTTGATCTTTTACAATGAGAAACTAAAGTAAAGAAAAGATTTCTAATTCTTTTTTGATGCCTTTCCTAGGCTCTTTACATTCTTATTTATAGTAGAATTTACAAATTCTATTTAATTTCTTCTTCAATCCCGACAGTGTTTACGATAAGGATGAATTTATTGTTGCTTCCACGTATGTTGTCGGATGTCACTTCATCTCTTTGTCCATACTTGGATGCCTTGAATGTTTATTTCTTGCCAATCTTGAAAATCTTCTTTGAAAATCTTGTTGACTTTCCACGTGGTTTTGTTTTGTCTTTTACCCTTCTTGGATGTTGTCAAGATTTAATGTCTCGATTTCATCCGGATGTAAAGACTCGGTGATGGCTCTGGTGAGTTCCAAGCCTTCCACGTGTCTTTGATTTCTTCTGTTATGTCGGAAGGAAAATCATCGAGTTCCATATCTGCTATTTTCTTTAGCGCGATTGTAAGATTCTTCATCTCTCGATTTTTGCATTAGACTATTTTTGTCGGCTACTATTCTTCTTCCATCGATATGTAGTGTATATATGCGATCTTGAAATGCGTGTCGAAATTGTTGACATTAAATCAATTCTGCTTGGATTTGAAGATATTTTGGATTATTATAACACTTGTCAATGGTTTTGTCAAGTGTTCTTTGTTTTCTTTAGGCTTTGCGATAAATAAGGACTATCAATCATTTTTGAATAATCCATATTTGATAAAAATGATAAAAACGTTCTTTTCAACAATACCAATTAGGCTACTTATTTGGATATAAAAATAGTAGAAAAAATCGTCTCTATATACTAATAGTGATAATATAGCTTTTATAATAGCAGGAAAATCTTTTAGATGATGAAAAGAGAAATTTTGTACTACTATTTCTCTAACAAAACCCCATTCAATCTTTGCTTATATCAAATGGTTCATGGTCGATCTAAATTTTATAGAAGGAAATTCTTCTCTATTTCATTTATATAAATAAAAGATTGTAAAAGTATTGAAAAAACTTTTTTAAATTGAGCTTCTTTGGTTGCAAATGACTCTATTAATTTTTCAAAAACTTCAAATGGTAATATATTTCTAGCTTTATTATATAAGCATATTCTAAACATTTTATTCATAATGGGACTATTTGTTCCTTTATGAATAAAATATTGAAATATATCAATAAGATTATTTATCTCATTGATATTTTTGAATTCTATTTAAATTCTTCCCAATCTCTATATAAAATGGATTTTAATAATAAATCATGAGCTTCATTTTCTTTAGTTGTTTTTCAACTAAAAATTGGGAAAGTTTTTGTAAGAGCTCTTACGAAATTTGCTCTTTGATACATAATATGGGTTTTCCATATTTCATTAATAAAGTTATATAAATCATTTGGTAAACTTTGGATTATAAAAATCTTTTACTTGAGGAAAAAGTTGTTGTTGTTTCAACAAATCTTACGCTCCTTTTATAACTTGAATAACTAGCTTGGAAAGTGAGTTTGGATCCTGAGACCAAGGAATTGGCTTGTTTGGCTTATTCTTCTTGGTGGAGTGCTGGCTTGCCATTTTTGGTGCATAAGATGGAGAAGATCCAATTGGTTGTCTTACCATTGGATAAGGAACATAATAACCTTGATTGGCATAATATGATGTTAATATCGGAGTAAATCCTTGATTAGGATTTGTTTGCTTCCCTTTGTTGGGTTTTTATGAACCGTAGTCCATTCTCAGACTTGTTCTAGAGGTTTTTACCTCTATCCATAAGGCTGCTAAGATAATCGGCAATAACATTATCAGCGCCTTTAACATATAAAACTTCAAAATTAAAACTACATAATTCATTGTACCATCTAATTCTTCTAGGTACATTTTCTAAACTATTATTAGTAAGAAATTGTTTAAGCTGCACAGTTGTCGATTTTGATAATAAAGTTTTGGATGCTAGATATATAAAAAGGTTTTTATTGCTTTTTGATGGCTAATAATTCCTTTTCATATATAGCATAATTGATTTCGTTTGGTTTAAATTTTCCAGAACTATATCCGCATATTAGTTCTTCTTTATTTTTTTTTATTTTAGCTTTTAAAATACATCCCCAATAATTTTGTGATGCATCGTTTCTAAAATTAATTTATCACCTTGTTTAGGTAAATAAACTTTTGGAGTATAATTTATTTACTGTTTTTATATTTTTAATAATTTACAGAGTCTTCTTTAGACCAACTTAAAGTTTTTCCTTTTTTAATTTTTCATATAAGTCACCTATTTTTTGGGACAAATTAGGAAAGAAGTTTCTTCCATAATTAACTATTCCTAGAAATTGTTGAAGTTGTTTTTATCTTTAATTTCTTGAGGAAATTCTTTTATTTTACTATAATATGATCTTGTAGTTTAAGACCATCAGTGATAAATTTAAACCTAAAAATTCTATTTACTGTTTTTCTAATTCTATTTTCTTAGGACTCAAAATAATTCCATGTTTTATGAATTCTTGAGAGATAATATTTAAATGTTTTCTATGTTTTTCGATGTTTACGAAAATATTAAAATATCATCTATATAAACTACACAAATTTTTATATTTATTAAATATAGAATCCATCCATCTTTGGAAGATTTGAGGTGCATTACATAACCCAAATGGCATTACTCTCCATTGATAATGACCATTAGGTGCACTAAAAAGCCGTTAATGGTTTAGATTCATCGATTAGCATTATTTGCCAAAATCTGATTCTGATCGAATTTACTAAAATATTTTGCTTGTTTAGCTTGATTTATCAAAACATCTTTTCTTGGTATAAAGTATCCATCAAAAATAGTATTTTGTTTTAGTCTTTTATAATTAATTACCATTCTAGCTTTTCCTCTTTTTATTTCTGCATGGTTTCTTACCATAAAAATTTGGACTTGAGTGTGGACTATTAGTTTTTCTATTAATCCTTTTCTAATAATTCCTTAATTTGTATATCAAATTCATCTATATCTTGTTTAGTATAGATCATGGGTTTGATTCTAATAATTTTATTAGGATTTTTAATTTTATCTCACAATATCTTGAATTTGTTTTCCCATAGTTTTAGTGGTTCTTCACTAAAATTATTTTCTAAGATTTTAAACAACCAATGATTTGTTTCTAGTTGTTTAATTTGTTCTTTTCTTGTTGGTCTAAAACCTTTATCACATATAAATTTATGATTTTCTATCAAAGGTATTTCTCTGAAGTTTTTACTGTTGATAATATAACTAAATTTCTATCTATGGAAAATGGTAAATGATGATATATAAAATTATTTCCTAATAATATATCTCCATGCATTTACAGGAAACATAATATTTTAGGAATTACAAATCTAACATTATTTATGTAGATTGGTATATTTCTAGCTTTGAATTGAATTATGGTTTCTTTACCATCTATTCCTATAGCTCTAATTGGGTTTTTCATTAATTCCCATTTTTCTCACAGTGTTGCATTTTCTCTGCAACTCTCTGGGTGGTAGCTCCTCTGTATCTAACAAAGCATGTAAAGAATATGTTTTATATTCTCTAAATTGAAATGTAATTTCTATATATGTATAATACTTTCTAGGTTGAAAGTTTGAAAATGTAATAATATCATTTTTTCCCATTTTCATTTGTTGAATAATGGTGGCAGATTGTATTTCTTCCATTCTAGTGTTTCTAGAATTTCTACTAGGTTACGTGGGAAAATAGGTATTTGAACTGTTTTCATACCTATTGGTGTTGAATTTGTACTTATATTATCCTCATCTTCTTACTGTTTGAGAATTAGAGGTAAAACTAAATTGTCATTCAGTATTTGTTATAGCATTATTTTTAAAATATAGTCTATCTCCACGATGACACATATTCTATTGTACTTACTTGGTTTTGAAATCTTGGCTCCACTTATTCTATCTATTATCCAATCTCTTGGTATTGATAGATCTTTTAAATGTAATAATTTAGGCTTTGGATTTACTGTAGTAAATTTATTAGGCTCAAATAGCTCTATTATTTTATTATTAATTTCTTTAATTTCTACTTACTTGTGTTGGTGTATTCATTAATAGAAGTCCAACTTATTGCTAGATCTTACTGCTAAATCCTTAATTTCAGAATTTTTGTCCAATTCTTAAACATAAACATTCTTCTATTAGAGGATCTGTAATGGATATAAAATAATTTGGTTTTACTTTAAATCCTATTACTCCATTATGTAAATTAGACTGAATACCTCCAATAAGTGCTTTTATTGGATTTTCAAATCTTTTATCTAATAACACTGCTATTATAGGTATATCATGACCTCTTCTAAATAAAGCTCTAATTGTTATCATAATTATTCCTAAATATGTATCTTATTTAGATAAACATAGTAAAGAAGCAGGCATAGCAAAAGAAAATATAGATTCTATAGGTAATAGGATAAATTTTGCAAAAGAAAGAATAACTTTGCATTGCCTACAAACTAAAGCTGCTAAACAAGTAAAAAATAAATTAAGTTATAGTCATTGTACAAAAATTCTAGAAAACGAATGGGAATTTGGATGTAAAACAATACGTCCTAGTACTTATAAAAAACATAGAAAGAAAAATAGGAAATATAAATTTGTTAAATGGAAGCCAGAAATAAAAGATATCTTGGTAATAATAATAAGAAAAGAGAAAAATTTATTAGAAGAAAAACTTCTAAAAATCTAAAAACAAATATGTAAATGTTTTATATGTGATGAAGAAGGTCACATAGCAACAAATTGTCCTAATAAAGGCAAAAGTGCTAAAAGGTAATTAAAAGTCTTGAAGAACAAGATTTAGAAATATGTTTTGAAGAGGAAATAAATCCCGAAGAAATATTATATGAGCTAGTATCAGAAACAGATTCTGATTCAGATGAAGAAGAATATATATTTATGTTTAATGTAGGAAGTAGTTCTAAAAACCAATTAGAAGAAATTCCTCAAAAGAATGACAAGATATTAAATTAGGAAATTTAATTGGAGAAGAAAAAGACTTTTACGATGAAATGATAGAAAAATTAATAAAAATCATATTTCTAAAGAAGAAATATATAAAATATCTAAGTTTAAAATTTGGAGTCAAAGGCATATAGAAAAAATTAGTGGCAATACTGATCATAAAGATACTAGAGGAGGATTAATTGAAATCCCATTATTTACTAAAGAAAAATCATGAGGATTAAAAGAAATACCTCGGGTTAGATATATACATTTAGGAATAATTATGATAACAATTAGAGCTTTATTTAGAAGAGGTCATGATATACCTATAATAGCGGTGTTATTAGATAAAAGATTTGAAAATCCAATAAAAGCACTTATTGGAGGTATTCAGTCTAATTTACATAATGGAGTAATAGGATTTAAAGTAAAACCAAATTATTTTATATCCATTACGAGATCCTCTAATAGAAGAATGTTTATGTTTAAGAATTGGACAAAAATTCTGAAATTAAGGATTTAGAAAGATCTAGCAATAAGTTGGACTTCTATTAATGAATACACCAACACGTAAGTAAGTAGAAATTAAAGAAATTAATAATAAAATAATAGAGCTATTTGAGCCTAATAAATTTACTACAAAATCCAGCCTAAATTATTACATTTAAAAGATCTATCAATACCAAGAGATTGGATAATAGATAGAATAAGTGGAGCCATGACTTCAAAACCAGTAAGTACAATAGAATATGTGTCATCGGAGATAGACTATATTTTAAAAATAATGCTATAACAAATACTGAATGACAATTTAGTTTTACCCTCTAATTCTCAAGCAGAAGAAGATGAGGATAATATAAGTACAAATTCAACACCAATAGGTATGAAAACAGGTTCAAATACCTATTTTCCCCACAGAGAACCTAGTAGAAATTCTAGAAACACTAGAATGGAAGAAATACAATCTGCCACCATTATTCAACAAATGAAAATGGGAAAAAATGATATTATTACATTTTCAAACTTTCAACCTAGAAAGTATTATACATATATAGAAATTACATTTCAATTTAGAGAATATAAAACATATTCTTTACATGCTTTGTTAGATACAGGAGCTACCACCAGTAGTTGCAGAGAAAATGCAATACCTGTAGAAAAATGGGAATTAATGAAAAACCCAATTAGAGCTATAGGAATAGATGGTAAAGAAACCATAATTCAATTCAAAGCTAGAAATATACCAATCTACATAAATAATGTTAGATTTGTAATTCCTAAAATATTATGTTTCCCAGAAATGCATGGAGATATATTATTAGGAAATAATTTTATATATCATCATTTACCATTTTCCATAGATAGAAATTTAGTTATATTATCAACAGAAAAAACTTCTGTAGAAATACCTTTGATAGAAAATCATAAATTTATATGTGATAAAGGTTTTAGACCAACAAGAAAAGAACAAATTAAACAACTAGAAACAAATCATTGGTTGTTTAAAATCTTAGAAAATAATTTTAGTGAAGAACCACTAAAACTATGGGAAAACAGTCCAAGATATTGTGAGATAAAATTAAAAAATCCTAATAAAATTATTAGAATCAAACCCATGATCTATACTAAACAAGATATAGATGAATTTGATATACAAATTAAGGAATTATTAGAAAAAGGATTAATAGAAAAAACTAATAGTCCACACTCAAGTCCAAATTTTATGGTAAGAAACCATGCGAGAAAATAAAAGAGGAAAAGCTAGAATGGTAATTAATTATAAAAGACTAAACCAAAATACTATTTTTGATGGATACTTTATACCAAGAAAAGATGTTTTGATAAATCAAGCTAAACAAGCAAAATATTTTAGTAAATTCGATGTAAATCGAGATTTTGGCAAATAATGCTAATCGATGAATCTAAACCATTAACGGCTTTTAGTGCACCTAATGGTCATTATCAATGGAGAGTAATGCCATTTGGGTTATGTAATGCACCTCAAATCTTCCAAAGATGGATGGATTCTATATTTAATAAATATAAAAATTTACATGTAGTTTATATAGATGATATTTTAATATTTTGAAAACTTTGAAAAACATAGAAAACATTTAAATATTATCTCTCAAGAATTCATAAAACATGGAATTATTTTGAGTCCTAAGAAAATGCAGAATTAGAAAAAAGCAGAAATAGAATTTTTAGGTTTAAATTTATCACCGATGGTCTTAAACTACAAGATCATATTATAGTAAAAATAAAAGAATTTCTGAAAGAAATTAAAGATAAAAAACAACTTCAACAATTTCTAGGAATAGTTAATTATGGAAGAAACTTCTTTCCTAATTTGTCCCAAAAAATAGGTGACTTATATGAAAAATTAAAAAGGGAAAAACTTTTTAGCTGGTCTAAAGAAGACTCGAAATTATTAAAAATATAAAAGCAGAAATAAATTATACTCCAAAAGTTTATTTACCTAAACAAGGTGATAAATTAATTTTAGAAACTGATGCATCACAAAATTATTGGGGATGTATTTTAAAAGCTAAAACAACAAAAATAAAAAAGAACTAATATGCGGATATAGTTACTGGAAAATTTAAACCAAACGAAATCAATTATGCTATATATGAAAAGGAATTATTAGCCATCAAAAAAGCAATAAAAACCTTTTTATATATCTAGCATCTGAAAACTTTATTATCAAAAAGCGACAACCAAAGCGGTTAAACAATTTCTTACTAATAATAGTTTAGAAAATGTACCTAGAAGAATTAGATGGTACAATGAATTATGTAGTTTTAATTTTGAAGTTTTATATGTTAAAGGCGCTGATAATGTTATTGCTGATTATCTTAGCAGGCCTTATGGATAGAGGTAAAAAACCTCTAGAACAAGTCGGAGAATGGACTACGGTTCATAAAAAACCCAACAAAGGGAAGCAAACAAATCCTAATCAAGGATTTACTCCGATATTAACATCATATTATGCCAATCAAGGTTATTATGTTCCTTATCCAATGGTAAGACAACCAATTGGATCTTCTCCATCTTATGCACCAAAAATGGCAAGCCAGTACCCACCAAGAAGAATAAGCCAAACAAGCCAATTCCCTTGGTCTCAGGATCAAACTCGACTTTCCAAGCTAGTTATTCTGAAGTTATAAAAGGAGCAGAAGATTTGTTGAAACAACAACAACTTTTTCCTGAAGTAAAAGATTTTTATAATCCAGGTTTACCAACAGATTTATATAACTTTATTAATGAAATATGGAAAACCCATATTACAGATCAAAGAGCAAATTTCAGAAGAGCTCTTACAAAACTTTCCCAATTTTTAGTTGAAAAAACAACTAAAGAAAATGAAGCTCATGATTTATTATTAAAATCCATTTTATATAGAGATTGGGAAGAATTGAAATAGAATTCAAAAATATCAATGAGATAAATAATCTTATTGATATATTTCAATATTTTATTCATAAAGGAACAAATAGTCCCATTATGAATAAAATGTTTAGAATATGCTTATATAATAAAGCTAGAAATATATTACCATTTGAAGTTTTTGAAAAAATTAATAGAGTCATTTGCAACCAGCAAGCTCAATTTAAAAAAGTTTTTTCTGAATACTTTTTACAATCTTTTATTTATATAAATGAAATAGGAGAAGAATTTCCTTCTATAAAATTTAGACTGGACCATGAACCATTTGATATAAGCAGTATTGAATGGGGTTTTGTTAGAGAAATAGTTATCTTTACTAGTAGAAGATGATTCTTCTGCAGAGGTTTCTTCCTCTTCATCTGATAAAGTTAAAATTATATTACTATTACCATAATATAAAGGACCTAGATCTATGTCTGACTCTATGTTATTATTTATAACTTGTTCTAATTTATTATTAACTTCTGATAATATTTCTTTAGATTTGTTGTTCAAATCTAATTCCTTAATATTTCCTAGATTATTTACCTTTTCTTCTATATTATTGACCTTATTATATATTTTATTAAAATATATAGAGGTTATATCTATTAAACTATTAAATCCTTTACTAAGGGCAAAATATTATTTTCTTGTTTAGAATCTATATGCATAATATGACTGCATGTTTTATCTTTATATAAACAATCTGTTTCTTCCATGTTATTCATCTTCGGTAAAACAATATCGTTACCTCTATCCATAAGGCACTGCTAAGATAATCAATAATAACATTATCAGCGCCTTTAACATATAAAACTTCAAAATTAAAACTACATAATTCATTGTACCATCTAATTCTTCTAGGTACATTTTCTAAACTATTATTAGTAAGAAATTGTTTAACTGCACTGGTTGTCGATTTTGATAATAAAGTTTTCAGATGCTAGATATATAAAAAGGTTTTATTGCTTTTTGATGGCTAATAATTCCTTTTCATATATAGCATAATTGATTTCGTTTGGTTTAAATTTTCCGAAACTATATCCGCATATTAGTTCTTCTTTATTTTTGTCTTTGTTTTAGCTTTTAAAATACATCCCCAATAATTTTGTGATGCATCGGTTTCTAAAATTAATTTATCACCTTGTTTAGGTAAATAAACTTTTGGAGTATAATTTATTTCTGTTTTATATTTTTAATAATTTACAGTCTTCTTTAGACCAAATAAAAGTTTTTCCTTTTTAATTTTTCATATAAGTCACCTATTTTTGGGACAAATTAGGAAAGAAGTTTCTTCCATAATTAACTATTCCTAGAAATTGTTGAAGTTGTTTTTATCTTTAATTTCTTCAGAAATTCTTTTATTTTTTTACTATAATATGATCTTGTAGTTTAAGACCATCAGCTGATAAATTTAAACCTAAAAATTCTATTTCTGTTTTTTCTAATTCTATTTTCTTAGGACTCAAAATAATTCCATGTTTTATGAATTCTTGAGAGATAATATTTAAATGTTTTCTATGTTTTTCCAGTGTTTCTGAAAATATTAAAATATCATCTATATAAACTACACAGAATTTTTTATATTTATTAAATATAGAATCCATCCATCTTTGGAAGATTTGAGGTGCATTACATAACCCAAATGGCATTACTCTCCATTGATAATGACCATTAGGTGCACTAAAAGCCGTTAATGGTTTAGATTCATCAATTAGCATTATTTGCCAAAATCTGATTTACTGATCGAATTTACTAAAATATTTTGCTTGTTTAGCTTGATTTATCAAAACATCTTTTCTTGGTATAAAGTATCCATCAAAAATAGTATTTTGGTTTAGTCTTTTATAATTAATTACCATTCTAGCTTTTCCTCTTTTTATTTACTGCATGGTTTCTTACCATAAAAATTTGGACTTGAGTGTGGACTATTAGTTTTTCTATTAATCCTTTTCTAATAATTCCTTAATTTGTATATCAAATTCATCTATATCTTGTTTAGTATAGATCATGGGTTTGATTCTAATAATTTTATTAGGATTTTTAATTTTATCTCACAATATCTTGGACTGTTTTCCCATAGTTTTAGTGGTTCTTCACTAAAATTATTTTCTAAGATTTTAAACAACCAATGATTTGTTTCTAGTTGTTTAATTTGTTCTTTTCTTGTTGGTCTAAAACCTTTATCACATATAAATTTATGATTTTCTATCAAAGGTATTTCTACTAAGTTTTTTCTGTTGATAATATAACTAAATTTCTATCTATGGAAAATGGTAAATGATGATATATAAAATTATTTCCTAATAATATATCTCCATGCATTTACTGGAAACATAATATTTTAGGAATTACAAATCTAACATTATTTATGTAGATTGGTATATTTCTAGCTTTGAATTGAATTATGGTTTCTTTACCATCTATTCCTATAGCTCTAATTGGGTTTTCATTAATTCCCATTTTTCTACAGTATTGCATTTTCTCTGCAACTACTGGTGTGTAGCTCTGTATCTAACAAAGCATGTAAAGAATATGTTTTATATTCTCTAAATTGAAATGTAATTTCTATATATGTATAATACTTTCTAGGTTGAAAGTTTGAAAATGTAATAATATCATTTTTTCCCATTTTCATTTGTTGAATAATGGTGGCAGATTGTATTTCTTCCATTCTAGTGTTTCTAGAATTTCTACTAGGTTCTGTGGGGAAAATAGGTATTTGAACTGTTTTCATACCTATTGGTGTTGAATTTGTACTTATATTATCCTCATCTTCTTACTGTTTGAGAATTAGAGGTAAAACTAAATTGTCATTCGTATTTGTTATAGCATTATTTTTAAAATATAGTCTATCTCCTGATGACACATATTCTATTGTACTTCTTGGTTTTGAAATCTTGGCTCCACTTATTCTATCTATTATCCAATCTCTTGGTATTGATAGATCTTTTAAATGTAATAATTTAGGCTTTGGATTTACAGAGTAAATTTATTAGGCTCAAATAGCTCTATTATTTTATTATTAATTTCTTTAATTTCTACTTCTGCCGTGTTGGTGTATTCATTAATAGAAGTCCAACTTATTGCTAGATCTTCTGCTAAATCCTTAATTTCAGAATTTTTTGTCTGAATTCTTAAACATAAACATTCTTCTATTAGAGGATCTGTAATGGATATAAAATAATTTGGTTTTACTTTAAATCCTATGAGATGGAAGAACACTTAAGATGCAAGTGACGTTTTGGTAAATGTTGTGAAATGGGCACTTTGGACAGGTATGTATTAACCCTCGGCTTGAAAATAGATACAACAACGATAAAGTGGTAAAATGATGAATGATGTTTAGAAATGTGATATATGTTTTGGTGATGCCATGCTAAGGTTGTTTGGTATAATTGTATTGTTATGTTACTTGTTATTTGCATATGAACTTACTAAGCATTTATTCTTACTCCTCCTTTTCACTCATTGTAGTTTTGAACAAGTCATTTCGGGAATCGGGACAGGTCGAAGTTTCGATCACACTATCCGAAGGATTTCTATTGGTAAATGGCTTGTAAAACTTAAGTATGGCATGTATAGCAATATACCTATTTTGTGTAAATAATTTTATGATATGGCCATGTTTGGTTGAGAAAATGTTTGATATTGATAAGTCATGGTGATGGCTAATTAGATCATGTTTGATATCATGGAAGTTTAATAGGTTATCTAGTTCATAAAAAAATTCATAGAAAGATGAAACTTGTCTTAAAACAGAATATTGCTGCAGCAATGACATGAATTTGAAAAATCACTAAAAATAGTATAAGTGGAACTAAATGATGAATAAGTTATGAAATTGAATCTTAATGAGTCTATTTTCATGTGGATTGAACAAAACAGGCATATAAATTATATTTTATGAGATATTTAAACTTTTGTGAAACAGGGCCAGAATGATTTCTGGATCCCCTGTTCTGACTTTAAAAATTCATAATAAATTTTAAAAAAATAATTAGAAGT